>JAYRCH010000594.1:0-1497126 GCA_037179445.1 Phengaris alcon alcon
TTTTATGAAAATTTGTTCAGCAGTTCATACAATGAATGACCAAGGAAAAAGGGATTATTTTTTTATCGTCTCCAACGAACTTCAGGAGGTATTTTGTGCATAAGTGCTTAAAATCAACGTTAAAAAGACATGACTATATTTTAATAGACGTCGACGCAAAAGGAAATCTCGCGGGATTCGCTACATTTCGCCTCGATGAAATGTAGCTTCAGCTGGATGGAGAAGGGTAATTTGTGCGTTGTTTACGAATTAGTCTCAGGTTCAAAACCCGGTCAGATATTTTTGTAGTAAATATTTTTGTGATTCTTTTTATTTTCTTTCTCTAATATTTTTTATTTATTTTTATATATTTTATCGTCCTACTAAAACTCCAAAGCTCGGTCTCCCAGGTACTAGTTAATAATATTTTATTATCACTAAAAAGGAAAAAATTAAAAATATATATTAGAGAATGAAAATAAAAAGACTTACCGACTTTTTTATATTATATTATATTTCTAGGTACCGACTTCAAAAATAAGAAGATTGAGTAGAGAAATAGTTAATTTTTAGCAGAATTTAAAAGGGGAACTATTTCGACAATAAGAATTATTTCATACTTTTTAGTGATTTATAAGAATGTTATTGCTAAAGTAAAAACTTTGGCAGTCGGTTTATATATTTTAATATTTTGTTTAGGTGTTATTTTTAGGGTTCCCCACAAAATGTCGCTGTCGTCGAGTGCTGCAGTTTAGAGAGTTTACGTCACTCGTCACAAGGTCAATGGACAAAGGAGTCAATTACTAACATGACAAGGTCATCCAGGCAATTAAAACCTTAAATCCATGTCATCATCACCAATTCACCAACGTCACGACTAACCAACACATTACTGGGACATGGGATAGGTACTTTTAAACGTGAGTATCACCCTCCATACATAAGTCCACCGAACCAGGCTACTGTGTGTTCGCAAATATCTTATACTGTAAACGCGAATTTGTATATTACATATAATCGGTCCCTCGAAAACGGCTTCAAGTATTACCATGAAATTTAGTATACAGGCCGTTTTGGGGGACCAAAAATCGATCTAGCTATCCCTGAAGTCCTAGTATCCTAGTCTTATCAGGGAACTTAACAGGGAAACTGCGCATTTTTAATAGCTCCCCACACTGATTTCAGTGACGGTGGCCGGTTTAATTGAAACCAGGCCAGCTACGCAGGAGTTATTTTATAGTGCCCAAATGTGTGCGCAGTACACAAGAGCACTCTCTCTTCCTTTTACTCTCGTAACCCAGTGGGACGAATAACCGACACGACTGGTGAGATATCAGGCGCAGGTCCGACTTTTTACATGCCCATCCGACGCATGGATCATCTTTCTTGTCAGACAATCAGGTGATCAGCCTGCATTGTCCTAACCAAACTTGGAAACAAGGATATCTCTGGAACCATTAGAGCTAAAGACTTGAAATTTGGTAGGAATATTCTTTTCACGGAGTAGAGGTCAGCTAAGAACGGATTTTACGAAACCCCCCACCACCCCCAAGAGGGGTTGCGGGGGGGTTAATTAAAAAAAATCACATTTTAAAACTACAGCTCTTATAGGTATGAAACTTAGTCAGGATATTTACTAAAAAATAATTTTATGATATTCCACCCCCAGAGAGCTGTGCGGGGGCGTTGAAAATAAAAAAAAAAAATTATCTTTCAATCTATAGCTTTTATAACTCTGAAACTTGACCAAAACATTTTTTTAGGATCTTTGAGTTTAATAAGAACTAATTTTATGATGTTTCACCCCCAGAGGGTTGTGGGGAGGCGTTTTCCACGTATATAGTCACTAATCACGATATCTCTGGAACCATTAGAGCTAAAGACTTGAAATTTGGTAGGAATATTCTTTTCACGGAGTAGAGGTCAGCTAAGAAAGGATTTTACGAAATTCTACCCCCAAGAGGGGTTGCGGGGGCGTTAATTAAAAAAAATAATATTTTTAAACTACAGCTCTTATAGGTATGAAACTTAGTCAGGATATTCTTTTTGGCATGTTTGAATTTAATAAAAAATAATTTTATGATATTCCACCCCAGAGGGCTGTGCGGGGGCGTTGAAAATTAAAAAAAAAATAATCTTCCAATCTATAGCTTTTATAACTCTGAAACTTGACCAAAACATTTTTTTAGCATCTTTGAGTTTACTAAGAACTAATTTTATGATGTTTCACCCCCAGAGTGCTGTGCGTTAAAAGTTAAAAAAAAATGTTTTTATTAAATAATATAGTTATATGTAAAAAGTGTAATAGTGTAAAAGTGTAAATGTAAAAATTGAAAAAAGTAATTATTGATCGTGCGAATAAAAATAGTTTGCGACTGCACATGAGCATACTGTGAATTTTGCAGATAATTAATATAATATATTATATCTATACAGATAAACGAAATTGAAGTGTCTGTTTGTAATTTCAAATTAACAGCTTTTATTTTCACTTAATGCATTTAAAAGTATGATCGGTAATTACAATAAAATATAAATTGTTAACATTTTTCTGTCCGTTTGTCAGTCTGTGTGTTTGTTCCGGCTAATTGCGTGTGTATAATTTTTGCTTTATTTGAAAATTCGAAATGTGGCGAATCCAATGAACAACCTCTCACCCCAAACGCATTTACCGCCTCTATTCCGTCGCGGGTGATAATGACTTGAAGGACCACTCGGCTAGAAAGGAAGAAGAGAGAGAAAGCCTACTGCAAGTTGACATACTTAAGATGCATTTGTAGATTTTCTTTATCTATTCTCGGAAACTCATATTTCCTCTCAATTACTTCCTTTACACTCCGCTTCTTCACTCACCTCGCAATGCTCATGTACTTATGGAAAATCGTGTACATGCTATGCTACCCGACGTCAAACCTCACTACTACGCAAGATATTCTAGCGAGCTCTGAGCCTTACTTTAACGTATAATGATCAAACTTTGATTTTTAAACTTTACAAAATAAAGAGTTTGGCAATAAAAGATTAAACAAGTTAACCCTGTATAATTACGCCGCAGTCTGCAGAAGTAGCGCTATGAAACGTTTAAAGAGGACGCTGTATAGTGAAACGCGCACTTGACACTCTCGACTTGAAATAAAGCCGGTATTACGTCGGGTCGCGTCGGGTGTTGAGCGGGACTGGAATTTATGAATTACAACAAGTGCGCTATTTTCGACGTGAATATTTTAAACGTGAATCTTATACGGGGTAATAAGACTTTTCTCATGCACATTTTTTTTCTTCATGACTTGATGGGTTATATTTAATGGATGAGATTTAAGATTTTTATGTTTAACTGCAAGTATAAAGTTATCTTTTAGAATATAATATAATATGTTCTGTTGATTTTTTATCGGATGTAGTAGTAGAAGATATAATAGGTCTTTACCTATGAAATTGCCGTTTTGCAGTACTGGCCATTTAAAATCAAAATAATTTTTGTTTGGCTAAGAATTCTAATTTCAAATTTATTTTATTTTAAAAACATAGAATTCTTTTTCCAAAAGTAGTCATTTGTTTATTGATTAGTGTTACATTTTCATCGCATTTCAATATTTTTCGTCATCATGGATACGTTAAAAATTCGAGTAATTATGGCATATGAGTACCGTCGTGGCAGCAACGCGGCACAAGCGGCACGCAACATCAACGACCTTTACGGAGCTAACACTACAAACCAACGCACCACCTGTTATTGGTTTCCTCGATTCCGTTCTGGAAATTTCGACCTGAAAAATGAACCTCGCGGTCGTCTGAAGACTTTGGTCGACAATGACGAATTAAAGGCGATTGTGGAAGCTGATAATACACAATCTACGGCTGAATTAGCAGCAGCTTTCGACGTTAGCGTCAAAACAATATTGGTCCATTTGCGTCAAATTGGGAAGGTAAAAAAGCTTGACAAATGGGTGCCCCACGAACTCAATGATCGCCAGCGCGAAGTACGCGTCGAGACGTGCCTTGCACTGCTCAACAGACACACAAATGAAGGAATTTTGAACCGCATTGTTACCTGCGATGAAAAATGGATTCTGTTTGATAACCACAAGCGCTCAGCAAGTTGGTTGGATCCTAGTTCAGCACCTAAACAATGCCGAAAACGAAAACTTACCCCTAGAAAAGTGATGGTCACTGTTTGGTGGTCTAGCTCCGGTGTGATTCATCACAGCTTCTTACCAAACGGGGTGAGCATTACTGCAGTAGTGTACTGTGAACAAGTGCACACAATGATGAAGAAGCTGACACATCTCCAACCAGCATTGGTCAATCGCTCGTCTCCGCTGCTCCTGCACGACAACGCGCGACCTCATACTGCACAGCAGACGGTCTCCAAGTTGCAGGAACTGGGGTTGGAAGCTCTCCGTCATCCGCCCTACTCACCAGACCTTGCGCCTACAGACTACTACTTTTTCCAGAATTTGGATAACTTCTTAGCGGGAAAAAAATTCAATACCCGAGAGGCAGTACAAAATGCCTTTGAATAATTTGTTGCCTCCCGTCCAGCTGATTTCTTTAAGAAGGGCATCAATATACTGCCACTGCGTTGGCAAAGATGCATTGATCGCATGGGTGATTACTTCGATTAATACAAATAAAAAATACATGAAAAAAAAATAGTTTAAATTTTTCATACAAAACGGCAATTTCATACGTAAAGACCTTATATAAAAAAAAACCACAATGGCTACAGCAATACGGTTTTAGCCAAAAGTCTACGGTTTACGGAGATTCTGAAATGAATGTAAAAGTTAAATATTCGATAAATTGCAAAAGCTGATTTTTCTATGGCGAGTGCATCTGTGGCTGTTAAATAAAACTTAATTCAGAACAAAATAAGTATGCGTGATGAGCATTGTATAATCAAGCTCTTGATAAACATCGCTAGTATTCACACAGTAAACAAGCAAAATGCAACATATTCGTACCTTCGATATTCTTCTGATATTGCGGTCATGTCATGGTCGAGTCAGCCTCTGTTCTCTTTCCCACGCTTATTTCGTTTTTACCTATAGTAGGTATCAATAATATTATCATCATCATTACAATAATTATTACTATTACACTTATGCAGATTTAGGTGTAATCCTGGGTTAAAATATCATACTTTCTCTTTCATAATTTCGATGAACGAGAGAGATAACATGCTATTTAACCCAGGGTTAACTTTAACCCAGAAAGTCTGCTTATGAAATTCCGCAATAAAACAAAATGGTATTCTTATTAACGCCAAACCCATTTTGTTTGTCCAAATGCATAAAAATCAGTTTATGATAGCAAGACGAGTTATTTATAATTCAATAAAAGTAAAATTAAAGGTAATTACGAGAACTGGGGTTCAGATCAGCGCAAGTGAGTCTAAACACTAAAAACAGCTGGGTGCACTGTAAAAGAAGCTAAGAAAGAAGTGTACCGGTGCAGGTTATAAGGTGGAATTATGATGAAACTGAATTTTTGGTGGTGGGTACGAGCGCCGGTAAAATATATTTGTGATTCTTTTTTTTTTTTTATCTCTAGTAGCTTTAAAAAAAATAAAGAGCTCCAAGCAAAGCTCGGTTACCCAGGTACTATATGTAAATCAGAGGAAAACTTTACAAGTACTTACATTGTTTGTATTGCAATTACGTACTTTGAAAGCATCAAATTTATTGTTACAGAGGTCCTCGACGTCGTCCCTAAGGGCCTGGGGGATTCGGGAAAATAACCACGAAGTTTATCGAGGACTTTAATATCCATTAAAATTTTATTGTTATAATATATATTAAGCTATAATATTTAATATATATTAAGCTATTATATATATTAAGCTATAATATATATTAAGGATAATAATATCCTTTTAGTAACCAAAATATTCGCGAGCCAAAATATGTGGAGACTGCGATAGAATGTGTAATAAGCATTGACTAATTTTTCAGACGAAAACACAGCAAGGCTTGTATATTTCAGTTACTTCCACAGTATAATGTCCTATGGCATTCTACTGTGGGGAATTGCTGCAGATATAAATACTATATTTGTGCTGGAGAAGCGAGCTGTTTGGGCAATCTACAAACTGGCCCCCAACACTTCATTAAGAGGGAAGTTTAAAGAAACTGGAATCATAACTGTAGCTTCTCAATATGTTCTATCAAATGTATTATATGTTAAAAAAAAATTAAGTCTATTCAAAAAGAAAAGTGACAACCACAATAGACATAGGTACCCGAAATAAGCATAAGCTTGATGTACCAGTGACTAGACTGTACGACTAGAATTCGTTTAAATGCCAATTTATACGCCTATACTATAAGATCCGAAAGCGTTCAAAATATTTCAATCAATAAATTTAAAAAAGTAGTTAAAGAACGTTTGTGTGCTAAAGCCTATTATAAAGTTAATGATTTTATGAATGATAGCACACCTTGGGAATGAGGTGGCCCCCTGATATTATGTAGTTTTAGTCATATAATGTATAATATATATATATATATATATATTATATATATAAAGGTATATATATATATATATATATATATATATATATATATATATATATATATATATATATATATATATATATATATATATATATATATATATATATATATATATATATATATATATATATATATATATATATATATATATATATATATATATATATATATATATATATATATATATATATACCTTTTTTATTTTTATTTTAAAAGAACAATTTTCCATATTTTTGTTAAAAGATGGCCCCGCGCGAGTTTCTTACGCAGGTTCTTCTCGCCGGGCTAGTTCCCGAACCGGTGGTAGGCATTATGTAGACCGACGTTCAGAAAGTGTATAAAAATACCAATTTTGAATATATTTTTTTTACTTTGACTTAATCATTTGTCTCGCTGGGCGCTCTACGGAGCGAGACCAATCAAATATGTTTAGTAATTCCGGTAAGTGCGTATTACATTTCGTGGGATTCCGTCTTTTCTGATAGTTATTTGACAATAAACTCAATTGAAGAATATCTTCCTATCAACTAAATCTTTACTTTAAGTATATATTATGATTGTATCCATTTTCCTTGCAACTAAAATTAAAACTAATCTAGATTACCTGCCATTATAATGTAGGTCTTAAGACAAAGTCCAGATTATCGAGTACGTTCTACAGTATTAAAACTTTCCTTGAGCCTTTTCATGTGTGATTAGTTGATATTTTTAGAGTATTCTCCGAGCGAAGTAACCACTCTTTAAATACTGTATTTAAAATATGTATTTTTGTTTTTTAATTTCCACTGATGAAAACACCTCGAAGTAACTTCCGGTAAGGATGTGACGATCCAAACACACTAAACACATATGTAGTAGAGAAACGGAACGTTTCTGTAAATATATAGTTCATGACATCTTAAAAAGTTGCTTATGTCAAAACGTCAAACGGAACGTAACACCGCCATTTTACTACTACGGACTATATATAGCACAGATTACAAATAGTACTAGTATGACGTCACAGCACAGACAATCTATCAACCAACATGGCGAATAGTGTTTTCGGCGGTTTTTAAGAAGTGAATTTTTAAAATATTTTTTTTTGTAGGTTTTTAGGTTTCAAAATAAAGTTATATAATTTTTTGTGCGTAATGAAACAATTAAGAAGCGTTTAGGACATAAATAAAAAGAAGGTCAAGTAGCCTATTGATTCAGTACTTAAACACTTTTGACCTCAGGTAAATCGTGCCTACCGATCGCGATTTAGATTTAACATTATTCAAGATAATTGTTAACGACTTAACAAGCTTTTAACGATGCGCACGAATGTCAAAACGCTTAAGGCAGGGTAACGTAGGCTTGTTGTTTGCCCGTACTTCCATGCTGGTTTTAAATGTTTCTGTTTTTGTATGGACAGATGGAGTAAGAGAAACATATTTTATAATATTAATAGTAATAACATCTATGGACGCCTCACACCACGTCAGTCTGGCCCCGTGCTAAGTATCCGAAGAACTTGTGTTACTGGTACCTGACAACGTTAAGTATATTTAATACTTTTATATCAACTATACATACATTTAAGATTTTTATAATATTATACACATATTTAATACACACCCATGACCCGGAAACATAGAAAACTTTTTGTTCCATCGGCGGGATTGGACCCCGCGACCTCCGGCTTGAGCGCCAATGCGCTAACCACTGAGCCACAGAGGTTGTCTACATGATACTCCCTCTTTCCCCATAGACCTTACGGCATACCCCATCTCACTAGACCTATATAATGTATTACCGAAGTTAACACTTCACTTAAAATAAATGTTTATAAAAAGTAGTTTAGACTTGAAGGGGCCCATTGACTTGCGATGGATCGTTACAATCAAACTGGAATAAACTGGTTTCGTCGAAAGCAAATCGTTTACAACAGTCGTAAACGATGTACTTGATATTATCGTAAACGATGCAGTACAAAAACTTAGTGAAATTTTCGAGATATAATATTAGAACAGGTGATGTTACTTACTTACTGTACTACTATAATTTATACACGTGAAAGTTTATGAGGATGGATGAATGGGTGGATGTTTGTTACTCTTTCACGCAAAAACTACTGAATGCATTTTGATGGGTATGGTAGTAGTTTAAGGGCTACTTTTTATCCCGAAAAAAATGTTACGCAGGCGGAGCTGCAGGCAAAAGCTAGTTTTTTTATCATGTGTCAGAGCAAAAGGAGCTAGCTCTCTTGATTAGGGTCGGCATATAATCATTGTACTCACAACACCACAAATTATCAGTAAAAATGTAAGTGACAAATAAAGTCAGGCGGGCATGAGATCTCAGTCTTTAAAATAATGTACCATACGTTCACGATATCGTATACGACCAATTACATCGTTTACGACCATCGTAAACGATTTGCTTTGGACTAAACCAGTTTATTACAGTTTTATCGTAACGATCCATCGCAAGCTAAGCTCGCAAGTCAGTGGGCCCCCTTTAGTCACGAATATAGAGCTTTAATTTGTCCTAAAGTATTTTCTAAATCGAAAGTCGAAACATTATTATGCTCTAAAACTTGTGTACTATCCCCTAAACTTAGTAGAGAGTACGTACGTAGTTTGGAGGATAGAAACTTATATATCTACTTAATTAACTTAGAAGAATTAAATTATATAATTTATTAAAATTATGAGTTTTAAACAAATTTCAAGTAAGGATATTTATAACTTTTTACTGTACTTAATAAAGGTTAATATTATTATATAACATTCTTCACATTATTAAAAGCATAAAATAATAATAAAAAATGGAAAATAGTCCGTTTAACAAATCATAATATTATTATGAAGTTATTCCTAGTTTTAATAAATTGTTCGGCAAGATTACGGCTAAAAAAATAATTCTAAACGTGGGAGAGCCATGCTTCGGCACGAATGGGCTTGCTCGACCAGATAAATGCCACGGCCTCACAGACAACCGCCGCGTTGTGTTTCGCCGAGTGAGTGAGGTTACATGAGATCGTTATTCTAAGGACTAAAACGCAAGAGCGCAATACGATGCAATGTGATTTAAATGTTATAATACTTACTGTCCGATTAATTTTTACAACGTTTAGAAAAACATAACATATATTTTGAGTTTACTGTATAATTCTTTTCAACGATTCTTTTCAAAATATTCGAAACTAGCTGTCCCGACATACGTTGTTCTGTCTTAACTACGAACTGGAATAAATAAATAACTACACCTAAAACTACAAACCTACACCTGCACCTACTACTACAGCCTACACCTATACCATTTTCCATATTTCTCACCGTTCAAACCTTCCCTGAACTTCCACAATTATTTTAAAAACAAAATAAGCCAAATCGGTCCAGCCTTTCTCAAGTTTTAGCGAGACATAGTAATTGCAATCCATTTTTATGTATAAGAAGATGATTTGAATAGAATCGTCCAACAAGCTAATTTTCTTGGCCCGACTTATTTGTCCTCAAAAAAATTACGCAACATTATTTTTTCACACTCTATAACTTCTTATTATTTTCACTATGCTACATATTAATTTGTAATTATTATTATAAATAATTTAAAAATATATGATTATAATACAAAATAATCTCAGAGCATATTGCGGATTTACAATGCGAGCTCGTGCGTGCTCTACAAATTACAAGATCGGACTTGAGCTTTAAAGATCAGCAAATCTTTACAAAACTTGTTGTTTCGCGTTAATAAAGTAGGTTACTAGTCCAAGTTCAGAGGATTCAAGTTCATAATTTCACGTAAAAGCTATTTAAGTGGCTAGCGGGCAAGGTCGGCCGGCTGCTCGCTGTTTATACGCGCCTCCGATCACAGACTATCCTATAAACGGTTTGCCTACGGATAGTGCGTGCGGAATTGTGAAATCTGCGTGATAAAAAAACAAAAATAAAAATTGAAGTGAAAAAAAAATTTTATGAGTACGCTCATAACATATCTACGCTCACGTGTATGAATGAAATGTTATGTGCACAATTTTATGGGATTATTACAGAATACATTTATTTAAACGTAAGTACCTACACTACCGTTGCATTAATTTGGGATTCACATTTAAAGAACACTTCTATAAAGGTATCATTAAACTCTTCTCTTCTACTCTTCCATAGGCCATAAGGTCGCACACACTTTAAAAATAGCTGACTGAAACATTTTAAGTTTAGTATATAATTTTGTAATCCATTTTAATTTTCATTGTTTAATGAACTTTTTTTTATAATAACTTAATGATTTATAATTCAAAATAGTTCTTGGCCTTGAACACATAGCATCAATTGGCCATCAATTACCTAATACCCTGTATTGATTGATTTAGGGATCAACATAGGTCCCTTTTTGTGGAGGTATACATAAAATTCCTACAATCCTTATCATCTTTAATCAATCATCAATCGTAGAGTCCGTGGGTAAACGGTTTATGTTTCGGCGATTTGTAATGCCCACATTATGGAGAATCATGTGTATGAATGAAATGAATAAATTGTAGTTCCTCCTGAAAATAACTTACAAATTTAGCAGTGTATTTTAATTAAATTTGTATAATGAATCGTATTGATTGCAATTATGATACTCGTAGTATACACAACATAAAAATGTCTGCGACAGCAACACTGTCTGTGAAGGTATTAAATTTCTGTATATTTCTTCGTATAAATAATAAAAGCTATATAAAGAGGACTTGTATCAAAATGACATAGAAGTGGCTACAACTATATTACACGCGCGGAAATTTCTTTCGGAGCTATGTTTTACGAAGCATTGCTAGTGCTTCGGATATATATAGATATGTATCAGCCATCTGGTTAATTAAGGCAGCTGATTGGACTTCGTGTCCGTTCGTTAAACGCCGGCATCCAATTGAATGCAAAGGCCGAGAGTTAATTGAACTAAAATCACTGAACGTTTAGCAATTTGACGTAATAAAAGTCAGCTCTTTGAAATGTCTCAGCCAAGTGATTCAATTCTAGTTCAATTTTATTAAATAACAGTTTGAGTTGCGTAAATAAATAATTACTAGTTATAATATTTATCAAATGATTTTTCCTTAGTAATATTAATTTTAAGTTATTAGTTACGCTCAAACTTTTTATTAGATAGAAGTCAGGTTATAATTGTTGTAATTAATACTGTGGTATTGTAAAGTAGTTTTTATGTTACATCAAAAACTAATGAAAGACAGTTGTTAATGGGCCTGGCGTGTGATTACATTGCAATTATTGTAATGGATTACACTGTCATTATATCCATTTATGTATTTTTATTATAATTTTACATTTTATTACAATTACATCTCATCAAAACTCTTTTTTTTTTTTTCGCTATTACTAGTTAGCTTAGTGATAGAAAAGTAGCCGTACATGATTTGTAAGCTCATTATCATGTTATTGATTAGTTATCTAATCAAACATCACAAATCCAATATTAAATTTAACTAAATGACTGAACGACTATCAGCCACCTGATTAAACGTTGCAATCAATGACTTGGCAAATTGTTCTTCCGACATTTAGTTAGATATCATAATTTAACGAGCACCCTGGACATACAATTAGCTGACTAGCTGTCGCCCGCGGCTGCGCCCGCGTAAATAAAATATCCCACGGCAACAGGGTAAATTTTCGAGATAAAAAGTAAACTATGTTTTAATCCAGAGCTTAAACTACTACCATACCAAATTTCATCGAAATCCGTTTTGTAGTATTTGCATGAAAGTGTAACAAAAATCCATCCATCCATCCATCCTCATAAACTTTCACATTTATAATATGTGTAGGATATACAAAATTAAATGAGTGTAAACATGTCATTTATGAATTTCTCGTAATGTAGGCGAATTCAGTTTCTTGTTTTTACTCATGTATCAAAGCGCGTTGTGAAATAACCACTATTTCGCCATGCCAAAGAACCCGTTGACTAGAGCTACATACACATCATATATATGTCGCTCAATTACTCGTTAATACCATATATATGCGGTATATGTCGCTGGCAACATTTATAGTATATGTGTTAAGTACGGCTCTAGCCCCATCTCGCTCTACTGACACAGTGATGTAACTCTACTGTGAATGAATAATGATTTGTCGATAAAACAGTTTTTTTGATATAGAACTCAAACAAACAATCAGATCACCTGATTGTGAGAGATTACCGTCGCCCATAGACTCTCTCTACAGCAGAGGGGTTACAAGTGCGTTGAAGTGGTTTGACTTTGTTATAAGTATCTGCATATGATTGAATTGAGAGGCTACTTAGAAGTTAGAACGCTGTCTCTCGAGTTAAAGTTGGTGGACTCCAGCAATTGCTGACCTTATTTAGGAGTATTTTTATTTAAGTAAGCACGCAAAGAGTTTCTGTTTATACTTTCTTGCGTAGCGACAGAGTATGGTATACTGTATTTCATCTTCAAAATTAAGTTGAACGGAATAATTGACAGTCTTTTTTTTGGTTTGTATATGTACTTAACATAAAGCCATATTGAGTATTGAGTAGGAGACAGAAGGTCTACTTACTCCATACGTGTACAAGCTATATGTCATTAGAAAAGTCTCTTCTTATACTTTATTTCTTTGGACTGCCATAAACGTGTAGCTAATGGGGTTTTTGTGTAGACGGCAAAAACTAAAAAATAAAACTTTAAATCTGGACTGGGGATCGTGGAAAAGTTGTTTTTCAACGTGGAATAGTCATGCCTTGGCACAAACGGGCCAGCCCGACTAGGAAAATGACATCATAGAAAAATCAGCGTGATAAAACCGACTAATTTTGAAAAAAATACACATCCTGTGACCTGCGTGTATTTTTTTTTTCAAAATTAGTTACTACACCATTCGATTACTTAGGCCTTTTCATCCGTTGTTTGATGATTTATACAGTATTCTCCGAGCGAAGTAACTACTCTTGAAATACTGTAGTTCCTGAGACAGTTGGTTTTTAAATGTCGTATGGTTGCCCAAGAACATACGGCATTCTCACAACATAGTCAGCCTAGTCCAGAGGAATGACTGTTCAATACGTCTGAGGCCAACCATGTACGGGTTTCCTCACGATGTTTTCCTTCACCGTTAGAGCGTCCGTATTATGTACTTGTGATCTGAAAAAGTCTTCATTGGTACATGCCACAACCCGGGAATCGAACCTGCACTCTCTCGAGTGCGAATCAAACGGTCTACCCACTACGCCACGGAACTCTACCATTCGATAGTGTTGCTAATAAGGATTAAATTCTGGCAAGTAATATAGCATGCGGCAAACTTAAGGATATCACAGTACTTTAAATGTCTGAGAATAATTTGTATGTTCGAATGCCATATTTCTCTTAACTGGCGAATATTCGGGTATTGGTGCCATAGGGCCAGCAATAGGGCTTCATAGTCACCCAGTTATGAGTTTATTTTAATATCTTACATGTTTACAATTTCATTACCATTTAAAAATTGCCAGATCTGACGGTTCTACTGACTTTAAAAAGTGAGCTGGTATCATATACAATCGAAATAGGCACTGTAATACTAGATATGGCCCATAATATATTATGGCTCTGTAAATTGAGTGTACCTAGTCTCCCATAAGGATCAAATCTCCCTCTACTCCCATACCCATAGGCAGAATAATTATTTAATTGTTTTATTGATAGATTAGATGATTAATAGATCAAATGCACATAAATTAAACTGTTATAAAACTTCCATGTATTACCTGTAAAATATTCAATAATAAATCGTATTAAAATATTATAAACTACCTACCTACTGATGTAGATACCTACATTATGTTTATATTTATGGGCTTATCTTGATAGTGAGCCGAAATGCCTTTTGAGTGCTGACAAAGGCCCTCCCTCATCACTCGTAATCTGATCTGAACCCTTTAGTTAGGGTCCAGCTGACTATTTATATTATACACTAGTCAGTGCCCACGACTTGGTAAGCTATTTCATAACAAACGTTCGGACTCCGTCATTGTATTCGTATTTAGTCGATTCGACTATGTTACCGACTTCAAAATTAAGAAGATTGAGTAGAAAAATAGTTAAAATTTTAACCGAATTTAAAAGGGGAATTATTTAGAAAATAAGATTTATTTCATATTTTTTGTTCATTTTTACTTTGGAAGTCGGTTTTAATTTTTTGTTTAAAATTATATTTTTTCTCTGTTTAATTAAATTTACTATCTATATTATTATGAACACATTTTAAGAAAGTTACAAACACAAAAAAGCCTCCGCTATTCTTACTCTCTCGGCAAAACAAACACAAACGTTATATCATGCCAGTTTTCTAAGAGGTCGTAGTATTTCCCCAAATAAGCATTACCGATCTGCGGACCTACTAAACAATCACCAGTGATGATAATAAATATTAAAATAAATACTTTATTATTATATATAGTATATATTGTTATAGTCGGCGGCAAAAATGTAGCAGTAAGCATTAAATATACTATAGTGATGATGATGATCACGAATATAATTTTGGCAATAGCAAAATTTCAAAGACATTGATATCGGTGCACAAAACTCTGATGAGTAGTTAGTACCTATGTCATCATAATAATATGTTGGTGTTTCACGTGAAGATGGTGGTGATGATGATTACTGTAAGTGGTATGATGGTATATGCTTAAAACAACGCCGGAATCCCCAAACATATATCTATAAGGACTTCAGGAGTTCTGTCCGGTACTTTTGGATCCATGGTATACCTTGGAGCAAAATCTTACTTTTTACTTTACTTTTTGGTAGCATATGCTTGGACTACTTCAGACAAAGTCGAAATCACTATATGTGTCCATATAAATTTCGAAGAGTTCTCACGATTTATTATGGATCCCATCATCAGGTCACCACTTTGATGACAAAGGGACAAAGGAGATCGGCAAGTCGACGTATATTTACTGCCTGGTAATTAAAATACGTGGCCACAAAAAGTATTTATAAAGATTCATTTTTTTAAATATAATTACTTTTTTAGTACTATAAAACCACATATGTTCGAAACATAGCCGCTATTGATGGAATATCGGCCAGGATTTGCTAGTGTCCTTTCGAATTTACTTACAACAACAAAAGAATTTTGCAAATAGGTTCACAAACGGCAAAGTAATGTCCAAAGATATCCGTGTCGGTGTAAAATACTATGAGAAGTACCTATTATATCATCATAATGTGATGAGGTTGTGATGATGGTGGTGATGATGATGATTACTGTAATTGACATAGTGGCTTATGCTTGCAGTTCTTTAAACAACGGCGAAATCTCTAAGCTTATAAGGAGTCAGGAGTTCTCTTCAGTACTTTTGGATCCAGGGTATATCAAGATATACCAAGGTGCAAAATCTTACTTTTTGGTAGCATATGCTTAAATTATTTCAGAAAAAGTTGTCCCTCAGTTCCCTTGAGTTCCCTCGATTCTTCATGGATCCCATTATCAGGTCACCACTTTGATGTCAAAAGAACCAATTTGGAATTATATACTATACATGAAAAAAAGAATTTTGAAAATCGGTTATCATACTCAAACTAAAAAAATCATTTTATGTATGGGTGACTCTCCGCAAAATGCAAACTCGCCCATATAAAGAAATATTCTCTTTCTTTTAGAGTTTGACAATTATTTTTCTGCTTAAACGTAACACAAGCAGTAAATCATAATATGCCCGAAGTATCCGTGATTGACCTTACTAAACCTTATATATAGCCGAACGTATAACCGACTTCTTTTTTTGGAAGTCGATTAAAAATGGGTTTATAATTCCCTAGTTATTATAATTATATTTATTATATTGACACGTGAAGCAAAAATTTTCAGTACAGTTATACGAGTTCATCCGGAAGAGTATGAAATTTGGCCGGTTAGTTTATAATATGGAAGAACGTGTGCAGAAAGTTAAAATTTTTTAAAATAATGCTTGAAAATCAAAGATACGTAAAATTTATAAAAATAACAATAACAGCCACTACCCCAGATTATTAAGACACTTACACGTAGTGTATTGTATTCTCTTTGCACACTACCGTGCGGTTGATAAACCCAATTGTATGCTCTGTTAAAAACCAACATACGTAATACGCGCGAAAAACACAACCCAGTCGGGTAAAAATAAATGTGCAAACTTAAAAATAAGTGTACTGCACAAATACTTTTTAAATTAAAGCTTAAAAATACAATAAAATAATAAAAATAGCGTTACACACATTAATGACCCACACTACCATGCGTTTAATACAATTTCCTCACACGTTGACGTTTTTCAATCTGTATTTGACATTCAATAGGCTCTTATATATGACATTTACATGTTTATTTCTTTTTATTTTTGATATATAAGAGGCAAAAGAAAGTTTACAATAGTCAAACGTAAAAATTCGACCACTTATATGTTATTACGCCGGTAGCCCTAATGGATTGTTGTTTACTTTTCAGCTAAGTTTCCCGCTCTATTTGTATGTCCCTAACAAAACAACTCTACATTCCTAGTTTCAGTTTTAGCAACAAAATATTTGAAGAGGAAGCCTTTTTGTTACTTATATATTTTTTTTTTAAATATAGGTACTTTATAATTTACCTAATTCAGAAGGGTTCTGAATTAGGAGAGTTAATTTTTTAGAATTTTAATTTGAACATTTAGTTGAATAGTTTATTTGCGATGTAATATTAATGATTTCACAATTCTTGCGAATTTCAATCATCCATTTGTATGTTTAACTCAAAAAACACGCCTGAGACATGACTCTATAGTCTACATAATACTATGTAAATAAATTTCTTAAAGTTCAGCTGACAATACGTATATAGTATTTAATCTTACCAGATGAAATCTGATATAAACGTGTTATTTTCGTCCATTTCATAAACAGATTACGATACGTTTCCTAACGACACGACCTCAGTGAATGAGATTTTTTCCCAAAAACAATCTGTTTGTAAACAAAATAAAAAACAATTTTGTAACACAATCGAGATTTCTATAAAAAATCTTGAATCCAGTTCAAGGCGAATGCGTAGTCGGGAATCGGTTATTGACCTTCACAATACGCATAAGCAACCACGGTAACCTAGGCCCATGGGCGGGATATATAATAAATCATGTTTGACATAATCGTATTATGAATAATGGCTTAAATGAATTTTATTATTAATAATAATAATAATAATATCTATGGACGCTTCACACCACGTCAATATGGTCCCGTGGTAAGTTCTCGAAGAACTTGTGTTACGGGTACATACCAGACAACGGAAATATATTGAATTCTTTTTATATTATACACATATTTATGATTTTTATTACATTATACACATATTTTATTCACATCCATGACCCAGGAACACGGAAAAACTTTATGTTCCTTCGGCGGGATTCGAACCCGCGACCACAGAGGTCGTCGAATTGTAATTATTCGAAAATTAAGTATGTTAATAACCAGTATAATATGTAATAAGGTAAAGCTTATTTAATATTGTGTGGCTTCATGACAATTAAATTTAAATATAAAATCCCATAATATCATATATATATATATATATATATATATATATATATATATATATATATATATATATATATATATATATATATATATATAGATTATTAATAGTAATAATAATATTTATGGACGCTTCCAGACCACGTCAATCTGTCCAGATTACATACTTAGCACAGCTGTCCAGCTGTGCTAAATTTTCTTACAACTTGTGTTACGGGTACCAGATAACGAAAATATATTTAATTATTTTATACTATACACATATTTAAGGTTTTTATTCTTTTATACATATATTTAATACACATCTATGACCCAGGAACATAGAAAACTTTTTTGTTCTATAGGCGGGACTCGAATCCGCGACTTGAGCACTGACTGTGCTACAGAAATTATAGTTACAAATAATATTATAAGCAGAACATAGAAGATATATTTTTGCTTGACTTTCTTAATGTAATATTTTCATAAACCCAAACTTTTACAGTCACAGACTGCGATATTTTCAGACATTTTACGAGAGCCTGGTCTTAGTCTCCACTGAGCTGTAATTGTGTTTTATTGTGACATTTATTCTTTGGAAAATCCTCAGCTAATATAGCTTAAAATTCACGTACAATAGATAATAATAATAAAAGCAAATGTTTACGACCCGAAACGGCCCTGGCGCGACTGAAACCGGCAAATAATAAATATAATGACAAACAATTACAATTTGCACTGCGGTCGTATCATTTAGGCAAATAATAATTGCCACTTTGCCGGTTCGATACTTATGATGTTTTGTTTGATAATCCACAAAATATGTGTTAAGAGATAATGACAGGAAGTAATAAATCAATTATTTATAAAAGCATTATTTAGTAATTCACCAGCGGAGTCTGTATCCAGGAATGGATATTGAACAAAAATTTTAAAACTCAATGTATGCTATGACGTACATTTGACAGAACAAAACTTCATAGAATAAAAAGTTACACCATCTTGGTTTTCACCTACTTCAAATGTCAGCCATCTTGTTTTCACCATACTTCAAATGTCAAATGGTCCAAAAAATCTCAAAAGTGGGGCCATTTAACTGAAGGCACTTTTTGCCTCGACATGCCTTGTCTGTAATATTGAAATAACACAATTTTACGTCTATTTTTGTTAAAATTTTCCGATAGTTTTCGAAACTGTCTATAATACTCGAATACTCGTAACAAGAACTTTAACAATTGTTACATGAGTATAAGAAATAGAATATTGCGCCTTTTTCCAGGGTTTAGACTTTTCTATCGAGTACCAGCTACGAAACGCTACGAGTACCACGCTCGTAGTTCTGTAGCATATTTTCGTTTTAGAGTGGACTCGTACAAATTGCGGAAATGTGTTTGTTGCAAGTTGCGACTGGCTGCGAAACTACGTATTATCTTATATCGAACCGTCTTAAGGCTAACTACTAAGTATTTCTCTCTACACAATCTTATTTTATGTGGAAAATGTGAACAAGCATTTTAGCTCGTAATGTTATTTACCTGTTTTTATTTTAAACTAGCTGGTGCCCGCAACTTCGTTTGCATAGAACAGACGGAAACGGATTACGGAAACCTGTTTTTTTAAACGGAACTCTTAGATAAAGTAGCCGATGTTACACATTATAAAATTGGCTATCGCCCAGTGAAAGTCCCGTGAAAATTTGTCTAGCCGTTTCAGAAATTACCCGGAACAAACAGACTGACAGACAAACAAAATTTTTGAAAATTTTATTTTATTTTAAGTACCATATATTATACTTTCATATGTGAAAAGCTGATAGTTAGAAATTACAAACAGACACATCAATTTTATTTATTTGTATAGACAAGAACATCACAAAATCTTATACTTCAAACGAGACGATCTTGTATATATATAATCTGTATCTCGACAACGGCTACAAGTATTACTGTTAAGGACAGCGGCCTCGTAACGTAAAACATGAGTGAATTTAAATGTGAACGATAAACGTGTAATTAAAACAGTACATAAAACTATAATAGTGAATACTCAGTGACTATATGTATAGATTTATATGGCCTCAGTGTGTAAGAATCGTGTTATATGGTGTTTTATCAAGTGCAGGTTATTTTGTTTAAATATTTTTAACTAAAGCTAATTTTAACGTAGCTTCTTTTGATTTATGTAAATAAACATAATACCTAACGTGTAGCGTAACGATTAAGAATAAAGGGTTAAATAGTTATTAAGAAAATAATGGTAAAAATGTAGAACATTTCTTATATGGTAAGCTTTAAATTGTACATATCTTTTTTATAGAATAAGGTCTCTAGTATATAACGGTTTATGTATATGGTTTTTACAATAAAGAATTTTTCACAACGCGTTTTGCTTCACCTGGCTCATGAAAAATAGGGAAAATTATGGAAAATAGCCGTATAGAGAGGTAAAAGTGAGATAGCGAATCGGCCCAAAAGAGGCGTACGGGCGGGGCTCTCTATACGGCATTGCCATGAGCCAGGTAAGCAAAGCGAAAAAAGTGAAAAGCGTTCTCCTCAAAATAAGTGTTTTATTATCGCCCCGGCTCTGCCCAAATCGGTGTAACCTTGCTATCTTCGAGTCTAATCTGAGCCGGCGGTTGAAACCCTGTGAATTATACAGTCCTGTACAATTACCATAAAATTTTGTATGCAACAATATATCAATAATTTCGATTGTCTTACGGCAGTCTGATTGGCAGCTCGGTATGCGTTCCTACGTATAATTGTTGCATTGTTTTGAAATTCGGAATGTGGTGGGTTCAAATCCTGTTAAGATAAATATTTTTGTGATTCTAATTATTTATTTTTCTCATATTTTTTTTTAATTATTTCATCGTTCTACTAAAACACCGAGCAAAGTTCGGTCAACCGGGTATTTATATTCTATGTTCGATATCTACTTTCTTGAAAGTTACAAATAAACACAGAAATTCTCGTTTTAAAATACAATTTAATCCCAAATTTTCCAAATGTCGACTCTTGTCCCATAATTCACTGAGTTAATGGGTGGGTATTGATTTTTGTATTTTTTTCGTTTAATCTGCAATCCCAATTCCCGATTAAGCATGGGCTTACGGGGTATTATATTAAATTGGAGTACGACATAAATTGAATACTTGGTTTCAGTTTAACACATACCGTGTACCGTGGCTCATCAAAGTTCCGAAATGTTGAACAAAGCAAATAGGCCCAACTGCAAGTAACACTAACTATAAAACCACTTGTTAAATAATAACAAGACCCAACCTCAATATGCAGACTTATGCAGTTTACACTGTACCTAATAGAGGTACAGCCCTGTGGTCGAAATTCGCCCATATATTTTTTAACTCTGAACTTTAAAAGGGTTCTTTTGCCACGAAGATAAAAAAAAATCGGTCGTCTCTAAAGTCGGTTTACTGACGATAGTTGAACGTGACAACGTCATAAGAAAATGGAACGCCTCAGAGCGAGGTAACGCCGCATGAGTCATGTTTTTTCGTGCGTGCAGCCGGCTTCATCGAATTATAAGACGTTGTCACGTCAAAAGTAAATGTTGTTTTGACTGAAACAGACAAACGTAAATGTGTAACAACACAGTAGTGCGTTTTATAGGTACAATTATTAAGGTAATATAATCTGAGGTAGTGTATGTGTTGTAATTTGTATACATTTATAAGCATTATTTAAAACAAAATATTTGCTTCCACACCTTCCTCCACGTAAACTTTTATTTACCGGCCAAATTTCATACTCCGCCGGTTGCACAATTCTCGTAAAAGTGCACTTGAAAATTTTGCTTCACGTACCTATTGATATACGTGATAATTACTATTTCCCTAGTAATTAGCCGGAATCAAATCAGTAGTACAGAATACATAATAGTACAAGTATCAGTAGCTGTAAATGTATTGTATAATATTGTTGTAACGTAAACACTAAACAGCATGGCAGCACAAATATCAAGACACACGATTTACGTCATCACTACTTGTGTTTCGTGTAAATATTTACAATGACTGAATAATTGTAAACATAACAGTTGACATTGACCAATCACTGTATAATATACATATTTGCAGACTGCAGTATACTGCAGTAGACAGCAGGTATAATAATTGTGTGATGTTAATATTAATAGGGGAGACTGATAACACTCAATCCTTCTTTTCGTTTTTTATCCCCAACTTTCTCAATGTCTTAGTACTAGTAAGAGCAGGACGCTCATTAGACAAATGTTGGCACTAAAATAAGTACATGGAATTTTAAGCCATAAAAATATGTCTGCTGCAATCTCTAATGGTTTGCTATTGCATTTTAGATTAGAGATTTTAAACCAATGATGATGATGTCAATCTTCTATTTATAGTCACAGTGAACAGAACACGAGCTGGATACCTGATGAACACATGGTTGTAGAAGCTAATCTTTATTCCGTCGATGTAGGTGACAATCTATTTAATACAGGGAAAATACAGTGATCGTTCATTCCATTCACGCGGCCTGATTCTCTGAGGAATTGTTCAATAAAGTCGCTTACCCTTCCGCATTTATTAATGTTTATTTAATTATTATCAATTTAGAATTTATTTTAGAGTCTACTACAAATTCTTTGTTACGATTAGTTTATGTATTTCATCTATTTTATTACAATAATTATAATAAACTCATACTACAAATTCACATTCGTATGTTTCTTAGATTATTTTAATTTTAATAATAACCTTGCTAAAAATCTACGCGGTTTCGCGCAAAGCTAAGAAAAAATAACACTCATTTACTTCACAGATACTTACATATCATCAATCATATATATAAATATAAATAAATATAATCATATATATAATAATATATAAAAAATCATATAAGGAAGATATATGAGAAATACTATTAAACTTCATGAACGAAATAGAATCCAAAACAATGATTTTAGAATATTTGTCTGTTTGTGTGTATGTTTGTGCACAATAATCTCAGAAATGCTTAACCGATTTGGATGTGGTTTTCACTAATACACTTTTGTTTTCTCCACAAAAAATTTTGTGGTTGTTTCATTTTAACCAGTTCATTAATACAAAGTTATTATTCATTAATAATAAGTACTTATCAATCTAGATAATACCAATAAAAATTAAAATGCCATAAAATAACCGGTCAGTTGAATTTGCTGAAATTACCTAATCATTGAAGTATACTTATAATACCAGGAAGAATTAATGAAAAGTTCGATGGGTTTGTGGTCGTAGCGCTAACTCATGTTAAGAAACCCGGTCATCATTCCAACTCGTACGTAGTCGCGGGCTACATCTAGTAACATAATATAATATAAGAAATACTAATACTTTTCAGGAATGCTAAGTAAAAGTGAGCACAATGAGGAGGTCGATTCTTCTGCTGCTGCTACTAAGTTACGAGGCGTCCGTTGAAACATACAACATATTCGACCTGGGGACAGACTTGTTTCGTCCTTTACCCCGAAGTAAAGACGAGGGATTTGTGACTGACTACACACCGAAAGACAATCAGGAGTATGACTTTATCATAGTCGGAGCCGGGTCAGCCGGCTGTGTCTTAGCAAACAGATTGTCAGAAGTTTCAGATTGGAAAGTTCTACTTCTAGAAGCGGGTGGCAATGAAAACTTCTTCTCTGATATCCCTATATTTGCACCATTTATTTCGATAACTTCGATGAACTGGGGCTACACGTCCGAACCGGAGCAGAAAGCTTGTAGAGGCCTCAGAGGGAGCGTGTGTTATATGCCGCGTGGTAAAGTCCTCGGAGGTAGTAGCGTCCTTAACTATCTGATTTACCAACGCGGTCACCCAGACGACTACAACGACTGGGCGCGCATGGGCAACCCAGGCTGGAGCTACGAAGAAGTGTTACCATATTTCAAGAAATCAGAAAACATTAAAATCGATGACCTAAAGTATTCCAAATTTCACGGCACGGGAGGGTACTTGGATATCTCATATTCACCATACACGACTCCTCTCGATCGTGCGTTCAAGGAGGCAGGCGAGGAGCTGGGCTTCGAGTGGAACGATCCTAACGGCGAACAAGTGATCGGTTTCTCAAGACCACAGGCAACATTACGAAATGGCAGAAGATGCAGCTCGTCGAAAGCCTTCCTGGAACCAGTGCGCCATAGACGAAACTTGAAAGTCTCAAAATATTCGACAGCTACAAAAATCTTAATTGATCCGAAAACTAAAAAGGCTATTGGTGTAGAATTTATTAAGTTCAACAAAAGGTAATTAATTACATTTTTCCGCTTAAATAAAATAGATTACGAATTTGACATCAATTAGCTATGCTTTTATCTTCAAAGAAAGGTCTAAATTACTAAGCCCTTAAGTGCTTTTAGATGGCCGACTCAGCGGAAATTCCCTTCCATTGTTTCAGAGCTAATCAATTAGATTTAATCTAAATAGGGACATTTACACGCTAATTACAAAATGTTTGACATGATTACGTTACTAAAAAAAGTTGTAAAACTCTCAAAGTATTCGATCTTTAATAAGTTCATTTGTTTATTCAGACGAAGGGTTTACGCGCGTCGTGAAGTGGTTCTGACAGGCGGCACAGTGGGCTCCGCGCAACTGCTGATGCTGTCGGGCGTGGGTCCGGAAGACCACCTGCGTGACCTTGGCCTTGACCCCGTAGCCGCGGCGCCCGTCGGCCACAATCTACAAGACCACATTACATTCTCGGGCAACGCGTTCATGGTTAACAGTAGCGGTGTGACGGTGAATGACGTAAGTTGAATTGTACTTGAGTAACTATATCACAATTTACAGCAGAGGCTCGCGACTTCGTTCGTTCGTACATGGTTTCAACAATATAAAATATTATCTCAATCGCTTATGTGACCGATTTGATTCAGATTCAAATATCAATAAAATATGTTAATATTAAATAAATAATTAAACACTTATCATTTATATAATAGATGCTCGCACAGCCGTAACCGCTAATAGTAGAAACGTGAAATTTAGACAGTAGTTTTATTGGATATAGTTCTGTGGGTATGGATAGGCGTGTCAGATCTTAAGAGACTTAAATTGATGAATTATATAATTGCTAAGGCCGTCACAGACGGCGAAGATACTAAGTATACCTAATATTTTATCTTAACGTGCCTGGATATATTTCATATTACGGAACTGAAAACTGAACGGTCTGTGATGCCCCTTATTGTTTGTATTGTGTATAGGTGTAACATTTTTCACCTTTGTTTATTTTAATCCTATTTAAATGGCCGGAGACTCAGCCGCCAATGCGAGCTGGTCTGGTAATCTTCTTTCTATCAAAGTCTAGCGGCATACAAAACAATGTGATAATTTTTAACCCTGACGTCATCAGATGATTGCCGCGTCGCCAGTGTCTGCTGCAGCCTACATGGCCGGGAGAGGACCGCTGACACTGCCGGGCGGCGCCGCCGGGTTGGCCTTCACACAGACCAAGTTCGCCAACGATAGCTCTAAAGGCCGACCTGACATAGAGTTGGTTCTAGGTGCAGGGTCTCTGGCTGGTGACTTCCTGGGCATTCTGAGGTCTATGCTTGGTAAGTGGATTTGGTCAATCAAGGGCCACTATACGAAGACGTAGAAACTTTTCATGGATATTTAATGGAAATTAATAAAAAATATAAAGCTATAAAAATATAGTAAATTATCAGTAGGGAATCTCCTAGTACCTAATATAACTAAGTAATATAGTGAAAGTGTCGCGCAGTTGCGCTTTGGTTGACATAATATTAGGTATTTACCTATGAAATTGCCGTTTTGTATGAAAAAATTTAAACGATTTTTTTTCATGTATTTTTTATTTGTATTAATCGAAGTAATCACCCATGCAATCAATGCATCTTTGCCAACGCAGTGGCAGTTTATTGATGCCCTTCTTAAAGAAATCAGCTGGACGGAAGGCAACAAATTCTTCAAAGGCATTTTGTACGGCCTCTCGGGTATTGAATTTTTTTCCTGCCAAGAAGTTACCCAATTTCTAGAAAAAGTAGTAGTCTGTAGGCGCAAGGTCTGGTGAGTAGCGCGGATGACGGAGAGCTTCAAACCCCAGTTCTTGCAACTTGGAGACCGTCTGCTGTGCAGTATGAGGTCGCGCGTTGTCGTGCAGGAGCAGCGAAGACGAGCGATTGACCAATACTGGTCAGCTTCTCCATCATTGTGTTCAGTTCTTCACAGTACACATCTGCAGTAATGCTCACCCCGTTTGGTAAGAAGCTGTGATGAATCACAACGGCGCTAGACCACCAAACAGTGACCATCACTTTTCTAGGGGTAAGTTTTCGTTTTCGGCATTGTTTAGGTGCTGAACCAGGATCCAACCAACTTGCTGAGCGCTTACGGTTATCAAACAGAATCCATTTTTCATCGCAGGTAACAATGCGGTTCAACATTCCTTCATTTGTGTGTCTGTTGAGCAGTGCAAGGCACGTCTCGACGCGTACTTCGCGCTGGCGATCATTGAGTTCGTGGGGTACCCATTTGTCAAGCTTTTTTACCTTGCCAATTTGACGCCAATGGACCAATATTGTTTTGATGCTAACGTCGAAAGCTGCTGCTAATTCAGCCGTAGATTGTGTATCAGCTTCCACAATCGCCTTTAATTCGTCATTGTCCGCGAGGTTCATTTTTCAGGTCGAAATTTCCAGAACGGAAGCGAGCAAACCAATAACAGGTGGTGCGTTGGTTTGTAGTGTTAGCTCCGTAAACGTCGTTGATGTTGCGTGCCGCTTGTGCCGCGTTGCTGCCACGACGGTACTCATATTCCATAATTACTCGAATTTTTAACGTATCCATGATGACGAAAAAGATTGAAATGTGATCAAAATGTAACACTAATCAATAAACAAATGACTACTTTTGTAAAAAGAATTCCATGTTCTTAAAATAAAATTAATTTGAAATTAGAATTCTTAGCCAAACAATTTTTTTTTATTTGAAATGGTACTGCAGAACGGCAATTTCATAGGTAAAGACAGGCAGACTCTCGCTCGTGCTTGTAACTAACAAAAAATACATAGGTATCACAGACGAATGGTACTGGAAAGTATACGGCTCCGTGCCGTTAGAGAAGAGACAGCAGTCATTCGCACTTAACCCCATACTGATCCGGCCGCGCAGCGTGGGCAGGTTGACCCTGCGGTCGGCGCGGTACAGCGACCCGCCGCGGCTGCAGCTCAACTACTTCAATGACCCCAACGATATGAGGACTATTAGAGAGGGCGTGCGATTTGTGAGTATGTTCATAAGATAGAGTAAAAATCCTGATACGATACTTACGATTACTTATAGGTATTAATTAAAAAGAGTGCTCCCACACTGCTGTTAGAAAATGTATACTAAGGTTAGTAAACATTTGTTTACAAACATTTGATTACAATGTTAAAAAATGTTTTCACGTTAGGTAATGTTAGTAATGGACTAAGATCCCAGCCCCGCCAGACTCTCCTTATATTCTTACTGATAAAATGTGTTTCATATTATACCTAGTATTAGTGTGTACAATGAACGTATGCATACCTGCCAGATTATGCCGTGGGCTAATTTTTAGGTACAAAGCGCTAAAGTTGCGAAACATCTTACAGTTTCTAACAAATATAGGTCTTATACCTATATTTGTTAAGAACTGTAAGACGTTTAATTGTTACATTTTGTTAGGCATAATGTAACAATTGGTAATATTTGTTTATTCTCGTATAGTAAATTAATTAAAAATTATAGTTAATGTTTTAGGCCACTCCGCCCTCGCCCGCGGGGACTTTTTGTAGTGATATTGTCGCGCGTCGTAAATGATCGACAGCATTGCTACTAAGACGCGTTAGTTGCATTTGCAACTTGCTACAGAAGTGGTGCCTACGAGCTTCTAACGCGCTACAGCATTGCGACTGTATCGATATTTTAAACGTTGTCACATAATGTCCGCCAAGTAATATTTTTTTAGTAAATGGGTGCATCCAATATTGACGCTTCTTTCGCTTCGGGCTGCTTACGTAAAAGCAGCACCAAAGACAACGTGACTAATATTGCCTCAACGGAGTCCATCTTGCAACTGTAACGATCGCAAGAATTTTTGTGCCGTCACTGAATCGCGTTTGCATCGCGACTGCATCGTGTTTATGTGGGCGAGGGCACACAGCTAGCGACCGCATCGCGACTGTATCGATACCAATGCGCTACTGCATCGCTACAAAAAGTCACCGTGGACGAGGGCCCTTAGTATTAGAAAATGTTTGTAAACGTTTTCTAACGGCAGTGTAGCACCATAATGAATACGAGAATCTGATATTGTATAAGACTTGGCAAAAGAGTAGACGAATCGACTGATGGTTGATAAAGGGCGGGTAGGTTAGTTAGTTAGCACTTAGCGGTTACCGCCGCTCATGGAGTTGTGCAAGTGTTTTTCACTGCTACTGCACTTTTTGCTATTTTACTTCCGAAAAAAAAACGCAATAAATTGCTTTTAGGTGCAACGAGTCATAAATACGAAAGCTTTTAAACAATTCGACACAAAACTGAACGATGTCCCGTTCCCGGGCTGCGAGGACCTCGCGTTCGACTCGGACGAGTACTGGGAGTGCGCTATAATGCAGACGTCCATTACTTTGGACCATATGGTTAGTATTTGCTATCGATTTTATTTGTATTTTAAAGCTCTTAGCTCTTACGGGTTAGATACTTTAAATAAGTACTTAAGCTATAGACTATAGCTATAGACTATACTCGTAGAGCAGGCACGGCCAACCTGCGGCCCCTGGGCTAATTTAAACTTTGAATCATCTAGTCGCGATTTATGGAAAAATCCTGATATTCGCGGACAAACGGTAATCCACCCAGTGTCTATAACGGTGCGCCCGATATTCGCCTGGCGTCCGAGTGTTTATTACAATATTTGATAATGACTTTTGGGATTTTGTGGACGAATTGTGGATTTTTATAGATGTACGACCCGTTAGGAGTTTGCTAAAATAAAAAATGGCACGCAATCTTGAAAAGGTTGGTCATGCCTGCTATAGAGTAAAGAAATATAGAGACTGAATAAATAAAAGTTTCTTCAACTTCATAGGAAAAAATTGATACCAGGTTCTACAATGATGAATGTTAAAAGCGTCGTGGCGCCTTGGAAAATTTCCACCTAAGTACTATTTTGGTATACGAAGTTACTAGTTAGTAGGTATTACAATTAAAAACTAGACACTTAAACTAATTCTTTTCCAGGCCGGCACGTGCAAAATGGGTCCAAGTAACGACTCATCTGCTGTAGTATCGCCAAGGCTGTTGGTGCACGGCATCCAAGGACTGCGGGTGGCCGACGCGTCCATAATGCCCCAAATACCGGCGGCGCACACGCACGCGCCCGTCGTCATGATCGCTGAAAAGGCTGCGGACTTGATCAAAGAAGATTGGGGGGTTAGCACTAATAATGTGTAGAACACCTGCATGAACCACTTTAGATCACCAAAACTGTTTTTTGAATTCAATCAAATTAAGATTCTAACGGCCGAATACTGGAAAGCTAATAAAAACTAAGAGCCTTCACCCCCCCCTATTCACAGGCTGTCGTTGTCTCTTCTAGCCGAAATGGCAAGGACAGCACGTGACTTGAGCGTCTTATATACTTCCACTTTCCAGTATTCGGCGGTGAGAGCAATAGGTTAATGTGCTAATGAAACCTTAAACTACAAATTCCCAGACTTAGTCTAAATTTCTTTTTAGACTTCTACTGAAACCCTCTACTAAGTCCCTCGTTCCACACACACAAGGTGATTCTATCACCCAGCAGTGGCCCGCGCTCTGAATGTAGTTGATACAAAACAGTCTTTGGACATCCTTGTTCCATTGAGAGTTACTAAGGAATCGCCACTACTTTAGTACCCTCTGTTACTTAGTAGGCAGTTGGTAATTACTTACCAGCAAAATTGCTAATCGGACTAAGGGCCTGTTTAATAATCACCTAATAGGTGATGAATAGCTTAACCGGAAGTTGTGTCCCTGCTTACGTTATACTGAGCGACAGAGACAAAACTTCCGGAGGCCCTAAGTGTTGTATTATTCATTTAAACAAATGTTCTGTCAAATTGCTAGTTGTGGAGATCTTTAATAAAGTCATAAAACTAGTCAACAAAATTAAACATTATTATGTATTATAAATGTATTATTATTATTAATACTAAAAGTAAAGCTTGTGTAGTTGTTCGATAAGTATCCAAAGAGTAAAATAAAATATAGTCACAGACCTATTTACATTATAAGCACAATATTATATTAAAAGGTAAATAATTCAAAAGCAGAATTTTTAAAAGTATTTAAAATTTATCGTTAATTTAATTTTCAATATTCATCATACAATGAATATTGAAAATTGCTATAACAATTATTTTAAACAATTTGAAATAAAAATATGACAAAGATTTGTTTAATTTTATTAATATAACAATACATAAAACTAAGATTCAATTATGAAAATGTACTTAATTCTACTGGGAGGATTTTCCGGTTTTAGTTTTTCTATTGAGTATCCTGTACAAGTAGGCAAATCGTTTCTGGTATTCCTTCCATTTTGTTGGTCGCACAACAGGTGAGGCAGTCTTAGCAAACATTTTCTTTTTCCTTAGAAGAACCTGAAAAATATATTTATTGAGGTTTTGTAAAATAATTATTACAGTTAAAACTACAAAAATATAATATTTAAAGTCTTAAATATTAGGTCCATATGAAATTGACGTTTTGTTGTACTGGCCACTTTAATCTCAAATATATCTTCTTTGGTTAGGAACTCCAATTTAAAATTTATACCTCTATTTACTCATGCATTCGTGTTTCGAAAACCGTAATTCATTTGATTTTTCCTCTTTTGGTGTTTTCTTTGCGTCACTCTGTTTATGAAATAGAAAACTTGAAATATCGTATTATTTTCGAGTACGAGTTCCACCGTGGCACCAGTGCTGCAGAAATGGCTCGAATGATTAATGATGTGTATGGCAGCGGTGTCGCAAAAGAAAACACAATGCGTTTTTCGTTCCAACGTTTTCGTTCTGTAAATTTCGACCTGCAGAACAAGCCCTGTGGATGGCCGGAGACCAAAGTTGATAATGAAAAATTGAAGGCTAATGTGGAAGCAGATCCTTAGCAATACACATCCGAGTTAGCTGCAGGCTGCGGTGTTAGTGATAAACTGTTTTAATCCACTTGAAGCAAATTGGGAAGGTGAAAAAGCTTGAAAGGTGGGTACCTCATGAATTGAGTGCAGCAAAGTGACAAATGCACGTCGACTGCTGAGTTACATTACTCAATCGGCACAATAATGTAGGGATTTTAACAAATCATTACCTGTGATGAAAAGTGGATCCTGTACTATAATCGGAAACCCTCATCGCAATGGCTGACCCTTGAAGAACCAGCCAAAGCCTGCCCCAAGCGAAAATCGACTCAAAAAAAGTTACTTGTGAGTGTTTGGTGAACGGTGTCATTCACTACAGCTTTCTTAAATCTGGCCAGACGATTACAGCAGATGTCTATTGCCAGCAACTGCAAATCATGATGGAAAAGGTAGCTGCTAAACAACCGAGTTTGGTCATTCGCTCTAGGCCACTGCTGCTTCAGGACAACGCTAGACCACCCACTGCACAACAGACGGCTACCAAATTAGAGGAGCTACAATTGGAATGTCTAAGACATCCACCGTACTCCCCGGACCTTGCTCCAACAGATTACCATTTTTTTCAAAATTTTGATAACTACTAGCAAGGGAAAAAATTCAACTGCGATGGGGCAGTCCAAAGCGCCTTCAAAGATTTTATTGATTCCTGTCCGAATGGTTTTTTTAGTAAAGGAATCAATGAACTACCTATGAGATGGCAAAAGTTTATAGATAGCAATGGTATATACTTTGATTAAATTTGTTTAAAAAAAATCGACTTTATGTTCCTCCTTTACAAAACACCAATTTCATATGTAATGACCTTATATAAAAATCTTGTAACTTACATGGTACTCTTTGCCACTGAAGCCTCTTATCCATGATGGTACTGAATACAGAGTCTTTACTGGGTGCAGTTCACCGGTACCCAAAATATCAATGTAATCATTCTGACCAAACAGTGCTCTTTTCTCTGACCATGCATTCTTAGGTCTGAAAGATTTTACATAAATTATATTATATTTACTATCTTTTGTAAAGTTATAGTATGTTTCTACATATATTTCATAAATAATTACAGTTTGGTATCCTTCAGCCTTCTAATACAAACATTTTACCTGTATTCTGGCATTGGTAAACGTTTTCCTTCTAAGCGCGGTAAAAGACCTCCACTCCAAATTTTCTCTTCGTATCCATATCTTCTTACAAGATGCGTTTTATCTGCATGATATCGTGTCCTACAACAGGAAATTAAAGATAATGTTGTTTTAAAAGTTAATATTGTATATAATCAAAATATAACCTACAAACATGTTTATACAGAAGATAGCAGTACCTTACTATGTTAATTGTGGGACGCCATATGGTTTGCAGAATTGAGGAACATAAACGATCCATTCTGAATTATTTTTTACATAAAGTTACTTTTTAACTTCATTCAAATGAAGACTGAAATGGAAATTTTAATTTCCAGTGACTTTGACAGTTGAGTATTTCTTAATTAAATAAATATGGCATCGGCTTATAACCATTTGCCAGTGTCAAGTTAAAAAGGCGGGAAATAGAACTTTCGTTTCAATTTTCAACACCGTATTCCTAAATCGTCAAGTCTAAAGTCTAGTCAAAGTCCAAATAAATAGTCAGTGCAGTCCATGAGTCATGTCAGTCGATTCAGTAAAGTGATAAAAGCTTTACTGAAAGTTCCTAGGGAGTTTTGGATGGAAACTCAAAATAGCACGTTTTTAGAAGTTGTACCACTTGCCCACACTTGTGCACGTTAACGAATATTTAATGGTTAATATTCTACCAATATTACACATTAAGAACCGAGATAACACAAATTAATATATATTGTACAAAATCCACAACGTCACCCATTGAACTCCCCGGCAAAACTCCCCGACGGTTGAGTAGGACTCACTGAACAACACTCAAAATTCAGTCAACCTCTCCTTTTTTACACGACTACAGCGAAGCCAAAAGGAAGGGTAATGATTTTGGCAAGCTATTTTATTTAAATATGGTATGGCATGGTACGGCATATAACAATTATTTACAACAAGTACGGTCAAATTAAAAAAGCGGGAAAATAGATTTAGCCATACTCGCTGTTCAGCCTGCCAGACAACGGGAAGTATATTTAATACATTTATACAATACATATATTATTTAAGATTTCTACACTACTATTATTTAAGATTTCTACACTACTTCCACAGAGTTCGTCAATTAATGATTAATATTCTACCAATATTACACAAATTAATGGAAGACATACAAACAACGAGACACATTCACATCACCGCTAACACTATATCTCTTCTTCTACTTTAAAATGGAATAGTTAGTATCAATAGGCTTTGTTGCGGGTGACGATAAGGCTACGTTCTCACGAGCGATTTTTGTGGTCGCGATTAAATCCAACATATTAAGCTACTTTTCTGCGTCGTTGGTTTGACTGCTCCCACGAACGTTTTATAATCACTTTTGTCTCGTTTTTAAGGCGAATTAGACGTAAAGATGGCTGTTGAGGAAGTACAGAAATATGAAACTTTCCATCTGAGTAGAATAATAATTACTATTATTTTTATTTTTGTTATTACATATTCATAGACAGAATAAATTCAATAAATTGCTTAGAATGGTTAATAATAATTATAATAATATAAGATAAGTTTTTGAGTAAAAGAAAGAAGTATAATGTCGAAGCCTAGCTATTATAACACCAATATTACAAATACAAGAAATATGTAAGTATGAAAAACTAGTTGACGCCTGCCACTAGCAAGTCAAACCTTATAACATCAGCTATCTGCTAGTGAAAGTCCCGTGAAAATTGGTCGAGCCGTTTCAGAGATTAGTCAGAACATACAGACAGACAGACAAAATTAAAAAAATATATTTTTTATTGTAAGTACCGTAGATACTTTCATATGCATTGAGTGAAAAGCTGTTAATTGAAAATTGCAAACAGACTACTCAATTTTATTAATTTTTGTAATAATAATTGTAATTTATATTGATTATTATTTCTGTATCTGAAACTTGAGAGAGAAAGTATAAAAGAAGAATTATCAAATTCTGTTTACTAGCTTTTTATCACCTATGTTTTAATATGATATTTATTTATCGTTTACCAGTAGAAAATATCATTATAAAATTATAATTCATGTTCACTGTTGCATACGTACAATACCATTTTATGAGCAAATGAACTAATGCATCGTATTGAATTTAAAACTTAATTAATAAATTGACAGAAACAATTTATTACCGTGTTTAGGCTTTACTAAAAAATAATATAGGAACAGTAACCATAAACCATATAATGAGTATTAATAAGTTGAATGCTAACATACTTGATATGATTAGATAAAACGACCACAATATGTGACAAACAAAACATACATCCAAGCCCGAGGACTTGCAACGCACTGAAGGCTGCGCAGCCCGTAGGCGATTTTAAATTGTCGTAGGGATAGCAACTAGCATCATCATATTAATAGAATCTATTTCATTTGTTGCCAATCGCCTGTCGCTGAAATAGAAATGCGCTATTAAAAATCGTCACGACTAAAAATCGTTGCCGTGTGAACAGAATATACATGGAAATGCATATTTTGTTCTATTCTTACGTTTTTTAGTTGCACCACAAAAAATCGCTCATGGGAACGTAGCCAACTAAAGCGCTATAGTCACGGTCCAGCCTAAAAATCCAACACCGGTACTAATCGCCGTCATGAATGGCAAAAGTGTCAATTTGCTTACAAGTCCGCTTAAAGGCCGTGGCATTGGATTTGCAGGCTGCCTGCAGGAGGATTTGCAGGAGTTCAGCCTAAAAATGGCACTGGGCATTGGGCAGTATAGGCATGGGCACTATAGGCTAACATTTTCCCAATCAATCAAAACAATCCCTGCCCGAAAATTCTACACCATCTCAAGAAATCGCTGGTATCGCGCTCTCCTTGCGAATACCGCCCTTCTGGAGGGACAAACCGCGACTATGGTTTGTGACATTCGAGGCAGCCACAAGCAACCTACAGAAGAACCAGAGTCAGCTATCCCAGATGGTCATCGCACGTCTTGAGAAGCAGGACATTGAGCAAATCGTCGACCTACTGTAAAATCCGCCAGAGAATAACGAATACCAAGCTCTCAAGAACAGATTAATCTCGGCGTATGAAGAATCCGACAGCAGACAGTTCCAGCAGCTCCTGTCAGAATTGGAACTCGGGGACCAAAAACCGTCACAACTACTCAGACGAATGCGTAACCTGGCACGCGATAAAGTTCCCGATTCCACACTCAAATTGATGTGGACCAACCACCTACCTACATCTGTTCGCTCTGTCCTGGCCGTCAGCGAAACATTCAGCGCAAAGACCACACTCGACGAGCAGGCAGCGATGGCCGGCAAAATTCTGTAACAAAACCCTGTAAATACTGTAAATAGCATTAATACTCCTTCAACATCATCAAACATCGAGAACATCCTCATCGCAGAAATAAGAAAACTGTCACTTGAAGTCGCAGAACTGAAGCAACATCAATCTCACTTCAACAATTATAGAAGAAATCATCAGCATCATCAACCAAACTGTTTTTACCACAAAACATATGGTAAAGAAGCCCGAAAATGTACACAACCATGCACGTTCAAGCAGGGAAACTAATTGAAACGCTGGCAGCGGCGGACTCCGGCGTTCAAAACAAACAATACCGCCTTTTTGTCACGGACAAGACAACGAAACTCACCTTTTTGGCAGACACGGGTGCTAATATATCCGTCATACCGAAGAAGAAAGGCACACATCTTCAACCGCTACCATTTCAATTTTACGCCACTAACAACACCGTCATACCTACATACGGCGAGAAAACACTAGAACTTCACATTGGACTTCGCCGGCCGTACAAGTGGAAATTCATCGTCGCTGCAGTCTCGAAACCTATCCTCGGTGCCGACTTTCTTCAACATCATGAATTAATCGTCAATTTAAAAAATAGAAAACTCATCGATGGAAGAACAAGCCTACAGATCAACGCACTTGGAAGCTACACCGACATACCTACAGTTCGTAGTATCGACGTCACTCAGTCGTACCACGATATACTGGCAGAATTCCCCAGCATAACGAGACTAACAGCTATGAACATAACTCCGAAGCACAACGTCGTACATTTTATCGAGACATCTGGCCCACCACTACACTGTCGCGCCAGACCGATTCAACCACATCGCTACAATCAAGTCAAAAAAGAATTCGAGAACATGATGCAACAAGGTCTCTGTCGTCCCAGCAAAAGCTCCTGGTCCTCACCCCTTCACGTCGTACCAAAGAAGAATGGCGACATAAGGGTGTGTGGCGACTACCGGCGACTCAACGCGGTCACAAAATCCGACCGCTATACCACGACTACGGGATTTCACATTTCAACTCGCCGGAAAAGAAGATTTTCTCGACTATCGATCTAAATTGAGCATACCAACAACTACCAGTTCACGAGAAAGACATTGAGAAAACCGCAATCATCACACCATTCGGACTATTCGAATTCCCGAGAATGTGCCTGGCCTTAGAAACGCAGGTCAGACATTTCAACGCTTCATACACGAAATCCTACAAGGCTACGATTTCGTATTTTCATTCATCGACGATCTACTAATTACATCGAGCAGCGAAGAAGAACATCGCGAACACCTGCGGGGTGTTCTACAACGCCTGGAAGAAAATGGAACACTATCAATCCCGCCAAATGTGTACTCGGCAAACAAGAAGTCAAGTTTCTCGGTTTCAACGTCAACTGCGACGGAATCAAGCCGCCACAAGACAAATTACAAGCCATAGAAGATTTCCCATTACCGAAGAAAAGAGACAAAACACCGATCGAGCGGAACGAAACATCGAAACAAGCATTTATCGCTTGCAAAAGTAGCATGAAAAACGCTGTTTTGCTTGCGCATCCAAACCACAAAGCACCGATCGCCGTTTTCTCCAACGCATCCGACACCGCAGCTGGAGCCGTAATACAACAGTACATCGACAATAAGTGGCAACCTCTCGGCTATTTCTCGAAGAAATTCACAACAGCGCAAATGAAGTACAGCACCTACGATCGCGAACTTCAAGCTATCTACCTGGCAGTGAAATATTTCCGTAAAATATTCGAAGGCCAAGAACTCATCATATTCACCGACCACAAGCCACTCACATTCGTCCTACCGAAAAAATCATCGTCAACAGAAATTCCACGAAGAGCCCGCCAACTACTTTTCATCTCTGAATTTACGCACGACATACGACACATCAGTGGAAAAGATAACATCGTCGCCGATACTTTCTTTTTTTTTTTTTTTTTTTTTTCGAATGGGTCTACGCTAATGGCTTTAAGCCCTCTTAGCTTAGTCGGTCTGGTGACTGCCATTCGGCAGTCGTTTGGTGGGAAAAACAAAGAGGGGGTTTGACCCCCCTCTTACATCACCCCCTAGTTGGTGATGTGCTAACTGATTTTTGGGAATAACCTCGGTTTAGCTATTTTTAGGACTGGAGAGATAGTCCCTCCTGCTGAGGGGTCCGACCCCTTCCACACTCTCTGACGAGTGTGGTTGCTCACGCGCGGTAGCACAAACTAACGGCGTATTTGTACGGATAGAGAAGCTCGATTTTAAGGATCTGGGAGGGCCGTCCCTCCCCCCTTCCGCGTGCGGTCGGGTGGACTCGCGCGCGAATGTCCTGATGTCGAGTGCTTCCGCAGTATTTATAGAGCTCTCTATAACAATATCGCGGTCGCGGTCATAATTATTTTTGGCTACACTAAAGGGAGTCGAACTCGTATCCGGGTTCGAGTCCGGTGGTCCCGTGTTAAAGTCGGTCCGTAAGTCTTTACGTGTGATCGTGTCTGGTGTAAGACTTCGGGGTAGGCGCCGGCGTCTACCCCGGTGCTTTTCTAATCACGCGGGTGCATGTTTTGTGTTTAGGAGAACTCCTTTATTTTGTTTATCAAGTCCGTGTGACTTGCTAGTGCTGACATGCGGTCCTCGAAGGAACCTTGTAGTTTTGTGACGAAGACGTTTAGCTCCGTCGAATCTATTTCACTGAGAAATCTGGCTGCGAACGCTATTGGAGGTCGGGGGCGGTTTTGCAGGTCCCGTTTCTGTGGCCCTATTGGCCGGGGGAAGGAGGACCTTTGTCGGACTGGCTGGGAGGGCCGTCGACCTTTGAGGAGGTGGAGGAGGTCCTTGTGGACTCTTTTTTGGTAAACCCCAAGCAGGTTTGGAGGGAGGAGGGGCAGGGACGTACCTCTGCTTGGGAGGGGCACCTCTACTTGGAGGAATTTTGCGCCTCTTTACTTGGGGTGCGCGTTTGCACCCTTTGTAGTTGGCCGGATGGCCAGAAGAATTGCATAGGACGCAGCTGGGGGGAGTAGTCTCCTCAGCTGGGTTCCTACGCGGACGTGCCGTGGTCGCCCAGGCATTTGACACAGCGCGGTCTGGCGAAGCAGTTCCGCGCTGAGTGGCCGTATAGTTGGCAGCGGTGACACTGCCCCGGCATTCCCCTTTTATAGGGGGGTTCGATAGCTAAGCCTGTAATGTGGCATATATTTTTAATGTTAAAGATGGCTTTTCCCTCCGGAGTGGGGGGAAGCACGACAAGTACCATGTTGTATAGGTACTTTTTTGTTGGGTGGTACATCCTGTGTACCTCTTTGGCGGGGATCCCCTGTCTGCAGAGGTCCTCGAGGACGGAGTCTGTGGAGAGCTCTTTATCGACACCCTTGATGACGACTCGCAGAGTGCGTTCGTCCTCCAGGGCATACGTATGATAACCGATCTGCTTTTCTCTGAGAAAAGCAGTCAGTTTCCTATGATCGTTTGGGGTTAGGACCTGCATCATGATCCCGTTTGGGGTGTTGCGGGCTGACGAGTAGTTTATACACTGCTCGTTTATTGCTGCATTTACAAGGTTCCATTTTGCCTTCTCCTGTACTATAACAGGAGGCGGCAATTTGGGGGCCTTGGGGCTTTTCGGGGCTGCGACTGTTTGGTCGTCAGTCTGCATGGGTTCAGTACGGGTGGGGGTTCCGGGTTTAAAACCCCTGAAGACTCTACCGTTTCCGCTTTTCGCGGTTTTTGCCGGTGGTGTCGGCGAGGAGCAGGCCTCAGAGGAAGCGCCGTTCGCGCGTTTCCTCTTCTTGGTCTTTTTACTCTTTACGGTTTGAAAACCGTCATCCCCCTCGGAGGTCTCCTGCTCGGAGCAGGACATCTCCGACTGGGATACATCAGTATAATTGTCATCGCTCTCATGCGATGACTTTGTAGTCGCTGTCGTCGCCGGCGACGACGGCGATTCTTCGGACGTAGCTGCCGGGGAAGCCGGAGAGCTGGTGGGGACATATGACGTTTTAAAAGATTCCCAGGCCTCTAAGACACCTGGGGATTCTTTTTTCAAAAATGACAGGAACATACTAACCATGGTATTGTCCATGGTCAGGCTGGCCCTTCTGGGTTTCTGCTCTCTATTTGAAAATTTTTAATTTGGGGATTCAACCCCTCCCGGCATCCGGGGGGGGAGGTGTGTACGTCCACAGGTGTGTATCCTAATCGACAATTTCACTCTACTTACTTTTCTTTTGTTCCTCGGACGCAGGAACACACCGACACTACACTATCGCTATGCGAAGCGATCGCGAAGGTGGAAAAGTGTTAGAAAACGGTCGCGCCTAAAAATAACGGTCGCCGCGAAAAATAACGGTCGCGGCGGGAAACCCAACGGTCGTGATGGAACCCGCGAACAATTCCGGCGTCACAACGATGCTTGAAGCCCCGAGGTGAAGGCACTGGCACTGTGTAGCGTATTATAATAATCACTTCAAATAAAGAACTGTGCATTAACTTTAGCAGTTGAGCGTTACCAAATCTGACTGCCGCCCAAATCGGAATTTGAGAGCAGAATGCCGATACTTTCAGCCGCATCGAAACGATAAACACACCGTGCGCTATTGACTACGAGGCCCTATCCCACGCGCAAGAGGGAGATAGCACGCTACCTGCACTCTTCACTCAAGAAAACTTAAGTTTTTAGACGACCACATTACTAAACTCCGATATCAAGATTGTATGCGAAACTTCAACAAAATACGTCCGTCCGTACCTACCATGCACAAGACTTTCGACGTGCCGTGTTCGACTCAATTCACAACATGAATCATCCCGGAACAAAAGCTTCAAGAACAATTATCACACAGAAATTCTAATAGCCGTCTATGAATACCGACATCAACAACTGGACGAAAACCTGCATACAATGTCAGAGAAGCAAAATACAACGTCATACATCGAGCGCCGTGTCATCATTTCCAAAAGTCGACCGTTTTCATCACACACACATCGACATCGTTGGCCCGCTACAGGAGCGAGCGGTCATAGATACTTACTCACTATGATCGATCGAGCAACCAGATGGCCGGAAGCTGTACCACTCACCGATATTATAGCTGAAACTGTGGCGAGAACATTCTACGAGCAATGGATAGCGAGATTTGGTTGTCCTACAACAATAACAACTGATCAAGGACGCCAGTTTGAAAGCCAGCTGTTCGTCAATTTAACACGTTGCATGGGTATCGACATAACCCGTACAACACCGTACCACCCGCAATCCAACGGAATGATTGAACGCTGGCACAGAAGTTTAAAAAACGCGCTGAAAACAAGATTAATCAACAACAATACATCATGGATCGACGAAATACCTACAGTTCTACTAGGACTTCGCGCCGCTATTCGTGAAGACACCGTAATTAGCGCCGCCGAACTTACCTACGGGTACAACCTACGCTTACCCGCAGACTTCTTCGAAACATCATCAACATCAGCAAGTCTCAACCACACCTACGTAGAACAGTTAAAAAAAAACATCACTCAAGCCAAATAAGCAAGTACATCGCCACGGGAATCAGCGAAGCATCTTTGTACCTTCGCGACCTTCACACATGCGATGTGTGATGTATTCGTACGTAATGACGCAGTAAGAAAACCATTACAACCACAAAGTACAAAGTTTTACAACGATAAGAAAAACATTTCACTCTACAGTTACCCGACCGCACAGCAACGTTATCCATCGATCGTTTGAAGCCCGCTTACACATTAGTTGAAGATTATCTCAGCGAACAAACGAGCAATGTACAACAGTCACCGAGCACCGAATTACCAAGAACGTCAAGTCACTTACCAGATACCTTACCATTACCACTTACCATGAATAAATTACCAGAAGATACCTCAAAACATTTACCTGTTACCTCAAGACCGTTACCTGTTACCTCAACACCAGTACCAAGTGCAACACCAATCAAGCAGAAGTCACCAGCAAGTCCAGCAACACAGAAGGCAACAAGAACAGGCCGTGCTGTCAGACTGCCGGTACGCTTCGCTTGAGGGGCAACACTGTAGCATACGCTCGAAGTACGTCGAAACAAGAACATCGCTCTGATAAGAGCGTGTTTACATAGTTTGGCGAGTGAAACAAAGAACGCTTTGATAAAAGCGACGTTCGTACGAATGAAACGAGTATCCGAATAATAATCCGTGACTGGAAGCATCTTCATTCATCTTGACAACGGTGACAACAGTCGGTGCGTCGAAGGACAGCGAGACGTCATATTCCAGCGAAGACTCGAACCCAAATGACCGACGCGAATTCGTGAGAAGGACACTCTTCTCGCGCGCCGGGCCCCTGAAAAGGGCCTTGGGCGGGGAACCAAAACCAGGGGCAAAAGCCCCTCTACTTGGGGTGGGATGACGCGCCCAGTAATACTGGGCGCATTTAGTCGTGTTTTAGGGAAGACCCCCCGCGGCAGAACGCGGGGGAAACCCGTGGTGGGGCAAAGTTCACAAAGGGAGTGACGATTGCCAACCAGGCACGACCAGGACCGGCGGCCGGCTCCAAACGGCGCGTGGGGGTCCCGACCCGGAGGCCAAGAAACGTGTTTGGGTCCACTCCCTCACGCGCCGCGTTTACCGGACCTTGGAAACAAGCGACCTGGGGAAAGGGTGGGAGTTTTTAAAACTTCCGGGCCCCGACTTTTTGTATCGAGGGGGAAGGTACGCTACGGAGACGACGGGGTGGCAATAGGGCTGCCACTCGTTAGGCACTGGACGAGGTAGAGACGAGTTACACCGGCATCTGGTTTGCCGGTGTAAAGGTAGGGGGGGGGGGGGTACAATCCCGTGATGGGTGGTGGCGCAATTGCGCCAAGGCGCATCGGTGTGCTTAGGTGTAGCGCATCAGTGCGCTGGATCTCCTCCTCTTCGGGGGTGGTGGGGCGGGCTGCGTGGCTCCGCTGGGTCTTCAGATGAGACGGCATCCCTGGGCAGGCGGTGGCGGTCAGGCGGGCGGGCATGCGCCAGGTCGGTTAATTCGACCAGGCGCGAGGCGTCCGCGCGCGCGAACAGTCTGGAGGAGAGCTGGGCCACAAAAGCCTCGACGCTCTCCACCCTCAGGTCTCTCGCAATGGTGTCGTTCCTCACGTACCAGGGGGCACCTGCGATACGGCGCAGTACACGGTTCTGGACTCTCTGCAGCGACACTCTCTGAGGCGCAGAGAGCAGGTGGTGCCACGCTGGTGCCGCGTACGTGAGGCGGGATCTAACGTAGGTTTTAAAAAGGGCTAACCGCATGTTGAGAGGAATCTGTGGGGACGCGTAGACTGGTCTCAGTTGGGCTATGGCTGAGCTGGTCTTGGCCACCGCAGACTGGCACTGGGGGCGCATGGAGAGGCGGCGGTCGATTATCACCCCGAGGTACTTCGCCGTCCTTCCCCATGGGATCTCGGCGTCTCCAATCTTCAGAAGAGCCGGAAAACTTGCTCTCGTAGTGACAGCGAGCGCCTGGGACTTACCTGTGTTAACAGAGAGTCTCCATTTGCTCAGCCAGTCAGGGAGAAGGTCCAGCGTCCTCTGAAACGTTGTGTTCGTCGCGGACGCAGAGATCGTCGCGTCTCGACGAGTCTCGAGGGCGCCCTCGAGGTCGAGGCCGCTGGCGATCCGGACCCGGACGGAGCGGCAGAGGTTGCTGCGGCGTACGTGGCCGATCGATCGGGACGTTTAGCAGGCGGAGATATGTCAGAAGATACCTTTTGGCGTTGCCGCTTGATAACCTGCACGGGAGGGGCAGGGGGCATGGTGCTCGACGAGGGGACCGGTGCAGGGGCCCTCGGAGTAGGAACACTTACCGCACGGCGTTCCTTTTGTGGCGGTGAGGCCGGCGAGGCGGTAAAGGTAAGCTTGGTGCTCACTGAGGCTGAGGCAGCTGCTGGAGGTTGGCGGGGGGTGCTCACCTCCATCAAAGGGCGCGCGGGGCGCTGCGGTGAGGCCGAACCCTGTTCGGCTGAGCGGGCCGGGGGCCCGGACTCGCTGCGGGCCGCCGTCGGAAGGCATTGGGGCGGGGGGGTGTCAGTACACCCCCGCGAGAATGCCGAAGACGGCCCGGGGCGAGCGGTATCCGTGCCGCTCAAGCTGGGCTCGGTAGGCGTCAGGTATGCGCGCTCTTACGTGCGCGAGCTGGACCTCGATGAGGTGAAGCTGCGCGACGCACCGGAGCCGTCGCGGGAATGGCTGGGGCGGTCGCGGCTGTGCGGCCGCGAACCACGGTCGGCCATGGTTTGGGTACAGTATGTACGAGTGTGCTATACGTACGTGAACATGACAAATAATACTGTCACATAATGTTACACATGCGGGACACAATTTACATGTATAACGAAAGTTAATAATAAAAAGCACTCACACAAAACACTGTAAAACTAAACACGGAACACGTATCTAGTGTCAAAGTAGTCACGAAAGTGTACTTACTTGCACGGGTTAAAACTTTGAGAGGCTGGCTCCCCGTGACCCACGATGGAAATGGTACGTTGGAAACGAGTTCGAACGGCAGGCCAAAGGCAGGGCAACTCCTCAGCAAGGCGGCAATTCACACTTTATTCTAACGAATAAGGTGTGAATTGACGTACGCTATAGGGAGACAGAGAGGCACTGCACTTTAAAGCGAGTCGGCACGAGCGTGGAGTGAGCGAGTCACTACTACACGATCGGGGCGAGTCGGCACTAACGTGGAGTGAGCGAGTCACTACAACACGATGGAGCGAGTCGGCACGAACGCGGAATGAAACGCAAACACACGCACTGGGAGACAGGACGATCCAATGACCGACGCGCGGCGCCGCTAGATATATTTATACCCGAGCGCCGCGGTCCGCGTCGCGGCGGCTTATCTGTTGATGCGCAAAGACATGCGCAAACGACATCCAATAAGAATCGACCTTCTAAGTTCGTAATCAAACAGCCAATCAGAAGAAATTTTTAAGTTTATAAATTCTTTGTATAATAATAATAATGTAATTTTTTGTATAAATACGTGCACATTTTGTAAATAAATTATGCACTTCACAACTGTAGATAGAACTCTAGAATAGTAGAACTCTCTACCCAAACTGCCTCGACTAGTACCTCCAAAGTGGAGTACCTACCTCTAAAAAATCATCAACCCACTTTTAAACAATTATTTCAAAATAAGAATAAAATCGGCTACTTTTACTATTTTATTGCTATTTAACTATATACCTGCATACGGAAATGTCAGTCATAAGATAGTTCCGAAATCCGCCACTAGGGAAATTTCCTCGCCACCAATTGACACTAATAGTATGGCACTTTGAAGGGTACTATTGACGCAAATGACGGTTGATGATTTATACTGGTGCTGGATTTGCGGGCTGGACGGTGAGTAGTGAGTAGTTTTATCGCGATACTCACTGTCCAGCCTGCAAATCCAGCACCTGTATTAATGATCATCATTAATTGTGTTCTGTATAATTTTTGCCTACATGCCCGCTTCAAAGCCGCCGATGGTGTGTATGGCCCTTAATAATAAACAATAATTATCTGTTTAACTATTTTGTTAAATATATTATAAAAATACATTGTAAGTAAGTAATTTAAAATACCTAGTACCACCTAAAATTATTTTTTAAAGTTTCTATAAAATGGTCGAATGCTGTTTAAGCAGATGCCTGTACCTAATATCATATTATAGATTAAATAATTAAAAAAAATAAAGTTAAATGATATGAAATTAAAAACAAAATGGCCGAATTGATAAACTAACAATTGTTGGAATTTGATAATTGTTTATGAAAACTTTCAATAAAAGTATGTATAAACCAGTTATTCACAAAATGTTTCCTTGTCAATAAATCATAGTTTTTAATGATGTATGAATTAATCAATTAAAAGGCTATTAAGAAGCGGTATAGAAAATCCGCGCATTTGCGTTGTTTGTTTACTTTGGTAATTGTTGTGAAATCCATAACAATCAAAGTGATGAAGCTTTTAAATAAGTGTTTCATAAATTTAATTAACAATATATTCAATAAACGTTGGGACTAAGAAAAACATCAAATATTGTTTCAGAAACACCTAAAAATGTCAAAAAAAGAACCAAATGATCGAAATGAAAGGAAGTTAGATTCCAGTGACTATGAACATCTCATATCACAACATAATATATTTGAATCAACGAGGCCTAAAAATCAGGAGCTTCCGAGTTTTCCAGGATTTTCTAATGCTGAGACACAAACTAAACCTAGTGATATTAAGGGACAGAGTTTACAAGCTGGACTTGGGACTTGGCAATATAACCCTTGGTGGATGCTCGCAAGTACTTCGCGAAGTGTGGCTTCTCAAGATGATTTTTCTGAAGGCAGCGAACCTACTAAAGTAAAAGAAGAACCTGGTAGTGCAGCTTCTGCTGATGATGATACTTTACCAAACGAACTCGAACAATTTCAGTCTACAGTGACGCCACCTGCAGGTCTCGATTCATTTTGCGACGACTGCTCTGATCCATTTTGTGACTCAAGTGCAAGTATATGCCGTAAGTTGTTTCACTGTCCGCATTGTAGAAAGAGCTATCCTTCTATCTTAGAATTCAACACTCATTTGACAGGTGTTCATCCGGCTCAGAAGCCTTTCAGATGTCAAATATGCTTGGAGCCTTTCCTCAAGAAGTCTTATCTACGAAGACACTTAGATTCGTCTCATACTCGGAAGGATGTAAATAAATGCTCTGTGTGTTCAAAATACATCAAAGACAAGAGTAATTTACGTAAGCATATGCAAGTGCACACAGGAAGACTACCTCAGAAACAGTTTAAATGTGATCTTTGCAACAACAAGAGATACATGTCCATAGACAGATTGAACAATCACAAAGTGGTGTGTACTGGTGAAAAGACATTGAAATACTGTGACATGTGTGACAAGGTGTTTGATAACTCTAGATCACTTAACAGCCACAAAAAAGTGCATGCAAGGGATTTGAAATGTAATGCATGTGGGGAGCAACTGCGCTCACTCGAGCAATTTACGAACCATAAAATGGTTTGTGTAAACAATCAAGAGACAAGCACAACATCAATGAGTAATGCTGGAATGTCGGTAAATCGATGTTGCACTCAACCAGGCTTATGTGAACACGATAAGCCCGCCTACTTAAACATCCCTAGCTATGCAGCAGGTAGATCTTTGGACGCTGCATTATCTTTAAAGTCAGAAATGAACTAATAGCTACCACCTACTCTCTGATTTAACTGTTGAACTGATTTTGTTTAAAAACATTACCAAAAATCCTCGATAATTAACAATTAATAATTTCTACAACTGATAATTTCACAAGACTGATGCAAATATCCCGCCTCACAACTTGCTTTATTATTACCAATAGTTAGAGTATAGTTAGTGAGTAATGCTGATAGAGTAAGTTTATTTAGAGAGTCTGTCCTTTGGGCCTAATCATTTGGTGTATATTTTTACTGTATGTGTTGAGAACTTAATGATTGCGCCCAAATTGTTACCCACCTTTTATTTAATGACTTAATTAAAAACTTAAGTTTCCATAATCTGCACTGATTACCATTCTATCTACAGATACTACCTACATGCATCAACATGAAACAATACCTTGACTGATATAATATAATAACCTAATAGTACGCAGTATTACATTTTTTGCTGAAGTTTGTATAAAACTATATTTTTTTTTATAATTATTAGAGTATATTTTAGAATACCCTAGTTTTATATAGCATACTAGTTGGACACAGTACAAAGAGCATAATATTTTTATTCTATTTTTGATGCTCAGTACTTTCTCCAAGGAATATATTATAAAAGTTAAGGATTATAATGATTCAGGATTTTTTTATAAACATTGTTTCGTTGACACTAGACAAAAGTTAGCTGCAAAGTGCAATCATATTAGGCTAAGCCATTGCATGTTGAGGGGATTTATTTTCTTGTTTATTGTAATATATATTTAACATATTTATCCAGAAGTGTTTTACACTTACCATAATATCCTTAGGATATTGTTATGTAATAATTTTATTTCTAATACACTTTATTTATCAATTACCAAATATTCATAATTTTTACTACAGCTTTTAATAAACTTTAAATTTCCAACATAGCACTATAAATAAGTATACCATACTATTATTACGAAAATAATTAGAACAAAAGTGTATGAGAATTATGATAAACCCATTTATGTATTTATGATAGCCTTTAAAATTTTGTGGGATGCGGGCATGCAATGGGTTCCATTGTTATATTTTGTTATTCAGCCGTCTTATTAACCCTGAATGCTGCAAGGTCATATTTTATACCTGATTTTATAAATTGGTAATAAACCTTAAAAAATACATTTTTATTTGTTATGAAAAACAAATAGCATGCTTTTAATTAATATAAATGACATTAATAATATGTTCTATTTTAATAGTTATAAAACTTACATTTAGAGGCTCTATTTGTTTTAAGTTATTGCTATTTACATTTGTTTTAACATGTGTTTATTTTTTATAATGATTAGATCAAGAAAAATCATATTTTTTGTTACTAAATTTTAGCTTATTTACATATAGAATTAGGTGTTTCTTTTTAAATTATTTTATTTCATTAATCAATTTGACAAGTCAATCAGTGTAAACAAGGTTTACACTGATTGTGACTGATACAAGACAAAAATTAAAGAAATATTATGTGAAATACACTTTTCAATCAGTCAATTACAACAAAGACAATAAATTTTAAAACAAAATTTCTAATAATGTAAAACACTGATGTACCTTTTGGTATTCATACATCATCATCATTCATTTTAAAACTATTTGCATATACAAATACCTATGAATCCAAATTTTGACATTTCTTTCATAATGGTAGAATCTAATCTATTTTTAACATCTGTACTTTCCTAGGACAGTAATTGAACTGTAAACTGTTGAATTTATCTTGTATCATAAAAATGATATAATGACTTTTAAAAAATACTTCATTTTAAGCAAATTAGCGTTACTGGAAGTGTAGTAGAACAGTACAAAACCACAATATGAATGTCATTCGTAAAATATAGTGGATGGTGTTTTCTTTTAACTTTGTATCATGTAAAATATTATTACTTATTGATAAGAAAAACAAGTGTTCATATTATTTTAGTTTTTATTACATATAGAATGTAGTTATTCTATTATGTTTAGTGTATTGTAATAAGATGCCTAACTGTAAAACAGTAAAAAACGTTCATACAGATTACATATTGGTCTTTTTGAGGGGCAAAGGTAGATTTAGACTAAATAAAAATTGATTTGGCATTGCTCTAAAAGTAGATTCTCAAATTATGTAAATAGACATGTACATGTGGCCTGAGGGACCTACCTGAATTTCCCCAAAATAAGTATAGCTTTTAGTAGAAGTCTAAAAAAGATTGTAGAACAAATCTGGGAATTTGTAAAAATATAGTTTAAGAACTACAGCCCTCAGAGTGTGGTCCCTCAGTTCACACACCGCTATTTTCCAGATCTCGAAAAGTATGTGGAAAATTATGGTTTTTTCACTATATAATTTTAGTAGAACTTTTGTAAAAGTTTTTACAAATTTATCAAATACTCAGCATCAGAAATAAAAAATCTATAACCACTGAAGTGTGGTCCCTCAGTTCACACAAAAGTGACATATTCATTTCGCGTTATGTTACTGATTTATTTGAATATTTTTCTACGTAGAATTTTTGTACAAAATTTGTAGAATTTGTAGACAAAATTTCAGAAAAATCTATCGGCGCATTTTGAAGATATCAACCATTATGTTGGGTCCACACACTATAAGAAAAACTCAATTATCTATTAAACGAGAAAAATAACAGAAAGTCTACTGTACTTAAATTTTAGTAGAAGTTTTTTTCTCTTGGATTATCACATAAAATATTTAATTCTTGCTTCCTAGCTGCGATAATGTTAATTTTATGATACTATGAAAATATGAAGAGTAGGCTTACCACACAATAGGCAAAATAAGGACAGCACCAAAGATTATAATATTATGACTGCATCTAATATTTATTATATTTTTATTTGTAAACATTTATTATATTACTAATTACGAATTACACACATTTATATTAATAATTATTATTAATATTCTCTACATTAAGTCAAGTTACTAAAAAAGTTAGGTATGTAACTCAAAACGATTAGACAGATTTTGACGACTTTCATGGCTCAGTGGTTAGCACTTTGGCGCTAAAGCCGGGGGTCGTGGGTTCGAATCCCGCCAGGGAACAAAAAGATTTCTGTATTCCTGGGTCATGGATGTGCATTACATATGTGTATTATATAATAAAAATCTTATATATAAGCCCCTTTACTAATAAAAATATTTACACAACGAATAACTTGAACAACGTTGCTTTTTCTATCATATGACATTTCCAACGTATCAGACAAAGACAGCATCGTTGTTTAATTTATCCGTTGTGTAAATAGTTTTATTAGTAAAGGGGATATAGTATAAAACTATTAAATATATTCTGGTAGGTAGGTATAAAAGTATAAAGTCTGGTACCCGTAACACTAGTTCTTCGAGAACTTACCCCGGAACCAGATTGACGTGGTGTGAAAGCGTCCATAGATTTTATATTATGATTATTTTAAAGACTACTTTGATGGATTGGTTTTCCTGGTCTTAATTAAAACAATTTTGTAAATTAAATAGCTAATTTATAATTGATTCGACTATTGAGACCTGACTGAATGCCAAAGGATACCAGTTACACTTTTTTGAAAGCTATCTTAATATTACCCTTTGGGGGTTTCTCCACCATAGGTACCTTTAATACAAAATAAAAACCTTTGTTCCACTTAATAAATCACTTTTTTGTAATTTCAAATTAATAACTTTTCAGTAAATACATATGGGACCGTTCAGTTAGTATCACTAATCGCCTTGTCATTTTTGTTGAAAAATCGCCTCCCAACCGGCTTAAATGAAATAAATAAATAGAGAAAAACAGATCACATTAATCGCAAAATGCATATCATATTATCAATGTTTGCGTAAGCACGGAGGTGGTACAAATTTTGTTTACTTTTGCTGACAAGGAGGACAGGGAGATAGTTGCATAGTGTACTAAATCAGAGGCCCAGTTCTCGTAACAAATCCGTAAATAGTAAATATAAATATCAAATTTCATCTATTTATATACATAATTACATATAAAGAAATAGCAAGAACGGACAGAGAAAAAAACCACAAATAGTTAATAATTGGTTGCTTGTAGTACTATGAACCCGCAAAAAAGTGAAAAGCTGCGAAACCGCGAGCAAAACTTAAATTTAATAAGGTATAACATACACAATATATTAGGTACTGTCCTCATTTTGCTCTTGTGTAGGTACACAATTGATTCTATGAAAATACAAGAGTAGGGTAGTTAGGTAACTTACCCTACTCTGAATTTCATAGAATCAAAAAATTAACATTATCTCAGCTAGGAAGCAAGAAATTAAATATTTTATGTGCTAATCCAAGAGAAAAAAACTTCTATTAAATTTAAGTGCAGTAGACTTTCTGATATTTTTCTCGTTTAATAGATAATTGAGTTTTTCTTATACATCAGTGTGTGAACTGAGGGACCCAACATAATGGTTGATATCTTCAAATTGCGCCGATAGATTTTTCTGAAATTTTGTCTACAAATTTTGTACAAAAATTCTACGTAGAGAAATATTCAAAAAAGTCAGTAATATAACGCGAAATTAATATGTCACTTTTGTGTGAACTGAGGCACCACACTTCAGTGATTAAAGATTTTTTATTTCTGATGCTAAGTATTTGATAAATTTGTTAAAACTTTCACAAAATTTTCTACTAAAATTCTGTAGTGAAAATACCATAATTTCCTAGTTACATACTTTTCGAGATCTGGAAAATAGCGGTGTGTGAACTGAGAGACCACACTCTGAGGGCTGTAGTTCTTAAACTATCTTTTTACAAATTCCCAGATTTGTTCTACAATTTTTTTTACACTTATACTAAAATTTGCTATACTTATTTTGGGGAAATTCAGGTAGGTCCCTCAGTCCACACATACACAAATAGACCTATGTCTGCTTTACCATCCATATTTTTGTATCTTGTAAATGTGCTGACTATAAAAGCTTTATGTATGTGAGATCATGCGTATGTACTCAATAGACATAATGTGTATCCTAATGCGGTCTGCACATTGTTTGACGAATATCGAAATATTAACAAACATCAAGAATGTCCAAAAATTATTCGGATTGAGTATCAATTAATGCTCAGTTCTCAAATAAACATGGCTAGTATAATCATATTATTATTAATAGGTATTATACAGTGTTATTCGCATAAACTTTCGTTCATTTAAACATAAGTGCAGGCTTACAGCTGCTGCTGCACCTAGTCTAGACAAGACCTTAGTCTTACCCCCGCTAGATGTCACTGCATGTCGTAAAATCTTGCAAACGAGAAGCTTAGGTTGTTTTCATTGACAAGATAAAATAGAGTCTTCCCATCAGACTCTTCTTTTTTCAAAATAATACCTAATTTTTGGACCCATAGAATTTTAAGGATAACTTCCATGCCTGCTCCTCAGCTTATGGTTTGTTAGTTATAACAATAATATCAGCTATAGACGCTTTCACACTACGTCAAATCTGGTCCCATAGTAAGTTCTCGAAGAACTTGTGTTACGGTACCAGACAACGGAAATATATTTAATACTTTTTATACTATACTTATATTTAAGATTTTTATCATATAATACACATATTTAATGTACATCATGGCCCAGGAACACAGAAAACTTATTTTGTTCCCTGACAGGATTCGAACCCACGACCTCCGTCTTGAGCACCAACGCACTAACCACAGAGCCACATATTATGTCGTCGTTTGTGATTGTGAGATTTAGCTTGGAAGGAGCACAGTTGGTTACAGGATTGTAAAATTACACCCTCCACCCACCCTTACTCATAAAAATATGAAAACTACTGATTAGTTAATCAGTGTCCTCATCACCTTCTGTCAAGTAATGTTTCTAAAGTATTAGAGAAAGACAGGAACATTTAATAACACGTCAGTTATTTAATATTCTTATGATTGTTAAATATTAACTACTGTTACCTATACATACACAAAATCATGGAATCGTTTGATAAACACAGCCAAACTTGCGCCTGCGCGTATGAGTCTCTTACAGGATAGTTGTTTTTTCATTGTAACTAATATTGTTGTTATTAATGATTGTGTTTATCAATCGAATATACATGACCCACCCACCTCAAATAATAATTTTTATATTTATTTATTACCTACATAGGCACACTAGCATGTTCTAGTAATTATAATACAAAATATACAATTAAATTGTGGCGATTAAAGGAAATTATTTTCCGTTTACAAATTATTTATTTCGAAGCCTCTTTTTCCTTTTGTGGATCCAATTTATTAATAATTTACTGTACAGTTTGGCAGCAACATTGTATCAAAAGCAGTTTAAAAAAGCAAACATTTCAGTTCATTAATAAAAGTGTGAAAAATGGAAGGAATACTGTGTATTTGGAATAAGTTCTGTAATAGCAAATCATTTCAAATGTTATGAGACATTATTGTTGTAAGTACATTAATTGAAACAACAGATTAAAATAATTATTTATTATTATGTCATATCACAACTCGTCCTCTTTTTTGTGCTGCTTTAACAACCTTAGCCTTCTTTTCTTTCTTCTTCTTAGAAATGTTTTCTTTTCTTTTTGTCTGTCTGTCTTGTTTTTTCTTCTCCACACCCTCAATTCTATTTTCCCATTTCTTTTTACTTACTTTCTTCTTTTGCTCCTGTAAAGTGAATAAAGATATTTTATAGTAAATGTTTAGTAAAAGACTTAAATAGCTTAGTAGCCTATAAAGGCACCATGTAATTTAGATTTCATAATCATACAAATAACACAAAGATAAAACTGCCCATTGATAAAAAAATTTGTTTCATTATTTAATTGTTCAATTAAAACAGCAACAGTATGTAACAAAATAAGAAATATATACCATTTTCTTTATAGATTTCTTTAGAAGTGTGGGATCGTCTTTAACTTTTTCACCTTCAGCTTTCTGAAGAATAGTTTTCCAAGCAAGTTTCTCCTTTATTTCTTTAGCTTTATCTCCATCAGTCTCAGCTAATTGCTGTATTTTTTGCTCCTGATTCTTCAATTGATCTAGAAGTTTTCTTGGGTCCTTTTGTGATTTATGTATCTTTTCTGTAATGTAAGATTTGTGTGTTAAGTAAACATAAACCATAAATATGTACACAATAATTACTTATTTAAATATAAAAATTGTAAGTACTAATAATTTCATTTTCATAACTTATTTTATCAATTTTAATTTAAAAAAATTATAACTAATTGAAGAAAATAAATACACATTCACCTTTTCCTCCAAGTTTAGCAAAGTCAAACTTTGAAAACACTAATTTGCCATCTGTATTAAAAACTGGCTTTGGTGGTAGATTAACTTTAGGTTTTTCATCCTTCGTTTCTTTTAAATCCGTCTCAGAATCCACAACAGGTTTCGGCTTTTTGTTAATTTTATTTCTTTCAGTTTTCCTTAACTTTTTGCTGAGTTTACTGTTTAAACTTTTCTTTGCTAGTTTTCCCTTTATTTGAAACTTGTTTTGTGATTTCACTTTATGCAACTTTGCTTCAAGTTCAGCTATTGTATTTGCTCTTGTGTACTTTTCAGGTTCTTTATTAGTCGTTGACTTTTCCATTTCAAAATCCATTTGTTCAGAATCATCTGAAAAAAAGAATTAAACTAATGAAAAGGCTGTTTTGAATAGTAATTCCAAACCCTATTTACTTTATACTTTCTAGTCAAACTTAAATTGATAAAGCTTTGTGAAGTGTATTAGTTTTTACAACCTATCTTATAATGTATAATTATTTTACTTAGGTACCTTTTTTGTGCAGGGGTATATATGCGACGGAGAAGATGTTCTTTAAGAAGTTCATTTCTTTGATTATTTCGTTTTTCACATGTTTTATTTTCAAAGGTTTCTTTTGTACCCCCATTTTGTAAATTTATTTCAAGTTATGCATAAATGAAACAATATTTCGCGTTTATATTTTTTTAGGTTAGATATTTTGTTGTTCTTTCGTGTGATGTGTCATGTATGTTTTTTTTAACATATGGCGTCATCTTAAATTTATTTGCCAGTGTCAAGTTAACATATATATGGTGATGAATACGAGGGCAATACTAAAAGTATCTGGAATGGAATATTTCCACTGTTCCTGTCATATTAAAATCTTTTTAATTTAAAACTCCTTGGTTTTAAAAATCGAATACCGTTTATTTATTTAAAAAAAAGATTCTCGGTCTTGTCACAAGGTCTTGTCAAACTTGTTTAGTCGTTGAGAAAATGGAATTGACTCGTTAAAATTCTAGAGCGATGATTTATTATGACTTTCGAAGTGGTTTAACACAAAAACAGTGTGTTGACCGGATGATTTCTGCATTTGGTGATGAAGCCCCATCCAAAACCACAATTTATCGCTGGTTTGCTGAATTTCAACGTGGACGTGTCAAGCTCAGATAGCTCAAAATGATCCCCGTCAAGGTCGTCCAAAAACTGCAGTCACCCAAGAAAACGTTGATGTTGTGCGTAAGCTCATTGAGGAAGATCGACATGTGACATACCGCGAAATTCAGGCAACTTTAGACATTGGCATGAGTCAAATACAAATAATCTTGCATGAACAATTAGGTGTAAAAAAGTTGTTTTCCGATGGATACCGCATTTGCTCTGTGAAGAGCAAAAAGCGGCTCGCATTACTTGGTGCGTCAGAACTCTCGAAAGATTCCACGCAGGATCCTCAAATGCTGTATACAACATCGTATCAGGTGACGAATCCTGGATATACGCGTTCGAACCCGAAACAAAAAACCAGTCACGAGTTTGGGTGTTCAAAAATGAGTTAAAGCCAACAAAAATTGTTCGTTCATGGAGTGTTGCAAAAAAAATGGTGGCCACGTTTGTCTCCAAAACCGGCCATGTTGCGACTATTCCTCTTGAGGGAAACAGAACGGTTAATGCAGAATGGTATGCTAACATTTGTTTGCCACACTCCGTAAAGAGAACTGCAACCGCCGCATCATCCTCCATCACGACAATGCGAGTTCTCACACCGCGCACAGAACAAAAGAGTTTTTAGAGCAAGAAATCATAGAATTATTAGACCATCCGCCGTACAGCCCCGACCTAAGCCCTAATGATTTCTATACTTTCCCTAAAATAAAGAATAAATTGCGTGGTCAGAGATTTTCATCACCTGAAGAAGCTGTGGACGCCTACAAAACAGCCATTTTGGAGACCCCAACTTCCGAATGGAATGGTTGCTTCAATGATTGGTTCCATCGTATGGAAAAATGTGTCAAATTTCGCGGAGAATACTTCGAAAAGCAATAAATACATTTTTAAATAGTAATGTTGTGTCACTTCCTTGATTCCCGAAATTTTCAATGCCGCCCTCGTACAGTGTTGAAAATTGAAACGAAAGTTACAATTTTTCCCGCCTTTTTCACTTGACACTGGCAAATGGTTTTAAGGTAAGCCGACGCCATATATAAAAAAAGTAACTCGCTTTTTTAACTTGACAGTGGCAATGGTTTTATGATGCTTTTATTATGCCGTATCGCCTACTCTAAATAAAAAAACGCAAATGTCATTGTTAAATTTACTTTTCGAATTTTGTTCAAATTTCATAGTGCGGCTTTGAATTGAATAAAATTGAATTAACAGTGTAAATAGTTTTTATGGAATAAATATGTCACAACAAGAAATATCGTGCGGGCTGGAATATATTACATCTCCAGATATCCAACAATGTTTAACAGAGGGATTACACTTCAATTATTCTTTCATTGTTGCACCCGTAGTTCACCCACGTTTTCGCCGGTCTGTACATCCCAATGGAAGTGTTGTCGGAGGATTCACTAGATCTGATATGGTCATATCGCCTCAAGATTGGACAACCAGGATTGTAGGCAAGCTATCGCCTTATTTAGATGTGGACTCACCGTCACCAGTAGTTCGTCAACGAAATGAAGATTGTATGAACGAGGAGCTTTCCTACTGCCGTGGCCTTGGGCTTCCTGCTGTTATGTTAAATATACATTCCGAAAACACTAGTAATTTAGCCAGGATAATAAGTGATTATTTTGAGACAAGGTAAGTAGAAGTAAGCCGGATGTTTTAAATTAGGGGTTTGTTTTGGAATAGGGGTAGCCTAAATAGGGGGTCACCTAACCCCCTTCCACCATTCCCAGGGTGAGGAGATGTATAGTTTTTGAGAAAAGTGCATTTGAAAGTTACAAATTTTTACCTGAAAATTGTACTCTTATGGACAATTTTCTTGCAATTCTTTAGTATTTAGTGAAAAATTTAATCAATATTGAGGGAGAAGTGGAGTTACTCCTCTCATCTACTACTCTAACCTAACTTAACCCAAAAATACACAAACATTATTTCACGCCAGGTTTTTGTGAGGCCATTTTAATACTCAGAAGATGTTATGAATGTGATAAAAATGTTCTAACCACTTGGTTTGTGCACAAATCCGACTTGCACTTGGCCGGTTTTTTCCTAACATTATATGTTTCTAATGTAATTTTCAGCTATCATCCCACAATAATTTGGGTGTGTGCACCAATGTTCTGCAACAGAACATTAATAAACAGTGGACCAGAAAATGATATTGAGGAAAATGAGGAGCCATGGAATGAAACCTGGCTCTGGTGGTCTAAATTCCATGAACGTGTTGGTTGGGAAAAGAGAGTTGGGGTAGTACTAAAAATATCAGCGGACCTGCCATCCCAGGAAGTTATAAAAAGATGGCTGGGAGAACCTGTCAAAGCTATAATCGTCCCAACCTCCATTTTCCACAATAATAAAAAAGGGTAAGTTGATATTCAAATGATAATAATTGTAAAGAATACAGGCATGATCAATTTTTTGTATATACATGGAACATAAAACAAGTGGAAGTGCAAAGTGGTTTGCATGCAAACATTCTTACACATACTTATTTGTTTATTATTTGTCACATTTCGTTTCACTTAGAATACAAAATATTGTGAGTACTTTTTGCTACTTAATACATAAACTATTTGTTAAACTATTAGCAATCACTTTTTAATTTTTTTTGTGAAGAATTAGTACATTTAAAGCTTTAATTCAAGGTTAAAATATTTGTAAATAAAAAGGTCGAAGTTACTTAAATATTTGAAATTTTCACTTCCTGTTTACTATATGCAAAAAAATTCAAATTTAGAATTCGATAAGAAAAATTCAAATTTTCAACTATAACAAACAATACTTTTTGGTTTTTGTTACAAATTAATTGATGAAAATATTTAGCATCCAAAAATCTTAGTAATTTTTAAAAGCTCATATCGTTCAGCAATAAAGCATGATACAATTCTTTGTATGTAGTGTGATGTAAGATTATTATCAGTGCATTGCCGTGAGTGTAGAGACAGCAACTTCCATACTAATTGTGTCATATAACATTTCCACTTGTTTTCTGTTTCGTGGTATTATACTATAATACCTATTTGACATACTTCCATTACATAGCCGATTTCCTTGGTTTTTAGATATCCAGTGTTATCAAGGGCTCACCAGCAATTGGTTATCAGTATGGTGGAACATGATGCCCAGGTGATAGTTAGTGGTGCCAGGAGGTCCAATGCCGAGCATTATCTGCAATATCTGTATAGACTACATAAGAGACGACCAAACGCTGTAGATGATCCAATGCTCAGCTATGCAAAAGGGTATTTTTTTTTTAATTCACTGTTTTTACCCGACTACGGCGAAGCCAAAAGGAAGGGTAATGATTTTGGCAGTCTATGTATGTATGTATGTATGTTTGTTTGTGTCTAAACTACGGGTCCGATTTTAATAGATGAGGTGTCAATAGATTCGTAATGATGTCGCGGGTAACATAGTCTATATAATTGTTTTCAAAATTTTGTATTTCGAAAATTGAACCTCAAATTCTAACATCTAAAAAAATTAAACCGAGGTAATCATCACATGTTTGGTAACAAAAGAAAGGTCTTGCCAAGCACACTACAAATATGTATATATATTATACATATTTTTGGCGTACATTTAAAGTGTGGCGAACAAACAAAAAAAGTTGTCCAATTTTCAAACATTACGTAATATAAGACTATAAATATATAAATTTTATATTATACCTTCCTTTACCTTCATAAATTATATTTTATTTTATAAATATTTTAATATTATTATTATTATCTTTCTTAAAATCTAAAAAAAAGGCTCACTCTGCGCTTGTGAAGAAGATATTATTTTTAATTTCAAATGTTTTGATTAGTTACTTATTAATATTATTCCAAAACATGTTCACACAACACAACATGTTCGATTGGGAAATGGAAAAATGCAAAATAAAAAAAAAGTTAAAAAAACGATATCTCGACTATGTTATATAAAAGGGGTCTAAAAAGACCGAAACAAGAAAATAATTCTGATATAAATCCAGAAATGCATAGGTACAAAAATAGTCAAGGCGGTAGTCGCACCTACTTTATAAGGTTCGACACAGTCGATGTCAAATCGCAGCCGTGTGTTCGCATCTTGGGGTAAAATTCTAGAAACTTCTCTAGGCCTTGGCGTCTCGGTGTAAGCTATTGCTTAGATGCCATTAGTGGTGCGACCACAGCCTTAGTTTGACCATTTTTTAGAAGTGCAATGGAATTTTATGCATAAAATTGCATTGTGAAGCTTTTAAGTTAATTTTGATATATTTTTTTAAATATTCTTTATTATTTTAATATTATATAAAATTTTACATTTGCAGCTGGGAAGACTATCTACAAATACCGCTGCAACCACTTGCCGATAATTTAGACACATACACATACAATGTATTTGAAAAAGATCCAGTAAAATATGATCAATATCAAAAAGCAATAGCTAAGGCACTGGTAGATTTACAAAAAAAAGCAATAGCCAAGGCATTGATAGATTTTCATAAGAAAGGAAAAAGTGAGAATACAGAGGTTAGTTTTTAACTTAACTATGAACTGTAATAAATAAATAACTACAACCTACACCCATGTCTACACCTAAATCTACATCTACACCTACCAACGTAATAGGGATGTTGCCTAGTGTGGAATATCACATTTTTATAAATGAAATTTTAAAATTGTTGATTAAAGATACATAAATCTAAAAGAAATAGGTATTTAGATTGACGCGATTAAAAATTATAAGCAAGTAAATTATGTAAATATAAAGTTAAGAATTTTAGAACAAACATGGAAAAGAGTACAGGAAAACCATTTTGAGCTAATTCAATATAGCATGGAATTAGAGGAAACAAAATACATAAATAATGACTTTATATGATGTCTACTGAACTACTAATTTACATAAACACGTTCCGTTTCACTACTACATATGTGTTTAGTGTGTTTGTGTCGTCACATCCTTTCCGAAAGTTACTTCGATGTGTTTTCATCAGTAGAAATTCAAAACCTAAGTTTTTAATTTATTATGTCGCTAGAATACGTTTCCCTAAGCCAAGGACTAAAGTAAATGATCCTTCAATGTATGAAATTAAATATGAGACAAGTAGCCTATTATTCGAGAAAGACAAAAACAAAAAAAGTTATGGCCGTAATAGTGAAACAAATAGTTGAATTTTTACCGATTTTTTTTAATATGGCGCTCGATATTTTGGAAACGAAGAATGATATGAAAAATTTGAGAAAACCTCCTCTGGCCAATTAAGTCAGCTACAATTTGAGCCTAAAGCAAAGACAAACGGGTTAAGGGTTTGCCCTGTAGCCTAACCTTTTTGCGACAATATATTTTCGAATTCCGTAGATTAATTTCCAATGTGCTCGATAGTCGTGTGAGGCACGATATGTGAATTTTTATATATAAGAATATTATATTCCTTCTGACTTGTTTCCAATTTCTGTAATATGAATGCATTTTTGTTTTCAACACACACATATTAAGTCAGATTAAAAAAATAATAGCCAGATTGAGCGCAACGAACGTCCAGGTGTAACCAGGCCTGTCCCACTCCCCGTGTAGGTATCGAAAATGTAAAGTACGTGCAGCGGCCGACTCGAGCGGGCCAATCAGCAGGGCCTCACGCGCGAGCCGTGAGTGACGTACGAGCGAAATTTGTTCGTCGCATTGTTTTAATGGATTGGATTGAATACCTTAGAATCTGGACACATTTACACATATTACATTAATGTGTTTAAGTTAGGTAAAAATCACCCGGCCAGGTCCTACAGTATAATACCATAATATAATATATAGCAAAAATTTAACTCCCCACACCCATTTCAGTGACGGTGGCCGGTTTCATTGAAACCCGGCCAGTTACGCAGGAGTAATTTTATAGTGCCCAAGTGTGCATCGCAGTGCACAAGAGCAAAAGCCAAGCTCTAACCACTAGACCACGGAGGATGTTTATAATATAATATATAATATTATAAACAATATAGTTTGACTTACTGCAATTAGTTGAGAACCAATATTAAGTTTTTAGGTGTTGGCTCCTGATTCCTGAACAATCTGTTCGCGTCGTATGTCATTCCGATGGGATAAGATTTTAAAAGTCATTTGTTGACAAAAGTACCTAGAGTAATAGTAAGGCGGCGTGGCTACTACGATTTCACCGCAGTGCTAAACAGAGCGTCGTGCCGCAACACTTCATGAACTTCAAACATACGTCCACAGACTACTTAGAAGAACTAACGTTCATACGTCGTAGTACAATAAACAAAAAATTAAACCGACTTCCAAAGTAAAAATGCACAAAAAATATGAAAGAAAACTTATTTTCTAAATAATTCCCCTTTTAAATTTGGTTAAAATTTTAACTATTATGCTACTCAATCTTCATAATTTTGAAGTCAGTACCAGCCCGAACAACATCTTAATAAAACAAAAGATAAAACAAGATAGTTAAGTTTAAAATATAATACATAAGAAAAAAGTTTTTTTTTCTGTTGCTGGTATCATTAGACGCACACAGATGTGCGTGTACCGACAGTGTTTCTCGAGTGACTTACGCACACATATCTTAAAGGTAGCTTTAATCCATTCGTTGCATACGTTACAATCTGGCTATTATTATTTATTTAATCTGAGCATATTAATTTATTGACATATTTCATTACTAAATTCATAAGAATTTAGTAATGACTAAGGAAACCGCACACAAAACCACATGACTTTGCACGCCACACAAACGGTAGAATGTATAGATGTTTGTAAATAATTTAATATGCATTAATAAGTTTAAAAAAATGGAAATTAGCTGAATGTTATAACATCACTTAATGATAATTCAAGGTTCATGAGAACATAGTATAGCAATACCAACATTTTTTTTCAGAACTCATCGAGCGATTCCTGCATAATCAGTACAAATGTAGATAATGCTGTAGTAACACCAAAGCAAGATTCCGAAGAGGGAACTGTCACAGTGATGGTTCTGGGGGCCGGCCGTGGGCCTTTAGTTAGAGCAACACTTAATGCTGCCGACATAACTAACAGCAAAGTGAAGGTAAGTAAATAATATTGATACTTTGGTTTTTCTCAGGTTTGGCAGTGTAATTGTGAACAAAACTTTTCAAATACAAACTAAATCAATAGCAATTACATTTTTTATTTTGCGCACTTACACCCCTACTAATAAAAATGTTTACACAACTGATTAGTATTCAATGTTGCTGTCTTTGTCTGAGTTGACAAAGTCACTTGACTGACAAAGGCAGCGACATTTTCATAAATTGTTAGACCATAACCAGAGGGGTTACTGATCAAAATTTAGAGGGGATTAAATTTTCTCTTTATTTAGATTGTCTTAAGGTAAGGAATTAAAGGCAAGGAAAATTGTTTTGCGTATTTTAATTTCAATTGAATTATTTTTTAGCTTTTCAGTGGGTTAAGTATTTGAAGACGGTGAAAAGAAAGATGTTTAATATTTGTTTTGTTTTTCTTTATTTCATACTTTTTTACTGTATTTTAGTTTATTTCAGATTTAGGAACACATAAACAAAAAAGTTAGGTAAGGCATATCATAACAGCAGTCGCGCGACAGTTAGTGTTAGTTGTTAAAGAGATCCATAGTATGCCATACAATGTTACATGATATACTGTTGTAAATGTTTCAAATAGAAACATTGTATGGCAATAACCCTTCCCTGATTATTATTATTCAATGGTGAAAACCCTATCCAAGTAGCATGAGTTGTCTTTGAAAAAATCACGCACATAATGCCAAACTGAGAACCTCTTTTTTTTTAAGTCGGCTAAAATAGCGAACTCGCATCATCCACAAAATATTGTGTTACATTAGTTCATTTACAATTAAAAAGATAGGGAAGCAACTATTATATTATCCAGCAGGATCCAATAGCTAAAACTATTGGTTTCATAACATTCATTTATATTATTTATGCCCGTTTTTTGAGGCTTTTTGTCGGGCAGTTTATCTATACAATAGCGTTTTTGTTTGTATGACAAAAGCACTATTGAATAGATAAATTACCGACAAAAATCTCAGAAACTGGGCATTGTAGTAGTAGTAAAAGGATGCAAAGAAAAAAATTAATTCAACATTTTTCAAAGGTAATAGCTGTAGAGAAGAATCCGTGTGCTGTGGTAGTGCTGGCCGCCCAAGTGAGAGAGGTGTGGAGGGACAGAGATGTGAGCGTCGTGCCTGGAGATATGAGATACCTCAATTTATCACCGAAGGCCGATATTATAGTTTCCGAATTATTAGGTTAGTGTGGTAGTGCCTCAAATCACATTCTCCTTTTTTTAATTGTTCAAACAAGAGTGTAAGTTTATTTAGCACCTGTAAAAAATACACTTTTTTGTATGATTTAAACATTTCAGGCTCCTGGGGTGATAATGAATTATCGCCAGAATGTTTAGATGGAGCGGCTGGTCTTTTGAAAAGTAACGGCATTTCAATACCTTGTCGATACAAGTCGTATGTAGCTCCCATATCTACACCTCGACTTTGGGCAGCGGCTAAGGCGGCAACCAACAATGCCTCACAGACAGACAAAAATCTTGAAACCCTATGGGTCGTTTATATGCAAAACAAACATGACATAGCAGAAACAAAGGTAATAATGTTTTCGGTTTGTATTCATTTAATTGACAAACCCATAAAAATTATTCTATAAATATTGAAGACCAATAATTTTACATAAAGGACCAATCTGAAATAGATATTTTTTTCATATTAAAAGGTAGCATGTTTTTAATTTTTAAACTACTTTCCAGGAGGTATTTACGTTTGAACATCCTGCAAAACCTGTCATAGATCACGAGGGTAAAGAAATGATGAATCACAGAGGCTTGCCATTAACGGACAACAGAAGGTCCGCAACCGTTAAATGGGAAGTAAAGCAAGATAATGTGATGCACGGCTTTGGAGGCTATTTTGACTGTCTGTTGTATGGCGATGAGACAATTAGTATAGTACCATCCACACATAGTCCAGGGATGATATCCTGGTTCCCAGTGTTCATACCAATCAAGGTATATATATTATAATTGACTGATTTAATACAATATAAATCACAGATTATAATTTTTCATTTCACACATTTCTTCAGGAAAAATTTGATAATAATCTTAAAATTATTCAAATTGCTGATTTTTGCAATAGTACTTGGCAATTTTTGTATGTTGTAAAACTTTACTTTCAGACACCACTAAGAGTTAAGAAAGGTGATATTATTGAAGCAACATTCTGGCGGTGTGTTAATTCCCGCCGAGTTTGGTACGAATGGATTGTGGAAGTGGACAACCGCCTCTCACCTCTACACAATCCCAATGGACGTAGTTCTGAAATGTTGTTATGATTGTGTTCCATGTTCAAAATAGTATGCAACTAAGAATATATTATTTGCTATTGATATTTTTATTTTTGGTCTTTTGTGGCTCATACATTTTCTTAATAAAATAGCACATAATAATTTTGTCTTTCTATATTACAAAACCTCATTATTTATTTACAATTTAAATATTTATCTATCTACATTATAAGTCAACTTTTAAAACAACAGTGTAACAGAAGAAGTAATAGATTTTTCTAATATTTAAATTAATATAATGCATGGTTTGTTAAAAGTTAATTGACCTGTATACATTTCATACTGAAATAACATGTATTCAATTCAAACAATACTATTCACTTATTTATTATTAGTTTAACTATTTTCATCTCTTTGTGAAAATCATCTATGTCTTGCTCCCATCTCTTCTCAAAATATACACCTGTAAAAAAATACTCTTTAATACCATATAAAACTGCTAATTACAATTTAAAATTTTGAGTATAATTACATCACTCTACCTTGTAAAAATTTGGCATTCATTCCAGTCCTTATAGCCCAAGGGAGATAATAATTCTGGTATAGTTGTCTATGTTTGGGTTTAAGTCTTGCTGCACCCCAAATTCCTCCCCCAATGCACATAGGTAGAGATGTTTGAATACCCTCCACCCATTTCACGGTAACCTGCGAGTAGGTATTTGAAATGTATGTGAAATTTAATTTTTGGCTAGGGAGTTAGCTGGTGGCAATTTAGGTATATGATTTCATAATTGTTGATACTGAGACATAAGCTGCAACTATGTGAACTAGAAAAAAAAGTGTGTAGGTTCACATAGTTGCAGACTACATTACATCTTAGTATCATCAATGATGAAATCAAATACCTAAATAGCCACCAGATCCCCAGCTAAATAACTGATTACTGATAGGAATAAGTATTTTACACCTGTAATAAAAAGTAGTAGTAGGTACTGCACCTATAACTTATGGGATATCTGATTTTTGAGTTGAGGTTCTATAATACATAGGTAATCATTGGAACATATTACATACCTCGCCTAACATTGTAGTCTTCATATAAAGTGTAGCATGGACCAGGTCATGTACTTCCCTATATCTTTGCATTACATAAGCTAAATCAGGATCCTCTATAAACCGAACAGGTAATCTAGAATCTGAAGTTATGTTATTTTCCCTCATAAAATCTACATACACCCTTCCTAATGTCCTTTCTGGTAATTGCGATAAAGATCTAAAGCACACAGTTTGAGAGTTAATTCTAGGCATGTCTTTAAGAATTTCGGCTCCTTCATTCGATTGCAACATCTTCTCTCTCATATACTTCAGAGACGATTCTCCAGTGACTTCACCTAAACAAGCTATCATATCGCCTCTGTGTGGGTCGAAAAGGGACACTGCAGCTGACCCAACAGATAACATAATTTTCTGGAATGGAGTAATTTTGATGGCATTTTGTTCCAAGTCATTAAAATAGTTTAATTTTCTTTTAATGATCACCGAGTAATTCCTGACAAAAACGTAGCCTTTCATGACTTCTGCGATTTATATACAGACTGACTGTATTTCACAAATAATTAAAGAAAATATATTTCAAAAATTCATATTTTGCAAGAGCACTTGATTCGTAGCTTTGTTTAGTGGTGAATAATTGGAGTTGTACGTAGATATGTACGTATTAAAAAAATAATAAAAATTATTTAAATTTTGTATCTTGTAAAAAGACAGCTCCAGCTGATTCCTATCTCTTGACAGAAAATTTGAATGGGAAAAATTCAGAGTTAAGAAAATAGACCTCTGCGATATATTACAATAGAGCCTAAACTCGAAGGCACGAGTGAAGTCAAGTGTCAATGTCAAATCTGACAACTGGACAATCCTCAATTATTATTATTTTATTTATATACGGCATCGGCTTATAACCATTTGCCAGTGTCAAGTTCAAAGGGCGGGAAATAGAACTTTCGTTTCAATTTTCAACACCGTATTCCTAAATCGTCAAGTCTAAAGTCTAGTCAAAGTCCAAATAATTAGTCATTGCAGACCATGAGTCATGTCAGTCGATTCAGTAAAGTGGTAAAGCTTTACTAAAAGTTCCTAGGGAGTTTGGAGGAAACACAAAATAGCACGTTTTTAGAAGTTTTACCACTTGCCGACACTTATGCACGTTAACGAATATTTAATGGTTAATATTCTATCAATAATACACATTAAGAGCCGAAATAACACACATTTATGAGGAAACAAAAACCACAACGTCACCCGTTGAATTCCCCGGCAAAAACTCGACAATCATCATACAGTGCTGCATGGATCTTTTGGCACGTGGTGAAAATCGAAACTAACGCCGCCCGCCACCTTGACACAGTAAAACGTCAATTGTTGACAGATCGTTGAGTGTGTCGTTTGATGTGGATTTTTGTGCTTTTATTTCAATAAAAATATGAAAAACATGCCGAAAGTGATAAAAGTGATGTGAGAGAAATGGTATTAAAAGTGAGTTTTTTTTAAAGAAAAAACAGTCTGACAACCCGATAATTTGAAAAAGTAAATGAGACAGTTGCAGCTGCTACAGGTTAGTGATACCACACTTACCCCGTTAGTCATGCATATTGAACATATTAATCTAATACATAGATGTTTATTACACACATACATAAATCACTCATGCCACCTGCTACGATCTCTGCACAACACTTTCGCCTCTCAGATGTTTATTTATTGTGTAAATACATACACCTAATAATAAATTATAACTAAATATTAAAAAACTAATTATTATTGATTAGTATGGTGTATGTAATATAATGTATATATTGTCAAAATATTGTAGATAATAATAAATTATAACTAAATATTAAAAAAATAATTATTATTGATTAGTATGGTGTATGTAATCTAATGTATATATTATCAAAATATTAAAAGGACATACGATTTCAGGGTTATCTTTACGAACTATAGCAAGAATTGGAAATGAAGGAAAATTGGCGACAGCGTCAGGTTCTAAAATAGTTACGCCAGGGAAAACCGAAAAACAAGGAAGGACAAAATTACAATGGATAATTTTGACATTGGAGTTCTACGCCGAAAAATTCATGAATTTTATACCATGAGAAAGGAAATTCCAACAGTAAAAAAATTAAATTATCTACTAAAAGAGGAAATTGGATTTTAAGGTAGTCGGGAAATTCTCAGACAGCATATGAAAAAGATTGGTTTCAGATTCAAAAAGATAAAAACCAACAGAAAAGTTCTCATGGAAAGGAATGATATAACGGCATGGCGTGCTCGTTATCGAAATAGTAATAATATGAACAAATAATAATTTATAAAATTCATGGACTACATACTCACAGGCTCACTTTGCAATAATTTTATTTTATTTCAGTCTATAAAGCATAATGAAGAGACAGAAAAACTACCAATAGTGTACTTAGATGAAACATACATTCACACTGGTCATACTGCTGGGAAATGTTGGCAAAATGATGAAACAGGTACTGCTGTATATATACTATTTCTTGTTTATAAACTACTAGCTTCCGCCCGCGGCCTCGCTTGTGTGGTATGGAATAACTGATGCTTCGCTCCTATTGGTTGCAGCATAATATTATATAGCTTAAAGCTTCCTCGACAAATAGATTGTACTGTATGTGCTGACAGTGTCTTCTTTTGTTAAATATTAACTTTAAAATATTCATTTTCAGAAGGAGTATTGGTCCATATCTAAAGGGCAAAGATTTATTATTGTCCACGCTGGTGGTGATCAAGGTTTTGTGGAGAACTCATGTTTGATTTTCAAATCGCAAACAAAGAGTGGTGATTATCATGATGAGATGAATCACACTAATTTTAAAAAATGGGTTATTGAAAAGTTGGCCCCCAATTTAAAGGAGCCCAGTCTAATTATCATGGATAATGCTCCTTATCATAATATGAGCCAGAACAAACCTCTAAACACAAACTCCAAAAAAAAGTGATATAGTTGAGTGGCTCCGAATGAACCATATTGAATATTCAGAAGGGTATACAAAACCTCAACTATTAGAAATTGTTCAGAGGCATAAACCTGAACCAGTTTATGTTGTTGATGCTATCTTAAAAGGATTGGGACACAAGGTAAAGTATAGTAATTAATTGTAATTGATTTTGAAGTATTATTGGTAAGTTCATGTACGACATTTTACTAACGTAATTATTTTATTTTGTTTTTACAGATATTGCGATTACCGCCATATCATTGTGACCTCAATCCTATTGAAATGGTTTGGGCATTCATGAAACAGAAAGTTGCAGAAGTTAATATTGGGAAGACATCCAAAGATATGCCAGAAATTGTAGTAAATGCCTTTGTAGCGGCGCTATTACTACGTGAAATAAAACTCCAATATTCAGTATAGGAATGTGAAGAGAGAATGTGATGTCATACCACCGGAGAAGGGAGACTCTTCTCGCGCGCCGGGCCCCTGAAAAGGGCCTTGGGCGGGGAACCAAAACCAGGGGCAGAGCCCCTCTACTTGGGGTGGGAAGACGCACCCAGTACTAATACTGGGCGCATTTAGTCGGTTTTAGGGGAAGACCCCCCGCGGCAGAACGCGGGGGAAACCCAAGGGAGGGCAACACAAAAAACCAAGGGAATTGAAGTATTGCCAATCCAGGCACAACCAGGACCAGCGGTCGGCTCCAACCGGCGCGTGGGGGTCCCGACCCGGGGGCCGGGAAACGTGTTTGGGTCCACTCCCACACGCGCCGCGTTTACCGGACCGCGGAAACAAGCGACCTGGGGGAAAAAGGGTAAGGAATTTTAGAGGTTTCCGGGCCCCGACTTTTGATATCGGGGGGGAAGATACGCCACGGGGTCGGCAGGGTGGCAATAGGGCTGCCACTCGCCAGACCTCGGACGAGATTGCGAAAAGGTTGCACCGTCATTAGGTTTGCCGATGTAGGGGGAAGGTAAGGGGGGATACAATCCCACGATGGTGGTGGCGCAGATGCGCCAAGGCGCGTCAGTGCGCCGGGTGTGGCGCTCCAGTGCGCCTGAGCTCCTCCTCTTCAGGGCGGTGGGGCGGGCTGCGTGGCTCCGCTGGGTCCCCAGGTGGGACGGCGTCCCTGGGCAGGCGGTGGCGGTCGGGCGGGCGGGCATGCCAGGGCGCCAGGTCGGTTAGTTCAACCAGGCGCGAGGCATCCGCACGCGCGAAAAGTCTGGAGGAGAGCTGGGCCACGAAAGCCTCGACGCTCTCCACCCTCAGGTCTCTTGATATGGTGTCGTTCCTCACGTACCAGGGGGCACCTACCACTCGGCGGAGCACGCGGTTTTGGGCTCTCTGCAGCGACGCTCTCTGGGGCGCAGAGAGCAGGTGGTGCCACGCTGGTGCCTCGTACGTGAGGCGGGATCTGACATAGGTCTTAAAAAGGGCTAACCGCATATTTAGAGGAATCTGGGGGGACGCGTAGGCTGGTCTCAGCTGGGCTATGGCTGCTCCAGTCTTGGCCACCGCAGACTGACACTGGGCGCGCATGGAGAGTCGGCGGTCAATAATTACCCCGAGGTATTTCGCCGTTCTTCCCCATGGGATCACGGCGTCTCCAATCTTCAGAGGCGCTGGAAAACTTGCTCTCGTGGTGACGGCGAGCGCCTGGGACTTACCTGCGTTGACAGAGAGTCTCCATTTGCTCAGCCAGTCAGGGAGGAGGTCCAGCGTCCTCTGAAGCTTGATGGCGGCATGGTCGGGATTCAGCGAGCTGGCGATAAAATCTGTATCGTCCGCGTACAGCGCTGCGATGGTGCCGGGGTCTTTGGGCACGTCGCTGGCGAAGAAGCTGTATAGCCCCGGAGAGAGCACACTGCCTTGAGGGACTCCCGCTGCAATGGGGTACTCACCTGAAAGGACTCCATCCACACGTACCTGGAAAGTCCGGCCGGTGAGGAATGAGGCCATGAGCCTTATCAGGGAGGGGGGAACATCGGCACGGATCAGCTTGTAGAGGAGACCTTCGTGCCAGACACAATCGAACGCCTTCTCCATGTCTAAAAAGACCGCGACTGACGAGTTCTTTTTGTTGGCCACAACGGAAAGGTGGTGAATCACGCGTACCAGCTGGAGGGTGGTACTCAGCTGGGACCTAAAACCGAACTGTTCCTCTCGAGGAGGGAGGTATGGGGAGAGGTGTTTAAGAAAAAGGATTTCGAAGGACTTTGAGAGGGTTGAGAGCAGTGTAATGGGCCGATAGCCCTCGGCCCGTCTCAAATTTTTGTGGGGCTTGGGAATATTGATAATTAGCCCTAGTTTCCAGGGGGTGGGGAAGTGGCCGGTCCTCACAATGCCGTTAAACAGGCGGGTGAGGGCGGCCACCATTCTAAAGAGAAGGTGACGGAGGGCTGCGTTTGGAATACCATCCGCGCCGGGTGCCTTTTTAGGTTTGAGGCGAGAGAGAGTCCTTTGGACCTCTCTCGGGGAGAAGGAGAAGGTAGGGGGCGAGGAGGGGGAAAGGAGAAAGACCTTTACCTCCTCGGAGACCATCCGGGCGTGATCCGTTGCGGCCGTGGGCAGCGGTTGGAATTGGCGTTCCAAGTGTCTGGCATGGATCTCTGCTCTATCCTCAGCTCGGTAGCGCAAGTTGCCGTCCGGGTGGAGTAGAGGGCTCACGGGAGCAGCTGTACCGGTTAACCTGCGGCAGAACCGGTGGAGGGAGGGCCAGTCCTCGCCCGCCTCCTGGATGCGCAAAGTCCAGTCTGCAGCGTGTTGTTCTACAAGAAGGAACTTTACCTTGGCAGTGAGGCGGTTGAGCTGGCTCTTCATCACTGGGCAGCGGGTGCGCTGCCATTGGCGGCGCAGTTTTTTCTTTTGCGCCACTAGGTCGGCAATGTGGCGGGGTAGTGGAGGCCTTTTATGCTGCTGCCGTAGGGTTGGCGGTTCGGTGGCTGCTTCCATTGCAGCGGAGATTGCCCCGGTGATTTGCAGAGTCATCGATTCGACGGCCTCTGCAGAATCGACCGGGAAATTGGGCGTGCTCTCATGCAGCTTCGCGGCAAAAATCTCCCAATCACGGACTGGGTGAGGGGGGGGGGGGGGGACACTCGCGGGTGATGCGCGGATGCAGGCCAGGACGGGGAGGTGGTCCGAGCCGTGGGCCTCGTCAAGGGCTTCCTGTTCGAAGGCTCCTGGTAGCCGAGAGGTGATGGCCACGTCCAGGACGTCTGGCGAGTGCTGGGGGCATTCGGGGTAGTGAGTAGGGGTATAGGTACCCACTACCGAGTACCCGGACTGTACAGAGTCCGCGTACAGGCGACGACCATCCGCGTTGGTCGTGCGGGAGCCCCACCCGGGATGCTTGCAATTTAGATCTCCGGCAATCACAGTCGGCTCATCTGATTTGAGCCTGTGGATGTCGGAGATATCTAAATGCGATCCCGGGGGTTTGTAGCACGCATAAAAACGGGTGCGATGGGAGCCGAGCGCCAGCTCAATGCCCAGTGCATATAGGGAGGTAACCGGGGGGGCTGGGAGGACTTGATGGAGTAGCCTTCTGCCGACCAAGATGGCAAGGCCACGACCCACACGGCTTCCCCCCAGGAAGTCCTGGCGGTACGCCACAAAGCCCGGAAGGTGGAAGCGGTCCTGCGGGCTCAGAAGGGTCTCGCTTAACAGAGCGACGTCCACTAGGTATTCCCGAAGGAGGTGGCGCAGGGGGGCCACCTTGTCGAGAGCCCCCCGGATGTTCCAATGAACAACTTTTATTGTGTTTGGGGTGTTGGAAGCCATTGGGAAATGAGTTGGCTGATGAGGGTGGCTCCTTCAGGGAGGGCCGAGAGGAGGGTCTTGAAGATATCCTCGCCGGCATGGATCTTTGAATAGATGGCCATGCCAAGGGAGAAGAGGGCTTGAAGGAGATCAGCGGTCGATTTGGGGGATTCCCTCCTGGATCGACGGTGGGGGGGCGGGGGGGCGATAGCTGGCAGAGTAGTGGCAACTGCCGCTGGGTTTGCGGGTATGGTGGTCACCTCGGCCACTTCGGTAGAAGTGGTCGGAGGGGCCGTGCGCGGGGCACGGGCCAAACGCGGGGGGCGCTGAGGAAGAGGGGGGGCCGACAGAACTGTGTCTGCAGAGGGGAGGGGGAGTGCGAGAGGCTCGTACTCCGAGTCAGTAGCGGCAGCAGAGGTGGCACCTGATTTGGACCTCTTTTTGGTGGTCCTCCTCATCCTACGCTTCCTGGTTGAGGAGGAGGGGGCGGCCGAGGGGGTGGGGCGGGGGATAGGGTCGTTCGCCTCTGCCATTAAGGAAGTGGCAGTCGGCGGAGGTGGAGGGACCTCTTTCTCCGAGATGGGGGGGTCACGGCTTACTCGGGGGGCTCGGGAAGCTCGGGTGGAGCGGGCAACTGGGCCTGCCTGACGGTTTCGGGCCTCCCTGCGGAAGACCGGGCAGTTCCTGCTATTTGCGGGATGGGCCCCCTTGCAGTTTGCGCAGGTGGGCTCTTCGGTAATTGGGCGGGGGCAGTCTCTAGCGGCGTGTTCCTCGCCGCACACACGCCATTTGGCGATGGCAGTTCCTGCTCGAGTGCCGGAACTGCTGGCATCTGTGACACTGGGCGGGGCCGCTCTTTCCACGCCAGGCCTCAATCTTAATGCCCGGCATGTTGAGCAACTCAGTAACCTGGTAGATCCCGGGTACCAGATTTGGGGTGCGTTTGAGCAGTACGAAGTAACTGCATCCCGGACGGTCTTTCCTTGCAATAATCCGGGATACGTGCTCCACATCGTATCCCAGATTATTAAGGTCGGCGGCAATTTCCTCGGTGGGAGTGTTTACAGGGAGGCCGCGGATACCGACCTTCAGTCCTCGTTCCTGTGGGAGGGCATAGGAGTACCAGCTGACAGGTGTAGACTGGCTCAGGTTAACCAGGTACCGCTGGACAGTCCGGTACTCCTGTTCGACCTGCGGGTTGAACTTAACGCCAAGGGCGTAAGGCTTTGCGTGTGGGGCGTGGCCTAGGAGCTCCTTTAGGTTCCTGAAGTGAGTGGTCCAATTGTCCAAATTCTCAACTATGAGAGGTGGACAGCGAGGAGGGGGCGGGGGTGGCGGCGAGGTTATATTCGTCGCCGGCGCAGATGTGGATGCCGAGGTTATGTCCATCGGCGATGGGGCCCTCGAGGTCGGGGCCGATGGAGATCCGGATCCGGTCGGAGCGGTAGAGGTGGCTGCGGCGTACGAAGCCGGACGGTCAGCACGTTTGGCAGGCGGAGACACCTCAGACGGTACCTGCTGGCGTTGCCGCTTGGTAACCTGCGCGGGTGGAGTAGGAGGCGGGGGCATGATACTCGACGCGGGGGCTGGTACGGGGGCCCTAGGAGTAGGGGCACTTACCGCACTGCGCTCCTCTTGCGGCGGTGAGGCCGGCGAGGCGGTGAAAGTGAGCTTGGTGCTCACTGAGGCGGCTGCTGGAGGTTGGCGGGGGGTGCTCACCTCTGTCGGAAGGCGCGCGGGGCGCGGCGGTGAGGCCGAACCCTGTTCGGCTGAGCGGGGCGGCGGCCCAGACTCGCGGCGGGTCGCCGTCGGAGGACATTGGGGCGGGGGGGTGTCAGTACACCCCCGCGAAAATGCCGAGGACGGCCCGGGGCGAGCGGTATCCGTGCCGCTCAAGCTGGGCTCGGTGGCGGACAGGTAAGCGCGCTCTGACGTGCGTGAGCTGGACCTTGATGAAGGTCTGCTACGCGACGCAACGGAGCTGGCGCGGGAATGGCTGGGGCGGTCGCGGCTGTGCGGCCGCGAACCACGGTCGGCCATGGTCGGAGTACTATCGTACTAACGTACTACACGTACGTGGACATGACGCACAATAACGTCACAATGTTACACACGCGGGACATGAACTAAGTTAATACAAGGTACTCACACACAACACGATATCACTAGACACGAAACACGAAACACGAATTAAGTGTCTAAGCAGTCACTAAAGAGTGTACGTACTTGCACTGTTTGGATAAAACTTTGAGGGCTGACTCCCCGTGACCCAACACTGTAACAAGTTACAGCGGGAGGCCAAAGGCAGGGCAACTCCTCAGCCTGTCGACAATTAACACCTTATTCTGTAAGAATAAAGTGTGTAATTGAAGAACGCTGTTCAGAGTATATGAGCACTGCACTTTTAAAGCGGGATCGGCACGTTACGGCACGTAGCAGGGCTACGACGTATGCTACGGAGCAGGGCTACGACGTAGTCGATACGGGACACTGTTACGCGCGCGCACTACGGAAGGCAGGACGATGGTCGGTGTCATACCAGATAGTGATTTGACTTATAATACATTATTTTAGGGGGTATTGGTTCACGCTGGTGTATACCATAATCTTGTGACCAATGACAAGGTGCTCGGCGATGTAGGAGTGAGATGGATGACACTGCGTCTCTGTCTCTGGTGATGTGGATCGTGCGAGTGAGACGGATGACACTGCGTCTCTGTCTCTGGTGATGCGGATCGTGCGAGTGAGACGGATAATACTTCTCAGTGCGTCTCACTCTGTAGCGTGGGTCGCAAGCGGTGGTATCTGCATACGCAGGACCAATAGGCAGCTACAGGACTCCCCTTCAAGTGAAACGTACCGGAGCTCTGATGATTCGCCCGGTTCGCGATTGTTTCACGTCGTCTCGCTGTTGTCCCTCTTTGTCTTCGTTTATGGTGTAGGCAGGCTTCAAGCGGTCAATTGATACGACGGCTTCTCGTCCGGCTCGGAGTATCGTATAGAACTTGCTGTTTCGTTTAAGTATACGAAACGGTCCTTCGTACGGCGGCTGAAGCGGTTTTCTCACAGCGTCGATTCGTACAAAAACATGTTCACATTTTTCTAGGTCTGGGTGTAAAAATGTGACGCGGCTGCTGCTGTGGTGCTTTTCTGGCTGTGGCTTGAGGCTGTTGATGGTGCGGCGAAGGTTGGAGACGAAGTCGTAGTCCATTGTTGTTTTGGCTGCTGGTTCGATGAAAAAGTCGCTAGGTAGTCGCAGATTTTGGCCGTATGTGAGTTCAGCGGCGCTAACTCGCGTGTCAGTGCGGAGTGCGGCACGCAGTCCTAACATGATGGTAGGTAGTTCATCGATCCAGTTCTTGTTTGGCGTGAGTCGGGCTTTCAGTGCGGTTTTCATACAACGATGCCATCGTTCCACTAGGCCGTTACTCTGAGGGTGGTAGGCTGTAGTTCTTGTTTTTTCAGCGCCTAGTATTTGTGTGAGAGCCACGAAAAGTTGACTTTCAAATTGCCTTCCTTGATCCGAAGTAATCTTGGTTGGGCATCCAAAACGGGATATCCAATTCTCGCAAAGTGTCTTCGCTGTAGTTTCGGCTGATATTTCTTCTACTGGCGTTGCTTCGGGCCATCTGGTAGCTCGGTCTACCGTGGTGATGAGATAGCGCTTCCCGTCGGGTGAAGTGGGAGGAGGTCCGACGATATCGATGTGCAAGTGAGAGAAACGATCTGTTGAAGGCGGGAAAGTAGATACAGTACTTGAAGTGTGTCGCTGTATCTTTGCTTTTTGACATTCGGTGCATGTTTTCGCCCATTTTCCGACATCTATGTTCATTGTAGGCCAAAAGAAACGGTCTTGTATTAATTTGCGTGTCGTTCGTATACCAGGATGACTGAGTTCGTGGACGGCGTTGAATGCTTTTCTACGAAGTTCTTCTGGTACGTATGGACGAATGCGTGAAGTCGAACATTCGCAGTATATTTGCCTCTGCGATGTCGGCAGGCTAACTTTCTTTATGTGGAGATGATGTTGTTTCATCAGGTCTTGCCTGGAGAGGCGAGGACAAGCCTCCTGGTTCACCCACTCGCCACCAAAGGAAAGGACAATCAAGGTAGGTATCAGGGGCCTACCTTCTTTTACAGACACCGGAGAGATCAGGGCCGGTCTCGCCGGATTGGGATTCGTGGCGGAGCACGTTTCCCTGATCCAGGCGAGGTCTGACCCCGGTGCCTGCCTTTTCTTCGCCCTTATCGCCAGGGCCCCGGACGTCGTACCCGGCATATACAAGGTGCGTAATCTTTTAAATATGCCGGGAGTTCGCATCGAAGCCTGGCGGGGCCGAGGCGGCCCGGCCCAATGCCACCGATGCCTCCAATTCCGGCACTCTAGCCACAACTGCCACCGGAAGGTGGCCTGTGTCCGGTGTGCCGGGGAACACGCTGTGCGGGACTGCCCCCGCTCCCCCGCCGAGACGCCCACCTGCGTTAACTGCAGGGGGGCCCACCCTGCAAACAGCAGACAGTGTCCGGTGTACCGTAGGGCTGCGCGGAAGCCGCGAGCCGATAACGCCCGCGCTCCCCCCCCCTACGTACCTGCCGACTCGCCTCTCCCTGTGCCAGAGGCCCCTCCTCCTCCGCCGACTCATACATCACTCATGGCGGAGGCTAATGACTACGTACCAAGGTATGTCCCCCCCTCGGCTTCCGACTCCCCTGCGCAGCCTTCCAGGAGGAGGAAAAAGCAGCCGAGCCCCAGGAGGAAAGTTGCCACACCCCCTGTGGCCTACCCCTGTGATGCCGTCGCTATCCCAGATAGCCACCAGCAGGAGCTGGAGCCTTCCGCGCTCGCTCCTCCGCAGCCGGAATCCACGCGGACCACCCGGCGCTCTCGGCGCCCCCCGCGTGGACCTGTCGACTCCCCTGCGGCTGTTACAACCGCGGAAATGTCCGCCTCCGAGCCCGCAAATCATGCGGCCGCTCCGCACCTGCAGCCTCCAGTGCTCGCTTTGCCGCCCCAAGAGCCGGAGCAAAGCGAGGCCCCCGCATCGACTGCAGAGCTTCTGCAGTCCCTCCTCTCCCTGGTCATGGACCTAGTTCTCAGGGTTCAGGCCGGGGAGGAAGCATTCCAAGCCGTAATACAGGCCCTCTTAAAAGGCGCCCCCACAATCGCAGCCCTAATAAAAGTCTGGCTCCCCAGGCCCTAGCTCGGACCCGCGCCTGGATATCTCCGGCATCCAGAAGCTCCTATTATAGGAGCCGACTGTGATTGCCGGAGATCCACGACGCGCGTCCCGGACTCGGGACACTCGTGTGCTATGCACCGCCCCCCCGCGCTCCTTGAACGCGTTAATTTTTATCTTTAGTTGCAGGATCACCTGTTTCTATGAGCGAGCGGCAGCCGCGTGCCCGGTCAACTGACCTGCTGCCGTGGCATGCCCGCTCGCCCGCAGCAACCGTTCTGACGACACCAGACGCAGGGAGCATCCCGGAGCCACGCGACCGAGACGCCCCCATGCGCGGTGCGCCTCCGAAAATGCACCGTTGGATCGATGCCCCCGCCCCCTTTACCCCGCGCCGGCTCAAACCGGCGCAATGCTTCTTTTTGTGCGCCCGGAGTGTGATGTGGGGCAGCCCTATTGCCCACACGTCAGCCCCGTGGCAGCCCCTTTCCCCCCCGACATAAAAAGTCTGGGGCTCGGGAAATACCCTTTCCCCCCCCCCCTCATTTCCCCTGGTCGGTTGTGTCCGTGGTCGACAAAAGCGGCGCGTGTGGGAGTGGACCCATACACGCTTCCTGGTCCCCGGACCAGGACCCCACGCGTCGTCGGAGTCGACCGCAGGTCTTGGCCGCCCACGGCCCTTGCTACCGCGTCATTCCCTCTGCCACCTCGGGTTTCCCCCGCGTTCTGCCCCGGGGGGTCTTCCCTTAAAACCGACTTTTTTGCGCCCAGTATTCGTACTGGGTGCGTCGTCCACCCCAATTAGAGGGGCTTAGCCCCTGGTATTGGTTCCCCGCCCAAGGCCCTTTTCAGGGGCCCGGCGTGCGAGGAGAAGTCTCCCTCCTTCCATCAGGTCTTGTATAGCGCTGTCCTTTTCTTGAGCGGTGGCGAGTTCATCGTAGTCGACCGAAGTGGGAAATGATATCGCATCGACTCGTGATAGTGCGTCGGCTACGATATTGTCGGCTCCACTGATGTGTCGAATGTCCGTCGTGAATTCGGCGATGAACGATATTTGTCGCGTTCGCCGCGCTATTTCGTTGTTGCTACTCGTATTAATCTTCGTGAAGGCGTATGTGAGAGATTTGTGGTCCGTATATATGATGAGATGTCTTCCTTCGAATATTTTTCGGAACTGTTTCACAGCCATGTAGATTGCGGTGAGCTCGCGGTCAAATGCGCTGTACTTGGTCTGAGCGTCGGAAAATTTCTTCGCAAAATATCCAAGTGCTTGCCATTGATTGTTTATGTGTTGTTGTAGGACAGCTCCTGCACATGTATCAGATGCGTCACACATGAGTGCGAGTGAGGCAGAATGATGTGGGTGCGCGAGTATGGCGGCTTCTTGAATGCTTTGCTTGCATTTCATGAAAGCTTGATTTGCCTCTTCGGTCCACTGAATTATTGTCTTGTCCTTTTTCTTGCAGTTGTGGAGAAATGAGTTGAGCGGGGCTTGAATGGCTGCAGCTTTTGGTATGTTTTCTCGATAGTAATTGAGCATACCGAGAAAACGTCGGAGTTCTTCTATGGTGGAAGGTTTTGGGTAGTCGATTATGGCTTGAATTTTGTCTTCCGGTGGCTTGATCCCTTCTTGGGAAACTGTATATCCAAGAAACTTGACTTGTGGCTGACCAAAAACACATTTAGATGGGTTTATGGTAATGCCATATTCTTCGAATCGCTGTAGTACTTCGCGTAGCTGTTGGCGATGTTGATGTTCGTTTTCGGAGGCTATTATGACGTCATCGATGAATGGGAATGCGTAGTCGAGTCCTCGGAGTACTTCATGAATAAACCTTTGAAAGGTTTGACCTGCGTTTCTGAGTCCGGGACACATTCGAGGAAATTCGAAGAGTCCGAACGGCGTTGTGATGGCTGTTTTCTCGATGTCCTTTTCTGAGATGGGTATTTGCTGGTACGCGCGGTTGAGGTCAATTGTAGAGAAAATGACCTTTGAAGACAGCTGGTTGGTGAAGTCACGTAGTCGTGGAATGGGGTATCGGTCGGCTATAGTGACTGAATTTAGTCGACGGTAGTCGCCACAGATGCGAAGATCGCCATTTTTCTTTGGTACGACGTGCAGTGGGCTGGCCCAAGGACTTTTGCTTGGCCGGCATAATCCTTGTTGCATCATGTTGATGAATTCGTTTCTGACGTCGTTGTATCTGTGTGGCGGTAGTGGTCTTGTACGGCAATATATAGGTTGTCCAGTCGTCTCTATGACATGTTCTACGTCGTGCTTGTTGTTGAGCTTCATGGCAGACAGACGAGTTGTACCAGGGTAGTCGGCCAGGATGTCGTGGTAAGACTGATGCTGGTCGATGCTTCTTATGGTAGGTATCTTCGAGTTTGTCGCTGGAGCTGGCACGGTGAGGTTAGTGATGTTGTCTATCAGTCGACGGTTTTTTAAATCGACTATTAGATTGTGAAAATTGAGAAAATCTGCGCCAAGGATTGGTTTTGTGACGTCTGCTACGACGAATTTCCACTTGTACGGTCTTCGTAAGTTGAGGTCGAGTTCGAGCGTTTTTTCTCCGTATGTTGCTATTGTTGTGTTGTTAGCGGCGTATAACTTGAATGGCAGAGATTGCACTGTAGATCCTTTTGTTCTCGGTATGACACTAATATTAGCGCCAGTATCAACCAAAAATTGAAGCCTTGTTCTCTTGTCAGTGATAAAAAGGCGGTAGGATTTGCTAGATACGTTAGGTTCCGCCGCTGCTAACGTTCTCCTTAGTTTTCCGACTTGTTTTCTTCTTTAAATGTGCACGGAGTTGTACATTTTCTTGCGTTGATTCCGAAGCGACGATGATAGTAGCAGTACGGCGACGGAGTGCTAAACCGTTCGCGAGAGCGAGAGGGCAGACGTTGAGGTTTGCCGTCTCTACCGCGTGAGTCCAAGCGATAAGAACGGCTCGATCTGTACGGCGAGCGCCCCCTGCAGTGATTTTGCGAATACTTGAGCTCGGCGATTTCATTTGTTAATTGTTTTATGACTTCTAGGAGTTCTGGATCTCGGCTCGTAGGTGCGGATGACGATGAACACGGTGTTGACGCGACGGCGGAGATTTCTTCATTTTGTTCAAGAATTTTGTCAGCGAGAAGTGCTAATTCGTCGAGTGCGGCGGTCTTGCTGATAGTGTCGCTTACTACAAGTACGGAGCGGACGTGCGCGGGGAGATGATTCATCCACATGAGGCGTAATGTTGAGTCCGGAACTTTGTCTCGCGCGAGATTTCGCATGCGACGAAGTAATTGAGTGGGCCTTTGGTCTCCTAGTTCCATTTCTTGTAATAGTTTTTGAAACTGACGTCCTTCGCTTTCTTCGTAGACGGAGATTAGGCGTTCTTTGAGGATTTTGTACTGGTTCTGGGCTGGCGGACTGTAGAGAAGGTCGGCTATCTGTTCGACGTCTTGTTTGTCAAGCTGGGCGATTACCATCTGAGAAAGTTGGGCTTGGCTCTTCTTCAGGTCGTGTGTTGCGGCTTCGAAGCTGATGAACCATAATCTGGGACGATCGCGCCAGAATGGTGGTACACGCAGGCTTAGGGCGATGGAACCGAGTTCGTGGGTTTCTTGCGGAGGATCGGTGCAGCCGGGTGTAATCTTCTCGTGGGCTTGAGCGGTTTCGCTTCCCTCTGACATGGTTCTTGCTTCTTGATTCCTATGTATCACGTCGGTCCTATGTATCACGTCGGTGTCACCAATGTAGCTGTGCTAGTGCTACGTGAAATAAAACTCCAATATTCAGTATAGGAATGTGAAGAGAGAATGTGATGTCATACCAGATATTTTTTTTTTTTTTTTTATTTTTTCGAACGGGTCTATGCTAAGGGTCGGGTTAAGACCGCTGTAGCTAAGTCGGACTATAACTAGCATGGATATAATTTGTAGAGTACAAATTTCGCTTTACGTAATGTGTTACTGATGTGACTCGAAAACGTCATCGACTTGTCTAGTACTACGCCTAAATATTTGACCTGAGAGACCTCAGGGATAATGTTGCCGTGCAGGCTAATAGGGCTCATTACTTTACGGGGGCAATTACGCCTCGCTACCCTATTACTATTGAATTGAATGGCGTGACTTTTGTCGGGATTGACTTCTATTCTCCACTTGGAGAACCAATTACCGAGAGCGGTAACTGACTCCTGGAGGGCTTTAGACGCGGTACGGGCTCGTGTGTTTGAATAATAAAGGGTTGTGTCGTCCGCGAACATAGCTAATTGCACCTTAGCGTGTTTGGGGATGTCACTAGTGTACAGGTTATATAGGGAGGGCGAGAGGACCGAGCCCTGCGGTACTCCCGCCTCCATATATCTTGGCGACGACAGTGCGCCTTCTACGCGGAAATGAAATTTACGATTTTTTAAAAAGTTACTAATTAGTAAAACGAGATAATCGGGTATTTCCATTTGATAGAGTTTGTATAACAGTCCGTTATGCCAAATTTTATCAAAAGCTTTTGCAATGTCAAAGAATACGGCACATGTCGTCTTCCTGTCGTTTTTGCTAGATAATATGTACTCCGTTAAGCGGTGTACTTGAGCGGGACAGCTGTGCATTTCGCGGAAGGCAAACTGCTCGTCTGGAACGAGTTTTTTGTCGGTTATGACGTCATTAAGGCGCCTTTTAATAACTCTTTCGTAGACTTTACCAAGGGAGCTGATGAGACTTATTGGACGGTAGCTACCAGGCACCTTCCGGGGTTTCCCCGGTTTGTGGATACCTATGACAATAGCTACTTTCCAAATGTCTGGAAATGAACATCCTACTAAGAGGGCGTTAAAGATGTTCACTAGGAGTTGAATTAGCTCGGACGGTAACATTTTAAGTGTTTTGTTTGAAATACCGTCGAGGCCTGGGGCCTTTTTGGCATTCATACACTTAATAATGTCACTGACCTCCTCCGAGTCCACCATCCTCACCCTGTCTACATCAGGTGGCCTCGAGAGTCGGCTGTTGACCTCGCTATTAACTAAGCTAAGGTGCACGGGATCAATCGGGAGAGTACTCGGCCGGCACTGTTGTTCGAAATTATCAGCTAGGCACTCGGCCTTGTCAATGTCTTCGAATGCAGGAGGACGGTTAGGTCTATCTAACGGAGGCATATCGCTCTCCGTGTTGTTTTTGAGGGCCTTCGCGAGTGGCCAGTACGCCACGTGAGACGGTTCTAAATCACTGAGAAGTCGATCCCAACTCTCGGCTTTGTGCTGTTTGATTTTAAACTTAACTTCCCTCTCGTAGTGACGGAGGGCTTTCCTCCACTCTTCCGACGGGTAGCGATCATATGTGCGCTTAGCCGCATTTCGGAGTCTGATGGACTCCCTTATGTCCTCAGGGAGGGGCCAACGGCCCTTGGGGGTCGTTGGCACCTCCCTAGATGAGTTCTCTATGGTCGCTACCAGGTGGTCGGTCAAGTGGGAGGCGGCCTCTATGGCTGTCTCTTTACTATCTATAATATCGGGGATTTTATCTAAGTGGCTAGATTGAAGGACTTTGATGTTTTCCGCTAATGATTTATAATCTACTATCTTCCTAGTACTAGAATTATTGGGGTTAAGACTACCAAGTGTAATCGTAACCGGTCTGTGGTCCGAGTTAAGCTCGTGGAGAGTCTCAATATAGATATTGAGAGAAACATTTTTAACTAAGGCTATGTCTATCGTACTAGGATCGCGTATGACACCGTTGATGTTTTCATTGGTGTCATAGCGAGTGGGGTCGGTGGGAGCTAATAGTGCAAAATTTAAAGTGTCGGTTAAACTACAAAGGATGGTGCCGTTTCTATTGTTATGAACATTGCCCCACTCGGTGTGTTTGCAATTAAAGTCGCCGGCAATGATGACAGCGTTACCTAAATTGAATAGCACCTGTAGGTCGCTTGAATGGAGTTCTTTGTTGCACGCTAAGTACGCGCTTACTATAACAATGGGTCCGTGACCGGACATACTAATGTGGCAAACAGATGTTTCTAAAGTTAACAATGGCGATGGCTCTAGGGGAATACAATGTAGTGATTTTTTATAGTAGATAAGAGTACCTCCGAGTCGGGATCGAGTTCTATCGTTTCTAACTATTTTGTAGTTAGCTATTTTAGGGCTCCTTATACTAGGTTTTAAAAAAGTCTCCTGCACTAGAAGAATATCGACATTTTGGCTGCTTACAAAATCGCGAATTTCGCTAATGTTATTCCTAATGCCGTTCGTATTGAACGACACTACGCGTAACGAGTGCGGCTTTGTCCTTCCCGAGGGCTCCATTAATTACCGTTTGTGGAGAGGGCCTTGATCTGACGGATCAAGACCTGATGGTTTGACAAAGCTTGGATGCGGTCTGTGGCCGATCCTTTTAGCTTTGTCGCTAAAATAGAAAGCTCCATCGGGTCAATAGGCCCGATGTTGCTTAAAAACTGCTGGACGAAAGAGAGGTCTGCAGTGAAGCTGGGAGTCGGAGGGGGCGTGGCCTTAGGCGCTACGGGCGCGGAGGGCATGGCCTTACTGGGGAGAGCGGGGGAAACCGCTAACTCCGAACTACGTTTCTGCGCGGGCTTGAACCATGCAGATTGGGAGGGTAGGGGGGCAGCGACGAATCTCTGTTTGGGGGGGGCACTTTTTGTCTGCGGTGCACTACGCTTTTTTACTTTGGGTGCTTTTTTGCACCCTCTATAATTGGCGGGGTGTCCTTTAGACTTACAGAGAACACAGCTGGGGGGTTCGGACTCCTCAGCTGGGCTCTTACGGAGACAGTCAGAGGTGCCGTGGTCACCGAGGCACTTAACGCAACGCGGCCTACTTGGCAATTCCGTGCCGAGTGCCCGTAAAGTTGGCATCGGTGGCACTGGCCAGGGATGCCCCTTTTACGAGGGGGCTCGACGCGGATGCCCGTAATATGACAGATGGCTCGGATATTGAAGATATCCTTGCCCTCTGGTGTAAGAGGGAGGGTTACTAGTACCATATTGTACTCGTGCTTTTTGATAGGGTGGTACATGCGATGTACCTCTAAGGCGGGAAAACCTTGGGACTGGATGTCCATGAGTACCTCTTTTGTGGAGAGGCACTTATCGACTCCTGTAATGACGACACGCAGAAGGCGCTCGTCTTCAAGGGCATACGTATGGTAGCCTATGTTCTTTGCGCGTAGGAACGCGGTGAGGAGGCGGTGGTCCTCCGACGACTTAACCTGCACTTTGATTCCTATGGGGGTCGTGTGTGCAGAAGAGTAACGAAGCTTTTGCTCGTTAATTGCCGCAGAGATTATATTCCATTTGGCCTTCTCCTGTATGATTACAGGAGGAGGCATTTTTGGAGTACGGACTGCCTGAGAGGCCTGAGGGGCCTGGGAGGCCTGGGAGGCCAGAGAGGCCAGAGGGGCCTGGGAGGCCAGAGGGGCCGATGGGGTAACGGGGATCGCGGAGCCATGAGCCTGCACGGTTTTCCTACTTTTAGGGACCGATTTGGTCGGGGAAGATAGGACTGGAGAGGCGGTGCCCTCTGGGCGCTTCCTCTTCTTCGTCTTCTTATATTTGACGGTAGTGAACTCGCCGTCATACCAGATAAAAGGGCCTTGGCGGATTACCAACGTCAGGGGCATAGCCCCTCTAATTGGGATGACGCGCCCAGTACGAGTACTGGGCGCAAAGAGTCAAGTTTTTGGGAAGACCCCCCGCGGCAGAACGCGGGGGAAACCCGTGGGGGGGCACCACAAATTCCGAGGGAATGACGTGTGCCAATCCAGGCCCAACCGAAACCTGCGGTCGGCTCCAAGCGGCGCGTGGGGGTCCCGACCCGGGGGCCGGGAAACGTGTGTGGTTCCACTCCCTCACGCGCCGCGTTTACCGGACCGCGGACGCGAACGACCTGGGGAAAGGGGGGAAGTCGTAGGGGAAAGTCTTCCGGGCCCCGACTTTATTTGTCGGGGGGGAAGGTGCGTCAAGGAGGCGACGGGGTGGCAAGAGGGCTGCCACTCCGACAGGCCCCAGACGATTTGTTGAAATTTACACCGGTAGGTTTAGGTTTCTACCGGTGTAGGGGAAGGAGCGGGGGGGGGGGGGGATTGCGATCCCGCGAAGGTGGAGCACCTGTACAGGCGCCTCGGTGTGGCGCATGTCAGTGCGCCGGGACTCCTCCTCTTCGAGGGCGGTGTTCGGGCGCGCCATTGCGCCTGGACTCCTCCTCTTCTGGGGTGGGGGGGGCACCTACAGTCCACCGCTCTACCAACTGAGCTATCGAAGGTACTCATACCAGATAGTGATTTGACTTATAATACATTATTTTAGGGGGTATTGGTTCACGCTGGTGTATACCATAATCTTGTGACCAATGACAAGGTGCTCGGCGATGTAGGAGTGAGATGGATGACACTGCGTCTCTGTCTCTGGTGATGTGGATCGTGCGAGTGAGACGGATGACACTGCGTCTCTGTCTCTGGTGATGCGGATCGTGCGAGTGAGACGGATAATACTTCTCAGTGCGTCTCTGTGGTATCTGCATACGCAGGACCAATAGGCAGCTACACCTTTAACAGCATTTCCATCGATGAATGGCGCAATCATTGTGCTCATGTCAAGAAACTCGAGGAAGAGTATAGGAAAAGGGATGGATATTTGGATGAACCATTTATTGTCCAATTAAATTCGAAAGAAAAAAAAAATAGAAAGTGAAGACAGCAGTGATAGTGTAAATGATTTTGAAGATGAAAATGACGAAGATTTTAATTCTATACGGCCACTAGACATAGTATTGGTAGAACATAATTATAATAAAAAAATATGAAAATCACATGAATGTATCCTTATTTACAATAGTTTTCAATATCCCTTTCCAATAACTCTTCAAGTGCGGATGATCCCAGCAAACTTACTATAACTAGAGTAAGAGTAGCAGTCAAATCTCTCGTTTAGCGATAGTTTTTTTTTACCAAACACTTAGTTTTACCTGGCTAAAGTTAAATGAGATAAGCCACTAAGCTCTCAAAAATCTCGCTTAACCACAGAAATCACTATTTCACTCTGGTTATGGTTAAAGATAAGATGGTTTCAACTGTTTCAAGCCACACGAAAACTACGCAATCATAACTTCATCGCTCACGCATTACATAAAATAATAAAGCAATAAACAAAACTGCTTTGTTCCTAAATTCCCTGAAACATAGGAGTTTTTATTGTATTGGTAACCCTGATTTCAAACCAACCTTCCTCTAAATGTCATCCAAGTGCCAAAAGATCCTTGTAGTAAAATATCTTTGCTTGTACATCTATAGTTTTTGTTTTCACGATGACACTTGGAATTTGTGCACTTTGCCATAGACAAGAATATAATAGAAAACTCTATAATTGCACTAAAACACAGACAACAATATTTTACGTCTATGCACACAACATTAATTAAATAAAGTAACTGTACAAAAAGGCGGTCTTAAGGCCCGTTTCAATAACCTATCATCTATAACTATTTGTTAAAAAACGTCGCCATTCAATCATTTGACGGTTTTTTGCGACACAAGATTGATGTTTCTAACAAATAGTTATTGGTAGATAGGATAATGAAACGGGCCATTAGTCAATGATTTACATTAATTATATACATTTGTACATTAATTGACAGAACAAATCTTCATACTAGAAAAAGTTATGCCATCTTAGTTTTCACCTTACCTCAAATGTCAGCCACCTTGATTTCACCATAATTCAAGTGCCAAAATGGCCCCAAAACTCCACAACTGGGCCATTTAAGTGGAGACATTCTTTGCCTCAACATGCCCCGTCTATAAGTCTTAATGTCAAACAGCAGTTTCTTCCATACAACCTAACAAATAAATTATAATTTAAAAAAAGATATACGACGAAATACTACACACACGTTTTATTTATATATTCTGAGCACGTTACACATAATATAATAAATTTAAATTAAGGCATGTTTATTAAATTTAAGACAAAGTAGGGAATAGGCAGTGGAAACGAGGTGGAAACAGAATTTCGGAATTTTGGATTTAGGGTCAAGAAAGTTTTATTTCAGACGATATTATATTAAAAAACAATGGTAATTGAATTTTTACTTATATATTGAGATAAAATTATTACATGGAATTTAATAAAACTGATGAATAAAAAATTAAAGTGGGAAATGGGGTAGAAATAGAGGTATCAGGTGAGGCTTTTTCCTTGTTCGATCTAAAACCCATTTTTGTGACGTCACAAATTGTTTTGCCAGAAAGAGATGGGTAACATAAATAACTTTTTCGTTTTGTATCTTTATTCAACCATTTTATAATTTAATTTGTTAAAATGTGAAATTTGACATTAACCAACATCCCTATTGGCAAGAATAAGGTAACGTTACAAGAAGTTTGATGTTGCATGCATGTGGTATGAACAAGATCTATTTTACGCCCAATCGGACTCTATAGAGGTTGAGACCGTCGCGTTTGGTTCACAACGCATCAGAACGAACTATACCTACAATCAAAATCCATTTATAAAAAAAACAACAAAGTCAAACCGTGGAGTTTTGCCGGGAATTTCAAACAACAACGTTGTTTGTATTTCCTTCAAAAAGCTTCTACCACTTTACTGTATCGATTGACTTGACTCATTGACTGCACTGACTATATATTTGGACTTTGACTAGACTTTGGACTTGACGATTTAGAAATACGGTGTTGAAAATTTGAACGTAAATTCTATTTCCCGCCTTTTTAATTTGACACTGGCAAATGGTTTTAACTTTTAAGTTATTATTAATATTTAAATATTGTTACATGTTTTAGATTTATTATTTAAACTATAAATAAATAAAAATAAAAAAGTCAAACTGTCAGAAAAATCAATCAAAATCAAAATTCAGAGGCAGGTATAGCATAACATAAATGTAAAATAGGATTAAAATAACCACAATGGACCTAATTGATACAAATGACGAAAACCCGCTTCATTTTTACAATTTCCCAAGTACACAACAATGTAAAAATTCCGGACGTCCACGAAGAAATCAAAAAACAATATTTAGCTCTCCACCCAGGTCCATTGTATCACTTTTACTTAGAAAAACAATATGGTACGACGAAAGTAGCCATAATAATTTAGTTTCTAATACAAACAAGGACACAAAAAGTGAAGGAAAAGTCAAAGAATGGGGTTGTCGACAATGCTCATTTAGGTACCTACATAAACTTGTTTATATCATAATATGAATACTGTTTGTTTACATAAAGCGTTTCTATAGATTACGCAATTATATACCTACTTTTAAGTTTTTTTTTATAAATTTTAATGAACTATGACAAAGCTTCATAAATCTGTATTTTATTTTTTTTGTGCCACAAAAAGATGCTTGATATTTATTTATAATTACACGTCATATTGTGTTGTGATAAGTCTAATGCTATAGCTGTTAATGATTTTTCAGGACTGACAACAAAGATTCATTAAAGGTACACAAGGCTACTCATAAAAACAAACTACACCAATGTGATTTTAATAATTGTAAATATTCCACCAAGTCATCTTCTAACTTGATAAAGCATAGAAGAACACATACTGCGGAAAAACCTTATATTTGTGATAAATGTTTATTTAGAACAAATTTTCAAAATTCCCTTACAGTGCATAAGCGCATTCACACTTCAGAAAAGCCATATGCTTGCCAATACTGTGAATATAGATGTAATAGCAGTTCTAATTTGAAAAAACATTGTAGTCATAGACATGAAAAAGTGGGCTTAAGGACCTAGGTAATTAGTATTGTACTATAATTTTAAATAAATAAAATGTTTTTAATAAGTAGTCATCTTTCCAAGTTTTGAGATGGTTTCAGATAAGGGTTATTAATTTTGCTAAGCAGCCATGATCTCAAACCAATAAATATAGAATGAATAAATTTGTTTTGGATTGCATATTGCTATATTTCATTTATTATTCTAGAATATTGCAACCATTTATGTACATAACAATAGGTATAAATATATTTAACCTAGTTTGTCTTATACAATTTATATATTTAATAATAATACTGTCAAACAATCTTATAACCAAATATCAATGACAATGCTCGGTAAAATCAACTACAACAGATTCCCTCCAACCAAATAGGAAGTATCCTGTGGCAGATCCCAAAACAACAGCCGCACACAACCAAGTATTGTAAGTCATAAAAATTAACATCAACATATAGCTGACAAGCACTTGAATACCGTGAAGAAATGTCTGCCATCCATGGGACGCACTTAACATTGTTGGGCTGAAAGAAATTATAAATGTTAACAAATAATAAAAACACTATCAAAATAGGTGTCTTTCAGAGAATGTTCAGGCAATTTAAGTTAATTTTCTGAATAATAGAAAAAATTATTGTGAGTTAACCTATGTTTAAATGTTTTTTTTTTTATATTTCCATAAGTCAATTATTTAATAATATTTCAAAGTAATGTATGTTAAAAAAAGTTAAAACTTACATATTTCTGTCAACTACATGGGGCATAGGCCTGAAAAAATAATTTAGAATTAGCTTTTAAAGTTAACATTCATATTTAATAAACAATGGAACAATACAATATGTGTATATATTTTATGTTTACAATATTTTTTGTTTGACAGCGGCCTAGTGTGGACTGACTGACATTTTCTTAGAAATGTCTTGTGCAATATCCAGTCAGTGAGGAAATAAATTAAGCCTTATTGCAATGACGCATTTTTTTTTTCAATTTCAATGATAAACGTTGTGATGTTTTCAATGTCCATGGACACATTTTATCAGCTATTAATGAAAAATACTTCACTCACTGAATCACTTGTGGATCATCACGAGTGCAAATATTTGCAACACCTTTGTCTGGTGGCGCTACAGCACAATACTGTAGTCCGGTGTAAGTTTTCCACAACAAATGCTTTCTGTAATATTTCAGCCTGAAAACAAATAACTAATTTTTTTATTAAAAACTATAAAACAATGTCAATTATATAGCCTATGTTACCTGGGCTATTATAACGAATCGCCTCTACTACTACGAACTATATGACACCTCCTTTAAAATTGGACAAGTAGTTTAGGCGCTATAGTGGAACAAACATACATACAATAAACATACATAGACTGCCCAAAATCATTACCCTTCCTTTTGATATTGCCATAGTCAGGTAAAAAGTGAAACATGAGAACTTCTATAGTAAAACAAAAAGATCTTGTTTAAATTGAGTAACAATTGTTTTAAAGGTGCCAATTAATAAAAAAATGATGACACTTTCATCTTGTAATAATAAGAATGTGGAAGGAAAAAGTAAGCTTGGAAATTACTATTCAATATTATTCTTGAATATGTAATCCTTATGAATATTATAAAATATGTGAATGTAAGTTTGTTTGTTTGCTTTTACATAAAAACTGCCGTGCTAAGGGCAAAAGCGTTATCTAAAAAATATTTTTTTAAGCCTAAAAAATATGCAATCAATGAACTCACAAAGCAATATCTTATTTAAAACATACTTAAAAAAAACCTCTCAGAAAGTTTCACGACGAGAATACTAATTTACAAGTTCAATTTTCTCAAAACTTTTTTTGAGATACTGCTTTTGCACTTAGCATGCCATAAAACTACTTGACCTATCATCATGAAAAGGGACTGGGCACATTTGTATGGGAAGTGGTCCGTGAACCAATACACATAACGTTGATGTATTGTTGTAGGGATACCTCAACTACATCCTTGTGCAAAGGGGCATTAAAATCTAACCCGGCAGTTTTGAAAAAAAAAACTTTAGATTACCATTATTTTCCTACTTTTTGTTTGCAAAACGTTTTAGTTGAGTATTTTTGTCTGTATTATATGTCTTATTATTTTCTCTGTAAGTCACTTGTCATCTCAAATGTCTATAATTATACTGATTTTTAGGTTTTTAGTACTAATGTAGGAACAAAAATTTTTTTTTCAAAATACAAAATGTTTTTGCAATTGTTTGTTCAGTAACATGCCTTCTGCAAAAAATTAATCTGCCACCTAAATAGTTTTTTGTTCTCATTTTAGGTACATTGACTTCATTTTCTTGAAGCTTTTTTTTCAATTATAGCCTTCATAAATAAATAAATACAATACAACTTTAAATCAAAACACGTGTATTTTTGTAAAAAAGTGTATTTGTATTGGGTAGTAAAGGAACTTGTTACATGTGCTTGTTTCAATACAATAAAGTCACTTATTACGATACATAATTAGAGCATACTAAACTTGTTCTAGTAGTGGCGCACAAAGAAAATGTGTATATAAGAATAATGAAATACCTTTTGTTTACACTTCGTTTAACACTTTTTACAATTCGTCTATTATAACGGAATCTAAGAATTCAGCTGGACGTAATATAACTTCTTCATACCTAGCTAAAGACAAAAACCATACTATTGTCATGATATGCCCGCAGCATCCCAGAGTACGCATACCAGATTTACATGTACAATAATAGTGCTTGATGCAATCTAACCTACGCTCGCTTTCGTTTATTAAAATGTAACAGTTATAAATTCGCGCGCGTGCATGCCTCGATTAAATCCTGCATCTTAGTAGCCACGAACCTTGAATACCGTGATCTCTAAGAGCAGTGATCAGTTGCTCCTGGTCTCTGTATAATTCAATATTATAGATCCCGTTTCCCACGTGCTCGCTATAATAACTTCGAGCTAGTTTTAGTTGATATTTGCCTAGAGCAAATGTGATCAATTCACTTTCAGATAAGCGCGGGAAGTTTTCAAGTGCTGGTAAGTCTCCTGACATACTCTGGAATGCTACACGTTGTCTATTTAAATTGTTTGAGTTCACAAAGCTCCCTAGTAAATTCTCTACATTCATCCTCTCATTTATTCTATCAATAAAAAAAGGTATATAGAAGCTGTCACTGATGGGTTCGTGGAAAGCGTTTATTATAGCTGCTGCTATTCTAAAATCTTCAAACATGTGTGTCATCGCGCAGTTAAAATATTCTTGTCGAAATAACTTTTAAGTTTTAAGCGTGACTTTAGTCACGCTTAAAACGTTCATTGACGACTTCCACGACCCATTGACGCATTGTGATTTTACGCGTTTTATTGGCCTGAGTAGTCGTATATTGTGTTTGGCCTCTACTGAGGCTTTTCGGCATATGTGCCTCAAAACCATAAGACATGAATATTTCGGCATATGAATATTCGAGTTCACGAATAACATCTCTAAATCCTTTATCCAGCACGAATACATCTCCGTGGTTAAATAAAATGTGAAAAGGATGTTCGTCTTCATTTAAAATATTTTGTATTATTGTCGCATCTGAAGTAGTCGCTGCGTGTGGCCCGGTGACTTCCACAATATATCCGTCACTAACACAAAAAAGAATGGTTTTAATAAGTTAGTGTACTTGTGTAAACTGTAACTGTCTCTTTGAAATAAAAAATTCGAACTCTTCTGAATATAGACGTAGGTGCCATCACAGATTACAATGGCCTTTCTAGCTTGAGGTTCAGCGTCCGCGTTTCCAAATAAATATTCAGGCACAGAGAGATTTCTCCGCACAATATCTATTATCTTCTGTGCTTATATGGTCCCATCCTAAGTGGATGGGAACAAAATCTTGTGTAAGAGCATTCCTAGCATCTTTCATGAGACGCTCCAACTTACGACGGCTCATGTGAAACATCAGACTCAGCCTCTCGTTAGAATCTCCGGTTCTTAATTTTGTCAACAAAATGGCCAAAGCCGTATTAGGCGTTATACAATTTTGTAATGATGGTGTTTCCTGTATAATTCTTAAGAATTCTTCAGGTGTCCGGCCAGTTAAATAAAGTAATTCATCAGAATCTACCTGCTCAATATTTTCGAAGTTTAAACGGGAAGTATTTCGAAGAGCATTTTCATACATTGTTATCAAATCCATCGCAAGGACGGCATTAAAACTGCGAGTACTATTTGGTGCCGTGATTAAATAACCCCAATCACCTGACTCTAAATGTATGTTACATACTCTTGCAGCTGGGGGGTATATAATGTTTCAACTCAAACAATAGACGCCGCTTCAAAGTGATGGGTATACGCCTGCGAGTGAGACGATTGCATCCAATAAACACACATGAAGTTGATGTATTTGGAGAACGGGTGTATTCTAGAGTCACTACTCCAAGCTGTTCTTGAGCTTCGGGTACTGGAGATGGCAAAGGCGCAGGAGGTACAGCAGGTATAGGAACCGCCGCATCCGCATCCGCTGGTGCGGGAGGTTCATCTTGAGGTGCAACTGGAGCAACCGTTGGTGCGGGAGGTTCATCTTGAGGTGCAACTGGAGCAATTAGTTGACGTTGCCAGCATCGATGACACAGGAACTCGTTACCATTGAAGGTAATCTGAAAAAAAAATTGTAATATTATTATAAAACTACAAAATAAAAATGCCTACCCGAGGATCTCTTCATAACTAGGTACGCAAAAGACTATTTTACGCACGTAATAATAATCATCATTATAAAAAAATGTAACTAGCCCGTGTCTCCACATTGAAAGAAACAAGAAATATAAATAGAGCCAAAATATGGAAACATGTTTCCACAAAAAAATATTACCAAAAAACACGAAGTGGCGCTAGTATCGCAGAGATTTTTGGATAAGCCCTCCTTTATCTAGCAAAGCTGACACATAGAACCTAACTAATACAAAATAAATTATAAAAAAATACAAACCTCATACGGAGCGACACTTATTCGTATGCGGTTAGCCAATGCCACGTTTTCTTCAAACAAATGACGTGTTATTAGTCTTCTTTGGCGAACTCTTAGAACAGAGCGGTCGCAGATTAAACAAACGACATTAGCTCTGGGTTGAAACATGATTCCAACACAACAATTGTCCAAATCACAAAGCAAAAATCAGATGTCCAGAATACAGAGCACTATTGATATAATAAGGCAAAAATCGGTAGTCCATTAAACATATACAAGGCGACGGTAGAGAAAAAAAACACACGAAAGCGCACAGTACTAACGAGAAACGACGAAAGACTGCGCCGCTCGTGCGCATTAAAAATCCGATACCTACTAAGTGCCGATCAATGGACGGCCGGCCATATAAGTGTGACAGAGACAAAAACATTGCCTGTCGCTTTCATATTTTTATTTGTTATCGACACTGCAAGTTTGCTATTGTTTAATTTTTCATTGTTAAAAGGTAAAAAACCCTATTCACTTCTTAGTAAGTAGTAGTGAAAGTATTTTTACTATTATTTTTGTAGTTATTTTTTAAGTTGGTGACTGCAAATACCAAAAATCTAAATAAAAATAATTCAGCCGACAATTATACATTATTTTTTAAGCTTTATTTTTGTCTTGTTATGTTCTAGATTCCAACATAGATGAATTGTAAAATAAAATGTTATTTAGATTGTTTTACTGAAAATAATTAATGTCTAACAGTAAACATTTCTTTCCTGTGTTCTACTGCTAGGAAAATAGAGTTCTCTATTCGTATTATTCGTTTGTATTTCTTAAATTGTTGTATTTTAGATTCTAAGATAGATTAATTGGGAAATAAAAATATATTTTGGTGTAGTAGACATTTTTTTCTTGTGTTCTGCAAAAAAAGAAGTTAAAAAAAGAGTTCTTTGCAGAAAGCATGTTACTGAACAAACAATTGCAAAAACATTGTATTTTGAAAAAAATATTTTTTGTTCCTACATTGTATTGTATTGTGTACTAAAAACCTAAAAATCAGTATAATTATAGACATTTGAGATGGCAAGTGACTTGCAGAGAAAATAATAAGATATAATACAGTCAAAAATATTCAACTAAAACGTTTTGCAAACAAAAAGTAGCCAAGTAATGGTAATCTAAAGTATTTTTTTCTCAAAACTGCCGGGTTAGATTTTGATGCCCCTTTGCACAAGGATGTAGTTGAGGTATCCCTACAACAATACATCAACGGCATGTGTATGGGTTCACGGACCACTTTTGCTCAGTCTCTTTTGGCACTGACATAAAGTAGACCACCGGGAAGGACATAGACTACTTTTTACTGTGGGAAAATGTATGGCCCCCATGAGATTTCATTTTGTTCGTACGAGGTCACGGGAAACATTACTATTTTATATTTCCTTAAATTAGATGTAAAACACATACCCTTCATATAATAGAGCAATAATAAATATTGCAATAAATGATCCAACAAATTGTCCCACTTCTTTCACATCCCACCAAGAGAACAGGATTGTCTCCATGTAGCCACCATGAAACTAAATAAACAAAATATAAGATCATAATATTAAACATTTTCTTGTGACAGATTCCAGTCCCACATATGTATGGGTTTTTTGTGTGATTGCACACTAAAAGCCTTGTACTCAGTATAAATAGACTTGAGGTACTTACTACCATCGACATCATCATGTTATGTGACCCAGAAGTTTGGTGGGCCATATGGTCCATTCCCATTTTGTCATGATCCATGTGATTGGTGTGGTCCACATGGTGGTGAGATTCATGACTATCCATCATTATGCTAAGAGGGCTGCAATAAAAATTTAATACAATGTATTGTATCTACTATTTTGATGAAAGCTTTTTATGTTTCTTATAGTTTGTGAACTTTATTCCAAAACCTAAAAACTTGTTTTAAATTAAGTCTGTTACACAACTTTTATAAACTAAATTCTAGATTTAACAAGTTAGCAACAAACAAGATAGGTGTAGATTTTTTTTCTAGGACTCTAATTATCCTACAATAGTGAATGAATAAGATTTAAATAATAGGTCTTTACCTATGAAATTGCCGTTCTGCAGTACTGGCCATTTCAAATCAAAATAATTTTTGTTTGGCTAAGAATTCTAATTTCAAATTAATTTTATTTTAAAAACATGGAATTCTTTTTCCAAAGTAGTCATTTGTTTATTGATTAGTGTTACATTTTCATCGCATTTCAATCTTTTTCGTCATCATGAATACGTTAAAAATTCGAGTAATTATGGAATATGAGTACCGTCGTGGCAGCAACGCGGCACAAGCAGCACACAGCATCAACGACGTTTACGGAGCTAACACTACAAACCGATGCACCACCTGTTATTGGTTTGCTCGCTTCCGTTCTGGAAATTTCAACCTGAAAAATTAACCTTGCGGTCGTCCGAAGACTTTGGTCGACAATGACGAATTAAAGGCGATTGTGGAAGCGATACACAATTTACGGCTGAATTAGCAGCAACTTTCGACGTTAGCGTCAAAACAATATTGGTCCATTTGCGTCAAACTGGCAAGGTAAAAAGGCTTGACAAATGGGTGCCCCAAGAACTCAATGATCGGCAGCTCGAAGTACGCGTCGAGACGTGCTTTGCACTGCTCAACAGACGCACAAATGAAGGAATTTTGAACCGCATTGTTACCTGCGATGAAATATCGATTCTGTTTGAAAACCGCAAGCGCTCAGCAAGTTGGTTGGACCCTGGTTCAGCACCTGAACAATGCCCTAAACGAAAACTTACCCCTAGAAAAGTGATAGTCACTGTTTGGTGGTCTAGCGCCGGTGTGATTCATCACAGCTTCTTACCAAACGGGGTGAGCACTACTGCAGATGTGTACTGTGAAGAACTGAACACAATGATGGAGAAGCTGGCACATCTCCAACCAGCATTGGTCAATCGCTCGTCTCCGCTGCTCCTGCACGACAATGCGCGACCCCATACTGCATAGCAGACAGTCTCCAAGTTGCAAGAACTGGGGTTGCAAGCTCTCCGTCATTCGCCCTACTCACCAGACCTTGCGCCTACAGACTACTACTTTTTCCAGAATTTGGATAACTTCTTAGAGGGAAAAAAATTCAATATCCGAGAGGCAGTACAAAATGCCTTTGAAGAATTTGTTGCCTCCCGTCCAGCTGATTTCTTTAAGAAGGGCATCAATAAACTGCCACTGCATTGGCAAAGATGCATTGATTGCATGGGTGATTACTTCGATTAATACAAATAAAATATACATGAAAAAAATTAGTTTAAATTTTTTCATACAAAACGGCAATTGCATAGGTAAATACTTATTATATTATTGAACAGAAATATTATTTATTCACGTGTTAGTTTCACAGCACAGAAGTAACAGGCACAATGTGTTTGTGTAGACATTAGGTTTTCAATTGGTTGAGGTTTATAAAACATTAAATATAAACTTAAAACAACTTCGCTTACCGATAACACTTATAATTTCAAGATTACTGCATAAAAATTAACGAATACGAAACTAATCGGCTAATTCTTCATAACTGAATATCGCGTGGCTACTTTCACTTTTTAGTTTAAGTAACAATCGGTTAGCCTCGAACATCATGAGCACAATCTTTAGGTAGAGTAATGAAGTTGCGAGTACCGTCGCGTTTACATAATGTCATGGGAATTACTTTAATATACGTACCTACAATATTAGTTGTTACACAATTAGCAGGATTGTATTTGTCTAAAAAGGTGTTATTAAACAAGTACCCACGTAAGGAAGATATTATGCAAAACTTATTTAAATGGCTTTTAAATATTGATACTATACAAAAATAAACCTAATAAACTTCGTAAACAAACAATTATCACAGCATCTACAATCTTTTGTGACATTGATACATTAGTGACGGATCACGGACTATGACCATTTTTTTTTCCCTTTGGTATTGGCACTGACACTTGAAATTAGTGTACTTTGCCATAAACAGGGTAGGGAATAGGCTATTTTACATTTTTTTCAAATATAATTTAAAATGTTCGTATTGATTCGTTAAGGCCTCCACAAACGAGAGGTCGATTGTTTCAGTTAGAACTGACGTCAGTTCGGCCTGAACGGATTCGAGCACATACACGGAGAAAATCGCATCTGACCGAACCGACGTCGTTCGTCCCTTAGATTAGTAACAAAGTGAAGCAAGCAACAGATAGATGTAGGCGTAAGCATTACATACCGGCACGCACACCAACAAAACTTTAAAGTTGTGGAGTCTGTGCTCTTAAAATTGGAATTATTGTATTTGTTTTTCTTAATATCGTGAGATGTAATAATATAACTTATATTTAATTTAAAACCATTTAAACACAATTTGTGAACTTTATTTATACTAAACTGATATTAAAGAATATATTAAGGATTATCTTAATACGGGCAATACTTTAAATTGATAATTAAAAAATCAGAAAATATTAAAAAACTTTGTCTTAGTTGCAACTATTAGTTAGCCATGAAAATTTTGAAATAAATTTATTTTTACTAGTAACACTTTCAAAATACACAATAGGGCAGCAAGATGGCGACATAATATGATTTTATTTTAAAATGTTTTAAATATTTGACTTAATACAAGTCAAATTGTTCGGACATAACATTTCATACTTACATACGAAATGTTATGTCCGAAGCATTTTTAATTCTTTTCCGATGCATTGTGACACCCAATAATCAAACCGTCACAAACCGTCATAATATTTTTAATAATAAAAATTAATAGTCAAATATGTATGCACTAGCGCTTGACCTTGACAACTGACGGGTCATTCGAACAAACTGAGCCGATATGGCTCAAAATGATTTACTTTACTTTTCACGCGCGTTTCTAGGCATTTTAATCTAAGGTTCGGCCTGAACGGATTCGAGCACATACACGGAAAGTTGCCGCAAGCTTCGGTCGTATTTTTAGGGTTCCGTAATACTTAAGGAACCCTTATAATTTCACTCTGCCCGTCCGTCTGTCTGTCCACCGCTCTCCTAGCTTCTGTAATAACTTTATGACAATAACTTTTGTAGTAATTCAAAGAAAACCTATTGAGCGTTGATAGTTACAAAACCCTCCTTAGATATGTCGTGACATGGTCTTGGTCAGTTTAGGCTATTATTCTATTTATTAATTGTATTTTGCTGCAATTGTAATCACGCTATCGACGAAACAGAATTATTGAGTCATATATTTTTCCAGTAATATGTTATAGAAATCATTTCTCTTTTTTATAGTAAAAGTCTTTAGATTTTATCAACCATAGTGGCTTTAAGTTTTAAATACTTCAATGAACTTTAATAAATTTCTTTAGACCACGTGCCATTTTAGGGTTCCGTACCCAAAGGGTAAAAACGGGACCCTATTACTTTGCTATTCGTCCGTCTGTCGCCAGGCTGTATCTTAACCTTCTTACTCGTATATCATGATAGCTCGACAGTTTAAATTTTCACAAATGTATGATGTAGGTATTTCTATTGCCGTTTCATCAACAAATACTAAAAACAAAATAAAATACAATTTTGAGACAATAAACGTGATTTTTTTATTTTGTACGGAACTCGTCTTGCCGACTCGCACTTGACCGGTTTAATTTTACACTCGAATTTTATTACCGTTCAGTCCAATTTTATTGCCGTTCAGTCCATCCGTACAGGTCAGTTTTAATGTTGCCAACTTAGTTGTTTTATAAAGTTTTACTACTAAATTATGTATTTTAATCTCTCCTTAGTAGGAATTTAATTGTTAGTAGTGGTTTTGTAGAAAATAGCTAGACAGTAATCCTAATATGCAAAGTGGCCTGCTTCTATGTGCTATTATGACACCTTATCATAATAGCATAATATAGTAGCACGCTTCCGTAAGTCGCTTAAAACTACCGATTTAATTTCTATTTATATAATATTTCCTACTATAATTTTTCAAATTAACGGTTAAATATTAAAACTGTAAATATATGTATGTTTGTAAACACAAAATCCCTAAAAAACTTTTAGGGATTCCTAAGTTTAGTACCTTTTTTATAGTCATCGATACTCTTTTAGTAGTTTTTAGTAGAAAACGACGCGAGTTTAGTAGTTTTGCAAAAACAGAGTTGGCAACACTGGAACGAATCGCTTCAGTCCATACGGCCGACTGATGCGATCTCGAAGTTGCACACAGACGATAAGACAGAAACAAATCAATTTATTATGTGCGTGTGTAGTTCATGAAAATAAGATTTAACTTTCGCTGTTTTTTATTCGATTTTTAAGTTCTTGGGACGTCACTTACAAGAAAAACTAAGCGCTTGGCGGTTTTGGTCACGTGACATACAAATAATAAAACTACATTTTTATTTTCTAAATTATAAATAAATCGCATATTTAATATATAACAAAATAGTGTTGTATTCCTATTTCTTATAATAGAAACTATATAAATAGCTATATTTTATATTTAACTAGCCTATTCTGTAGAAATAAAGGAAATTTCGGAATTTGGGATTTCGGGTCAGGTTAGGAAGTTTCACTTCAATCTTAACTACAATATAATGAAAGTTAATTTTTTACTTATATATGGAGATAAAAATGAATATACTAATAAATTCGGGGAATTCAATAGATGACTTTGTGGTTTTTGTATTTTTTTAAATTTGTGTTATTCCGGTTCTTAATGTGTAATATTGGTAGAATATTAACTATTAAATATTCGTTAAGGTATACAAGTGTGTTAAAGTGGCACCAATTCAAAAAACCTGCTATTTTGTGTTCCTTCAAAACTCCCTAGGAACTTTCAGTAAAGCTTCTACCACTTTACTGAATCGACTGACTTGACTCATTGATTGCACTGACTATTTATTTGGGCTTTGACTAGACTTTAGACTTGTCGATTTAGGAATACGGTGTTGAAAATTGAAACGAAAATTCTATTTCCCGCCTTTTTAACTTGACACTGGTAAATGCTTTTAGTCCGACGCCGGTTCACAAAATAGCACGTTGTTTGAAGTTGTACATCTTTCCCATACTTGTAACAATACAAAAACCAATAATATACAATAATAATATACAAAAACAATAAAAAAACAATAAAAAAAATGAAAAATACAAAAACCACAACGTCACCCATTGAATTCCCCGGAAAAACTCCGATTTAGCACTATAAAGTACCCCACAAATAACAGGTGTCCCAATAAGAGTGTCCGATTTAAATTTGGCGCAATTTTTTTTTCTGAGCAAGTGGCAGCTCTGAAACTTGACAGCTGTCATCTATGATTGTTCCGATTATTATAAATAAAATATGAAATATTATTATAAATATGGAGCGTTACACAAAAGAACAACGCGTTATCATTGTGAAAACCCATTACAAAAATGGGGAAAGCTTCACTGAAACCGCTCGCAAACTTCGCGTAATTTTCGGTCGTGAAAGTGCACCAAATGTGTCAACAATTCGAAGAGTGATCAATAAATTTGAGGAAACTGGGTCGATTATGGTAGGCAAGTCTCCTGTGCGTCGGCGTACCGGTCGGTCTCTCGAAAACATCGCTGATGTAAACGAGAGTGTCGCCGAAAACCCGGGAACATCAATTCGGCCATGATAACAGAGTTCTTGTGGCCCCAATTGGAAGGACTGGACCTGGACGACATGTGGTTCCAACAGGATGGCGCGACCTGCCACACCGCCCATTAAAACAATTCATTTATTGGAAGAAAAATTTCCGGACCGAATAATCTCCCGAAATTCCGATGTCAACTGGCCACCGAAATCTTGCGATTTAACGCCTTGCGACTTTTTCCTTTGGGGTTTTGTTAAATCTCAGGTCTATGCGAATAAACCACGAACAATTCCCGAGCTATATAAAGCTTTTAGAGTTTCTAGCTCTTAATCTTCTTATTGGACTGGACCAAATCCGTGGTCCGCTCCGTACTGAATCCGTACGTGTGTTAGCACTTTTAGTTTCACCATTTGGCAATAATGAACACACGAGTGGAAGAAGGGCGTAACTAACATTTTTGAAAATTTTCCTTTTTTGCACAAATACAGGTTTTAGGCACAGGCAAATGATTTCCAATAAAAAAATCGTGTACTTAAGGTCTACTTAAAAACTTAATGAATGGCTGAAGGGCGTAGGCCACTTTTATTAGATCCTTCGGAGGCTTGATGCTCCAATTATTCTGGTTCTAGCTACTCAATATACACGAGCTATATGTCTCTATAGCGAGCTATATTAGAAAGGTCTCTTTTTCTACTTATTACTATGTAATGCCATAAAAGTGTTACTTAAGAGGTTTTTCTGTCATCAAATTTCTTTTTAGTTTCGGCAGACATAATGTATGTATATTATTTTTAATAAGTAAATAAGAAAAAACACGACGATTTACAATGTTTTTTTTACTGCGGGAAAGTTATGCTTCGGACTGAACTGACTGGGTCGACCCGACTGGATAAATACAACGGCCTCAGAGAAAATTAACGATTTTTAATAAATTTAAATTTATAAATTTGAGATTAATGACTTGACATGTAGACGCTTAACAGCAATATTATCAAAAGAGGGTGTTATTTTTATTGTTTTTTTTTCTGTTTTTCAATTTAAAAATTTAAAGTGTGTTTAATAAATAAATATTATGTTACAAATAGATAATAAAAAATATTTTCTTGTGTTTTCTTATTTTATAAATTTATTAGCTTACTAGCTGTTGCCCGTGGCTCCACCCGTATACCTAAATACAGTATCCCACGGGAAAACTATACTTATTCGGGATAAAATGTAGCCTATGTCTTAAATAGATCCTAAACTACCACCATATCAAAATCCGTTCAATAGTTTTTGCGCGAAAGAATAACAAAAATCCAACCATCCATCCAACCATCCATCCGCACAAACTTTCATATTTGTAATAGTACTAGGATAAACAAAAATGTTGTAAAATAAAATAAAAGTTATTTTTTAACCGAGCTCCAAAAAAAGGAGGCGGTTATGCATTCGGGTGTAGGTATATATACAGAATGTCAGAAGACCACTTCCATTATTTTTTGGTTATGATTATACTACTTTTTCTCATTACAAAAATGTAATTTTTTTTTTATTATTTTCTCAAAACTTTTTTTTTTTATTTTTATTTTTTTACATTTCATACCTTTTAATCATAAGAACAAGATGTTTAGAAGTAGATTTTTTATTAAAATCAAAAATGTTATTATTTTATTTCATTACGCAATGTAATTTACTTTATTGCGCACGCGGGCCAATGACCCGACCCGGCGAGTCAGCTGGGGACAGCTGACACGTCGCCGCGCCGTGCTCCTCTCCCAGTACCTACACGCATTTAGCGCTGGTGTAACATGAGGTGACTTAGAACCGTACACACACAAAAGTGACGCTAAGATGATAAGATAAGATTCCAAAATCCAATTTTGGAACTCAGACCTCTGACCTAAATAATGCCCAAGTCCGGATTTTTGCCAACTACCAAGTAAAGATCAAAACATAATTTCAAATAATTTTGGCGGAACCTTGACTTTTTGACTGTTCTACGGAACCCACTTTGGAAATCTCTGCTCTACACCGCCTGCAGTGTGGTTTGTAAATATTTGGGAATGTCGCAGAGGCATTGAGGATTTACCGGAGGTGATATCCTCATGCCTGCCATCTTTCAGACTCCTGTACCATTACATAGGCATGCGAGTGTTAGAAAGTAGGCCCATTGAGCCTCCAGTGGTGGGCGGCAGCTGCGAGGAGCAAATTTTAGACGGTGCACCGGGATCCTCGTCTTGGAGCCCGCAGCCCGCTAAATTGCTTAGACGTCGGCACGGTAGGCCAGTTGCTACTTGCTGTTCGATTTAACTGTATGTACATCATCTCATTTCATTTTCATTTATATTTCTTAATCAGAACAAAAAATTGAAAGTAATTAAATGTTAACTTAACAAAAGTTAGTAAATAGGTACTTGAATGTTTTTAGAACGTTAAATAAACTGAGGCCTTTTCGTCCGTTATTGGATGCGAGCGATCGAGCGAAGTAACCGCTCTTGAAATACTGTAGTGCCTGGGACAGTTGGTTTTTAAATGTCGTTTTGCCCAAGCACATACGGCATTCTCACAGCATAGTCAGTCAGTCCAGAGGAATGACTGATCAATACGTCTGGGGCCAACCATGTGCGGGTTTCCTCACGATGTTTTCCTTCACCGTTAGAGCGTCCGTATGTACTTGAGATCTGAAAAAGTCTCATTTGTACACGCCACAACCTAGGAATCGAACCTACACTCTGTCGAGTGCGAATCAAACGTACACTCTCTCGAGTGCGAATCAAACGATCTACTTACTAGGCCACGGTGCTATGTAACATTAAATAAGATTGTTATTAATCTATGCAATTTTCGTGGTTTATCATATTCGCACCTGCGCGAGCGCGGGGGACGTGTTTGCGCGGCCTACCCCGCCCGCGACGCCTCCGACCGCCCGTGTGGTTATGTACGTTGTACATTGCGTATTGAAAATTTTAACTGTTACAAAAACAATTGATTAAAAGCAATGACTATTACCGATGGATCTAACTCATAGCCTAATAAAAGCCCACAGAGCCATCGGGACTGGATCTGAATACATTCTGTATAAATACATATTTTTTTGTATGTTCAACGATAATTTCGCCGTATGTGGACTGAATTTCAACATTCTTTTTTGATGTAAATGCTATATGACCTGTTCGCTCAAGCATAGTGATGAGGCCACTTGAAATTCCACACTGTAGTACAATTTTCTATGAGGGCTCATTTTCGGTTGCTGCGGCGCGTCTCTGGAATGGTCTGCCGGAATACATTCGGGAGGCCCCAACTCTCAATGCTCAATTTAAATGCTCAATTTAAATTGCGTTTAAAACCGCACTATCTATCATTAGCTTAATTTTTAGTTTATATTAAATTTCAGGAGCAGTTTAATAGTCATTCGTTTCATAAAATTTTGCATTTGTATGTGTGTGTATGTAAGTATATTATATTACGATCTGTGTTTATAAGTGTGTTTAATTATATTTATATTATAAGTGTCTTATTTTATTTTTAGGTATTGTATAAGTTTTAGTTTAAGTCTGAATGTTAATGTTTTAATTATATTATGTTGTGTCTTTGTACATTGCCCTATCTACTCTACTTGCATCCACAATTATAGGTTTGCTAGAAGAGATCTCTTAAAGAGATAAGAAGGTACGCCAATGTATTGTTATAACTTTCAAATGTGTCTTTGTTAATGTCTACATGAAGAATAAAGTAATAATATAATCCCAAATTGGACCCGTTTTCACCAAAGTGGTGACCTGATGATGGTATCCACGAGGAATTAAGACAACTCGAAATTTATATGGACACAAATGGTGATTTCGACTTTTTCTAAAGTAGTCTACGCATATGCTACCAAAAAGTAAGATTTTGCACCAAGGTATACCCTGGATCCAAAAGTACTAAACATAACTCCTGAATCCTTATAGATAGGTACATATTGTTTAGGGATTTCGGCGTTGTTTAAAGAACTGCAAGCATGTGCCACTAACCCCCGAAATTAATAACGCATGTAAAATCTTAGATTGACTTCAATCTTAGATTCTCAAACAAAAATTGACGTAAAGTGACGTGAAGTTAATCCTAAGATCGTTGAAATGTATTAAAATCTTGATCTCTGATAGCTAAAATGAGATAAAGATTGATTATTAACTTCGGGGGTATGTCAATTACGATAATCATCATCATCAATACCACCGTCACACCATACATCATCACATTATGATGATATAATAGGTACTTCTCATAGTATTTTACATCGACATGGATATCTTTGAACATTAGTCATTACTTTGCCGTATGTGAACCTATTTGCGAAATTATTTTGTTGTTGTAAAAGTTATAATTCGAAATTTAACCCTTAGTCACCAAAGTGGAGACTTAATGAGGGGATCCAAAAGTACCTCCATACCTCCATCTATATCTTTCAAAATCGCGTTTTTTGCCGCTTAATATCTCCTAATCTATGTACTCGATTTTTATTAAAATTAAAACATTGGCTTGTGCCGCTAACAACTTCTCCGCGATCAAAATTCATACCGGTAGCTTTATTACAAACGAAAATATGGGGGCACGAAAAAGACGCGAAATGCTTGGAGAAAAGATACTTACGGCCGATTATAGACTAAGACTTGGCGATAGCGCTGCTGCGTTATCAGATTGTTTGGGTTGGTACAGACTTCAAAATTAAGAAGATTGAGTAGAGAAATAGTTGAAATTTTTTCCGGTTTTTAAAGGGAAATTATTTAGAAAATAAGTTTTATCTCATACTTTTTGTGAATTTTTACTTTGGAAGTCGGTTTTCATTTTTTGTTTAAAAATAATTATTTTCTATCTAATTACCGCTTTAGGTTGTTGGATTTGAACATTTTAAAAAAGTTCCCCGTCCCTTCACCCGTTCTGTCGCGGGTAAAAAAAGATGAGAGATTTTTTTCCGGTTTTTAAAGGGAAATTATTTAGAAAATAAGTTTTATCTCATACTTTTTGTGAATTTTTACTTTGGAAGTCGGTTTTTATTTTTTGTTTAAAAATAATTATTTTCTATCTAATTACCGCTTTAGGTTGTTGGATATGAACATTTTAAAAAGTTCCCCGTTCCTTCACCCGTTCTGTCGCGGGTAAAAAAAGATGGGAGTTTTTTTCTGTTTCTGGTATCATTAGACGCACACAGATCACAGATGTGCGTTTAAACTCTTATGACTTTTCTTAAAAATACATTATACTAACAAAAAAAAAAGTAGTATTTTGGTATAATTATTGAATTACGTAATGAGTTTTTAGTACATTTTAAAGATTCCGTTGGTAGGTTTATAAGTTTTGAAACGGTCACACTGAGTGTCACAGATTAAAAATAAATGGAAAATGCAAGCCATTCTAACGTTGTGAATTATAATAAATCCCACAACTTCCATCATAAACTATGTCATCATGCACTTAATAATATTACAATCTTTATTTATCACATTTTTCTATCAATTTTTTTCAATATTTTGATTTTCAGAATGAAATTGTGGAATTAAAATTTTAGGAATGACCGAAAGACGCTTGTCACTCGTTATAGGCTTGGCCGCCATATCCGAAGCTCGTTTGGACAATTTAGTTGTGCCGTGCGATTCTTTGTTATATCAATTAAAGCTGTGATTCTTCGTTTATTAAAGACGATGAAATAATATTTTTATGTAATGACTATGAACTATGTTAACTGTGGAGTGATAGAGAAAGTTAAGCAGATCAATAGAATTTGCAATTGGAAGTGTAGCTCTCGACATCGTATTTTTAGTTCGTCCGCCATATTGGCGTTATTTTAACTTCGTAAGTCTTTTTCGTAATTTTTTAGCTTTTATCATTTGTTAAACCCTATTTTTTAATGTTATTTTGTTGTTGTTTATTTTGGTCTATGTCATTTATAACAGTAGAGTTGCATGATGCAAGTACTAGTCTAAAATCTCGGAAGTATAATTTTGGGTCCTATGAAAAAGATTTTCACTGGTTTTTTCTCATAGAATTTGCGGGGCTTTACTCTGAAATTATGCTTATATAATACATTTTTCATATAAGAGGTTTATAATATTCATTTGCCATTCTTAAATTAGGCTTTATGGCGTATACTTTAGTTTGTTATAAATGTGGAATCATTCAATGTAAAATCATTCAATGTAAAATCATCAAATTGTTTCATATTATCTTTGTGTTTTTAATTGTTATCAAATATATGCAGTCATAATTTATAAAATAAAAGCTTTTTTACTATATCTACCTTTAACACCCCTTGAATTTGTCTCAAGTTCTATATTATGTACGAACCCACAGAATATTCTAGATCTAGAACCCACTCTCAAATCTCCTTGAAGTTTGAAAATAACCCTAAACCTGCTGTATTTTATAAATCTTAAATCATTTACAAATATACTAATTGGGACAATCTTAGCTTCAGATGAACCAAATATAAATTAGTATAAAACGATTTTATTAATAATCAAATGTATATACTTAATGTATCCTTTTTTTGAATAGTTTTTAACAAATATAACTAAATGAATATTCTATTGTATGTACTACTAAAATGGTAAACAAAATAAGATCACAGCATGAGAAAAGGACTGACAAATAAATGTTGTAGATTATACCTAAATGCAAGAAATAATTAGTGAGCCAAAAAAAGACTGGAATTTAAAAACTTTGGTAAAAATCTTACTTAAAATAAAACTTGCTATTAAGAATATATATATTATCATTTGGGTATTTCTCATAATATTACAACTCGGGCGAATTAACTTGACACCTGTTTCGACTGACATTTGCATAAAATACTGAGTGCAAAAAAACTACTTTTTCAATAAATGAAGAATAATAATATTTACGAGGTTTTGTAACTTGAGTCTTTCGTAAATATTATTTCCAGCTGTCAAATATACAGATTAAAAAGGCCAAAATCAGTAAATAATCAGGATATGAATATATTGTACTATGTTTAATGATTACTCTGTTGTCTGTTGACCGATTTTCTTTTTTTGATGTAAGGTATAATTCAAAGTTGGTAACATAACATAAACTCAACAAAAAAACAATAATAAATAATAGCTAATAAATGAATTCGAAACGCAAACTGAAGGATACATGCATTGGTAACAGATATGCTAACTCTACTGGACTCGCATGGCGGGAGCAGGGCTCAGTGCGGGGAAGCGGGAGGGAGGTTGAGTTTCGAGCCAGGTGTCTGTTAATTTGACCGGGTTGTACTTCTTAATTTTTTATCATCATCCAAAACAATATTTTATACATTTTAGTTTTTTCGCTTCACAAAAATAGGTTATCATCTCTAAGTACCTAAATACAATAATATTTTCTAAGCTGAAAATATACCTCTAAAATAGGAGTGTTTATGCCCAACTAAGCCCACCTTTGCATTTTAGGCTAGCAATAAATCAAATAGTCTTAAATAAAAGTAATTTGAAACATACTGAAAAGCTATAAATGCAATAGGGTGTGGATACTTGACTGTAATTTTTTTTATTACATGATAGTGCTCTGAATAAACAAGAAAGTTAATAACAAAATAATAGTAGAACAAAAATCGATATTTTCAAAGAAATTGTGGATTTTTTGAAGCACTTTTGAGGGTCTTGTAAAAATGCCCCATACAGAAGTCATACTACAATGCGATGTTACATGCTTGTGATGATTATGGTATGATACATGCAGAAAATTTATAATGTCTCCAAATTTTTCATACTTATCATAGTAAATCTTATTGTATTTGAAAATAAAGTTGTAAAATACTTTAACCTTTTTAAACTTTAAAATGCACCTAATTACAAAACGACACATAAATTATAATTGTTTTTTTATTTATCAAGTTGTAATATCTCATTATTACTGATTGTATTAAAAAAAGTCAGTTAAATAAACCTGCATTGAAATATAATGTTGTGTCAAAGTATGTTGTCAGAAACCCAATTAATAATAATATTATTTTTCAATCAATAGTAATACAAAATAGCTATAGCTTATAGGTCAAGTAATTGTAAAAAATTGTAAATCAAAATATCAGTTGCCATAGGGGAGCATGTTGACAAACCTTCGAGGTAAAGATTCGGGACTAATTTTACTATCAAGGAATCTAATTCGTAAGCAGGTTGACCATTGTCATAGTTTGTTCGTAATTCGTATATTATTTCGTATTATGTATAACAATTATTATGATGTCAAACCGCAAAGTTTATAGGCAGTATAGTTTTCTTATAATAATGGTCTTTTATAAGGCATTCCATGTATGGAAGTGTCCATGGGAAGTGGTAATTGTTTATCATTAGGTTATCTGGTCTTCCAGATGCTGGTCTTATTACATAAAATAACAGTCTGTTTTACTTACAATGGATAACTTTTAAACTGCAGTGTGAAACTGAGACTGAAGCAATACTAAAGTTTAACATATGAATTAGCCTTCAGATTTCGTGGAAAATACATTTATTTATAGGGAAGTTTATCATTAAGCTTCTGTAGTACTACAAGGAACCCTTATAGCTTTGCTGTGTCCGTCCATCTGTCTCTCTATCTGTCCACCCTTCTAACTTCTGTAATTATGAAAAAAAAATTACAAAATTTTGGTATAGATATCAAATTTATTTTTTGCATTATAATGATTGGCATTTATAAACTATAAGAGGTAGAAACTTGTTAAACTTAGCATGTTGATAGGTTATCCTAAACACTCTTTAGGAAGATTAACGAAATCGGACCATTACTTGAATTAATTAAAAAAAAACCTATTGTGCATTGATAGTCACAGAAAGGTTTCTGTGACTATCAATGCACAATAGGTAAGGAGGTCCTTAGTCATGTTCCGAAATGCTCTTATTTTATAAGAAGGATAAGTTTGTACATTTTATAAAATTCTATTTTTATAAAAGTTTCTCACTATATATATCATATAGTGAGAAACTACTTTTATAGAGCAGGCAAAGCAGGAATAGGGCTGTAGTGCAATACTGACAAATTTCTTACTTAACCATAACCATCTAAAAATGTAGTGGCATGAAATAAAAAATTTTTGAAAGGGTTTTCTAAGGCACAATTTTTATAATACATACATGAGGATTTACTTATGAATTATATATATATATATATATATATATATATATATATATATATATATATATATATATATATATATATTATTAAAAATATAAAAATTAATGACTACTAAATTAGTGGTGATAAATCATTATAATACAATTGTTTGACAGTAATGAACAGTTTTTTTTAAGTAAGTAGTAAAATAATTATTAGAAGAATAACTCTTATTCTTATCCTTAACAGGCAAATAAAACTTATTGTGGTAGTACCATCAATTTCTAACACATAATACAACTATGTAGCAATGAAAACTAAGTATGATAAGATTAGTTCAAGCAAATAAATGGCCTGTAAATATTAAAGACAATAGGTAATAAGATACAAAAAAAATAAAACTCTAAAGTTACGGAATAACTTATTATAAAATTAGGAAGTGAACAACTTTTCTTCCAGATATAATAATTAGGTCATTCAATTATTAGGCTAGAATATTTTTGATTGAAGATTTTTTTTGTTCCAGGTAAAATCTTTTCAAGATACTGATAAAAACAACATCTCAGATCCACATGTAGCAAGGTACACATTTATATTCTATCAAATAATAAAAAGTAAATTAGTGGTTTTATTCTTGGATAATAAACTTTGTTACAAACCAATTTTACAGGGTAGAAGAATTTGTTAATGAATGCAATGAAATGCTCTTAGGTGCATCGGCACCACGGTATATTATGATAGAATGGTTCAAAGTTCTAAGAGGACTTAGCTGATGCCTCTGAGCCAGAAATTGGATGAGCCTCTTGTTACAATTGAGGTGAATGTTATTTTCTGTAAATTTAGTGTATTGAGTTTTTTGATGATCAGCTACTACAGTGTTTCCGTGTTTTCGGTAGGTAGATTGCTGACTCGAGCACAATGCAGCAGGCCGTCGATCCTCTTGCTACGACCAGCACTGTAAGTATTTCATTGTGATGTATTGACCTGAGTTTTATTTGCCATGTGGGTTATGAGTTAACAATTATGCTGTTACACAGCCGGCGGCGGAACCCGTCAATGGAGCCTCCTCCGAGGAGACTCCCCGCCGACAGGGGCGGATGACCAATCAGTTACAGTTCCTTCAGAAAAATGTGATAAAAGCCGTCTGGAAACACAAGTTCGCTTGGCCCTTCCACCAGCCGGTCGACGCCAAAAAATTGAACCTTCCTGTAAGTAGAAGTAGACTAACCTATATTTAAAAGTATATTGTGCGTTATATAGAGAAATAACCCTTGTATATTTGATTTTGCAGGACTATCATAAAATTATCAAGAAGCCCATGGATTTGGGCACCATCAAAAAACGCTTAGAATCAAATTATTATTATTCTGCCCAAGAATGTATCCAAGACTTCAATACCATGTTCACGAATTGCTACGTTTACAACAAGCCAGGAGAGGATGTGGTTGTGATGGCGCAAACATTAGAAAAATTATTTTTAAATCGGGTGCGTGCAAACAATTATGTATCTAAAAACTTATAAGATAGTTAATATTTTGTACTTATACATTTTAAAATATTCTCTCGACGCACAATGCGCTTTGTTGATCTTTCTTTGTTTCATTATTTATTTCCGCGTTCAGATAGCTCAAATGGAGAAGGAAGAGAAGGAGATCGAGATGCCGTCGAACACCAACAAGGGGAGCGTCAAAAAGCGCGCCGGGTCGAGCGGGCCGGCCAGCGCAGGCGCGGTGCCGGCGCGCGCCGCGGTGAAGACGGTGCCGGCGCCGCACCCCGCCTTCGTCGGTTCCACCAACACCACCACCACACCCACGCTCACCGCGACGCCCGCCACGCCACCCGCCACGCACACTGGCCTGCCGCAGCAGGTATGTCTGGCGTCATTGTCTTTTTGTAACATTTTTCTTCTCATGACATGATCGCTGTCATGTGTTTTTACACATGCTTCGGCACGAATGAGTCGGCTCGATCGGATAAATACTACGGAACGGGTAAATATTAATTTCGTAAGCGGATAATGTTAGAAAATGTCTACTAAGAGTCGTATCCGAAATATTATATAAAAAGTAAGACAAAAGTAACTATTTACCAGTGGCGTGCACAGGATTATGACACTGGGTATGCGGCGAAGTACTCGGTCACAAAAACTTTTTCGTTTATAGATATTTAGCATAGCTTCAGCCAAGCGACGGATCTCTAAGTCGAAACCATGCCAACAGAGCAAGTCTTAGATGTACTACTATTCATGTACATCTTCTACGGCAACGCAGACAAAACAGCGATCGATCGTCACGGCGGAAGAAATTCTAATAAGTAAAATAATAAGCATATTTTAAAATATTATAACTACTCACCAGTCAGTCAGCTTCAATTTTCACATATTCAAGGTTCCGGTTACTTGAGATTACTATATCCCGATGTAAATTACTAAATAATATGCAAGGAAAACAATATAATTTAATCGTGTGTACACAACCACACAGCCAGTTATACGTTTCATAACTTTTAACATGAAATTTTCGAGTTCCATTATTTTTTTGCTGGTTTAATTGTTGTAACTCGGATACACATCTACCTTTAGACAGAATTTGAATCTTTTCACTGAATGACAATTGTGAGAACTTGTTATTTTTAATTTTTAACAAACACACATTTTCAAAACCTCACAGTCAAATAACATTTAAAAAAAATCGACTAACACTAGTAAAAGCAAATCACTACAATTATTATAGAAACTCAGTAATAAACTGTTAAATATACACACTTTCAAATGTTAAAATGAAAAATCTTTTAAGAAAACTATAAATAAACTGGAGCGATTAAATTGTAAACAATGCTTATCACATGAAATATGCAATATGGCCCCCGCGAAACACAAAACGTTTCTTCTATTTAAACAACTAAAACTTTACTAAACAAAAATGCTTAATGTGCATACGTGATTTATTAGATTTCCGACTATTCTTTTTACTCGGATTATAGGCAACGAATAATTTCCGACAAGCCAGTTCGGCGGTTTTCGGAAGCGATCGGATAGCCGAACCGGAGCCGAGAGCCATCGCCTGCCGCTGGAGTTACCGCTTTAAAATCATGTCGATATTCATGGGTGTGTGCGTTTGCGAAGTATGAAAATTACACATACATGCGATGATTTGTCCTGCACAAAGCAACCGCATGAGTTGCTATTTATTAGGCGTTTTTAAGTTATTATATTTTTTTTAATTAATTTATTTACTAATAATTAATTATTAAAGTCATCTAAAACGTACGAACGTTTTATTAAAATATCTGTGAATGACAAGTAAAGCACTGCATTTCTGTCTATATGGAGCGCACGCCCCTGCTATTTACCGTATCTAATTGCCTTCCAAAAACTGGCGGACGTTATAGCCTGTAACTATAATAATTATAGCCTGTAACTAGAAGAAAAAGATGAATCTTTTTTGCGTAAAATGCATTTAACATTTTGTGAAGAGAAGACCACATGAAGCAAATTTGTTCTTAATTAATTTGATTTTTATTGAAAACTTAAAGGACACTGGCGAATCCTGCCTGATTTTCCATCAAGAGCGGCCAAGTTTCGAACACATGTGGTTTTATAGTACGTAAAAAGGTATTATAAAAAAAATATATTATATTTTTAGGACTTGGGAATAAAAAGTTATGGATCTCCGAATATCAGTGAATTGATGTGCAAAATACGTAAATGTGGTAATTGTTATCATCATATCTATATAGTCTATGGTTACCATGCTGTAAATTGTCAATTTGAGGCGTAAACGCTCCATCTAAGTGGCCCAGTACATAGATTTATTTTAATTGGAGTATAAAGTTATTTTCTTTTTCTATAGCTCAGCAGTTTCGTACTGGTTTTATGAAAAAAATGTTACTTGGAGTGTGAAATAGATCACTCTATACTATTTATACTAAGAAAAATAATTATTATGTTTTTGGTTTTCGTTACGCGAAAGCGACATCTATCATTTATCTGTTAGCATATTGCGTTTCCATATAATCTAGTTATTAATTTCATTACGTAATTGACATCGCAAATAATTGATGTCGCTTTTCCGCAAACCGCCACTAGAGCAATATATTGAACAATAGATAAGATTTTATTTAATCAATTATATTTTATCCCCCGAGTTTGATGTATAATATATTTTTTTTGTTCCTATGTTCATAAAGTACAACTTACAATAAATACTTTTTGTAGCCTCGTATTTTAATTATTAGGCAGTAAATGTATGGTGACTTGCCGGTATTCTTTTGTTGATTTTCAAATTTCTTTTGTGCATTTCCCATAATAAAAAAAATCTTAACATTAGTTTATCTAGTAGTTTCATCTTTGTATTATATTAAAATACTAAGGTATTTTTTTAAATAAAAGGCATACAGGAATTATAAAAAATAACCCAAGTTATAATGTATATGTTAAATCTCTTATTTTTGTACAGATTTTATGGTGAGGTAAAATCAATACAAATAATTAGTATTTGATTGAATGTTTTGGACATATTGTCTTTTATAAAAGAAACATTCACTGTTATTAAGTGGTTTAGGAAAAAAATTAAAACATTGTACTGGGTCTAATTATTGATGTGGTAGCGCGTGCTTGTGTTACATATTAGGGCACGAGTCTCTAAGTGCTAAGGACTGGAAACGCACTCTTAACTCGTCTGACATTGCGAATGTCTATGGGTCGTTGTCATTGCTTACCATCAGTCTATCCGTCTGCTCGTTTCCTAGTCTATTTCATAAAAAATCTGTGAATGTGATTTTAACAACAACAAGACCGCACCTGAAATACTCTTCTGATGCTTTGAAAGAAGCTATATTTTATGATGTTTGTCACAGGTGGCTACACAACCCTCCAATTTCCATGTGACGCAAGCAGCCGCGCAACCAGTTTCCACGATAACGACGGTACCACTGTCACAAACTCAACCTGCCAAGGTAATTGCTTGTTACATTTGCCAAACTTGTGAATTCTGTTGATTACATTTTAATGAACATTTTATTCAAGAAATAATTGTTTTAGGTTAAAAAGGGTGTGAAAAGAAAAGCTGATACTACTACGCCTATGGGAAGTTCCTTCGAAGGCTACACAACTCCTACAATAGAGCAGCAAGGTGGTCCAAAACCTGCTAAAATATCAACGAGAAGAGAAAGTGGACGACAGAAAAAAGTAAGTAAAAATATTTTTAAAGTATGTACTTATTATTCTTTAGGATATAACAATGCTTAAAACAGCGTTTTCTATTTCTATGGTTAGCTACCAGGAAACTAAGATACTTGCCGTGTTATAGCTCGTGTTAATAAAGAGTTAGACTGCCACAAATGTCAATGCCTGATACATCAACTAACCATATTATGTAGTCACTATTCGCCTTGGTCTCCCTTGAGTTGTTTGGAAGAAATTTATGAAAGCATTAGGAATGCCGTTTTTGCACCGTTTCTCTAGGTTAATAAAGAGTTTTCTATCTATCTCCTTCTTTATCTAAACGAGAGTCATACAAATTATTGTTATTATTTTAGGCTGCGCGAGTGGGCGAGGACGGTTTCAAGATGGGCGGGCTGTCGCCCGGCGTCGGGGCCACGGGCGCGGCGCACCACTCCGCCATGACGCCCCAGATGCCCAAGGGCAAGGAGAAACTGACGGACGCGCTCAAGAGCTGTAATGAAATATTAAAGGAGCTGTTCTCGAAAAAACATTCTGTGAGTAGTCCTCTATTCAATACTGGTACACTGTATGTGTGTGTAAGCTATTCAATACGGGATACCATTTTCTCTCATAATTTTTTGCATAATCACGTTTTCATGTAAAGTGATGCTAAGACGATGCCATATGACTCGCACTGTGAAAAAGCTATTAGATCTCATGTAAAACTAAGCTTCTGACTATCAAACTTCTAACTCTTCATGCCTTAAGTCTACAAGCCTAACTTCACAACTTAGTCAAAATATGTAGCCTGGCCATTCTGCTGCATTCGCTTGGGCGTAAGGAAAAAATGTACGGACTGTTCTTCTGTTATACTATTCTTGTAGGATCGAAATGATTGGCCTAATTTAATGTGGCATAACTCGTTACGCATTTTTTTTTGCCATAATAATACTTTGGCATAATTGTTTCTTGGCATACTTGGGTACCATACTCCATAGTGTAATAATACGTTAATCCCATACCGGCGTCAAATAATTTTTTGTGTAGTTTTGGACTACGTTAAAACTTTTTTATCTCCTTCAAAACGTCTACGGAGTGGTAACACGGCCTCATCAAAACCCGGCGTGAAATAAAGTCTGTGTAGTTTTGGATTAGGTTAGAACTTTTTAGTTCTATGTCACATTCAAAATGCCTTCAAATATTTTAAATCATTATGCTTTGTAAAAATATGCTTAAATATGTTATATGTATTATATTGTGTAAATAAATGTATGCTTAATGATTATTATGCTTAAAGTGATTATGTAAAAAAAATATGCTTATGTCAAATTAATATTATGCGTAACTATTATTAGTACAAATTAAATTGTGCCAAGTTAAATTATGACATGATTTTATACGAAAAAATAGGTAACCATTAATACTGTTAAACTAATCAGTAATAGATACCTATTTACAATTCTCAGACATATTATTGCAATAAAAAAGTATATATTATTATTAGTTGACAGTGTTAATTTTCTTAAATTTTTTACCATGACCGTTTCATATTTTTCCATAGGGTTATGCCTGGCCATTTTATAAACCAGTGGACGCGGTTTTACTGGGACTACATGACTATTTTGAAATAATTAAAAAACCAATGGACCTCGGTACAGTCAAACACAACATGGACAACAGGGCTTACAAGACGGCTGCCGAGTTTGCTGCAGACGTTCGCTTAATATTTACAAATTGCTACAAATACAACCCCCCCGATCACGATGTCGTCGCTATGGCTCGAAAACTACAAGACGTTTTTGAAATGAGGCAAGTATTATAAATTAAGTATTAGTATTTGTAGACAAATTTATTTTAATTTCTTAAAAATATAATGTGGCATATTGTTTTAAATTTTGTAACTTTATATTGACATATGCTACTTATTTATAGGTATGCAAAGATTCCGGATGAACCAGTGCATGTTGGGGTGTCACACATAGACAAAGGCAGCTCAGCGTCTAGCTCAGAATCTGGTTCAGACTCCGAATCTGATTCAGATGACTCTGAAGAGGAGAGAAACAATAAAGTTAAAATACTCGAAAAAGAGCTGTTGGCTCTTCAAGAGAAAATGAGAAAATTAGTAGAAGAGTCCAATACTAAAAAGAAAGCCAAGAAGAAGATAAAGGAGAAGCAGCAGAAAAAACAGATCGGTAATAGCACGAGTATTCCAAAGGCGAATGCGGTGGCTGCTTACAATACTAAAGCGAATAACATAGTTGGCGAAAACATAAGTAAGTTTAATTGAAGCTTATAAAATATATATTTTGTGTTGTTCAAATATAATGCAATCTAGTACCAAGCTCATCTTAGTAACGTGCTATTATTATAGCTTTTTCAAACCTTAATAATATAAGCATTTTAAAACTCACACAGAAGGACAAATACATTGAATTAGTCGTTTTAAACAACCATTATGTAATTGTAGCGACGGCGGGCGTAATCCGCGGTAAAGCGGGTGGCAAGCGCGGCGCGGGCGCAAGTGCGGCAGGTGCGGGCACGGGCAAGACGGGCGCGCGAGCCGCGGCGCCGCCCAAGAAGAAGGGCTCGACGCCGACCGCGCCGCCACACCATGCGCACGCGCCGCCCGACACCGATGACGAAGACCTCGCCAAGCCCATGTCCTACGACGAGAAGCGCCAGCTCTCGCTTGACATTAATAAGCTGCCTGGTTAGTTTTTTTCTAAGGAGGGTTTGTTTGTTCATATCTGGTGTGTATTAGACATGTCACTTCCCGGTCGATCAGATTTAAATTACCATGTCAGACTCATTCATTTCAAAATACAGACTCTTGAAAGCCTTCGCCCGTCGCTCTTGAAAGCATATTTTTCGACCTATTGTATTTCTACAAAATTATAAACTAAATTGTTGATTCACCGGAGCTACTGTCTCAAATTAGTTTTAATATTAAAATTAGTACAAACTTATTCAACTTACATATTTATAAAAATAATATTTCTTATTTTAACCCATTAACACAATACGTGTTACGTGACGTGCCCGTCAATATAATAATTTTTCTAAAGATAATAAAATGTTGGACATTTTTGATCATAATAGTAAATCATACAATTATTTTGTAAAATACATCCTCCATATCATGCTGACCTTCAGAGTGTTCTGAGTAACACGCGTAGCGTCCTAATGTATTACGTATAAATTGTACTAAATGTCACACTATTATTTATGTCTACACATATTTGTTACGTTGCGATTTAGATAAAAAAATGTATTAACATTTGTGATTTGTGAAGATTGTAGACATTATCATATAACTATAACAAGAGCAAGAGCGTAAATCCTAAATACAGTCAGAGACTTAATGTTCGTTCACAGGTGCGTGCGCAATTTTTAACGCACAAATTATTGTTTAGTGTTAGTATGTGCTGTATTTTATTATTTTAAAAATTAATAGGTCTATCTAAAGTAAGGCCAACGAGACGAGATAAAAACGTAAATAAACGGACCGCTACTGAGTTGCATTATGAAAGTGAGTTAATATTATCACTCGTATGCAATAATGACTGATGAATGAATTCAGTTGGTCGACGACAACTGTCGTAGCGTGTTTCGTGGTACAGGAAAGCGGCCAGTGCCGCAGTTGTCAACATTTGGTCCGCCAAACAATTGTGAACAAGTTCATTCCTGTTTGGATTGCGTTCGAAGTGATACATATTTTTTCGTCTCCGTATTTACTTGGTTTTTTGTTGTTATTATTCCGTTTCGGTTAGTTTTATTTTTGATTTTTGCTGTTATTGTGAGTGATTAGTTGTTGATTTTAATTATGTAATCACAGCCTGGCGGCTCTAGACAACCTTTGAAAGAAATCAATTCACCACGCAAAAAAAATAATTTAATAATAATAATACGAGTAGGCACTGAAAATTTCGGGAATCAAGGAAGTGACACAACATTACTATTTAAAAATGTATTTATTGCTTTTCGAAGTATCCTCCGCGAAATTTGACACATTTTTCCATACGATGGAACCAATCATTGAAGCAACCATTCCATTCGGAAGTTGGGGTCTCCAAAATGGCCGTTTTGTAGGCGTCCACAGCTTCTTCAGGTGATGAAAATCTCTGATTACGCAATTTATTCTTTATTTTAGGGAAAGTATAGAAATCATTAGGGCTTAGGTCGGGGCTGTACGGCGGATGGTCTAATAATTCTATGATTTCTTGCTCTAAAAACTGTTTTGTTCTGTGCGCGGTGTGAGAACTCGCATTGTCGTGATGGAGGATGATGCGGCGGTTGCAGTTCTCTTTACGGAGTTCAGAAACGACCTGTGGCAAACAAATGTTAGCATACCATTCTGCATTAACCGTTCTTTGTCCCTCAAGAGGAATAGTCGCAACATGGCCGGTTTTGGAGACAAACGTGGCCACCATTTTTTTTTGCAACACTCCGTGAACGAACAATTTTTGTTGGCTTTAACTCATTTTCGAACACCCAAACTCGTGACTGGTTTTTTGTTTCGGGTTCGTACGCGTATATCCAGGATTCGTCACCTGATACGATGTTGTATACAGTATTTGAGGATCCTGCGTGGAATCTTTCGAGAGTTCTGACGCACCAAGTAACACGAGCCGCTTTTTGCTCTTCACAGAGCAAATGCGGTATCCATCGGGAAAACAACTTTTTTACACCTAATTGTTCATGCAAGATTATTTGTATTTGACTCATGCCAATGTCTAAAGTTGCCTGAATTTCGCGGTATGTCACATGTCGATCTTCCTCAATCAGCTTACGCACAGCATCAACGTTTTCTTGGGTGACTGCAGTGTTTGGACGACCTTGACGGGGATCATCTTGAGCTATCTGAGCTTGACACGTCCACGTTGAAATTCAGCAAACCAGCGATAAATTGTGGTTTTGGATGGGGCTTCATCACCAAACGCAGAAATCACACACACTGTGTCAACACACTGTTTTTGAGTTAAACCACTTCGAAAGTCATAATAAATCATCGCTCTAGAATTTTCTCGAGTCAATTCCATTTTCTCAACGACTAAACAAGTTTGACAAGATCTTGTGACAAGACCGAGAATCTTTTTTTAAATAAATAAACGGTATTCGATTTTTAAAACCAAGGAGCTTTAAATTAAAAAGATTTTAATATGACAGGAACAGTGGAAATATTCCATTCCCGATACTTTTAGCGCAGCCCTCGTAGTAATAAAAAAAAAATTTATAGCAATATTGACAACATGATTGATAATACAATAGATAGTTTTATCATAAACACAGCTGACTCGGACTCTTCCGACGAATCATCTTTGTCTAGTACAGACGACAGCGATTAAAATTCGAACTTTATAATAATTTATTCAAATAAAAATGTTTTGAACCCCTGAAAATTTGTTTACATTCTTTATCTCGTCTGGTTGGCCTTACTTTAGATAGGTAATATTTATATGGGAAGCCGATAGGAAGTTGGTTTGTATGGACGTTTCGCCACTGAATTACATATTACAGTTATATTTTAGGGATACTTTTACATTTTTTAATTATTATTTCACAGGTGACAAGCTCGGAAAAGTAGTGCACATAATTCAAAACAGAGAACCTTCTCTGAGAGATTCCAACCCAGATGAAATAGAAATAGATTTCGAGACCCTTAAACCGTCAACGCTACGTGAGTTAGAAAGCTACGTTGCGTCATGTCTTCGAAAAAAGACACGTAAGTGTGTGTTGTCCAATTTATCACTTATGAAATAATTACTAGAAATTTCACTATCATAACATAATTATGTAAATACATAAATGAAAGTAAATTATCGATGTTGTGATTGGCAGATCGAAAAGTATCAGGAAAATCAAAAGATGAACAAATGGCTGAAAAGAAACAAGAATTAGAAAAAAGATTGCAAGATGTATCAGGTCAACTAGGAACAAACAAAAAACAACAGCCCAAAAAAGGTATAGTTTTGTTTTTCACTTTTTTCTTAGAAGTACTTTTTTCTGTTAATTAATTTATCTTAATTTAATTCCTATTTCTATTTGCAATATGTAACAGTAAAATTAACCAAACTCTTTAGAAAAAAAAGGGCGAGATAGCAAATTACACACATATCCTATAGACTAGTCTGCCCAAATATCTAAAACGAATTAGTGAATTTGTATAAGTCGTTTATGTGAATTTTTTACATTTAAATACACCATTTGACACTATAAATCAAAAGATAATTTGATGGATATTTTTACCCATTCAAAATTAGGGCTATTATGACTTTATTGGGGTATTTCCTCACATATCGACCAGAAGTGAGAATGTGTCGTGTTCCACAGAAGGCTGCAAGGACGGGCTGGGTGGCGGCATGTCGTCCTCGTCGAGCTCGTCGGACTCGTCCAACTCCTCCTCCAGCACCGACACCAGCTCCTCCGACAGCAGCGACAGCGAAGCAGGTTAGACCCAACACTTACACGCACGCTCGAGCGTAAACGCGTGCGTCACGGCGGCGCCGCGATACCGCGCGTACCATCTGTACATTATTAAAAGTAGATTTTAATGTTACTTGCATTTAATTAAGAGCAATCTTCATGTCATATTTTCAAAAGGCTTGAGATCTTGCGTAGGTTTAGGTTATCGGCATGTAAGAGACAAAATTCAGAATCTTAAAAAGGTTGTATTTACCTTTTCCAGTATTTTTTTAATATGACTGATCAGTACTATATATTTTAACTGGATGAGAATAATATTTTATCATTTTATTCTAGTCTCAATATGTCAGTGACGTGAGCGACACGCGCGTGTCGAGGAATGGTAGTCTTAAAATGAGTATGGATGTGACTGAACATTTTAAAGTAGGTTATAAATATGCCTATTTCGTAGTAGGTTAATTTGTCCAATAATTGGATTTGTTTTTATTATTTAATTTTTTTATTACAATACTTTTCAAAAGTAATTATTATCGATTACATTCAAATATAAATGTTTATGTTCGACGACTGTAACATGAGTAAGACTTACATTTACAATATGTGCATTTGGTATATATTTTTGTTTGATGAAGAACTGTGAATTAAAACTGTAACTTGAAACACCTCGTTGCATCAAGTAAAATTGTTAAATTAATAACGACACGACCACCTCGCAATATTTCTCGATAGTAGTACTTATTTTTCTTATAAAATGGTATAGGTTGTTTGAGTTTGAATGCGAGCGTTTGGAATATGGCCGCTAAAATTTTTCTTACTGTGATATTGGAAAGAGAAAACTACTCAAAATAGTCGGAACATTGTCAGTTAAGGCACAAAACAATATTCGCGAAGGAGGAGAAGCCAGCTTTGGTGTCATGGACACCCATTTAGTGCCGGTAAGGATTATCATATCGACAGCTTTCATAAGCCAATAGGAAATACCTTTTCACAATTTTAACTATATCATGTCCTTAAATGCGACTTTATTTCATTTGCATCCTTAAACCTAATCGCTCCGGGATATATCGGACACTTCAGATCTCACGGTACGAATTGATTTTGTGTGACATTGGTATGAGGTGGGCGGAGCGGCGGCGGCGGCTGCAGCGGCGGCGCGCGCGCGTCGCACCACGTATTGCAAACAATTGTGTAAGGATGGATACCATTTAGCAAGCAAAATTATTTCACCCCCAGTCTTTCACCCCTCATGAGGATGTATTTTAGTGACATGTTGTAGTTAAAAATTTGTGATCATTGAAAAGGTATCGTTTATTGGTTGATCGCTTGACAGTTTAAAATTGCTTGCTCAAAAATTCAAACATGTGTGCCCGGTACTCTTTATGATACACCCGAAGCTGGCCTCCCTCCTTCCACAAATTGTTTGCAAACCTACTCGATATTATCATATAATTATGTACTTCAATATATTTTGTAAAAGATTTATTTGTATGTACTAAAAAAAACCTTTAGTGGAAAACTATTGTGTGACGTTCTCGTTACGATAATTTTGACTGTAATTGTGTTTAGTAAGATCGTGTATTTGTATTTATAAATATTTATGCGAAAGAAGGAGGAATGGTGCAATTAATTATTATTATGGGTGCATATTGTGAGACATGTGCTTGGCATGGACATTTTAGGTTCGGTTTGTATGATGAAAACTTTACATTCACAAAAACTCGAATCTAATTAAAAGTATTTAAATATTATTATGCCACAAAACAAGCTTTGATAAAAAACTTGAGACTTTACAGAAAAATATAATAGAAAGATATCCTGGCCGACTTGTTGTATTTATATACTATATAGGTGTGTAATTATAAAATACTATCTCTTTATTATGTTGCCACAGCAATTGTCTATCGCACCTCGGATATATTTGGATTAATTTTATCGAAAAAGCTCTTGTACCATTTGTAAATGAATAAATAAAAAATACATGCAAAATACTATAGTTTTATGTTAGTATTACTTTATTTAGCTTAATTGGTGAAAATATTTTAGAAATATAAAATAAAATATTAACATAATATTATAATATATAACAATATCTTATATCTAGTGTAATTACATGTCATATTACTTAATTTATTTTTTACCACTACATTAAAAGTAATGTACAAAGTAATATTGCAAAGTCAATTTTTATCCTAACTGTATAATTGGAATACAAAATAAACATCAGTTTTAACATTTTATGTATTATTTGACTGACACAGTATTTAAATTGTTTTTTGATGGTATTTATCATACCCGATTTATTTTATGTTGGACCTGTCGTCCCTTAAAGTTTTATTTCAAAAGTGTTTTACTCAAATTGCCAAACTTACCCAGTGCGGTATAAGTATGTATAGTTTTCGAGTAATTAGTTAGCAAATTATGTGCACCTTTTTATAATCGTTCTTGTATCAATGCAGTGACCGAATTGGATAAGTTTGTGAATTAGTACATACATTGTATTTTTAATATTTGGATGTTTATGTTATAATTTTGAAATATTTAGATCTACAGAAAAAGATAGTAAATGTACATTCCTAAAACATCTATATGTATAAAACGATGAAAACATTACATAGAGTTTGCTTAAAGTACAACTTGATTGATTCATTGTAAGTAAGAATTAGTGTTTTAGTCTATATATTATATAACGGAACTGAGCTAAGGTGGCGTTTTATTCTGGTTTTGTTACGATTATTTATTGATTTACATGAACTTCACAATCCTGTCGTGTATATTATTTATTTATTTACTATAATTACTGATTTTATCTATCGCCTGTGTTTCTTCAGTTTCATATTTTATTTATATTGATTTGAAAATACACACATAATTTTCTTTATTTTGAGTCACTGAAATCGAACAAAGTACATGTTTTTATAATTTCCTTAACAAAATGTGAATTAGGTTGTCAGAGATTATGTGTGGTCAGATGTCTAATAAACTCAATGAATCTTTAATGTTTATTTGCAAAACTGTGTAAGGTTTATTAAAATTAGTTGCAAATAATAGTCGGTACAAATAAATCGTATGCAATGTTTAGTTTTGTTGATGTAGGTTATGTGAGTATAGTGTCAACAGACGGTATTGTGTAAATTTAACTGCATAAGATTTATTTTACACTCGCATACCCTCATGAATTTAAATCTAGTTGATAAGAATGAGTGGTGTTAAGTATACTTTGTATATAATTCGATATATAACAAAATTTAAGTAAAAAGTTTTAAATAAAATATCTTTATTTATTTGCCCTGAGATCTGAAGTGATGCAAATTTTTAAATAATTTTCGTGTACCATTTACAAGTAGCTAGTCTAATACATTAAATAGCTAATTTTGTGGCTGGCTTCTCATCCGACGTTTTACAGATCGGGAATAGGAAACTACTTTTTTATCAGTATCAAAGACAATAAAAGTCAATAAAATTTTAAAGAAAAGAACACACACGACATTTTTATAATATTTCTGAGGTATGTTATGCTTATTTATAATAATTATTATTTGAACATTCAGCATTCCATTACTCATATAATGTATTTTTAGGTACAAACTCGGTTAAACCACCGAAAAAAAAGGTCAAGAAGCAGTCCCACAATGTTCCTGTAAGTATCTTTATATCAAAATATTATGCTTATTATTATGGTTAGCGATATAAGCAAAATAGGCTATACCACGAGGTCTTATAACAGTATTATTTTAACATTACTTTTAGATTTTGCACAAATTAAAAAATATATTTTTCGTTTTTATAGATAGCAATATGTTTGTTTATATAAAATTACAAAGAAATATTACATAAAATTCAAAAGTCTTATACTGATACATACTTAACTCATTATGTTTTGGAATTTTCCAGAAACCCGCAGTTATGTCCGTGCCGGCAGCGGCGCCGGTGGCACCCGCGCCCGCGCCCGCAGTGCCGTCTGCGCCAGGCGAGCCGCCAGCGCCCGCCGCGCCCGAGGTCAAACCCGAACCCGTCAACCCCCATCCGTCCTCGCCGCCCGAGGTCAAGAAGCCTCCCGCCCAGCCGCCGCCGCGCACCCACTCCTTGGCCGCGACCGTGCACCCCCCTAACAACATTCCGGATTCCTCCGTCGTGCCTGTCACCGAAATCCAGAAGCCGCCGACGAGGCCGGAGCCGCGTAATGGTCTGGAGAAGGTGGATGCGTCCCACTACATCGACCCCATCGAGCGTTCGCTAGCCAGCCTAGAGCGAAGCCTGCAGGCGGACGTGCCAATGGACGTGAGCGTGAGCGCGGCCGAGTCCTCCATGCGCCTCGAGGACTTCGCACTGCCTAAGCCGAGCCTGATGCCGGACGCCGCGCACCACACGCTCATGGCGCAGCTGGGGGGGTTGGCGGACATGACGCACGTTGCCGATCAGATAAAGAGCGATGTATACGCGCCGCAGCACAACGGCTTCGTGGACAAGAGCTCGCACGAGCTGCTGCGGCCCGACGTGCCCGCCATGTCCGGCCTGACGTCCGCGCCGCCCGTGTCTTCCATATTCGACCCGATCTATTCAACGCCGCAGCCACACGCACCTCCCGCGTTGCACCTCAGCATGCCCGGTACCCTGCCGCCGGTCAAGAAGGAGGACACCAAGCCGCTCCTCACGCCGAAGCCGATAGAGGATCTCATGGGAGTTCCCAACATGGTCCCCAATCACATGACGGACAGGTCGAAGTATGATATGGATAAAAAAGCGGAGGACACCAAGAACTCGAACTTTGCTCAAGCCTTTAAGATTAAACAGGATCAGAATTTGAAAAATGCCAGCTCGTGGTCCTCGTTGGCCCAGGCGGGCAGTCCGCAGAATATACCCACGTTGGGTAGCAATAGTCAAGTGAAACCTAAACCCGTTATGGATAGTTTTCAAGTGAGTTTTATTCGTTTAATATAACAGAATAAGTTTTATACAATAGATTATTGTATAATTTTCGAGTATAGGTTTGTCTAAAATACATCGCCAGCGAATAAGGTAATATTTTTGTTGCTAGGCTTTTAAGAAACAAGCGCGTGAGAAAATCGACAGGCAACGAGCTCTTATAGAACAGCAAGAGCTCAGAAAGAAGGAACTGGCGGAGAGAGAGAGACAGCGACAACAAGAGACGAGGCAACCCGACGACGACAAAATTAGGTAAGTTATTTCGGTGATTATTGCGATTTCTTGAGTGTGCACATCTTGTTTGCCAACAAGTAATGATTTAAAGTCGAAGCTTTTCTATTTACTTCAGATTTATTGCACTCTCGATATTATGACTTCTTTTTTAATATCTCTATTCTATGAAAATTTTACGCCGGTCAAATTATTATTGACCTTTGAAAAAATAGTGGTTACTGGTTAGTGTTGGCTTTATAGATCAACATATTTCCCAAACATTGCCAATAGGAATAAGGCGAAATATCACTGCTACAAATCAGTGTTCGAAGTACGTACGTAGAAACGTAAGAGGAAACGCTCTACAAAGCCCGAACTAGCCGAATGTCTCTTTTTAAAGGTCCATGTGCGTTCTTTTTGACCAGGCACAGTAACTAAATTGGTTTAATCAATTAACTAAAAGTTAACTGTACCTTTCACCTCAGCTCTGTTGCAATAGTATAATATTTTATCTCGCAAGGTTCATAGTATTTACTGTGGTGTAAATGTTCAGCAGGGGTAGCGGTATGGTGGGAGTAGGCGCGGGAGCGGCGGCGGGCGGCGCACGTGCGGGCGGCGAGGCGGCGTCCCCCCATGCGTCACCCGCGGCGCGTGCCTCGCCCCCCGCGCCGCCCGCCGCGCCCGCGCCGCACGCGCCGCCGCCAGACAAGCCGCCAGCATCTGATCGCGAGCGCCTGCGACAGCGCGAGCAGGAGCGTCGCCGTAGAGAGGCGGTGAGTACATACTTTTTTCATAGTTGCAATGAGCAGACGGATTGTTTATTTGTCAACGCATAGGCGAACGCTACACGCTCGTATTTAAAAAATACGAGCGAACGAACGATATTAGCGTATTACACTCGTGAACGGATCTCTTGAAGAATCCAAGAGATCTGAAAAATTTACGAAAATATCAAAAGTTTACGAGAATAAAATAAATATAAAATAGATCGGATTCACTGTGTCCATTAACAAGCGTCAAACATTTAATAATTAACAGCTCAATCCTTACAAGGTAAGGCGTAGTTTCGTTACATGTGTGTGAGTGGGCACATACATGTTAGCGCAAGCGCCAAAAAATACGACGATGAACACGGCCATAGTTACGAAATCACCTAAGACATGTTTCGACATACTCTTGGTTAGGTCATTTACATAAACAAAAAGTAACAATGGAACTTAAATCTTTTCTAAATGTCATTTTTCTTTTGCAGATGGCTGGCCAAATAGACATGAACATGCAAAGTGATCTGATGGCCGCTTTCGAGGAGTCGTTGTAATGTGTTCCACAGACCTGTAATGTTAATTGTACATATGAGTATATATATATATATATATATATATATATATATAAAATATATATAATTTCAATGCAATCTATACATAATATGGTTATAGTATGACACCAGAGTGATTTTGTGGTCGTTTTGTGTGTGAAGTTGTTGACTAACATGTGGTTAAGTGCTGTGAATAGATATACTTATTATAAATTAAACTGTTGTACCGTCGATCTTGACTTCGTGGTTGCGTGCTCTATGCTCTAGGCCTTTATATAGGGGGTTGCATTTTAAAATAACTTGTATTATAATAGTTTCTATGCAATTTATAATTACTGTAAACTCTCTTTACATTTGTAAGTCTATATTTATATTATGTTCTAGATGCCTCGTCTACCTTGCGAAATTGTTTTTTAGTATGTATCTACTAATGAATAATACGGTAGTGATGGAAATTAAAATCAAACTTTTTTATCTAATTGATATAGACAATCTATTTTAACAATCAGTTGTCGCGCGCGGTTCGCATATTGCGCGGAGGCGGTCTGTGTGTGTGTATGTCTGCGGCTCACGGCGCGCTAGCTCTCGACACTCGACGACCGAGGTGCAATATGGGAAGCGGAGATCGTTATGTATTTAATAGCAAATGAAATTTCTGTTAAAGTTGGTTTTTCGACAATTATTACTTAATGTTAGTAGATTTTTTATCAGTCTGTCAACGGAAACAGATCAAATGTCATACATTTGATTTGAAATATATTTATTTTACATTTGAATGTCTTTTTATGTTTTGTAGTTAGATGACTCCAGTGGGAAATGTAAAGTATTATCAGAAATCATCATACTCATAAGTTTATTATATGAGTAATTTAGTTTGATAAACTATAAACAAATATTGTATATTATAAGCATTTTTTAATTTCAAGTCACTTACTCAAACTCGAAATCGATGTAGATATAAAGTAAAATATATTGACATTCCATATTGTATTTTGTGTTTGTGTTGTAAATTATTGATTACGTGGAGGGAGGTTCCAGGATGTCGCTAGCCTACCTGAGGAACTCCCTCGATTCATTAGCAATAATAATAAGTCGACAGTATGTCAACTTGTCGAGTGTTAGTTCATTGTTGATGCAATTTAGGTTGTCATTGTTTTAGTTTTTTTAATAACACCATATAAGTGAAGCTAATTCAAAAGTTGAGTAATAAATAAACTTAAAACAAATATATTTCTTATATTATGAAAATTTATTTCTCTGTATGATAAGAAATGGCTTGGAGTTGTTTTGTATGTCGTAGGATAATTGGAAAATTAGTATCTTTGCGAGAATTCAACGATTATTGCAAAAAGCCGGATTATTTGATTCTTAGAAAAAAAATCCGCCATCTTCGTACCTAACAATTTTCAGGACCTTCGCAAAAATCCCAACTGTACTAGGAATATGGGAAACTTGAGTACTGGTTGACTGTTGCAACGAGTTTAGAGAACCTTTATTCAGATTGGTCAAAAATCAGTAAAGTATAGTGGTATAGTTCTATTAGTACAGAATCCCACTGCTCGGTTCTGCAGGTATCAATTTTTTAGATAAAACTAATTTTACATTAAAGTTAAGAAAGTATGCAATGGATTAGGAATAGGTTGCCTATAAAAAATTAACCGCAATTACCTTTAATTAATTTTAGTATAATTAATTCTCTATTATAACTTGCAAATATATCATAAATTTTTCGATATTTGAAAGAAATAATGTCAGGAATTGAAAAAAAATGGTTGCCATCTCTCAGTCAGCCGCAGCGTTAGGGTTACCAGGTGTAAACAGGTATTATTAATTATTTACACTCACCTGTTTTTTTTTTAATTAATACAAAATTAAAGTTTTATATATATACTAATTACGAAAATCCATGGTTTCCAGTTGGCAAATGTTTGGCAAACAGAGGTTGCAATGATTTCAATGAACGATTCTCGCTCCGTCCAAGTGGAAGCGCAAGAGAGAAGATGCACGCATTGTTATGTGCTGTAAACAAGAGTATAATGTAATGTAGGTAGATGTAGTTATAGTATTTTTTTACTTATTATTTATGAAACATAAATTTTAGAGCATATTGATATTTTTTTTCGCTTGAGAAAATAAAGCGTGTAATTTATTAATGAAAATCTACAGTGGCAGTTGGCAAATTTACACAGCATTGATGACGGATAGTGTATTTTTTACTTGAAAAATTGTCTACAGGATCTTTAAAGAAAATCGGAGTTTTTTCATTTAATCATTCAATGTTCATGTATAGTAATATTTCTGTTTTAATTGTATTAAGAAATACTTTTTTAATTATAATATCTTATCAATATTATCATATTTCACTTGTGATAATTACTACTCATTAATTCACAGCCCGAACAGCATCCTGATAAAACATGATTTAAAATTAACTCGTGTACAAGTTCGCTGGTACTGACTTCAAAATTATGAAGATTGATTAGAGAAATAGTTCAAATATTAGCCGAATTTCAAAGGGGAATTTAAAAAATAATTCCCTGCTTAAAGCTTTTTTGTGCATTTTTTCTTTGTAAGTCGGTTTTAATTTTTTGTTTAGAAATAATATTTTTTCTCTTTTAAGATATATTTATTATAATATTATTAACAAAATTTAAGAAAGTTGGATACAAAATACAAAAAAGCTGTTCTCACTCTCTCGACCAAACAAACTCGAGCGTTATTTCATGCCAGTTTTCTGAGAGGCCGTGGTATTTTTCTAAATAAGCACTACCAATCTGTGGACCTAATAAACAATCACCAGTGAAGATAATGGTTAGATACTACACTGGCGGACACATAAACTGCATCATAGTGCAAGAACACATTCAATCAAATTTTATTACGAAATATGCATACTTTTTACATTTATTGGTATTGGAAAATAAAGGCAAAAACACAAAAACAAAATCAAATTAAAATATGGTCTGTACTGTCACAAAAGAAAGAAAATATTCTATAGAAGAAATCTTGTCAATTTAGTAAAGATTAACTCGTTACGTTAATGTTGTGATTGATGATTGATTGTTATTTTTTTTGTTTTGTTACATGTTGAAATATCGTTACTAATTGTTTAATTGCTAGTTTGTTTTCAATTTAAACACGTTTTTCTCTCACGAATATGGACGTATCGTCCGAAAAAGCAGCACAAATTGTTGCTTTAGTGCTGCAAGGCCTAGACCAATGAACAATTGCTGCAGATTTAAATGTAAACCAGTCAACGTTTCCCGAGTTTACAGAAGGCTTATGGAGACTGGTTCATTCCAAAGAAGACGTGGAACCGGCAGATCTCGGGTGACAACGTCTCGTGACGACGGGTTTATTGTGACAACTTCCTTGCGAAATCGGTTTTTAACGTCTATAAGTATTAAAAATGAGCTCCACCAGGTACGTGACGTAGCAGTTAGTGCACGAACCATAAGAAATAAGACTAAAAGAGCGTGATATCACACCTTTCAGACCCGCAAATGGACCAAAATTGTCTGCTCACAGGCAAGCTCGACTAAGATTTGCTCGTGAACATTTAAATTGGACTGAAGAGCAATGGGCTTCCGTATTATTCACTGATGAGTGTAGGACTTGTTTGTACGGTGCTGATGGTCGCAGACTAGTCTACCGTAGACGAGGAGAGCGATATGCTCAAAATTGCAATGAGGAGAGGGTTCCATTTGGAGGCGGGTCTTGTATGGTTTGGGGCGGCATATCGATGGATGCTCGAACTAAACTTGTGTTTATTGACGCAGACACACATGGCCGTGGTAACCGTGGTTTAACATCACATCGTTATATAACGGAGATATTGGACCCTCATGTGGTACCTTTTAGCGGATTTATAGGCGAAAACTTCATTCTGATGCAGGATAATGCTCGTCCGCACACAGCGAGACAAGAGCAATACTTTACTCAGGTTGAAATTCGTTCCATGGATTGGCCAGCACGTAGCCCGAACCTCAATACGATAGAACACATGTGGGACAACCTAAAAAGAGCTGTATTTACAAGAAATCCGGTCGCAACAACGGTTGTTGAGCTCAGAGTTGCATTGTCACAAGAATGGGACAATACTCCACAAGATCTTTTAAAAACACTGATCAGGTCGATGCGAAACCGACATGAAATATTAAGGCAAGAGGAGGTAATACACCTTATTAAAAACAATAAAAACTTTCTTTTCTTAGTATTGTAAAATTTTCATAATAAAGCCGTTTTTGTTCTATTCACTGTTTCATTCCACAAAGCTGCAAAAGGAGTAATTTGATTCTTTTAGTGAGAAAGGTTGACCTATACACACAAATTGATTTTTTTTATCAGATTAAGAACCAGTCTTAGCATTATCATTGAAAGTTATCTTGCACTATGATGCAGTTTATGTGTCCGCCAGTGTATATTATTTTATAATTATTATGTCTACGTGTGGATTGAGGGACCTACCTGAATTTCTCCAAAATAAGTATAGTAAATCTGGGAATTTGTAAAAAGATAGTTTAAGATCTTACAGCCCTCAGAGTGTGGTCCCTCTGGTGTCCTCCTCTGTGGTCACACACCGCTATTTTCTAGATCTCGAAAAGTATGTGGAAAATTATGGTTTTTTCACTACATAATTTTAGTAGATCTTTTGTAAAAGTTTTTACAAATTTATCAAATACTCAGCATCAGAAATAAAAATCTATAACCACTGAAGTGTGGTCCCTCAGTTCACACAATAGTGACATATTCATTTCGCGTTATATTACTGATTTATTTGAATATTTTTCTACATAGAATTTTTGTACAAAATTTGTAGAATTTGTAGACAAAATTTCAGAAAAATCTATCGGTGCATTTTGAAGATATCAACTATTATGTCGGGTCCCTCAGTTCACACACTGGTGTATAAGAAAAACTCCATTATCTATTAAACGATACTGTACTTAAATTTTGGTAGAAGTTTTTTTCTCTTGGATTATCACATAAAATATTTAATTCTTGCTTCCTATCTGAGATAATGTTAATTTTATGATGCTATGAAAATATGAAGAGTAGGGTTACCACACAACAGGCTAAATAAGGACAGTACCAAAGATTATAATATTATGACTGCATCTAATATTTATTATATTTTTAATTGTAAATATTTATTATATTACTAATAACGAATTACACACATTTATATTAATGATTAATATTCTTTACATGAAGTCGAGTTACTAAAAAAGGTAGGTATGTAACTCAAAACGATTAGACAGATTTTGACGACTTCCGTGGCTCTGTGGTCCATGGTCGCGGGTTCGAATACGGAAATATATTTAAAAGTATTAAATATATGTATTTCCGTTGTCCGGTACCCGTAAGAACTTGTCTTCGAGAACTTAGCACGGGACCAGATTGACGTGGTGTGAAAGCGTACCTACATAGATATTATTATATTATTATTATTTTGAAGACTACTTTCATGGATTGGGTTTCCGGTCTTAATTAAAACAATTTTGTACATTAAATAGCGAATTTATAATTGATTCGACCATTGAGACACTGACTGAATGCCAAAGGATTCCAGTTACACTTTTTTGAAAGCTATACAGTAAGCGAGTACAAAAGCTTACTTTTTGGTAGATATGCTTCGACTACTTCAGAAAATTTGAAATCACTATATGTTTACATTTAATTTCGAAGAGTTCCCTCGATTCATCATGGATCCCATCATCAGGTCACCACTTTGGTGACTAAGGGACAAATTTCGAATTATAAACTTTACAACAACAAAAGAATTTTGCAAATAGGCTTACAAATTGCAAAGTAATGTCAAAGTCAAAGATATCTGTGTCGGTGTAAAACACTATGAGAAATCACCATAATGATAATGTACACCATACATCATCACATTATGATGATTACTGATGATGGTGATGATTACCGTAATTGATATAGTGGCATATGCTTGCAGTTCTTTACACAACGCTGAAATCCCCAAAAATGTATCTATAAGGAGTCAGGAGTTCTGTTCAATACTTTTGGATCCAGGGTATACCTTGGTGCAAAATCTTACTTTTTAGTAGCATATGCTTGAACTACTTCAGAAAAAGTCTAAATCACCATGTGTCCATATACATTTCGAGGAGTTCCCTCGATTCCTCGTGGAATGTTTTGGTGAAAACAGGACCAACTTGGGATTATACCTTTTACATAAAAAAAAAGGATTTTAAAAATCAGTCCACAGAAGCCCAACGGTTATACCGCCTCCTTTTTTGACAGCAAACAACACTTGTCTTTTTTTCATACTTCTTTAACAATCTTAATATCGCACGTAACAATGCGTGCATCTTCTCTCTTGCGCTTCCACTTACCTGGAGCGAGAATCGTTCATTGAAATCATGGCAACCTCTGTTGAGGCCATTTTCCAACTGGCAACCATGGATTTTCGTAATTAGTATATATAAAACTTAAATTTTGTATTAAAAAAAACAGATGAGTGTAAATAATCAACAATAATATACCGGTTTACACCTGGTAACCGCTGCGGCTGACTGAGAGCTGGTAACCATTTCTTTTTCAATTCGTGACAATATTTTCTTCCAAATGTCGTAAAATTCGTTAAAAAACATACAGGAGTCCCAAAATTAGCACGTCACACTGACACCGGAGGTAGATGAACCCAAGATGCATTGAATAAGCCTGACATGCCCATAGAAAAGTTTCGTGGGTTTTGAGTTATGACCAGTTTTAGTAATTTTTTTAAAAATCAACAATTTTTTTGTAATGTTACGAACATTCAGAGACTTTTTAAAATGCACTTTATTTTACTTTTTTTATGTGTACTCCCTCAAGACTAGTTACTTATTATGAAACTAACAATACTTAGTCGATAAGTAATGTGAAATAACGACAGTTGATAGTCAATCTCAATTTAATTCTCACATTAAAATAATAGTTTCGACTTTGAGCAGCCACCGTGAAAAAAATTACTTCAAACATAATGAACAAAAATACCTTTAAAAACTTCCCTATGCCATGCCGATTCCAAAATGGTGTAACACTTGCCCTTTGATTCTTTACACAATACGTGAGTGGGAATAAAGCTATTGAGGCGAAGATGACGTCATACACATTTTACCTGCCATTTGCCTGGGCGGCCCAACACGGGTTCTGAATAACAAAAGAAACGCTGTAAAACAAGTTTTAAAAAGAAAGAGACGGCGATAGCAGATACTTGACCAAGTGACCAGCCAGCCAGACCAGCCCCAGTCAGTCAAGCCAGTTCCTTACCTTGCGTTTCGTGCTACCGACGTGTTCGCTGCGCCTCTGCGTTTTGTTTTGTAGTTTTCAACGTGTTTTTGGCTTTTCTACTGGACTCGTGTTTTGCTTGTGAATTTGGACTATTGTAAAGTGGAAACGACGACAGCGCTCAACCAGACCCTGATTTTCTTGGGAATTTTTTGAAACGGGCACGATACGATGATCCCAACGTCTCTTACTCTCAGCGAGTACGCAGACATGCATCTAATTTATGGTGAAACCAGGCGAGTTTCGACTCGCGGGAACATAACTTACAATTCGAGGTTGGCTGCACGATTGTATGCGGAACGGTATCCTAATCGTACGCCGACAAACTACGAAATTATTTTGCGCGTTGTTAATGCATATCGCGAGGGTCGAGTACCAGGAACGAGAGGCCCAGGCGCTGGAAGACCCCGCACTGTAGATGATGATGTTGTTTTGGATGAAGTCCGCCAGGAGCCAGGTACTTCAGTGCGGATCATTGAACGGCGCACTGGGATCCCAAAATCGTCGGCACATCGAATTTTAAAGAGACAGACGACAGATACCATCCCTACCACATAACACCTCCAAACGCTTCTAACAAGTGACTACCAACGGCGCGTTGTATTTTGTCGCCAATGGTTTGCTAAATGGAGAGAAAATCCAAACTTTTTTAATGATGTCTTGTGGAGCGACGAATCTGCATGTAAACGAGATGGATACCTTAATATCCATAATCTTCATAGCTGGCGTCTAACCAACCCTCATGAAAAAAGAGAAGTTCGCTCTCAATATCAATTTAAAATTTAACTTGTGGACAGGAATATTAAATGGCCAGATAGTAGGACCATTCGAGTTACCAGCTGTCCTGAATGGAGAAAATTACTTAAATTTTTTGGAGAATAATTTTTCAGTATTACTAGAGGGCTTCCCTGAGGAATTGAGGGAAAGGATGTGGCTTCAAATCGATGGCTGCCCAGCACACTACGCCCGCGCCGTACGAGAGCACCTCGATATTGCATACCCTAACCGGTGGATAGGGCGACTGGGACCGATCTCGTGGCCGCCACGTTCCCCGCATTTAAATACTTTGGATTTTTTCTAATGGGGATGTTTAAAAGATAAAGTCTACGCAAAACCGATTATATCTGAGGCTGAATTAAGGCAAAGGGTATTTGAAGCAGCCCGTGATATTTCATAAGCCATAACCATAAGCTTAATAAGAAGACTCAACCGAAATTTTATACGAAGGTGTCACTTGTGCATAAGAATGGGAGGAAGACAATTTGAACACTTGTTGTAAACAAAATAAATGCAAAATTCATACGAAACTTTTTTATTTTCTTTCAACACCTACACCCTGCCCACAAATCTCTGCATCTGGCTCGATGACGTCATTTGGCGCTCTAGCGTCAGGGAGAACGCGGGGAGATGAAATAAGAAGTGAGATTAAAAACTTCATTCCAGCGAGCGAGGTGCAGAGATATTGTGTTATTCACACTAAGCTGTTGTCTGCTCTGGCACTATTCAAATACTATACACTTGTTGTAAACAAAATAAATGCAAAATTCATACGAAACTTTTTTATTTTCTTTCAACACCTACACCCCGCCCACAAATCTCTGCATCTGGCTCGATGACGTCATTTGGCGCTCTAGCGTCAGGGAGAACGCGGGGAGATGAAATAAGAAGTGAGATTAAGAACTTCATTCCAGCGAGCGAGGTGCAAAGATATTGTGTTATTCACACTAAGCTGTTGTCTGCTCTGGCACTATTTAAATACTATCCACGTCCACAACAGAGCATCTCGGTGTTAACAGCGTATTATTTTTTATCTCTTTCAGTCCCAATTACTAAGCCAGGTGAAAAAAGACACCCTACTAGACCAATTCTCTACGTACTTGATCGTGGCAACTGCAGAACTTACTGGTTTATTTTTATTAATTCCACTGACTGACACTGGCATTGATGAGAAACAACTAAAATTTGATAATTTATCAATAATATACAATACAAGTGTTACACCATTTTGGAATTGGCATGGCATAGGGAAGTTTTTAAAGGTATTTGTTCATTATGTTTGAAGTAATTTTTTTTCACGGTGGCTGCTCAAAGTCGAAACTATTATTTTTATGTGAGAATTAAATTGAGATTGACTATCAACTGTCGTTATTTCACATTACTTATCGACTAAGTATTGTTTGTTTCATAATAAGTAACTAGTCTTGAGGGAGTACACATAAAAAAAAGTAAAATAAAGTGCATTTTAAAAAGTCTCTGGTACGAACATTACAAAAAAATTGTGATTTTTAAAAAATGAATAAAACTGGTCATAACTCAAAACCCACGAAACTTTTCTATGGGCATGTTAGGCTTGTTCAATGCGTCTTGGGTTCATCTACATCCGGTGTCAGTGTGACGTGCTAATTTTGGGACACTCTCTATAGTTGCAAGTTATATTACCGAATTAATTATACTAAATTAATTACAGGTAATTGCGGATAATTTTTTATAGGCAACCTATCCCTAATCCATTGCATACTTTCTTAACATTTATTTAAAATTAGTTTTAATTAAAAAACAGATACCTGCAGAATCTAGCAGTGGGATCTTAGAGTATATAAACTTTAGACAGCCAATTAGCGCGCACGACATACAAGTGCCACTGTATGTCGTACTGCTCCTAGTACAGTCAGGTTTTTTATGTGTAATCTGGATGATAATAAATTTAATACAATAAATTAAAATCTATTGTACATATCAAATATTTAGATCTTAACATTTAAATCAAAGAATTTAGCAAATATAACATAATTTTTGTGTGTGTTTGTGGAACGAGTGACCCAGCTGAATTTCACCAAAATAAATATACAGGTGTTTTTTTCAGTCAGTGTCCAAACTTTCAGGAGTTAATATACTCTTGAATATAAGCAACTTACTATGGGATCAACTTTCCTACTAGAAAAAAAAATCGCTGTTTCCTACAAAATGCTATAAATGCCAGCTGAATTTTTTTTCAAGTAGGAAAGTTGATCCCATAGTTAAAGTTGCATTATATTCAAGAGTATTGTAACGGACTTGGGTCCAGTTGTTACTTAAACGCACGGTAAAGTAATGTCATTTTATTATTATTATTTTTCGAAAGGGTCTACGCTAACGGTCGGGTTAAGACCGCTGTAGCTACGTCGGACTATAACTAGCCTAGTGACTAGTTGATTAGGTGAGAGACGAAGGGAGGGTTTGACCCTCCCTAACATCACCCGGGTGATGTTCAGACCTAATATAGGGGACAGCTACAGATTGTAAGCTATTATTATGACGGGAGAGACGCGGGTATCTCCTGCTAAGGGGTCCGACCCCTTCCGCACTCTCTGAGGATTGAGGTTGCTCGCGCGCGGTAGCAAAAACTAACGGCGTGCGAGTTATCGCGATAGAGGAGCTCGAGTTATTAGTGGTTTCGGTACTGAGAGGGCCGTCCCTCTCCCCTTCCGCGTACGGTCGGGATGACGCGCGCGTAAGTCCTAATGTCGATGAGGTTCGCGGTATTGGTAGAGCTCTCTATATCAATATCGCGGTCGCGGTAACTATTGCTGCTAGGATGCGAACTCGACCTCGGGTTCGGTCCCGTGTTAGGGTCGGTCTGTATGTCTGTACGTGTGATCGTGTCGGATGTGGGACCTCGGGGTAGGCGCCGGCGTCGACCCCGGTGCGATACTAACTTGTGCGTGTTATTTGTGCTTACGTAATTGTACACAGTACGTTACGTATTTTGTGATCGGGTCAATGGGATCAGCTAAGATGTGCTTAGGCCGCTTGTACGGGTGTCAGAAAGTCTGCGTCGTGGTTGTAGTACATTTTATTAAAAAATCGCACGATATACAAAATTTAACTTTTTATTACTTCGGCTGAAGTCAGATGGCGCTGCAGTCGCATGCGCGATGCTTCAGTGCGTTTACAGAGTACTTTTTTATATTATGAAAAGTGCGATGCTCGCTGGCTAACGGGCTGGTGCTGCGTCACGCTGCATGAGGTAGAGCGAGATAGCGCTACGCGCATGCGCGAGTCGTGCATATAAGCATGCCAGGCCCATGCGCGATGTGTCCCCGGGTGATGTTAGGGAGGGTCAAACCCTCCCTTCGTCTCTCACCTAATCAACTAGCCACCAGGCTAGTTATAGTCCGGCGTAGCTACAGCGGTCTTAACCCGACCGTTAGCGTAGACCCTTTCGAAAAAAAAAGTGCGTTGCCTCAGTGTGGCGCTCGCAGGCCGGCGCGCTGGTGTTGCGGGACGCCTCCATAGTATATTCACTCCTGAAAGTTTGGATACTGATTGGAAAAACACCCGGTATTATACAGCTAGAGCCTGCCGTCGAAAAGGAGAATAAGCATTGGACTATTGTAGAATATTGTATACCAAAATTTGGCATAGCACGCTAGCACCGCCTGAATTTAATGCGCAGAACTTAAAGCGGTTTTCCTTAATAATATGTTATGTACCTACCTACATAACCCAGTAGTAATACTTATCATCTATGGGTACTTAGCTATATACTACTGAGTAATCTGGACTGACTGGAAATACCCATATTACTACTGAGAGTATAACCTCAGTAGTCATCTATGACTATAGCTACAATTTATTTACAAACCATAGTATAATCCACGAAGCAGCCAACATTTTAAGTCTAGAAGAATAAAAGTCAAAGAATGTAAATATTTTTATGATTTATATTTAAGAAGCCATTTGCGGGTTTACAATAATTGTTATTTTGCTTTTAACCTATAAATCGTTACAGTCCATTTTCACACACGAAATTATGCATAACAAATTAATTCATAATATTTCCAGAAACATTTTATTTTATAAAGATTTATCTATACTATTAATATTATAAAGAGGAAATAGTTATATTTTTGTTCCCAAATCAGTAACTTAATATACACAATAACATTAAAAAGTATAACTAGCCTAGTTTAGCCTAAAGTAAATAAGTACATTTAACATAACACTTCTCAAAAACAAAATCCCCTTTAAAATCAAGAGAATGCTTTATTTTGCACTGGCAAAATCATATATCCAATATGGCCTCACCAGTTACGGACGGAGATATAAGACCTACTTAGACCATATTTATAAATTGCAATTAAAAATACTGAAAACAATCGTCCCGCCTAATAATAAGCAGCTATTTAGTAACGATGACATTTATCTCTTTGGGTTATTTAAGTACTGTCAAATTGTGCCAGTACACAATCTGGTGCAATATTTGTTCCATAAAGGCAACTTTTTCAATGAGTCTTAAAATAGTCTTTAAAGAGCAAAATAGATCACCCGTACATATACGAGCTATTTCGCAGAATCGGTTGCGTACGATAGGTGCGAATAATGTTTACGGCAAGCGAACGTCGCAGTACCTAGTCCCTAGGCTTATCATTAACTTATCTCTTGAGTTACAAACTTCTCTTAAACACTTTGCTGCGACACATTATAATAGCTTAGCTCCTATTCTCCATTATGACTTTGTTATAAATATTTTAAATAATAATATTATTTTAAAACTTATGTTTGTTGTAATAGACTATACTTTATTATATAAATAAGGAATTTTTACAGCATCACGGAGCAACAAACAATTAGCAATTATTGAATAAAATATATATTTCCACGAAATACCTATTAACTTTAAATAGCAAATTTGAAGCTATAAAATTTTACATTCGATATTCAAGACTTATTTTGCACATTTTTTTTTTGATTGCTACGTTAAGCGGCAACATTAAATTTCGCACACAGGTTATCAGATAAGTAAGTAAGTAGTAGTAGGTACTTTACATCTAATAAGTAAGCTCCAGTCGTGCGTCGGAGCTGACATACATACTTTTGACATTGAAAATGTCTTTTCGTGCGCTCCAGTAGACTTAGAACACGATCTCACGAAAAAGTGCGATACCCTTATCTCTCGGAAAGTTTTGAAGATATTATGATATTCAAAAAAGGATGTACGTGTGGGCTGAGGGACGTACCTGAATTTCCCCAAAATAAGTATACCTACTAACCTAGCAAATTTTAGTAGAAGTCTAAAAATATTGTAGAACAAATCTGGGCATTTGTACAATTAATATAGTTTAAGAACTACAGCCCTCAAAGTGTGGTCGCTCAGTTCACACACCGCTATTTCCCAGATCTCGAAAAGAAAATTATGGTTTTTTCACTACAGAATTTTAGTAGAACTTTTGTAAAAGTTTTTACAAATTTATAGAATACATAGCATATCAGAAATAAAAAATCTATAACCACCGAAGTGTGGTACCTCAGTTCACACAAAAGTGACATATTCATTTCGCGATATATTACTGAATTTTTTAATTATATTTCTACGTAGAATTTGTAGACAAAATTTCAGAAAAATCTATCGGCGCAATTTGAAGATATCAACCATTATGTTGGGTCCCTCAGTTCACACACTGGTGTATAAGAAAAACTCAATTATATATTAAACGAGAAAAATATCAGAAAGTCTATACTTAAATTTTTGTAGAAGTTTTTTTCTCTTAGATTAGCACATAAAATATTTAATTTCTTGCTTCCCCGCTTGCATGCCCCAGGCGGCAAGTTCAGAGGGCGACCAAATTCACACTTTACAGACGAATGGACAACTCATCATTGACTTAACTTTGACCACAGAATAGCTCATAATAGTACGAGTACAGAAATTTCACCCTTGTTTTACTGTGACTATCATATCAACTCGACTGATACCCAGAGGTAGGTACAAAACACGGACCACGTGACCGGGCGCGGCGCGCGGCGAGACCGCGGAGTGAGATGCGCTGCACTGCACGAACATTATGGTCTTTAGATCCGGTATACCGTTTATGAAATAAATGATAGATAATATTCACATTGACATATTGCAAATAGGTTGCTTATTTAAATTGCGCCCTAAGGGCCGATTCACACCGAAATGTCAGCGGAGCGGCGAGCAGCATAACTATTTATAATATATACTTAATTTTAAACTTTATCTTCATTACACATACTCTTCAAACGACAGTGTAGTTATCCGATTCATTAAATTATTCTGAGTCTTATAGTAGCTCGATAGGTACCAACATTGTGCAAGTTTTTTTTTCATTAATTAACTTATTTTCCAAAAACTTAAAACTTCCTTCCTTTATAACAAAAATGAAACGTAACAGTTTGAATAAATAAAGTTTGGTAAAATCAGTTACGACTTACGCATATTTTGGTCATATGATCTACTGCATAAGTAAAGACGTTTGTTTAGGCAGAAAAATAATTTAAAAATTAAAAAAAAAAAAACTTAATGTTCTTAACTCTTCTTTAAACCAGTAAAATAAGAAAAAAAAGTTGCTCGCTCGCTTTTTATTTATTCAACATAGGTATTAAATTATTTTGTATTGACGTTCTGTTTTAGGCTATTGATTTGATTGTATTTTCCGAAGTCTTTCAGGTTTTAAAGTTCAAAAGATTTTAATCTGGAAAGTTTAGTTAACTCAGGCCTTTTCATCCTTTATTGGATGATTTATACAGTATTCTCCGAGCGAAGTAACAACTCTTGAAATACTGTAGTGCCTGGGACACTTGGTTTTTAAATGTCGTATTGCCCAAGCACATACGGCATTCTCACAGCATTGCCAGTCAGTCCAGAGGAATGACTGTATACGTTTGGGGCCAACCATGTACGGGTTTCCTCACGATGTTTTCCTTAACCGTTAGAGCATCCGTATAATGTAATTGAGACCTGAAAGTCTTATTGGTACACGCCACAACCTGCACTCTCTCGAGTGCGAATCAAACGGTCTACCCACTAGGCCACGGAGCTCTCCTATATACAGAACATGTTGTATAATTTAGTACTGTCGTTCCGTTTCAATCTGTTGATTTTATTGTATTTTTCCGAAGTTCATAGTCTTTTAGGTTTTAAAGTGAACAGATTTTAATCTAGAAAGTAGGAAAAATAATTTGCTTGCTCGCTCCGCTCGCTCGCGTCTAAGATACAGAACACATATTATGTTACTTAGTACCGTCGGTCGGTTTAAGGCTATTGATTTAATTTTATTTTCTAAAGTAGTCTTTCAGGGTGTAAAGTTTAGTTCAAGTAGTAAACTAAAGTACACAGTCTTTTAATTAAGTACAAAAGAATAAAAAATTTGCTCGCTCGCTCACGTTTTATAAAGGGCGTTCCAATAAGAGTGCCCCAATAAGTGTCCGATTTAATTTTAAGAAAAAACATTTTTTTGAGCGAGAGGTGATATTTTTTATGCGGTATAAAGTACACATGTTCCGTTAAGTATGGAATAGAATATCCTGCATATGGCCCCCACGGCTCTGGCGGCAGACCCTTGCTCTTTTCATGAAATTTTCGATTACTTTTTCACAGAGTGGCGGCTCTATCTCACCGATGACGCGTTGGATCTCGGCCTTTAGCTCGGGAATTGTTCGTGGTTTATTCGCATAGACCTAAGATTTAACAAAACCCCAAAGGAAAAAGTAGCAAGGCGTTAAATCGCAAGATCTCGGTGGCCAGTTGACATCGGAATTTCGGGAGATTATTCGGTCCGGAAATTTTTCCTTCAATAAATAAATTGTTTCATGGGCGGTGTGGCAGGTCGCGCCATCCTGTTGGAACCACATGTCGTCCAGGTCCAGTACTTCCAATTGGGGCGACAAGAACTCTGTTATCATGGTGCGGGAACGCAAACCGTTGACAGTTGCAGCATTTCCAGCCTCATTTTCGAAGAAGTACGGCCTAATCACGCCGCCTGCGAAGAATCCGCACCAAACAGTGGCTCGCTCTGGATGCATTTGTTTCTCCTGGATCACGTGCGAATTTTGTAAGCCCCAAATTGGACAATTTTGTTTGTTAACGAACCCGTTCAAATGACAGTGAAGATGATTATTTTCGAAAAATCGGCATCCAGTTAATTTTGCTCCCACACCCATTCAACGAATTGTCGGTGCTGTGCACGCTGTGTGTGGTCTGCTGGTTTAATCTCCTGGGTCAGCTGAATCTTGTAAGGATGAAGGTGAAGGTCCTTCGGTAGAATTCGCTGCGTGGTGTTCCTCGAATGTTGGGAGTTGTTGTGAACGATGCCGAATTGATGTTCCCGGGTTTTCGGCGACACTCGTTTACAGCAGCGATGTTTTCGAGAGACCGACCGGTACGCCGACGCACTGGAGACTTGCCTTCCATAATCGACCCAGTTTCCTCAAATTTATTGATCACTCTTCGAATTGTTGACACATTGGTCCACTTTCACGACCGACAATTACGCGAAGTTTGCGAGCGGTTTTAGTGTAGCTTTCCCCATTTTTGTAATGAGTTTTCACAATGATAACGCGTTGTTCTTTTGTGTAACTTAATAATCGGAACAATCATAGATTACAGCTGTCAAGTTTCAGAGCTGCCACTTGTTCAGAAAAAAAATATGACGCCAAATTTAAATCTGGCACTCTTATTGGGACATCCGTTATAAAAAGCATATTATGCTCGCTCTCTCCGCTCGCCCGCTTTTCGCTCGGGGGCCCCGTGGTAGAATTAGTAACGGGCACCACGCTGGCTTCATACACTGGATACAATTTTTCCGGAAGGCCTATGTCGAAATGTCAATCAATTTGTGTATATCTGATAGCTGAAATTATAAAGATGACAAAGGTAAAAAAATATATGTAGGCGGGGGCGGCATTTTTCAGTTTTTGCTCGCATAAAAAAAATTGAAGATCCCGGATCTTCAATTTGACCTGAGCTGAAATAATGATAATTTTTTGATACTATGAAAATATGAAAAGTAGGGTTACCACACGACAGGCAAAATAAGGATAGCACCAAAGATTATAAATAATATTATTAATAACGGTATCTAATATTTATTAACTACTGAAATTGTGTACGTTTATTAAACTCACTAATACTACAATATGATATACATTTTATCAGTTATGATAACAAAATCAATTGTACCATAAAAGTAGGTAAGTACTAAAAAAATAATAACTACTCCAAAACTTAAAATGCTACAAAAAAAAGAAATCTCCCAGGTCATCCCCACCAGGCAGAGTACCTAGAAGGCTCAAAGAGTTTCCTCGCTGGATTGCGATACTTATTCTCTGGGCCAGGTAGGTGCCGGCTCTGGGGTCTCGGGTGGCCTCAATGAGTTTTTTGGAGATTTCTCCGAAAAGTTTGTGCGCACCCAGACCCCATGTACCTAAGGTTTCAACCCCAAACGGTTCAAATATGAGATCCCCACTAAGGTTCTCATATTTGCGCCGCTTGAGGTTTTCCGCCTGATTGGCGGCCGCATCTGCAGAACTCGAGGTGCCCTGGACATGGGACGGAGCAAGTGTATCGACGCAAGTAGCGTCCCATACAAGAGCCCGTCCCACTATCCAAGGGACCAGGGTCATACCGTCTGGTCTCTTGCCATCGTCGCGCGCCAAACCAGAGGGTTCCAGCACAGCTGGCACTCCGGCGGTGACAAGAGCCCGACGGATGAGATCGTTCAGACAGTGATGTCGGGAGATGCGGCCGGCGCTTCGTTGACAGGACAGCCCGTGGTGTCCGAGGCTGTCCACATTTGCACCACAAACACAGCGATGGGGGACGACGTGGGGGGTGCCAAGACGCAGGGAAGTAGCTAACCGGAAAGCTGTTCGATCCAGCAATGTGCCCGTATTGGGTGACGGTAATGCTTGTAGCCAAAGGCCCGACTCCCACTTCTCCGCAGCTAAGAGGCGAGCCTGCTCCACAGGACTGGAGGACGTATTAAGAAGATTATTCCGTACCAGTCTGCAGAGTGGCTCGTCCCAGAGCCTTTGGGAAAAAGTATTGTCAGGCAATTCGCTACAAGCACTAGTTACGCTCCAGGCGTCCTTGGCCTCGTCCAGAAAGGTAACTGTATTGGAGTAGGATGGGTGATGTAGTATTTTGGAGATAAGACTATGGTTCGCGTGGACTGAGGACAAGAAGGCCGGAAGCGATATGTCAGAGGGCTTTCGAACACCCAGGCCACCGAACCTAACTGGAAGCGTTGCCTGAGTCCATGCGCGGTCATCGAAATTTGTATTCAAAATAGTGGAGAGCGTTTGTCTTATGGTATCAAAAAAAATGGTATAAATAATATTGGTATAAATAATATATTATAACATTATTGAATATAGTTCCTTCAAAAACTTTGTGGATCATACCGAAGAGAAAAATCTAAAGCAAAGTCTCATATGGTATAAAATTAACTACTTATATTTTAAATATTTATTATATTACTAATTACGAATTACACACATTAATATTAATAATTATAAATATTCTTTACATAAAAATGTACGAGTAAGTTACTAAAAAAAAGTTGGTATGTAACTCAAAACGATTAGACAGATTTTGAAGACTATTTTGATGGATTGGGTGTCCCGGTCTTAATTAAAACAATTTTGTAAATTAAATAGCTAATTTATAATTGATTCGACCATTGAGACTGCCTCAATGCCAAAAGGATACCAGTTACACTTTGTTGAAACCTATCTTAATATTGCCAATATTATAATATATTAGGTACTGTCCTCATTTTGCTTCTTGTGTGGTAACCATAGAGCTAAAACAGAGCTCTGTTTTAGCTCTATGGTGATAACCCTACTCCATATTTTCATAGAAACAAAAAATTAATATCATCTCAGCTGGGAAGCAAGAAATTAAATATTTTGTGCTGATCCAAGAGAAAAAAACATCTACAAAAATTGAAGTATAACTTCCTGATAATTTTCTCGTTTAATAAGCTGGGTATCCACTAGAGGCAGCCTCGGGCGCCTCGGACGCCTCGACCCGAGGCTGCGCTTATGGAGACGTTGTCTCGAGTCGAGGCTGCCGCGACTCTGAGGCAAAATGTGCGGCCGCGGCGCGAGCCAAACTTTGTCGGTAAACGGGCGTGCTCAAAGGAGCCTCAGTGCGCGGCGTGCGTTCAGTGAAGACGGTTGTGCGTATGCTCGGATCGCGGCAAGATGAACAATAAAGATAAATGTGTTCAATTAATTAAGTTGTATGAAAAGCATAGAGAATTGTGGGATCCAACTTCACCAAATCATTATAATACTAATTTTAAGGAAGATTCTTGGAAATTAATAAGCGAAGAAATGAAACTACCCGTGATCGAATTAAAAAAGAAAATGACTTCACTTTGTGGATCATACCGAAGAGAAAAATCTCGGCATAAGCAAAGTCTCATCACTGGATCAGGTAAAATAAAACATCAGTTTTTAAAATTAAGTTGGATATTTCTTATTTATTCTACTTACTTAAATTTATACCTAGCGATACATTTGACTCCAATACCAGTGATATTGTTAATAATAATAATAATACCTAATGTACTTTTTCAGGCCGTAGAGATGTATACGTGTCGAAGTGGTTTGCGTATGACCATTTTTACCTACTTTTTGGCGGTAAAGAATTCTCTCCGCGAGACTCAAGATTCAATGACACAAAACTCCACCGACACTTTAGCAGGAAACACAAGGGAACCATTGTCATCTGTGAGTATTTTATTTATTCATATTTAGTATCTATTTTGCCACGGTATTTGTCCATTAGTAGCGAAGTGTGTAGCCAAATGCAATCTAATTGCTTTTGCATCATTTGTGGACCTTCGAGGGACTAAACGTAAGGGTAGGAACGAATTCGATTCATGCTCATTTCTCCACAACCCTGGCACAAAATCTCCATTGTTTTCAGAGTCTAAAGTACCTGGTGGTTTATAAGTATTTGTCCTTGTTTTTCTTAAAAAATTATGCAAATAACAGGTTGCCAGCACCACTTTTGTAGCTATTTCTGGTTCCAATAACATGGGTTTTCTTAATACTCTAAATACAGAACTCATGATGCCAAAAGCATTTTCTACCACTCTTCGTGCTCTGGATAGACGGTAATTGAATATTCTTTCTGGAGAACCATTATCTGGAGTTCCTTCAAACGGTTTCATAGTGTAATATTCAAAGCAAATGCCTTGTCACCTAAAATGACATAAGGCACTTTAAGCGTATATGGTGGCTGTAATATACAGGGTGCTGGTAAATTTATATCATTATTTTCTAAGGATTTGTATAATTCACAATTTCTAAAGACTCCACCATCAGATATACGTCCTTGGCACCCAACGTCCACATACAAAAAATTGTAATTAGCATCAACCAATGCCAGCAATACGATACTGGGAATTTTTTTGTAATTAATGTATTCTCCATTTCTATTTATTGGTGATTGAAGAATATGTTTACCATCAAGGGCGCCAATGCAATGAGGAAAATGCCATTGGTTTTCAAATTCGTCTGCTGTTTTTAACCATTCTTCTTTTGATGATGGTATCTGAAAAAAAATGTCAGTAATAAAATAATTTATTTTTACAGAACGTTGAATCATTCGAATCAGCTTCAGCTTCCCAACAACAGTCACAACCATCAACTTCTCAACAAGAGTCACAGCCATCAACTTCTCAACAACAGTCACAGACATCAACTTCTCAACAACAGTCACAGCCATCAATTTCGAGATCATCAAATAAAAGAAAAACGACTAATGATTATGCAGATACTATAGATTTAGACAAAGCGATGGAGGTGTTAAATTACACAGATGATAGTTATGACACGTTCGGTAAACATATTGCTTCAGAACTAAGAAAATATGACCCAATCCCTTTAGCATATGCTAAAAAGGGTATAACGGATGTACTGTTCCAAGCTGATATCGGGATGTTATCAAGGACTCAACAACAACAAGGATACTTCACTCAACAACAAAATTCTGCGAACACAGAAAACACTGAAGATTTAACATCGCTAAAAAATACTATTATTATGTCATTTTTGTAAACTTTGTTTTTTTAAATAAAAATTTTGATATTTAGCATACGGGTCGCTTTTTTTAATATTATCACCCTACATTAACAATAAAGCTAGATTAAATACACACACATACCTGAATATATTCTTTGAGGACTTCTATCATGGCATCACATGTTGCGCGAATAATTTTTGAAATAGACTGCTTTGATATTCTAAAGAGGTATTGCAAACTTGTAAATGAATCACCACTTGCTAAAACTCAGGGTAATGGCCAGTCTTTCTTTCGTTGAAATTGCCTTGCGGAACGACGTATCTTTTTTTTCAATTATTGGTGCAAGCTTGATACATAACTCTTCAAATGTTTCATTGGTCATTCTAGTAAAATTTCTGATACTATCTTCTACACCTTCAAAGGTCATATCCGAAAACAACTGTACATTGCGATCATTTCGCTGACGATATAGTTCCTTTATCCACCATCGTCGTTTTTGTTTCTCACATTTTTTCCTTCTGTATTGCCCTATAACTACCAATGCTGCAGCAACTTTACGTCTGTCACACATGGTGGTAAAAGAAATACTGAGGAAATTTCGGCTCAGGTTCGAGGCTTGCCGAGGCTAGCTATTTTCGTGAGCTCAAGTGGAGACACATCAACTTTCCGCGTGTCGCGGCAGGCTCAGCTTGAAGCTGCTCAGCCCGAGGCTGCTAAAGTGGATACCCAGCTTTTGATAGTTGAGTTTTTCTTATACACAAGTGTGTGAACTTCAACTGAGGGACCCAACATCAGGACATGTTTGAGCTGTTACCGACTTTAAAAATAATGAAGATTGTGTACAGAAATAGGAAAAAGTTTAGACGAATTTAAAAAGGGGATTATTTAGAAACTAAGATTTATTTCATACTTTTTTTGTGTATTTCTACTTTGGAAGTCTGTTTAAATTTTTATTTATTCTACGTAGACTTTTAGTAGATAAGTAGTAGGTATATATCTGACGATTCACTTGGAAGATATTGGTTGGGAAGTGCGTTATAGTTTTGCTCTATGGCCTCCATCCATTGGGGGTTCAGTGGCATCACGGTCTCTGGTTGCCCATTTGTGAAAAATGGGCGCAATGGCCGGTATGTATGTACTTAATACAGTAGTAGTAGAAGACGACTACTCATATTCAGATCTAAATTATTGACTATACCTAATTCATACTTCGTTACAAATAATAACGACCACTGGTTGAAATAAAAATACAAAATCGTGTTGGAATTATAGTATATCACATTCCTTGAACTTACTGTACACCTAAACTAGACAGACAAGCGCTTATATATTATTTATTTAAGTATATACGAATTATTATAAAATAATGTACTGAATGTGATATTATATTGTATCGCAAAAACAAGGTGTGTATTGTTTTATATTTTGAATACAGGAGGAAATTGTACAGTACATTATTTTATACGAAATGTATATTGAAATGATTTCGACGGATTGGCCACACATAATTTTATGTTCTTTTACATATGAAGTGAGAAAATATTATTGTATTTTCAGGTTTAACATTAAATATACAAGAGATTACATATAGGATAAATTCTAAGTCCTCTGTAACTAAATATAATACAGAAGTCGAGTTGAGAGACTTTTATAAATTGAGATAGGGTCGAAAAATATTTTTATAGGTATATATGTACTGTTTTTATCAGTGTTTATTGTAGGTATGATATAAAAATAGATTTTTTTCATAATACTGAGGTCAAAGCCATAAATCAAACTAGGAAAGCATTACCCTATTTTTGGCATTGCCACATTTAGGTATATAATTAGTTATTTTTATTGAATGCTGTTAGAATCACTATCTCCTATAGTTGTGCATACACTTTCGAAAAAATTATAATATGAAGGTTAAAATAACAAGACTCAACCATATTATTGAAAACATAACTTAATCCATCAAGCTCAACAGTAAAACACTACATTTTCCTATACATTTTTACCAATTCCCTAATAACAAAAGATATGTTACAATTTAGATACATTTAACAATATCTACTATTTTGTTAACAATCTTGGTTCTTTAAACTATTACCAAATACATACACCAGCTAGACACTTTTGACAAGTCACACCTGCGACTTTGGCCAAATTCACACAATTAGTTAAATTTGGATTATTCGTTAAAGCATTTGGTATACAATTATGTCTATCATTATAAAATCACATATACAAAATTACTTCTACAATGTAAATGTGTCTATAAAACAAACATTGTGATAATTTAAACCACTTTGTCATTTTAATGCATTAGAAAACAAAAGACAAAGAGTCAGAGAATCTTTTATAAAGATTCGAATTTCGATTGACAAAATATTTGTCATATAACTATACGCAAGTGGTACCTCCTGGTAACAGAATAATCTCAAATGTGCTATAAAACATATTATAGCACATTTGAGTGTCAATAATGTAAAACAAAAACTTAAATATGGAAACATTGACAACCTTCAGAGTAAAGCCTCATTAGTGATTAACCGATTACTTATGTGTTGTCCCAAACGAAACTAAAATACTTAACATTCGAGAAAAAAAAAATCTGCACAAGTCTTTTGCACCATGAAAAACAAAAGTACATAATACGTAACGCGAGTTATTTATATCTACTTTTACAACCTTTAATAATTATCGTAACATTCAGACTGCACTTCTTACAAATTGAGAACTAGACAATAATTATAAGAAGATTTCATAATTTCCTATAAGCTCAAAATTCATTCTCTTATTTCTCCATGATTTTGGTTAAATTTTTTAAATAATAAATTGTTTTACTGTTTCTTTCAGTTTAATAATATTTATAATGTAACCTTATTATAAACGAAAACAAAATACCATTTACTTGGCTGGAAGTGAACACAAAATAATTATAAACAAATTAATTGATGGAGACCTAGTTTGCTTTTTCACATTGCACACACAGTGCAATGGGAAATGCTATTAGGAGACTATCCGAGGACCGAGTTACACTACAAAAGTAGTGATTTTTACGCAGTTACAATAGAAATACCCTGGCTAATACTAGTCGACGGTACAGGGGTCCTTATATTAGAGGCTAGGAGGTATCCCACTCGATGAGGTAGGCCGGGAGCGCTTGGGGAGCCAGTCTTCGAGCTAGCACGCGGAACCCACGGCCGGCGCGGAAATACGACTGCACTGATGACTTTAATTCTGACAACTGACGGGGGTCGTCTTCCCCGGACTTGTGAGGGCTCAGTTGTAGACTTTTCACACTGTTATTAGACGCACTATTAGTTCTCCGAGCGTTCTCGTAGTAGTTCTTCTCCTGGCGTTGTCTCAGTCGTCTGCCGTGGAAGTTTACGTTGTGATTGGCGGGCGGTGTAATGTCTCCATCCGCAGCGGTTTGTCCAGTCTTTACGGTTTCTTCTGGCAGTGGACATGATTTGTTGAGCTGAAAATATCAATAAATCGAATTACTTATTTAGATTATTGCACATAGTTTAAAATCACTACATAGTATAAAACAAAGTAGCTTTTTCTGTCTGTCCCTATGTATGCTTAGATCTTTAAAACAACTAGATGCATTTTGATGCTGGTTTTTTTAATCGAGTGATTCAAGAGGAAGGTTTATATGTATACGAGGGCTGTACTAAAAGTATCGAGAATGGAATATTTCCACTGTTCCTGTCATATTAAAATCTTTTTAATTTAAAACTCCTTGGTTTTAAAAATCGAATACCGTTCAGAAATTCAGGCAACTTTAGACATTGGCATGAGTCAAATACAAATAATCTTGCATGAACAATTAGGTGTAAAAAAGTTGTTTTCCCGATGGATACCGCATTTGCTATGTGAAGAGCAAAAAGCGGCTCGCGTTACTTGGTGCGTCAGAACTCTCGAAAGATTCCACGCAGGATCCTCAAATGCTGTATACAACATCGTATCAGGTGACGAATCCTGGATATACGCGTACGAACCCGAAACAAAAAACCAGTCACGAGTTTGGGTGTTCGAAAATTAGTTAAAGCCAACAAAAATTGTTCGTTCACGGAGTGTTGCAAAAAAAATGGTGGCCACGTTTGTCTCCAAAACCGGCCATGTTGCGACTATTCCTCTTGACGGACAAAGAACGGTTAATGCAGAATGGTATGCTAACATTTGTTTGCCACAGGTCGTTTCTGAACTCCGTAAAGAGAACTGCAACCGCCGCATCATCCTCCATCACGACAATGCGAGTTCTCACACCGCGCACAGAACAAAAGAGTTTTTAGAGCAAGAAATCATAGAATTATTAGACCATCCGCCGTACAGCCCGACCTAAACCCTAATGATTTCTATACTTTCCCTAAAATAAAGAATAATTGCGTGGTCAGAGATTTTCATCACATGAAGAAGCTGTGGACGCCTACAAAACGGCAATTTTGGAGACCCCAACTTCCGAATGGAATGGTTGCTTCAATGATTGGTTCCATCGTATGGAAAAATGTGTCAAATTTCGCGGAGAATACTTCGAAAAGCAATAAATACATTTTTAAAAAGTAATGTTGTGTCACTTCCTTGATTCCCGAAATTTTCAGTGCCGCCCTCGTATAACATGCATAATATAGTAGAAAAACACTGATAATTTTAGAGGTTTCTAATGTCGTAAATAAACACATTTTTTGAGCTTACATTACAAACGCTTGCTGAACCCTACGAGATAGATCAAAATAATGTACTACAGTATTGTACACCTTACAAAGGTCTACAAAAAAGTCTGCGATGGTATATGTCTATCTCTTAGGGATAATCCACAATAACCACTTTTTATCAATTACTTTTTACGAGAAATAATGTAATTCAAATGAATATTTTTGAAGATATTACAGATTTAAAATGCAGGGACATTGCGGTTGGACCGGCCAATTAAATGAGTTACTCACTTTAAGCATTTTATACACATTATAGTAGTTTAAAGCATACAGTTTAAATTAATATCTTATATTTAGAAGAAATTGTAGAATTTATATTCAAGCGCGAAATATATCAAGCGGTCTCAAACGTCGCGTCGAGGTGATAGGGTCCCGTTTTTACCCATTGGTTACGAAACCCTAAAAAACAAACTCCAAGAACACTATTCCATGCGTGCGAAGCCGCGGGCAAAAGCAAGAAGTTTTATAAATACTTGTAAATTGATAATAATTAACATATTATGTAAGTTCAAAGTATATACCAATCCCAAAAATAAGGGTAAACCCTTAGCATACGTAATCCTCAAAACTAGTAACTCGCATTATGATTTATGCCTAAATCAAATCGCGAAGTAGGCAAAACGAGAGTTAGCCTTATTAACCACGTAGGCCATCCGCGAGATAGGCTTAATGATACATTAGACACCCTGAGATTGAGCATTCACTATTCAAGCTGTCTTTTTACAACCTTCCTTTAAAGATGAGACTCAGAATATACCCTTTCCATAAGGTGGCACATGCCATTATTTAAACTACTACTCAGATATATTACATATAAAGTAATTACGTTCTGGCTAGTTTTTTTTTTACGAACTGAATCAGAAAACGCGCAGATGGAATGCCTGATGGTAAGTGATTATTAATCACTTCCAGCATTCTACCTGATTGACTGATTACTGCCGCTGGCACTCATGAACATGGCCGCATCGACACTCGACTCTCGAGCCTTATCGATTTATTCCTGCCGAAGCATGGCTCTCTTATAGTCATGAGAAATAAGAATATCGCAAAAGTATCATTGTCATGTGACAACGCGAGATAGGCAAAATGCGCGTAAGCTATTTGCTAATGACGTTTAGGCATAATGCGAGTTAGTCGTTTTTTGAATTAGGTTACATATTAATCGTAACCGTAACTTAGAATAAAAATATTTGTTATAACTCATCATTTTAGAAAATGATTGAACATAAACTCATACGAAAAGTATTAAACTATAACGCTTTGCGCATCTGTATACTTATACGCAACATGTTTTTTAATTCGGTTTTTATCAATAGACAGTGATTTGAGAGGAAAGTTTTAAATGTGATTTGCTGCATAATATGCTTGCTAATGCAGGCATATTATGCGGATACCAATTATGATGCGAGCTGATAAATCGACCGACTAATTGGAAATTTTGTCACTTACGACCTCGCCGAATAGAAATTTTGACGGTCGGTTTTCGCCTTGCGGCTAGTCACCAATGTAAATTCCGCATTAGTTTCATATTTGTTTACCTGTAATTGTAAATGTTTTCGCGGTCGTCTATATTTTCTCCTTTTCACTTCACCATTCGGGCCTATGACGATATCTTTTTCGCTTAGCTTTCGTTTCAACGGCCTGACGATGGGGCCCATCAGAGGGTTTAATTGGTTAGGTAACGAAAACCTCGAATGAATGTTAGTCCTTCCATTTTGTTTATTATATAAATTCATATTAGACGCAAACGGCGTTTTGGACGGGTACGTGTTTTGCATTAAAAACGGATTGTTTTTTCCTTGGAAGTCTTTCAGTGGGGGTATAATAGCATCTAAAGTCCCTCTACTCGACGTTTCGTCGCCCGACGACTCGATTTCATGATTAAAACTATTACTATTGTATGGGGGCGCACTATCCATGTGTTGCAGAGACATTATTTTGGAATGTTCGATAATATTCTTTGTGGATAGTTTGGATACTTCTAAGTTCATTGTGGCTATCCTAGACGTGTGCGTGTTTATATTTACATTACATGTGTCATTACTGCTCGGATTGACATCGGTGCTTTCTTTGGCTACTTTATCTAATCGAACCGAACAGGGCAGAAGCGACTCTTCAGATGGCACGGGAGTAGTTTCACGATTCACTTCACTGCTTGGCTTAGCTTCGTTAGATTCATTCAACTCTGACACTTTTTCTAAATTATCATCTTTGGCATCGGATTTTCTGGCGGTGGATGTGCATTCGGAGGGAGAGGGCTGCTCTTCGCATTCAGTTTGTTTGGCAGATTCGTAGGAACTTGTGGAATCGTTTTCCGAATTTGAATTCGAATTGAGACTTTCGTGAAACCGTTTGCCCATCATGAGGCCTAGCCAGTGACCATCCACTGGCACTATCATGTGATTGTGGCTCTTTTCATTGTTGCTACTGGATGGTTGAGAACTGGAAAAAAATATTATTTATATAAAATAATCATTGACATCTAAAATAAATGAAATCAATACCAATAACAACTCACCAATCATCCAGATACGACACAGTTTGCGGCGAAGGCGCTCTGGACAAAAACCGTAGTCGCGAGGCGTATTCTCTTACCAACTCATCAGTCAATTGAAGGCCTTTCTTAACCTAAGAATGAAAAAATGTCAGTAGTGTTCGGAACATTGAACAAATGAATCCTTGAGGAAAGTTATCTCATATGTCTACCTTACAAATAAACAAAAAAATCTGGCATTGCAATATAATCGGTAGCCAACACAGGTGACGTATCACCTCGTTATACCTGTTCCAAGGCGGACAACTGCATGGGCGCGGGCGGCGGGCGCCGCAGCCGCAGCCCCCAGATGGTGGCGCGCTTCTTCATCTCGCGGCCGCACTTGAACCGCTTGCGCGATGACGTCAGCGCGGTGAGTATCCTCTCTCGCCGCTCGTTCACCGGCGTCCGCCACATCTGTGTTAAAATTCCTGTACAATACCCGCAGCATGCTGGACACCAAAACCGTGGAGATGTTCAAGTAGTAACCGACGGTAGTAATGATGATAATAATTTCGCAAGATCGGCGCTTATTGGTTAATGCAACGCGCGTATTTACTAATGAGCTGCAAAAAAATTTGTTTTCTAATATTGTGGTAACTAAAGTGTTAAACTAAACTTATAAATGGACCTCAGAAAGTCGGTGGATACAGACCACGAGCGACCGGTCGTGTTAGTAAACTATGGGACAGAACTATGATGTCTATGAATTTGTACATTGTACAATTTTTAATTTCATTTCAAAGCCTTTATTACCAAGATATTATAATTAAATTTACATGCTTTTGATATATTTTGTTTTATTTATCCTGCTTAATATTTAATTTTGCCCTTGGTCTGCTCTTCTAGCATAGGCCTCTTCCAGATTTTTCCACTCTTTCCTTTCTTGAGCTTTACTTATCCCTTGTGGTCCTGCTGTCCTCCGTATATCGTCTTCCCATCTAAGAATTGGACGTCCTCTTCTCGCGCCATTTCTTGGGTACCATTCCATTATATCCTTGTGCCACTTTCCTGTCCAGAGGCCCTGGCCCTGGGCCAGAGGCCATGAGTCCCTTCCATTGCCATTTGAGATATCTTTTACCTTTGTTTTCTTTCTAATGGAACTCAGTCTTAGTTTATCTGTCCTTATTGCACCAACCGGACTCCTTTCCATGTTGTGTTGACAAACTTTAAGTGAGTTCAACGATTTTTGTGTCAGACCCCAAGTTCGAAATCCGTAAGTGACACATGGCAGCACGCACATATTAAAAGTATTTGTCTTACACTCCATGGGAAGGTTTTTGTTTTTCTATATATGCTTAAGTGACCAGAACGACTTCCAATTACGACAATTTATAATTCTTTTTTCGACTTATTTTAGTCATTCCAATTGAAGCTCCTCTAATTTGGTAGCTGTCTGTTGTGCAGTGTGTGGTCTAGCGTTGTCATAAAGCAGCAGGGGCCTAGAACGAATGACCAACCTCGGTTGTTTAGCATCTAGCTTTTCCATCATGATTTGCAGTTGCTGGCAATAGACATCTGCCGTAATCGTCTGGCCAGATTTAAGCCTTGGTGGACTAGTGCCGGTGTCGTTCACTACAACGACACCGGCACTAGTCCACCAAACGCTCACAAGTAACTTTTTTTGTCATTTTCGCTTGGGTCATGCTTTGGCTGGTTCGCCAGGGTTCAGCCATTGCGATGAGCGTTTCCGATTATCGTACAGGATCCACTTTTCATTACAGGTAATGATTCGATTTAAAATTCCTTAATTATTGTGCCGGTTGAGTAATGTAACGCGGCAGTCGACGCGCGTTTGTCGGTTTGCTGCACTCAATTCATAAGGTACCCTTTTCAAGCTTTTTCACCTTCCCAATTTGCTTCAAGTGGATCAAAACAGTTTTATCACTAACACCGCAGCTGCTGCTAACTCGGACGTGATTTGCGATGCATCCGCTTCCACAATAGCCTTCAATTCTTCATTATCAACTTTGGTCTCCGGCCGTCCACGGGCTTGTTCTGCAGGTCGAAATTTCCAGAACGAAAACGTTAGAACCAAAAACGCACTGTGTTTTCTTTTGCGACACCGCCGCCATACACATCATTAATCCTTCGACCCGTTTCTCCAGCAAGGGTGCCATGGTGGAACTCGTACTCGAAAATAATACGATATTTCAAGTTTTCCATTTTGTAAACAGAGTGACGCATAGAAAAACCCAAAAGAGGAAAAAACAAATGAATTACGGTTTTCGACATACAAATGCACGAGTTAATAGCGGTATAAATTTGAAATTGGAATTCCTAACCAACGAAGATTTTGAAGATATATTTTATATGAAGTGGCCAGTACTGCAAAACGCCAATTTCATATGCAAGGTCTATAGTGCTAAAGCTCGAAAATCGCCTTGTTCAGGTAGTTGATTTTCATCCAGACTTAGTTAGCCTTTTGAAAACAACTCTGTAGAATATTTTATATAGCTTTTTATGTCTGAAAAGTACGAAGAAATGAGACTTGAATTGGAAAAAAGTGAGACAGAAAGAAAGAAAAACTTAATTTACATAAATGAACTGGAACTGAGAGTTAGCGGCTTGGAAAAGTCAAGCCGTAATACTAGCATCGAAATACGCAATCTTCCCCGAAAAAACCCAGAATCTAAAGAGGATATTTTTAATGTAGTAAAATCAATCGGAACAGCTATTAATGTCTGCATAGAATCAAATGATATTAAAGACCTGTTTCGCTATGAATCTAAACCCTCCTCTGGAATGCCTATTATCGTGGAGCTTACAACGGCACTGAAAAATGAGGCTATAATCGAGGCGTCAAAAGAGTACAGGAAAATTAACAAGACCAACCTGACTACAAAAGACATTAACCTATCCCTCCAGTACCTATATACATATCTGAAAGTCTAACACTTTCAACCAAAAAACTATACGCAAAAACTCGTAAATTTGCATCAGAAAACGGCTACCAATACTGCTGGACCAAACACGGGTGCATCTTCCTCCGGAAAGAAAATGGTGCTAAAGTTCTACGTGTCAACCTCGACAACCTGGCTCGGCCAACTTCAAATTGACTAGCCTTAATCCTGTATGTCTTTAATCTATTATCTTAAACTAAACACAATACCAAAACTTTACCATATAATTAAACACTTTATTACACTACACACACACACATATCAAATATACATCACACAAAAACAAACGTACTTTTTTTACTTCATCCATATCATACTTTACCTTGTAAGTTCCTGCTACCATATCTTTTTATACTTGAAAATAACTATTATCCAATTTAATTTGCTAATAATAATTGTTTCTTTTAACCATGTCACTATCAAACGATTCTCTCGGTCCAAACACACTCCCTTAAACAAACCATTAAACCCACATCTACACAGTGACTGACAACAACGATTATTTAAACAGCGAGCTTGATCGTTTAACCGTCTCAAATTCCATTCAAATAGAACCTGAGGACTGCGAAAACTATTTAAAACTCCCATCCAAGTCTCTAAAAATTATCACTCAAAATATAAGAAGCATTTATAGAAATCTTGATGACTTTTCAACATTTCTCACAAGACTAAATGTCACCTGCGATGTATTGATTCTTACTGAATGCCGGTTGTTGGAATCCAAATCACCACCCCACTTAGAAAATTACAAACTACACTTTACATCCATAACCCATAATCAAAATGATGGCGTGGTTGTTTATTTCTCTAATGACATATACACCTATAACATCGAACAACTAACATTTAAAGATGCCAGTGGTCTCTTTGTAGGTATTGACTGTGACTTTGGTATTCTCTGCCTATATAGATCTCCATCACAATACAATATTGATTCCTTTTTAACTTGCCTTGATATGCACTTGAAAAGACTAGCTGGCTTTAGAACGTTAATCATTATGGGTGATATTAATATCAACATTAAACCTGATAATAAGGACAGACGTAGTGAGGAATATCTCAATTTACTGGCGGAGAATGGTCTTCTACCTACTCATCTGTTTCCGACCAGAGAATCTGACTGCCTTGATCATGTTATGATAAAAACCATATTGGAGACTCAAACGTGTGTGATCAACACACATGTAACTGATCATCTTCCTGTCCTATTAAGCATAAATAACACGATAAACTCTAAAAAACTATTAAGAACTGTAAAAGTAACAAACTATGATAATGCCTCTAAAGATATAAATAATGATGATTTTTCACATATTTTAAAAATTGATGATGCCAACATCGCCGTTGAGCGTCTGTTCTCGCATCTAAGAGAATCGTTGAAATACAATTACTAAAAAAATCCTAATAGAAAACAAATTATTAAACCGTGGATCACAGCTGGCCTCTTACGATGCATCGACGCCCATCGGGATGCACTTCATAAAAAAGCGAATTCTTCACCCAATAATGATATCATTAATACTACGTACCGCAGGTACAGGAACTTCTGTAATGATTTACTACATCGACTAAAAGCTGAGTATCACAAATCTGAGATCAATAACTGTAAGAACCTTAAACAGACTTGGAAGACGATTAGGAAAATCACCAATACTACAAAATGTAAAAACCCTAATATATATTGATAATATGCTAATGAGTTATTGAAATTAGACCCAGACGGTCCTCAAGCATCTATAGATGGAGTTAACACTTACTTCGCTGGTATAGGTAGAAAATTTGCCGAGGATCTGAAGAGGACGAGAGATACCCGGGACTCTGAGCATTGTGAAATAGGATCCTCTTCTAGTTCTTTTGAGCTGTATCCCACTGACAACACAGAGGTAGAAAACCTTACACATTCACTAAAAAATGACTCGGCTACTGGATGGGACGGCATTCCTGCCCCATTCCTTAAATTGATTGCTAAAAAAATTACTCCAATTTTTACATACATTATAAATATTTGCTTTCATAATGGCGTGTTCCCTGACTGTTTCAAGCGGGCTATTATTCACCCCATTCACAAAAGTGGGAGTAAAGACTGCGTAGACAACTACCGACCAATTTCAGTTCTAACTGCCCTGTCAAAAATTATGGAAAAGGTGTTAAACATACGTTTGATGAACTATCTGATCCGAGAACAGTTGATATCTCAATCTCAATTCGGTTTTCAACCAAAAAAGTCTACTGAAGACGCTGTTTCACGCCTTAATAATAACTTAGCCTCATACATGGATAACGGTAAAAAATGGTTTGGGATCTTTCTAGACCAAGCAAAGGCGTTTGACACTGTCTATACACCCATCCTAATCCAAAAGCTTGAGTCCATAGGTATAAGAGGAATTCCCCTCAAGTTATTTGAAAGTTTTCTATCGGACAGGTTTCAACAAGTAAAAATTGACGATCACCTAAGCACTTACCGTACTATCACATATGGTGTTCCACAGGGTAGTGTTTTTGGCCCAAGTCTCTTCCTGGTCTAAATAAATGATCTGTGCAACTACAAACCCTTTTGCGGAAATATTTACTCCTATGCGGATGACACCGCTCTAATATTTACGGGAGACTTGGGCCGAAACACAAAGAAATGCTGAGGGTGGACTCAGGCACGCCATAGCTTGGCTTTATAAAAACCTATTGACTTTAAACATTAAAAAAAAACAAAATATCTAACTTACACTATAACAAAAAAAACGCAGCCTGGACCCACCTTCAACATTAAAGCACACACCTGTGGAACGGAATACGGTATGTCATCCTGTAACTGTCTTACACTTGAAAGAGTTAGTGAGATTAAATATCTGGGAGTCAAGTTAGACGATGCTTTATCTTGGAACGCTCACATAAACCTCCTTTCAGCACGTACACGAAAATTGACATGGATAATTAATAACCTGCGTGACGTCCTTAAGCCTCAACTTCTGAAAACTGTTTATTTCGCACTAGCTCAATCTGTATTGGGCTATTGTATCACTGCATGAGGAGGCGCTTGTAAATCTAAAATTATCAAACTTGAACGAGCACAAAGGTCGGTGCTCAAAGTAATGTTTAAAAAGCCATTTAGATATCCTACTAATAATCTTTATCAAGACTCTCAAGTTGTGTCGATCAGACGTCTATATATCCTCCATGCTACACTGCATAAACACTCTTGAGCTCAGTTTTGATTCTACTATACTGCTTAAACGTAGATCAGATAAGGTCTGCAATATAACAAAACATCACTCTGTCTTCCTCACACGACACTTGTCGTTCCTCGCACCACATATCTACAATAAAATAAACAGATTATTAAATATATACAATAAAACAAGTAATAAATGCAAAATAATTTAAAAAAAATGGCTATTAAAACTTAATTATAAAAAAGCAGAATCTTTGATATCAACACTACAGTAACTAAGTATAAGATATAATTTATTAATTTGTCTCATTTACTCATGCCTCACACACGCACACACACACACACACGCGTACACACACAACCGCACACACATTCTTCATCTTTCAGACAACTATGCTTAATTAAATACAATATATTAAATATAATATATTATGATATTCTCCTCATATCCGCGGGTGGAACCTGGAGTCCTGAAATACAGGGTACCCTAGCTTAGGCTCCAGTTCACACGCTATTGATTTTGTAATGTTTGTACCTTTATTTTGTTTTGTGAAAAATAAAGCATTTTTTTTTAAAGGTTTGGCATCAGACTTATACGTCTATAATGTATGTGACACCAAAAAGGATAAAATATTTTTATTTGTAATCTTTATCGCTAAAAAAACATACCTGTACAAATATTTTTAACATTTATCGTGAATTAATAGTGAAATTTAATCATCAAAATGTGGATTTTATGAAAATCTCGCGCAAATTTTAAAAACGCATATGTACTGGCGGAACTAAACGTGACATCGTACACGAACGTGTATCAACTTTGAAAACTCATTTTTTTATATATTTCAGGCGGAAGGTATTAAACCATTGCCAGTGTCAATTTTTATTGTGTCAAGTGAAACAGAATTTTCGTATAAGGCTGGTACTATAATATTATGATTTATGATCCGGAATCCGGAAGAAAATTTTGAACATTGAAAATAGAACTCTGCGCTAAAATGAAATAGAGTTGAAAATCGAACACATGAGTGTTGAGACAAATGTCAATGTCATATATGACAGCTCGACACTCGTAATTTCCATTTTCAACTCGAGAATTTTCCAGGGCCAGGCGGATTCCGGGTGAAATAGTCCCAACTTCCAGCGTAATAAATCTAAGAGTAGAGAAATCTCGACTCTCGATATTTATGTTTTTGTTACAATTCGTATAATGATAATGTAAATAAATTAAATTTAAAATTAAATAAAATAAAAAAAAAATCTATAAATTCTCGACACTGGCATAATGCAAAACATTTGCAACCGCGATTGCCATAAATAAAAGAAGAAGAAGTTAATTCATGTATTCTGTGGTTTGTTGTTTTCAAAATATGATTATTTATTTATTAGATATTAGATTTATTTAGTACTTATCACTAGGATATTACATAGAAATGAATGAATTAAACAATTTGTTTACGAACTTTTCGTTAACTAGGTTGTTTTCGTCTAGGTTTGTAAATAAAACAACTGCAGGGATGCCAGACGTCCCGCATTTTAAGTATTATTTAAAACGTCTCGCCGGGACAAGCGCTGTCCCGTAAATAGACCGATCTAGAATTAAAAACTAAAAAGTATCCCATATAAATAAATATGAGCTCAGGCTAAAAGTAATCAAAAATGCAAAAACAAGCTCGATCCTCAGAAAAAATATGTTACAAATTTGTCGCTAATTAATTCATTTTGTTATTTTTTTGTCCCGGGTAAAAAAACTGAAATCTCGTATTTTTTGGCTTATGTAGGCATTTGTCCCTTATAGGCTGAAAAAAAATCTGGTAACCCTAAAAACAAGTATGTGTAGGAAATCTATTTCAATGTACTGACTGATCTTCACAACAGTATAAAGTGCTCAAACAAGATACCACACTTTCTCTTCTCATCGCCTTACACCACTTTTTCCTAACACTTGTACCTTTCGGCATATGAAAATAAAATTTGTCATATGCAGTTTTTGTATTATTTTCGCACATAAGGACGACACAATATTTATAACATGGGTTGCTGTGCTTGTCTATGGTTAATAAGTTGATTTTATCACATATTTTTATAACTTTGTGAACTTTCGTTGTTTGTTTACATCGAACTCGTATATGACTGTATGTCAAAGTTAAACAATGATTTTTACTGTCAACTGTCTTTTATATGTACGATGACGTCACAACTCAAGCGCGCGAAAAAGGCGTGATTAAATCGCCCAAAAATTATTGTGATTTTAAAACATTTTTCCAACCTAATGAATAATACTTTGGATGTGTTGTATATATATTTGGTAATATTATAACCAGTAGAAAGGTTTAAAAAAATAAAGATATTACATGCATATTCCCTATTGTTAACCTGGTTTTTATAACCTTTCTTGTGTAGGAGCACTATTGTTAATGTTTTCCACTGTTCTGGGATTGTTTCCTCATTTAGAATTTTGTTAAACATATCCGTGACTGGTTTTATACTACTCTTCTCTATGACATCTCTAGCTTTGTCCCCTATTTTGTCTTTAGGTTTCAATTCTGGTCGGGTATTTTCTTTATATATTTTGTGTCTTTTCTAGATTACCTTTCTTGTGCGTTTTCTTTTTGCTCCAGTTCTTCTACGCTATACTTCAATTGTGTTAAATTTTTTTTCATCAATAATCACTGACCCTTTTATATCTTTTTTTGTTTTGTATTTATTTCTTGAATGTTTGGGTAATTTTGTGAGCAGTTTGCTTCTAACCAGGCGATGGCTTGAATTAAAGTTAAGTTTGTTAAGTGCATCGACATCTTTGGATAGCCTTTGGTTGTTTTGTTAAGACGAAATCGATTTCATTTTTGTATGTTCCTCCTGGTGATATCTAGGTCCACTTTTTATTGAATCTTTTTTTTAAGTGTTCATAATGTACAGGTTTTATCTGGTAGCAAAGTCTGTCAGTCTCTGGCCATTGTCATTTCTCTTTCCGCTAGTATACTGTCCAATTATATTTAATCCCGATGTTATGTTTGTTCCAAGTTGACCATTAAAGTCTTACATAACTATTATTCTTTCGTGAGCCGTTTCCATGTTTTTATCTAGTTGCTCATTTTACATTGTATAATATTATGATAAAATTAGTACGACACTTCCGTTTAAGTAATTCTGATAAGTTGTACCACACTGTTATAAACAATATAAAAAATTAACAAAATGCCCTTACCTTTTCCGGTAATTGTAAAGCGTGCCAATTGTCCATTATGTAAGGCATGATAACGGTGTCCAGGTCAAAATAGTTGGGAGCGTTATAGGCCGTCAGGTTGTATAGAGCTAGATGGGCCAAGTCTAACCAACACAACTCCAGACGCCGCAGGTATTCTTCCCCACCGTTACAATTCGCACACGAAAATATGTATAACCTGAAATACAATAAGGAAAATTGACGAGAAAACTTCTAGAAAACATGGCGGCAAACAAAAGTTTTGAATTGTTACTTTGTATCTGTAAGATAACTTTTAACACTCTCGTAATTGACAGATTATAATATTACTGTATCTTGTATTTACGTAATAATTATAATTTTCATGCCTTTTAAAAGAATGGTGTAGGCTAGGCTAACCTAACATAACTACATATTATGCAAGAAAGGTAATTTAAACATGTTTACTAAAAAAACATAATAAAATAAACTTACTTATCACCAGCATACAATGGATACTGCAAACTCGAAACGCATCTTTGGTGAAACCACCGGAGGCATCTACAGCACATGAGCATCTGGAAAGATGGCTTTTATTCAATATAGAGTCAAACGGCATTCTTACGTACATTGTGTGATGTCAAACATACTTGTGCGAGCCAGTCGCTTTTCTCCCCGCAGTAGCAGTGAGCTTCATTCTGGTCCTTGCCCGCCTCTGACGCAGTGGATGATGTCGTTGATGCTGTCTGGAATGTTAATAATAAATATTACATATGAAATTGGCGTTTTGTCGTACTGGCCACTTTGATCTCAAATATATCTTTTTTGGTTAGGAATTCCAATTTCAAATTTATTCCGCTATTTACTCATGCATTTGTGTTTCAAAAACCGTAATTCATTTGTTTTTTCCTCTTTTGGTTTTTTCTTTGCGTCACTCTGTTTACAAAATGGAAAACTTGAAATATCGTATTATTTTCGAGTACGAGTTCCACCGTGGTACCAGTGCTGCAGAAACGGCTCGAAGGATTAATGATGTGTATGGCGGCGGTGTCGCAAAAGAAAACACAGTGCGTTTTTGGTTCCAACGTTTTCGTTCTCCAAATTTCGACCTGCAGAACAAGCCCCGTGGACGGCCGGAGACCAAAGTTGATAATGAAGAATTGAAGGCTATTGTTGAATCCATCGCAAACCACGTCCGAGTTATCCGGCTTGAAGCAAATTGGGTAGGTGAAAAATCTTGAAAGGTGGGTAACTCATGAATTGAGTGCAGCAAACCGACAAACGCGCGTCGACTGCTGAGTTACATTACTCAACCGGCACAATAATGAAGGGATTTTAAATCGAATCATTACCTGTGATGAAAAGTGGATCCTGTACGATAATCGGAAATGCTCATCGCAATGGCTGAACCAGCCAAAGGCTGCCCCAAGCGAAAATTGACTCAAAAAAAAGTTTACTTGACAGCGTTTGGTGGACTAGTGCTGGTGTCGTTCACTACAGCTTTTTTAAATCTGGCCAGACGATGACGGCAGATGTCCATTGCCGGCAACTGCAAATCATGATGGAAAAGCTAGCTAAACAACCGAGGTTGGTCATTCGCTCTAGGCCACTGCTGCTTCAGGCTACCAAATTAGAGGAGCTTCAATTAGAATGTCTAAGACATCCACCGTACTCTCAGGACCTTGCTCCAGCAGATTACAATTTTTTTCGAAATTTGGATAACTTCTTACAAGGGAAAATAATATTCAACTCCGATGGGGCAGTCCAAAACGCCTTCAAAAATTTTATTGATTCCTGTCCGAATGGTTTTTTTAGTAAAGGAATCAATGAACTACCTATGAGATGGCAAAAGTGCATAGATAGCAATGGTATATGCTTTGATTAAATAAATATATTATGTTTAAAAAAAAATCGACTATATGTTCCTCCTTTACAAAACGCCAATTTCATATGTAATGACCTAATATTATTTTAATATAATAAGAATTAAACATTTGGAATATGCAATTAAAATAAGAAAAATTTAATTATTAAATACTTCACCTAATTAAGGCCGCACTAAAAGACATTGAATGCTTACTTAAGTACTTAGTAAATATTTTGACATTAATTTTCTGACATTTATTTTCTGTCAAAATCTCTACTAAGAATCTCCTTAAGTACCCATTAACATTCAGATAATTATTCAGAAAAAGTTCTAAGCAATGTAGGAATGTGTTTTATGTTCTGAAAAACTTCAGAATAAAACATTTAAAAACTATATAAATAACCATAAAAAAAAATTATCAATATTAACGGGGCTTATGATGCACTTGGCATCTATGTCAGCCTCATAGTTCCTCATAGCCAATTTGTATAAAATTAATAAAGACTTATTAGTGTATTAAAGTGCGACCCTGCACAGATAAAATATAAAATTAATTAACAAACGGGCATCCCGCGAGAGAGCAACGCCAAAATAATATTAATTTGTTCCCGAACAAATTCTTCGGGAACATACCGGCTTTTGAGGTCACGATTTCGGTCACAATCCACCAACAAGTGCATCAAGTTCGATGACCTCTGTGGCTCAGTGGTTCAGCGCGTTGGTGCTCAAGCCGGGGGTCGCGGGTTCGAATTCCGCCGAAGGAACAATATAGTTTTTCTGTTTTCCTGGGTCATGTATGTGTATTAAATACGTATATAATATAATAAAAATCTTAAATATATGTATAGTATAAAAGTATTAATATACTTCCCGTTGTCTGGTACCTGTAACACAAGTTCTTTGGATACTTAGCACGGGGCCAGACTGACGTGGCGTGAAGCGTCCATAGATATTATTATAAGTCTTCCGTAACACCACAGTGAACACACTGAGGGGACTTCTTTGCCCAATCTTATAATTAAACTTGTTGAGTGGAACATGGCCGGAACGCAACCTCATAGCTGCAACCAAACTATTTCTGGAAATATTAACGCCTTCAAACCATGGGCTCAGACCTGGCTCATTAATCAAAGCCCTGTACCAGATACCCTGGAGGTTGAGCGAACATTATAAATTTTCCTCCACCTATCGATACAAATACGTTTAGCTACTTGGAAATTCTCTGTTTAGTATGGTTGTATATGCGCGGACATATCCCGGCCATCACAGAGTGCTTCCTTGGCCAGCCGATCGGCAATCTCGTTGCCTCTCACGACGATATGGGAGGGTATCCATTGCAGTGTAACGCGAGATGTCTTATTAAAATAATTTAGAATTTTAAGAACTTCATATGCAATGGGTACACCTCTTGCCCCGAGACGCAACGAGTAAGGTACTGGAGCTTGGACATTGGAGTCTGATAAAACAACAACTATATCTAAACTGTTAACCTGTGCATATCGAAGTGCTTCCAGTATTGCTAAAAGCTCAGCTCGCATGATAGAAATGTTTTCCCCACGTTTGATTTGGAAGAAGCATTTATTTTCACTACAACAAAGGCGGCACCAACACCCCTACATACGGACCCGTCGGTGTACAACCTGTGGTAGCCGGGATATGTGATATCCAAATCCTTTAAATTGAGAGATCTTAATACTGAAATATCAAAATTACGCTTGGCATGTGCTACTCCCTCGACTTGGAGTCTCATTATATTTTTAATATCAATATAAGACAACCATACTTCGAAATGGAACATCTCCAGGTTAGAGCTTGTATACATAGCTTTATCTTTAAAAATATTATGTATTTCAATTAAACTACGTGCATTCTTATTTCTGCAGAAATTACTAAAATGCGTCAAACGTTCTTGTAATTCTCACACAAGACAATGAAGAGACTTTCAACCAATATCTACATCCGAGCTAAAATCGACAAATGTATAATGGTGGAATAAAACTACCACAAATTCTTAGTACTTTGTTTTGTATAAGGTTAAGTTTATTTAAATGTGTTTCAACTGAACGCCCATATAAAAAGCTACCTTAATCAATACGACTTCTGATGAGACAAATGTACTGTCGTCGCAAATTGAGAAGCTTGTAATTTTTTCAGTTTTCTGATTAATATGAGCACTCCACTTCAGTGAGGAAATAAGCCACAATCTCGCTCAACAATAAACATCGAACCTTCCATGTGAATTTAATAGCCACAACAACAGAGGCAAAAGAGGTGATGTGTGCTAGATCACATCATTCACCCTTTTAATTCGAGTATGGCTACCATCTTTAAGGCACACATAATCGTTTTCAAACATTGTTCACCTCTTCTATCATTTTTCACAGACCATTTTTCGATCTTTTTTTTTGTGTGATGTGCATTCTCATGTCACCAACACTAATAGTCTTAAATCTCTACTTTCTTTCTCATTGTTAAAAGAGAGTAAAGCCACCTTATATGTGGTGTTGTATTGAGCCATATATAATCGAATACTCCGTTCACGTAAGAATGCTGGACACTCACTCTTAAGAGTTATAAGAGGTAAGTAAGAGGTAAGTTATATAAGAGACAAATGTGCTCCCTTTCAATTTACACATTTAAGTTGATCAGTTGTGCATATAACATGTTCACCACCACATTTCGGACATATCTGTGATTTAGCTGGACAAATATGTTTCAAATGATCGTACCTCCAGATTTTGAACATTGTGTTACAGAAAAAATTAATGACTCCACTCTCATACGGCAACCATATGCTTTAACATAATATGTTGGTAGAATGGTCCCTTCAAAAGCGATTCTAATGGTCTCAGATTTTCACCATTCACCCTTCTCATTCCTTTTTAATAGTTGCTTGACTGCTAATATCTTCACTTCACATTCCCAAATTTCTTTTTCATCCATATCAATATCCATGTCTCTAACTATCCCATAAGAATAAACAATTTCATTTGTTCTTCTGCCTATCGAACCTCTTTTCTTATTATTATCACTAGTAATAAAACTTTCTGCTGCACCGCTTTAAAGCAAATTAGAATTTTGTAAGGATTTTTATAGGAATCTTTCACAATATCCTGCACATTTTTCGTTCTTAAAAGCTTCGCAATAGCCAGTTGTTTTGGTAATGGATTCTGAGAAGAAACTGCAACTTCATAAAAGTTAGGTAGTACATCCTTCATCACTTGAGATAAATTTCTATCTTCATGTGATGGTCAATGCCTCAAATTAAGTTTCTTTTTTTTCGTAACCATGACAAACACTCATTATCTTCTACAGCACTTGATTCATCCCTTGCTCTCTTAAAATTAATTGGTAGACTATTATTTTCTTCACTCCTAACCTCAAATTTTCATCTTGACTTAAATTCATCATTCATCTTGACTTAAAGGGCTATTGTAATGGCGAATACCCTAATATGTTTCTTCGCACCTCTCTAGCATTCATATTGGTAACATCCACACCAGGAGGAGGTTCCTCCTCACTAATATCACTCATTATAAAAAAAGTTTTCACACACAAAAACTGAGAGTAGATAAAAAAAATAACAAAAATCGTCTTCACATGACAAGTGATCTGAATGACTGCTGATCCTACTGATATTATAAATGTGAAAGTTTCTGAGGAGGGATGGATGTATGTTTGTTACTCTTTCACGTTAAAACTACTGAACGGATTTTGATGAAATTTAGTATGGTAGTAGTTTGAGCTATGGATTAACACATAGGCTACTTTTTATCCCGAAAAAGTAGTGTTCCAGTGAGATACCGTATTTACGCTGGCGCAGCCGCGGGCAAAAGCTCATATTTTTAATAATAACTTTGTACAGATTGCACAATATATTTAATTTGGAATAATGATTCTTATTGTAATAACTACTGAGGACTAATAAATACTGAGGGTACTGCAGACCTAACCAAAGTTTTTTTTAAAAGACCAGGAGTTTTAAAGAGCTTTTGGTGTAGTGATAATAAAACCATCTGCTAATAAAACAATTAAAAAACTACTTACATCACATGGTGGCGTAAGCTCCTGCTGCTGCCTTCTCTGCTGTCCTCCCTTGAATCTGATGAGGTCTGATCTCTTCAGCGCCCTGTTTTCCGCCGCAGCCACTCTGTACCTTTGGTCAACACATCTCTTGCAATGCCATGATGCACCTGTTTCAAAGAAATTATTTTTCAAAGATTTATTTACTTAAAGAAAGAGAATAAATAATAAATATGACTGTATATTTGAAAGATTATACATCTTAGGTTGCAAAAATATAACATAAGAAGAAAAAGATAACATTTAAAAACCAATACATACAAGAAAAAAGTTGTAATAAAAAATGCTCACCATTAATCCACGACTCCACGGGCGGAGTATGGCATTTTGCGTGGTACCCTCTCCCGCACATGTCACATGCAATAATAGCATTGATGGCAGGGCTCGCGGCCGGGCCCTCTCTTCTCTTACACACCACACACATAATCCGTCCATCATCCACCGGGGGGACGCTGAGCAACTTAAGCGAGGACACTGGGGCCCAAGCGTGAGTTCCGTCACCAAACTTGACGAGGCACCGCGCCACGCCCGTTCCGACCTCACACGAATCATTATCGTTGCTGGTGCTTAGCTCTACAATTGTGCCTAAAAAATTGTTGTCTGTTAAGTCGGTTCACCGACGATAATTTTACGTGATATCGTCATCACAAACCGAACGCTTAGGCCGATCGTGCCGTTCATCGACTTATAAGACGTTATCACGTCAAAAACATTATGCCACATTTAGTAGGTAGCTAGTACTAAACTTTACCTCTCTGTATAATTGCTGAAACCTATTATTAATCACTGTTTCTATGCAGGTAGGTAAATATAACTTACATATTCTAATATGGATATTAATAATAATCTGAGACGACATATTATTATGAAACTATGGTTATGGAGTTGATACATATTTAAAACTTCCATTTTATTCCATACTAGCTAATCAGAACTGGCATAAAGAAATAACTACCAACCTACTGCAGCTTCTACACCAACAACTATGTATGAGAAAATTTAAGCGTCGTTTATATATTGGAAAAATACAAAATTTCCAATATACGCCATTAAAACCATCCCAGAACATCCACAATTATTTCAAGACCAAAATAAGGCAAATTGGTCCAGCTTTTGTCAAGTTTTAGTGAGACATAATAATTGCAATCCATTTTTTATATAAATAGAATAAAAAATAATTTAATCCTTTATTTTGTATATATTAATGTCTAACAATCTTACTGTTAAATCTTTAGTCAATATCATCAGTACTTTAAGCTATTCTAAGTCAGTAAATAAATGTGGCGTTTTATTTATTACCTTACCTAAATAATATTTTCCATCCTTGTTAGGAACAAAGACGTCATCACCACATTGGAAGGGGTTGGTAGTGTTTTTCTCCGTGTTGGTCGTAGAGTCTGGCATGGCATCCTGTGTTTCTTCCTCTTTTTTTTCATTCTTTTTGTTAGGACATGGTGCAATTGTCTTGTCAAAGTTGCTCAATAGTGCATCGATCAGGGAGATCTGCTTTGACACCTCTTTGAAAAAGGAAAACACTATAGTAAGATATTTTAATGATAAGTAATTATAAGTTAATAAAAATTTATTACTTATTAGGTTTGGCCTTCTAAAGAAGAAAATATATTATTCTTGAATGACTTATTGCTTAGTTTACTTCTTTCATTATTTACTATATAAAACATTAGTTCTTTTCATGTTTTAATTTCGAAAAAAATAAAAGATCCATATTAAGGTTTAAAATTATTGTCACACTATTTCTATAGTACTTTACAATGATATTTTATTTAATTTCAGATAAAACAGGGCGCAATATGTACGCTGAATAACACAATTTGAGTTTTTGGGTACTTCACACTAATATCATAATATTATTAATTTTTATACACATTTCATGATAATGTTTTTTTTTTTTTTGTATGGTTCCATACCTCAAAATAAAAAAGAACTGAGACCCTTTATATGATCACTTGTTGTCCGTCCATCTGTCTGTCTGGCAAGATCTTTATTTCAGAAACATGTGGGTTATCAAGTTGAAATTAAAACCCACTCAGGTATATTTGCCACAAAAAACGCATATTCGGTTACTTCCCTCTATATTCTATAATTCTAGGTGAATTATAAAATTTGGCATGTCACATCGTGATATATTATACTACAAGTATATGAAAAAAAAATTGAAAACACTTTTGTAATTAAATAACATACTTACACTAGATCTAAACTCAGTTTCAGAGGGGGTCGAAATTGCAAATTGAAGCTACTAGTTCAAATAGGGTATCATATGAAAGACCTTGATGTGAGCATTCCACAAGAAATTTTATTTATTTTTTACAATGCATAACTTTTTTTTTTAATTAAAAATGTCAAAAGTAAGGGTGCATTTATAGCACAATATGAATCACAATGTGGCCACAGCAAAATTGAGCTTTATTGACTAGGCAACAACATACAGATTTTTTACATTAGGTTGTACTTTGTTGCCTAGTCAATAAAGCTCGGTGCGCAGCGCCCGGGCACCACGTCTAACTGGGTGCTAATAGCTTCTCCGAACAAACTTTCATCACCCGTTTTCAGGCTTAACAAACACTGCAAGACTCAATTTCTGAACCTATTATTACTTACTATTTTTACTTTGTACTCTAAACACTCAGTGGACAAGTAGAACTCGTTCTTGTTTTATTAATAGAAGTAAAACAGAATAAGTTTTACAAAAAAACAACATCACAAGAGTTGAAAATGTAACTCTAATACCAAAATAAAATACACAATATATTTACACTATCTAACCAATAAGACAATAATTATACTTACATAATATATCCATATTTGGAGCAAGAATAAACAAAAATATTGAGATCATTGTTTTTGTTTATGGGTTAAAATAATAGTATAGGTTGAGTGAGAAATATATTTCACTATGTCATATAAAAATAAAATTGACTTCAATTTGATAATTTTCTATTGCATTTGTTGTATCTTAGTTGTATTTAGAATATATTAGAGATCTAAATTAAAATAACATTTTAGCATGTTTTTTACTTCATGCATTACATATTGCAACGAATTATAAGTAATTAATATTTGCAATTTCAATGTTCAAAAGGAAGATTTTTTTCCTCAAGCAATCTGCTATAAAATAAAAGCTACATTAAAATAACTTATGAGGTACATAATCATATCTTTATCATTATACTTCTAAGGTTATTCTTAAAGTGTAGTGCTTTGATGATTTATTATAAATTATTACGAAAGCTTGTAATCAAGTTATTAGAAGAATGATTAGAATATAGACCTAATGTTGAAAACGATCGTTTACTGGCTGAATATACAACTCTTCAATAAAATACGAAATAGCAGCATTGAAGATGCAAGATTATCGTAATTTTTACTGTAAAGATTTTGTAAAGACGGTTTCTAAGAATTTGTAAGCACTAGGCATGCTTACAGATTATACGAATACCTTATCATAAAACTCAGCTTATCTGTAAATAACTACTCACCAGCGTTAATGTCCATTTCAGTTCTCCTCAAAAGTGTAAATAACGGGGCATTACACCTTTAATTAATACATAATTCAAAATCATACTTTAAGAACAAATACCACAGGATTGGCGCTATTGCGGCCATTAAAGAAGTCAAACGAAACTGTTTTCCCGCGGTAACCTAATATTACATTACATAAAAAATATAACAGAGCGTACACGGCAGTGATTATTTCAATTCATTGCGTAAACTAAATTTATTAGTTTTATTCATAACGTAGGTAATTATATGAATCAAATGGTAAATATATTTAAAATAACACTGAAATGTCTAGTTGCAAATCGCTGTCGTCTAATTTTTTTTGGCAACTTCTTTACTCTATGATTTTTGGTTTCGTCTATTGTTATTTGTCTTTATCATCTATGACTTAGCATGGTTTCATTGTAAACTATTTTTATTAGGCCCTTCCTTACATACGAAATTGGCGTTTTGTTGTATTGGCGACTTTGATCTCAAATATCTTTTTGGTTAGGAATTCCAATTTCAAATTTATACCGCTATTTACTTATGCGTTTGTGTTTCGAAAACCTTAATTCATTTGTTTTTTCTCTTTTGGTTTTTTATTTGCGTCACTCTGTTTACAAAATGGAAAATTTGAAATATTGTATTATTTTCGAGTACGAGTTCCACCTTCGCACCAGTGCTGCAGAAACGAAAGGATTAATGATGTGTATGGCAGCGGTATCGCAAAAAAAAACTTGTGCGTTTTTGGTTCTAACGTTTTCGTTCTAGAAATTTCTACCTGCAGAACAAGCCCTGTGGACGGCCGGAGACCAAAGTTGATAATGAAGAATTGAAGGCTATTGTGGAAGCGGATCCATCGCAAACCACGTCCGAGTTAGATGCAGGCTGCGGTGTTAGTGATAAAACTTTAAAGGTACCTCATGAATTGAGTGCAGCAAACCGACAAACGCGCGTCGACTGCTGAGTTACATTACTCAACCGGCACAATAATGAAGGGATTTTAAATCGAATCATTACTTTTGATGAAAAGTGGATCCTGTACGATAATCGGAAACGCTCATTGCAATAGCTGAACCCCGGCGAACCAGCCAAAGCCTGCCCTAAGCGAAAATTGACTAAAAAAAGTTACTTGTGAGCGTTTCGTAGAATAATGCCGAAGTTGTTCACTACAGCTTTCTTAAATCTGGCCAGACGTTTACGGCAGATGTCTATTCCCAGCAACTGCAAATCATGATAGAAAAGCTAGCTGCTAAACAACCGAGGTTGGTCATTCGCTCTAGGCCACTGCTGCTTCAGGACAACGCTAGACCACAAACTGCACAATAGACGGCTATCAAATTAGGCGAGCTTCAATTGGAATGTCTAAGGCATCCACCGTACACCCCGAACCTTGATCCAACAGATTACTATTTTTTCGAAATTTGGATAACTTCTTGCAAGGGAAAAAATTCAACTCCGATGGGGCAGTCCAAAGCGCCTTCAAATAGTTTATTGATTCCTGTCCGAATGGTTTTTTTAGTAAAGGAATCAATGAACTACCTATGAGATGGCAAAAGTGCATAGATAGCAATGGATATTTTATGTTCCTCCTGTACACAACGCCAATTTCATATGTAATGACCTAATATATAATACAAGTATGGATGGCTTGATAGAAAAATAAATTTTCACTATAAAATATAAAATAAAGTAAAAGCTCTACAAGTACATAAGGTACCTACGAGCTCGTTCCTACACTAGGAAGAAGAATAAAACATGGAAGGAATACTAAAATCAAAGCCGTGAGCATCTATCTCCCTCACAAAACCTCTATAGCAAAAACCCATATGCGTGACCAACCCAAGGCTTTTTTTTAGGGTTCTGTAGTAACTACATGGAACCCTTAGTTTCTTCTCCAACTACGGCGATGCCAAAAGGTTTTTTTCTCTCTAGCGCATACATACTTTATAATTTTTGCCTGCGCCTTTTATACTCGCTTTAGCCCATGTTCCCACGAGTGATTTTTTGTGGTGAAATGCAACTACAAAACGTAAGGATAAAACAAAATATCCGCTTGTATCTTTCACACGGCAGCGATTTTTAGTCATGGCAACTTTTAATGGCGTACTGTTCTATTTCAAGCGACAGGCGATTGGCGACAAATGGAATAGAACATTTATTATGTTCTATTATATTCTGTATATATTCTGTATATATTCTGTATATATGATGGTGATAGTTGCTGTTCCCACTACAGTTTTAAAATCGTTTGCGCAGCCTTAAGTGCGCTGCGAGTCCTTGGGCTTGTATGTATGTATGTTTTGTTTGCTGTCACATATTGTGGTCGTTGTATCTAATTATATCACGTATTTTAGCAATCAGCTTATTAATGGAATATGGTTTTTGGTTAATGTTTATACTATGTTATTTTTTAGCAAAGCCTAAACAAGGTACTAAATTGTTTTTGTCAATATATTAATTGAGTTTTAAATTTAATACGACGCATTAGTTCATTTGCTCATAAAAGTGATATTATACGATTACGTATTGCAACAGTGAACATGAATTATAAATATCTAATGATATTATTATCTACTGAGAGCTCCGTGGCCTAGTGGGCAGACCGTTTTATTTGCACTCTAAAAGAGTGCAGGTTAGATTCCCAGGTTGTGGCGTGTATCAATGAGCCTTTTTAGATCTCAAGTAAATACATTATAGGGACGCTCTAACGGTGAAGGAAAACACCGTGAGGAAATCCGCACATGGTTGGCCCCAGACGTATTGACCAGTCATTGCTCTGGATTAGGTTGACTATGTTGTGAGAATGCCGTATCTGCTTGGGCAATCATACGACATTTAAAAACCAACTGTCCCAGGCACTACAGTATTTCAAGAGTGGTTACTTCGCTCCAATAATGGATGAAAAGGGCTAAGTATTATCTACTGGTAAACGATAAATAAATATCATAATACAACATAGATTATAATTCTTCCTCTCTCAAATTTCTCTCTCTTTATAAATATTTCTTGTATTTGCAATGTTGGTATAGTAATAGCTAGGTTACGACATTATATTTATTTCTTTTACTCAAAACCTTCTTTTTTAGCTCCATTTCAGCTATTTCATTTATGTATTATTAACCATCTTTACGTCTGATGCACCTGAAAGACGAGACAAAAGTGATTATAAAACGGTCGTGGGAATGTTCAAATCGACGACCCAAAGTGTTCAATCTCGACAAAAAATTTGACATCGTCTTTTTATCGGTTAATTCGAAAGAGTTAATAATTATAAATGCCCGAGTAAAACACTATTCAGCATTACCTGTCGGTATGGTACGAAATCACGGACTAAGTTCTGGCACAGTGACCGAGAGCACTATACTAGAAAGATGACCAGGCAAAAGACAGTGAGAGATTTGTTTACCCGAGCTCTGCAATCATCTGATCCTTAAACGTATTCATATTACACAACAGGTCATAACACTTCTTGTGTATAAACAGTTTTTATTGTACACGCTAAAAGGGTTTAAATGCGACCTTTTATTTATATTATCCATTTTTTATTTGTTCTTATTCAAGTTCTGAGTTTCTGACCAGTCTAAAAAAAGTTTCTCTTTCGAAAAAGTATATAATTTTCTCAATGTGGATCCCGTGAATCCCGCATTTTTTCAAAACTATTTTTCCGCGATTCTCCACCTCTTTAGAATTTGATTTTTTACCAGTGGTAATGGTGATCACTAGCTTCCTATTAATGAATATTAATATTGCAGATGCTACTTCTGCTAAAATTAGACAAAAAAAAATAAAAAATAAAATTCGATTTTTCTTGTCCATAAGTCATAGCAGACTTGAAAAGGGTTCAAAATGTAGCTTTTTGTATGTTCCTTAAATAATATATAACATCTTTTTAGCTATTCCTTAAGAATTTTGAATTACATTCTTTTTTCACTTTTTTATCAATGCGGGATACGAATTTTCTTTTTGAGATAATTTTAAAAGTATGCAAGCGAGCTTCATAGGTATTTTACTCGGGCATTTATAATTAAGTACTCTTTCGAATTAACCGATAAAACGACGATTTCCGTTTTTTGATTGAGATTGAACACTGTGCGACCGCGACATAGAAAAGTGACTCGTGTTGGATTTAATCCCGACTACAAAAAATCGCTCGTGGGAAGGTAGCTCCATATTTTATTTTTTAATAGAAACATTAAAAAAACGAACATGGTAATTGTTTAATGCTGTACAGCCAGATTATAAAAAAAGGTGCTGTTATTTGTCAAATATCAACTGATTTGAAATTACTTTTGACAATTTTTTAGTTATCTACATATTTGTAAAAATTTGTATTTTGTAAACATTTATTAAAAAAACCCGATTTACAATACGTACATACAGTCAATTCTTTAAAAAAGTTAAGTGACGAAAATAAGTCCTTGCTTGAAATCGTAGCAAGTGGTAAAAAGTGAACATAAGTTTAAGTATTTGTGCAAAACTGATATACATACCCGTTGATTTTCATCATTCATGGGTAATTCTGGGTTAAAACAACACTATGAAACTGCGTCCAAAACAGGGGTACTACAAATATCTAATAGCAAGCTAAAGGAAATACCTCAAGAAGTGTTTCACTTGCCTGATCACCTGAGAAATTTAGACCTATCCAAAAATAAAATAACAAGCATCCCCGATGATATAAGTAGATTTAAATTATTAAGACAACTGAACTTGAGCAGCAACTCTATTCAAAATGTGCCCAATTCGTTGGCAAGCCTCAAGAAATTGGAATTGCTCAACTTATCTCTTAATAGTATTGTCAACCTTCCCGATTCGTTTGTAAATTTGAGCAACTTGAAGCAATTATACTTAAATAATAACAAATTTAAGCTCTTTCCCAAACAATTACTTGAGCTGAAAAATTTGGAAGTTATTGATCTTTCCAATAATAAACTTGTATATTTACCCAATGGATTGTCAAAAATAACAGCAGCAGAAATGAATTTAAGTAGAAATGAAATATCAAGTCTGAGTGAAGATTTACATGAAGCTCCGAAGTTGAAGATTTTGAGATTGGAAGAAAACTGTTTGGCCTTGGATGCAATAAAACCGAGCCTGCTCAGAGACTCGAAAATTCACACATTAAATGTTGATGGCAACCTCTTTGAATCAAAACAGCTGGCTGCCCTTGAGGGTTACAACGAGTATACTGAAAGATATACAGCCATGAAGAAGAAGATGTTTTAATAAGAAAGCACCAATTTTTTATATTATTAAAAGTTGCATAAATGTTTACCAAGATATTGTCAGTCTTTTACACAAATCATTGTTCGCATTATTGGTGGTTGTGTTCTCATTATTGGTGTTACAAATTCTATAATTTAAAACATCACATTAAATGATACCTACTAGAAGCTGTTTGTTAAAATATGTAGAAGAAAGTAATTGCATCGTACATCAGCCTACAATTAAAATATTCATATGATAAAAATAAACTTTCTGTTTTTGAATGTTGGAAGATAATTTAATTCTAATTTAGGCAAGACACATCATGCTTATCAACTCACCAGGCAAGTTTGTTAGTTTCAAAGAAAATTTTACAGCTATGAATGCAAATTACTAATGACATACGATAAAATTGGTAAAGCACAAAAATGCATAATAAAGTTATTCATAATAAATAGGTAGATATAAATATTGTATATAATATTATAATATGTGTATTTGAAAACATTTTGTAAATGTATGAATACTTTAATAATTGTCCAAATAAGTTAATTTATTGTAATAAACTATTATAAAAGTAATATTTTATTTATTTATTCGCAGCATGCTTACAAGTAATTATTAATTACTAATTAAATACTGGGGCAGAATAAAGTACATAATAGGCAGTAGACATGCATATTTACCTGTGGCATCTGTGATAAGCAAATCAAGGATGCTGCATATCAACATGTTGTAAAGATTCTCTGTGAACTGTTATTATTGTGGGTAAAATAAATTGCTTCACAGAACAAATGATCAAATCTCTCTTGATTCGGACCAGCAAATGAGCAGACGAATCATCTGATGATAAAAGATTACCGCCGCCCAAGTGTGTCATTACAAGTGTTTGCTACACCAGAGAAGTTGCATGTGCGTCTTTCAGATTCCCACTCCGCATTGGCTACCAAGTTATTTAATAACCAAGGTTATCGTAGGCCCAACGTAATCGTTACGTCAAACGATACCTAACACAAACGCTTAGACCATTAAATTGGTTGGATGCTCTAAGCACAAACGTTTGTCGAGACGTTCTACTCGTGTTGAAGCATGGCTTTCCCTCGATATGGACTATGGAAGTATATTATGTGCGACGCGGCGAGCACTTTTTATGGTAATACTAGCTTTTGCCCGCGGCTTCCCCCACTAATACTCCCGCAGGCAGTGCCGGTTTTAGTATTGACAGCGCCCTGGGCTATTAATGAATGATGATTTCATACTGCGATTATAGATTTTACTAAGATTATAGTGACGAAAGTGGAAAGATGTTTCATAGCTGCTGCAGACTCTGTGACTATAATCTTTTGACTTGCCTTTAGTAGGTTACCTTGGCTAAAATATTGTTTGATAAATATATTTTATTATTATAACGATTTTCTTATTGTTCCTAGCATACACTATAATAGGCTACTTGACTCATATTTAATTTCATACATTGAAGGAGTATTTCCTTTAGTACTTGGCTTAGGAAAACGTATTCTAGCGATATCATAAATTAAAAAATTAAGATTGAATATATTTGATATAAAAATATGTATTTTTGTTTCTTTTATTTCTACTGATGAAAACACCTCGAAGAGCAAGGATGTGACGACCATAGATAATAAGTAGTACTATTGAAGCGGTGACGACAGCACACTAAACACATTCTGTTTATTAATTCTGATAATAGCTAGTTCATGACATCTTAAAAAGTTATTTATGTCAAAACGTCAAACGTTTACGGCGGTTTTTAAAAAGTATATTTGTAAAAAATTTTTTTTGTAGGTTTTTAGGTTTCAAAATAATGATAAATTATTATTTTGTATGTAATGAAACAATTATGAAGCTTTTAGGACGTAATAAAAACAAGGTCAAGTAGCCTATTGTCGGTAGTGGTTGGAATGTGCCGTAGAAGTTGTTCGGCTTCCTCAGTGACACGGCTTTTAAGGTAATGGTGTTTCTGAACATCATCAATGCAAGAATTTTTAAGTATTAAAGAAATAAATAAATCCTGAAAGCTAGCTTACCCATTCCGAATATTTCCCCGAAAATTTTGGCAAACTTACTGCAGGCTGTCATTCGCAGTTGCAACTGATTCCATAACACTATTTACACTACCTATTTATATAACTACTTAAAGCATTTTTTAACAGCGACTTGTAATCAGTGTACAACTCCTCAGCCTGCTCGTACAAATCATCGGTAATATACTCAGATTTTTCTAGGTCTCGTCGGCTTCTACTTCTAATATAGGTAATCGTATTATGATTAGAAGTAAATGTTTGCCAGTAGTTTTCAAGGGTTTCTAATCGGGTATCTATATATCCTTTGTTTAAGCACTCTTTCGGCGACTTTTTAAAATTTATTCGAGCTTTATTAATTTTACCTATGATACTTTTCTGAATGACTATTGCCTCCATATTTAAGCTCTTTAACTATGTCCAGTATATTCTTCGCAAAAAACTTATAATAATTATGTTCGCAGTTCGCACAGCACTATTTTTCCTATTATTTTTGTCCTTTTGCACTATTTTTTTCACTATAGGGATTATGGATCAAAATCGCTCACTCAGGGCTTCAATGTACAAACTTTTGGGGTGCTCCGGTTCGGCCGCTCGGAGTGTAGACGGACACCTGCTCCAGCCACCTTGGGTTTCCCTGCGGCCAGAGCCAAAGAGTCCAGTATGTTGGGGCAGTGTACATGTAAAACGAGCTGGCATACATGGAAAAAGATATGCTCAAGGCCGTATTTAGCAAATTTGGGTGATTAATGTCCATATCTCAACCCGATTAAGCATACCCTGAGCTTGAAGGCTAGTATACTTATAGTATCAAAAAATTAACATTATATTAGCTAGAAACAAGAAATTAAATATTTTGTGCGATTATATATATTTATCCAATATATATTTATCCAAGAGAAAAAAACTTCTACAAAAATTTAAGTATAGTAATACTTTCTAATATTTTTCTCGTTTAATAGATATTAGTCGAATACTTACTCAAATCGACTATTGAGGAATTCTAACCAAAGAAGATATACCTATTTGAGATTAAAGTGGACAGTAAGACAAAACGCCAATTTCATATGTAATGACCTAATACACGTAACATAAGCATTGAGCACTCAGCAGGCTCCAACAGTTCGTCTTACTATGCAATTAAGATAGAATGGTACTTAAGAATAGCTGCATTTCCACTACGACAGCCGTAGACTAAAATATTTTTTCAAGTTTTGTGATCCGAATTCTGTAATAATTAAAGCAGTGGTCGTTGAGAATCAAATTCACTAATTCGGAAGGCAATCAAAACGCATTAGAAAACACGAAACGAGTGAATTAAAAGTCAAAACGTCAACGGCCTATGACAAAATTGTTAATTTTAAATGGCTTGTGCAAAAAATTTACTGTAATACTCGAAATCGATTGAATAAATGGACGATATCACGAAACCGAAAACATTGAGAATTGAGCTGATTTTTTATATTTTAGGACAAAACAAAATACGATTTTTTAAACCATATCTCAAGTCATATTATATTTGGGCCCACGATGTTCAGTCTCCTTTGGTATAGTTATAAATTGTGTATAGATCCCAGTTTTGGATCATAAAAAAATTATAATTTTATATATTTTAGGGGTGATATACATGTGAAGTGGGGATGAAAAATATTTTTTCATTCTACCCCATCGTGTGGGGTATCGTTGAATATGAATATGTCTTTTAAAATAAAGGCAAGGTTTCATAAATGACTTTGACAAAATCAACCATTTTCGAGTAATTGGCCTCCAAAGTGGTGGCCTCCCGTGGCATTTCTTAACTATGAGACAGAAACTTACAATTTTCCATACTGGTAGATCATAAATACTCTTTAGGAAAATAATTTTGAACGTAATCGGACAGTAACTTTTTAAGAAATTTGAAAAAAAAAAGTATACGTACGCGTTTATAGTTACGGAACCCTTAGACATGTCTTGACATGCTCTTGGTTAGGTTATTTTAACATTGCGCGTGAGCTTGACGTCCTTTCGCTGTTGTCTGTTGGAAGTATGGACCTTATTTTTTTATTTTATTTAAAAACAGATTTATATTCTTTCACAAACAGTGTAGCAAAATCAGTTTTCAGATATCTTTGATGACAATATTAATAAATAATAATAATAATGTATTATATGAAGTAAATTTCCGCTTTTTGCAGGTTTTATACTATTATTAACATATTATTGAAAAATAAATATATCCAATACCTATGTATTCCAATACCTATGTATTGGAATTATTTGAATACTTAATCTAGTCATATTCGAATACCTAATAGGTATTGCCTAGTTTACACACAATATATAATGATGATGATAATAGGACTAGCGAATGTTCGAAGGTATCGATAGTGGTGTAAAAGACTAAGAAAGGTACCTAATACTTATTTCATCATATTATTATGATTATGTATGGTGTTATGATGATGGTGGTCATGATGATTATTTAATAGTAACATAATATGCTTCCAATTATATGAACAATGCTGAAAATTCCAAACGTGTATATTTAAAGACTGAGGAGTTCTGTTCAGTCCTTTTGGATCCAGGCACATACCTTGGCACAACATTTCACTATTTGGTAGCTTTCAAAAAAATCGATATTTGTCTAAAAGACTATGAGAAATACCTATATCAACATAGTGTATCATGATGTAATGTGGTGGTGATGATAATTATTAAATTATAGTGACATACTATGCATGCAGTTTTATAAACTATGCTGAAATTTCCAAACGTGTATCTTCAAAGACTGAGGAGTGCCGTTTAGTGCTTTTGGATCCAGGGTATAGGGAACAGAATTAAAACCACGGTTTTGGTTAGTTATGTGCCGCTGGAGGGTTCAAACGTACCGTACGGTGTGACTGTTGTTCCCGGAATGGCGGGCAAAGCATTACAAATTTAACGTCCCAGCGGCCCGACTTTTCTTTTTGTTACATAAACACAAAATTATATATTTAAAAAAAAATGGGCTTATAAACAACTTAATTCTAATAAGTAATACCGTGTAATAATAATAACTTATGCCTAGATGAAACCTAATCGTAGTGCGTCGCCTACACAGGGTATACCTTGGCACAACTCATGGATCACATCAGTCTACCATTTGGTGACAATGGGACCAACTTGGGAGTCAACAATTTAAATTAAAAAAAGAATTTCGGAAATCGGTCCACAAACGGCAGAGTAATCGCGTTTACATACACACAAAAAAAACATACACACGAATTAATAACCGCCTCCTGTGTTTTGAAAGTCGGTGGAAACCCCACATGGAAATCCGTTGCGTAGTTTTAAAGATCTAAACATATATAAGGACAGAGTACAGACAAATAAAGCGACTTTGTTTTATAATATTATGTAATGATGACTGGTGAGTAATTAAAAATACAAAATTATTATCGCATCGATTGCAAACGTCTTTAAAGCCGGCTTTTACGCTTGACTACGAGGGCGGCACTGAAAATTTCGGGAATCAAGGAAGTGACACAACATTACTACTTAAAAATGTATTTATTGCTTTTCGAAGTATTCTCCGCGAAATTTGACACATTTTTCCATACGATGGAACCAATCATTGAAGCAACCATTCCATTCGGAAGTTGGGGTCTCCAAAATGGCCGTTTTGTAGGCGTCCACAGCTTCTTCAGGTGATGAAAATCTCCATTTTCACGCAATTTATTCTTTATTTTAGGGAAAGTATAGAAATCATTAGGGCTTGGGTCGGGGCTGTACGGCGGATGGTCTAATAATTCTATGATTTCTTGCTCTAAAAACTCTTTTGTTCTGTGCGCGGTGTGAGAACTCGCATTGTCGTGATGGAGGATGATGCGGCGGTTGCAGTTCTCTTTACGGAGTTCAGAAACGACCTGTGGCAAACGAATGTTAGCATACCATTCTGCATTAACCGTTCTTTGTCCCTCAAGAGGAATAGTCGCAACATGGCCGGTTTTGGAGACAAACGTGGCCACCATTTTTTTTGCAACACTCCGTGAACGAACAATTTTTGTTGGCTTTAACTCATTTTCGAACACCCAAACTCGTGACTGGTTTTTTGTTTCGGGTTCGTACGCGTATATCCAGGATTCGTCACCTGATACGATGTTGTATACAACATTTGAGGATCCTGCGTGGAATCTTTCGAGAGTTCTGACGCACCAAGTAACGCGAGCCGCTTTTTGCTCTTCACAGAGCAAATGCGGTATCCATCGGGAAAACAACTTTTTTACACCTAATTGTTCATGCAAGATTATTTGTATTTGACTCATGCCAATGTCTAAAGTTGCCTGAATTTCGCGGTATGTCACATGTCGATCTTCCTCAATCAGCTTACGCACAGCATCAACGTTTTCTTGGGTGACTGCAGTTTTTGGACGACCTTGACGGGGATCATCACTGAGCTTGACACGTCCACGTTGAAATTCAGAAAACCAGCGATAAATTGTGGTTTTGGATGGGGCTTCATCACCAAATGCAGAAATCATCCGGTCAACACACTGTTTTTGTGTTAAACCACTTCGAAAGTCATAATAAATCATCGCTTTAGAATTTTCTCGAGTCAATTCCATTTTCTCAACGACTAAACAAGTTTGACAAGACCTTGTGACAAGACCGAGAATCTTTTTTTAAATAAATAAACGGTATTCGATTTTTAAAACCAAGGAGTTTTAAATTAAAAGGATTTTAATATGACAGGAACAGTGGAAATATTCCATTCCCGATACTTTTAGTGCAGCCCTTGTATGTGTGCGTGATGACTGATGAGTCGTGTCATCATGATTTATGGCTGCGATTTTAGCCTTATGCCTGTAACCCTACTGTAGCCTAAAGTAGAACCTGTGAACATAATTAATGGCTTAAAATAGCAATTCAAGTATGTGGTATTGTAATTTGGTTGTACTTAATAAAAATAGTTCTTAGGCATATTAAAGTTGTGTACGTAATTGAATTCAAAGCTGACATGATAAATAACAAACTTTAAAAGAAAAAATTTTTTGTTTGTAATCGTGGTAAGATAAATTAAAAAAAAAATTTATTTGCTCACACACAATAATAACTAAACTAGGGGAACAGTCTCTTCCATACAATCTAAAATAATAAAATAAAAATTAATTTCTTGAAAATATAAATAGTCACATATACCTATACACTAAAGCAGGGATTCCCAAAGTGGTCTTTGGTTACTAGGGGTCGACATAAACGAAAACTGATTTTGGGGGTCGACGAGGTCTAAAAATCGACCCCTATTAAATTAACACAAGTTTTTATTTAAAACTTTCAAGATGGGTAGGTAGGTAAGATCAAGGTAGGTACTGTATTTTTTATGTTGTGTTACGTGTACTAATAATAATTAATATTTTTGTAGGAAATAGCATTGTTGTAGTAATGTAAAGTCTCAAGTTCGTACATGATGAAAAACTCGGCAAGTCAGTGTGGACAAGTTTGTGCAAGATAATGAGTTCGAGCGTAAACGTTTCAGGCGCCCCACTGTGAGATAGTGATCGGTTGAGCTATCTGTAGATTGTTTGCAACAGTTTGCAGTTGCCTCAGTTGTTCCAATTGTAAAAATTTACTAGTTTAATTTGTTTTAGTATTTGATTGTAATTTTTTTTGCCCTATGGTAAACACAACATATTTTAAATAGGTAGGTATAAAAGTATTTGTAAAAAATACTTACACTTAAGTTTTTAATTAGGTAGGTACCTAAACTTTAAAGTGTTCAGTTTGCTTTGGTTTTCGTTCTTATGCTGATAGGGACCTACTTACCTAATACAAATTTTCTATACCTAATTGCCTACTATAGTTACTTACCTAATATAGGTATCCAAGTTTATCAATGAGTAAGTCAGTAATACCTAACAAACATCCATTACCTGGGTGTGATAAAAATAAGATAGTGTGCAATTTTTTTTTATTTAGGTAGTTTCTTATTTTTTTTATTTGCAGGATTACTGAGAGTTCTATGATGGCGGACACGAAAAAAAAATGCAGACAATACAGTTTGGACTACTTGAAGTTCGAATTTATTGCATCTCCATCAAATCAACACTTGCCGATGTGTCTCATATGTGAAAAAGTATTCAGTAACGATGCCATGAATCCTTCAAAAATGGATGACCACTTATCAAGAGTACATGCTGACAAAAAAAGTAAGCCCTTGTCATTTTTTCAAGCACTCAGAAACCCCACACAATTGGAGAGCAGCTTATCTTACTAGCCATTGCGGAGGTCCTTAACAATGAGTTGCACAAGCCCGCACATGATATTTTGAAGAGAATACCTTTGAGAAATAACACCGTTCAGAGACGCATAGACGAGATGGGACGCGATGTGGAAAACATTTTATGCAAGTTCTTACAGACCAACAGATTCTCTCTCCAGTTGGACGAGTCTACATTACCCGGCAATGAAGCTCTGTTGTTAGGATATGTTCGATATATCAAAGATGAACAGAACAGAACAGAAACAATGTTCTTCCATGGAATAGCTTTGTCAGTAAAAAAATGTATATGTGCCAAGAACTGCTTTTTGCTACATATTTAGAGACTAATTCCAGAGGAGAATCGATTTTTCAGGCCGTGGAACATTTTTTACTGACAAAGCTATTCCATGGAAGAACATTGTTTCTGTTGCGACTGATGGTGCACTGTCTATGGTTGGTCGTCATCGTGGTTTTATAGCTCACTTAAAGCGACAACTGCCTGATGTACTGGTCATTCACTGCGTGATTCACACGCAGCATTTAGTAGCAAAAAAGCTGAGTCCTAGATTGCATAAGTCTTTACAATATGTAATAAATGCTATCAACAAGATTTGAAGCAATTCTTTGAACTCTCGGTTATATGCTCAGCTATGGGAAGAAAACGACGAAGTCTTTACTCGATTACTTCTGCACACTGAAGTTCGCTGGTAATCAAGAGGCTCTTGCTTAGAAAGATTTTCAGCCATTTTTTAATCTGTGTTGGAGTTTTAACAATAAAAAGATCCGAATTTGAAAGAAAATCTGAACATTTGTAAAACAGATATTTATTACTTGACTGATACCTTTGGAATGTTCAACAAAGTTAATTTGCAGCTGCAAACGTGACGATCTTAACTTTATCGGCCTTCGTGGGTAAACTAATCCTTTATAAACAAAATTTAGGAAGAAAAGAATATTCGCAGTTTCCGAATTAGTCAAAATTACCAGAAACACTTGGACGCATTATACAAGGATTTTACGGAGAGGTTTGAGGATCTTTTAAATTTACAAATTCCTCAATGGATAATAAATGCGTACAATACCACAGCCATAGAAGAAGCCAATGTGATAATGCAAGAAGAGTTGATTACCATCAGTACAGACGAAGAGCTTAATCAACCAAGGTTATCAGAAGTTCTGGTTGCAACGCAACATTGAAACACAGTATCCTACATTGTGGAACATTGCTGAAAAATACCTTATCGCTTTTTCATCATCATACCTAGTTGAAAAAAGTTTCAGTGTGGTAACAAACATTTTGACGAAACAAAGAAACCGTTTGAAAATCAACGAACTTGGAGATTTAAGGCTGCAACTCACCAATATTGAACCGGATGTAGCTAGATTGGTAGATAGTCACCAGGTTCATCTATCACACTGAATGTTTTATTTTCTCTTTGCGAATTAATACTTTTTTAAATATAATTTCCTACCTATTTAAGATTCTTTAAGTACTTAATTTTTAAATAATCATTATAAATTAAACTTGATATTTACTGAATTGTATGTCTTTTTATTTTGTTAAATTTTGATGAGAAAATGAAGTCAACTTTACTCACTTAACCAAGTGCAAAGTTTTCCAGTTGGTACCTTAGTACCTAGGTATTTTGTATCAATAGGAAAAAACTAAAGATACCCCTTATTCATAATAGTCTGCTAACTTAAAGCATTGCTAATTACTCTGTCTTCTTCCATTGACCTAAGTCGGAATGAAAAATAACACTCTGTAGCAGCTGTTTTTAGTTAGCGGACCATTATGAATAAGGGGGTTGATCTTAAAATTATGTAATTTAGCCATGGGGGTCTGAGATAACAGTTCATTTTGGAAAAGGGGTCACTTGTCCAAAATAGTTTGGGGATCCCTGCACTAAAGCTTACACTTAGTCAATATCTCGTAAAATAGTGAATTACAAATTAATTTTCAAAAAGTATGAGTCTATTGTCTCATAAGTATAATATATAAACACTAAAGTTTTCACAAAAAGAGTCAATATCTCGTAATTATGTAAAACGGATGAGCACGGGCTCGGGCTCAACTCAACGTTATACACAATCACAATGAAAAAAGAAAAGTAATTAACACGAAAACAATGCCGAAAAATCGCATAACAAACTAGCGCATATAGCAAGCGGACATATTTGTATTCATCATTTATTTGAATCCAGCAATCGAAGGATAAATTTGTGCGTGAATTCGGACATCTACCGGTCCCTAGCACTCGTTTGGTTCCAGGGACTTTAACACGACCTATTTCGAATGTGAAGCTCTGAGAATACACAAACTGTGTTTCGTTCGTAAAAATTTCATATTTCGATGTTTTATTCGAAAATGAACTTTTCTCGAGTGCTGAGAATTGTGCCCCTGGTCGAACGGAATCTTTGTCGATAGTACCTACCTAACAAGTAACAACGTCTACATAAGTCTTTTGCCAATTAATTGGCTATATCCTTTAACATATCCTCTATAATATTAAATATACCTTTACGATTGATGATTCATCATAGTATAATGCATGTTACACGTAGATTCAAGATTGCAGATATAAGGTAAGTAGGTATAATATTTTGTTATTTTTGCAAATCTTTTAATGCAGAAGTTTCTTTGAGACACATTTTTCAGTGAAACCTCAAGTGAAACCCTTTCCGCCTGTAGCTTTGCAATCAGCAAAAAATTTAAAATGCATTATCCAATAGTTTATGAGATATTATATAATGATTAAACGTTTTATCGTTCTGTTATCACGTTGGAAATAGTCGTGACAGTGTACTATGTACAGAGTTGGAAGTCAGTAGTGTGTGTGCGTTGGTCTCGGGCGGTCTATTGTCATTCAATGAATCAATTGTGTCGAGCATAATTTACGATCGCACGATCGTAGTTGTTTTTATAAGTTTTAAATTCAGTGGGTAGGTAAGTCTATATTTCATTTAATATTTTACTTATTTTTTTATTAATTTATTCATGACCATGGATACAAAGTCCTTCAGTCGGAAATAATATTTTACTTTTTTTTTTTTTTAATTTATTCATGACCATGGATACAAAGTCCTTCAGTCGGCCTAATATTTTACTATTAGCTAATTATTGCCAGATTAAATAAATTTTTTACTAGGCAAATTAAATTAAAGGTAGACATAAATATGTACGTAGATATTAAGTACCTAACTAATACATTTTGCAGTTAAATTTTGATAACTAGCTGCAAGAGAATATTAAATACCTAGGTATTGTATGAACAAGCGTCTATAAATTAATAAAGTAGCATTAATTGCCCGAGTCTTCGCCCGGTTGAAATTAGGTTTTAAACTTTCATCCCCTATTTTACCCTCCTAGGGCTGAATTTTAGTAAACGCTAAAATACGTAACTCATATTTTTCCATACTCAATTCATACGAAATATCAAGCAAACATAGAATAAATACGCTAGCAAATATGTCCAAGGAATAAAAAGTTTCATACAAACTTTTATCACCTATTTTACCCCTTTTGAGGGTTGAATTTTAAAAAATCCTTCCTTTGGATGCCTAGTGCCTAACGTTATATGAGAAATACGTGTGCAAAATTTTAAATTCATAGCCTTAAGGGTTTGGCCTATGCATTGACACATCATTCAATCATCTTTGCCTTATAAATATTATTTAGATTAACCCCCTTAGCAATGAAAATGTTTACACAACTTAAACAACGTTGCTGTCTTTGTCTGTCAAGTGACTTTTCCAACGTATCAGACAATAACATAGCAACGTTGTATTGGTTATCCGTTGTGTAAATATTTTTATTAGTAAGGTGGAATCTGTTCTACTTGGGTGCCTAATATTGCTTTTTTATAGATCCAAAAATTCTGTTTTTTATGTACCTAGTAGTCGATAGTAAAACAGGGAAAAAATAAAATCCCTCTTTCCTTCTAAGTTGTAAATTACAAGAAGGCCTAAAATATTTTTATGACGTTACATGACGTTACGTTTAATCCATGAACCACCGTCAAGATTAGTTTTAATTAATACCTTATTTGTAAGTAGGTACTATTGCACTTAACGACCTTGTTCTTAGTAATTAAAATAATATAATAATTATATAATTATTGTTATTTTGCGATTTATTTTAACTCTCTAGAGTTTTAAAGACAGTATATTTAATCTATATTTAAAACTCTGAAGTCAGAACATTTTTTGGATGGTCTGTTATTTTACAATTGCCTTATTATTATTTTTGGAACGAAGTTCCTTATGGGGCGATGCGGAGGGGAAAACACGTCCGTAACGTAAGATTTTTGTGTATAGTCTTTATTATTTTATTTATACCTCGAATAGAACTTAAAATTAATATTTTTATAATAAGGAACTTCGATCCTATCCGGTGTCCCACGACACCACACGGCTTTTTTAAAATCCTGACCTGGAGTTTTTATAGAGTACGGACCTTTCCAGACCAAATAAAAAAGTGAACACAGTTCTGCGAATCACACACACAGTGAGGGCGGTCTAAACTACGCCTCGCCGACCGCCGTGTAATAACACACACTATATATTGTAACAAAAATACGCCTTACCCTGTAAGGCGAGCTGTCGCGGTGTGTGATTTTTAGAGTTCCGTGCCCAAAGGGTAAAAAGGGACTCTATTACTAAGACTCCGCTATCCGTCCGTCTTACATCAGGCTGTGTCTCAGAAACCGTGATTGTTAGATAGTTGAAATTTTCATACATGATGATAATAAATATTAAAAATATTTATTTTGGGAACGTTATTATATTTATTTATTATATTTTAATATATTTTTTTATATTCAATAATCAATTCCAATCTAATAAGAATAAAAGATACAGTCGAAATTTTTTTTCCCTGTCACCGCGTTATATTCTTTGTTGCCAAGCTATACAAAATAATATATATTATTTATCACAAGAAAGTGATACCATAGCTCCATAGCATAGGGTTGCTAGGCGTCCGGATAAAGTCGGACATAGGCTTTTTGATTGCGAGTCCGGTCAAAATAAACGGTGTCCGGCTTATCTGGATTTTGTTAGGCTTTTTAGAATGGTGATAAATGTTTATCTAGAACTTAATTTTAATTGCTGACTTATAATAAAGTACTTAGACTGACTTGACATATATATATATATATTGGAAATTAAGGCTGGTTTATAAATACAAAAACAAAATCAAATTTAAATATTGTACTGTCACAAAAGAAAGAAAATATTCTATAGAAGAAATCTTGTCAATTTACTAAAGATTAACTCGTTGTTACGTTAATGTTGTGATTGATGGTTATTTTTTTTTGTTTTGTTACATGTTGAATTAGCGTTACTAATTGTTTAACTGCTAGTCTGTTTTCATTTAAAACAGGTTTTTCTCTCACGAATATGGACGTATCGTCCGAAAAAACCGCACAAATTGTTGCTCTAGTGCAGCAAGGCGTAGACCAACGAATAATTGCTGCAGATTTAAATGTAAACCAGTCTACGGTTTCCCGAGTTTACAGAAGGTTTATGGAGACAGGTTCATTCAAAAGAAGACGTGGAACCGGCAGAACTCGGGTGACAGCGTCTCGTGACGACGGGTTTATTGCGACAACTTCCTTGCGAAATCGGTTTTTAACGTCTATAAGCATTAAAAATGAGCTCCACCAGGTACGTGACGTCTACGTTACCTTGCACTATGATGCATAAAATTCTCATAGTCAATAGACTGTCCGGCTATTAGGTTTGGCGACCTGGCAACCCTAGGTGCATAGGTAGATAGTAAATGTGTATTATTTAAACTGACGTAACTTTCGAGTGAAATCACACACCGTCTACCAATCGCAGTCTATCTTGCATGACGTGACTTTAACTTGACACCCTGGTTTGACCGGTCTCGGTAATTATTTAAAGCTCAAACCAAATAAAAAAGTGAAGACAGAGCTTTGTCAAACTAAAACTGAGGTCGGTTTTTTTAATTTTTAGTATGTATTGCGCGTGTAGCTACGGGCTACGTATGCATAAAAAAACGGCCAAAATACGGTCGGTTCCGTGCCATTATCTATAAAAACGGAAAAAATCACGTAACAAACGTATGGGAGGGGCTCCCAAAATAAATATTTTTAATATTTGTTGTTTTATAGCGGCAACAGAAATACATCATGCATGAAAATTTCAACTGTCCAACTATCAAGGTTTATGAGATACAGCCTGATGACAGACGGACGGACAGCGGAGTCTAAACACCCGTATCATTACGACGCTCGAGAGAGCCTCAAGCGTAAGGAAATTTCTCAAGTCGAGGACATTTTGTTGAACTAATGATACAATTTTCGTGGATTGAGGTTGAGTCGAGTGGAAGAAATATTCAGGAAACAACTTATGATACGGGTGTTAGTTATTATAAGATAAGGTATCTTATAATAATTCGCGACACTGCGTACTTGTAAAGCGCACAGTGACCACAGCTTGCTGTCTACGGCGCATATCTTCCCCCCGCGCGCACTTCACCGCCGGGCGCCGGCCCGGCACTTCACGCCAAGCCGTATTAGATATAGCATCGTTTTTAATTCATATTGTACCTTTCTACTTGAATACAGTCCACATTAGTAATTGTACCAACAATCTTTTATTTACACGAACAATACCAGAGCGTGGAAATGGACCACCGAGTGGGTTTTTGCTCGGCAGTCGGTACATACCACTGGCACACTCCTCAATATAGTCCAGGAGGTGAGAGGAACTGGGTTATCGATCCGGTCACTCCACAAAAATTATCAGATAAATATTTTGATAGGTAATAATTATTTTAAGTGATGTTATGACGTTAACAAATATTTGTTCACGCAACAGTTTACTTAAATTTCTGCTAGATAATAATTATGTTTGTATTGTACCTGATTTGCATTAATGATTATTTATAAACACGTTAACTAATTTTATTTCGTAAGCTACCTACACGTGTTTCACAGTAGGTAAAGTAATGAATAAAGCTTATTTGTGCGAATAAAGATACCTACATAGCTGGTAGCTAAATTTTGATTATAAAATACATATATTTAATATACATCCATGACTAAGGAACACAGAAAACTTTTTGTTTCCTGGCGGTATTGGGACCCGCGACTTCCGATTTAAGCGCATACGCGATAACCACTGAGCCACAGAGGTCGTCAGTGCAGTCAATGAGTCAAGTCAGTCGATTCAGTAAAGTGGTAGAAGCTTTATTGAAAGTTCTTAGGGAGTTTTGGAGGGAATACAAAATAATACGTTTTTTGAATTTGTAACCACTTGTGCACGAAATTTGAAATTTAACGAATATTTAATAGTTAATATTCTACCAATATTACACATTAAGAACCAAAATAGCACAAATTTATGGAAGAAATAAATAAACAACAACGTCACACATTGAATTCCCCGGCAAAACTCCAAATATTATTGTTAATTGTATGCTACCTTTGATTTGCCTTTGATTAGCGGTAAAGAGCATCACCAATTAAATGTTGTTTTCATTTATAGCTCGGGCCTCAGACCAAATAAAAAAGTAATTAACAAATAGTTTCTAACTGGTTTCTAATAAATTATACACAACTGATAGACTCGGATTTCATAGTTTAATGGGAAGTCTTTCACTCTTTAAGTAATTTATTTAAATTTACCAAAAAAAATAATCAAAGCAAAAACAGTCTCTTGACTCTAGTTTTTTAGCCCTTTAAATTATTAATGATACCTAGTAATAATATTATGTCTATTATGGACTCGACGCAAATGCCCCGACCGAGTGATCGAGGGCTTACGTCATCCAATGTTTACGTTTGTTATCTTGTTTCACGTTCTTAGTTATGATTCTGTATCTGCTGCCCTAGCATGTATCTAGCTGCCCCCCCCCCCCCCCCCCAGACCGACCATCTTCTCGAAACAGGTACGAGCTCCCCCCCTAGCTGAAATCCTGGGTATGCCCTTGAGGGTATATATATTATGGTATCAGTTATCCGTTATCGCTCCACATTTTTAGAATAGAACAAAGAGGCATGTTTAACGATCTTAAATATGATAAGAAATTGGCTCTTGACAATGATGCAAATCCAAGATTATCGATATCCATTTGGAATTTGTATTCAACTTTTTGAAGTGATAACTTCTTATGTGAGGATAAACCGCTTTGGTAAACTGTAACGCGTTACGGCGCCAAATAAGATATGAGTAATTTCGAACACTAAATGTCAGATACGTGCAAACGCATATACGTAGGCACTTGGATTTTTGACCAATTGGACTTGGGTTCGAATCTAGGTCAGACGAAATATTTTAATTCTTTTTATATCTTTTTCTTTTATAATTTTAATTTTTTCTTTAAAATTTAAGTAATAACCCAAGCTTTTATCAAGTTATTCAATTTTAATATTAAATAGTTAAACTTAGATTAGTTTAAGTTATCACTTCTGTCGCGCGTCCCGAGACGCACACGTTTTTTTTATACATAACTCACAAAATAATATATCAATAGTAAAGCCCCGTTTCAAATATGATTCTCGGGAAGTAGAAACCTTATCTAATATCTACATAGTTAAATTAAAAAAAGTTCCAGGTTCTTTCAAACGCGGGTGTGGCATAAACTACTGGCCACTAGTAAATACGTGTATTATCCATTTGAATATATATTTTTTTTTATTAAAAGAAAATATATATTCAAATGCATAATACACGTAATACACAAGGGAAAAAATTCAACTCCGATGGGGCAGTCCAAAGCGCCTTGAAAGATTTTATTGATTTCTGTCCGAATGGTTTTTTTAGTAAAGGAATCAATAAACTACCTAAGAGATGGCAAAAGTGCATAGATAGCAATGGTATATACATAATTTGATCAAATAAATATATTGTGTTTTTAAAAAAAACGACTTTATGTTCCTCCTTTACAAAACGCCAATTTCATATGTATTAATAACCTAAATAATATCCTAATATATATATATAACGGCGACTCCGCCGTTGTGGACCGTAGAACGATTTTCAAAATTCTTTTTTTACAAAATGAAATATCCAAAAAAACCAGCAAAGTTGAACGTGAGTTCTATAAAATATTGTTTTATCAGAATGTTGTTCGGGCTGGCACCGACTTTAATTTTATGTTTATATTTTTATTTAATTAAAAAGTGTTTTGATAATTTTATTTTGTTTTGTTTGAAGTTTTTAATATTTTCTTTGGTATTTAAAGTAAAGTAAAGGTCTGAGAATTGATCCCTGTGGAACACCACAAGAAACGGAATTAGTGCTACTCAAGGTTTCATCTATTTTAACTTTCTGCTGTCGAATTTTTAAATACGACTTAAGATTTTGTATGTTGTTCCTTTGACATCAATATTTTGTAATTTGTGAAGTATAAAAGCTGATTGTATTGAAGGTTTTTTGTAAGTCTATGAATATTCCAAAAGCCACTTGTTTTTTGACAATACAGCATTTTAGTTTTGTTACTAAGTCGATACAGGCAGACAAAGTATTCGACTTGTTTCTAAAACCATACTTTGGCGTATACGCCAAACAATATGGTTTTATGTATTCTATAGATTATTATAAGACTTTAAATATTGCATTAATCTGACATATTATATTACCTTTTCTAAAACTTTTGACAATACCGGGAGTATTGTCAAAAGTATTATGGGCCGATAATTACCGGGTTCAGTATTATCATCACCTGTCTTAAAAATTGTTTTTTTTTTAGCGACGTTTAGTGAGTCAGGAAAACGACCTTTTTCAAGGCAGTCATTTATATAATTAGTGACTTCATTCATAATGACCCTTTTAACGCACTCGAGAGCCTTATATGTTATCCCATTTAGTCCAGTTGTAGCATTCAACATCTTGTGTTGCCACAGGCTCGAAGTTCACAGTCTAAAGAATTTACTATTTTGTCGTACAGCTGATTATACATGTTGATGTCGTGATATTTTTGTGGGATTTTTTCTACCAAAGTTGGCCCGACACTCAGCGACTGATCAAGAGTTCTGACCGCTCTAGGCTAATTATGAGGATGCGCCCCCGCCAGGTGTGTTACGGTCGGCCCTTAAAAGTAGTATATTAGTTTTGACTTTGTTTACTGGTGTGAAAATTTTTACATGGTTCATACTACCTATAAAAGTTTTCAGATCGATCTGAAAGCGAAACTAACGTAGTCCTTTAATTTGCACGACTTTCAATCTTAGGGTGGCAAACCATTTTTTTACAGTTTATTTTTTAACCAGTACATAAAGGCAAAGCACCTCACGCATTAAACAACCTAAATCATGACAAGTGACTGCAGGCTACCAAGTAGATAACCAAATCCACTTTCTATGTACATAAGCGAGAGCGCTGCAAGTTTTTACTGGCGGAGTGTGGAGTGCAAGTAATTTTTTACTCTTTTAAGTGCTGAAAAAGACCTTTCGGGGCTGCAGTTGGTAACACTCATTGTCAAAAAAATTCTTAATATTATCTTCACATTCGGGAACATGCATGAAATATTAAAACTTATTATTAACTGCAACAAACCCTTTGGAGTTCTGGCAGAAAAAGAATGCTCGGCCTCGGTGTCAGATTTTAAAAACTACGCCAAATGGACGCATTCTTCTGCAAAGGTTTCTTCCAAATCAGTGGCATATAGTTGTTTTAACTCCTTTGCTTTACTTCTAATAAATTTACTGTCGTCTAGTTCATGCAGTTTCCATAAGAAACCAAAATTTGTGTTTACTGTATTATAAATAATTTGTCGGTTTTTAAGTGCACTTTAAGACAATCAATAGCTGCATAATAATTATTAACGATGAAAGATCGTCTCCCTTCTAACTCAATGTGCCCCGTTTTAAGTTCATCAAAATTAACACATGCTACACATTGCTACAAATTAATGCCCCTTCGAGACTACCAAGGAAAAATGCTTTTAAGTTATTTAATATACCAGCGTCAAACACCAACCTCGGACTTTTTGCTATATTGCCAAGGATCTGCAAGGTCTACAATAGTCTTTCTAAAAGTAATGATTTGGACATTGGTCTTAATTTAACTTGCTACAAAAAGCACATCAATAGCCTTCAGAAAATTTAAGTTCTACAAGTGCCTATGAAATATGAAAACTACAGTTAAAAAAGTATATATACATTTGTTTCTTTTTTTTTTAAAATTTAAGACTAAGCAATTTGAAAGTATTAAATATGTTATCTTTACCTGTCTACAATGTTTCTTATAATTGTTTGTTATAGTTGTTTGTTGTTGAATAATGTTAGAAATAAGAATGTGTTTTTGTAACATTTTGTTTGTTACTGGTTACAATTATTATTGGTGCATGCTGTGTTTGTCTATAAAAGATTGTAACACTCAATTCTATACTTAACCGAGTATCTTATGTGCTTAGTAATAGTGTTCACAATTGTTGGAAAACCCTATAAATAAATATATAAATAAATAATAAAAAAAAATAATAATTACTTTACATCTTCTTGTGGTCACATCGCATCTCTTGATTGCCTCTGATATGATATCTGATATGATGGTCTAGTTGAAATATGTAGGGTAGATGCCATGATGCTAGATTAATAGTGCATGCGTGCAAAGACACGACTTCAGTGCGCCCCCCCGATCCTCGCACCCTAGGCTGCAGCCTAATTAGCCTAAGGGTTAATCAGGCCCTGCCGACACTGCTGAAGAATTAATTAAAACAATTGCATATGTCCGAGGTTTCAGTGTAAGAGTCAGTAGGAATTTCATGTTTTGTTGGTACAGTCCTGTTTTTCGTTTTGTTCACACTTAATATGTAGCATACATATTAAGTGTGAACCATATTTTATATTGCCATATTTTATAGGTTTTTTGTTAAGCCTCTTAAACGCTGAACAGTAGTAATTTCGTTTTGTTTCTTTAATTGTTTGTCGAACCTCTTTTTTAAGCATTTTTGAATTCCATTCTTAATTTATCTCGTTTGTCATCGTTCTTGGAAAATTTAGACCACACATAATTCACTGTACAGTTACTTACACTACACTTTTACACTTTTTGTTTATCAAAGCAATTATATTTTTATTTATCCAATCATCTTTAGGCGCATTTTGTATTTTGATTTTACTTATAGAACACCGCTTTACAGATTAACTATTAACTTGATTTCTAGTTTTTCGTATTCGATATTAGTGTCTAAATGTGATTTTGCTTTTAGTGTTTTGTATAATTTTTCATATTGAATTGCAGTGTATTTGATTTTATTGTTCTTTTCTTTTATGTGTTTATGTATTTCCAGAAATAAATGTTTATTGTGTATTGAAAAGTGTAGATTATGTAGTCAATTATAGCCACTATAGGTTAAGAACATAAACAAAATAAAAAAAAATAGTAAAAATTAAAAAAAACACTCGGACTGTATAGTATAATAAAAAAATTAAATTTATGTACCTTACTCCCTACCCACTTACTAATAAAAATATGTATACAGTGTATAAGCTATACAATGTTTTGTCCTTGTCTATCAAGCGACATTTCCGACGTATCAGACGAGGACAAAACATTGTATAGCTTATACACTGTATAAATATTTTGATTAGTAAGGTGGTGGTTAGAGTATAACAGTATTAAATATATTTTAGTTGTCTGGTACCTAGTTGTGATACAAGTGCCCGCCAGGTTGTATCGGCCGCGAGGTTATGAATATAATTTAAGTATTTATAGGACAATCTGTTAACATTTTAATGTCACGTGTTATATTTTGGAACGAGAATCGAACATTGATTACGCTCCTCGAATATCTATTTTTGTTTTGAAGACATTATGTATAAGATTTTATATGGTTTTCCATTTATGTATATATCGACCTATGCATAGAACAAAGTTACATGTGACAATTAAGCCAAAGAGATTTTTTTGTATATTTGGTACTAAATTAACTCATTTAATATACTAGTGAAATCCGTTTTAATTAATTGTATTGTACGTACTTTCAAGAATAGAAATTGAACAAAGGTACATATTAATTTTTCCTCCAAAAAACAAAGCTTTATGTGTAAGACGACCGAATGCTTTTTGTAAAATAAAACTTAACCACACAGATCACTTTATTTATTAAAGCACCACATATATCGTTATTTCAATAACCACTCATACTCAACACTTTTTAAATTATTACCACACTTATTAAACTTAAACACTTTACTTCTTAACACTTTTAACACTTTACATCACACACTTTATAACTGTTACACTTTCATGCCAATATTAATATTTGTAATCACTTGAGCACACACTTTGCTATCGACTATCCACCAGGAAGGATCTGCACCAATTGCCCCTAGAAAAGCCGCCCAGATACTAAGTCCCTTTACTCTTAGCAATTTTAGCGCGTAAAGTGTGACTTCCGGCTATGGCATTAATGTGCATTAAAAACTAACTTCCGTTTTCAATTTTACATCTCAATTAAATTGATTATAATTTCTAATCTTTTCAATTCCGAATTAAAATAGTAAATTTTAATAATGAATAATACTAAGTCCCACAGGCCACAGTTGACTTTAAACTATGTGGCGTTATTGTCAAAATGTGAAAATGATATCCGTTTCACTTATAATCAATATAAATGAACTAAAAAAAGTATTTTTAAATAATTTTATAAATTTTAAATAGGTATTTTAATAATTTTAACTTATTCATTGAAACATATTATATTTGTATTTAATATATCAGTTTAAATTACCTAACTAATATTTATGTAAAATTTAAATTACAACAGTAATTAACTTGAACCTTACATATTATGTTAATATGTGTATCGGAAATCGGAAGCGGCGCGCGCGCTTTTCGCGCGGGGGATTTCATATTCACTCGTGTTATGTTCTCTGGAACGACTCACGGGCGCGAATATTCTTATTACGATAGATGTTGGACAAATTTTAATTAAAATATTAGTTTAAAATATAAGTAACATTAAAGGACAGGCTTGAAACAATTATTATATCTTTGAAATAAAATAAAAATCAAGAAACTGATAAATTAAGTAAGTAAAACAAAGTTATATTTATATATAGGACTGAAACTTTTCCCAAGAGTAAAGTTACATCTATGCTACGTATGGTTTTCCGCTGTATATGGTTACATATAACCTAGACACACCTAAATAACAATGTATATTAATCTAAAATATATTTTATTAGTAACTAAACATTACTTTAAATCTATTTACAAGATTATTTAAATATTCATCCGACTAGGCCAAATGTGGAAAAAGTTAGATAAAGAAATGACCGAGTCAACCTTCTTTTCGCTCTCCTGTAAAGTAAGGATTTTGCAGATGTGACTGTTCTATGCATAGGTCGATATATTATACAAATAAATACAATTGAAGTGTCTGTTTGTAATTTCAAATCAGCCTTGAAGTAAATTACATATAATGCTAGTATATGTATAATATACGGTACCTAGACCAAAATAATATTTTTTTTAATTTTTGTCTCTTTGTCTGACTGGCTGTCTGTTCCGGCTATGCAGCTAGTACCACCGATTACTAAATAGTTACTACGTAACAAGTACAAAGAGCTCTATGTTTCCGGCTAATCTTTGAAAGGGCCGGACCGATTTTGATCGGACTTTCACTGGCAGATAGCTGATGTAGTAACTTATAAGGAATAACTTACGGTACTTTTGACTTAGGGTTCTGATAAAAAAATAAGGTTCCGGTGTAAACGAAGTTGCGGGCAACAAGCTAGTATAAAACAAAATAACGCTATTTCCAAACAATATTAGGGTAGTGTTGTGGGCGGCTCTAGATTTTAACCGTAGGACTATTATTTAACAGGCCCAATTAATTTTAAATAATTTTGGCAGTATTCCTTTGTGAATTCATATTTTTCTTACATAATAATAAATATTAATTGATATTTAGGATTCTTTGAAAAAAAATGTTTAAGTAAAATATTTTTGGGGATTTGGACGCGTGTACTTAAAGGTTAATAATAAATAAGGTCTGAGTCACAAAGTGGTCTGAGTCACAAAGTGTTCTTAGATGGCATAGCGTTTGAGATAGAATAGTCGGTATTTCTCTATGATTTGCCAACGATTGACATCAACAAGCACACCGTTAGATGCCCCCCGCGAACACACAGCGACCTGTTCGTTTTCAATGCGCTAAAACCATTCAAAGCGAAACTACGACTTTTTGTATAAAATTGTGCTGTGAAAAAAAGTTTTTTCAAATTGTTTCAAGTAATATCACAAGCAATATGTGTAGGATTGGGATGTGTAACATAAACACTACTGCTGTATAACAGACCCACTCGGTCTGGGGTCGGTATTGGAATGGCAGTGGCCAGTGGGTGCTTGAGTTCCCCACTACTAGTTTACCACCACCACTACACCACCGATACCACGCCCCAAAAGTGTGCGTGATTATAATATTTATTATTATAGGTGTCAATACACTAAATCTACCTTTTACAACATTGAAAAACAAGAATATATTTTTATCAAGACTACTATTAATCACCAACATATAATTTTTTCATAGAAAAATGTACCACTTGTTCAACCCTAACCCGCCGAGAAGAACCGGCGAAACAAACTCGGTCGGGCGTCATCTTTTCCCAAAAAGATGGAAAGATTACAATGTAAACATAATATAAATAACCATGTCATAAGTACATAGGAACTACCTTGCAAGGTTTCATCTTGTTTCCAATGTCTGAAATCGTTAACAAAATATATTACCAATTTACTAACTTTATAAACAATTATAAAATATCAAAATATATCGTTTGAATGATTACTCATAATATTATTCTCTCTTGTGCTTTATAGACAAGTATAGACCCCCGTTACTAAACTCTTTTTCATTCAGTGGCTCTTATAATTATTGGTTCAAATTTCAGAGACAACTTACCCGTCTCATACATACTTAATTTAGATAACAACCTTCATTATATTAAAATACACTACAATATTGCCACCTGTAAGCTATTTACTTATTTACAGCTTCAATACACACTTTAAATATCGACTTAGTCCAAGAATACAAAATGTATGTAAAGTGTACATACTACACACACCGGCATATTTAGCGGAACATAAAATAAAGGTTTGATATCAGTATCATATAAGGTTGCTGGCTGGTTTATACGTCATTTAATTTAAAAAGAAATATTTTCAAATTAAGAAAACAACTGAACATCACATTTTATGCAATTGTTTTAATTTTATTCAAATACACCTTATCTGGAGCGAACTTCGAGTATTTCTTCCTTCTGAGTTTGATTTAAAATTTCATTGAAATACTGGTTTTTGTTGGTTTTTTTTAATCGCGTATCTTTTTGGAGTTGAGGACTGAATTATGCCTGACTTAGCCCCAACGGAGATTGCCAGGGCACTCGAAATGCGAAGAACTGGTCAAACCTACAGAGTGATATCCAGAGATCTTCGTCGACCAGTTTAAACGATCCATCGCAGTATCCAACGGTTCAGGGAGACCAGTACTTATGTGAGAAGAGCAGGACAAGGCAGAAAAAGATGCACTTTGAGCAGGGATGATCGTTTCATTCGGCTTCGTGTACGTAGGAACCCCCGTTTGACGGCCGTCCAAGCCCGACATGAGTTAGAAGCAGTGCGTGGTGTAACCGTAAGTGAGCGTACGGTACGAAGAAGGTTCGAAGAAGCTGGTTTGGGTTCATTTGTGCCCGCCAAGGCTCCAAGGCTCGAGGTAAATCATCGTAGAAACAGGTTAACTTTTGCTCAGGAACATCGACTTTGAAACGCGGACCAATGGAGTAAGGTATTGTTTAGTGATGAGTGCAGAATTCTCTTAAATCAAATTGACGGCAGGCAAAGAATATACGCAAAGGAGAACGATACATTCAGACAAATTTTGAAACTACAGTTCCATACGGTGGTGGATCAATAATGGTTTGGGCGGGCATTTGTTTGGGAGCTCGCACAGACTTGGTAGTGATTGATAGAGGGAGTCTGACTGCAGACCGCTATATCAGAGAAGTTTTAGAACAAAATGTCGTACCGTTTGCCCCATATATAGGTGACAATTTTGTTTTTATGCAGGATAATGCTCGGCCGCATACCGCTCGGGTAACTCAAGCTTATCTTAATGATATGAATATCACTGTTATGGAGTGGCCGGCGAGATCACCGGATATGAATCGACGGGTAGAAACATTAATAAGAGCACGTGGAGGAAATACGCGATATTAATCACCATTTTTCTAATTTAATTAATTGTTATTTTAATATTAATTTTCACTTTTCCCGGTTACATGAAAAGTTAAAAAATGTACCATTTTTCACAAATAGCCTTTACTTGCAAAATCTGTTCTTAATGTGATCTCATTTTAAGTAAAACAAATGAAACTTTAAATAACAAAAGAAGTGTAGTAAGTAGATTTTAAAATTAAACCATATTTTTTTAATTATGGACCTTTTTTTTGTGTTCCGCTAAATATGCCGGTGTGTTTATAATGGTTAGGTAGATATAAATATTGTGCTTAGGTTTGACATTTGTCATCTTAACACTTTGGTATTTGCTTTCTGCAGTTTATTCAGTCCACATTTCATTAACAAAATCTTATCGAAAGATTTTTCTGCCGAATGTACGTCATGGTCCATAGCCCATCCTTAATTTTGAAATCTTTCTTTAATTAAACCATAAATCTTAAGTTACCTGAATTAATATGGATTTCTTATGTTTACGCGAATATTATTCATTGTTTTAAACACTTACGGATTGTGTCGTGGTGCACTTTTTCTTTTCCCGACGTTTCAGCACGAGCGAGCGAAGAGCACGAGGAATCTGTGATCAGCAGCATTTGGATACCGAGCTTCATCATGTCACACAAGTTCTACGTGACAATAAGCTTTGAGTCCCACGCTTGTCACAGTGACCGAGTGAAATCAGCCAGTGTCGAAGGAATACCAGTAGTTCTACCGTTTATGAAAGGAGTCACTGATAAAGTTGGCTATGTTCTATGTATATATTTATATATATATTTTATATATACATATATATATATATATATATATATATATATATATATATATATATATATATATATATATATATATATATATATATATATATATATATATATATATATATATATATATATATATATATATATATATATATATATATACAAAATATATTTTTACAACCAGTGAAATGACACATTCCCTTCAAGATGCAGGAGTATAGCTATAAGCTCGACTGTGACTGCGGTCTGTCCTTTATAGGGCAAACTAAAAGATCCATCAAAACCCGCGTAACACCGCGGAACACATCGCAGATGTTAAACACCGTCGCAACAATAAATCTGCAATTTGCTAACACACACTTGATCGACCTCGCCATTACATAAGAATTGGTAAGCCACAAGTACTGGCAAAGGAACACCGTTATCGCCCAAGAATGAAACGCGAGGCTATCAAATTAAAAAGTACCCTTATTTTAACCGAGAAGATGGCTGGGTGCTGCCATCTAGTTGGGATCCAATAATAAACAAAATAATTTTTTTTCAAAAACACTGCGGCTTCAAGATACTGTTAGTATGTTTTGCGTGGATCGGAACATAAATAATAATTAAAGAATCTTCGGGTAGTTTGAACAACTTCAACAAATAGGACAACCGCCACCTCAGTCCTCCCGTGACCACGGCCGCTGGAAAGTAGCCGAAACGTCGTGAAAAAGAAAATTGCACCGCGACACAATCCGTAAGGCGCTAGTCAAGTATCTAGTAGTATTATAATGCTATTCCAACAAAGTTATTAGACGGGACTTTTACAATTACATTCCCTGTACATTTTTCTCATAAAAATATAAAGTGTAAAGATCTGAGTTTCTAGTTTGAAATTACGTATATTTATTATTTATAAAAAAATATTTTATAATATTTGATAAAATATAAGTATCTATTATTAATATTATTCTAATTTATATTATTAAAATATTTAAATTTCATAAAAATATTTTGTTAACTGGCTCGTTTGTCGATTTACATTGTAATTAAAATGATTATAATTATAATTTAAATTTATTTGTATTTACGTAATTATAATTTATTTGTATAATTATTTGTTTTTACGTACGTTTTTTATTTTTTTTGATTCAGTCACTGGCAGGGTCGCCACTTTGTAGGATTGGGATGGGTAACAAAAATACTTCGAGACTGCTGTATAACGGACCCACTCGGTCGGTCCTGTCCACTGCCATTCCAATACCGACTGGTATTGGAATGGCAGTGGACAGTGGGTGCTTGAGCTCCCAACTGCTAGTTTACCACCACCACTACACTTCCGATACCACAAGCAACTAGTGTGCGTGATTATAATATTAATTATTATAAGTGTCAATACACTGCAATGTGCATGATATTCAAGAATAAGTAAAGATGCATTTTGAAGGTAAAAATAAGATTATGGTGTATTTAATTGATTTTTGTAGCTTCTGTATTAATTGAGATACAATTTTCTTTTTGGTTAGGTGCCTAATCTATGAGATGGCATAGGTGTATGTCATCTCTCATATTTGAGAAAATCTGGCCGACAATAAAAAAAAGAGTCCTTTTGCCATCGTCTAGAGAGTCATCGTCGAAGAACCAATTGCATCGGACAACGAAGTCAATAGGAGTCTTTCTCGTGATGGAGAATGCTGGCTTCAATGCCAATTTCCGCCAATGGTGTCACGCGGCATGTATCTGATTACCGTAAATAGCAAAAATATAATATGTGATATTTGTATCTAAGTAACTATATTTACTAAACATGACAAATAATTGGTTTTTCATGTTAATCATCTATAGATGATTTGATGAAATGATGATGAAAAACCAATTATTTGTCATGTTTAGTACTATTAGTACCAATTATTTGTCATATATGCCGTCTTACCCACAGGGGTAGGGTGAGATGGATTTTGGAATGTTTTTCACTATCGATTATTTCTATAAAAATAATAATTTAAGTTCAACTTTGAGACTGATAAATTAGTTAAGAATAAATGACATTTTAATCTAGAATGCCTTTTTATTTCTATTTCAATTTGTGTTTTTTATATACGACCATTAGCATACAGACCATTTTCCCCTATGCCTTTGTGACTCCCTGACTATATCTGTCTTACTTTGGTCTTACTAAGTAGGTACTCTGAATAATATGTTTTTTTTTTCCAGATATACTGTAAGAAATGGCGGCGTTTAATGTAATCTTAGGGTGTGTTATGGCACTACTTGTCATATTGTTTACAATCAGCTCCATTGCCAGATATTACATTAAGGTGAGATTTGATTTATTACTTTATTGCGAATGATATTGTTTTGTAATGATGGTAAGAAAGACAGTTATTGCTGACCAACAGGCGAACTGACTGCTCGTTTGCTTCGTAGCAAATAAAAGTACAATACAAAAAATTTGTATGCCTTCATAAATCTAAGGAAAAACTGAAAAAAAAAATGAAAGGGTCATTGGATTTATTTTGTTGGGAAAACACCAACTTAGAACCTATTGCATGTTGGTACAAAGCTTAAAATATTAGTAAATAAGTAATTAGAGTTTAATCTAAAGTCTAAACTGAGATAATTATAATTTAATAGCAGATATATTTATCCGTTAATTAATACTTACCTAATTAACTTCTTTCAGTTTACATTATTCATTGTGCTGTCGCTAATATTCGCAACAGCGCCTCTACCGTTGATGTGCTTGAAACCATTCGATCCAAGAAATGCTCTGTAAGTACAATAAATAAAAAAATAAATATCTATGGACGCACTATTACAATATAATGAATATAATATATAATAAATAAACAAAATTAAAACATTTACAAAGTAACCCTCGTCATTATCTAGCTGTGAGGGAGCTGATGATGATGAATTTTAGCTATGAACACTCTATCATGTCAGCTTTCAGTCAAGCAGTGAACTGTTATTAAACTTTTCAACCCTTCCAAAACACAGGGGAGGTTATCAATTCGTGTGTATGTTTTTTTTTGTGTGTTTGTTACGCGATTACTCCGCCGTTTGTGGACCGATTTTCAAAATTCTTTACTGTAAAGAGTTGACTCCTGAATTGGTCCTATTGTTACCAAATGGTAGACCTGGTGATGGAATCCATGAGGAATCGAGAGAAGTCTTCAAAATTTATAGGAACACCGATAGTGACTTTGACTTCTTTTGAACTCGAGCATATGCTACCAAAAAGTGAAATGTGCCGACTTCAAGAATATGAAGATTGAGTGGAAAAAAGTAACATTTTAGCAGAATTTAATAGGTGAACTATTTCGACAGTAAAAATTATTTCATACTTTTTAGTGATTTTATGAATGTTATTGCTTTTACTTTGGAGGTCGGTATCTATATTTTTTAAAATATTTTTTATTTAATTAGGTACGCTATAGCGTTAGTGCTATAGCGTTAGTGCTATAGCACTAACAGCGATAGTAAATAGTAATTAAATAATTTAACTTATTTTATAATCACTTGTAGAACGTAGACTTCAAGGTTATCAAGACGTAGAGGTAGCGTTTATGTCTGTAATTTATACGAATTGTTAAAGTACTAATAGTAATTTTTTATTGTCCATTTTGATGATAATATTTTAACGATGTACACATTCATTGCGATAACTATAATTGTGTCTTAAAATTTCAAAGATAATAAAAGTACGGTAAACGGTTCCTACACGGTGGCTTACATTATTGTTAGAGGCTTTTCACTTTCCATGTACACAGCTGCACCCTGTCCCAGTCATTGAACATTTCTCGTTTTCAGTTAAAGCAATACGCTAAATGAAAATTACGTGCGATTAAAGATCTTACTGGGGTCACAGGCAACAAGCAGTCGCACATTAACCATATCATCTGGCCACTAACTGTCACAATGAGGACCATCGTTTTTTGTCTCACCGTCGTCTAAAGTACGGCTGTCAAAGTTTGTTATTACGGGCGCCAAAACAAAAGTTAACGTCTTGGCTACACCACAGTGTTGCGCAGTCCCGTTTTGCTCGAAAAAAAAGGAATAAGTTTTTCTTAGCTCCGCTTTTAAAGCTCTCAAATTCATCGAGCCGTAACTTCGACATAATTAATTTAACCCATTGCTAAACATTCACAACATTAATATAAATAGAAAGATACCCGCGCAGCCAGCCCGCAAACAGTGACATTTGACATTTCGGCGACCTCACGCTACACAAGCGCCCCTAGCGGCGAATCCATACGGAATAGCCCTCATTCTGTGTAGGATTCCAGCAGCGCTGCTGCGGTTCACTGCGCGCGTGCTCGGGCTGCGCTGGACGGTGCGCGGCACGGAGAACGTGGACGACACCAGGGGCGCAGTCGTGCTGCTTAACCACCAGAGCGCGCTGGATTTGTATGGTAAGAGTTACGCACCATAGTGTTAGCACAAGGTTAATAGAAGTACTTAGTGCTCATATGTTCGATGACGTTATAATGCAAGATCCGGTATAAGAAATATGTACCCTCATCTGTTATTTATCCGTGATAAGAAATTAATTATAGATAATATTCACATTGACACATTGCAAATAGGTTGCCTAGTTAAATTGCGCCCTAAGGGCCGATTCACACCGAAATGTCAGCGCAGCGGCGAGCAGCATAACTGTCATATACTTAATTAACCGACTTCCAAAAAAAGGAGGCGGTTATACGTTCGTTCGGCTGTATGTTTTTTTGGTACATTCAACGATAACTCCGTCGTCTGTTGACCAATTTTCAAAATTCTTTTTTTTTGATTTTAAACTTATATTCATTACTATAAAACACAGTTTCACTTGAGACAACCGCCGCCGCTCACGGCCGCCGATGGCCGCTGGCGACTGTAGCGGCCATCGGCGGCCGTGAGCGGAGAGAGCGGCTCACATGAACCGTGATAGTTAGACAGCTGTTGAAATTTTCATAGATGATGTATTTCTGTTGCCGCTATAACAACAAATAGAAAAAAAATTAGAATAAAATAAACATACAACAAACGTGAATTTTTTACGGATAACGGAACTTCGTGCGCGAGTCCGACTCGCACTTAGACGGTTTTATAGAATGCTTTTGTATATTCAGTGCTGGCGGTGCTGTGGCCGCTGATGGCACGCTGCACGGTGGTGGCGAAGCGCTCGCTGCAGTACCTAGTACCCTTCGGCACCGCCACCTGGATGTGGGGCACCGTGTTCATAGACCGCGGCGCCCAGTCCGCCAGATCCACGCTCAACAAGCAGGCGGAGGCTGTCAGGGATCAGAAGGTATTCATCATATAATATGTTCTATAGTCTAGGGCCGGCATTTAGGTCCTAACATATGAATACGGCGTTTTGTCGTATTGACCACTTTGATCTCAAATATATCTTCTTTGGTTAGGAATTCCAATTTTAAAATACCGCTATTTACTCATGCAATTGTGTTTCGAAAAACGTAATTCATTTGTTATTTCCTCTTTTGGTTTTTTCTTTGCATCACTCTTTTTACAAAATAGAAAACTTGAAATATCGTATTATTTTCGAGTACGAGTTCCACCGTGGCACCAGTGCTGCAGAAACGGCTCGAAGGATTAATGGTGTGTATGGCGGCGGTGTCGCAAAAGAAAGCACGCGTGCGTTTTTGGTTTCAACGTTTTCGTTCTGGAAATTTCGACCGCAGAACAAGCCCCGTGGACAGCCGGAGACCAAAGTTGATAATGAAGAATTGAAGGCTATTGAGGAAGTGGATCCATCGCTTTCAAATTGAATCGATTGGCGAACCAGCCAAAGCCTGCCCAAAGCGAAAATTGACTCAAAAAAGTTACTTGTGAGCGTTTGGTGGACTAGTGCCGGTGTCGCTAACTACAGCTTTCTTAAATCTGGCCAGACGATTATGGCAGATGTAAAGACATGTGCCGTAATCGTCTGACCAGATTTATATCTTATTCATATTTATATTTATAGCCAGCAACTGCAAATCATGATAGAAAAGCTAGCTGTTAAACAACCGAGGTTGGTCATTCGCTCTAGGCCACTGCTGGTTCAGGACAACGCTAGACTACACACTGCACAACAGACGGCTACCAAATTAGAGGAGCTTCAATTGGAATGTCTAAGACATCCACCGTACTCCCCGGACCTTGCTTCAGCAGATAACCATTTTGTTCGAAATTTGGATAACTTCTTGCAAGGGAAAAAATTCAACTCCGATGGGGCAGTCCAAAGCGCCTTCAAAGATGTTATTGATTCCTGTCCGAATGGTTTTTTTAGTAAAGGAATTAATGAACTGCCTATATTTTGATTAAATATATATATTATGTTTAAAAAAAAATCGACTTTATGTTCCTCCTTTACAAAACGCCAATTTCATAATAATATGTAATGACCTAATATATATATATATATTTTGTATGTTCAACGATTACTCCGCCGTCTGTGGACCGATTCTCAAAATTCTTTTTTTGATGTATAATCTAATCTATAATTTTGATGTATAATATAATCCCAAATTGGTTCTTTTGACATCAAAGTGGTGACCTGATGATGGGATCCATGAGGAATCGAGGGAACTCATCGAAATTTATATGGTGTATCCATCCAATTTATATAGTGGTTTCGACTTTTTCTGAAGAAGTCCAAGCATATGCTACCAAAAAGTAAGATTTTGCTCCAAGGTATACCCTGGATCCAAAAGTACTGAACAGAACTCCTGACTCCTTATAGATACATGTTTGGGCATTTCGGCGTTGTTTAAAGAACTGCAAGCATATGCGACTATGTCAATTAGAGTAATCATCAACACCACCATCATCACACCATACTTATCACATTATGATGATATAAAAGCTACTTCTCATTTATATATATAAATGAGAAGTACAAAGAAGTACCTTTGTACTTCTCATTTATATATTCATTTAACAAGTTGTTTACTGTTACATGCTGCGAATGTGTTTATGTCGTTTGAGTTTATGTTAGCCCTAGGGCCAAAAAAGCTAGGCCTTTTTGGCTCTAGGGTTCGCGCTCCACACCATTCACAGCCGGGCCGCAGATGACTACCACTGGATAGAGTATATGGGCTATAGAGTCATCCCAAAGCTAGGCAATCTCTTGTCTCATCAGTTTCTAGGTTTCGGTGAACCTTTCGATTCTTGTGGTTCTTTAACTTCGGTCCTTGTTTTACCACTTTAACCTATTAATATTGTATATACCTACATTTAAAAAATTAGGTTCAACGTTTCATTAATAATAATAAAAAGATTGTCTGTATTATGTATTCAACCCCAGATTTACCTAATATTTTTACAGAAACTTATAATAAGCACGACGAGATAAGAATACTATCAGCGACTTGTTTATGATTATGTGCAAAATAGCAATTATTTTTATTAATTTTATTCTTGTTATGACTTTGTAATAACCACCAAAAATTCCTTCATCAGGTAATTAAGTTTGTTTTTAGGGTTCCGTCCCCAAAGGGTAAAAACGGGTCCTTATTACTGAAACTTCGCTGTCCGTCTGTCTGTCTGTTTGTTCCGGTTAATCTCTGAAACGGCTGGATCGATTTTCACATGTCTTTCACTGGCAGAAAGTTGATGTTATAACGGTAACCCAATGTATAACATTGGGTTCCGTTTTCGTTAGCTCTTCGCAAACGAAATTGCGGGCACCAGCTAGTTCAAAATAAAATAAAATAACGAATGGGCAGGCGGCTCGCGTAACGCATGTGTATTGTGTGCCTATTGCTTATTATGTGATAAACAAATCAAGGTGTCAAGGACGCTGCACATTATCATGTTGTAAACATTCTCTTAGAATTGATAATAAGTATCATGAGTTTAATAAAATATAATAACAAGTCTTTACTGTTCCACTGCTAAGCAAAGGCCTCCCTCGAAATCGTCCATATACATATAAGTTACTAGCTGTTTCCCGCGTCTCTGCCCGCGTAAATATACTATCGGGTATCCCGCGGGAATACTGTACTTTTCCGGGATCTTTTTTTTTAAATTAATTTATTCATTTAAGATTTTAACAATATACTGTAATATGCCTAACTGATCAAGCAGTTTGTAGGCGTTCCGCTCTGTTTGTTACACTTACATAGATACTTAAATACTGATTTGATTAAATTACTACAATAAAAAAATACTTTATAGTTTGCCATGCCAATTACACTTACAAGCTACATCTAATATAATACTATAATAATATATAAATTTTTCTCTCTAATATTATATTCCTAGTGTCTGTATCCTTTAGGATACTAAAAATATCCTAATGAATACTACTAGGGTTCATTATGTTCTGAGGTATATGTATGACACTATAATATACAATTATTGATGAAAAGTAGCCTATGTTTTTAATCCAGAGCCTAAACTACTACCATACCAAATGTCATCAAAATCTGTTGAGTAACAAACATCCATCCATACATACATCCATCCATCCTCACAAACTTTCATATTTATATTATTAGTAGGATTATGTTGCTCCTACTCCACCGCCCACCATTGCACATAAAACAGCCTGACTGACTAGTCTTATACTTATGTGTTTTTGTAGTTGTAGAGTGTAGGTAATAGGTATATACCTACATATTGGGTAACAAAATTAATTCTATCCCTACCTGTTATCACAGGATAAATAACAATACTCAAAGTTACGTATTAAAGTGCGGTCACGGAGCTCGTAGAATTTCTTCACTCGCGCACGAATACATTGCTATCGCGCTCCTAACGCGTACCTGTTCAAAACGCGACAACTAGCGATGAGTCTATGTACGAAATTCTACTCCGCAACCGCACTTTAGTACTTCTACATAATCTACATACTAGTGTCCAATAAGTTATGTATATTTATATAATGCATAATTGTGAGAACGAAGTTTTGTCACTTTGAAACTGTAGATAAATTTTATCATATTGACCGTATGATAAAATTTATCTACAGTTTCAAAGTTAATATTTAGTTGGACAATGACAATTTAACGTGTCCATCTTTAGACTAACGAGGGGATGTTTGCCATGATCAAGCGTCTCCATACATGGTCATGGTGTTACTAGTTATTAGTTCCCAAATAGTGAACAATACAAAATTATCAACCTATTTTATAAAGTTTTAAATTTAATAAAAATACTAAAATGTAAATGTGTACCCCTTTACTAATAAAAAGATTTACACAACAGATAACTTAAACAACGTTGCTGTCTTTGTTTGATGCGTTGGAAAAGTCACTGGACAGACAAAGACAGCAACGTTGTTTAAGTTATCCATTGTGTAAATCTTTTTATTAGTAAGGGGGTTAATGTATTTTTTGGATTGGACTCCTAACGAATCCGGGCCTATGTTGATAGGGTCACAAAGTTTGCAAATTATGTGTTGGTAATTAATCTGAGGATAGTAGTACCATTTACTTAGGGTTGCCATCTCCTTAATTTGACAGCCTGGACAAGACGCGTGAAAATCCCGGATTTTGGAGCTCAAAACCCAGACATATGAAAAGTTTTTTTCAAGTAATAAAAACAGTCGTAAATGAAAAAATCATAGACTTAAAAATTTGATTAAGTATCTCAATATCTTTTTTCGTTTGTTACAATTTTTCTGCTATTTTCCTGTTTTGCAACTGGTAAATTTAAAAGACTGTTTACATAGAAAATAAAATGTTCTTTGCATAAAAAAATGAGCAAGCGGAGCGAGCGAGTAATTTTTACGATTATTATTATAATTGATAAAGTTTGATAAAATCCTATCGGAAACGCTGTCTACTTTAGAAATTCTTTAAATTATACACACCGCTGAATACACGTAGGTGCTAATAATTAATGTTATTAATTATAATGTCTGCTCCATGTTCAAACGCGAGCGAGCGGACCTAGCGAGATTTTTTTTATATTTACCTTTACAAAACATTAAAATGTCCATCTGAAAAACTGTGCAAATAAGAAAAAATTGTTGAGTATAATATTGACAGGGAGCGAGAGTGGCTACTGAGAACAATTTCTCTTATTTATAGCATTTTACTGCCACTATAAGAAAAAACATATAAAAACTATCTGAACGGCATTGCACTTTTTTAAGATCTGTAAAAAACTACACAATGTACACAACTACACACAATAACTACTTGATAATCTTATGTATTATTTCTGCAAATCAAAACAAAACGAAAAAAAATACGCCTCACTAAATCTGCCTACAAATAACGCGGACAGCAAAATGTAATGTCCAACCCGGACGCCCTCTAAACCAACCAACCAACCAAACCAACATATTTACTTATAGGTACACCATTTAATTATACTTAGGTGTCTATTTATAATTTATTTAGTATATTTAGAGAGTGGAAGTATTTTTCTATTTGGCAAAACTAAGTTTCAATATGGTTTTAACATGAAACACATTATATAAGCTTAATACGATAATCGTAACATTAAATAAATAAAGTATAAACACATTAATTATAAGATGCAAGTATAGGACTTTGAATCTAGTAAATCAAGGTCAAAAATCAAAACATAATAGATGGAGAGCTACTAGGAAATTTAGAGCAGGTGTTTGAGGCAAGCTGAAACCTTGTCCTATACTTCACCTATTGTACCTCAACACGAGACTGCAGGTCTGGCTGGTCAGAAGCGGAACTAAGTCAATAAACAAATTTTTGAAAAGTGAATTTATTTCTTAATCCCCAAAAACATGTTTGAGGCAATTTGAAATTTTGATATAGTGTTAGTATAATGTTTAAGGAGTTGGGGAAAAAAAAGCCAGGCCATTTAGTCGGAACTTTAACCTTACGAGACCGCCCAGACCAGTGAAAAGTAAATTGGAAAAAGGTTAAAAAAAAAAACACGATAATAACTTGAAAAAATATTTTTCATCCCCACTTCACATGTATGAAGAGCCACCCCTAAAATATAAAATTATAATAATTGTATTATGCCAAAACTGAGATCTATACACAGTATTTGACTGTAAAAAAAATTATCCATTTATATTCATAATTACAGAAGCTAGAAGCGCGGACAGACAGACAGACAAACAACAGATAGACATAAATTTGGCACAGTTAAAGACAGTGGTTAGTGGTTAAAGACAGACTCGGTTTTGGAATCATACAATTATAATAATTTTACATTTTAGGCTCTCCATACATGTGAATTGGGGATGAAAAATATTTTTTTATTCTATCACATCGGGTTTCATTGAATAGGTCTTTTTAAAATAAAGGTAAGGCTTCATACATGATTTTTTTACAAAGTTAACCATTTTCGAGTAATCGGCCTCTAGAGTGGTTTGTAAGTAGCCCCTCCCCTGGCATTTCTAAACTATAGCAGATAGAAGCTTGTGAGTTTCCATACTGACAGATCATACTAAAAACTCTTTAGCAAAATTATTTTGAGCGAAATCGGACAATAAATTTTGAGGTAATTCAAAGAAAACCTATTGCGCGTTGATAGTTACGGAACCCTCCTTAGACATATCGTGGCATGATCTTGGTTAGGTTTTTATCCTATAGTCTTATACCCAGAGTTGAATGTTTAAGTTTTTAAATTTATATCGTGTTTTTTTTTGTTACCTTTTTCCAATTTACTTTTACACTGGTCTGGCAAGGTTAAAGTTCCAACTAAATGCTTGGCTTTTTTTCCCCCAACTTATTAAGCTTAAACATTATACTAATACTATACAAAAATTTCAAATTGCCAAAAACATGTTTTTTGGGGATTACAAAATTCACTTTTCAAAACTTTGTATATTGACTACGTTCCGCTTCTGACCAGCCAGACCTGCAGTCTCGTGTGGAGGTACAATAGGTGAAGTATAGGACAAGGTATCAGCTTGCCCCAAACACCTGCTCTATATATCCTAGTAGCTCTTCGGCTATAAATTGTACACATTACATCATTTTCTTGGATACATCATACAGTTAAGTAAGTCACGATTTGTATGTATAATTGCATCATTTATTTGACATTATGTAGTTATGAATCTAGTCACAACAAAATTGCTCCTGAATCATTTGATACACGCTTGGTACCTACAACGAAAACCTTGCACCATGGTGCAAATATTATTCTTTTCTAGTATCTGTACCTATTTACTGTGTCTAGTACTACCTGATCCGTATATGGATTATGGATTTTCACACACTCAATAACTTGTCAGAAACTGACGTTCAACATTTTGCAGAGGACCGATTAATTTTAATAGGATACACCTAGATGAGGGATTAAAATTTTCAAAAATGTACCTTTTGATGTGTTTATTGCATCCTTATTGTAAATTAAATTTATTCTCTACGTTATGACTAGGTATCTAACTTTTAATTTTTGTTATTCCTTTTATTTTTTGTAATCAGCAGTTAATCTGGCAATACTTTAATCGGTGAACTTGAAGTTTGTACTGTCTTATTTATTGCAAATCATAAAAGTTTAATGGCGATTACCTAAGAGATAAGAATAGGTACCTATACGATTCAGTGTAAAAATATTCACGGTTATTTTTCTGCTTTAATACTTATATACTTTATTAGGTCATTACATATGAAATTGGCGTTTTGTAAAGGAGGAACATAAAGTAAATTTTTTTTAAACATAATATATTTATTTAATCAAAGTATATACCATTGCTATCTATGCACTTATGCCATCTCATAGGTAGTTCATTGATTCCATTACTAAAAAAACCATTCGGAAAGGAATCAATAAAATCTTTGAAGGCGCTTTGGACTGCCCCATCGGAGTTTAATTTTTTCCCTTGCAAGAAGTTATCCAATTTTTGACGAAAATGGTAATATGTTGGAGCAAGGTCCGGGGAGTACGGTGGATGTCTTAGACATTACAATTGAAGCTCCTCTAATTTGGTAGCCGTCAGTTGTGCAGTGTATGGTCTAGCGTTGTCCTGAAGCAGCAGTGGCCTAGAGCGAATGACCAACCTTTTGTTTAGCAGCTAGCTTTTCCATCATGATTTACAGTTGCTGGCAATAGACATCCGCCGTAATCGTCTGGCCAGATTTAAGAAAGCTGTAATGAACGACACCGGCACTAGTCCACCAAACGCTCACAGTTAACTTTTTTTGTGTCAATTTTCGCTTGTGGCAGGCTTTGGCTGGTTCGCCAGGGTTCAGCCATTGCGATAAGCGTTTCCGATTATCGTATAGGATCCACCTTTCATCACAGGTAATGATTCGATTTAAAATCCCTTCATTATTGTACCGGTTGAGTAATGTAACGCAGCTGTCGACGCACGTTTGTCGGTTTGCTGCACTCAATCCATGAGGTACCCACCTTTCAAGCTTTTTCACCTTCCCAATTTTCTTCAAGTGGATTAAAACAGTTTTATCTCTAACACCGCAGCCTGCAGCTAATTCGGACGTAGTTTACGATGGATTCGCTTCCACAATAGCCTTAAATTCTTCATTATTAACTTTGGTCTCCGGCCGTCCACGGGGCTTGTTCTGCAGGTCGAAATTTCCAGAACGAAAACGTTGGAACCAAAATCACACTGTGTTTTCTTTTGCGAGACACCACCGCCATACACATCATTAATCCTTCGAGCCGTTTCTGCAGCACTGGTGGCACGGAGGAACTCTTACTCGAAAATAATATGATATTTCAAGATTTCCATTTTGTAAACAGAGTGACGCAAAAAAAACCAAAAGAGGAAAAAAACAATTGAATTACGGTTTTCGAAACACAAGTGCATGTGTAAATAGCGGTATAAATTTGAAATTGGAATTCATAACCAAAGAAGATATATTTGAGATCAGTGTCCAGTACGACAGAACGCCAATTTCATATATATGAAACAGGCGTTGTATAAAATATATAAAATGTATAAGGACCTAACATTATATCAAAATTTAACTGCTGAAGTTGCGATAATAATAATCAAAAATAAATACTAGTCTCTACAGTAGATGAATAAACTTTATTATTATACCTACTATAATATTTCTAAATTCTAGTACCTATACCTAGTACTTAGAGTATGGGGTTAGGCTGGGGCTATATTACCGGAATCTTTCCGACCGGAGAAAATTCAGAGCATTGAAAATAGAACTCTGGATCAATACAATAGAGCTGAAAATCGGACACACTATTTGACAACTGTCACATTTGACATTGACATTTGACTTAAAACTCGCGTGTTCGATTTAAAACTCTATTGTATGAGTCCAGAGCTCTATTTTTAATGCTCCGGTAATATTATATATAGAGTCCCAGCCTTATAATTTATTAGTTCAACTGATGGCAAGTGAATAATTTAACCAATTATGTAGGTACTTACTAGATATCGACTATCAACTAATCGGTATCAATCCTGTAAGTAGGTACCGGGAGGTGGGAAGGTAACCAGTAATAAGAGATTTTGTGTGCACGTTGCACAATGAAGTTCGTCATAACGTTTCTCTTAAGTTTTCCTGTTTAGGGCCTGTTTCACAATCTTCTAATAAGTTTAAAAGAAATTGATCTGTGAATTATATTTAGTTTGTGAAATGTAATGAATGTTTAGGTATTAGTCTTATGAGCCATTTACTACAAGATAATACCCCTGTCCACTACCACGGTCCAATCCAGCACCTCTACAAATGGTCGTCATTAGTGTCAACTGTCAATAGTGACAACCAGTTTTAGGGTTTCGTAATACACAAGGAACCCTTATAGTTTCCCTCTGTCCATCCGTACGTCTTTCTGTCTGTCCGCGCTTCTAGCTTCTGTAATTATGAATTTAAATGGATGAAATTAGATACAGTTATAGACTGTGTATAGATCTCGGTTTTGGCATCATACAATAATAATAATTTTATATTTTAAGGGTGGCTCTCCATACATGTGAAGTGGGGATGGAAAATATTTTTTCATCCTACCCCATCGTATACCATTATTAATATCATTAAATAGATCTTTTAAAATGAAGGCAAGGTTTGATACATTACTTTTTTACAAACTCGACCATTATCGAGTAATCGGCCTCCCAAAGAGGTATGTGAGTTGGTCACCCCCCCTGTTTCTAAACTATAGGAGACAACTAGGAAACTTGTAAGTTTCCATGCTAATACATTATGCTAAAAACTCTTTAGCAAAAATATTTTGAGCAAAATAGGACAATAATTTTTGAAGTAATTCAAAGAAAACCTATAGCGCGTTGATAGTTACGGAACCCTCCTTAGACATGTCCTAACATGCTCTTGGTTGATATTGCCTACAATTTTACTTCAAGACCAAGGAGCTGGATGTGCCGGCTGGTCCGTGTGGATGGCCCCTTTACAGAGGCGTATTGAAAAATTTTGGGCAACGGGCCTATTAACATATTTTGCCGCCCCATTAAGCTGTGGTGGACTCTTATCTTTTTTTTACAGGTTAAAATGTAATTATACCTACTTTATACCGTTTATATTTTAATTTAAAATACCTATTTAACGATACCCCACACGATGGGGTAGAATGGAAGAATATTTTTCATCCCCACTTCACATGTATGGGGAGCCACCCTAAAATATAAAATTCTTATTATTTTATGATGTCAAAACCGAGATCTATACACAATCTATAACTGTACCAAATTTCATCCATTTAAATTCATAATTAGGTACAGAAGCTAGAAGCGCGCTGCGCGGACAGACAGACGGAAGGACAGAGCGAAACTATAAGGGTTCCTTAAGTATTACGGAACCCTAAAAATGGCACGTTAAAACATAAAGGTTCATCATCCCTGAGCTAAAATCAAACATCGGTACAAATAAGGCGCCAGGCTGAGAGGGTCGGCTGGCTGTGAGGGCCGGCTTAGCCGATACTCTCAGCCTGGCGCCCCGGGCCATGGCCCTATTGGCTCTATAGTAAATAGCCACTGCCCCTATATATTTTTCATGTCAATTGCAATATTAGATGTCTATTCTAAGAAAATAATCATAAAATATTGCTTTATTATGGTCATAGGGGTCCATTCTTCTAATGTGCCCAGGGCCTCTAATAGGTTATAACGGCCCTGACAGAGACAATAAAATATGCAGTTAAGCTACCTGACGACACTAATATACATATTTATAATATATAGGCATGTATTTAAACTTGCGACAAAACAATCAAATTTGAGTGTGAAAAAACCGAATATTGAATACTAAATTACTAAGTTGGCGAAAGAATTTATGAAACAAAAAAATCAAATCTGGTGACTAATTAATACCAGTTTTTTTCACTGAATATTCCAAACTGGCAGACAGATATTAACCATCTTGGCGACAATTTGAGAGTAATTTAAACATTTAATTTAAGAAAAGACTTAAGAATATTTTCCTTGATGTAGGTAATTTGAAAAACATAATAAGCAGCAAAACGAGCGCACATAAAAAAAAACGTAAAGGAGCGTACAAAATTCCCATTTTTAATTTTTCTCGGTTTCGGGGGGTGTAGGTATTGTGTAGATTCATATTGAAATTTAAAAATAGCGGTTATTTATTTTTCGTAAAATTGATATGGGTGTTGTTTACCAGGTTTTTAGGGGTGTTGGATACTAAAATGACATTTATTTTGAAATTCCAAGATGGCGGACATACTTCATTTTATAAAAATTAAAATGGGTGTCCTTTTGTAGGTTTCTAGAGGTGCTGATTACAAAAAAGTCATTCATTTTGAATTTCCAAGATAGTAGACATTAAATAAATGGATATAGGTGTCCTTTTATAGGTTTCTGGAGTCACTGATTAAACGAAATTTCAAAATGGCGAATATTTATTTTTCTGTAAAATTGATACGGGTGTCTTCGAGGTTTTTAGGGGTGCTGAATACAAAAATGATATCCATTTTGAATTTCAAAGATAGCGGACATTTATTTTTAATAAAATTAATCTAGATGTCCTTTTCTAGATTTAGGGGATGTTAATAATTTATTTTGAAATTTCAAAATAATTTCATTTCTGTAAAATTCAAAAAATGATGCGGTGCGTTCTACTGAAAAATAAATGAATTTCCTCTCCCTTAGTAACCTCGCAACCACATATTTTCTTTCAAAAAATTTTTGAAAATCATGAATTTTCCCACATATCTATAGCTTTATACATCGCTCGTATCTCAATGTAGAGCATTTACAGTTTTTTTATAAGATTGCTTCCAACTCGGAAACGGTGGAAATTTCCTCCCTATTAGTAAAGATACGATCGATTTACGAGCGATGTATAAAGCTATAGAGAATTTATTTTTCTCCCATCATGAAGAAAACATGTGGTTGTGGGGTTACCCCCGCCTGTCTTTTTCAACATTTCTATAGCTTTATACATCGCTCGTATCTCAAAGTAGAGCATTGCCATATTTCTTTCTATAATCGCTTCTATCTCGGAAACGGTGCATCCTACTGAAAAAATAGTAATATCATAATAAGAAGTGACTATAGACAAAAATTGCAATACTCTACTTTGAGATACGAGCGATGTATAAAGCTATAGAGAATTTACATTTATATTTTCTTCATGATGGGAAAAGAAATTTGAAAATCCTGAATTTTCCAACATTTCTATAGCTTTATACATCGTTCGTATCTCAAAGTAGAGTATTGCCATTTTTTTGCTATAATCACTTCTATCTCTAGAACAGGTAATCCTAATAGTTAACATATTGTGTTAATAATCATCAATCCTAATCAGCAGCCGCAACAACTTTTAAATTAGTACCCATGTCATTTTTACGAAAAATGAACGTTCTCTATTTTGGAAATTGAAATTGGAAGACAATTTTATAATCAGCTGCCCCAGAAACCTGGAAAAGGACACCCATATTAATTTTAATGAAAAAAATGTACACCATTTTGGAATTTCCAAATGGATTTAATTTTTATATTATTTTGCACCCCGAAAATCCTTAAAAACGACACCCATACCAAAGGAAAACAAACTCCAAAAGTATCCAAAAATGCGATTTTCCGTAGCCTGCAAATTGAATTTTTAGCAGCCATTAATTTATCAACCCAATCTGGTTTTATAGCTGCTTACAAAACCAGATTTGGTTGATAAATTAATGTCTATAATAGTCACCAACTCGGAAATTAAGTCGCCAACTTATAAATTTCGGTGCCAATTTTGGATTAAATTTCGCCACTTTTTATCTGCGGTTTTTTTTTTCACCTGAGTGCTCTTGCCAGTTAAGTAATTTAGTCGCCAACATATTAATTCGCCAAATTCAGTAATACGGTATGCTCATGTGCAGATGCCAATTTATTTTTAGTTCGCAAGATAAATTATATCCCATATATAATATTAGGCCATTGTGAAACAGGCCGTTAGCCTTTTTGTAGAAAGTATAGGAAATTTTAATAATAGGTCTTTACCTATGAAATTGTCGTTCTGCAGTACTGGCCATTTCAAATCAAAATAATTTTTTGTTTGGCTAAGAATTCTAATTTCAAATAAATTTTATTTTAAAAACATGGAATTCTTTTTCCAAAAGTCGTCATTTGTTTATTGTTTAGTGTTACATTTTCATCGATCGCATTTCAATCTTTTTCGTCATGGATACGTTAAAAACTCGAGTAATTATGGAATATGAGTACCGTCGTGGCAGGAACGCGGCACAAGCGGCACGCAACATCAACGACGTTTACGGAGCTAACACTACAAACCAACGCACCACCTGTTATTGGTTTGCTCGCTTCCGTTCTGGAAATTTCGACCTGAAAAATGAACCTCGCGGTCGTCCGAAGACTTTGGTCGACAATGAGGAATTAAAGGCGATTGTGGAAGCTGATGATACACAATCTACGGCTGAATTAGCAGCAGCTTTCGACGTTAGCGTCAAAACAATATTGGTCCGTTTGCGTCAAATTGGCAAGGTAAAAAAGCTTGACAAATGGGTGCCCCACGAACTCAATGATCGCCAGCGCGAAGTACGCGTCGAGACGTGCCTTGCACTGCTCAACAGACACACAAATGAAGGAATTTTGAACCGCATTGTTACCTGCGATGAAAAATGGATTCTGTTTGATAACCGCAAGCGCTCAGCAAGTTGGTTGGATCCTGGTTCAGCACCTAAACAATGCCCTAAACGAAAACTTACCCCTAGAAAAGTGATGGTCACTGTTTGGTGGTCTAGCGGTGGTCTAGGTTCGGTGTGATTCATCACAGCTTCTTACCAAACGGGGTGAGTATTACTGCAGATGTGTACTGTGAAGAACTGAACACAATAATGGAGAAGCTGGCACATCTCCAACCAGCATTGGCCAATCGCTCGTCTCCGCTGCTCCTGCACGACAACGCGCGACCTCATACTGCACAGCAGACGGTCTCCAAGTTGCAAGAACTGGGGTTGGAAGCTCTCCGTCATCCGCCCTACTCACCAGACCTTGCGCCTACAGACTACTACTTTTTCCAGAATTTGGATAACTTCTTGGCGGGAAAAAAATTCAATACCCAAAAAGGCCGTACAAAATGCCTTTGAAGAATTTGTTGCCTCCCGTCCAGCCGATTTCTTTAAGAAGGGCATCAATAAACTGCCACTGCGTTGGCAAAGATGCATCGATTGCAAGGGTGATTACTTCGATTAATACGAATAAAAAATACATGAAAAAAATTCGTTTATTTTTTTTCATACAAAACTGCAATTTCATAAGTAAAGACCTAATATTAGGTTATGACATATGAAATTGGTGTTTTGTAAAGGAGGAACATAACGTTGATTTTTTTAAACATAATATATTTATTTAATCAAAGTAAACACACCGGCATATTTAGCGGAACACAAAAAAAAGGTCTATAATTAAAAAAATATGGTTTTATTTTAAAATCTACTTACCACACTTCTTTTGTTATTTAAAGTTTCATTTGTTTTACTTAAAATGAGATCACATTAAGAACAGATTTTGCAAGTAAAGGCTATTTGTGAAAAATGGTACATTTTTGAACTTTTCATGTAACCGGGAAAAGTGAAAATTAATATTAAAATAACAATTAATTAAATTAGAAAAATGGTGATTAATATCGCGTATTTCCTCCACGTGCTCTTATTAAAGTTTCTACCCGTCGATTCATATCCGGTGATCTCGCCGGCCACTCCATAACAGTGATATTCATATCATTAAGATAAGCTTGAGTTACCCGAGCAGTATGCGGCCGAGCATTATCCTGCATAAAAAAAAAATTGTCACCTATATATGGGGCAAACGGTACGACATTTTGTTCTAAAACTTCTCTGATATAGCGGTCTGCAGTCAGACTCCCTCTATCAATCACTACCAAGTCTGTGCGAGCTCCCAAACAAATGCCCGCCCAAACCATTATTGATCCACCACCGTATGGAACTGTAGTTTCAAAATTTGTCTGAATGTATCGTTCTCCTTTGCGTATATTCTTTGCCTGCCGTCAATTTGATTTAAGAGAATTCTGCACTCGTCACTAAACAATACCCTACTCCATTGGTCCGCGTTTCAAAGTCGATGTTCCTGAGCAAAAGTTAACCTGTTTCTACGATGATTTACCTCGAGCCTTGGAGCCTTGGCGGGCACAAATGAACCCAAACCAGCTTCTTCGAACCTTCTTCGTACCGTACGCTCACTTACGGTTACACCCCGCACTGCTTCTAACTCATGTCGGGCTTGGACGGCCGTCAAACGGGGGTTCCTACGTACACGAAGCCGAACAAAACGATCATCCCTACTCGAAGTACGTCTTTTTCTGCCTTGTCCTGCTCTTCTCACATAAGTAGCGGTCTCCCTGAACCGTTGGATACTGCGATGGATCGTTGAAACTGGTCGACGAAGATCTCTGGATATCACTCTGTAGGTTTGACCATTTCTTCGCATTTCGAGTGTCCTGGCAATCTCCGTTGGGGCTAAGTCAGGCATAATTCAGTCCTCAACTCCAAAAAGATACGCGATTACAAAAAAAACTAACAAAACACAGTATTTCAATGAAATTTTAAATCAAACTCAGAAGGAAGAAATACTCGAAGTTCGCTCCATATAAGGTGTATTTGAATAAAATTAAAACAATTGCATAAAATGTGATGTTCAGTTGTTTTCTTAATTTGAAAATATTTATTTTTAAATTAAATGACGTATAAACCAGCCAGCAACCTTATATGATACTGATATCAAACTTTTATTTTATGTTTCGCTAAATATGCCGGTGTGTGTATATACCATTGTTATTTATGCACTTTTGCTATCTTATAGGTAGTTCATTGATTCATTTACTAAAAAAAATCATTCGGACAGGAATCAATAAAATTTTTGAATGATCTTTGGACTGCCCCATCGGAGTTGATTTTTTTCCCTTGCAAGAAGTTATCCAAATTTCGAAAATAATGGTAATCTATTGGAGCAAGGTCCGGGGAGTACGGTGGATGTCTTAGACATTTTAATTGCAGCTCCTCTAATTTGGTAGCCGAATGTTGTGCAGTGTGCGGTCTAGCGTTGTCCTGAAGCAGCAGTGGCCTAGACTCTAGAGCGAATGACCAACCTCGGTTGTTTAGCAGCTAGCTTTTCCATCATGATTTGAAGTTGCTGGCAATAGACATCCGCCGTAATCGTCTGGCCATATTTAAGAAAGCTGTAGTGAACGACACCGGCACTAGTCCACCAAACGCTCACAAGTTTTTTGAGTCAATTATCGCTTGGGGCAGGCTTTGTCTGGTTCCCCAGGGTTTAGCCATTGAGCCACGATGAGCGTTTCGATTTAAAATCCATTCATTATTGTGCCGGTTGAGTAATGTAGCTGCACTCAATTCATGAGGTACCCACCTTTCCAGCTTTTTCACCCTCCCAATTTGCTTCAAGTGGAATAAAACAGTTTTATCACTAACACCGCAGCCTGCAGCTAACTCGGACGTGGTTTGCGATGGATCCGCTTCCACAATAGCCTTCAATTCTTCATTATCATCTTTGGTCTCCGGCCGTCCACGAGGCTTGTTCTGCAGGTTCAAAATTTCAGAACGAAAACGTTGGAACCAATAACGCACAGTGCGTTTTCTTTTGCGACACCGCCGCCATACACATCATTAATCCTCCGAGCCGTTTCTGCAGCACTGGTGCCACGGTGGAACTCGTACTCGAAAATAATACGATAGTTCAAGTTTTCCATTTTGTAAACAGAGTGACACAAAGAAAATACCAAAAGAGGAAAAAACAAATGAATTACGGTTTTCGAAACACAAATGCATGAGTAAATAGCAGTATACATTTGAAATTGGAATTCCTAACCAAAGAAGATATATTTGAGATCAAAGTGGCCAGTACAACAAAACGCCAATTTCATATGTAAGGACCTAATATTATTTTAATTAACGCTTTTAATTAAAACCTGAGAAGGTAAACCAAAGCAAATTCGAGTTTTGAAGACAGTAGGTACTGTAGAAAAACAAGCGACTCACAAGCTTAACCTTCTGGATAATGTGTCATGATTATTATTGTACTCATTTATCGTTCCGACTGTGTATACGTGATTAGATTAATGCAATAGTAAAATTCCCTTGAATTATTGTGTACCTATTTGCAGTGTAGGTATATTTTCCTCGAATCTTGTTGCCACACCGCTTGATAGACGATTATCGTCTGAATTGAATCTTATATCAATTACTTTTGTAATTGATATGAGAATCATCAATTAGATAACTTAGGCCCACTTGCGCAGATCTGGGTTAAAGTTAACTCTGGTTTAAATATCATATTGTTATCTCTCTCGTTCTTCGTTTTTATGAAATAGAAGGCATGATATTTTAACCCGGGGTTAATTTTAAAGCAGATCCGCGCAAGTGAGCCTAAGCGTCTTTAAGAACCGGTCAAGTGCGAGTAGGGCTCGTGCACGAAGGATTTCTTATAATCACTACGTAACCCTAAAAATCACACACACATACGCATTATCAGACTTAACCTAGTTTAATACAAGACGCAAGGTTACCGCTAAGGGCTCACAGATGGCGCTCTAAGATTTTAATAATTTATTTATGGACTGAAAATAGAACTCTGCATTATGTATTGTTTGGACTTCATTGCTTAATTATTTTTTTCAATTCAAGGATTTCTGCAATTGTTTGGGCTGGAACCGAGAACCGACTTCAAAATTATGAAGATTGAGTAGAAAAACCAATGAGAAAAGCAGTTGGTTAAATATTAGGCTAATTGAGAAGGAGAATAATTTAGATAATTAATTATTTCATACTTTTTAGCGCATTATTTAATGAATATTATGTTTTTTTATACTTTGAAAGTCGGTTTTAAGTTTTTGCATAATTCCGGCTCATTCCATCCATCGGTCCATCGCATTCATTAGATAGGTACCTACAATGTATTCAAGTATTTACGGTTTTTTTACAATCTATTGAACTTTGCGCCTGAATGCACTAAATTATTAATAATTTATCAATTACATGTATTGTATCTGATAGCGCGGCCGTGCTATGGCTAAGTATTTAGCGGCCGTAACTATCTTTTCTCGAAGCGTTTCGCGGCTTTTTCGTGCCCCCATATTTTCGTTTGTAATAAAGCTAGCGGTCTGAATTTTTGTCGCGGAGAAATCGTTAGCGCCAAAAGCTAGTGTTTTAAAAAACATAAAAAGCGAGTGCATAATTTAGGAGATATTAAGCGGCTAAAAACGCGATTTTGAAAAATATGGATGGAGGTATGCCGGTAGGGAGAATAAGCATAATTCAAAGCATACTTCTAGCAGACTTAGAAATTTCAAATTTGCTGTCAGGCCAGGTTATTAGCTACATATAAAGGGAAAGTATAGAAAAAATTCTAAAAAAATAATTATTTCAGAATTTTTAATTTTACGAATACACAGGATCAAAATAAATGAATACAAGTTCACTGAAAACTTTGTCATTCGTATTTATTAAAGAAATACAGTAGATACTTCGGGACAAATGGGCCCACTCGACCGGATAAATAAGACGGCCTCACAGAAAACCAATGGGTAAATAGCACTTGCGTTCTGTTTCACGAGGAAGGTACCGGTGTCCCAAAGTGGGTTTTAAAGCTCGCAAACGCACTTGTAACTCTTCTGGTGTTGCCATGTGATGTCCATGAGCGGCGCTAAACGTTTTAATTATGGAATAGATTTGGACAAGATCAAATGGATCACCCGTTAGTATGAAATTGCAATAAGTTCTTACTAATTAATTTAGAAACGAGCAAAGCGATCGCCTGGTGGTTAAAAATTGTTATAAGTCATTTCTTACCATCAGATGTGGGTGGTTTTAAAGATCGGGAACGTACTTGTAACTCTTCTGGTGTTGCAGATGTCTATGACGGGCGGTAATCGCTTTAATTATGGAATGGATCTGGAAACGAGCAAATGGATCACCTGATGGTAAGCAGTTACATCCGCAACACCGGAGAAATTGTGTGCGTTCGCGATCTTTAAAACCCCAAATTCGTTGGTCTTCGGGTAACCAACAAAAAGGAATGAGATCCCACAAAAACATTACCTAAATGAAAAAGCTAAGTATTTCCTTCGCAAAATGATATGAGATGTCGTAGAGATCAAGTGAAATTTAAGATAGTCCATTTAATTAGTTACTCATAAAAAAATTGTAACCGTAACTGGAAAATTTTATTTTTATAATTTATTATATTACATAGTGACTTGGCAATGAGCACTTTAAGAGATGAATGTCCGGTATTCATATTTTAATATAAATAAGATAGATAATATAAACAGATTATATCCATGCAAGCCACTGACAAACCTTGTCGTTCATAAATCCCCCTGAATACAATACCCCCCCATAAACACAACCCGAAACAATGATATTAGGTCCTTACATATGAAATTGGCGTTTTGTCGTACTGACCACTTTGATCTCAAACATATCTATCTTCTTTGGTTAGAAATTCCAATTTCAAATTTATACCGCTATTTTTTTTTTATTTTTTTATTTATTTATAAACTAAGAATACAAACATTAAACTTAATCTATACAGTGTGGTGACATAAACCATTGCTGGTTTTTCCGCACACTGCTATTCGTCGTCGACAGCTCATTTAACTTATAATACCTAGTTAGTTATATTTAGTTAGAAAATGCTTATATCTTAATTATTATGTTATTACTAAGTTTAACAACATGTTTTTAAGGTTACACACATTCTAATTTATTTATTTATTTATTTGGCATATCAACAATACAAACACAAGCTTACATACTTATCATTTTGGTCCATTAACAGTCTTCATATCAATTAAAGACATGCACAACATTGTTTTATAAAACACAATACAACATATTGTAGTAAAAATTATCTAATCTAATATAAATCTATATAAATCTAATAATTACGAAATCTAAAAAAGTCATAACCCATAGGTAGAACGATACCGCCAATACCGTCCTCATCACACAATGGAACTAAACGGGCATAAATTGCTTCAGCATAATATTATTTATTATCTAGGTTACTTTTTTTTTCATTTAATTTAGGGTTTTATTTACTTTGTGATAAATTTTATATTATACTAGTTATAATTTTGAGAGGTAATAGTTTTTCAATTTATATTTAAAATTAGTTTCTTTTATTTCTTTTTTAAGGTTATCTGGAAGATCATTTTGATATTGCAACTGCATTCATTGCATTCATGATATTGCAACTTTTGTTTGCCGTAAGGGTTACAATATCGTGGAACCAAATATTTGATTTTTGACGCACTACGAGTTTGTTTATAATGGTGGTTTTATATTTAGGTAAATCTCGGTAAAAAAGTTTTCTTTTAGAAAAATATATTTCACCTGGTCATGTATACCCACATATATATACATAATATATTAGTTTTGATAAAAAAGTTGTTTAACAGTTATTAGTCTTAAGCTTTGCAGGCACTATCGTTTATGGGATACGAAGCTGTAGGTCGTAAATTTGATCGAGATGCGATTTAAACGTCCTCCCGCAGCTACTTAGGCCGTAATATATTGTGGCTTCACCCAGGGCTTTGTATAGTGTTAAAATCATGGTATATGGAATGTTATTCTTTATGATTCTAAACTTAGCCAACATAGCTCGTAGTTTGTCGCAAACTGAGTTAATATGATCCGTCCATTTAAATTTTTCATCGATTATTAGACCGAGATATTTATGTTTGCTTACTACTACTATTGGCTCACAATTACAACTTTGGTGGTAGGTATTATTATGTAGGCAATTATTACTGTGCGCTATTATTTCTGGAGATATGGTGCTACGATTTTGGGTGGAGCTAATATAAATAAGTTTAGTTTTATTAGCATTAATCGCTAGTCCCGCATCATGAGATGACTTGGTTAGTAGTGTAAAATCCTTTTGAAGGTTCTTTATGGCTATGTTCATGTCCTTATTTGCAGAAACCAAACATGTGTCATCAGCAAATTGGTACATGTCACAATCATTGACGACCTTGATGGCGCCATTAACGTATGGTATATAGTGTAACTTAGCCTTGCGCGGTTCTTTCGTCAATAGGTACCTTTTCACTAAAAACGTCACCAACTTTTACTACGAAGGATCTATCCTATCCTTAAGATAGTCTCGACACCACTTATTCAGAGGTCCTCGTATACCACAGTAATCGAGTTTTTCAATAAGCGTACTATGTCTCAAAGCGACAAACGCTTTTGTATAATCTACAAATACTATTAAAAAATTATCTTTTTTGTTAAGGTGGTCGTAAACTTTGTCAGTAAATTTAGAAAGTAATTGAGTGGCACTTTTACGTGGTTGAAATCCGTATTGTTTATCTGTTATTAAGCTATTTTCTTTAAAAAACTTATGAATGTGTTTAGATATGTCCTTTCTACGAGTTTGTCTATGATGGATAATATTGTCATCGGACGGTAGTATACGGGTATATAGGCCTTACAATACCCGTTTTTAAGTCGCGATGGTAAACTCCATATTTAATGGACATGTTAATAAATTGGGCTATTATATCTGCGATTTCGGTTGCAATTGTTTTCAAATCCTCACCTCTAAAGCCATCTATACCCGGGGCTTTAGAGATTATTTAACGACCTTATTTCTCGTAATATTGTTTTGGCCGACGCTTGTTGAATCCTGAAGGTAACATTGGCTGGTGAAATATAACTATTTTTGTTTAGTAATTTAACGTTACATTTTTTAAAATAATTTAAGCTACGTTCTGAAAAGGTTTTTGCAAAGCAAGGCACAATATTTTTAATATCATCTACTATTATATATAATCTACTATTACTTGAAAATGCGTTTAAAATTATAGTGTCCGCCGTAGGCTTTGCTCTGCCAGAAATTTCATTTAATAGTTTCCACAGTTGTCTACGACTGTTTTTATATTCAGGATTTGTTCTTTAATATTTTAATTTTTGTTTTTTTATAATCAATTTAGTAGCGTAGTTTCTGGCAGAATTGTATTGTTGTTTTAATATCATATTTGATGTGTCGCGTATCCATTTTAAATGTAATTTGTCTCTGTATTTACATGCCTTTAGAATTTTATTATTAATCCATGTATTTTTATTTTTATTACTACTTTTATTGATTTCAACTTAATTTGAGATTCGTAATATCATTTTTTAATATTGCTCACAATCATTTCATAAATTTTATTTGGATTTATTATTTGTTTTAGCGGCTTCCAGTCCAAAGGTTTTAAACTATTAATTAATGTATTTCTGTCGTATCGAGTTATGTAGCTAATATCTGCTCGTGTGTTCTCACTGTGCCTTACTGTGCCTACCATGGCGAGTGCGACGATGCGATGGTCTGCCGTCTGCTAGTGCAGTTTCGAGCGCCGCCGTGTAAAGGTCCAGCGTGCGTGATCGTGCATAGATGTGGTCTATACAAGATTTACTAATACAATTTTTTGGTGTTGTATATATGTTTTATAGGACGATCCTGTAACACATCAATATTTATATCACCTAGCAAATACATATCGGATTTGTTATTTACAGAATTTAACAAGGAGTTGAGAATAAATGGGTGCATACTGTTATTTGGAGGACGGAATACACAACATAAAGTCGCCGAATATTTAGAAGAAGTTTTGATTAATCCTACGATAGTTTCGCAGTGTAGTATATTAATAGTGCCTAAAGTAAACTGATGCTTATTTTTTAAATATAAAATAATACCACCTCCTCTTCTATTGATTCGTAATTTGCTATACATTTTATAACACTTTAGATTGTACATATTACAAAGGTTTTCATGGATATTAACTTCGGTCAACATTATTACTTCAATTGTTGTTGTTGAAGAATAGATAATTTGTTCTAAGTTTGAGATTTTTTTTATTATTGATCTTATATTCATATGTATACATAGTAATTGGACATTGTTAGGAAAACTCTTTAAAAACTATTTAAATCTACACAATCTTTGATTTCAATAATATCTTCTAGCGATCTCGCTAGTTTTATAATTTTACTTTATAGATGTTATGAAATGGACTTACGACTCAATAATTATTTTTTTTACATCTTCTTTGGACCGAATAATATATGTTTTTTGTGTTTTCTCCTTTTTTTTCACACGTTACACTTCTTTATTGATCCATATGTATTTGTAAGTATCTTTTAGTTCTTGTTTGGTGTAAAATAGTAGCCGTTTGTTGTACTGAGTGAGAGCTTCGCATATAAATAACGATTTACTGGAATTAGGAATGCCATCACAAATATCAGAGGCAAACATTTTTGGGAGTTTAGTTTTACATGATGTCAACCAGGCCATCTGTGTTTGTTCATTTTTAAGCTTTACTTGTATCGGCCCTGGGTGACCGTTTCTCTCAGTTAAGCGCTTTATTTCCCCTATATCCGAAGGGTTCTGGTTAAGTTTCTCAGGTTTTTTTTTTAAATTTGGCATAGATATTTAATATCAACCCTTTGCAAGAAAAAAATAATTTTTAAAAATGGCGGTGGACCGCCTGTGGACCGATTTTCAAAATTCTTAATCGTAATCGTTAAATATACAAAAAAAATATATCATAAACAGCCGAATGTATAATCTACTCCTTTTTTGGAGGTCGGTTAATTAAATTTTAAGTGGAGTGGAGTAAACAAAACGCATTAGTGAAAACCGCATTCAAATCGTTTAAGCCGATATATAAGCCGATATCTAAGCTCGACTTCGTACGCACAAAAACAAATATCGCGGGAATCGTACATTTTTCCGCAATAAAAAGTAGCCTATGTGTTAATCCAGAGTCTAAACTCCATACTAACACCATACCAAATTTCATCAAAATCCGTTCTGTAGCTTCTGAGATTAGCGCGTACAAATGTACAGACAAACAGACAAAAATTCTAAATATTAGATCATTACATATGAAATTGGCGTTTTGTAAAGGAGGAACATAAAGTCGATTTTTTTTAACATAATATATTCATTTAATCAAATTATATACCATTGCTATGTATGCACTTTTGCCATCTCATAGGTAGTTCATTAATTCCTTTACTAAAAAAACCATTCGGACAGGAATCAATAAAATCTTTGAAGGCGCTTTGGACTGCCCCATCGGAGTTGAATTTTTTCCCTTGCAAGAAGTTATCCAAATTTCGAAAATAATGGTAATCTGTTGGAGCAAGGTCCGGGAAATATGGTGGATGTCTTAGACATTCCAATTGAAGGTCTTCTAATTTGGTAGCCGTCTGTTGTGCAGTGTGTGGTCTAGCGTTGTCCTGAAGCAGCTGTGGCCTAGAGCAAATGATCAACCTCGGTTGTTTACCAGTTAGCTTTTCCATCATGATCTGCCGTAATCGTCTGGCCAGATTTAAGAAAGCTGTAGTGAACGACACCGGCACTAGTCCACCAAACGCTCACGAGTAACTTTTTTTGAGTCAATTTTCGCTTGGGGCAGGCTTTGGCTGGTTCACCAGGGTTCAGCCATTGCGATGAGCGTTTCCGATTATCGTACAGGATCCACTTTTCACAGGTAATGACTCGATTTAAAATCCCTTTATTATTATGTCGGTTGAATAATTTAACGCAGCAGTCGACGCACGTTTTTCGGTTTGCTGCACTTAATTCATGAGGTACCCACCTTTCAAGCTTTTTCACCTTCCCAATTTGCTTTAAGTGGATTAAAACAGTTTTATCTCTAATGCCGCAGCCTGCAGCTAACTCGCGACGTGGTTTGCGATAGATCCGCTTCCACAATAGCCTTTAATTCTTCATTATCAACTTTGGTCTCCGACCGTCCACAGGGCTTGTTCTGCAGGTCGAAATTTCCAGAACGAAAACGTTGGAACCAAAAATGCAGTGTGTTTTCTTTTGCGACACCACCGCCATACACATCATTAATCCTTCGAGCCGTTTCTGTAGCACTGGTGCCACGGTGGAACTCGTACTCGAAAATAATACGATATTTCAAGTTTTCCACTTTGTATAAAGAGTGACGCATAGAAAAAACCAAAAGAGGAAAAAACAAATGAATAACGGTTTTCAAAACACAAATGCATGAGTAAATAGCGGTATAAATTTGAAATTGGAATTCCTAACCAAAGATATTTCAGATCAAAGTGGCCAGTACGACAAACGCCAATTTCAAAGCTAGTAAAATAATAAAAAATATTTACACAACGGATAACTTGCACTACGATGCTGTCTTTGTCAAGTGACTTCTCCAACGTATCAAGACAAAGACAGCAACGTTGTATAAGTTATCCGTAGTGTAAATATTTATATTAGTAAGGGGGTTAATGTAAAATAATAAAAAAAAACCTAGCCTAACCTAGAGCATAAATATATTCTTTGCCTAGAGCGCGTGACGTCAGAGTTGTGTATGGAGCGTTTTTACGATACTACTTTAGGTAAGTATTACAAATCGCTGGAGGTAGTATGTACGAGGGGCGGCTGAAAAGTTTTGAGCCTAAGTACCTTAAAGTACAACTAATTACTCGCGCATCATACCACTAATTGCGGGTATCCTTAGAAACATAAATGTCAAATTTCATGTCATTTCCATCATTACGCTTTTAGTAATTGAATCGTAAACGTCACAATGTCTGAGTCTTCCGCACTTTGCACGAAATTGGAGTACAGAGCTGTGATAAAATTCTTAACAAAGAAGAATAAAACACCGACGGAAATATTTGAAGGAATGACAGCTGTTTATGGGGAGTCTGCACCTTCATTTGCTACCGTCAAACGTTGGAACCGACAGTTTAAACTTGGCAGGGAGTCACTCGAAGATGACCCCAGGTCAGGACGCCCAAACACCGCTGTTACCGAAGAAAACATTGAAAAAGTAAAAAAACTTGTTCTGGAAGATCGGCGAATCAAGTTGTGGCAGATAGCTGAAGCCATGGGCATTAGCAAGGAACGAATCGGAAATATTTTGCATGATCACCTGCACATGAAAAAGGTCTGCGCGCGATGGGTGCCGAAAATGCTGACGCCGCTGGACAAGCAACGTCGAGTCACAACTTCACAGGAGTTTTTGGACATCTGTGGCGATAATCCAGACGACGTTTTTTCTCGCCTTATTACTGTTGATGAAACCTAGATTCGACAGTACGATCCGGAGTCAAAACAGGAGTCAATGCAGTGGATAGAAAAGGGAGAAAAGCCGCCACGGAAGTTCAAAGTGGAAAGATCGGCGTCCAAGCTCATGGTCACTGTTTTTTGGGATTGTGAAGGTATTTTGTTTATTGATTACCTTCCGAAAAATACTACAATGAACGGAGACTACTATGCCGCATTGCTGACCAAGTTACGTCAAGTGGTTGTTGAGAAATGGAGAGGCAAACTGACAAAAGGAGTCCTGTTTTTGCAAGACAACGCGCCCGTCCACACTGCGCGAGTTGCAAGGCGTGCCCTCGCCGAGACAGGATTTGAGGAAATCAACCACCCACCCTACAGTCCTGACCTGGCTCCTAGTGACTATTATCTTTTTTCAAATTTGAAAAAAGACCTACGGGGACGGAGATTTTCCAATGACGAAGAAATGAAGATGGCCGTAGATGAACATTTTGAAGACAAAAACGGCGAATATTTTTTCATTGGGTTAAAAGCTCTTTACAATAAATGTAAGAAGTGCATTGAAATACAGGGAGACTATATTGAAAAATAAATTTTTTGTACATTTTTATCAGCATTTTTAATACCTTAGGCTCAAAACTTTTCAGTCGCCCCTCGTACTTTTGAAAATGTTGATTTTAAATATGTATTGTTTCATCTGAGAAGTTACTCGTATATTTTCAGAGTAGGTACTGTTCATTTATGCAATAAAAAATTCAGCCAGCATGACAGTAAATAAAATTCAGTAGGTAGGGAAGTACGTTTTTCATTCTGATTTAAAGAATTGGGTGTGGCTGGTGTCATTGTTACGAGGTTATTTAGGAATTTACTGCGCTTTTATCGACTTCATTGACTTGACTTTCGACTGGTTTTTAGGGTTCCGTACCCTAAGGGTTAAAACGGGAAACCCTATTACTGAAACTTCTCGTGAACCAATATAGGTAGAAGTTTTTACAGATGTATTGTTTGTTGCCCCTATAACAACAAATGAGTTAGAGACTACCTACCTACTAAAAAACAGAATAAAATAAATATGTACCTATTGATGGGTGCTACCATACAATAAACGTAATTTTTTGCTCCATATTATTAATAGCAACAGGTTGAAATATTCATTGAATATTGAGTTATACTATATTATTGTATATATACAAGTTATATTATTCTCTTGAAAAAGAAATAATAAAATTTAAATAAAATGTATATGTACAATTAAAGGGGTGCCCCTCACTATGTAAAAAACTCAATTTTTTCGCTGTTTTTTCTCGATTAATACTGCTCGATATTAGTACAAATAACGTATAGGTATAATATAAGTAATGGTACGGAACCCTTTGTGCGCGAGTCCTACTCACATTTGAACCGGTTTTACATAAATTTAGTAACTACTAAATATGTTTTAATATTAGGTAATAATTATCATACCATAATAACAACATGGCTACCTACTCCCTGCATCCAGGGGTGACAAAATTGTTGCCGCGACTTTTTTTATTTAGATCATTAAAGGCGCATAGGCCCTAGCCCCGATTACACCAAACTTTTTTTAACGCGCTTATCGCTAAATTTGGATTCGATCTTTCTCCCTAATTCAATGTTAGAATGGAACAGACAGATCTTAAACCAAACGCCCCTGTGTGGCTGGAGGCCTAGACGGGGGCGGTAAGGGGCCCAGAAAAAATTGGGGGGCACTGATGTGATTTAAGGGGGCAATGAGTGATATATATATATATATATATATATATATATATATATATATATATATATATACTCGCTATAAAATAACTGATTTTCAAAGTAGGCGTTAGACGGAATAGTTTGGCAACCTCAGCAGTACCTATAGAACGAAAACGGCTTGTACTTTATCGCAATTATAACTCTTCGAAAAAAAGCATAAACCAACCAAACTTTCCATTCTTGATACTCAACTGTTTGTCTTTCACTTCCAGCGCAAACTCCTCCTCTTCCCCGAGGGTACTCGTCACTCGAGCGACCGCTTCCTGCCGTTCAAGAAGGGCGCCTTCCACGTGGCTCTCGCAGCCGGCGCGCCCATACAGCCCGTGGTCATATCGAAATACCACCACCTGGACACGAAACGGCATAGATTTGGCACAGGTACCCTATGTGTTGCTTATATTGTGGTGGCAAGGTGTAAACCAATAAGCACAAAAACCAGTACGTAAAGTGGACTTCGGCGTATTCGAAAAAGGCAGAAGGAGAGCTAAAATCGATACCAAATTTATCAACTCTTTTTTCGTTCTTAGATCTTACCGAAGTTCACACTTTAGAAAAGCAAACTGCCACACAGGCTAGATAGGTATAGTCTATGTACTAGCTCCATGGGTATAGTGTGTGTACTAGCTCCATGGGTATAAAGTGGAGTCATTTTAATAGGTAACATTTGACGTCTTTCAGTGGTCACAACGTGGTTATTAATTTATGGTGATATTTCTTCACAAGTAATCATTGCATTCGATTCTACTTATCAGCTTTCGATTTTTAGAGTAACATCCTTAGTGTTTAAAAAGAAAAAGGGTTAACTGACGCAACATTGTAACGACGTTCAGTTCTTTAGATCAGAAATTGTTTATTATGTTTAGAATGGTTTATTAGTGAAAGCAAATCGTAAAATTACTCGTATCGGTCATTATTACAATAAATATGTAATCGTAATTGAAAAAAGTTAAGCAATTGTGCAGTTCTAACAAAACGAAAAAATATATTATTTTAGTTTATGCCCGCCGTTACAAGGTTACGTTGTTGAATTTTGATGAATTGTCAAATGTTACCTATTAAAATGACTCCACTTTAGTGTATGTACTAGCATCATGGGTATAGTGTGTATACTAACTCCATGGGTATAGTGTGTGTACTAGCTCCATGGGTATAGTGTGTGTACTAGCTCCATGGGTATAGTGTGTGTACTAGCTCCATGGTTATATTGTGTGTACTAGCTCCATGGGTCTAGGGTGTGTACTAGCTCCATGGGTATAGTGTGTGTACTAGCTCCATGCGTATAGTGTGTGTACTAGCTCCATGGGTATAGTGTGTGTACTAGCTCCATGGGTATAGTGTGTGTACTAGCTCCATGGGTATAATGTATGTAACTATCTCTGCCTGCGGTGACCATGGTAGACCTGCAAATACTCTCTTTCGTTTTTTTTTATAATAATATAAAATATCTATGGACGCTTTTACACCGTCAATCTGGTTAGTTCTCGAAGAGCTTGTGTCACGGGTATTAGACAACAAAATTATATTTAATACATATAAGTATTTAATATTTTTATTATATAATACACATATTTGATACACATCCATGACCCAGGAAGACGGAAAACTTTTTGTTTCCTGGCGGGATTCGAATCCATGACCTCCGTCTTGAGCGCTGACGCGCTAACCATTGCGCCACAGCTGTTGCCCGCGGGCAGAGCCCGCGTAAATACAGTATCCCAAAGGAACACTGTACTTTCGGGATAAAAAGTAGCCTATGTTTTAATCCAGAGACTAAACTATAGCCATACCAAATTTCATCGAAATCCGTTTAGTATTTTTTACGTGAAAGTGTAACAAACATCCATCCATTCTCACAAACTTTCATGTTTATAATATTAGTAGGATGTTCGTTGAAATAAAATGGCGAAACTAAAAGTAAAAACAAAAATCTTTACTTTACAATATGTTGTGCCGCCATCTATTGATACCGTAAGCAATTATGCTCTTGAAATTCGTTAGAGGCAATCCTAAAGTTAAACCATTTAACCAACCTATCATCCAAAAAAAATTATTTATTGAATTTTCAAGGCGAATTCATCATAACAATCCTGCCTCTGATTGAGACTGAGGGCGTGAAGAAGGAAGACATCCAGTCCCTGATAGACATAGTACAGAACAAAATGCAGGAAGAATTCACCAGAACATCAGAAGAGACCAAAATGGTTAAGAGCCATTAAGAGGTACTTTATGTATTATTGTTATTTATCGAGTACTATAGCTGTCTTTCCACTTAGGGGAAGATGACTTATTGTTGGCATCTCTCTTATTATTAGCCCCCAAAGATTTAATGTACATACTCTGTGCTAGCCTAGCCACCCTTCATTTGTACACAAATAAATAAGAAATACTATAATTAAGTATCTAGAAGTATTTTATATGATAAGGGGTAGCCAATAATTGCAGTAAAGGGCTAATTGGCGGATTGGCCGTTCGGGGTCAACAACAATTGTTTTACCCTCCTTAGCCAAGCGCGCACTGGCGGCCAGGGTATTTTCTCTTTTCTATGTGAAAAGCAAACTAGGCCAGTAAGGCTGCGTTCCCACGAGAGTTTATTTCTGGCCGCGACAGACGACAGCTACTACATTAAAAGCTGAAAATCGTGTTGAGCTGTCAAATCTGACACTTGACACTTCGATTTTTAGGTCTATTGTATTAGCGCAGAGTTCTATTTACAGTGCAGATTTTTCTGTCGCGACCACAAAAAAAAAACTCTCGTGGGTACGAGGGCTTATAGTTAACCATAGAAGTCACTTCTGCGAGTTGGCCCTTTGCAAGGATAGTTTTTTAGATTAGCTAGTTCAGGTATTACTGTTAATTTTATATAGAAATAGATGTTAATTGAATATTGCTATAAGATAGTCAATAGCTCTCTTAAATATTTCGGTGATCTCCAAAAAAGTTTAATTCCGTTGAGAATAATGACGGCAGGTTTTTTGAGCTTTACGCGAAATTTTATCTTCTGGTAGCAAATTTTTTAATAAGGCACAGATTACTAAATAGTTTGAATATGGGCAATTAAGGAAAAAAATGGTTGCCAGACGATAAATGTAGAGCTAAAAAACCTGCCGTCATTATCCTCAACGGAAGTCAAGTTTTTGGAGATTCACGGCCACTTATTGTAGTTAGCATTTCAACAGTGGCGCCACCTACTTAACACCCTTTCGACTTTGATGAACACTTTTGAAGTGAAACTTCTAATGCAACTTCCAACAAGGTTGCGTTAAACGTTTAACGCTCCTGGGGAGGGGGAATAGAAAGAGACAGTGCGAGTGTGAATGCGTGGCACTCGAATGCATGCGCGTAGTATACCTGTCACAGGCCAGCGCGAGCGTTAGCAACGAGTAGCATCCAATAATTCCAACACAAGAGGTAGAGAGAAAGAAAGATACACAAAGGTAGAAAGTAGGAGAGAGAAAGAGAGTGAGTCGGTAGATCCCAAGCACATGCGCGTGGTATTCTTGCTATGCAGCGAAGTAAACAGTGTGAGCGTCGTGAAATTAGCTGAAATACATACTTGTTGTTCTATTTTCTTGTTCTATTTTCTTTTTCTATTTTAATTTATAATATTCATTATTTCAATTAGTTTGATTTGATACACATATAATTTAATAGGGTAGTATTTTTTATTTTCAAATTTAGTGGATTACAATTGTAAAAAATGAGTGAAAACAATCCCACGGACAATGCGACGGATTTAAGGTTTATGTCAAGGTACGTCTCTTATTAATATCAATTGATTGTTAGTTTTTCTCTTTTGAAATTATATTATGACGCATTCACATACATTATTAATACAAACAATATGATTTCACTAAAAATCAATTTCTACCCTTTCCTATTTTCATTTCCACATTACGAAGTTTCACTTCTTCCGCGCGGAGGGACTCCACGCACTACTATTTTTTTATCTCACTTTATTGGAGCAATTGAAATGAGATAATATTGAATATTACCATTGAACTTTGTTAAGTTAAAGCGTCTGAATTCACAACCAATTTCTTTGTTTCAGGTATATTGATTGGAACATTTCAAAACCGAAGCTGTGATAGTTAAGAATGAGTGTTACAAACAGAATAACCCCGTTACTAGTAAAAATATTTATACAGTGAATAAGCTATACAATGTTAAATCCTTGTCTGAAACGTCGCTCGACAGACAAGGACAAAATATTTTATAGCTTAAATACACTGTATAAATGTTTTTATTAGTAAGAGGGTTAGAGTTAATACTAAACGCACCAACAATAAATTTATTTATACAATTACGTATTTCATTAAAAGCCTCGATAGTTTCAAATATTTATTTCATATACAGTAAATATATATACTTATATCAAATAAAATGTTTTAATGCTAAATACTTTCATGAAAATTCACATTTAAACATATCACAATAATGAAATACAGGATACAATAAGAATATTGAAACTTACGGATACTTACACTAGGTTTAATACTTGAGTAGGTAATCACAAACATATTGCCAGATGGGGCGTTTGTCATTAGCCAATAGCCAATGATAATATTATCCCGAGTAATCCGACAAACGATTTGCTAAACGATGTCAAATAATAATTCCGTTGAAATAAATTATTTCATAATCCGGGCCCTACTTATTTAAAAAATATTTCGTCATCCCACAAATTGTATACAACGATAAGTCCTTATCACATTAAATATGATCGTTTGTTCAAAAACTATAGTACCTTTTCAACACGCTTGCACGCTTAGCAGAACTACCGTAGAAATGGTTTCTTTGTACAGAAGGATATACAAATTAATCTTTGCAAGGAGTTCTATTTATATTTTATACTGTAATAATTGGTATACAGAAAGGGGAGAACGAGTTTCTACGGTCCTCATATTGTAAATTGAAATCGAAGAGACGTTATGATTTATGAAATTTTGTTTGTGTACTGTACTACTTACATTATATCAAAGCGTTTAAGTTTTGATAATTTTTGGCTTCTTAATTTTAAAAAAGTACCTACATTAAGTCATATAATGATTTTAGGAACCATTTTAGACATATTGTTAGATTGCAAAATTATAATAGTAAAAAATATATCAATCAGTCAACATTAAAATAATACCTTAAAGTAAATATGATGCTGTCTGTTAATAGATTTTAAGCATTTTAATTTTGAAAAGGTAAGTTTCAGGGATGCGGCAATATATACCTACCTATACTTTACGAAAGTAAAGTATAGGAAGGTATAAAACCTCATCGGTAGTATTTCTATTCTCTGTATTGAATTCGACGGGTATGAGGCCAAAATTTTGTCACGTGTGTCACACCCCTTTAACTTAGCAATGAAATAAATTTAACTAAGTACATAGGTTTATGAGATACTTACGAGACTAGGACTTATGAGATAACAAAGGAAAACTCAACAAGTGCGAGTCAAACTCTTTTGCAACGTGTCAGATATTTTAAACAATAACTTAATACCATCATGAAACGAACACTTCACGCCACATACCTACACAATAGTTTTGAAATCATCGCTTCTCGCTCAAAGTTCGACACTGAATATTAGTTATAATCACTTTACTTGGCACTCTAGTTCTGAATAGCACGATAAACCCCTCCAACTAGCGGATCTTTTTACTTTCATAGTCTCGAAAATATAATAGGGAATATGCATTTGTTTTAATACAGCAAAAGTCGTATATTTTTTGGAAAGGAAACATAAATATGGACCGAAAAATGCAAAAAGTAAGCAGTAAACAGTTGTCGCTAAATTAAAAAGTTGCAGGACTAAAAAGGACTACAAAAGATCATTTGTTTGCTATACCTAATTGAAAAATGAAAATTATCGTTCAAATCCTTATGTTATTTGTGACATTTTTTTTATGACAATCATATACACAAATAAACCCCGTAGTTATGTGAATAAAATCAATTTTGTGTTACTTAATCACTATATTTATTATTTTTCAACTGCCGTTTTGACCAGTGACGTCATTTGTCATGCATTTTTTGTATAGTTCGAAAAGGTAAAAAAAAACTATGCATGTTCCCTATTATCGAACATCATATTGTATTCCAGAGTACTTAAAAATCTCTTCGCTAAGAGTCTTAGAAGTTTTTCAACAGTTGTACGTGTGTGAATGACCACAGACCATGCTACCAGATAATTCACAATTTTCCCGTTTTCCTCTACGTACTCAAAGTGATGTCACAATGCGATTACTCACATGAAGTAAACCAATCATGATATTAGTATGACTCAAGTAACATTAGTTCTTACGTAATGTGACGTTTTATATGAAAGTCAAGCCGCAAGCGGTTATTTATTTTATTTGAACAGTTATTTTTAAAGTATTATTCTCCTTATTACATAGGTAATAAGTATTTTTTTACATTACTGTGTAAATTTTTTGTCTAATGTCCAATATTTCACTTACTAGTTAATTTCAATCATAACAAGGACGATACCTACAGTTAATTGTTATACTTGCGCAGAGTAGGTCACAGAACATTGCAATATCCACACTCAGATTATAAAACAATATCCACAAAGCAAGTCTTGATTTTTCTAAAAAGTTATTTATTTCTAAAAATCCATGCTCATTTTGTAAAAGTGTTCAAAAATAATGCGTTCAAAATTTTACAATTTGTAAATATTTTAGACAAATGTATTACATAGATACTTCTAAAAGAGTTTAATACAATTGTTTAAATATGTTAAATACATAACCACAACTGAGTCAATTTACATAATGTAGGCTCAAAAATAATAATAGTCTTAATATGGAAAGGTCTAGAAATAATGCAGAAATGTTATATTTATAAAAATCTTACACTATAATAACTTTATATGAGATAATCAAGAATAAATTAGATTCTAATAATAATAATTAGTAATCTCTAATAAAATAGACACTATCAGTTCAGTATTTTGAAAACATCATTACATACATACAATCACGTACCTACTTTTAGAAAATAATTTCCATAAAACTATAGAAACCTCCTAAAACTACTACTAGTGAACAAAATTAATGCCGACTCATTTTCAATCGCATTTTGCAATAGCACATCTATTCAAAATCTAAAATATAATATCATCAAATAAATGAAGAACATATACAGGTGAGCAAACCACAAGCATGCCTTACTGCTTATAAAAGTTAATAGTTATCAAACTGAACTTTATTCATTACACAAGAAGATGCACGTTTCATTGTAAGATTGCGCATGTGTATGACTGATGCATATGCGACGTGTATTTTTTGTGTAGTGAATAAAGTTCAATTTTCAAAAGCTATCTCAAAAATGTAACTTATTCAATGTTGCTGTCTTTGTCTGTGCCTTTTCAAAATATTTCCAATAGCTTATCCATTGTGTAAATATTTTTATTAGTAAGAGGGTTTAGTCGGTAGTCATATTTAATCTCAAATCAATTTTCTTTCTTTATTTGTTTATAAGTAGAGACAGATGATGTTCCAGACTGTCATTTTACTGAGATTATAAATCAATCTATACAAAGTTTCGACAGTTAAACTAATGAAAATCATTGATCCATTGTTTTACTTTACTACGCTATCGTAACAGTTTCGCAATGTATTGAACGTAAATTTGGGATGTCTTAACTAATAATTAAAATTCAATTGGCGCAGTGTCGGCATATCAGAGAGTTGTTTTGTATTCACAGCGGATTTAGGTCACTGCGACATTTGATCGGTTTACTTTAAAATGTAAGAGATAAACAAAGGCTGTGGTCAGAAGTTAGATCTTTTAAGAAAATTAACTTTTTTTTATTCAAGACAATTTTTTTTTTAGAACGATAGTCATCATCCGAAGCCCCTAGCCCCTACAGGGGCTATTATGTTCATGACTTTAAAAAGAACTAGCTAGGACGGTAATTTTTACTGGGCTATTAAGTGATTTAGATATTATAATATTTAAGAGAGTCTTAGCTTTACACCAAAACCAAGTTTGAACTACAAAATATGATTAATATTTATTTTTAAGCAGTGTGTATTTTTATCAGAATGAAATATTTAACTCAACAGTAGACTAAAACCTATGAAACTAATGACAGTATTTTCGCAATTTACAGAAAAATAACATGACCAACATTACCTGACACCGTCACACTGCCGCATGCCGTACGAGTCGGCTTTGAAGGGCGCGGCGCGTAGCATCGCATTTAATAGGATAATGTGGCCAAAATTTAAGGTCACACATGTTAAATATATATTTGGAGCGAGAATCGTATACTGATAACGCTCCATAAATATCTATTTCTAGAAGACTCGTGTATAATATGGTTTTCGCACACACAGTAATTGAGCATCACAATTTGATTTAATAATAATAATAAATAATAAATATCTATGGACGCTTCACACCACGTCAATCTGGCCCCGTGCTAAGTATCCGAAGAACTTGTGTTACAGGTACCAGAAAACGGGAAGTATATTTAATACTTTTTATACTATACATATATTTAAGATTTTTATTATATTATACACATATTTAATACACATCCATGACCCAGGAACACAGAAAAACTTTTTTTTTGTTCCTTCGGCGGGATTCGAACCCGCGACCCCCGGCTTGAGCACCAGCGCGCTGAACCACTGAGCCACAGAGGTTTCGTGTCATTTAATTAATGACACGAAACCGGTAAACGTGCGGATCATCCGATAGGAAGCGTCAACTGCCGCTACAACACACGCAACACGAGATATTTTGTTGGTGCCCATGGGCGTTATTTCATGCCGTTTTACTGTAAAACTGTAATATCTCTCCAGTGGAGCCGGTTAATTTGTGCCGGATCATGTCTCACAGCGTAGAAGTTAGCCGAAAATATAGTCTACCTAGCGAGTACCATAGGCTATCGGTTAGTAATAGTGGCCTATTTCTGTTGACACGTATCAGCATAAACAATATTGCACGCGTATTACGCAATTTATCGCTTCACTTCTTTACGGGTATGAATATTGCGCACGTTTTTACATAAGCACAGCACTGAAACATCGCCTGTATTTACTTTCGAATCGAATGTTAGATGTAGTCTTTATAATATACTAAGGGCTACTTAAAATTAGGGGCCCCCTAAATCTCTGACAAGAATGACAAGGAGATGTGACTTTTCACTTGTGTGCTCTTAATTTAATTAGCGTTTCTCTATTAGTAGTAATTTTATTTTGTTCGAATAAAGGACATGATAAAAAATCCATACTAAATCGACCCAGAGTCAGCAGCAATAAATGTTAGCTAATGGGTTAATTTTAAATCATATTTGATGCCACAAGAAGGGGTTGCCTACAACAGCAACCTAACTACACACTCCTAAAGCTCCTACACCAACAAATATATCTACACCTACATCTTCACCTATGATTTTAGATATTGTTCTTGATCATTACTTCTATACTCGGCGTGTCACGGGATTGCTCTTTTGGTGGCATCAAATATGATTTAAAGTGGACCCATTTTGACCCATTGGCAACCAATTTATTGCCGTCGACTTTGGGTTGGTTCGAATGCCGGGGGAGAAATATAAGGCCTGTATAAAGGCCGTAGGCCTGGCAGAGGCCCGTTGATTCCCACATGGCACATGTCACCGACCCCCTTCCCCTTTCCCCACTTGTAAGTGGGAAAACAGCCATTCGATTTCAGCAATTGTTTGGTACCGTATCAACTATCCGGAATTAATTATATGTTACCAGTGTCAATAAACCGCTTAACTCGTATCAATTTCACAATTTCACTCAGTACAGAAATCAACGACTAATCTTTGTTTACTAGAGATCGATAGACCACTTACGTACACTCTGTGTAGTTAACGACACATTATACGAACAACGGTTACCATGAAATACATAATAAGTAATTAGTAAGCAAGTGGGTGTTGTAGGTGCCTAGTACTATCAGAGAATCTAATTCATACGCAGTTAGAGCGGGCTCGTTATTCATTTGTATTATAATGACGGCATGTAGTCACAATACAACTGTCACTGACACGCCAGTTTGATATTAAAATAATAACTACAAACAAATTATGATAACAGTCAATGTGATTATGAATTAGATTCCCTGACAGTAAAATGTTTTTAAAATAAAGTGATGTTCAATTTTGCTTTCTTTGGTTTTGAACACAATATTAATTGTCAGTGTTAGTAATGGGGAAACAGTGTGGAGCCGTCAGCGGCGCACGCGAGTAAAGTGTAGTAACGTATCATAAGATTCATTAAAAGAGGCGCAAACTGTGTTTGAGTTTTCGTTTTTTATTTATTTATCGTTTTAATGACTTTAATCAATATTTTTCGTTACGGATATGCGGAAAGCGGTGTGAAGGGAGGAGAGAGGTTTCTGCACATCAGCACAGAGTAGAAAATATATACTTACGTACAGAGAAACAGCTGTCATAGAACGATCCAATATGGAAAAATTTTACGACCCCTTCAACGGCCCACAATCGTGGACACACCGTATGCTTGTAGTAGTGCAATCAAATCGATGGCTAACTATGTAGCTGTTAATCTGTTCCTATTTCTTTAATCTGTGACATCGGTGTGCTGTGTCCGAGTTTTTGTCACTACTCCCCGTGAAGAAGTTAACAACAATTTGTATGGCATCGAAACAGCGCCCCTAGTGGCAAACAATGGTAACTAATTCGATGCCATACAAATTGTAGTCAACTTCTTCACCGGGAGTAGTGACAAAAACTCGCACACAGCACACAGTATCATACTCACCGTAGCAATGCGTTCTACACAAGAATAGAAATACTAACATATTGGATGGACAAAATGGCAGATTTCCTTTATCAACCTGTCATCTTGTCTATACTTCCGTAGAAAGAAACCATTTCTACGGTGGTCATACTACGCGTGCTGATGTCCAGAACCCTCTCTATTCCTTTCCCACCGCTTCCGACAAACGCGTAACTAAAGATTAAAGTCACTAAACGATAAATAAATAAAAAACGAAAATTCATTCAAAGTTTGCACCCCTTTTAAAGCAGACTAGCTTTTTCCCGCGGCTCCGCCCGCGTAAATATAGTATCGGGTATCCCACGGGAATACTGTACTTTAACGGTATAAAAAGTAGCATCTGTGTTTTAATCCAGACGCTAAACTTAGAAGTTCAGGTAGTCCTACCATACCAAATCATCATCGAAATCCGTTAAGTAGTTTTTGCGTGAAAGAAAAAACAAACATCCATCCATAGATCCATCCTCACAAACTTTCACATTTATAATAGTAGTAGGATTCAATGTAATCGGTCCTTAACTTCCAAACTGACATTTGGGTGCAACTTTTATGCAATATTTACTTCTCGCCTGTCTTGTTTCAAGAACAGGAAACCTACATTGCCCGAACATACGTATACCGAGAGTCATAATATAAATTTTGCTGTTGAATATATAACGTATTACTTGTACAAAAATAATCGAAGTATCCGACTAAATCCATTATATACGATTTTATGGCCACTATTACTTACAAGTAAGTATATTTAGAAAGTTAATATATACCACAAATTAAACAGAACTATCAATTACTTGCTTGACACCCTGATGCATTAGGAGTCATTTAAATCAGTTTTCATATTATTATCATTTCATTACTCTAATAAACTAAAAAAAACTAGCTAGGTACATGATAAATGTACAGCTGCATGTCTATTCAAGACAAGACAAATTACGTACTTAATAAACAGTATATGTTCTGTAGATTTTTGGTCTTTAGACACTTTAGAAAAACCTTAAAAGTATTTACAGAAGTACACATTATCTATAGGGATAAACACAGTAGGTATAAAAGACTTTTGAATTCTGTATATCTTAAAACCTAAAATTAGCTGTAAATTGATATTCACCATAATACCGTGATAATACCTTTGCTTAGTAAAGCGACTAGTTTATTTCAACTACTTCGAGTCGAAATACTTAAAATACGATGCGGTGAGTTGTATACGTAAATTTAATTATGTTGGCAAGTTTGCCCTCGACCCACGAGATTCGACAACTCTACACGATTTTCAGCTCTATTGCGCTATGGCAGAGTTCTATTTACAGTGTAGTTTTTTCTGTCGCGACCACTAAAAATCGCTAGTGGGAACGTACTGTTATGCAATTTCACTGTACAGTATAATAAAAATTTTGTCCTGTTAATAATTTGCCGGAGCCAATTTTTCAGAAGACATTTTATATGCAAACCTTCACATAAGGAAGTCGGTTAAAAAGTATCGATTTCACAAGTGACCGTCATTAACTGACAAATTAAAAAAAATATTTTATGTATTTGTAAACAGAACTCTAAGCTGAGGAAAAACAAAAAAAAAATTGTCTCCTTCATACTCAAAAGCTTATACGCGCGCGAGAGTGTTACAGAGTGTGAGCGTGATACACACAAACGTAAGTATATAGAAACTTACTACACATAGGTGTAGACGTGCCAACAAAACTATATTTACCTGTAAGTCATAATTAAGTTTCGTTATAGGACGAAAGTTTTACCAAATATTATATCAATCTTGCGTGGCCAGGGGATAGTTGGCGGGGAGAGCGCTCAGTACCTCCTTGGATAGCTCTTGATAGGCTGTGGTCATGATGCTTTGGACTTTATTGATGAGTTCTGGAACGTGTTCCATCGTCAAACCTTCCGTGGAAATCGGCTCTAGGCACTGGATTATAGCGTGGCCTGAAAGTAGAGAATATTTATTTAGTTCGAGATCATTCGACAGAACGAACTAGATCAAAACTATGACATAAGAAATCATTAAATAGGTTTCTGGTTGATGATGAGAAAATAACTTAGGCTGGGATTATCCATATAATGGATATATACGTCGCTATGGGTATATATATGTCGTAGTGCGATAGATAAAGCCGTAATATAGTTATATCCCTAGGAATATAATTACATACCGTAACATAGTTATACGAAAGCGATTCATTACTATCTTACTAGGAATATAATTATAATACGATTCAAGCTTAGTGATATAATTATATTCCTTGAATAAGTTTAGTGAAATAATTGCAGGAGTCTAGTACTAAACTACACAGTGTTCTACTAAAAGGTGCGCATTTCAAAGCATTCTGTACTATGTAATTCTAAATGTCATGATTCCGCGTCTTGTTAGAACAAAAATAAAAAAATACTGAGAAGTATGGGATTAAAGAAGACTGTCTCAAAAGTTAGTCTTAGTTTTAAGTATTTCACAAGTACCAAGTTTTTTCATAATTAACAAGTTCTCCGAATTGTTTTGTTAATGCATAAAAACAAAATACAATTTTTATCAATAATTAATTTACTTTAATACGTATTAATTATTGCTAAAAAGTATTGTAACTAATTGCAGGTTACAAAAAGTTGTTTATGTTATAAAAATAAAAACCAATATATTGTTTTATTTAATTTTATGGTAGATTTATAAATTTTTAACCAGATTAGTTTAGTCAGATAAACATATTACTAGATTGCGACCGTAAGATAGCAATGAATATAATAATACATACTAATACAATAAAGCTAAAAATCGAACACACAAGTGTCGAGTCAAATGTCAATGTCATATGTGACAGCTCGACACTTCGATTTTCAACTCTATTGTATTAGCGCAGAGTTCTATTTTCAGTGCTCTGAATTTTCCCGGGCACGGCCGGAATTTGATCATAATAATATTGTCCCAGCCTTATACATTCCTATTTTTTTGAATGGCAATGATCCGCATTCCGTTTTACGTAGTTTTCAAAAAAATATGGATATTATGCTAGAAAATAATAAATATTAATATGTACGTAAAAATTAATAAAAATCAGTTTTTTCAATATAAAAAATACAGACTAAACTTTTTTTGGTATTTATATTATTAAATATTACATTTTTAAAAAGAAATATTGAAGGAATATATAATCAATAAATCCGTTCTTTGTAAACGAAACGTTATTTTATTCCTTCTTTGTCGTGTATTAATACGGGCCTTAGATAGGAACTGATAGAAAACTTGAGAAACGATTTATACCTAAGTTTCGGACTTTATTGCGGTCATACAACGACTTTAATCTTATATTATAAGATCTTCCTTAGAATATAAAATCGCGTGTTACAAATTACGATGTACGTATGTCCAGACTCCAGAATCCGATCAAAAATCCGAATCCGAAACTTTAATCTACTAAACTCTAAACGTAGCAAACGTCCCATTTCTCACAAAACTACTTGAGCCGTTTTAATGTGGGATTAAGCACGAACAATTGACGAGTAGGTGCGTATTCGTAACTTTATCGAATATCAACGGTATAGGCGCTGTCGTAATTTTCATACAACGTTATGAAATACGTACTTGTCAATTGTTCGCGTTAGCCCCACAGTACTTAGTATAAAATGTTATAAGCGTTTGATAGTGGGTGGGTAAGAATTTAAAACGAATCAATCTAACAAATGGAGCGGCCACTTGAGACGATGTAATGAGGTCACCACAATCTCGTCCTCCCAGTTTAGGGGCGAATTAAGGACACAATATGTGACTCCATGTCACCGTTATAATGTCCTGTTTCGCAAGAATTCTGTAGCGGTTTTTTAATTTGTACCATTTTATATATTTTTATAAGATCTACATTCTATATGAATAAATAACAATTTAAATTAAGACTTGTATACGAATACTAGCTAATTCGTTTGCGAAGAACTAACGAAAAATTGAACCCACAGACAACAATTTTAAAAATTGATTTTTAGGGTTCTGTAATACTCAAGGAACCCTTATAGTTTCGCTCTGTCCGTCCGTCTGTCTGTCTCTCCGCGCTTCTAGCTTCTGTAGTTATGAATATAAATGGATGAAATTTGGTATAGACTATTTATAGATCTCGGTTTTGGGATCATAAAATAATAATAATTGTATATTTTAGGGGTGGCTCATTTTATATTTAGGGCTCCATACATCTGAAGTGGGGATGAAAAATTTTTTCCTTCTACCCCATCATGTGGGGTATCGTTGAATAGGTCTTTTAATGTGGGGTATCGTTGAAATGGCCATTTTCGAGTAATAGGCCTCCAAAGTGGTTTAAAGGTTGGCACCCCCCTGGCATTTCTAAACTATAAGAGATAGAAACTTGTATGTTTCTATGCTTATAGATCATGCTAAAAACTCTTTAGGAAAATTATTTTAAGCGAAATCGGACAGTAACTTTTGAAGTAATTCAATGAAAACTTATTACGCGTTGATAGTTACGGAAACTTCCTTATGTCCTTCATGCTCTTTTATTAGGTTTTTTATTGTAAGTATTGTATAAATTTAAGTACATAATATGCATTTAGTGGAAAATTGGTAATTTAAAATTACAAACAGACCTTTCAATTTTATTTATTTGTATTGTATAGAATATATTTATATAATATGTTCTATGTATAGATAATAGATAATATTTTATGTTATCCCGGTCTATCGACAAGCCAAGACGTATTTAAGTTTTTTGCCAGTACATAAGTAGGAATACTTCAATCTTTTCTTTCTTTATTTTCTATGTGATGTTAAGTGTGTAATATTATGTTGTTATATTTTAAAATCACACATAAACTATAATTGTGTGCCAGCATTGCGACATATTGCTAAGGGGCATCACAGATGGCGAATATATTTATAATATTTTATATGTTAAGATGAAATATCGCTTGCTATACCTACAGTTTATATGAACCATCACAGACGGCTAAGATACTTTATATTCATATTACCTACGTACGTTAAATTGAAATATCAGTTTGTAATTTTAAATGTACAGCTTTTCACTATTATACGGTATTTACAATAATAATCTTTTTTTTTTAATTTTTTGTCCGGAACCGACAACACCTGGACACAGATATTCATTTCGTTGGCAGACAGCTAAAGATACGAGGGCGGCACTGAAAATTTCGGGAATCAAGGAAGTGACACAACATTACTATTTAAAAATGTATTTATTGCTTTTCGAAGTATTCTCCGCGAAATTTGACACATTTTTCCATAAGATGGAACCAATCATTGAAGCAACCATTCCATTCGGAAGTTGGGGTCTCCAAAATGGCCGTTTTGTAGGCGTCCAAAGCTTCTTCAGGTGATGAAAATCTCTGACCACGCAATTTATTCTTTATTTTAGGGAAAGTATAGAAATCATTAGGGTTTAGGTCGGGCTGTACGGCGGATGGTCTATAAATTCTATGATTTCTTGCTCTAAAAACTCTTTTGTTCTGTGCGCGGTGTGAGAACTCGCATTTTCGTGATGGAGGATGATGCGGCGGTTGCAGTTCTCTTTACGGAGTTCAGAAACGACCTGTGGCAAACAAATGTTAGCATACCATTCTGCATTAACCGTTCTTTGTCCCTCAAGAGGAATAGTCGCAACATGGCCGGTTTTGGAGACAAACGTGGCCACCATTTTTTTGCAACACTCCATGAACGAACAATTTTTGTTGGCTTTAACTCATTTTCGAACACCCAAACTCGTGACTGGTTTTTTGTTTCGGGTTCGTACGCGTATATCCAGGATTCGTCACCTGATACGATGTTGTATACAGAATTTGAGGATCCTGCGTGGAATCTTTCGAGAGTTCTGACGCACCAAGTAACGCGAGCCGCTTTTTGCTCTTCACAGAGCAAATGCGGTATCCACCGGAAAAACAACTTTTTACACCTAATTGTTCATGCAAGATTATTTGTATTTGAGTCATGCCAATGTCTAAAGTTGCCTGAATTTCGCGGTATGTCACATGTCGATCTTCCTCAATCAGCTTACGCACAGCATCAACGTTTTCTTGGGTGACTGCAGTGTTTGGACGACCTTGACGGGGATCATCACTGAGCTTGTCACGTCCACGTAGAAGTTCAGCAAACAAAAAATTGTGGTTTTGGATGGGGCTTCATCACCAAATGCAGAAATCATCCGGTCAATACACTGTTTTTGTGTTAAACCACTTCGAAAGTCATAATAAATCATCGCTCTAGATTTTCTCAATTTTCTCAACGACTAAACAAGTTTGACAAGACCTTGTGACAAGACCGAGAATCTTTTTTTAAATAAATAAACGGTATTCGATTTTTAAAACGATTTTTAAATTAAAAAGATTTTAATATGACAGGAACAGTGGAAATATTCCATTCCCGATAGTTTTAGTGCAGCCCTTGTATAAGGAGTAAACAAGGCTACATTTATCTTAGGGTTCCGTTTAAAAAATAGGGCTCCGATTCCGTTAGTTCTACGCAAATAAAGTTGCGGGCACCAGTAGGCAGCAAGTAAGAAAAATATCCAGGCATCTTAAGATAAAATATTATAGTACCTAATACTTATCTTCACCGTCTGTGACGCCCTTTATTGTAGCCCATAAACATTTATCACGCATATTTTTCATATCGTTCGATCTTGCAATCATTAAATAAACTTTCCATCAATTTCTAAGATTTTTTGTTTACATATAAGTACATAGTCTTACTCTTACTCATAAAACAGTAACCATTGATAGTAATGCTCACCGCATATGAACGCTTCTATTTTTTCAAATACGCAACGGAATTTAATGCGGTTTTTATCGATAGATAGAGTGATACAAGATAAAGAATCATACATCTTAAATACATGCATAACATCTTAACGGAAAAAACTAATTCGTTTATATTTTCGTACGCGTGTCACGCAAAAACTGTTACTCAAACTTGGATGCGGTTGGTCAATGTTCTATTCACATGGACAGACAAAAAGTATTCACATCCTATTCGAGCAATTCCCACTATTTTAAGAATAAACATCACCGATCACTTACATCCCAATCCAAGGGCTCGAATTTCCCCTCAATGTTAGTTAGCCTATTGTAGGTATCCATGGGTAATAAAGTAACCTAGACATTACAAAAGTTTTAAAGGACATGTTGTTATTCTGCAACCACGATATATTCAAAGCTGTGGTTTTAAATAATGATTTCTTAAATGTACTGAGTAGTTTACAGTTTACACGATTTTTATGTTCCGAAGTTAAAATCACATTAACATTGCTTATTGCATTATGTAGGGTAAACCAACAATTTTTGCTTAAAGAACAGTCCAACAATTAATCATAATTTATGTACATATATAAATCTAACGTGTGTAATTGGCGAGAGCCATTTTTCCTCAATATTGGTATTAAATTATAGGTTCAAAGTAGCACACCACATGTGTTTGCGACTGCAGTAGTCTATACTATTTTTTCCAATGATATAACAACAAAAGTAAGTCGTGTCAATGTTTTACTGTCAATAAGATTATGCACGCAACAAATATGGCTTCTTGTTTTATGTGAGAAGATTTTTTACTAATAAAATCTTATACATAATACATACAGGTAACATATTTAATGTCAAAATACCTCAACATATTAAATTGAAATCAAATCTTGTCTTTTTTGTCTTTCACATTCTTATGCAGCAAAAGATTCAGTTAAAAGTCATCGGGAGTTTTTTAACCGCTTTGAAAAAAAGTCGCGACTACAAACCAAAGTACAAATAGAATGCAGTTAAAAGACATTGGGAGTTTTTTATCCGCCTTGAAAAAAAGTCGCGACCACAAACCAAAATACAATTAGAATATACGATTTTCAATTCATATTTAATTTTCCGTAATAATTCAAATCGTTTGGGAAATGGATTTTTGTTGAAATGAGTTAAAATATCACTGGAATTTACTCCACTTCCTGTAGATATGACGTGATAATTTTATCTTTGGTTGCTGTTGATAATAAATAATTGTTCCATAATAAAATTCCTAATATCCTTTGAAAATAGTATTTTTTGCTTCTACTGGTCAATAAATGCTATTATGACATAGACTCTATGTCTACATACCTTTATTGAATATATATTTTTTCCTATTGATGAAGTAGTACGGTGAGAACACGACTGGAATAATAGGTACTTGAGCCGCCACAGCTATGTTAAATGCACCTTTTTTGAATGGCAATAATTTGGTAAAATCTTTATTTCTTGTCCCTTCTGGGAATATCCATATCTTTGTCTGCAAAAATTAAATAACAAACCATTAATTAAGGTATGAAAACAATATAAAGATAATAATTAAATACCTTATTTTTAATTTTTTTTAATAAAAAATACCTTATTCTTTATCATTACATCTGATGTTGCTTTTAATGTTTTATAAGCATCTTTGGAGTTATTTCGATCAATGAAGACAACTCCTGCGAGATAAGCTGCCAGTCCAAACGGCCAAATGTAAAACAGCTCTTTTCTGGCAACTGCTGCTATTTTTACAACAACATGCCAAATGTTGAACATGCCTGCAAATTTTTGCACTTAGTTTTGAATACTATATTATTAAATTTTTTCATATTATGAAGGCTACAACTTTTTGGCTCATTTAATAACAAATTTCTTACTACTTTACTGTTTTGGAACATTAATCTCGTATCCACTAGGCAACATTTAGCGTGCATCTTGCTACCCAGCGTGTTAAAAGTTACCGAGGAACTTTCGTTTAACAATTGTGTCAGTCTACACATCTGGCAATGTTAGGTGCTATTTTTCAATATTGACAAATGTATTAAGAGTCACATGTTATGCGTTAATTTATACCTAGTGGATGCATGGCTTTAAATCCAAAGTCAAATACTATTCTGTAAGTTAGTGGTGCCAAAATTAAGCTTACCCGAGGCATGAGGCACCTTTAGTTACAACACTCAACACTAATCCTATGACAGAAGTAATAAATAAACATAATTTAAAATATACCAAGGATATCTATTGATGACTGATGGTTCGATATGACCACTGCTCCACGGTCTTCTGCTAATATTTTACCATTTCTCAAATGCCATTTGATTTCTATAATTTTCGTCACATGTTTTATTATTTGTGACGCAAATCTACGAAAAAGAAAATAAATTTTAATTGCGTTATGTTTGAGTTTCAATGAACTAGTATAGAAAATTAATTATTATTAGAACTTTCTAAAATATATTTTATAACTGCACTACAAACTTATGAATGCTGGTAGATATAATAGAATTTTTTTATAATATGCATCCATGAACACAACTATTTTTATCATATAGCTATTTTTTCGGCTTTCATTATTATTTAAAATTATTATAAACTTATGTGATAAAAAATAGCTTAGTAGTTAATTACAATTCAAGTTATAAATGATAAAATATTGATACTTACAAGGAGTTCTTGACATTTTTGGGATTAAATACGAAAAACGGCATAATAAATATTGCAAACAGTGAAGTGCTAATATAAAATATAAGAAATTTTGACTGAAACTTAACATAGTTCGGGGTTTCGGAAATGAGTTGTCTTATAACGTATGTGGTTAAAATTATTATGCAAAAGTAAATTATTTTATCCCACATTTTAATGTTATAATTTTATCGGTCCTTTTAATTTTATTTTCTCCTGACAATCTTTGCCTATGAAGTACAATCACAATAACACTACACACTTCGTCAGCTTGAAGTAACTACAATACAACATAACTTGTCGTTTAAATAGTGTATATTTTATTTATATTCCTTTTTAAAGTATACAAATAATTAAAAAGACCGCCTTGTACATAACAAAGCACTCTTCTTGAGATGTCTTAAAAACACGAAAATTAAAATCGTTACCAAACGTCATTTAGACATATCTGTCAAATCTGACAATCTATTTTTTTTAAGTGACAGATGACAGACAGACAGGTAACAGATGATCAGATTCGGTACCAAGGATTTAGTTTGCTTCAAATCCGACCATGCGTAGAGTAGTCCGGTGAAAATAATATTATTAATAATTTAGTCCGCCGCGGTCCACATCAGACATGGTTCGCCCCTTGCCAAATTTACGGTTGGGTCGGACAACAATGATCTCAGTGTTGCCAACTTATGCCCGCTACAAACCACAACGATATAGCAGCTTATGCGCCATCCTCACGGCCCTTCCAGCAAATCCAGCACCGGTACTAATGGCCGTCATTAGTGTCAAGAGTGTCAATCATTTGTAATTTTGCCTACAAGTCCGTGGCCTTAGGCTTGCAGGCTGGATGGTAATTATGACCCTTTAGGCTGGTCATAGACGTGTTGAATTCCTTCCAGAATTTAAGAATCTTAATCCAGATTCAATTTTCAGACACCACGACACACATTCTATAAGTTCGAACTGACATATTAAGAATCTGAAAGATTAAGCACGTGTGCGCTATGCATGTTTTGTATGGAAGCATTGCCTTCGACCTTCATTTGACGTTCTTAATGAATGTCAAATTATTAACTGTGGCTTGGCTTACTCGCGGTCCAGCCTGCAAATCCAACACCGGTACTAATAGCCGTCATTAGTGTCAATAATTTTTTAGTTTTGCCTACAATTCCGCTTCAAGAGCTCAGCCAGGGTTCAGCCATTGCGATGAGCGTTTCCGATTATCGTATAGGATCCAATTTTCATCATAGGTAATGTTTGGATTTAAAATACTTTCATTATTTTCTGCATTTTCTGCACCTCTGCAATTTGGTTTTAGACTCAAACTGTCTACTAAGAGTGCAATACTATCTCAAGCACACCGCTAAATATTATACAAATCGAAAGACTCCAGTGTTTACGTGCTTCCTCGACTTATCTAGGGCGTTTGACCTGGTCGTGTATGATATCCTTTGGATGAAACTGGAGAACCTTAGACTTCCACGTGAGTGCATCGGAATATTTAGGTATTGGTATGCGCACCAGGTCAATAACGTTAGATGGGCTGACGCAGTGTCGGAGCCGTACCGGCTTCAGTGCGGTGTGAGGCAGCGGGGGTTGACCTCACCAACGCTGTTCAACATCTACGTGGACGCGCTGATTGGCGAGCTCAGCGGCAAGCATGTCGGTTGCCACGTTGATGACATCTGTGTCAATAATATCAGCTACGCGGATGACATAGTACTACTGAGCGCGTCGGTCTGCGGCCTGCGAGAGTTGATACAAGTCTGTGAAAGGTATGCCTATGGTCACGGTCTGAGGTACAATACGAGCAAGAGTCAGTTTATGGTATTTGAGTCCGGCGGTGCTAGGTGACCCCAGAGCGTACCAACCGTGTGGTTGAATAAAACTCCCTTAGACAGAGTCTATGAATTTAAATACCTGGGACACGTAGTCACCGCCGTCCTCAGGGATGACGCTGACGTGGAGCGGGAGCGGAGGGCGCTGTCTGTACGGGCGAATATGCTGGCCCGCAGATTTGCCCGGTGTTCCGATGGGGTGAAGATCACGCTTTTCCGCGCGTACTGCACCTCGCTGTACACCTGCGCTCTGTGGGCCGATTATACGCAGCGGGCATACAGCGCCATCCGTGTACAGTTCAATAGCGCTTTTAGAGCCAAACTGGGGCTGCCCCGTTTCTGCAGCGCCTCGGGCATGTTTGCCGCGGCGCGCACCGATTGCTAATAAGCAACCATGCGCAAACGATGCGCGTCCCTCGTGCGCAGAGTGCGGGTCAGCTCCAACACGGTGCTGGCCATGATAGCCGATAGACTGGACTGTCCCTATATCAAGCACTGCTGTGACAAACATATCTGATATAGAGTAATATAGGCAACAATTGATACAATTTGAAATATTAATTTTTATTCGTGTTTGTTTTATGTATTTTAACTTTTTTATAGTAATTTTAATTTATGCTATTTCTAGTTTAATAAATTCAATTTAACTATTTTAATTTCTCGCCATGACATTCTGTCAAATTTAATTATTGATTTATTTTAATTCTTAATTTATTACCACACATGAATTAATTTATTAAATTGTTTCTGAATAATATGTATTGTGATGTGATATTGTATTTTTATTGTAAGTGAAATTTTATGGGTCTCTATGATACCTGCAATAAATATACATTTTATTTTTATTTATTTATTATTTTTATTTTTAATTATTGTGCCGGTTGAGTAATGTAACGCAGCACTCGACGCGCGTTTGTCTGTTTGCTGTACTCAATTCATGAGGTACCCACCTTTTAAGCTTTTTCACCTTCCCAATTTGCTTCAAGTGGATTAATACAGTTTTAAGCCTAATCCTTCAAGCTGTTTCTGCACCACTGGTGCCACGCCACGCTGGAACTCGTACTCGAAAATAATACGATATTTCAAGTTTTCCATTTTGTAAACAAAGTGACGCAAAGAAAAAACCAAAAGTGGAAAAAACAAATGAATTACGGTTTTCGAAACACAAATGCGTAAGTAAATAGCGTTATAAATTAGAAATTGGAATTCTTAACCAACGAAGATTATATTGATATTTGAGATCAAAGTGGCCAGTACGACAAAACGCCAATTTCATATGTAAGGAACTAATATCTATGTCGATTATTTTAATTTAAAACCCAATTATTGTGTTAAAAGGTAAATAAAACAATAAAACAACTATAATTCAATTATTTTTATCGCATTTTAAAGAAAATCAAATACAAAAGTAAGGCTACGTTCCCACGAGCGTTTTTGTGGTCGCAACGACAGAAAAACCTGTACTGTATATTATAGAACTCTGCGCTAATACAAAACACCTGAAAATCGTGTACAGCTGTCAAATCTGACATTTGACACTTCGATTTTCAGCTCTATTGTTCTAGCGCAGAGTTCCATTTTCATTCTTCAGTGCAGTATTTTTCTGTCGCAACCACAAAAAGTTCTTGTGGGTACGAGGGCTAAAGGTTGTTAGGTACCAAAATATTTCAGGTTGTCACATACGGCATAGCCTGTTTAATTCTACAAGAATACTAATACTGAGACAAACCTAACATATTCTGTTATTTGTCATCTATTTAAATCACCCTATTTTAAATTACAAAATGACTATGCACGATGCAGTACAGCGGCGGTAAATGGGTTAACGGAATAAAAAATCACCCAGTATAAATAAATTTCAAATGCACAAGGTAGGTTATTTAATTTTAAATGTAAGTATTAACAATAATATGTTGTAATAACAAAGCTGATTCTATTTACATCTAGTTAATTTGATTTCAAGTTTTATGATAAACCACCTTTTAAACCACCTATATTATTTTTAAAAACTTAATTATAATCGGTAGGTACAGACATAAAACGATACGGCCATATTGTGTTTGATAACAACATGGTAATCTTAAATCCTCCAAGAGGATTGAAATCAAGAATTTATTAATTTATATATTAATAGAATTTTATAATATTATCAATTAATTTGGGTATCCAGATAGTAGATTGCTCATAACTTCCTTTCCCAACTCCTTGTATACGGTGTCCATTTTCTTGTGAATTTTTTCCATAAGTTCTGGGACATCGTCGCGAGTCAATCCTTTGGTAGGTACAGCTTCTAGGCAGTGCATGATAACATGACCTGAAAAAATAAACATTTTACTCAAGTAAATACGAGTTATCCGAAAATGTAAGTAAAATGTTTAAAAAGTTTTAAGCTATTGCATAGCTTATCGCGGGCTTTGAATGCGGCGACCGAATCAAAAAATTCCGTAACGAATATAAACCTAACACCCCCCACTCCGACCGGCACAGCGAATCGGCGTTGAAAGCCGTGCATCGTCTAACGTCGTTTCACTTCGGTAGACTTCGGCACGGTTTTTGTGTGCGTGCGACTAGACGTATGCGTGTAGACTTACTATGCAATAGCTTTACCACGGCAGTCCCCGAGTGCCACACGTACTTTTCAAGTTTAATGTTTTTTTCAGATCCAGTCTTGAAATAAAGTGGGCTTAGTTATCTTAGAATACAAGCATACTTAATACTCTTCCTATCAAAGTTAAAGATAATAAAGGTAGGTACTTAAGTAGGTACATAAATCTCTTTACTTATCGAGTAATTTACATCTTTTCCTGTTCCCTGGGTGTTAGTTATTCTACCCCTAAGTATTTACTTTAATTAACTAACAATAATAAATTAACATTAAATAAATTAATATCTATACATATAATAAAATAAATTCGTTACTGGTCGCTGCCTGTACATGGAAGATAAATAAACCCAAAACAATGATTTTTAGAATTTTTGTCTGTTTGTCTGTACTAATCGCGCCAATCTCAGAATCTACTGAACGGATTTTGATAAAATTTGGTATGGTAGTAGTTTAGACACTGGATTAACACATAGGCCAATTTTTATTGCGGAAAAATGTACGGTTCCCGCGATATTTGTTTTTCCGCGTACGAAGTAACCGGCTTCACCGATTTGAATGCGGTTTTCACTAATGCTTTTGGTTTGCTCTAGTAAAAATTTGGCGTGTTTCATTTTAATCGGTTCATAAATATAAAAGTAATGTCAGTCTACAGAATATCACTACAAAAGTAGTATAAAACAAAGCCGCTTTTTCTGTCTATCCTTATGTATGCTTAAATCTTTAAAACCACGCAACGGATTTTGATGCGGGTTTTTTTAATAGATAGAGTGATTCAAGAGGAAGGTTTATATGTATATAAATTTTCATGCATAATATAGCTGAGAAAAAAATAAATCAATATGGTCCTTTACAGAATGTATTAATGTAATAATTAAAAAAGTAATTATGGTAGTCAAGGAATACAAAAGTTGAACATTTTTGCGTAAAAAGTATTTTCTTAATACCTTTGTTGCTTATCTGAGTCAAAGCCATAAAGAAAATAAACGAGTTTTTGAATTTTATTTTTTCCGCTATATCTCTATGTTACCTAAATGTCGTCGTCGTATCGTACGTCTCAATTTTATTTGGAAGGGGATTTTTTACATATCATAGAGTAGATTTAAGTGTTATAATATAATTTTTGAAATTTAAATGGGGCAGTTTTTAAGCGGGTTCTAAAACATTTGTCTTCACCGTGTATCATCCTACTTTGACGGATTAACTACTTACTTGCTACCAAATAACCTGTAAAGAGCCTGTATAAATAAATAAAAAAAAACCTTTGTTGAAAATATGTTTCTTGCTGTCAATGAAGTAGAATGGCGAATAAACGACGGGAATAATTGGCGCCTGCGCAGTGACAGCAATGATGAAGGCGCCCTTTTTAAACGGTAACAGACTCGTGCTATCTGTGTTTCTGGTACCTTCAGGAAACAGCCACAGCTTTGTCTGGATGAGTAATAGCAAGAATAAAAAAAAATACGCATAAATACTCATGTCAAAAATATGTATGATTTATTTCAATTATTAAAATACAATATAGACAATTATTAAAATACAAAATAAAAATTAACAAAATAAATGTTCGAAAGACTGTAAAAGCAATTTCTTCAAAAGTTGATGTTTTATAGTACGATTCACTGTGGCCATTTTAGACCTGCAGGAAAACCGAAAACGTCACAAAACATGCGATCACATATTCGTAGCTACGTAATACAGGGAACCTTGAGGATTAATTCATGTTAATGTGTCATTTGATAGCACTATCTGAATTATCTAATTATCACTACCTACATAAGATTTATAATTAGACTGATTATGCAAAGATAGGGTTCAAACAGAATATGTTTATTATTAATAATTTCATTAATACCTACATTTGCTAGCTTCTACTAAATGTGACTGTGAAAATTGATGTTTTTGAACCCACAAGTTGGCACTTCGAAACACTATTGGGCGTTTGCTTAAATTAGACTAGAAAAGGCTACACTAAAAACACTTAAGTTGCCTACTAACTTACTTTATCTGTGTTTATCGCCTCGGAGGCTTGTTTGAGTTGATTATACGCGTCTTTGACATTCTTGCGGTCAATGAAAACCACGCCAGCTAGATACGCAACCAGTCCGAATGGGAACACATACAACAGTTCCTTCTTCGCCACCGCAGTTAACTTATCCACCACATGCCAAATGTTGAACATTCCTGAAAAATGGAAAATTGACATTTACTCACAAAGCTGTTTAAAGTATTTTGAAGGATAACTGAGAAGGTTGTTTTGCAACGTAAGCTAATGGTAGGTTTTAGGGTTTCATGGTACACAAGGAACCCTTATTATAATTTCACTCTGTCCGTCCATCTGTCCGTCCGCCCCTGATACTTATTTTCTAAAGTATGTGCCTTAAATGAAATATAAGTTCCTTTTGTCAAGAGTACTTTTAAGATTGCGAATCAATTTTAATTTTGGCACTAAGAATATTAACAAATTTATATTTTGGTGTGGTGGCTAATTATTTCCTCGTGTTTTGCTTAATAATATGCATGAATCTTAATGCGTGGCAACAAGGTTTATTTTTAACCGACTTCCAGAAAAGGAGGTGGTTATACGAACGTATAACCACCTCCTTTTCTGGAAGTCGGCTGTATGATTATTTTTGATAACTCCGCCGTCTGTTGACCGATTTTCAAAATTATTTTTTTGATGTAAAGGGTATACTTCGAAGTTGATCCCGTTTTCACAAAAGTGGTGACCTGATGATGGGATCCATGAGGAATCGAGGTACCTCCTCGAAATTTTTACGTATATAGTGATTTTGACTTTTTCAGAAGTAACCCAAGCATTTGCTACCAAAAACTAAGATTTTGCACCAAGGTATACCCTGGATCTAAAACACTGAATAGAACTCCTCAGTCTTTAAAGATACGCGTTTAGAAACCATTATGTAACTTACAGTAATCATCATCATTATCTTATATACAATACCTAATGGAAGCTTGGCGCGTATTCAATTGTACATTCGATCGTTTATTTTAAACGTTCATAAAATGTGTTAATAATATTTTAACAAATATCACTAAAAAGGGAAAAAATATTATTATTTTTAAACAAAAAATTAAACCGACTTGCAAAGTAAAAATGCACAAAAAAGAATGAAATAAAACTTATATTCTAAATAATACCCTTTTAAATTTGGCTGAAATTTGAAGATTTGAAGCAGAAGCAGATTTGAAGATTTTACGTACAAGCTTTTTAAAAATCCCTTTTTAGTGCGCGTCTACAATCTACATATAAATTAAAACTACGGTTCAAATTTCACGTTTCTACAATTAGCGGTTACGACTCGCGACTGTGCGATCGTCTTACGTCGGTCAGTCCAATCTACGTCTCCTCACACCGGGCCCTTGAAGGGGCCTTGGGCGGGGAACCATGGTCAGGGGCCTGTACGTGGAGTAGGAATAATGCGCCGAGTACTGGACGCATTTCGTCTATTTTTTAGGGAAGCCCCCCGCGGCAGAACGCGGGGGAAACCCGAGACGATCGTAATGATAAAACATACAGTCAGTGGGGACATCTCCTTTTATTTAAATAGATATCGGATGTTGCAACGATAAATTGCGAAGAAATGAAAGAGACAGGGATATGTTTGATTATGAAACATACACCTGTCTTTGTCATTATCGGCGCGATATCCTATATCGTGTATTGAAAATTACGCACTTATGCCAAAAACATAGGAGTGTTTCCGGCTTGTTATCCGATATCGTTGGGATAAGATGTGTTGTAATTAATAGCCAAGACCAATATCACACATTGCTCATTATTTCGTAACCTTTCGACTTGCAAATATTGACTTTACCTAAATATTTGAATTTTTGTTATGTACATTGAAAAATTTTTCAGGACAATAATGTGCTCGAAAAGTTGAGATCTTGGTAAGTGAAACCGATAGGAATGAAGTTATAGGAACCCCACGCCACTGGACTGAGAACATAGAACAAATTACGTAGTTCAGTCAAATTATACCAAGTATATCGAGATTGGACTGGTGATTTGAAACAATAACAGCTCCCCTATCCTCGGCCAAAACTTCCCCATTACGTAGCTCCCAGCTCAAGCCGTACAACTTCGTAACGTGTTTCAGTAGGTTAGCCGCCATCCTGCAAATAAAACAAACTTATAAGTAACTCTATTGCACCATTTTTAAAAACTTTTCAAATCATGTTATCTCGTAGATTGGTGTTATACAACGCCATTATAGGGGCAAACATTACCTACTCAACGGTTACGAAACTTTACAAGGGTCTTAATCAGAAGGAATATGGTTATTTTTAACCGACTTTCAAAAAAAGGAGGTGGTTATACGTTCGGCTGTATGTTTTTTTTTTTAATGTATGTTCAACAATTACTCCGCCGTCTGTGGACCGATTTTAAAAATTCTTTTTTTGATGTATAGGGTATAATCCCAAATTGGTCCTTTTGACATCAAAGGTGACCTGATGATGGCATCCATCAGGAATCGAGGGAACTCTACGAAATTTATGTGGACACATATAGTTTTTTTTAACTTTTTCTGAAGTATTCCAAGCATATGCTACCAAAAATTAAGAGTTTGCTCGGAGGTATATCTCATAGTATAATATTTTACACCGACACGGATATCTTTGAACATCAACACTGTCTTTTATGGACAATTGTTATATTTACTTTTTCTAAAGTAACACAAGCATATGCTACCAAAAAATAAGATTTTGCACCAAGGTATACACCTGGATTCAAATTCCTCAGTCTTTAAAGATACGCGTTTGGAAATTTCGGCATTGTTTAAAAAATGGCAAGCATATGCCACTATGTAACTTACAGTAATCATCATCATCATCTTATTTACAATAACCTAACGGAAGCTTGGCGCGTATTCAATTATACATTCGACCGTTTATTTCAAACGTTCTTAAAATGTATTAAAAATAACTTAACAAAATGTCACTAAACAGGGAAAAATAATTATTGTTAAACAAAAAATTAAAGTATGGTAGTACCCCAGAAAATTGATTTTTTCATGATTTTATTTCAGCACTTTGTCGAAGTGATAAATACATGCATATCCATGCAGAGTTTCATCTTTCTAGCACTAACCAGCCCAAACAATATCATATAATATTTTATAGAACTCACGTTCAAATTTACCTGTACTGACTTCAAAATTAAGAAGATTGAGTTGAGAAATAGTTAAAATTTTAGCCGAATTTAAAAGGGGAATTATTTAGAAAATAAGATTTATTCCAAACTCTTTTGTGTATTTTTACTTTGGAAGTCGGTTTAATTTTTTGTCAACAATACTTGCTGTACAGCTGACAGAGACGACAAATGTTAAAGGGTAGTCTAAAGATAAAATGAATTGGCAATTGTGTTGTCACGATGGCAACGCCGGTGTTTGACTCCAACATGACATATTTAGGATAGGAAATACTAAAAATGTCATGAAGATAGAAAAATGCATTAAGTAGAAACCACAAAACCTTTCACCCCTCTTCAATTTTTAGCACATTATGAAGCCAGATGCATATAATATTATACAATAAATTAGTATAGCACAAACGTATAGTTATCAATTTCACAAAGAGTGTGCCAGAATGTATTAACACAACTTAATTAAACACAGCGTTATCCAGTTAAAACAATCTGCTAAGTTATTGAAGTTGAGTTTCGTAACTTCGAGCGGTATAGTGTACTTACTTTCGACATTATATGCTATTCTTGAGTTGCATTTAATTATTACTCTCTTAGGACTTAGGCTAACACTGTTATTGGCATACCCAAGGCATACAAAACTAATTATGAGTTTATTGTGTGTGTTTTGTGTAGGATTTGTGGTTGATTAAAACATATTATACAATCATACAAAAATAATATATTTATTAATAACAAAAAGAACCGTCATTCAATGATTTACACGAATGACAGCTGTGTGTGCACGGCTTGACGTATGCGGGGGCAGCGCGGCGCTCGCGGGACGAGGGTTTTTCAAGCTAGGACTAAGCATTCACAAGCTCGTTCGAGCTTTGACATAATAATTGATCATATAATTTCATAATATTTATGATAGATTTGTCTGATGCGACGTTTGAAAGTAGTTCGGTGACGTGAACCTTAATCATACGTCAATATGGCTGACATTCGCTGGTGCTCGAGCTGTCATTTATAGAGAATGTCGCCTCTGTGACACTTTTTTACTTCATCTTCCATTCTTTATTCATCGAAGTAGTGAAGCCAAAGTTACGTTTTAACAGTCATTCAACTGACTCAGATTAAATCATCCAAATTAGTTGGTGTGAGGTTCAAATAAAATTGAGTCATATTCTCTATGGATTCAGGATTCTGTTTTGGTATGGCCTAAAGTTACTGACATCCTTGGATATTTTCTATAGCTTTTTCATCGTCATTCGGCATGTGGCACAAATGTGGCAATGTAATTAATTATAATGGTTTAAATACATTATGCTGATTAGTAAGCTATTCTCTGTGACAAACAGTGAGATTAATAATAATTTATGTATATTGATCTAGGTGGTCGCGACATCTACAACTATAATTACTAGTTGCTGATAGCATACAATATCACATAACAATAATCAATTCATCTTTAATTAAGACGCATTAACCTACCTACCTACAAAAAAATGAGTCTGTAAACGAAGATTTTATTTTCGAAAGAAAAACAAGAAAATGTGACGTCACAAAAATGAAGTAAGACGCTTCATTTTAGAAGTCGTTGATAATTTGTATTTTGTTGCTAATAAATGGGCGTGTGATAAAACACTAATTGCTGCTTGTAAGCCGATTAATAAAGATACGATAATTATTTCTGGCCACTATTTGTTAATAGGATTATATTACAGTAATCGGGAGCTCTTAAATGTTTAGCTTGTTAGTCTTGTTTGTAAATTAGTTTATTTAGGTGGCTTTAAATTATTATTTTATCTATACTCATATTATAAAGGGGAAATAATTCTTTGTTTGCATTGAATAGGCTCCGAAACTACTGGACCGATTTTGATGAAATTTTACCCAGCCATAGGTAGAGTAGACCATTGGGAAGGACAGGCTGGTTACTTTTTATCGCGGCAAAATGTGCGAATCCCGCGAACGAAGTGGCGGGCAACATCCAGTATTTTATATTTATATAGTCTATAGATAATATTATTTATCAGTAGGTAAGCGATTTGAAAACTGAATCTTCCGTAATATTATTTTTCTGATTTCAGAACGTTTTTTCTATAGAGTCACAAAAATGTATTTATCTTTTGCAATATTGAGTACGTTGTTATTTGTATTCTTTTTGGGGTTCAGTACCTTAAAAGCAACTAACGGAACCCCTGTAAGATCACTTTGTTGCCCGTCCGTACTCCGTCCGTCCGTCCATCTGTCTGTCAAGACCATGGAGCTGATAAAAAGCTTTTAGCAGCTCCATGGTCAAGACCCTTTATTTTGGAAACGCGTGGAGGTATCGAGTTGAAATTATAACTATATACTCAGGTCTACAATCCCTTGAAGCTGTGAAAAAATCATACTTCAAAGTTAACGTAACGTTAACGTTGGAAAACTGCTGAGTTAATTTGGTGCGTGTACAAAAACACGTCAGGTTGTGGTGTTAAGTTTTGTTTTGTCTTTTAAGATCTTATGTCTCCTTTAAAATTGACAATTCTGGTATGTCAGCGCATGCTGTTGCATTCCCACACGCATAAAATCGAGTGTGCATGAGAGCGATAGCATGCTCTGACACTGGAATCCAATCGCGAATCGAACAGAAATAATTACGAGAATGGCCCTGGTGTTATCTGCCTTGCTCAATTCGCCGCGATAAGCACAAGCAGTAGTGAAGGTTTTAAAACACGAGCGTATTCGTTTGAGTATTTTCTCTAATATTTTATTGATACCTTCTCGAGTGTTTATTCCAGGGGTCAAATACCTTTTAGCAGACGTGGACCACATAGTAAAAAAATTCATAAAGGCGGGCCGTATATTTTTAGTTATTAACCGACTTCCAATAAGGCGGCGTCCACAGACGGCGGAGTAATCGTTGAACATACAAAAAAATATCCATTAAGGAGGCGGTTATATGTTCGGCTATATATATATATATATATATAGTTGGGCACAAAAAAATTACTCCTGCGTAACTGGCCTGGTTTCAATGAAACCGGTCATCGTTATCCAAATCGGTGTGGGGGAGTTATTATTATTCATACCTAATGGAAGCTTGGCACGTTATATTTTATTATAGGTACATTCGAACGCTTATTTTAATCTTTCTTAAAATGTGTTAATAATAACTAGGTAATGACTTCAAAATTGTGAAGATCGTGTAGAGAAATAGTTAAAATTTTGAACCGAATAAGCTTACGTGCTATTCAGTTTTTCAAAAGTAGCGGTGAGCGCACGTTCCTACAATAGAAACAAAAAATTAAAACCGACTTCTAAAGTAAAAATGCACAAAAAAGTATGAAATAAAACTTATATTCAAAATAATTCCCCTTTTCAATTCGGCTAAAATGTTAATTATTTCTCTACTCAATCTTCCTAATTTTGAAGTCGGTACCAGCCCAAACAATTACCCATAATATTTTATAGAACTCACGTTCAAATTTGCTGGTACCTCAAACTGATACATCAAAATTAGGAAGATTGAGTACAGAAATAGTTAAAAATTTAGCCGAATTTTAAAGGGGAATTATTTAGATAATACGTTTTATTTTATACTTTTTTGTGCATTTTTACTTTGAAAGTCAGTTTAAATTTTTTGTTTAAAATTTAAAAAAATTCTCTTTTTAATTTTATTTATCATATATATAGTTATGAACACATTGATATCGGTGCACAAAACTGACGAGTAGTGAGTACCTATGTCATCATAATAATATGTTGGTGTTTCTTGTGAAGATGGTGGTGATGATGATGATGATTACGGTAAGTTGTATGATGGCATATGCTTGCAGTTCATTAAACAATGGCGGAATCCCCAAACATGTATCTATAAGGACTCAAGAGTTCTGTTCAGTACTTTTGGATCCACGGTATATCTTGGTAGAAAAGCTTACTTTTTGGTAGCATATGTTGGAATACTTCAGAAAAAGTCGAAATCACTATAAGTGTCTATGTAAATTTCGAAGAGTTCCCTCGATTTATCATGGATCATCAGGTCTCCACTTTGGTGACCAACGGAAAAATTTCGAATTATAGCCTTTTCAGCAACAGAAGAATTTTGCAAATAGGTTCACAAACGGCAAAGTATTGTTCAAAGATCCGTGTCAGTGTAAAATACTATGAGAAGTACCTATTATATCATCATAATATGATGATGTATGTTGTGATGATGGTGGTGATGATAATAATTACTGTAAATGACCTAGTGGCATATGCTTGCAGTACTTTAAATAACGCCGAAATCCCTAAACATGTATTTATAAGGAGTCAGGAGTTCTGTTCAGTACTTTTGGATCCAGGGTATACCTTGGTGCAAAATCTTACATTTTGATAGCATACGCTTGGATTTCTTCAGAAAAAATTGAAATCATTATATGTGTCCATATAAATTTCGAGGAGTTCCCTCGGTTCCCTCATGGATCCCATCATTAGGTCACCATTTTGATATCAAAAAGACCAAGTTGGTATTATACCCTATACATCAAATATAATTTTGAATGAAGGTCTACAGACGGCGAAGTAATCGTTGAACATACAAAATATTTTTTTTCCGTAGATGGTATAACCGCCTCCTTTTTTTGGAAGTCGCTTAAAAAAATCGGAACGCACGGACACACTTGGGCACTATAAAATTACACTCAGGAGTGTAATTTTATAGTGCCCAAGTGTTTGCGTAGTACACAAGAGTACTGTGCAGGACTGTATAAATTCACAGGGGTTCAACCGCCGGCTCAGATTAGACTCGAAGATAGCAAGGTTACACCGATTTGGGCAGAGCCGGGGCGATAATAAAACACTTATTTGAGGAGAACGTTTTTCCACTTTTTCGATTTGCTTACCTGGCTCATGGCAATGCCGTATAGAGAGCCCCGCCCGTACGCCTCTTTCGGGCCGATCTTCCATTTCATTTTTACCTCTCTATACGGCTATTTTCCATAATTTTCCCCATTTTCCATGAGCCAGGTGAAGCAAAACGCGTTGTGTGAAATACTTTATTATCATAACCAGACATATAAACCCTTATATACTAAACATCTTATTCTATAGAAAAGTTATTTACATTTTAAGGTTCAACTTATATGAAATGTTGTACATTTTTACCACTGTTTTCGTAATAATTTCTTAACCATTTATTATATAACCTTAAGCGCTATACTACACGTTATGTACTACGTTTATTTATATAAATCAAAAGAAGCTACGTTAAAATTAGCTTTAGTTAAAAATATATAATCAAAATAACCCGCACTTGATAAAACACCATTTTAACACTATTTTTCCACACTGATGCCATATAAATCTATACATATAGTCACTGAGTGTTCACTATTATAGTTTTACGTACCGTTTTAATTACACGTTTATTGTTCACATTAAAATTCACTCATGTTTTTCGTTACGAGGCCGCTGTCCTTAACATCCTCCCCCCGGCGCAGTAGCCAGGGTCTACGCAGCCTCCTCAGGTGACTGCGGGCTCGCCGATCCCGCCGTGGACTGCTCCGGTGACTGCGAGCTGTGTGAACTCGCTGCGGGCCGCTCAGGCGACTGCGAGCTGTCCGTGCTCGCTGTAGGCTGCTCCGACGCTCGTTCCGCGCCCGGCGCCGTTCCCGGCGTCGTCCGCTCCGCTCCCGGCTCCGTCTGCTCCGCCAGCGGTCGCAACTGCGACTGCGGCGCCTCCTCCAGCACCGCCAGCTTCGACGTCGGCCTCCGGAACACGCCACTGCGCGTGCGAACGTCCGCACAGCGCACTTGTCCGTCCTGGCCGGGGTAGACTCGGTGCACGACATCCCGCGGCCACGTATTACGCGGCAGCGTCGGGTCGACCACGACAACCAGGTCCCCTGGTACAAGGACTCGGTTGCTCAGCGGGGCCCCGTAGCGTGGTGTGAGCGTGGGAAGGTATTCCTTCACCCAGCGCCTCCAGAACTCGTCGGCAAGGGCTTGCGCGACCCTCCATGTTTTTTTGTCCGTCGGCACACACGGTCCGACGTACGGCAGTCCGGTGGACAACCCGAGGAGGAAATGATTCGGTGTAATCGCCTCCGGGTCGTTAGGGTCCACCGATACGTGCACAAGCGGTCGAGCGTTCACTGAGTACTCCGCCTCGGCCATCAGTGTCTGGAGTACCTCTTCCCTGGGCGACTTCTCGTTCAGCGTGGCTAGCAGGGCGGTTTTCACCGACCTCACCATTCTTTCCCAGGCACCTCCTTGACTCGGCGCCCCGGGCGGTGTAAACTTCCACTGCATCCGATGAGTGAGGCCCAGCCGAGCCATAGCCGGCGCCCACTCGGCGTACGCCTGCCGCAGCTCGACGTCCGCGCCTCTAAAATTTGTCCCATTGTCGCTGTACATGACTGCCGGCCATCCTCGCCGCGCAGCCATTCTTCTCATTGCCATCAGTGCAGAGTCCGTCGACAGCGAAGCCACCAGCTCCAGGTGGACCGCCCGCGTCGTCAGACATGTGAAGAGAGCTCCCCACCTCTTCTCGTGACGTCGGCCGATGGTGACCGTCATCGGGCCGAAACAGTCGAGACCACAGTACGAAAATGGTCTCTGGAACGCCCCCAGGCGCTCGGCTGGCAGGTCTCCAGTTGGCGGGGTCCTCGGGTGTGCCCGTCGTAGCCGACAGAACGCACATCGGCTCATGATAGTACGCACCGTCGGCCGCAGCTTCAATATCCAGAATTTCTGCCTGAGGTCGTTCACGACTCTCTCGCGGCTCCCGTGTCCCGCTCTGGCGTGCTCCCTTGCCACCAGTAACCTTGTGAAGCGATGTCTTCCATCCAGGATGATAGGGTTTTTCATTTCGGCCGGCACCTGCGCCGCTTTGATCCTTCCGTCTAGTACGAGCAGCCCGTCCTTGTACACCGGGTTGAGCCGGTACAAGGAGCTCCATCTAGGCACCGTCTTGCCACTTGCCATCTTCTCGATTTCTTGTGCGAAGCTGTCTCGTTGTGATTTTTGATACCACAACCTCTCGGCCCTCTCCAGGTGTCGTACGCCGAGGTGGGCCCGAAGATCTCGGCACTTCTCGACGAACAGCAAGACCATCGCCGTGCATCTTACGAGGCGCTCGTAGTTTGAAAAGCGCGTCACATCTGGTAGACAGCTCAGCTCGCTCGCCTCCGTGGTGTGGAAGGCGACGTATTCTTCTTGATTTTCGATTCTAGCGGGACTCTCCGCGGGCCACTCGTTCATCGGCCTACGCAGGAAGTCCGGCCCCCGGAACCAAGGGTCCTCGTCGCTCTTCGGAACGTAGCCCGTTCTGGTGGCTAAGTCGGCGACGTTGCTCTTCGTGCTCAGCCATCTCCACTGGTGAACGGACGTCAGCTCGGCAATCTCCCCTAGCCGATGCGCGACGTACGGTGTGTATTTGCGGCTGCCGTTCTGTATCCAACACAGAACCACTTGTGCGTCGATCCAGTAGAAAACCGTGTCCGTTTTCCATCTGTGTTCTGCTGCGACTGCGTTTCCCAGCCTCGCTCCGACCAGGGCAGCCTGTAGCTCCATCCTTGGTATTGTCTGTGCCTTCAGCGGCGCCACCTTGGCCTTGGCGGCGGCCAACACGACTCGTACTTCCCCATTTCCTTGCAATCTGCAGTCCGCACGACTCCCCCCGCCGTTCTCTGGGGTTGTGACACCTCCTGCGTGCCACTGGAATCCCGGTCCCGCCCTGCAGATTGTCCGGCTCCTCCCGTTGTAACCCCGGGGTAATGTGACGCCCTCTTTGCGCCACTGGAGCCCCACTTCGAATCGACCTTCTTCCATCCGTTTGGCCGTTCTGCCAAAGAGGTCGATGACTCGCTGCTCTTCTGGTCAGCTTTGCCTTGGACGCTATTCCCCGTGCGTCTGTTTCGAAGTGTTTCTTCACCATTTCCTCCCGTCGTTCGCCTCGGGTCTCGATCGTAGACACGTGCAGGATTTTCTCGTGTTTTTCCTGCTTTGCGAGGCGTCTGGGAATGTTTCCATGGATTACCCAGCCGAGCTTCGTCTTCGAGGCTGCAGGCTGGTTTCTCTTGCCGATCCTCAGCTCCCTAGATACAATGAGCTGCCAGTTGTCCGTGCCGATGAGAAGTTGGGGTTTCTTGTCTTCATAGCATATCTCTTCGTTCTTGAGATCGTGCAGGTGAGCAAGTCGAAACAGTGATTCCGGGACGGACTGAGTAAGTAGGTTCAATCCGGCCACGGTTCTAGCAGTGACGTCATATCTGGTACCGTCGTGACCTCGTACGCCAAGTTGTACGAGTCGGCTTTTTTCTTCCCTTCTCTCGGCATTGATCCCATGCATTCTCAGCACCTTCGGTGGGCCGTCTGCGCCGATAGCCTTCGCGACGTCTTCATCCAGTAGAGTCACTGTCGAGCCCTCGTCGAACAGCGCGAAGATATCCGCTTCGCCCCGTGGACCGACAACTTGAATTCTTCTCATCTTAAGTTTCACCGCACGGTCGGAGGTGACCGATGCGGTAATCACGGCGTCCTCTGTCTGTGGGGCGCCGCCGGACCTGTCTTCGTGCAGCAGCGCATGATGAGGCAAGTTGCAGCCCTTCACGCCGCACGGCTTCGCCCTGCAGTTGTATCTTCTGTGCCTGCTTCGTATGCACCGGAAACACAGCCCTTCCTTTTTGACCGTGTCCCATCTCTTTTGCATGCTCAGTTTCTTGAAAGCAGCGCAGCGAAATAGAGCGTGATCTTCGGCACATATCGGGCACTTCGTTGACTCCTCGCGTATTCTCTTTGGCTGGCTGCGACTCGGCGAATCCCTGCCCTCGTCTGCTATCGCGAAGACTGGCCTTCTCGTTCGGGCTTCGTTCTTGTTAAGAGGTGGACGCGGTGTTTCCTTCTTCGGTGCCGTGCTGAACCCGTAGCGCAGCGCCCTGTCCGCTTCTCTCATTAAGAATTCAGAGAGAAGGACGACATCGGGCTCGTTCCTGAAGCGCGACGTCTCTTCTGCGTAGTCGTACCACTTGCTCTTCTCGTATGGGCTGAGCTTCTCGAGGATGTCTCTCGTGAGCAATGGGTTAAAGAGATACCCGTGCCTCAGCTTCCTCAGGATGGTTACCATGTTCTGAATCTTCACTGCAAATTGGTTGAGTTCTGCCGCCGAACCTCCGAGCCTCGGTATCTTCTTCAGATCTTCCATCATGCGATCGACCATAACCTCGGGTCGACCGAAGCATTGTTCCAAGGTCTTCATAATTTGTTCAGGCGGCGTCGCGACGCTCAGCAGTGGTGCCACGGCTTCTCTTGCTTCTCCCCGTAGGCAGCTTCTCAGACGAGCTAAGTTCTCGATCGGCTTGAGCTTGTAGAACGCAGTGGTGTCTTCCATGGCTGCTTTGAATGGCAACCATTCAGTGGGAGCGCCCGAGAATATGGGCAACTCCGTAGTGTGGCGCGGCTGGCGTTGGTTCAGCAGTTTATCCAATGTTTCGGCAAGTTGTTCCACTCCATTAGCCCTAGACGTGGGCGGTGTGGGTGAGCGTGGGCGGCGTTGCTGCGGCCACTCGAACCTCGTCTTCTGGGCTCCCTTCGGTGGCATGTCTTCTGGCTTCGGCGTCTCTCTTTCTTCCATTGATGTCGGCTCTTGTCTAGCCTCTTCGGGTTCGGGACCCTGTTCGCTTAGCCAGGCTCGGACACGTTGCTCCACCTGTTCTGATGGCTCGTCGTCGTCGGGGCTGCTACCATCTTCTGCAGCGGCGACGTCAGCGGCGAGCTTCTTCTTTATAAGTTCTGCTTCGATCTGCAGTTCCTTCTTACGAAGAACGGCGAGTTTCTCCTCCGCCTCGTAATGCATACGCGCGACGACACTTGCTGTCGATCGACGCGATCTAATTGAAATAGCCTTCTTTCTGGCTAGGGTTTGTACTTCCGAGGATGCAGGCGCCTTGCTGGTACCTGGTCTCGGTTTCAAAATAGTTTGAAGCAGATCCGCTCTTCCCTCGGTCGGCGGCGGCTGGCTTGTAGCGGCAGCGGACGGCGATCGTGGCGGATCCGGAAAACGATGTGGTTGCTGCTGGTTCTCCTCGGCCCCACTCTGACTTCTTGTTATAACCATCTTCAAATGTTAATCTTCAAATGTTAATCTCAAATGTTAATCTTCAATGTTAATCTTCAATGTTAATCTTCCATAATAATCTTCCTTTTCAAGAATCTTCGGGAGGTTTTTCCGATGAAAAATCTGCGAATCCTTGCTTCCGTTCGCAGCGGTGTATCCTTGTATCCTCGAGTCCGATCTTCTGAGTCCAATCTAATCCCTGGCGTTGATTCCCGTTGATAAATCTTGATAAAGTTTCCAATGTTCTGACTTGAATCTTCAAAAAATTTCTATGTTCAGAACAGCTGACGAAAATTTACAAGTCCAGTCTTCAGTAAAAATTTCTATCTTGAATCTTCGGAAATTTTTCTATGTTCAGAACAGCTGATGAAAATTTTCTAAGTCCAGTCTTCAGTAAAAATTTCTATCTTGAATCTTCGGAAATTTTTCTATGTCCACAACAGCTGTTCAAATTTTTCTAAGTGCTGTCTTCGTTATTTTCAACTTGATATGGACTTCGAATTTTTCTTCGATCTTGAAATTCGGCTCGCCAAAGGACCGCGCACTACTGTACAGTATAAATTCACAGGGGTTCAACCGCCGGCTCAGATTAGACTCGAAGATAGCAAGGTTACACCGATTTGGGCAGAGCCGGGGCGATAATAAAACACTTATTTGAGGAGAACGTTTTTTCACTTTTTCGATTTGCTTACCTGGCTCATGGCAATGCCGTATAGAGAGCCCCGCCCGTACGCCTCTTTCGGGCCGATCTTCCATTTCATTTTTACCTCTCTATACGGCTATTTTCCATAATTTTCCCCATTTTCCATGAGCCAGGTGAAGCAAAACGCGTTGTGTGAAATACTTTATTATCATAACCAGACATATAAACCCTTATATACTAAACATCTTATTCTATAGAAAAGTTATTTACATTTTAAGGTTCAACTTATATGAAATGTTGTACATTTTTACCACTGTTTTCGTAATAATTTCTTAACCATTTATTATATAACCTTAAGCGCTATACTACACGTTATGTACTACGTTTATTTATATAAATCAAAAGAAGCTACGTTAAAATTAGCTTTAGTTAAAAATATATAATCAAAATAACCCGCACTTGATAAAACACCATTTTAACACTATTTTTCCACACTGATACCATATAAATCTATACATATAGTCACTGAGTGTTCACTATTATAGTTTTACGTACCGTTTTAATTACACGTTTATTGTTCACATTAAAATTCACTCATGTTTTTCGTTACGAGGCCGCTGTCCTTAACAAGTACCTTTGCTCTTATATATCGGAACGAATAACCGACATGACTGGCGAGAGATCAGGTCTAGTCTGATTTTTTTAAGCGACTTCCAAAAACAGGAGGCGGTTATACCATCTACGGAAAAAAAAATATTTTGTATGTTCAACGATTACTTCGCCGTCTGTAGACCTTCATTCAAAATTATATTTGATGTATAGGGTATAATACCAACTTGGTCTTTTTGATATCAAAATGGTGACCTGATGATGGGATCCATGAGGGAACCGAGGGAACTCCTCGAAATTTATATGGACACATAATGATTTCAATTTTTTCTGAAGCAATCCAAGCGTATGCTACCAAAATGTAAGATTTTGCTCCAAGGTATACCCTGGAGCCAAAAGTACTGAACAGAACTCCGGACTCCTTATAGATAGATGTTCGGGGATTTCGGCGTTGTTTAAAGAAATTAAAGCATATGCCACTATGTCAATTAGAGTAATCACCATCACCACCACCATCATCACATTATGATGATAATATAAAAGGTACTTCTCATAGTATTTTACACCGACACGGATCTTTGAACATTAACTCTGCTGCTTATGGACCTATTTAAGCAATTATTTTGTTTTTGTAAAGGGTATAATTCTAAATTAGTCCTTTAGTCACTAAAATGGAAACCTGATGATGGGATCCATGAGGAATCGAGAGAACTCCTCGAAATTTATATGGACACATATATAGTGATTTTGATTTTTTCTGAAGTAAAATAAGCACATGCTACCTGTAAACAACTCCTCAGTCTTTAAAGATACTCGTTTGGAAATTTCGGAATTCCTTAAACAACTGCAAGCATATGCCACTATATAACTTACAGTAATCATCATCATCATCTTATTTACAATAGCTAATGGAAGCTTGGCGCGTATTCAATTATACATTCGATCGTTTATTTGAAACGTTTTTAAAATGTATCAATAATAATTTAACAAATATCGCTAAAAAGGGAAAAACATTATTTTTAACCAAAATATTAAACCGACTTCCAAAGTAAAAATGCACAAAAACGTATGAAATAAAACACATTTTCTAAATAATTCCGTTTTTAAATTCAGCTAAACCTTTAATTATTTCTCTACTCAATCTTCATAATTTTGAAGTCGGTGCCACCCCGTACAACATCCTGATAAAACAATATTTTATAGAACACACGTTCAACTTTGCTGGTACCGGTATAGTTACAATTTTAGCCGAATTTGAAATTGCAATTATTTAGAAAATGAGTTTTATTTCATACTTTATTGTGAATTTTTACTTTGGAAATCGGTTTAATTTTTTGTTTAAAAATAATAATTTTTCCCTTTTTAGTGATATTTGTTAAATTATGGAGTGTACTGCTTATGAAACGATTTTCATATATAAGCCCAGGGTATGAAAATTTATGGGAGTAAAATCGAATTCACAATGTCACACGATGTTAGCCGAAGATGCGTCGGTCGCTTTATTTTTTTTTTTGTATTTACACCAAATTTTACTTTTTAGAGTAAACTCCAATAGTGCGTCGAAGCTAACACACATACTTCTTTTTACATGCCCATCCGACGCATAAGTAAAGGTAGAATAGACACAATACGAGTTTGATTAATCTCTGTTAATTATTAGGTCCTTACATATAAAATTGGCGTTTTATCGTACTGGCCACTTTGATCTCAAATATATCTTCTTTGATTAGGAATTCCAATTTCAAATTTATACTGTAATTTACTCATGCATTTGTGTTTCGAAAACTTTTGTTTTTTTTTTGCGTCACTCTGTTTACAAAATGGAAATTGAAATATCGCATTATTTTCGAGTACGAGTTCCACCGTGGCACCAGTGCTGCAGAAACGGCTCGAAGGATTAATGGTGTGTATGGCGGCGGTGTCGCAAAAGAAAACAGTGCGTTTTTGGTTCCAACGTTTTCGTTCTGGAAATTTTAACCTGCAGAACAAGCGGACGGCCGGAGACCAAAGTTGATAATGAAGAATTGAAGGTTATTGTGTAAGCGGATCCATCGTAAACCACGTCCGAGTTACCTGCAGGCTGCGGTGTTAGTGATCACCAATTGAGTGCAGCAAACAGACAAACGCGCGTCGACTGCTGCGTTACATTACTCACAATAATACCGGCACAATAATGAAGGGATTTTAAATCGAATGTGATGAAAAGTGAATCCTGTACGATAATCGGAAACGCTCATCGCAATGGCTGAACCCTGGCGAACCAGCCAAAGCCTGCCCCAAGCGAAAATTGACTCAAAAAAAGTTACTTGTGAGCTTTTGGTGAACTAGTGCCGGTGTCGTTCACTACAGCTTTCTTAAATCTGGCCAGACGTTTACGGCAGATGTCTATTGCCAGCAACTGCAAATCAGACGGCTACTAAATTAGAGGAGTTTCAATTGGAATGTCTAAGATATCCACCGTACTTTCCTTCCTTCCGGACTTTGCTCCAACAGATAATCTTTTTTTTTAGAAATTTTAATAACTTCTTACAAGGGAAATAATTCAACTCCGATGGGGCAGTCCGCTTGCGCCTTCAAAGATTTTTTGATTCCTGTCCGAATGGTTTTTTTAGTAAAGGAATCTATTTACTACCTATGAGATGGCAAAAGTGCATAGATAGCATAATATATTTATTTAATCAATATACTTTGATTAAATAAATATATTATGTTTTAAAAAATCGACTTTATGTTCCTCCTTTACAAAACGCCAATTTCATATGTAATAAGTAATGACCTAATATTATTTATCTTTATAATCTCAGTGAAATTACATTTCTAGACATTTCACTTCTCTTTTCTTATTTGTCACTAAGTAGAGACAGAATGTTTATTTTCTGCCATTTTAGTCAATAAGACGATGTACAAATACACAAGCTTAATTTCACAAATACCTTACAAAAAATATGCGGCTAGTGAAGGCATCGGGTTTCAAAGTTTAATTTAACTGATAACTGGTATTAATGTGATAATTGAATCGGATAAACATTGATTGATAAGCTAGTTCGTCACTAGCATACATTTGAATTTGAAATTGAGAATTCAATCTATTTAAATTTATTTATTAGTGGGATTATGCTTTAAAGAGTTTAAAAATATTTTTACAACTTTTTAATTTATTTTTAGATTTAGTTAGTATTGATTTTTTAAAACTGTAACATTATAAATGTGACCCGTCAGAGTTCCTTTTTTCATTTTGAGAAACGAAACCCTAATTATTAAAAACGTTAACGATATTAATAATAGTATAATATATTGTTTAATTTTATTGTAACCTATAATATATTGTTTTGTCAAAGTTAAAGGAATATGATAAGAGTTGAATCTCGCAATTTTAACTTCATTTTTATTTATCGTCATTGAAATGTCTGTTACATCAATTGTTGTAAAGAGGACAGCAACATTGATAAAAGGAAGTGGGTTACTACGAATATAATACGTAGGACACGCATACAGGCAGGTTAACGTACGTAACCAGTTTGTAATAACCACCTTGCACTATTTTTAATATGCCATTACATGAAAGTAGGAATTAAAAACAAAATATAAATTTAAAAAAATCTTTCATCCGTTTTTGGATGATTTATATATACAGTATTCTCCGAGCGAAGTCTTGAAATACTGCAGTGTCTGGGACAGTCGATTTTTGCAAATGTCGTATGGTTGCCCAAGCACATACGACATTCTCACAACACAGTCAGCCTAGTCCAGAGGAATTACTGGTCAGTACGTCTGGGGCCAACCATGTGCGGGTTTCCTCGCAATGATTTCCTTCACCGTTAGAGCGTCCGTATAATGTACTTGATATCTGAAAAAGTCTCATTGGCACACGCCACAGCCTGGGAATCGAACCTGCACTCTCTCGAGTGCGAATCAAACGGTCTACCCACTAGGCCACGGAGCTCTTTAAAAATATAAACTTTACTAAAGTATTATACGACTAACGACCGAATGCTGACACGCTAATTAAAATTAAGAGTCCTCCTATTCGCAGACTGTCGCTGTCTCTGCTAGCCGAAATGACAAGGACAGTTTGTGACTTGAGTGTCACTTAATTTAATTATCGTTTCAGTATTCGGCCGTAAGTATGCGAATATTTTGCTTTAGTAAGTGGTCAACAGAGAGTCCTGGGTCAACCAGGGCTAAATTCTGGGGCCGATCGAAAACCAATCGCATTTATATTTTTAATAGATCATAACTAGTTAAAACATTCAAATGCAAAGTATTCATGAACAAGCCTAATGGGATCGTTATCTTAAGGGGCCTTATAACCGTAGTATGAACTAAGTAGATGTTTGAATCACATCTTCATCGTGAAAAAGAAATCTGTGGGCCTGGCAGGAACATATTTAGACAGCGGCGTAAACGTATGAGAATTGTATGAATATCTGTCAAAATCACGACAGCCCCCATATAAAATTCATTCGATAACGTCGCTGTTCATAATGTTCATCCAGCCTACAATTAATGAATTCAGTTTTTGCTGAAAAGAGTAAAAAACGCTTTCATATGTGAATTTTTTTTAGAAATTATTAGCAAGATAAAATAAAAATATATCTACTTACTTGTAAGACGTATCTAATGAATTAATACTTACTTGGCGTTATAAACATTTTTGGGCCGTAATAAAAACAGGGGCCATATGAAACAGGCCAACAGTGTACCACTCATAAAATAAGAAAAGAAGAAGAAATAATATTTCGTCTTACTGTTCTCATTGCTACTGACTTTCTTATAAATATACGTAACTACTAGCACAGCGATAAATAATAACACTTTAACCAACATTTTTACAGAATAATGATTGTTAACTATTTAATAATACAAGTGACACTCTCATTAACTGTCACATAAACTGAGTTATCAATATTATTAATTAGCACCGGGGCTTCCTGATAAAATATTTACGTGTACTGGCATACGATATACATATATATGATTACATATTTTGATATAATACGATTTTATGGATCCATGCAAACAACGTTGGATTTTCCGCGTAAATAAGCAATTTTGTTCCTCTTAAACTACCTAATATTTTCACCACGGAGGCTGTTGACAGCCGAGTCGAGTTGTCGAGTGTCGAGTTGTCGAGTGGCTTGGCTTGGCTTGGCTCTTGACTCGGAGGTCGTGTGTTCGATTCCCGTGTTTGACTTTGTGCATGCCCATCAAACAGCAAAAAAAATTGTTGTTTGATGAGCATGCACAAAGTCGGTCCTCTGCTTCTCTCTCGCCAGTCGTGTCGGTCATCCGTCCCACTGGGTTTCAAGAGTAAACGAAGAGAGAGTGCTCTTGTGTAATGCGCACACATTTGGGCACTATAAAAATAACTTCTGCGTAGTTGGCCTGGTTTCAATGAAACCGGCCACCGTCACCGACCTGAGGTAATTTTAAGAATAAGCTATTTTCATGGTATTATTAACGTGATAATACAAATTACATAAAGAATTACAATATCATACAATACGATTGTATATTAACTCGATCTTAAATGCTAAGCTATAATATGATCATAAAATGAAAATTGCTGAGTTTAATGACGATTTGATTTTAATAATTCGTTTATTTAATTGCACGTAAATTTACCTTCCCGCGTTTTAACGGCTTTAATGCGGTTTTGTTAAAACCTCCTGCTTTTCGGACGCTGGTCAAAACATTGCTATAGCCATGAAGCTCATAATGCTTGCATTCTTGCTGTTTTCTTTAAGCTACGGCGGCACAAAGCGGCCATATTATCTCCAACTGTACCGAGACTATGTGTTTACTGATTTAAGTGATAAGGGACAAGAAATGTTCTTTGGTCCTGAAATACGTAAGTAATACCTTGATTTCATATTTTGTGATAATGTTGAAAGAAAGTCCGTCTATCCCTCGGAAACGGTTTATTTCCGAGGCGTAAAAAGTAGCCCATTTTTCTGGATAACGTCCCGTATATTTTAATAATTTGACAGCTAAATTTAATTATCACACATCACACATACCCACAAAATATATTACTGTTTATAGAATTAACATTTTACTCTTTAAAAAAATCTCTAATTCAGCAAGAAGACGAAATTGAGTGAACTGTGCTGTATTTTTTTTATACAAGGGGATAATGAGGTTAAATGGGACCGTCTTTAGGGATAGACGTGCTGAGTTTGGATATAGGTACATCATGTTACGTAACACCTAAACTCGATGCAACAGGTTTTATTTACGCCTTTACATGGCTTTGCTTAATGTAGGGGAAAAACCGGCCAAGTGCTAGTCGGCCTTGCCGCCGAAGGGTTCCGTACAAAACGGCAAAAATAAAAAATCTGTTTCTTAACTTCCTGACAAGTTGTGAAAAGGGACTTTAATTCGGATATTTTTTCCACTTTAATAATTATTTTGTAATAAAGGGTCTTTTTACCCAACTACGGAGAAGCCGAAATAAAGGGTAATGATTTTGGCAGACTATGTATATATGTATGTATGTATGTTTGTTCAACCGTAACGCCTAAGCCACACTAAAATCCGAGTTTAATTAATTCGGTGTCAATAGATTCGTAATGACAGCTCTGATAACATAGTGTAATAACTACAATTTTTTACAAAAATTGTAGTTATTACACTTTAAAATAATTTCTAACTTTTGTTATTCTTCTATTCTGTTCTATTACTCAGATATTTCTACTCTACTCTATTCTATTCATAGTGATGATCTAGTCTGCAAATCCAGGAGCCTGCCCTTGAGTCACACTCGTAATCGTGCAGGTTCGATGCCGGGTTGTGGTGTGTAGATACAAATTAGAATTTCTCAATAACCTATAGTTTAATTTACCCCCCCATCTTCTGTGACGACCCTGATTAAATTTGGATCGTTCAATGAAAGCTATTCCTCTATACGTAAGTATATATTTTTACTTTGTGCCTTCTACACAGTCTTAGGTCTCAATTTTTTTTAGATCCATTGTGCTCAGAAAAGCAAGGAGTGTGCATGCTGAGAGACAAGTGTGTTGGAGAGAGACTGTATCTATCTCGGATGTGCTACTCTAAAGGTCTCGTGTGCTGCTACGACAAGAAACCGATCAGACAGCATGGTTAAAATGCTCTTTGCTTAAGTGCCAATTTCACCAACGCCTGTGAAAGCTAATCGTTGATATCATATTATCCCTCTCGTTCTTCGTATTAATGAAAGAGAAGGCATGATATTTAGACAAACTATTAACACCTGCAACAGGCGTTGATGAAAAGGCTACTAAGCAACGAGAAATTTCACGACTGCACTATTTAAAAAAAATAGTATTCCAGTAAAATAAGAAAACTCATATTAAACAATTAATTACAGAGGTCTGCATTTTTTCTCCTCCTCTATGTTTTCATATCGTCATACGTTTCAATATCGTCTATGTGCTCTAAATGTCATATAATGTCCATTTATTTTCGTCGATTCCACCGATTTCCAATATTTATTTGCTCTCTTCCTAAAATTGCAAGTTTCTAAGTCTCATAGTTTAGAAATGCCAGCCCCCCCCCTGGCATTTCTCTGGCTGACCACTTAGGAGGCCTTACCTTTATTTAAAGATGCCTATTCAACGATACCCTACATGATGGGGTCGAATGAAAAAAAAATTTCAACCCCACTACACATGTATGTAGAGCCACCCTTAAAATATAAAATTATTGTTATTTTATGATGCCAAAACTGAGATCTATACACAGTCTATAACTATACCAAATTTCATCCATTTATATTCATAATTACAGGAGCTCGAAGCGCAAACAGACAAACAGACGGACAGACAGACAGACGGATGGACAGAGCGAAACTATTAGGGTTTCTTGATTATTACGGAACCCTAAAAACATTCAACGGTATAGGTACAGTTGTAAAACGTAGATTGAAGAATGTTGGAGAAAAGTAAAATATAAGTTCTTAGAAACCGTATAAAGTACATATAATACGGGGCTCCTTTCATTACTTTTAAGAGTACTTTTATGACTTTAATTATGCGCTCGATAAAAACTCCATGTATTTCTTTTTCATCGTCATGTAATGGAAAATAATTGCCCATCAAAATATGGATACACGGTGTAGGCGTGTATGGAATTAAAAGTCGTTTTCTGCACACTACTTTGATCTTTGATGTATATGATATACTCATATTATATTCTTAATGTTTAATATTCTGAACTGTGCAAGATACGGACGCAGCTTAGCATAAATTTTTATGCAAGCACAAATACTTGAAAAATACATTTGTCGAATCTATACTAATATTATAAAGCGGAAAGATTTTTTTGTTTATTTGCATTGAATAGTCCTGAAAGTACTGGGCTGAATTTTATGAAATTTGGCACGGATATATACTAGACCACGGGAAAGGACATAGACTACTTTGTAATGTACAGTTCCCGCGGGATTTACTTTTGCGCGTACGAACTCGCGGGAAACATCTAGTATAGTATAAACTGAGCTAGCCTTATATTGGTACCTACCTGTAATTAAGGGAAATTACACAACCTTCTAAAGTACATCTCAAAAAGGTGAAGTCGAGGGATGCAGGACCCAAAAAAGAGAGACCCTAACAAACGTTTAAGTCTAGTAAGAAATTAGTCGCTATTATGATGTGCCCTTTGACAGATTTTGAGCATTTGAAAACGGTTTCTTTTCGACCAAAAGTTACTTAATATATTCTATTTGTTGTAAACTAGTTGGCTCGACACACGTTGTCCTGTCTTACCTATGGCGCCTACGTGGTCCAGTGGTTTAGAGCTTTCGATTCCAGATCCGGTCCGGTCCGAACAAAAAATGTTGTTTTCGTGTCTGGTTCGGGCAATGCAGGCTGATCACCGGATTTACTGACTAGAAATATGATGATTCATGCGTCGGATGTGCATGTAAAAAGTCGGTCCGGCGCCTGGGCCTTTAGTTAATATTATATATTCGATAATTTCGACGGCGAACTATGAAATCAAAAATGTATGGGGTTTGACATAAGCCATCGATAGTGACATGTCGCTTCCGATGCCTTAATATCCCATACATTTTGTTTTCGAAAATCGCCGTCGAAATTATCGAATGCATCTTGATTCTTGACTAAAGGCCCAGAGGCCCGATTCTCCTAATTAACTTAGACTTTCAACTTTCCATCAATTCATTATAAATTAACCATCCTGTTATCATAAATTGACCGAAAGTCGGTATTCCTCTACACTATTTTAGTGCATTTAAAATCCCAACAGAGTCTTTTTGAAATTACATTGACTACAATTGATAAATAAAGCGAGTACAAAGACAGCCGTTGCTTGACGTTTGTACGATCCAGTATTGCCTATTATTATCAGTTAAGGCGCGTCTCCTGCTTGTATTTTTTTCAAACATTACACAAAACCAATCCAATATGGGCGTGGCTATGCACATTTGTGTACACAATGTTTTTGTCTTCCGAGAAGTAGAATACGATTTTGCTGTTTGATAGGATCCGGACTGTATCGAACAAGTATCGAAGCTGTATTATTGTTGAATTGAAATAGCAGAATCGACCTTCAGATCTCTCGCCAGTCGTGTTGGTCATCAAGCGGTTATCCGTCGTTACGAAAGTAAAGGAAGAGAGAGTGCTCTTGTGCATTGCGTATACACTTGGGCACTATAAAATAGCTCCCGCTTAGCTGGTCTCGTTTCAATGAAACCGGCCACCGTCCCCGAAATCCGTGTGGGGAGCTATAAATTATGTCTTAACTATGAACTGGAATAAATAAAAATAACTACACCTATAACCTACATCAATATCTACACCTACAACTGCAACCTACACCGACAACTACATTTAAAACTACAACCAACACTTACATAATATTAATCTTTAATATAAAAATGGATTACAGTTTCTATGTCCCGCAAAAACTCGAGATCGGCTAGACCGATTTGGCTAATTGTGGAAGTTTAGGGAAGGTTTAAACGGTGAGAAATATTGGAAAAAATTCGGTTCATACTTATGACAGAACAACGTGTGTCGGGACAGTTAGTATTATATAAAAATAAAATAAAAATATTATAAACATAATATATCTAAATTAACATCCCAAATAAAACTGTTTTGCAGTTTTACCAAACATAATATAACCTGACAAAATTGAAATTATGTTATATTATGTATTTTTTGCATTATTATTAAAAAAATATTAGTGTATCACTCGTCCTCCATGTCCAAACTTTGCCAAATTTCATATTACTCCGTTCGCATAATTGTCGTGAAACGGAGCATAAAGTTTTTTTTTCACGTATTAATACTCATTATATACTAGAAGTCAACTAGTGGTCAACATTCGACCATAATTCAAATTGTGCCAAACCAACACCTACTGTTATTATACAAACGCATGGTAGTGTGAGTGAGGTAGTGTGTGTAACTTATTTATTAATTTTATGTGTATCTAATAAGCATTAACTAATAAATTCGTCAAAAGTGTTAACTATTTCTCTACTCAATCTTCATAATTTTGAAGTTGGTACTAGCCCGAACAACATCTTTATAAAATAATATTTTATAGAACTCACTTTCAATTAGGCTGGTACCGACTTTAAAATTATGAAGATTGAGCAAAGAAATAGTTAAAATTTAAGATGAATTTAACAGGGGAATTATGTAGAAAATAAGTTTTATTGGATACTTTTTTGTGCATTTTTACTAGTCGGTTTTAGTTTTTTTTAAATAATAATTTTTCTCTTTTTAGTTATATTATTATTACCACACTTTAAGTGACCATAAATACTAACAAGCCTCTGCTATTTTCACTCTCTCGGCAAAACAAACTCAAGCGTTATTTTGCCAGTTTTCTGATAGGCCGTGGTATTTCCCCAAATAAGCATTACCGATCTTTCTATTAAACAATCACCAGTGGTAATATTGATTAGATACTATATTATTAAATATATAATTATTATTATCTATTGTAATAGTCGACCGAAAAAAACTATCAGTAAACATTAAATAAAAATATAATAATAATAGTATAATATATTATAGTGATGATGATGATCACGAATATAATTTTAGGAATAGCAAAATTTCAAAGACATTGATATCGGTGCACAAAACTCTGATGAGTTGTGAATACCTATGTCATCATAATAATTTGTGAAGATGGTGGTGATGATGATGATGATTACTGCAAGTGATATTATGGTATATGCTTGCAGTTCATTAAACAACACCGGAGTCCCCAAACATGTATCTATAAGGACTCAAGAGTTCTGTTCAGTACTTTTCTATCCAGTGTATATCATGGTACAAAATCTAACTTTTTGGTATCATATGCTTGGACTACTTAGAAAAAGTTGAAATCACTATATCCATTTAAATTTCGAAGAGTTCCCTCGATTTATCATAGATCCCCTCATCAGGCTTCCACTTTGGCGACTAAGGGACAAAACAATTTTGAAAATAGGTTCACATACGGCAAAGTAATGACTAATGTTCAAAGATATCCGTGTCGGTGTAAAATACTATGAGAAGTACCTTTTATATCATCATAATGTGATGATGTATGGTGTGATAATGGTGTTGATGATGATGATTACCGTATTTGGCATAATGGCATATGCTTGCAGTTCTTTAAACAACGCCGAAATCCCCAAACATGTATCTATAAGGAGTCAGGGGTTCTGTTCAGTAATTTTGGATCCAGGATATACCTTGGTGCATAATCTTACTTTTTGATAGTATATGCTTAGAATACTTCAGAAAAAGTCAAAATCACCATATGTGTCCATTTAAATTTCGAGGATTTCTCTCGATTCCTCATAAGGTCACCACTTTGGTGAAAACGGGACAAACAAAAAATAATTTTGAAAATCGGTCCACAGACGGCGGAATGATCTGTGAACATACAAAAAAATATATATAAAAAAATGCATAACCGCCTCCTTTTTTGGAAGTCGGTTAAAAATATTAGCTTTCTGCACGCCTTCCTCCACATAAACTTTAACTGTGCCAAATTTCACACTCCGTAAAACTGTACTCAATGCTGCTGAAAAAAGGAATCCAAAAAACAGTAGACGGTACCTGTCAAAGGTTTTAACCCCCGAGTCAAGTTGCCTTTAAACGGACTATAGGGAATCGTCGGTCGACCCAATTATTTATCGGATAGTCATCACCAGAAGTACAGTAATAATAGTCTTAAAAATAAGGTTTTTTGTGTGTAGAAATATCAATTTAAGATGATTTTTCTAGCTTTGTTGATAAATAATTATTGATTGAGCAGGTACCTACTTAAGTCTCCGAGTTCGTATCGCAGAAGTCGCAGGATATAGAAATTTCTTTGCAGATTGGCGTAGCGACGTCAACCGTCTAAAAATTCTTTGCAGATTGGTGTGACGCCGCCACATAACGTCGACAGTCGCCGTTTTCACACATCATTAATAAAATAATACACAAAAACAAACGGGTTGCACTTATTTTCATAATAAGCGTAGTGTAATTCTAACGAGCAATTTCTCATAAGCAGCTACGCTCCTATACGTAATTGGAAAAAATGTAGGTAAACGACAAAATATTGTTAAAGTGTACAACATATTTCCCGCGGCAGAGAATTCCATTTTACATAACCCCTCCTTTATAAACATTCTTATTTACACAGCACCCATACCATTATAATTATTGCTAACCCGTTCTTATTGTTTGTTGTTTAGGTTAAAACTTACAAAAACGTCCTTCCAACGGTACTATTTATTTTCATACTTATTTCGTTATTCTATAGATAAAGGAACATTCCTTTCTCTAGCGTCAGAGATAATATTATATTAAAGAGCGCGATAAAAACGTTATAACTACCAGACCTACCCTATATACTGAATATTATTAATCTACATAATGCATTGTGGGTTTGGTACATAATTAGTGTCACACGATGGAAATAATTGTAATGGTAAATAGGGAAAAACAGGCGAACATAAAACACGCTGCTCTGCGCTAAATAACTTGATCCACACCCGTCGGTGGGTGGTACATACGCGTGATTTTATAAAAATTGAAATATTTGTACACTATTTTATAATCTGCTCTCTAGCTCATACTGATCACACACTGGGGTACGATCGTCTAAATAAATAATGCAAGCGTTGAAATGACACCTATAATCTCAACATGCCAGTGAGTAGTTGAAATGTAATACTTTTCCGTCCAATTTCGGTGCTCAGTTTTTACGTGTTTCCACTCGGATGCGTCACTTTGTGTTGCCGTATCTCGTGTCACTACGGCTTACTGTGTACATTCCAGGCTCCTCTCTTATTTTGTTCAACGTTTCAGTTAAAACTTACGTTTGTAAAAGTTGGGAAGTTAAGTTTACGGTAAGTTGTTACGTAATGCGTAATGATAATATGAAAATGGCTAAATACTTAACAATACTGTTTAAATTTATTCAAACATGAAGGAACATACTTATATGCAGCTTAAGAAATAGTGCTTTACAGTTTTACAGTTCACACCCCGACGATACGTGACGTACCGCGGCGCTGCATTTTTGAGATGCAATGAAAAATGATCAATGAAAATTGAACTAAAATCTATTTAAAATATTTACAAACTATAAAAGTAGGTGAGTACTAAAAAAATAATAACTACTCCAAAACTTAAAATTCTACAAAACAAAGAAATCTCCCAGGTCGTCCCCACCAGGCAGAGTACCTAGAAGGCTCAAAGAGTTTCCTCGCTGGATTGCGATACTTATTCTCTGGGCCAGGTAGGTGCCGGCTCTGGGGTCTCGGGTGGCCTCAATGAGTTTTTGGACATTTCTCTGAAAAGTTTGTGCGCACCCAGACCCAGATGTACTTAAGGTTTCAACCCCAACCCCAAATGGGTGCATCGCTTCCAAGGGTCCCATCATCTAAATACCAAACATTAAATTTTGAATTTAGAAGCTCGATGACCGGGTGTATAGCAAGGCTGAAGATTGCTGGACCTAGAGGGTCGCCCTGTTGGCAGCCCACTCGGGATGAGATAAGGTGGTCTTTGTAAATGAGGTTGGTGGGGTCGTTGTAACACTGGAGCATAAATGGTAAAATGGCAGGTGCTTATTTAATTTGGGCCAACAAGGCGCCTCGGTCACCTGAGTTGAAAGCGTTTTTGACATGACCTTCAGAAACACATCATCGCCTTGATTGTGGATAGCTGTCCTGAAAGAGTGAACGGCGGCCTCACAACCTCCTTTGCAGGCAAAACCGAGCTGTTTTGGTTGGAAGTATGACGCGAGGGAAGTGACCGATTTGCAAGCTAGTTTCGCTGTAAGGCGCCGGTATGTGGAGCCGACAGTAATCGGACGAATGCCACCATCTCTCTTCCTCAAGGCGCAGAGGTTAGCTCCATACAGAATGTCTACGATATCTGATGCGACCCCTCCACGTAGCATCAGGTTGCACAGATTCGTAAGTTCATGCAGGAGCTCCTCGCCGGCCTCCCCGCAGCAACCGCTGGTGAGGTCCTTCAGATGCTGAGGGGTGAGACCGTCGAGGCCGCCAGACGAACCCGGAAGAAAGGACATGATGGCTCCGCGTACTTTGTCTGTCGACGTTTGTAGTGGTGGTAATGCGTCATTGGAAACAGTGAAAGGATTGGATTGTGATGGATGTTTGTTTTGCAGGGCGATGAGGGTTTCTGGGCAGTCGGGGGCGACCGTGTCATTGGAAAACAGGAGCCGCGCTGCACCCTTAATGTCTCCCTCACTTATTTTATTTTCCACAGTTTTCACGATGTTATGTTTGACCGAGGAATGTGAATTTTTTTTTTTTGCTTAACTAATATAAAAAACCTTGAACCTCTTGGGGTGCAAACTGCTAAAATATATTATCCTCCTTCTAATGGTGCTTGTTTGGTCATTCACCTTGATAGAACCGATCGCAAGTTATGGTGTCCAACAAGGTGTAACTAGGAACCGTTGGTAACTGAGCTAGGGCCGTCCTAGTCCATTCACTACTCCAACCGCGTACATCGATGTTATGGTGTCCAAAACATCCAGTGTGTATTTGGGGTGTAAGTAGGAAACACCGTTTACTCAACTTGGGCCGTTCCAAGCCATTCACTGCTCCATAGTAATTCGGTCGGTAAAATAAGTCGTGGTCCAGGCGTTGGCAAATCTTGAAAATTACTCGTAGAATTTTCTGTGGTGTTCCAAACGTAATTGGTATTGTTTTATACAAGTATAACGCAATAAATATTAAGAAATAATTTAAAAATTTCGAGACATGTTGTTGTTGTTCAGTTGACGTTTTTCATTGAATTAGAAATAATTTCCTTCTTTCTTAAACTACAATTAATACTATATTTTATCAGTTAGGTTAGGAGGTTACATAACATCAATAAATTGAACTTACACTACATAAAAAAATACACGTTTCACATGACACCAATCTTACACTGCACATGTGCAGCGCGATGCATCATGACATTCGAACTCTTACAATGAATCATGTACCTTCTTGTGTAATGTCCTATTTTGAACAGCTGTCTTAAAAATGCAGCGCCATGTATTGTTTCCTTGCGGTGTGAATTGCACCAGGCATTTGAATTAGAAATAATTTCCTTGTTACTTAAACTACAATTAATACTATATTTTATCAGTTAGGTTAGGTTACAGAACATCAAATCGTTACAGCCGTTCTTAATGCATAAAAATTCTTTCTATTTTAGATCCACACTTTTACTTAAGTATATTTATACAAACAAAAAAAAAACATATGTATAAATAACTAAAATAGGAAGTACATAATATTTTACTCTTGATACTAACAATTTGGAACTGTGAATCGACGTTGCTTCAAATAGCTCGAGACCTGAAATTAGGTTATCATTCGATTCCAATTTTATTGCAAGTCCATTAGAAATTGCACTGCTTATATAATTTAATTAAAAAAGAAATTACATATGAGTTTAATATTTTTATTGTTTTTGGTTCATTAAAAAGTGGTCTCGTTTTCTTATGTTTTAATTTAATTGGGTATAACAATTTTATAATTTTTGCGAGTAATACGAAGAGAAGTGTCGCATGACAAGTTAATATTGTTATTTTCTAGCATAATATATTTTCATAACAATGTTATTATGATCCAGAAAATTTTAATCTCTTCTTATTAATAAAAACATTTACACCTCGGATACGCCATACGATGTTGCTGTCTTTGTCTGATACATTGGAAAAGACAGACAAAGACAGCAACATGGATTAGCTTATATATACCGTGGTGTTAATGTTTTCATTAAGAAGGGGGTAAATGCTTAAAAACAAGACCAAACATGGTAGAAAATAAACTTTTTGACTTTGCATTTTCATTTTTACCCGACTACGGCGAAGCCAAAAGGAAGGGTAATGATTTTGGCAGTCTATGTATGTATGTAATATGTATGTATATTTGTTCCCTCGTAGCGTTTAAACTACTGGTCAGATTTTATGAATGGGGTGTCAATAGATTCATAATGATGGCGCGGATAACATAGGCAATTTTTTTTTGTTTTTTCAAAATTTTGTATTTCGAAAATTGAACCTCAGAATCTAACATGTAAAAAGATTAAACTGAGATTTTCATCACGTGTTTGGTAACAAAAGCAAGGTGTTGGCAAGCACACCACAAATATCTATATATATTTTATATATTTGTCGTGTACTTGCACAAATATCTCAAAATACACGTCTAAAAGCGGTCGTACAATTTCTACTAACCCAGTTGTCCAATTTTCGAACATTCCGTAATACTAGTAAGGACTAAGTATAATATAATTATTTATATATTATTTTACCTTAAAATAAATATATTTTATTTTATAAATATAATTTATTATAGACAATACCTAACATTAAATAACACCTGAATTTAAAATATTTCTGAATTGCAGTATCGATTTAAATATAATATGTTCGAGTGGGAAACAGAAAAATATGAAAAAAAATCCGTGTGGTGTCGTGGGACAACGGATAGGAACGAAGTTCCTTATTATAAAAATAAAATTTTTAAGTTCTATTCGAGGTATAAAGAAAATAAAAAAGACTATTACGTTACGGCCGTTTTTTCCCGGCTACTATTATTTTTTATTATATTATATTATATTTATACTAATATTTTTTACCCCTCCGCATCGCCCCATAAGGAACGTTCCAAACAAAAAAGTTTAAAAAACTATAACCCAACTGCGTCAAGGTAGAGTAATGCGTGCCAATAAGGTTTGTTTTATTTTGTAGTTTGGATTTATAACACAAAACATTTCTAATATCTTTGCACTCCATACTCGGAAACCTGTCAATCAACTTTGCGTAAACGCGTCCTTACACCTCAAATTGCCATCCACGGTATATGACAACCTCGAACAATGCTTGCGGAGTCAATTGCTTGTTGGATACTTGTGTACACCGCTTTAGCGAGTCATCGTGAAGTTGAAGTGGTGCCAATTCTGTATGTAAGTAGCGACTAGCGACCACACGAAATCACTTGTGGCAGCGTCTCACCGAAGCCGAAAATACTTTTGAAATTTTTGGTCATGCGGCTACGGGCTAGCTCGGATTTTATACTAACTAGTTTTGAAATTTTAAAACGTGAGGCTAAAATTTGCGGTTTGAATTATATAAGACGCATTAACGAGGACATTTTGGGATGTCGAGGATATTATTGCTTTGTTTTTGATTTTTTTATGGTTTACACACATCACAGAGCTGGTATATGAGAAACTCAAAATCATTTTTTTTATTTCCATACCTATAGTTATCAAATAACACTTATAGAATTGTCCTACATGATGCCTACCACCGGTTCGGAAACTAGCCCGGCGAGAAGAACCGACGTAAGAAACTTTCGCGGGCCACCTTCTAGTAAAAAGTTGGAAGATTGTTATTTAAAAAAAAAAAAGATATTATAAACATACCTATGTAGTAAATGATATGTTTATAATATTTTGGTATACCTTACCTTACTTTGAAACAAACCCTACTAGACAACTAGATCCCTGAGTTTTATATTATTAAGGGTGCGTTTACAAAAGTGTAGTTTGTCGTTTGAAAGAGGCCTAGTATGGACTGATTTTTGAAAGGTTTAGTGCAAAAAAAACAGACAGTGACCAAAAAAAATATGCCTCATTCCCACGCATAAGATTAACTATAAGATATAGAGATGACCACTTTTTGTAAATTTTGGGTGAAGAGGTTCTGGAATATTGTTTTTGATATAAATACTAAAAATGATACATTTTTCTAAATATTTTTTAAACCAATTTTAGATTAAAAAAAAAAAGTTTTGCTCTCATTTGCTCGCAAAATGGATCGAGTAACAGCAAATTTATGCCAAATTTAAAAAAAACGCCATGCTACGCGGTGCTGAATACATTCTGCTCTCGGACACCGTCCGACGAACAGCTCCGCTCGTTCCGATCGTTGCCGTCGTTCCGTTAAGCGCTCTCTCATTGCGCTCTCGCTCTGTCGCGTGTGACATCGCTCGCGAAAGTGTAACCATAGGAAGAAAGAAGACCGAAGACTCAAGAGTCATGCCTCAAGTTTCAAGACTCAAGAAAGAAGAAACAAAGGCGCCACCCAACCGCCTTTGCCGCCCGACCCGTGCCGTACCGTGTCTCGCGCCGCGCCGCGACCGCAGCCTAACGGACGAATCTTGCGATCGCTCGCATCGTCTGTCTCGCTCTTTAGTGCGAGCATTTTGCTCGCACACCCGCCGCGTAGTTATCGCCGCGTTAGGACGAGTGTGCGACCGGTCGCATCGTCCGTCTCGTTTTTACCGCGAGCCTTCTGCTCGCTTTAAAAAACACGAGTACAATATGGTACTCGTAACACTTCCTCTTACGCCAGAGGGTAAGGATATCTTCAATATCCGAGCCATCTGCCACATTACGGGCATCCGCGTCGAGCCCCCCCGTAAAAGGGGCATCCCTGGCCAGTGCCACCGATGCCAACTTTACGGGCACTCGGCACGGAATTGCCAAGCTAGGCCGCGTTGTGTAAAGTGCCTCGGTGACCACGGCACCTCTGACTGTCCGCGAAAGAGGAGCTGGGAGTCCGAATTCCCCAGCTGTGTTCTCTGTAAGTCCCAAGGACACCCCGCCAATTACAGAGGGTGCAAAAATGCACCCAAAGTAAAAAAGCGCATTGCACCACAGACGAAAGGTGCCCCCCCCAAACAGAGATTCGTCCCTGCCCCCCTACACTCCCAATCTGCATGGTTCAAGCCCGCGCAGAATCGTAGTTCGGAGTTAGCGGTTTTCCCCGCTCTCCCCAGTAAGACCAGGAGACGTTTTTAAAACCTAGTATGAGGAGCCCTAAAATAGCTAACTACAAAATAGTTAGAAACGATAGAACTCGATCCCGACTCGGAGGTACTCTTATCTACTATAAAAATATTCCCCTAGAGCCACCGCCATTGTTAACTTTAGAGACATCTGTTTGCCACATTAGTATGTCCGGTCACGGACCAATTGTATTAGTAAGCGCGTACTTGCGTGCAACAAAGAACTACATTCTAGCGACCTACAGTCGTTATTTAACTTAGGCAACGCCGTCATCATTGCCGGCGACCTAAATCGCAAACATACTGAGTGGGGCAACGTACATAACAATAGAAACGGCATCATTCTTTGTAACTTAACTGATACTTGAAATTTTGCACTATTAGCCCCCACTGACCCCACTCGCTAAGACACCAATGAAAACATCAACGGTGTCATACGCGATCCTAGTACAATAGACATAGTTTTAGTTTAAAATGTTTCTCTCAATATCTATATTGAGACTCTCCACGAGCTTAACTCGGACCACAGACCGGTTACGATTACACTTGGTAGTCTTAACCCCAACAATTCTAGTACTAGGAAGATAGTAGATTATAAATTATTAGCGGAGAACATCAAAGTCCTCCAATCTAGTCACCTAGATAAAATCCCCGATAGTATAGATAGTAAAGAGCCATAGCCCACCGCCCACAGCCATAGAGGCCGCCTCCCACTTGACCGATCATCTGGTAGCGACCATAGAGAACTTATCTAGGGAGGTGCCAACGACCTCCAAGGGCCGTTGGCCTCTCCCTGAGGACATAAAGGAGTCCATCAGACCCCGGAATGCGGCTAAGCGCACATATGATCGCTACCCGTCGGAAGAGTGGAGGAAAGCCCTCCGTCACTACGAGAGGGAAGTTAAGTTTAAGATTAAACAGCACAAAGCCGAGAGTTGAGATCGACTTCTCAGTGATTTAGAACAGTCTCACGTGGCGTACTGGCCACTCGCGAAGGCCATCAAAAACAACACGGAGGGCGATATGCCTCCTGTTACATCCCTATGCTGTTCCTAGAATTGCTGACGGGAGTGCTGATACATCATCACTACTCTGTCATCTTAGTTAGTAGGTTTGAGCTGCGAGTCAGTTCAGAGCTAGACACGGGCCACCACGGACGCATATCTAATCTCCTAATGTATGGTTTAATCCAGTTAAATAAATTTGTGTTGTGAATCTTTTCCAGCTCAATAAATTTTCTTTTTTAAAAAGTCTTTTAAAAAGTCCGTTCTAACATTGGTGGCAGCGGTGGGATACGTAAATCCCTAAAATACCCAATACGCTATCCGAAGACATTTTTGTGTAAAAAAAGTGAAAAGTGACATAATCAAAATTTTCGTGAAAAAAAAAATATATATAAAAAGTGCATCGATAGAGTAGTATACTCTTTGTATTGTGGTCTCGTGATCTGAACTCACTAAAATTCATATTCTGTAAATTCCATCAAACTAAAAGTATATAAATATAATAAATACAAATCAATCTCAAGTGTGTTCCTGTCGTGTTACATCATTATCCCTTGTGCCCACTGTGACATAAGTGGTACCCAGCTGCGGGCCGAGTCAGCCCGAAAGCAGTATCCAGCACCGGCCAGGCGAGGTGAAGAGTCCTGACATCCGTGACGAAATACTACAATCCAAAAAGTGCAAAGTGCTAAAATTCTAAATAATATTAATCCGTGTGATCCCGATCGAGTTATCCCATCCAGCGAGCATGCAACGAGTCGCCGAGCTTATCTCCAACGCCCTCGTATTGATTATACTGTAAGTCTTAAGCTATTGTTTATATTAGGTCTATTAGGTTACTAAGATATTTTAGGGTTCAGTGGAATAATCCGAATCAAGATTTAAATTTTAGAACTTTAATATTAAAATTTTAAATATGCCGAAAAGCGACAAAATTTCAGAAGGCCTAACTATAAATATTCCAATGTTGAATTCCGATGCCGGTTCGTCCGGCGAAATAAATCCTCCAGCTAGTTCTCCTAAAGGGACAACCCGGAAGGGAACTACTCCAGGTCCAGACAGGGTCGAGTTAGATCTCAATACTCTATTTAAATTCATTAAGCCATTTGATGGCTCAAGAGAAAGCGTAAATTCATTCATCATAAATTGCAATAATGCATACGATTTAGCAACAGAAATACAGAAACATATTTTATTCCGCTATATATATAGTCAGCTACAGGGCAAGGCTGAAATAGCTTGCTCTATTAAAGAATTTAAGAATTGGGTACAACTTAAAGAATTCCTACTGAACCAATTCTGTGAGCGCAAACATTATGCGCATATACTGATGGACCTACAGGAGTGCAAGCAGAGTTCAAATGAAAATGTAACCCAATACTCATTGCGTGTCGAAACTTATCTTTCTCAACTTCTAACGGAAATAACGTTATCTAATTGTACACTTCGTGAACTCCCCGGCCGTTCAGCGGCCATGGAAGATTTAGCATTACATCACTTCCTTATGGGATTACATCCCCGTATTTCAAATATAGTGCGCTGTAGGGACCCACGGAACTTAAATCAAGCTATCAATATCGCTATTTCTGAAGAACGAATACAGCAAAGCCTATATAAGCGACCTCAATTAGCAAATAATTATAATACTTATTCGAATGGTCAAAAATCATCATCATCACAATCCTTCCGACCATCTGAATCATCTCGTAGAATTCCAAATAGAAATGAGTCGAATTTTAAACCACAAGCAAGACCTTATTATAATAATCAGAATCCTAGTTCATCATCAAGAGATGCACTATTTTGCCGTTACTGTAAGAAATCAGGGCATGTGTTAGAAAATTGTAGCCTTCGAGAATATAATAACAGTAGGAGGTCGCAAAATCAATCATTTACTCCGATTAATCCACGTCCAAGAGTAAATTTTACTGAAATAGATAATAACGATCAAGGCGTCGATGAGACTGACAGCAATCAAAATTTAAACTAGCTTCTGTCCCGTTAAGGTATCGCGCGGGGCAAGTCCCTCTTGTTCAAGTCGATACGAAATATAAAATAAAAAATAGTAATAGGACCAATGGACAGGGTAACCAGCCCCAAACTCACGGTCATTCCCTAAATAGTAATAGGACCAATGGACAGGGTAACCAGCCCCAAACTCACGGTCTTTCCGTAAAAAGTAATAGGACCAATGGACAGGGTAACCAGCCCCAAACTCACGGTCATTCCCTAAATAGTAATAGGACCAATGGACAGGGTAACCAGCCCCAAACTCACGGTCTTTCCGTAAAAAGTAATAGGACCAATGGACAGGGTAACCAGCCCCAAACTCAAGGTCTCTCCTTTAATATTCAAAAGATCAATGGACTGGGTAGCCAGCCCCAAACTCACGATCTATCTAACCTAGAAAATAAAATCTGTAAAAAAGAGATTAATAAAATGTATGAAATCCTTAGTAATAAAAGATATTTACCTTATATTAAACTTAAAACATCAATAAATGAAAAAGAACTTACCTTTCTTATATATTCTGGAGCATCATTATGTATAGTGAAAAACAGTTCTATAACTCGTAAGCCTAATATATGCAGCGAAGATAATATCACAGTCAAAGGAATTGAATTAAAAAAATAATTCATTAAAAAGTATAGGTCATTTCATTTTGCAATTACAATTTAATCCGAATACAAATGTTTCACATACATTCCATATTTTCGATAGCATTGATCTTCCATACGATGGTATAATAGGTAATGATCTGTTTTTAAAATACAATTGTAAAATTAACTATAAATCACATTCATTAGAAATAAATAATTTTAACACAGAATTATCATTCGATGAACCCTCTTATATTATTGAACCAAGATCCGAAAAAGTAATCGAATGCTCAGTTGATAATCCAGAAAGCATAAAAGAAGGAATGATATGTGATCAACATCTTTCTAATTCACTTTTAATATCAAATTGCCTGGTTAAAGTGAAAAATAATAATAGAGTAAATTTAACAGTCCTTAATACATCTGATAAATCTGTCACGATAAAATCTAATCTGCTATTAAAAATTTATAATATTGACAGTGAAAATCAAATGCATAAGTTTAATAAAAACCAAAGTAGTATCGAAAGAAAACAACAGTTATTAGATTACTTACGAACTGATCATTTAAATTCAGAAGAAACAAATTACATACATGATATCTGTAGTCAATATTCAGATATATTCCATTTACCAGGTGACCAATTAACCAGTACAAATATAGTTCAACATGAAATCCGTACGTCCTCAGATCAACCAATTAATGTAAAATCATATCGTTTCCCTGAAATACATAAACAAGAAGTCCAAACACAAATAAACAAAATGTTAAATGAAAATATTATAAAACCATCTAAATCACCCTGGTCCTCCCCTATTTGGGTCGTACCAAAAAAAACTTGATGCATCTGGAAATAGAAAATGGAGAATAGTAATTGATTACCGAAAGCTCAATGATATTACTATAGGTGAAACCTATCCAATTCCACAAATAAATGAAATATTAGACCAATTAGGACAAAGTAAATATTTTTCAACCCTTGACCTTGCATCAGGATTCCACCAGATTAAAATGAGCCCTGATGATGCGCAAAAAACAGCTTTCAGTGTTCCTCAAGGGCACTTAGAATTTAATCGAATGCCTTTCGGCCTAAAAAACGCACCTGCAACTTTTCAAAGAACAATGAATACGGTCTTATCAGGTTTGCAGGGATTACACTGCTTCGTTTACCTAGATGACATTGTAATTTATTCACACTCTTTAGAAAGTCACATAGATAAACTATCTATTGTTTTTGACAGACTTAGAAATTTCCAACTAAAATTAGAACCCGACAAATGCGAATTCCTCCGTAAAGAAGTAGGTTACTTAGGTCATATTATTAGCGATGATGGCATAAAACCTAATCCTGAGAAAGTAAAGGCAGTAGTCGACTTTCCAACTCCCCAATGTCCCAAAGACATTAAAAGCTTTCTCGGATTATCTTCCTACTATCGTCGTTTTATACTAGATTTCTCAAAATTCGCAAAATCCCTTACAAATTTACTTAAAAAGGATATACCCTTTGTATGGACTAATACACAGCAATTGGCCTTTGAGCAATTAAAATCCAAATTAGTAACCGCTCCTGTCCTAATCTATCCTGATTTTACAAAACCTTTCTTGTTGACATGTGATGCTTCGAACTACGCTATTTCTGCTATTCTGTCACAAGGCGATGTAGGCAAAGATAGGCCAATAGCATATTCCTCAAGAACATTAAATAAAGCAGAAACTAATTACACAGTAACCGAAAAAGAATGTCTCGCAATAGTCTATGGAACAAAAGTGTTTCGCCCCTACTTATTTGGTCGCCGTTTTAAAATAATAACAGACCACAAACCATTGAATTGGCTATTTAACTGCAAAGATCCAGGTTCCAGACTAGTCCGTTGGAGACTAAAACTTGAGGAATACGACTATGAAATCCAGTATAAAAAGGGCAAAATAAATACGAATGCCGATGCTCTTTCCCGCTATCCTGTAAATTTAACCCAATCCGATAACCTAATTAATGTCCTTGGTGATAACGAAACACAGGAAGCTCCTCCTATTGTAGTTCAACCTGAAAATGTTTACCAGAAAGTCCCGGTTTACCAGAACTTCCAGAATTACCTGAATTTTTTGATTTACCTGAAGAATATTTTGAAAATCCTGAAGTGCCGAGTGAAATAGTACTTACACCTGCATCTGATGAATCTTTAAGTCATAGAGACACGTACTCCGAATACCTGAAAAAAACAAATAATGTATCATCTACATCTAACGTTAAGATCCTAGAATATAATGAACACTTATTAAAAACCAAAGTAAAAACAATAATTATACCTACCTCTATAGATATTGACGAGTCAAATGCTTACGTCGATGAAATCCTTAATAATACACCAAACTCTGCTGCAATCCGAGATCGTGAAAGAACTTTACATTCATTTTTAAAGTTCACTAGTAATAATGTAAATTATTATTTCCTATTTGTTAAACTTTATCATTACGATAAAAACACTTACGAGGATATTTTTATGAGTCTCCAAAATCTTAGAAATGAATTAGTGGTCGAAGGTGTAAAGGAACTTAGTATTACCGACTTTAAAAATCCTTTCGATAGTCATAGTTTTACTAAAATTTATAATATATTAATGTACCTTTTCAATAATAGTGATATAACTATTCATATATATAAAAACATCCTTATTTACCCCACAATGAGTGAAATTCCTAAAATATTGAAAGAAAATCATAATATTCCTATTTCTGGTCATTTAGGCTCTAATAGGATGCTAAAACGTATTCAAGAAAAATATTATTGGCGAAATATGCGTAGTGACGTTGAAAATTATGTTCGTAAATGTGAATTATGCCAAAGTAATAAGGCTCTTCGTAAGTGTAATCGTGCTCCCATGCAAATTACTACTACGTCAACTCAACCATTTGAAAGAATAGCATTAGACATAGTAGGTCCACTTCCTGAAGCTGGTAGCGCTAAGTTAAAATATATTCTCACCCTTCAGGATGATTTAACTAAATACTCAGCTGCTTATCCAATCTATAATACTACAGCCGAAGATACATCAGAATGTCTTATTCATTTTATTTCTCAGTTTGGTATTCCAAAATCTATTTTAACCGATCAAGGCACAAATTTCACTGCTGAATTGTTTAAGCAAACCTGTAATTTTCTAAAAATTAAGCAATTATGGTCAACACCATATCACCCTCAAACTCAAGGCGCCCTTGAAAGGAGCCACTCCACTCTGAAAGAGTACTTAAAATCCTTTATTAATGAGAACCAAAACAATTGGCATAGATATGTTTATACAGCAATGTTAACTTATAACACTACAGTTCATTCAACAACTAATTTCACTCCGTATGAACTCGTATTTGGTCATAAAGCGATTATTCCAACCTCCATATTTGAATCTTCATTAGAACCAACTTATAATTCTTACGTCAGAGTCCTTCAACAAAGGTTAAAACTTTCTAGAGAAAAAGCTATAGAAAATATCCTAAAATCTAAAAACATTTCCAAAACTTACTATGATAAACATTCTAGACCGGTTAAATATAAAGCGGGTGACATGGTTTATGTTAAAAATCATCTTCGTCTCCGTAAAGCATTGTCGGCAATTTGGAAAGGTCCTTACAAAGTTATAAAAATAAACGGTAATAATACACTTACCTTACTTGTAAATAGACGACACGTAAAATATCATTACGATGAAGTCAAATTGGCCGAAACCGATACTGAGTAGATTAAGATAGTATTCTAGTTAACCTTAAATCATAATTTTATTTAATTTAAAATAAAAAAATAAAAAATTATATTCCAGGCTTGGTGCAACAAGCGTCTGCGTTTTCTCATTGGATATGATACAACCTATAAATAAAAGTATTGGAATATACCTCGATCCTGTCGGAACAGTCAAGGTCTCTGATGATCAACTACATGTCTTAGTCCCTGTAGATATTAGCTACATAAAACCTCATATTGAAAATATTAAAAACTATTTAGATTCCACTGAAACTTTCTGTAATTTGAATTATAACTTTAATTTCACTAATTGTAATAACCATTTAAAACCATTGATAGTTCGCTATGATGGTATTCTGAGAGACTATAACGCCATTTCTCATTTAACTTCTGATAGAAGTAAAAGATCAGCATGGTTTGCTGGAGTTGGTACTGTATTTAAACAGATAATTGGAACTATGGATGAAAATGATGCAATCCGATACAATAACGCCATTCAAACCCTGCATTCCTCAAATAAAAAACTTGCATCTTTATTAAAAGATAATATTTTAATTACTAGTTCAGCTTTAGAAAATTATAATAAAACATTAAAGTTAATTAATGAAAATGAAATCCGTTTGAATAGCGCTATTGACTCTATAAGTAAAAATATGTTAAATATCGAATTAGAAACGAAATTTAATGAACTTTACGAAGAACTTTCATCTAGTATATTTACATTGTCGTTCAGAATTGAAAGTTTAATAAATTCTATTATGTTAGTAAAAAGTCATTCAATCCATCCATTTGTTTTAACTCCTAAACAATTATATACGGAACTTGGAAAGAATATAAAAAAATTACCGAAAAGTCAGGAACTACCATTAAACTTAAATTTAAACAATATACATAGCATTATTGATATGGCGCAATTGTCCTGTTATTATGTAGAAAATAAGATTGTATTTGTTATTAAAATTCCTTTAGTTTTAAGAATAGAGTATAACTTATACAAACCTTTCTCATTACCTGTATCACATGATAATGTGGATCCTCAATCATATGCTATGATTGTACCTACTTGTAGCTATATAGCTGTAAGTAAAGATAAGAATTCTTATATCTGTCTAAATAATACTAATAACTGTGTGAAAACTATTAATTCTAATTATATTTGTAGTCATATGGACGTAAATTCAATTGAAAGTACTCCTATTTGTGAAACTGAATTACTATGTAAAATATTCAAAACTCTCCCTAAACAATGTGAAACCAGGCTTATTTATGGACAAATAGATATTTGGCAAGAACTTACAAATAGTAAATGGTTATTTGTTGAAACTCAACCCATAAAAATCGATATAGAATGTCCTTCAGAAGTGTCTCAACATAGATTAATTGGTACTGGAATATTAAACTTACAGGCAAACTGCAAAGCTTATTACAAAAACAAAATATTTTCATATAAATCCTGTTCTAATGTAACTATTAAATCAATTGCACCTGACTTTAATCTTATTGATGATCCGTGTTGCAACTCTAAAAAATTAAATAAATTAAAATCAAAATCAGCTCCTTTAAAACTATTAGATATAAACTTAGAAAAACTTTCTGATATAGCTAATAAGCAAATAATTACCGATGTTAATAAAATCATAAATAAGCCTGACCCACTCTTAGAATATAATTCCCATTTTCCTATTCTAACATATTGTATTATTGTTATAATTTTAATCTTTACTATTTTTAAATTATGGAAGAGATTAAATAAGCGTCCACTCTTGACTAGAACTCAAGATTTAAATTCAAGTACACAAGCCGAACCTCCTGGTAATAAACCAGTTGTAGAGGACACTCCTTTACCCCAACTTAGAAGAGTTCTATAAAAACTTACCCTTTACCGGTAAGTTTTATTTTACGCAGGGGGCTGTTACATCCCTATGCTGTTCCTAGAATTGCTGACGGGAGTGCTGATACATCATCACTACTCTGTCATCTTAGTTAGTAGGTTTGAGCTGCGAGTCAGTTCAGAGCTAGACACGGGCCACCACGGACGCATATCTAATCTCCTAATGTATGGTTTAATCCAGTTAAATAAATTTGTGTTGTGAATCTTTTCCAGCTCAATAAATTTTCTTTTTTAAAAAGTCTTTTAAAAAGTCCGTTCTAACACTCCGTTAGACAGACCTAACCGTCCTCCTGCATTCGAAGACATAGACAAGGCCGAGTGCCTAGCTGATAATTTCGAACAACAGTGCCGGCCGAGTACTCTCCCGATTGATCCCGTGCACCTTAGCTTAGTAAATAGCGAGGTCGACAGCCGACTCTCGAGGCCACCTGATGTAGATAGGGTGAGGATGGTGGGCTCGGAGGAGGTCAGTGACATTATTAAGTGTATGAATGCCAAAAAGGCCCCAGGCCTCGACGGTATTTCAAACAAAACACTTAAAATGTTACCGTCCGAGCTAATTCAACTCCTAGTGAACATCTTTAACGCCCTCTTAGTAGGATGTTCATTTCAGACATTTGGAAAGTAGCTATTGTCATAGGTATCCACAAACCGGGGAAACCCCGGAAGGTGCCTGGTAGCTACCGTCCAATAAGTCTCATTAGCTCCCTTGGTAAAGTCTACGAAAGAGTTGTCAAAAGGCGCCTCAATGACGTCATAACCGACAAAAAACTCCTTCCAGACGAGCAGTTTGCCTTCCGCGAAATGCACAGCTGTCCCGCTCAAGTACACCGCTTAACGGAGTACATAATAACTAGCAAAAACGACAGGAAGACGACATGTGCCGTATTCTTTGACATTGCAAAAGCTTTTGATAAAATTTGGCATAACGGACTGTTATACAAACTCTATCAAATGGGAATACCCGATTATCTTGTATTACTAATTAGTAACTTTTTAAAAAATCGTAAATTTTATTTCCGCGTAGAAGGCGCACTGTCGTTGCCAAAATATATGGAGGCGGGAGTACCACAGGGCTCGTCCTCTCGCCCTCCCTATATAACCTGTATACTAGTGACATCCCTAAACACGCATACGAGCGTTATTATTCCCACATACGAGCCTGTACCGCGTCTAAAGCCCTCCAGGAGTCAGTTACCGCTCTCGGTAAATGGTTCTCCAAATGGAGAATAGAAGTTAATCCCGACAAAAGTCACGCCAACCAATTTGATAGGAAAAGTGCAATGAGGCGCACTTGCCCCCGTAAAATAATGAGCCGTATAAGCCTGCACGGCAACATAATCCCAGAGGTCACTCAGGTCAAATACTTAGGCGTAGTACTAAACAAGTCTATGTCGTTTTCGAGTCACATTATTAATACATTACGTAAAGCGAAATTTGTACTCTACAATTATATCCGCTAATTGATTCGCGAAGCAAAATGTCCCTAAGACATAAGCTTACATTGTATAAAGTTTGCATTAGAACGATACTCACTTATGCGTGCGTCTCTTTCGCACAGATAAGCGAGTCTCAACTGGACCGTTTGCAAAGAGTCCAAAACCGGTTTCTACGCATGGCAACAGGCGCCCCCTGGTACATGCGTAACATCAACTTGCATAGGGACTGCGAGCTCGTCACTATCAAAGCCTATATCAAGGAACTCATAGAGAGATTCTTTGATAAAGGCAAAAATCACCCAAACCCCCTTATCCAAAAGGCCCTGGACTGTGATCACGACGCACAGACTTTCCGACACCCGTACAAACGGCTTTAGCATATCTTAGCCGATCCCGTTGACCCGATCACAAAATACGTAACGTATTGTGTACAGTTACGTAAACACAAATCACACGCACCCGCGAGGTTAGTATCGCACCGGGGTCGACGCCAGGGCCTACCCCGAGGTCCCACATCCGACACGACAACACGTACAGACGTACAGACCGACCCTAACACGGGACCGGACCCGAACCCGAGTTCGAGTTCGCATCCTAATAGTCTAGGTACACACCAAAATAGTGTCCGCGACCGCGATATTGATATAGAGAGCTCTACCAATACCGCGAATTTCATCGATATTAGGACTTACGCGCGCGAGTCATCCCGACCGTACGCGGAAGGGGAGAGGGACGGCCCTCTCAGTACCGATACAGTCAATAACAAGAGCTCCTCTATCGCGATAACTCGCACGCCGTTAGTTTTTGCTACCGCGCGCGAGCAACCTCACTCCTCAGCGAGTGAGGAAGGGGTCGGACCCCTTAGCAGGAGAGACCCGCGTCTCCCCTGTCATAATAATAGCTCACAATCCGTAGCTGTCCCCAATATCCGGTCTGAACATCACCCGGGCGATGTTAGGGAGGGTCAAACCCTCCCATCGACTCTTACCAAATAAACTAGCCACCAGGCTAGTTATAGTCCGATTTAGCTACAGCGGTCTTAGCCCGACCCTTAGCGTAGACCCTTTCGGAAAAAAAAAACGGTGCTGAATATTTAAGATAGCCATTCAAATTCTATTTTTATTCACTTCACAAAAATATACACGTTTCTTATGACATTACTCATTAGTATGTCATACACTGAATGAAACGTGTCTCTTCTTATGTAGTAAATAAAGTTAAATTATAGGGGACTGTATAATTCCACAGGGTTTCAACCGCCGGCTCAGATTAGACTCGAAGATAGCAAGGTTACACCGATTTGGGCAGAGCCGGGGCGATAATAAAACACTATTTGAGGAGAACGATTTTCACTTTTTTCGCTTTGCTTACCTGGCTCATGGCAATGCCGTATAGAGAGCTCCGCCCGTACGCCTCTTTCGGGCCGATTTGCCATCTCACTTTTACCTCTCTATACGGCTATTTTCCATAATTTTCCCTATTTTTCATGAGCCAGGTGAAGCAAAACGCGTTGTGTGAAATTCTTGATTGCCATGACCATATACATACATCCTTATATACTAGGGATCTTATTCTATAAAAAAGATATTTACATAATTTTATATGATTTTTTATTGAATTTGATATGATTTATAATCTTAATCGTTACGCTACACGTTAGGTATTATATTTATTCATATAAATCAAAAAAGGCTACGTTAAAATTAGCTTTAGTTAAAAATATATAAGCAAAATAACCTGCACTTGATAAAACACCATTTAACACGATTTTTATACACTGATGCCATATAAATTTATACATATAGTCACTGAGTATTCACTATTATAGTTTTATGTACTGTTTTTAATTACGCGTTTATCGTTCACATTTAAATTCACTCATGTTTTACGTTACGAGGCCGCTGTCCTTAACATCCTCCCCTCGGCGCAGTAGCTAGGGTCTACGCAGCCTCCTCAGGTGACTGCGGGCTCGCCGAACCCGCCGTGGAGTGCTCCGGTGACTGCGAGCTGCTCGAGCTCGCTGAAGGCTGGTGCGGTGGCGACTGCGGGCCGTTCGCGCCCGCCGCAGACTGCTCCGGCGACTGCGAGCCGTTCGGACTCACTGCGGGCTGCTCCGGCGACTGCGAGCTGTCCGTGCTCGCTATAGGCTGCTCCGATGCTCGTTCCGCGCCCGGCGCCGTCCCCGGCGTTGTCCGCTCCGCTCCCGGCTCCGTCTGCTCCGCCAGCGGTCGCAACTGCGACTGCGGCGCCTCCTCGAGCACCGCCAGCTTCGACGTCGGCCTCCGGAATACGCCACTGCGCGTGCGAACGTCCGCACAACGCACTTGTCCGTCCTGGCCGGGGTAGACTCGGTTTACGACCCCCCGCGGCCACGTATTACGCGGCAGCGTCGGGTCGACCACGACAACCAGGTCCCCCGGTACAAGGGCTCGGTTGCTCTGCGGGGCCCCGTAGCGTGGTGTGAGCGTGGGAAGGTATTCCTTTACCCATCGCCTCCAGAACTCGTCGGCAAGGGCTTGCGCGACCTTCCACGTCTTCTTGTCCGCCGGCACACACGGTCCGACGTACGGCAGTCCGGTGGACGACCCGAGGAGGAAATGATTCGGTGTAATCGCCTCCGGGTCGTTGGGGTCCACCGATACGTGAACGAGCGGTCGAGCGTTCACTGAGTAATCCGCCTCGGCCATCAGTGTCTGGAGTACCTCTTCCTTGGGCGACTTCTCGTTCAGCGTGGCTAGCAGGGCGGTTTTCACTGACCTCACCTCCTTGACTCGGCGCCCCGGGCGGTGTAAACTTCCACTGCATCCGATGAGTGAGGCCCAGCTGAGCCATAGCCGGCGCCCACTCGGCGTACGCTTGCCGCAGCTCGACGTCCGCGCCTCTAAAATTCGTCCCATTGTCGCTGTACATGACTGACGGCCATCCTCGTCGCGCAGCCATTCTTCTCATTGCCATCAGTGCAGAGTCCGTCGACAGCGAAGCCACCAGCTCCAGGTGGACCGCGCGCGTCGTCAGACATGTGAAGAGAGCTCCCCACCTCTTCTCGTGACGTCGGCCGTTGGTGACCGTCATCGGGCCGAAACAGTCGAGACCACAGTATGAAAATGGTCTCTGGAATGCCCCCAGGCGCTCGGCTGGCAGGTCTCCAGTTGGCGGGGTCCTAGGGTGTGCCCGTCGTAACCGACAGAACGCACATTGGTTCATGATAGTACGCACCTTCGGCCGCAGCTTCAATTGCTCTTCGTGCTCATCCATCTCCACTGGTGAACAGACGTCAGCTCGGCGATCTCCCCTAGCCGATGTGCGACGTACGGTGTGTATTTGCGGCTGCCGTTCTGTATCCAACACAGAACTACTTGTGCGTGAATCCAGTAGAAAACCGTGTCCGTTTTCCACCTGTGTTCTGCTGCGACGGCGTTTCCCAGCCTCGCTCCGACCAGGGCAGCCTGTAGCTCCATCCTTGGGATTGTTTGTACCTTCAGCGGCGCCACCTTGGCCTTGTCGGCGGCCAACACGACTCGTACTTCCCCATTTTCTTGTTACAATCTCCAATAGACGGCTGCGGCGTATGCGTCCTTACTCGCGTCGCAGAATACGTGCAGCTGCTGGCCTCTCGTCGGACTCCCCCCGTTGTAACTCCGGGGTAGCTCGAGCTGACTGATGTACTCGGTACCATGTCGGTCAGCCAACGGGCGAAGTCTTGGGCTGACTTAGCGGGCAGCAACTCGTCCCAGTCCAGCTTCTGACGCCACAAGCCTTGTAGGATGACTTTGGCGGTGATCGTGTAGCAGCTCAGCAGTCCCAGCGGGTCGTAGATGCTCATCACCGTGCTAAGGGCCTCTCTCTTCGTCGGTGCGCGCTGTAGCTCGCGAACCTCCTTGTGGACTCTGGATAGCGACGTGTTGAATTTTAGTTTGTCGCCTCGGGAGTCCCACAGCATGCCCAAGGTCTTCTGCTCGTCTTTGGTGACACGCTGTGTAGTGTTCTCGGCCAGGCGGTCTTCAGGCAGTCCCTCTAGCACCGTCCGGTCGTTGCTCGTCCAGCCTCGTAAGTGGAAGCCACCTTTCCTATGTATTTGGTCCACTTGTTCCACGATCTGCATGGCCTTCTGGTGGTCTGGATAGCTGTCTACGTAGTCATCCATGTATGGGCTTCGGTGATAGCGCGATGGGTTTCGGGATACGATTCGGCGAATTCTTCCGCGTTCCGATTCCGGGCTGAGTGCGCCAGGAACGGTGAACACGATGCTCCGAAGATCATTACCACCATCTTGTATGCGGACGGCGGTTCGCCTTCGTCTTCTCTCCATAGGAACAGCTGGGCCGGTTGGTCTTCTTTTCTGACCTTGACACGAAGAAACATCTCCTCTATATCGGCCTTCACAGCGACGGCTTCCTCTCTGAACCGGAACAGTATTTTCGGCAGTGAGGTCAGAAGGTCAGGCCCTTCTAACAAGTGATCGTTGAGGCTCACGCCGTTTGTTCTCGCTGCTGCGTCGAAAACCAGTCGCAACTTGCCCGGCTTGTTTGGGTTTTTAACCGGGAAGTGCGGCAGGTACCATATGATGTCACTTCCGGCCTCTGTCCAGTCGCATTTTTCCGCATATCCCTTGCTTATGAGATTCTTCATCTGCCCACGATACTGCGCCTCGTCCAGGGGGTTCTTCTTGAGCTTGTGTTCCAAGTTCTTGAGCCTCTTTAGCGCATTGTTGTAGCTAAGAGGTAGCTTGACGCCGTTCGTGCGCCACAGAAGTCCCACTTCGAATCGACCGTCTTCCGTTTGTTTGGCCGTTCTGCCAAAGAGGTTGATGGCTCGCTGCTCCTCGTTGCTCAGCTTAGCCTTGGACGCTTTTCCCAGTGCGTCTATTTCGAAGTGTTTCTTCACCATTTACTCCAGTCGTTCCCCTCGGGTCTCGATCGTAGACACGTGCAGGATGTTCTCGTGTTCTTCCTGCTTTATGAGGCGTCTGGGGATGCTTCCATGGATTACCCAGCCGAGCTTCGTCTTCGAGCCTGCAGGCCGGTTTCTCTTGCCGGTCCTCAGCTCCCTGGATACAATGAGCTGCCAGTTATCCGTGCCGATGAGAAGTTGGGGTTTCTTGTCTTCATAGCATATCTCTTCGTTCTTGAGATCACGCAGGTGAGCAAGTCGAAACAGTGATTCCGGGACGGACTGAGTAAGTAGGTACAATCCGCCCACGGTTCTAGCAGTGACGTCATATCTGGTACCGTCGTGACCCCGTACGCCAAGTTGTACGAGTCGGCTATTTTCTTCCCTTCTCTCGGCATTGATCCCATGCATTCTCAGCACCTTCGGTGGGCCGTCTGCGCCGATAGCCTTCGCGACGTCTTCATCCAGTAGTGTCACTGTCGAGCCCTCGTCGAACAGCGCGAAGATATCCGCTTCGCCCCGTGGTCCGACAACTTGAATTCTTCTCATCTTAAGTTTCACCGCGCGGTCGGAGGAGAGCAATGCGGTAATCATGGCGTCCTCTGTCTGTGGAGCGCCGCCGGACCTGTCTTCGTGTAGCAGCGCATGATGAGGCAAGTTGCAGCCCTTCACGCCGCACGGCTTCGCTCTGCAGTTGTATCTTCTGTGCCTGCTTCGTATGCACCGGAAACACAGCCCTTCCTTTTCGACTGTGTCCCATCTCTTTTGCATGCTCAGTTTCTTGAAAGCAGCGCAGCGAAATAGAGCGTGATCTTCGGCACATATCGGGAACTTCGTTGACTCTTCGCGTATTCTCTTTGGCTGCCTGCGACTCGGCGAATCCCTGCCCTCGTCTGCTATCGCGAAGACTGGCCTTCTTGTTCGGGTTTCGTTCTTGTTAGGAGGTGGACGCGGTGTTTCCTTCTTCGGTGCCGTGCTGAACCCGTAGCGCAGCGCCCTGTCTGCTTCTCTCATTAAGAATTCAGAGAGAAGGACGACATCGGGCTCGTTCCTGATGCGCGACGTCTCTTCTGCGTAGTCGTACCACTTGCTCTTCTCGTATGGGCTGAGCTTCTCCAGGATATCTCTCGTGAGGAACGGGTTAAAGAGGTACCCGTGCCTCAGCTTCCTCAGGATGGCTACCATGTTCTGAATCTTCACTGCAAATTGGTTGAGTTCTGCCGCCGAACCTCCGAGCCTCGGTATCTTCTTCAGGTCTTCCATCATGCGATCGACCATAACCTCGGGTCGACCGAAGCATTGTTCCAAGGTCTTCATAATTTGTTCGGGCGGCGTCGCGACGCTCAGCAGTGGTGCCACGGCTTCTCTTGCTTCTCCCCGTAGGCAGCTTCTCAGACGAGCTAAGTTCTCGATCGGCTTGAGTTTGTAGAACGCAGTGGTGTCTTCCATGACTGCTTTGAATGGCAACCATTCGGTGGGAGCGCCCGAGAATATGGGCAACTGCGTAGTGTGGCGCGACTGGCGTTGGTTCAGCAGTTTATCCAATGTTTCAGCAAGATGTTCCACCCCATTAGCCCTAGACGTGGGCGGTGTGGGTGAGCGTGGGCGGCGTTGCTGCGGCCACTCGAACCTCGTCTTCTGGGCTCCCTTCGGTGGCATGTCTTCTGGCTTCGGCGTCTCTCTTTCTTCCATTGATGTCGGCTCTCGTCTAGCCTCTTCGGGTTCGGGACCCTGTTCGCTTAGCCAGGCTCCGACACGTTGCTCCACCTGTTCTGATGGCTCGTCGTCGTCGGGGCTGCTACCATTTTCTGCAGCGGCGACGTCAGCGGCGAGCTTCTTCTTTATAAGTTCTGCTTCGATCTGCAGTTCCTTCTTACGAAGAGCGGCGAGTTTCTCCTCCGCCTCGTAATGCATACGCGCGACGACACTTGCTGTCAATCGACGCGATCTAATTGAAATAGCCTTCTTTCTGGCTAGGATTTGTACTTTCTAGGCTGCAGGCGCCTTGCTGGTACCTGGTCTCGGTTTCAAAATAGTTTGAAGCAGATCCGCTCTTCCCTCGGTCGGCGGCGGCTGGCTCGTAGCGGCAGCGGACGGCGATCGTGGCGGATCCGGAAATCTACGTGGTTGCTGCTGGTTCTCCTCGGCTCCACTCTGACTTCTTGTCATTACCATCTTCAAATGTTAAGTTAATCTTCAAATGTTAATCTTCAAAGTTAATCTTCAAAGTTAATCTTCAAAGTTAATCTTCAATGTTAATCTTCAATGTTAATCTTCAATGTTCAAATTCCCTTTCAAGAATCTTCGGGAGGTTTTTCCGATGAAAAATCTGCGAATCCTTGCTTCCGTTCGCAGCGGTGTATCCTTGTATCCTCGAGTCCGATCTTCTGAGTCCAATCTAATCCCTGGCGTTAATTCCCGTTGATAAATCTTGATAAAGTTTCCGATGTTCTGACTTGATAAAATTCTTCTATCTTGAATCTTCAAAAAATTTTTCTATGTTCAAAACAGCTGACGAAAATTTTCTAAGTCCGGTCTTCAGTAAAAATTTCTATCTTGAATCTTCGGAAATTTTTCTATGTTCAGAACAGCTGACGAAAATTTTCTAAGTGCCGTCTTCGTTATTTTCAACTTGATATGGACTTCGAATATTTCTTCAATCTTGAAATTCGGCTCGCCAAAGGACCACGCACTACTGTAGGGGACTGTATAATTCCACAGGGTTTCAACCGCCGGCTCAGATTAGACTCGAAGATAGCAAGGATACACCGATTTGGGCACAGCCGGGGCGATAATATAACACTTATTTGAGGAGAACGATTTACACTTTTTTCGCTTTGCTTACCTGGCTCATGGCAATGCCGTATAGAGAGCTCCGCCCGTACGCCTCTTTCGGGCCGATTTGCCATCTCACTTTTACCTCTCTATACAGCTATTTTCCATAATTTCTAAGTAATGTAATTACATAGTTCTGTGTAATGTGTATTTTTCATGAGCCAGGTGAAGCAAAACGCGTTGTGTGAAATTCTTTATTGCCATGACCATATACATACATCCTTATATACTAGGGATCTTTTTCTATAAAAAAGATATTTACAACTTAAAGCTTACCATATAAGAAATGTTCTATATTTTTACCATTATTTTCTTAATAACTACTTAACCCTTTATTATATAATCTTAATTGTTACGCTACACGTTAGGTATTATGTTTATTCATATAAATCAAAAAAGGCTACGTTAAAATTAGCTTTAGTTAAAAATATATAAGCAAAATAACCTGCACTTGATAAAACACCATTTAACACGACTTTTACACACTGATGCCATATAAATCTATACATATAGTCACTGAGTATTCACTATTATAGTTTTATGTACTGTTTTTAATTACGCGTTTATAGTTCACATTTAAATTCACTCATGTTTTACGTTACGAGGCCGCTGTCCTTAACATAAATTATGAATCGCTTTCTTAAAAATCGAGCGCCGCGTCCCGTCGCGTTGCGTTTTGGTGTGAACTGAGCCTTATAAACGTATTTAGTTAAGCTATGACTACATTCAAGTACATAAGCGACGTATTGCTCGTGAGGAGGAGAAATGTATAGCACTGACGCAAACTCACAGACCAACTCACCAAGCGATATAAAGTTTCGAGTCTCTCGAGATAACTGCATGCCAACCAATTCTACGCCGCAGATGCAAGACAGAGACAGTATTTAGTGGTGTTTAGTAAGCAATGGGCTAAATTAGATTTTGATTAGAATTTTAAATTTGAATGAAAGTTGGAAGGAGGGTGAATGTCTTCTGACTACTTTTAGGATTCCGTAGTAACTACTAGTTTAGGCAGTAAACTTGTCCTCGATATTGTAACATTATGAGGTACTTTTTACCCGACTACGGCGAAGCCAAAAGAAAGGGTAATTTTGGCAGTCTATATATGTATAAACGTTAAGACAACCTCTGTGGCTCAGTGGTTGAGCGTGTTGGTGCTCAAGCTAGGGGTCGCGGGTTCGAAACCCGCCGAAGGAATATAAAGTTTTTCCGTGTTCCTGGGTCATGGATGTATATTATATATTATGTGTATAAAAATAATAAAAATCTAAAATATGTGTATAATATAAAAGTATTAAATATATTTCCGTTGTCTGGTACCCGTAACACAAGTTCTTCGAGAACTTACACGGGACGATTGACGTGGTGTGGACGTAGTCTATAGAATATATTATGTATGTATGTTCCGTTGTAGCTCCATAACTACTGATCCGATTTTGATGAATGAGGTATCAATAGATTCGTAATAACGGCCCGGGTAATATATGCTATATAATTTACGTAGTCGGGTTATAGTTTTTAACTTTTGATTACTAATACTAAATAGTACATACATCCTACTACTGCTTAGAACTACATACTGCCTTTGCTTAGGCTGAACGATAGTCGGGAGATAATGTTTTAGTATAAAAAAATACTCAATTGATTAGTGTTAACATAAACTCGAAACTACTAATTTAACTACCTCATATCGGATCGGAAGCTAACTACTAGTGAAGTCAATTAAAACGAATACATATTCCCAATAAAAATGTAAATTTCACGCTTCACGCCTCTAAAGTGTCTAAATTCTTTTGCAATGAAACTTGTTAAAACGAATTTGATGTTGAATAAACGACATTCGTTATTTTTTTGAATCATATTCGGTGCGGTCAAACGTGGAACCATGTTTAACAGGCTTATCCTATTGGGAGTTTAAATAACACTACACTACACGTTTAACAAAAGAAATACAAATAGCAAAATAAAATTATATATTTTTCTGAGATGATAAGTACGTAAGGTATTAATTGATATTGATACAGAAGAATATTTAACTGACATAAATGCTTGGTCTAACGCTATTGCTTATTCCGGCTCCACTTGCACAGCCATCCTATTTTTAATTTTGTTTAATCTTCTCCATTATGACAAGAGTTACCAAGAGTTTCTTGCATGGTGTTCGGTGTTGGAACTGGAACATGCTAGTTGCTACTAGGTTTTTTTGTTTTACAAAATTGATATTCAAAGGTGCCAAGTGTGGTCTAATTTAATAAATACTTTTGAGTTTGAGATAAGCCAATTGATGAGTCAAAAAGAGCATTTCAATCTTTGATTCTATTTTTGTTATTTCTAGGTGTAAAGAAAGGGTTTGTGACAAATTACATCTACGATACATACGTCAACTGAATGTATGTAGATTTGATTCGCCTCAAACCCTTTCCACCTTTGGCCACCAGATGGCATCCAGTAAAGCGAAATATAAAATATTTAATTTAATAGGCATTAAATGTTGATGATGTTTTAATTTGGGCTTAATGTATATTTTGGTAATGACGGCCGGGCTGAATGGGGCTGATAAGGGAATGTAAGCCGTTTGAGTCCTGTAACTGGATTAGATCTGCGGTTTCACTTCTACGTGAATTTTTGATCTTCCCCTCATGAATTTCTATTCAGATAATTCGTTAACGAAGAGAAAAAATATTCCGATTCAAAGAATAAAGATGCTGTAGAGGAAATTTTTGTGAATGTCAGTCTATAATCTTTAAGATTGAATCTTTAAGTTCAAACCGCGACAATGCGCGATGCTACGCGGCTCTGCATTTTTAAGATACCTATTCAAAATTAAATTTTATTCACTACACAAGTCACATGAAACGTGTATCTTACGTTTCATGTGACATCAATCATAGCACATGCGCTGTGCAGCGCGGTGCAACCTGACATTCGAATTCTTACAATGGAACGTGTAAGCGCTTGTAGAATTAATAAAGTTCAACTTTGAATAGCTATCTTAAAAATTCAACGCTATGTCTCGTATCGTTTCTTTTCAATGTGTGCGTTCGGTTGACCTTAACTCGTAAAAAATACAAATTAATCAGAGTTTGAATAAAAGTCAACTTTTATTTACTACTAGCTATTTCCCGCGGCTCCGCTCGAGTAAATATACCCGCGTAGGTATCCCGCGGGAACGCTGTACTTTTCCGGGATAAAAGTGGTATATGTTTTAATCCAGAGCCTAAACTACCACCACACAAAATTTCATCAAAATCTGTTCAGAAATTTTTGCGTAAAAGAGTAACAAACATCCATCCATCCTCACATACTTTCACATTTATAACGTTAATAGGATACAGTAAACTCTATGCCTTTAACCTACCTACTGGTGTTTTTTATTATAAACTAGTATTGTATTTTACAGTAGGTATATGTTTAGGTGGTTACGTTTTCTGGATACACCTTATAGGATATTTAGGACTACCTATTATATGGACGTTTATTTTTATTTGTTATACATAATTATTTATAGATAAATAACCTGTCCCTATGGAACTCTACATATGCATAACTCCATACAGATTATTTCGGAATTCAAAAGCGCTCAGTTGCGAGGCGTGAGATATGCTAAATGGTTAGCCGGGTATATCTATTATAATACAGAACAACGATACTTTATTTTTATTGCAATCAGGGCCATCTATTAAGTAATATTCATATGAGAAGTAGATATAACGTCGAGTTGTATAATATGTTACCGTAAAATTGTAAATACCGTTGGATTGTAATATGACTAGCGAGATTATAAAACGTAGACAGATTGACAAATAAAGATTCTGCTTAAAAATTTACGCATTATTTTTCATGGGTATTTACCGTTCACGGTTCAACCAATCAGCGCGCGAGTTGCGTTCCGTTTTACAATTTGACGAGTTTCAGTTCGTTATATAATAATATAACGAAAATTTATGCGTAAAATTGTAAGCAGAATGTTTATTTGACAATCTGTTGACATTTTATAATCTCGCTAAGTTACATTACAATCTAACGGTATTTACAATTTTACGGTGACATATACACGCCTGGCTACTGATAGCGCTATATCTTTCCCTCTTTCATAGAAGCGAGAAAATAAGGAGAGTCCGCTTTGAACATCTTTATATTGATACCTCTTGACATCTGATCTGGGGACTTACAAATTGGTTGTCCGTTTGCTCAATCAGGAACATTGTTGTTTTAGGATTTTAGCCCTTGAGAAGGGTTAACAGTTTGCATAACTAGCCATTTTTGTGTGGATTCTGCTATCGATGCCTAAACCGAATGGCGTTATCTCTATACCCACATAATATTGGCTGATGGTGTCGAAAAAATTCGCATAACAATGTGGTTCTAAGGTATGTGTTTGAGTAGGTAAGATCTTGCACTTAACTACTTGAACGCAAAGGAGTGGATAACATTATAATGGAAAAAAACTAGAGGACACAATAATACATTCACGATTAATCATAATTTTGCGCACTCTTTAAGAAGAAGAACATACCTAACTTATTTTTTTTTCTGTGGCAGCAACATGATATTGTAGCACTAATACAGCAAGGATTATCCTGTAATTTAATAATAACCTTACCAAGAGTATGTCAGGATTTGCCAAAAGAGGGTGCCGTAGCTATCAATGCGCAATACGTTTTTTATAAATTACTTCAAAGTTTCAAAAGTTCGATTTCGCTCAAAATATATTTTTTAAGAGTTTTTAGCATGAACTATCAAAATGGGAAAGTTCCCATTTTGATAGATGCAAGTTTATGTCTCTTATAGTATAGAAATGCCAGGGGGTGGGGGCAACTTTTGAACCACTTTGGGAGACGAATTACTCGAAAATGGTCGACTTTATAAAAATATATATGAAACATTCGACAATAGCCCACGATGACGTAGAATAAAATATTTTTTTCATCCTCACTTCACATGTATTGAGAGCCACGCCTAAAACATAAAAATATAATTATTTTCTATTACCGAAACCGAAATCTATATACAATCTAAAACTTAACCAAATTTCATCCACTTATATTCATAATTACAGAAGAAGGATGGACAGACAGACAGACAGACGAACTATAAGGATCTCTTGCGTACCACGGAACCCTAAAAAAGTATTATGAGGTAAGTCCGGCCCGCGGTAGATAACAGTGATGCAGCCGGAGCAAAAAATTTATAATGAAAAAAGTTTCTGTCAGTTTTTTTTCGGTTTATTGGGATTGTTTGTATTTAAATAAATTACACAAAATACACAAACATTTTGTATTAAAAATTGCACTCAATGTGTGCTTTGTTTACTTACATATAATATAATTTGCTTTATTAATATTTAAATAATAATACTTGTTCTTGTTTATTCTAATTCTTAAAGTATAAAACTCTTTAACCGCTTTAACATTTTTATGAGCATCTATATGGTATAAGGATAGGTATCTTTAGTTATACTTAGTAAAATAGATCATATATCATACTTACTAAAATAGTTGCTGTGCTTTTCACACGTTTCATTTTACCAATATTTCTACCCGTATTCGAGTGATATATAAAGTTCAGTCCATTCACTATCTATGAACAAACCAAGCCCCTATATTCCAACACAAATCTCACTGTATTTACAAGTGCAGTTTTATTTGCCATTCTCAAATTTGGGGAGTTCTGTTCTCTGAACTGGTGCCGATCGACACACGAAAAACCGTTTTATTTCTAAATCTGGAATTCACTACTAACCTGTTATAGACATGCTAAACCTAAATTTAATATTTTTTAAATCATCTTCGACACACACATAAAATAAAACCAACATTGATATTTTAGAACGACATTTGGAACATACATAATTAGATATGTACCTGGGAGACCGATCTTTGCTGAGCTTTGCTCGGAGTTCAAATACCTAGTAGGTACGAAAATACAGGCGGATATACACGTTACGCAAGTTAATGGGTTGTAACTTACTAGCCGGTGCCCTTCGTGCCGTGTTTCGTTTGCGTAGAACTAATGGAAACAGAACCCAATTTTTTCAAACGGAACCTTACGATAAAAGTAGCATAAGTTACTCCTTATAACATCAGCTATCTGCCAGTGAAAGTCCCTTGAAAATGGGTCCGGTCCAGCCGTTTCAGAAATTAGCCGGAACAAAACAGACAGACAGGCAGACATACGCCAGACAGACAGATAGACGACAGACAGACGGAAAAAAAAAAAAAAAAATTGTAAGTACCGTATATACTTTCACTTATCTGTATAGATGGGAGTCTTGCAAGACTAGGGCCGCGCTGAACAATCGTCGGCGAAGTATTCCTGTGAAAACCCTTCACACGTTCCTGTTATTAATGCGGCGTTTTCAAGATCCGGTCGACGAAGCCGGAAGACAGATCGTGTAAAAGGGCGCTTTGAATAACATTTATCTTTTTTATACCTCCGGTTTTTCTACCCCTCAAGCGTATTTTTGTTTTTTGTAGAAAACTGCGTTTTGTTTAAGTATAGGTTCGTTTCTAATCCTATGTGTTTTCATGTAAACACTATAATTATTATTATTCGTAAGATTGTGCTGTTTGTAATGTGCATGATTTTTGAAGATAATAAGGAGGCATAAACCGCATAATTTATTATGGGGCACAATGTCAACATCTTAGGGTCAGCTCACACCAAGTCGTGACGTGGCGCTCCATTTTTGACCCCTACACAAAAAGACGGGGTGTTATAAATTTGATGTCTCTCTCTGTCTGTGTTGCTGTCCGTGTGTCCGCATACACGGTAGTTCGATTTAGATGCGGTTAGAGAGCTGACGTAATCGAGAGTGTTCTTAGCTGTAATTCATCATCATCAGCTTGCTCACTGCTTGACAATTGGGGGGTTACTGAAATTTTTTAATTAGGATTCAAGAAGCGATTCAAAATTAAACTTTATTCACTACACAAAAATGCACGCTTCATTGCTTCGATTCGAACTCTTGCAATGAAACGTGTATATTATTGTGTGTAATGAATAAAGTTTAATTTTGTAGCTCTATCTTAAAATGTACGCGCCACGTCGCGCTTCGTAGTGAACTGACGCTAATAATTTGAAAACATTTTCCTTTCCAGGAATCCTCAACTAAAATGTAAACAATATCAAAACTAAACAAAGATCATAGTATTTATTATAAAGGTATTCAAAATTTTATACTAACGATGTTATTAAGCAAGAATAAATTTACAGTATCCATGGATATAATGGCACAATAATTATGCAAAACGAGCAAAACTAATATTTCGGCCGTTCCCCTGTTTACAAACCATCTCAAAGGGTTCATTACTTTGTAGCTTTAGCGGAGCTAAAATTGTATGATAATATTAAAGTATTTTGTAAAATAAGTACAAACTGTTTATAAAATAAAGGCGAGGTATAAGATACTTACTCGTGGGAGCGATGTGTCTTAATAACTGGTAGTTTATGTGTCTAAACTGATGTACATAACGATTAACACGTATACAAAAAGAAGAGGACTGAAACAAATTAAGTCTACATAAAATCAGTTGACGTATCGTCTGTAGACTTTATTTGTATCAAAACCCCTCCTATGTCTATACCAGCCTTTTCCAGTGGTCGTGGTTTCAATTCCCGGGTCGGAACAACAAAAAAAACTTGTTTCCAAGTTTGGATAAGACAATGCTGGCTGATTACCTGATAGTCTGACAAGAGGGTTCCATGCGTCCGATGAGCATAAAAAGAAAGTCGGTCCCGCGCCTGATCTCTCGCCAGTCGTATTGGTTAAATCCAGTAAAGGAATAGAGTGTGCTTTCGTGTACTGCACACACACTTGGGCACTATAAATATAACTCCTGCGTGGTGGGTTCGACGAAACCAGCCACCGCCGCCGAAATCGGTTTGGGGAGCTATTATGTGCTCGAGACTACACCAAGCCTTAGTTATATTGGATATACCACTTTCTTGCTATCATATGGCTTGTGGGTATTGAAAAAATTCTGACACTTCATCTCATACACCAAACACTATTGACAGAAATAGTATATTAGTACCAATCGTTAGGTCATTCTTTACTCTTGCAAATGACTAACATAAAGAAATTGTAAGCGTTAAATATTGTGGTAAAAAACCGACTTAACAAGTCATCTTGTTTCAATTCCCCGATCATACCGAGGTAAAATGAAATAGGTGTCGAGGAGATTTGAAATATAGATTTGAAAATACTCAGTATATACGAATGTTTCGTAGCGAAAAAATGTATATAATATTATGTGAATTTCCCATTTTTCCTTACCTATATTATTGTTTGTCCCACGCAAACGCAATAGAGATAATCCATTGCGTTTACGTTTACGTCTTACGTCTTATTAGCGCTAAAACGAGAAAATAGGAAAAGTTTGAAAACATCTCAATCTCAATTCAATTTCGCCGAGTCAACAAAAGGTTGGTCCCGTATTCCCCTGAAACTTTCATATTTATTTAGTAGTTTTGAGGTCGGAATCGAAAAAGGAATGTTCTCGATTTTCTGCGATATTCTGCGAGTGCGGGTCACACATTTATACATTTTTTACGTCGCCGCAATATTGTGTAGCAAATATATTTGATTGCCCTAAGGTTTGTTGAAAGCTGACTTTTAGATTTCAATAAATATTACATACCTTCGGGATATAGGTCACAAATGTGTTGTTTAAAGGCTTATAGCATTCTGGTTCTTAGTTTTGCGGATCTGGGTTAAAGTTAACTCTGGGTTAAATATGCTATCTCTCTCGTTCTTCGTATTTATGAAAGAGAAGGCATGATATTTTAACCCAAGGTTAACTTTAACCCAGGTATGCGCAAGTGGCACAAAAAATAAAATGGAACCATTTTACTTCAAAATAAAACGTTGCAATTTGTTAATTATTTTACTAGACAAAGTGCTCACTAACTTCTAACTAACACTTCCGGAAACACGAAAATAATCAACATAGTGTACAAAAAGAATAATAAGGCACGGTCTGCACGGTCTGCAGAGCCTAAAATATTCAATTTGAAGCGAATTTCTTGTGTCGGCTGCGTCTGTGTGACCCACTTTGGCAGCGTTGAGTCTCCCAAACTCATAACTCCGACAATCTACGGTTTTACTGTCTTCCCCAGCCTTTTACGACACGCTATAGACAATTAATTAGCTACCAGAAAATAAAACGTACGTCCAGTAAAGGAAGGCAAACAAGATATTTATAATATTATCGCAGTTTTTACGATGGTAACAGACTAATAATAGAAAAAAAATGTGTGTTACCAATTTGAATCAAAATGTAATTGACTAATAAAAAAAAACTCGGAATGGGAAACTGAAAACTGTAATGAAATAACTCAACTTATACTCCTTACTAATAAAAATATTTACACACTGGATAAGCTATACAATAATAATAATAATAATAATAATAATAATCGTTTATTTGCATAGAATGTAGGTTACAAAAGTTCGTATATTTAAATATAGTGTCACAACATTCTGCTTTAAGAAGCGTGCAAATGTCTTTTTAATAATAATTGAAAAGAAATACAAACTGAAATAAGTAATCCACTATTCTACTGATAACATACAATTTTAAACCATTCCCTCGCATAGATACTTAAATCCCTCATAGTCAATTTTGTCAGTCTCCTAACCATTATTTAATATGTCAAACTTAATTTCACAATTACACTACATTGAGGTACAAAAAAAAAAAAAAATATATATATATATATATATATATATATATATATATATATATATATATATATATATATATATATATATATATATATATATATACATTTAATCTACAGATTTCATCAAGGCATCATAATATTATGCACCTCATTAACATTTAAATTCTTAGGACTTTATGCTACATTACACTTAATTGACCTTTATTTTTACTAACCTATCTGGAATAAAATTTAATTAGATTGAATAAATAGAAATAATAATATTCATAATACCATTAACAAAATAAAATTGAAATAAAAAGTCACTTTAAATTGTGTATATAAAATTAACTGTCAATATCTATTATCAGTACATAATATATATCTAATTACTAATCTATAAATATTTAAATTTTGTTAACATTTAGTCAAAAACTCAAAGAGATTTTATTTTATTCAATGTCTATTATCAGTACATAATACATACCTAATTACTAATCTATAAATATTTAAATTTTGTTAACATTTAGTCAAAAACTCAGAGATTTTCTTGTCATTAATGAATTCATCTATGCTATAATAGCATTTGTCAATTAAAAAATTAAATATTCGATTTTTAAATGAGTTAAAGTTCTGTTGTCTTAGATTTACGGGTAATTTATTATATATAGTTATAGCCATACAGTATGCACTTTTAGCAAAAATATTTAATCTTTTGATTGGAATTTGTAGCTTGTCTCCTCTATGTGGTCTTTGGCTTACTTCTTCTTTTTTTTTAATGAAAAATTCTGAGTGTATTTTTACAAACTTTAGTATCTCAAAGATATATAGACATGGAAGTGACAATATTTTATATTTTTTTAATATTGGCTTACAGCTCTCAAATTGTCGGGCACCACATAGTGCTCGCAAGCAGGCTTTTTGTTTTATAAAAACATTCTGGCTATGGTAAGAGTTACCCCATAACACAATACCGTATCTTAAGTTGGATGATACATAGCCATGGTAGGCTATCAGAGCTGCCTTTTCACTAACATTTTGAGACAAAGTACGCAGTACGTATATAAATCTATCAATTTTTGTGCACAATCTCTCAGTATGTTGTTTCCAAGAGAAGTGTTGGTCCAATATAAAACCTAAATATGTTGTTTCGTTAGTAAGCGCAATACTAGTACCTTGATAATTTATATTTATATTTATGCTTGCACTATTAAATGGTTTGAAGTGTATCATGTTTGTCTTATCAGCATTTATTTTTAGATTGTTTAATTGTAGCCAGCTAGAAACTATTCTTAAACTTTTATTTATTTCATCAGATAAAAGTGCTTTATTCTTGTTCACGTAAACAATCGTAATGTCATCTACGTACATAGTGCATTTTTGTTGTATAAATGCCGGGAAATCATTTATATAGAGCAAGAATAGCAAAGGCCCTAATACACTACCCTGTGGTACGCCATAAGGATTATTTTTCCTATGTGTCGAAACAATGCTGTTTACACGATGACCTTCTGTTTTAATTATTTCTACTCCTTGTTTCCTATCTTTTAGATAACTGTTAATCCAGTCAAGTCCTTTACCCCTGATTCCATATTTTTCTACTTTATTCAATAACCTTTTGTGACATACTAGATCAAAAGCTTTTGACATGTCTAGAAATAAAGCAACCACTGAATTACCCATGTTAATATTTTCGGTTATGTCTTTGTTTAGGCAAAAACTTGCCAAACTAGTGCTACTATCTTTCCTATATCCAAATTGAGACGAGTTAAAAATATTTTTAGACGTTACAAAACTATAAATTTTATTGTACATTATTTTTTCAAAAATTTTTGATATGTTGGATATTAATGTTACAGGACGGTAATTATTCATGTCATCCTTAGCGTTCTTCTTAAATAAAGGTTTAACTATTGAGTATTTCAAAATATCTGGAAATTTGCCTTCAAGAAATGACAAATTTATTATATGGCTTAACGGTTCACTAATTTCATTACTTATTTTCTTTATTATTTTCGTTGCTACATGGTCATAACCTGTCGAATTTGTGTTCCTCAAACCTTTAATTACTTTAATGACCTCAGCTTTAGTGATTGGAGATAGAAATAATGTTGTGTCATTAAATGGTATAAAATTATTATTTAATAAATTAAAATTATTATTATTATTAGGGTAATTTAACCGACTTATAGAAATAAAATATTTATTAAATTCATCTGCTATTTTTTCAGGATTACGATACGTCAATTCATTCACTTTGATACATTCAATTTCGTTCAAAATCTTAGCTTTATTGTCAACGTTTGAGTGTATCACTTCCCAGGCTGCCTTATTTTTATTTTTAGCTTTGTTAATATATTTCATGTTACCTATGGCCTGTGATTTAGAGATGCACTTTTTTAGTAATTTGGAATAGCTTTCGTATTTAATTTTGTTATAATATTTGTTGTCTTTCGAATATAAATATTGTAAATATAACTTTCTTTTAACTATACATGACCTTTTTAGACCTTTCGTTATCCATTTATTTTTAAGTTTTTTAATTACTACTTTTGATGTTATTATAGGGAAGCACAACTCATAAAATAAAGTAAGTTCATTGTGAAAGATATTATATGCAATATTAGTTTCACTTTGTTCTAAAACTTCCTTAAAAGATAACGCTGATATGCAATCCTTAAATTTATTTATGTTACTATCAGAATAATCCCTAATTTTTTTAAAATAGTATTCTAATATATTGCTGTTTTTAGAGTTTGCTTGTGGAACTGTAAATGAAAGTGTTTGGGCTGTCTCATGATCTGATAAGCCTAGGTACCATGTTTTTGATGAAGTGTCCCTAATATTGCTGACTATTAGATCTATACATGTTTCCTTTCTTGTTGGTTTTAATATGTGATTGGTAAGGTTGTGATTAGATAACACTGAAATCAGTTCTTGAGAAAATTTTGTTTTTTTAATTAAATTTATATTCCAATCCCCACAAATAATTATTTTCATTTTGGAAGTTATTTTTAATTTATGTAATAGTAAATCTAACTTTGTAAAAAATATATTTATGTCAGCTGTTGGAGTTCTATATATACAAATAATAACTAAATTTATGTCTGGTATTTTTACTGCACAGTATTCAAAGTGTATTTCAACAGGTTGCACCTCACGAATTAAATTATCTAATTTTATGAAGTTAAATTTATTTTTTATTATAATACAAACCCCTCCCCTTTTTTTATTAGCTCTTGTAAATTGAGCAGCAATATTATAGTTTTTTAGTTTTAGGTTTTGTTCAGAACCCCGTTTTATAAATGTTTCTGTCAAGCATATAATGTCAACCGAACTGAATATATTACCATTTACCTTTGCTTCTTGCAGTAAATTCTGTATTGCTAATTCAAATATACCTAACTTACCTAATATACCTGCTATGTTCTGATGTAAAATTGTAACTAGATTGTTATTATAGAAAAAACCTGTTTTTATCTATCGAATTAACTGTATTCATAGTTTTTTTAAAATAATAAGGAATTGTCCCCTTTTTTGTCTGATTTCCTTGTGACTCATTGTTTGTATTAATATTTAGTGTTACGTTTTTGTTATTATTGTTTTTCACTGTAAAATAGTATGGAATAGTTCCTTTTTTAATTGTAAAAGTTTTGGACACGTCATTTAATTTATTAGATATATTTTTCAATGTAAATCTTTTTTTGTAATTTAAGTTATCAATCTCCACATTTAATTTAAATGTCAAATATTCAGTTATATTTTTAAAATAGTATTGAGATTTAAATAATTTAGATATATCTATATACGTACAATTTTGATAATTTTTTGTGAGAGTTTTTATTTTATAGTTTAACAAATTTGTATTAAGATACGGATTGTGACATACACTAACAATAAATATCTTATGGTTTCTAAATATGTTCAACGTATTGCATAGATCAATATATAATTTATAAGGATTTCTATCATTAGATCCAGTACCAATAACTATAATGTCATCCTCTAATATATTTTTAGATTCCCTGTTACAATTGTCAAGTATGTCATGTGACAAAGCGAACGATTTAATGTTACCATTTATTTTATATGTGTCATTCCACCTATTTAGTCTAGTTTGGTACATATGTACAGATAGATTGCGTAGTTGTTGATCCCCAAAGATAAATATATTATTTTTTTTCATAATTTTGTGTTCTAACCTTGTTTCTGTACTTGTATCGCCCTTTATTGATTTTGATGATAATTTTTTGCTATTTTTTCCCGCTGTCAATCTTTTTTTATCTTCAACTTTCACTACAGGAATTTTAATATATTTCTTTGATATTTTAGGTAGTAATTTTTGTGGTGTTTTTGTTATTCTTCTAGATGGTGTGAGCGTATATTCTTTTTGGTCTCCGGCTATCTTCAATAATAATTCTATTTTTTTATCCTTTTCAAGTATTGTTTTATTTAATGACGTAATTTCTGAATTGAGTTTACATATTTCCTGGTTCGCTATGTCCAGTTCGTCTTTCAATTCCCTAATTTGTGTTTTCAAATCATTTATAAGTGAACTGTCCAGGTCAATATTATGCGTAATTGGCAAACTATTTGTTGACATGTCAATGATTGTTGAGGAAGATATAATAGTGTCATCCGATAATTTACTTAAATCACAATCTGACTTTGCCTTTTTCAATAATTTACTTCTTCTAAACGTTATGTTTTCCATGCTTCTAACTTATATCTTATTTATATTAACGTTATTTTATTGTTTACAACTTGTATAGTGTTATTACGAAACCACTATCTATGCTGTTCTGTTTTGTTTAAGTAAAAGAAAAATATCTATTGTCTATGGACTATGATTGAAGATACGTCAGATGTCCGTTGTCAGTTGTCACTTTGAAATGTTTCTGTTGCGCTTGCGCACGATGTCCAAAATTAAATTAAAATCTCGTTTCTATTTCAAAATTGTTTGAATTTTAGGCCTGCAACGGTTTAATCAACCAATATTGGTAGTAATGTTCACACCGGCTATCATTAAGTCTTCATAAGAGAAGTGATTGGTGTAATATGGAATGATAAATGTTATGGTTGGTATATTTCTTAAAATAGATGGAATAAAATTTCCTCTGGGCCTATATATTTTCTGTTTTTGGTATAAAAAACTTATCAGTTTGTCCTTGCTGTATTAACAATCTTGTACTCACAGTTTTTTTAGTGTTCCTCTGCTAATTTCTTGTTACAAACATTAGATGTTAATCATTCAGTTATTGACACTATTTCTATACAAAAATGAATATGCAAATTACTGATTTACTATTTTTAAGCAATTTTAATTACGGAGTAATGATGTGACGGGTTCACTGGTCAGCTTGATGATATGAATGTTTTGTCCTTGTCTGATACGTTGGGACAGTCGCTGGACAGACAAGGTCAAAACATTGTGTAGCTTATCCATTGTGTAAAAGTTTTAATTAGAATGGGAGTAATAAAATATAGTAAAATATTAAATAAGTCGGATATAAGCAAAGAAAGATTTATTTTACTAGCGATATACTTATTGAAAAACTTTCAATTGTAAAACTTAAAGTAACGATAAGTTGGAAGCTTGTCTTTACGGTCAAGTAGCGTCTTCATAGTGACATAGTCGAGATAATAATGTTATTTTTATTGCTTATTATATGTTTTTACAGACTCTACCTTCCATATAATTTACGAATAATGACGTTCTCATAAGGACATAATAACGTTTTTCATATTTTGGATGTCCCATGTAATATGCTAATAATATCTAAGACAGACGCCAGTGTTCATTTACGCCGGTAGTATCGGGTTTGAAACCCTGCTCTTTAATGTGAAGGAAACAAAGCGGGGCAGTATATTTCAAAGTTGATGCCAACTTCCTTAAAGTCTACATTAATATATTATACAGCATCCCACGGGAATACTATACTTTTTTGGGATAAAGAGTTGCCTTTGTTTTAATCCGGAGCCTAAACTACTACCATACCAAATTTCATCGAAATCCGTTCAGTAGTTTTTGCGTGAAAGAGTAAGAAATATCCATCCATCCTAACAAACTTTCACATTTATAATAATACTGGCTGTTTACCGCGGCTCCGCCCGCGTAAATATACTATCGAGTATCCCGCGGGAACACTATACTTTTCCGGGATAAAAAGTAGCTTATGTTTTGATCTAGCCTCTTAACTGCTACCATACCAAATTTTATCAAAATCCGTTAAGTAGTTTTCGCGTGAAAACGTAATGAACAAACTTACATTCACATTTTTGTTATTACGAGTAGTAGGGATAGTAGTAGAATTATATAATACCGTGCTAAACCGACGTTGTTCTGTCCTAACTATGAACTGGAATAAATGAGTACCTACCAAAAACTACACCTACACCTATTATCTTCTCCTACACCTACTAGCTACACCTACAGTTACATCAACACGTACACCTACACCTACTACAAGTTACAGTGATGTGTGAAAGAGTTATCGATCACTGACGGTTGAAGATTGTGACAGTACTAATATCGCTAACAAACAATGAGGAATGGCATTTGAATGGTGAAAAATTAGGGTAACATGTATTTTTAATGCTAAATCACAAAATAATAAAAATAAATTTTTGGGACAGTCACGCCTATCACTTAGGGGTTTTTTTTAACCTTTTAACCTTTTCTCATATCTACTAAATACACCCGCAAAATTTCATAAAAATTGGTCGAGCCGTTTCGGAGGAGATCTCTTGCAAACCCCACACAAGAGAATTTTTAAACATCAGATATTGTTAATCTTGTATGTTAGATATATAGTTATTTTAGACCGAAAAACAAAATAGAGTCTGTGGCTAAACCTACTTGCGAAGAATTGCTGGCCTGGAACATTCGTGATTGGGAGTTCGGTACCTTCAATCACTCGGTAAAACACGAAGCGGTCTTCTGCGAGATCGTTTTATCAATCCGGTCCAATCTGGCCCATTCATGGCTCCTTTATGAAACAATTCCCTAAAAAAGAAGTAATGGTTATATGAGGCGATTTCCACCACCCGCCGGCAAAACAAAGCGCTGGAAATGTGCGGGTTCATTTCCGCTTCGTTTCGGGGCTAACGAACGATATAATGATAATAATAAATAAAATTAAATCTTTGAATGGATGAGTTTGCTGTCTGAGGTATAAACATTAAACAGCTTATGATTTCTAATGTTTAATAACTATTTTTTTTTATAAAAATTTTATAGTTTTGTGTTGTCAGATTATATCTGACTATGTAAATTATATAGCCTATGTTACCCGGGCTATTATAATAATAATATCTATGGACGCTTCCACACCACATCAATCTGGTCCTGTACTAAGTATCCGAAGAACTTGTATCACAGGTACCAGACAACGGAAATATATTTATCTAATACTTTTATACTATACACATATTTAAGATTTTTTTATATTATACTTAAATTTAATACAGGTCCAAGACCCAGGAACAATTAAAAACTTTTTGTCCCTTCGGCGGGATTCGAACCCGCGACCTTAGGTTTAAGCGCCAACGCGCTGAACCACTGCGCCACAGAGGATGTTTGTTACTCTTTTAGGCAATAACTACTGAACAGATTTTGATGAATTTTAGTATGGTAGTAGTTTAGACTTTGCAATAACACAAAGGCTACTTTTAATCGCAGCAAAACGTACGGCTTCTATGGGATTTCTTTTTGCGCGTTCGAAGTCGCGGGTAAAATTTAGTATATTTACATCTAAACAAAATATAAATAAAATTATGATAGCATCTTTCAAATTTAAGCTAAGGGATATATTTTTGTAACGATCTTGATACACCTGGGCCCTGGGGCGCCATGACACAATTATGTCAGCTCTAGTGAAACACTGTGGCGAGAGTAAACACTAGAGATGACACGAACACTAAAATTTACCGAATGTTCTGGCCGAACGAATGCAAATATATTCACCCTTATGGCAGTTCCTCCTATCGGTATCAAGTGGCAGAGGCATTAAAAAACTTTGGAATAATACCTGCTGAAATGTTTTAAGGATTTTAATGAATAAAAAAATATAAAGAAAGGGTTAAAACGACAAAAATTTCAGCGGTTAAATTAATTTCTGAACGTTACTACGACTAATAAAACTCTACAAATGTTCGCAACATTTAAAATATAATAATATGAGAACAGCTGCATGATTAAAATAACTACAAAATATTTATAAAAGTATAGTTAATATATAACCACATAAAAGATATTAAAAAAAAAATCCTTTCGTCGCGTAATAAGATATGAGTTATTTCGATTTTTAAATGTCAAATCCGGTTAGCGGTTTCTCAGGCGGTTTGGTTAGCATCGGACTTTATACAGATGTATATTTTTGTGATTCTTTTTTACTGTATAATTTTTACTTCTTTTTTTAGCGTTCTACTAAAACTCCGAGCAAAGCTCAGTCTCCAAGGTACAACAATATTATACAAATTAATATTATACCAATTATTAACAAAAATAGCCGCAGTGCCGAATATTCCCAGCACTATTCGGCAGTAACAACTACGTCACGCGTCTGTCGGGGCGGCTCGTAAAGGCGTCCGTCCACAGGCGCATTAGATCTCCCACTCGACTTAGCCGCCGGATTAGCTGGCATTATTGCAGCTGTTCTTGTGTAGTACTGTAGTAAATTAATGTATAGTCAGTAGAACATAGTCCTACTAAAGGTATTATCCTACTATAGGTACTATGTATGGATGGACTAGCTTTTTCCCACGGCTTCGCCCCCGTAAATGTAGTATCCCACGGGAACACTGTACTTTTCAGGGATAAAAAGAAGTCTATGTTTTAATCTAGAGCCTAAACTACTACCATACCAAATATCATCGAAATCCGTTAAAAGTACTAGGATGGCTGAATGTTGGTTACTCTTTCACGCTAAAACTATTGAACGGATTTTAATAAAATTCGGTATGGTAGTAATTTTAGGTCTGGATTAATACACAGGGTACTTTTTATCCCGAAAAAGTACAGCGTTCCCTTGGAATACGTGGGCGAAAAGCTAGTCAGTAAAAACCAAGATTTCGACGACGAATCGATTACTATGTTGGTTGAAATATAATTGTTTATACTTTGTAAGGACATTTAGAAATACTGCCTGACTTACAATCAAATTAAAAAATGTATTTTTGTTTGAAACCTAATGTATCTTCGAAACCTTGTATTGTGCATTAACCGACTCACGCTTGACCGACATTTATTTGTATTAACAACGCGTTAAAAAGAGTTAACAAAATGGCGACCTAGCGGGCAAACGGCGTGTTTTAATAAATACCGGCCTGTTGTAATCCGCGGCTTTTTATTTTGCTTATATCCGGAGAGAAATCTCTACCCTCGTTCTCTGGTCATAATGTAACATATCCCTTTTTATGATGTTCATAAGCTTAACCGAAATAAAAACCACATAATATATTTGTTATTAAAGCTGAAAAAAGTTTATTCTTTTATACCTTTTTTAGTGTAAAAAGCTAGCTTTACTGCATGAATGTTATATTGTGTGTTCTAGCTATTCAAATACCATTCAAGTTTTACAAAAACTCATTTTCTGCATATTTGTAAAACTCGAGTAATGCTTAGATTGTTCGAATTTTTAAAAAATTTTACTTCGTTGCAATAAAACTTAATGTTAATATAAGCGTTAAATATGAGAGACTGCTGAATCGCCTAAAAAGCTGATAATATCTGAAAATCAAAGTCATTCTCGAAAATGTCCAATCGGATTATAATACGAATTATTATCCATTAAGCGAACGAAACGTGAAAAGAAATTGAATGGCAAATTTTATAAGCCGTAATTATAGCGGACGCATTATAGCCCTCTGTGAGCTGGTCTGAATATTCAGCGGGAGAATTTATAACTCGCCACAACATGTACTTTCTCTTAATATTTGCCTAAACGCAATGATTTCAAAACTAAGTATGGGATATGATGTACATTTGACCTACAACGATATTAATTATAAACAAAAAAAAATTCAAATATAATAATTGACTAAATATTATATTTATAATAAAGTATTTATTCTTTAATTGTTGGCCATTAAAATCGGTATTTAAAAAGAAGAGGAGGTACATAAAGACCTTGCTCAGAATGACATTTCTCTTTTGTAAACTGACCAATGCACAATTTGTTGATTCTAAGTATCCTTACTACTAATTATTGTCCCAAGTTATTGGGAACTACGTTTCGGTCAACTCTGTCCCGGACTGAACTACGTTTCGGTCAACTTTGTCCCGGACTGAACTACGTTCCGATTGAGCTACCGCCAGATCTTCGTCTGATGCGCTTCGTCCCAGATACATTTACATTCCGGACAGTTTCGTACTGGACGAACTACGTCCAGGCAGTTTTCTTGGTTCGCCTGCCTCCTGGAATTGGAAGCACTTTGGGCGTTAGCTCCTGCACCACATGTTCTCCATTGGAACCAGCCTGTTGCGACCCGCCGATCCCCTGATACACATAGAGGCTAAAGCCAGACTTTAAGAGCCTTCTTCGCCCACGCTAACTTCTCTTAACCTTCCTTTGTGAGTTTGTTTTCATAAATCCCCGTAACAATATTGTGTCTTTATATTCGAAACTGTAGTGATATTAAGTATGTTTGAGAACGTTTAGGTTATATTTTAATTAGTGTTTTGAGCTTGTATTTATAATGTGGTTGCAGGTAAAGTAGTAAAATGCCAAGGTGTAAGTAGTATATTAAAAGTCTCAGAAGTATTGTGTTTTTTACTATTGCAATACCAATTTACAAGTATAAAATTGTGTCTATTTACGATTCACCATAAATTCGACTATATGCTGTGATTATAGATATATACTGTGATTGTTTTAGAATTATTTATGTTTTTACCTCATTCCACCTAGTTGCATCACCCAAAATTGCTTTATAAAAATTACATGTACACAAATTAAATGTAAATTTTTGTTCAAAGCGATTTCAAATTTTATTATTTTCAAAGAGACTCTTGAATTGGAAAATAGTCGTCAATCATCTGCAAATAAAAGAGAGTGCATTAAACGACACGTTAGAGGACAGACGAAATAAAGTTTATAAAAGATTTTACTGTAGCCCCGTGTCTGCACCACCGTTCCCCTGTCAGATTAGTTTTCTGCTTTTTACGATCTTATCTTCGAATTACAGACACTTTAAATTTACGTTTAATATTTATTGTTTTCTAGCATTTGTGCGAAACTTCGTCCGCGTGGGTGATAAATTTCAAAGAAGTTTTTTCTTATATATAAATATATATATACGAGTAGTATTTATATACTTATACTATATCTATATCTATATCTATACTTATACTATATCTTTCCCAACACCAACCAACCACCACCAAATTTCGGCACACTCTTTCCAATGGTTGATATTTGGTTAATGAATTAAAAAAAAGGGTACTTACTATACACGTTCAATCATTTGTATTTATTAACAATATAATATTTAATTTCATGGAAATCGGTGAAGATTTTAAATTTTACTGTACAAAGTTTTGACCCCTTATTACTACATAAATACACCCTCAGGGGGTAAATTCTTAACATCCCTGAAACGCTTATTAAATGAAATGTGTTAAAGAGCCTAAATATAAATTTTCATCGTAATCGGTGCTGATTTTTCTATACAAACTTTCGACTCCTATTTCACCTCTTAAGGTTAGAATTTTTCAAAATCTCTTCAGATTGAATTTGCGTCTGTATTATAAATTTTTATTTAATAAAGAAATTTGGACAGTACTTTTGTACTGTCCAAATTTCTTATTTCCACCGTTAGCGGTTAAGCCGTGCGTGCGTCTTTATATTACGTCTCTCATTTTAAATGGCTTTTACTATCCTATCTACTAATATTCATTGATTGTGTATGGATTAAAGGTCTGAAATAAAGAGCTTATTACTATTATTAGTCAGTGAGTAATTTAATTATCTCCTTTTATATAGATTACTGGATGCAAAAAAATATATAGTTCACTGTGCTAGAAATGCTGCAACAAAGGCTGGACGAAGATGACAACAGTCCTTAACTGCCGATGGCAGCTCCTACTTATTTTCTGAGTAGCCTCTACCGGCTACACGTGGCCACTTATTAAAATTATATATGAAAACGAGATCACACTATTCCGGTTCATCTATCGGTTAGTGTTGTTTGTCGCCCGTTTGTGATAAGCCTTAAGGATATGTAGGTCAAAACATGGAGGTCAATCGAGTGAACTGGATGTTTTGAATCCGTCGATAACAAATAACCATAAGTTGAAACACCATAAGTTGAAGAGCCTACGAGTCCTTCGGTAATCTAGCCAAACTTGGCTCGGAGCCAAGGCCCAAAGCCACTGTGTAATATTCTTATACTAGTACCAGTTTTGTCTAATATATAACGATTTGGCAGCTGCACTCGTATACATACGCTTTCAAAATAAAGGAAATATATGCGAGAGTTTCAGAAAACTACAATTTAGAACGGCCATCCGAACTTATTGTATGAGACGCCTGTTTTGTTATTCGTAGCTTTTCAGTCTCTTACACCTATTATGACAATTATATATATAGAAATATGCTATATTCGAAGACTTTTAATATAATAAATAAACTACAGTAGAGAACATCTTTAATAAGATATCTAAACTTTTGATTTAATAATCAAATACTTATAAGGCCTTGACTTTATTAATTTACTGTTTCTTCTGAGAAGTTACTCATATATAAGAAAGAGTACTATTCATTTATGGAATTAAAAAATCAGTTAACTATCCAATTACCATACCATATGTTTGCCGCATTTTTTGTACAGCAGGTACTGTGCATCCAAATTAGTAAAAAAGTTTTACGCAAAATTAATGTAGACATATATTTTATGTGAAAACCTCATAATGGAAATAAGTCAGTATAAAATTGCTATGAAGTTGGCTGTTCCGCTAATGGATTAGTTGGGCTATGACATAGTATAGGATGGCCAGGTTAAACGTTTTGTTTCCCGTTGAAAAAACTAGGTTATAAAATTTGTGAAAAATGGCTGGTTTAATAATATCGTAGTTAATAAAAAATATTTTCAAGTCACCTAGAACTTGTATATTTTATTAATGACATTGCATTTGGATTAGGAAAACTGACAATATTTTTGGTACGAATAACTTTTGTTACCAAGGTTCGTCACAAAAGCTCTATCAACAGTTTTCTTGATAGAGCTTTTGTAACGAGGTAAGCAATGTTCAGTCGGAGAGTATAACACTTTAGTAGATTTGTGTATTTTTGGTCGCGTGTCTCTTTTTTGTTAATACTACATTTGCTTAATCGTGTGAAAAATACATTTGTATCAAACCGAATGCAACGAAAATTACTCGACAGATAATACACAAGTCGCAACACATAAATAAGCATGTTTGACCTCACCCTTAAGCCCAACTTATGATTAGTCCATATCTGCGAAGACCACATAAGGCGCCGGATCCGGAGCTCGACAAGCTGTCATTTCTGTAAATATAATTCGTGACGTTTGTGTCACCTCGCGTCACTTAACGGGGATTTTTGTGTCATTTCGTTTGAGTTGGGTAGGTTATTTAGTATCGCGCCAAAATTATTGACTTTCTGGTGTTGTGACATAAAATATCATAGATATATTAATAAGCGAAATATACAAAAATAACATAAAAAAACATCACGAAATCGCTTTTAAGTCACGCAAACTTTTACCTTTTTTAAGTGATTCAATATTAAATTGGCGTTTATGTGTATCATTGCAGTTAAAATGTAAAATCATTACTGCAAACAAAGTATTTTTACGTATTTATTTGGAAATCAATTAAATAAACTTTTAAAAATACATACTTAATATTAAAAATATGTAATATAAATAATTAGATTATAAAAATACATATTTAAAAACACAATCAAACCTAAGTTAAGCATTAAAATCGTAATAGAATGCAAAAATAACTTTCAGCAAAGGCATAATTGAGTCAAAAACCTAGGGATGAATATAATATTTATTATCTGGAAAGGAATCGTAACAGCCAAGTGCTACGGCGTAGCGCATTGTATACGTAGAGAGTAGAGACATCGCAAAATTTACTATTTTGATTTTATATCGCGATTAATATAATATTATAATAATTTTTACAGTTTCGTTGTACAAAGGTTTTGCTCTGTCTACCCGTCTGTCTGTCTCCTTGTTGCTTATAAGTTGGTGTCCCCTGGCATTAAGATATAAACTTGTTACTTTCCATGACGTTTGATCATGTTAAAAACTTTGAATTAATTTAAAGAAAATCTATTGCACGTTGTTAGCTACGGAACCCTCCTTACATTCTGTAACATATCCTTACATGCTCGTGGTCATTTAATGTATTTAGAATAATAAAAACTTTTTGACACAAAGATTTTGAAAATTGTTTATCTTATACTTTAAACGAGACAATCTTGTATAAATACAATCGTAATCTCGGTAACAGCTGTAAGTATTACCATGAAATTTAGCATGCAGGGAGTGTTGGGAGAGAAAAACGACCTAGCTCGGTTATCCCTAGAAACTGCGCATTTTTAAGTTATGTGTTTTTCTTTTGTCGTGAAACAATACATCAATAATTTCGACTCTTTATATGTCAGTCTGATTGGCAGTTTGGTATGTGTAATTTTTGCGTTGGTAGGAAACTTGTAATGTGGTGGGTTCGAACCCCGGTAGAATATTTTTGTTATCCTTTTTTTTATCTAAGTACTAGAGCTCCGTGCAAAGCACGTTTACCCAGGTACTTACTTGTTATGGGTGGAAATGAAACAAAGAAGTACATTTAGATCGTTCAATGACTCTTTATTTACACAGTGATGTAACTTACAAACAAATATTGAAATCACAACAGACTAACACAAACTTCCTCTAATGTTTGCGCCACTCGTCTCAATGAAACAAAACACATTATTGTATAGAATTTTGAATTATAACACATTTTATTATACTATTTAAATCTTTTTATAAAACAACAATGTTATGATATAATAACGTAATAATTTTTATTCTATGCAGTCAAATCTTTAGACTATGGCCGCGGACAAATATCATATTTTTTAGTTTTGCTTCCTAAAGTTTTTGTAAGTTCATTCATTGTAAATTGTAAAAATAATACAGTTGGAAACAAAAGTTAAGGACCTATTTCATTTGTAATTAAAGCCTTAGTGTCTATTTATTTACAGGCGTATATAATGTACATATGTAAATAATAATTATAATTAGTTTAATTTATATTTAGTTTATTTTGTTAATGTAATGTTTATACAGAATAATAACGATGTCCGTTTCAAGTACTGAAATAGAATTAAAGTTCGATTTTGCAATTCAAATGCAGAACTCAAGATTTTTTTAGATAAAAAGTCTAAAAGCTATTCTGAAGGATAACAATACGTATCCAGCTTATTTAATTATATTAAAGCTGGTTTAATTGGCATTAGTAATTTTAAATACATTACATACACCTGAATAGAAATTTTCTCGTTTAATACAAAATCTAAGTAGATTGGTATGTAAGTAATAAAATTGAAAAGGTACAACATTTTACTAAACTGCAAAGTACCCAACTGTGGACATTTTAATATTAGTTATAAATTATAATCATCATTTGGAATTGATTAATTGCATCGTCCTAATATTTTAATTTTGAATGTCAGTGATACTTAGCCTCGTTTAAGTGACGGACGAATTTCTAAGTCGTATCTAAATCTAATGTAAATGTTCATAAATTTCGCTTTGGCAGTGCTGTAATTATGTTTTGAATGAAATTTCGACAAAGCACATTACGTGTAACTTAATCTGACAGACACGATAACATGCGACCAACTCAGGGACTTGATAAATTGTTCGACTGTGAAAAACAACATCCACATGCGTAATGCGTATATCCTTGGATTTATGTAAATTGTATTGAACTTGCAAATGTCTCATTTCGTCGTTTTCTTGTATACTAATTTAGTAATAGAATTTGGGGCAATATTGCCTTAGATAAATAATAATTGATCATAGTAGATAACCATGTAAAATCATACGAAATTTCACAATAAAACGCAGTACAGATCAACTAAAAATAACTTTTGCTTTTTGCGATATTAACGTTCTTTCTGCAGAAAACGTTGCATACAAATGAAGTAAGACTCCAAAATTGAAAAAATAATTCAATAAGATTTTACTAGTCGATCGTTATAAATGAAACGAACAATTTAATAGATAATAGGCATATCGCCTAAAATGTTTTTCGTCTATTCGATGTTAGACAACATGATAATAGATGATAATCTGGAACCCATTTTTGTAAATCTTAAAAAGTAACGAAGGTACAAACAATTGAAATTTACAATAAGAAAGAGAGCGATATATCGTCCTGTGACGTCACGATGCGCGACCGCCAAACATTTGTCACTAAATATGTGTGGCGGTAGCAGATTGTGTTGTCACAAATCGTTTTGCGAGATGGAGATGGGTAATATTTTCTATTTGCTTATAATTTTCAATCGCGTCAACCCAAATAACTATTTGTGTTAGATATATGTATCTAGATTCAACAATTTTTAAATTTTATTTGTAAAAATGTGATATTAGACACTAGGCAACATCCCCGTTATATTACAGCAGTTCATTGCTCGATGACATCATTGGTAGACTGCGTCAGATCTATCGGTCTTGTGATATGTGATAACATTAACTTTACTCTCAATTCATGACTGGTTTACATTAAATTATTCTAATAGTAGTCAATTCGTTTTAGCGTTAATACTATATCAATAAAATCTTACAAGAAGAGCGAAACATACCATAGAAACATTTCGAAACATATTGTACTATTCTCAAAATATATTATATACATGGTGTCGCTTCAAGTTTTGCCATAATATAACAAAATATAATATAGCTGCACACAACTGATTCACTTATTTCATTACAACACGTAATTGATTGTGTTTATTAATCAATTACTTGTTAAGCATGCCAATCAATAATCAATAATATTGTAAAACACACATAATAAATACCGTGTTCATCGCGGTGCGCGATTCCAAATACGAATAATCAAAAGTTAAAAACTATAACCCGACTACGCAAATTATGTAGCCTATGTTACCCGGGCCATTACTACCAATCTATTGACAGCTCATTTACTAAAATCGAATAAGGTGTTTAGGCTCTACGATGGAACAAACATACATACAGACATACAACTGCCAAACAACATACTGCGAAAATCATTGCGCTTCTTTTAGATTTCGCCGTAGTAGAGTAAAAACTCGTCGCGACGAAATCTTATCGCGGCGATAAACAGCGCAGCGCTTTAAGGCGCTTTAAGTCTTTTGATAAACACGTCGTAGCGCGCTACGAGTGTCTCGGTAGCGGCGCTACGTAATGCTACGGATATTGTAATATTCTTTTGCATTTTGAATTTGCATGGTTACTAGAAATTTATTACTATCATATAGTTTTTCATTGTATGGCAATAACTCCCTTACTAATAAAAACATTATTTTACCAAAATGATAACTTATACAACGTTGCTGTCTCTGTCTGATACGTTGAAAAATTCACTTGACAGACTAAGACAGCAACATTGTATTATCCGTTGTTTAAATATTTCTATTCGTAAGGAGGAAAGTGTGTTGATAACATAACGTCTAAGAATATACTTGTATTATGGCAAAATACCAACACCATATAGGTACGTAATATAGTCATACAAATTTATCAATACTGAGCAACGATCAATTTGTAACATCCAATTATTTTATTACAATAGAAGTCTAACACATAGTTAAATAATATTATTTACACAAAGATAAACCTACAAATAATCATCTAACTGTAAAATCACTTTTTATAGTTGTCTATTTGTATATTTTCACAATTGAAAAAAAAAACTAACTTTACTATAGTTTATATTTTACCGTAAACTATTTGTTAAACAAATGTAGAACCGATGCTTTAGATGTGCTCATCCTGAACATCTGTTGAGAGAAAAAGAACATTAGTTTAATAATAAATAATAATAATAGATAATGTTTCATAATACAAAAAGCATAATTATGTTTGAAGAATAAAACTATATCTTTAGAAGAAGGTGTTTTGAAGATACGTGTTTTTACTTTTAAGCCATTGGACATAAGTAACATTCATGCAAGGAAATCTCGTTTTTTTTTTAATTAGTTAAAGAATTAACGTTATAGTCAACCTAGCAAGAATGATTTCAGAATGATGTGACATGAGTTTCGATATGGTTTTAGAAATTAATGATAGTATGGTATATTTCACATGGATGTGAAAATTATATTGCATGTGCCGAAAATGAATACATCTTAAAATGATTTTATTAAAATTTATAAATGATGTCAGGTTAACTGATTTGTTAAATTTAAAGTTAAGCTTTGTAAAATATATTCAGCTATAAAACGAGTTTTTAAATATTATATTTTGTTCTCGTTCAGTCGCATGTGGGGTAATTTTACTTAGCGTTTAGTTATCATAACAAAATGACATAAATTTGACAGAGCACATAGGTGTCCACAAACAGATGGTTCGGACGGGTACAGTGCGCGGGGGTCTAGGTGCCATGCTGGGGGTACAGACACAGGGGGTCAAACACGGACAACTACAGGATCGGAACAACAACTCCAACTAAATACTTACAGCTTATTAAAAAAAATCTCACCATCGCGGGTATGACCGTTTAATGATCTTTCTCTCCCAAAACGTAAGTAAATTTTGAAAAGAAAATAAACCAATTAATATTTACACAACGAGATTTGACTGCATGAATTACTAATCTAAACAATACGAGTACTATTTATCTAACCACTAGTAACTTGACTAGAATAAATTGTGCCGATTAGTAAACGTATCACGATGACTAACTTCAAACATTTAAAAAGCATAGAATCGTTGTAGTGAAACATAGTACTAGAAGTTTCTTCCTTGGCTAGACGAAATTTTAACGGCAGGCTAAAGGGCACATAGTTACAAGATAACCTTTATATATTTATACTAGTAGTAATTCTAAATCAGTCTAGAAAGTTAAAGGTAGGGTATGTATAACACGAAGTGTGCGGTATCTCATGAGGTAGTGATAGATGCAGCCACAGAGGAGAAATGAACGGTAGGAGAAGTGTATAATTGTAAGTGTAACAAGTAGCTTCGATTGTCAAGGAAGCTGGAAGAGATTTCCACTCTCACAAAATTAATAATAATATTACTACTTTAAAAATTGTACCAATAAAATGTTTGAATGAGTGTTATGTTATATATATTTGTGTGTGTGTGTGTGAATGTGTTGATTCGTGCATTTTATTAAATCTTAAAATACCACACTGAGGTATTTATAAAATTCGTTTAACGGTAAAATTTTGGTAACATAAAAACAAGCCAATATAAAAGATGAATAAACATGAGGAACGTGCATTTCACTATGAATTTTTATTTACAAAACCTTTTATAATTTTTAGTTTTTGCTATTTTTGTGCCGGCTGTAGAGATAAGAGGTATGCTTTCGATTGGAAAACAAGTTTTATGGATGGATTTATTTCTTCAGAATGGCTTTCATAAAAATGTATAATTCATAAGTGTTTGTAGAGTTACAGCTACGAACAGTAAGATATTATTTCTCTTGTATTGAGATAAAATCAATATTGGGATTAACATGAGGTTTAGATTCGATGGTTCCTCGATACCTTTTTATTAACCATGGTTATTGGCGGGTTAAATAGCATATAATTATATTTTAATTGATAAATTGTAGGTGACCATCACGTCATTATCATAGAAAGACTGAGACATTAATATATTATAGATTTAGGAATTATAGACATACATAAAAATAATCTTTTAATAATAAAGTCCTACTACACAAATTTTTCATCATGTTTATATACTCATTAATGTACAAATGAATGTGATCGTCAGAAAAATATTTATAAGGAAGGAAATCTTTGTGTCATTAACTCCAAAAGGAAGTGAGAGAAAATTATATGAAGAATAAGCCGAGATACAGACGCGCAAAGCGTAATTTGAAATATCTTTGTCTGTACCTCTGGAAATACGATTCTATTTCACTGATTTTCTTTATGTAATTAAATTAAAACATGAGTTTTTAAATTAATATCATTATAAAGATATACGATAGTATTTAAATCCACCGTGTTAGTATTTATTAGTATAATAAACCTCTTAAATCTGCAAAGGTTAGGCCAAACAGAGTGTAGAAAAGTAAGCGATTTTTCTTTAAATTTGTGTCTAAAAATAAAGTTTATAATGTCAAAATCATTATCACAAAGCGCCGAATAAATTCGACATGGCCAACCGACAAAACAAAACTAATTGAATCATTATTGATTGTCAATTCTAATTCGAAATGGAATAAAATAAACAGCCACTTAAATATGTATGGTGTGAAATTATAGGTAGCTCTCAGAGAAGTCGAGGTCAGATACGGAGGCTCGTGAGGATCTGGTGTAGTTGGTGGAGGTGCCGTAATCGGAGGTAGCCGTGGCCAGGTCTGCGATGACCGTACCTTGGGTCACGCCGTCCGCCGCCGCCGCCTCCTTCTCAGCCAACTTCTGCTTCAGCACTCGTATCCTCTCTTCTTTCTGTAAAGAGGTAGGGCGGTTAGGTACGTTCCGGGGGTTATTAGATTAAAGTCAGGAAAATAACGCCGTTATATTTTAGTCCTGCAACTTTTTAATTTAGGAACTGATTAGTGATTACTGTACTTTTCGCATTTTCGGTCCATATTTATGTTTCCTTTTGATATACGACTTTTTCTGATTGTAAATAAATGCATATTGCCTACTACCTTTTTCCCGCGGCTCTGCCCGCGTAAATACTGTACCCCAGTACGGGAACTCTGTACTTTTTTGGGATAAAAAGTAGCATATGTGTTAATTCAGAGCTTAAGCTACTACCATACCAAATTTCATCAAAATCCATTCTATAGTTTGTGCGTAAAAGAGTTACAATCATCCATCCATCCAACGTCACAAACTTTCACATTTATAATAGTACTCGTAGTAAGATTGTGGAGGGATGTAGAGTCTACTTTTAGAATTATAGTGTGTTGTCCTTGTCACTGAAAACGAAATCTGCCACTATTATAAGCGCCTCCTGTTCCAGAAGAATCAAAATTTGTACACTTGTTTGTATGTAATTTTTTAATATATACATTATACATATTTATAGAAAGTAATCTCAGTGCTATAAAATTCTATAATTAGACATTATCCATTTAATTATAATTTACTAACGAAAACCACAGTGGTGTAATCGGTGCTTAAGTCGCGTTTCCCCGCGGTAACTCGAATATTAAAACTTTTATTGTTAACTTCTTTGTTGCTCGTTAGCGATTCTGTTTGTTTGTTTTTTTATAATTTTCGCATATTTGATGTTGTAAACTGAATAAATTATTTTATTTGTAGCTTGCCTGAGGCTGCCGTTTGTATAAAAATATATAATAAGAAACACAGTTACAAAATAAGCATTATTTCATACGCTTAACACAAAAAACTAAGATATTTCAAGCAAGCTTGTACCTCATTTATTTTGCTATTTAGGCGGAGGCAAACATTTTGTCCCTCTTTACATATATTATAAAAATAAAAAATCTCTTTGCGTAGATAATCTGTGTTATCAATAAAAACAATCTGAAACGGACGCATTCAATTTTAATCAATCGCTGGTAGGTACTTGGAGGCGAGCCATGCCCCAATGGACGATATCCAGAACCGATCTCTGTATGTAACGGGGAGATAATAGCTTAGATACCTGACATAGCCTCGATCTGTGTTGTTTAGAAAGTGTTTATAAGAAAGCTACCATTGGTTAAGATGGACCAGCTCAGTGGTCCTAACATGTGATTCTCCAATCTTAGATTATCTTTTGCGTTTGTTCTAGGAATATAATCGTAGAATAAATATTACAAAACAAAGCACAAGAAAACACGGCACAGAAATTATCGAAAACGGTGCGATTGTTTCGAGCGAAACAATAAGTTAGCGGCCGTTAACAATGTTAAGCAATAAATATCTCCATTCACTGTGTAGTTAATAATGGACTGAGATCCGAGCCGCCTGACTACATTTACCTACAGCCTCTCATAAATAATAAAGTATATCATACCCGCTAGTTTGAGGGGTAGGTAAATTCTTATGTACAGTGCAGGGCGCCAAACATGCAAAAATATTGTACTAACTTTTCATCGTAATCGGAGCAGATTTGAAGATTTCCGATTTAAACTTTCAACCCCTATTTTTCACCCCTTTAGGGATGGAATTTTTCAAAACTTCCTTCTTAGTGAGCGTCAACGTTTTATATTGAAATAACTGTCCAATTTTCACGTTTCTACCATTAGCGGTTACGGCTGTGCGTGCGCGCATACTCTGTATGTCAGTCAGTAACGACATCTACTTTTATATATAAAACTAGCTTTTGCACGCGACTTTGTCTGCGTGGAGTGTGGACTCCCATAATTACACACCCTTTACCCCAATTGGGGTATGTATTTCGAAAAGCCATTTAACGCATTTCTGCGTCCTATGAACTGCGTGACAAAATTCAACGTAAACCAGATGTTGATATTTCAATTTAAAAACTTTGGACGGGGGGAAATGGGGGCATTTCACTCCCTTAGGGGACGAATTTCATAAAACTATAAAATACATACTTAATAATTTCTATTTATTTCCTCGGATAGTTAACGGCTAATGGTAGAAACGTGAAATCGGGACGGATTTAAAAAAAATTCCCACAAATTTTCAACCCTTAATTTACAACCTTGAATTTATGGTTATATTCAGAGGGTGAATTGTAACAAACCCTGAAATACATATTTAATGAAATGTATTTTTTTTCGCGTTTGCACTGTCAATTAAAACTACTGTCTCCAGTTTCTACTATTACCAGTTACGGGTATGCGAGCGGCTTTACGTCAGTCAGACAATGGGGACATATTTTCCTTATATACGAGTATACATAGATTTTATCAGTGAGGCTTTAAGTGTATTCAGGCGGGTCTGGTATCTCAGTCTATAAACAGAGCTCGCAAATTAGCCGCAGCAGCTGCGATACAAGGCTCACGAAGTGCATTTTACTACTTTGATGTATTTTGGCCGTGGTGCTGGCAGTCGACCAACGATCGTAAAACTTGTAGCTATCACTGATACTAACGCCCAAGGCTATAAGGCTTTGATGTGATTGAATTGAGCTATATGGATTAATTTTCTTTTCTACATTCCCAGTGTTTTTTTTCTATTTTACGTAATACTGCGGTCGTTTTGTAGGGGACATAGCGCTGTTTGTCCTGATTATGGATCACTAATGTTGGGGTAGCAAGGACGACAGAATAATCCTATAACAGATCGCAATAATCCTACTATGGATGGATGGATGGATGGATGTTTGTTATGGGCTACGGTTTTCACGCAAAACCTATTGAACAGATTTTCATGAAATTTGGATGGATGTTTCATGCTCTGGATTAAAACATAGGCTGCTTTTTATCCCAATAAAGTACACTAGGCCCGTGGGATACTTTATTTACGGTAGCGGAGCCGCGGCAAAAAGCTAGCACCTAATGTTATAATCACTGCAAGAGGTGTTTCCTGTAAGTCGTTATTGAATAGTTAAATAAATATTTGTCATCATTTTTGTGTTTACAAATTACTTACACACGAGACTTGCATGTATCGCTTTGACTACTACGACAGCTAAGTTCTCAAAGAAATCAGATCTAGATAATCCTAAGTAGAACTTAAGATCTGATAATTACAAGAAAAGTTTGTTAGAAAACTAATAACATGAGACAAGTCCCAATAAAATATGAACCGCTAAGTAATCGTGTATCCAGTTACAACTGACACATTCCCTATTATCGCGTCGAGTGTTTGTCGCGCGACATAAATAACGATTGTCTACAAACTCGCTCAATCAAAATATGTTACATGTTTTTACTAACTCTTACCATACGACTCCGTCAGCGTGGTAAAATAAATTCTAGGCAACGTTTTCAGATAGCGATTAAAAATTGAACATTTGCAAGAGTTCGAATTGCGAGCGCCATCGAGCTGCAAAGTTCAATTTTGAATCGCTATCATAAAAAGTGAACCCTTAGACTAACAAATAAGCTGTAAAACACCCATTTTGATCTGGTTAGTAGTTTCTACGTAATGCGAGTACAAACTTAGAGACAGACAGATAGAAATTTGCTTCCGTAGTTTTCTAATAGATCTAAATAGTTCTCATAGTAAAATTTGTCTTAGTGTATCTTTCATGTAGGTAAATATTTTGTTCAATTATAATTTCTTATTAGTAGATATTTTAGAAAATAATATATCAAAATCATTCCGTTATCTCCATCGGAAAAATAATGAAATTCCCCACACAACTTTCCCCAACATATATCGGGGATATTACTTGATATATATATTTGTTGTTTCTGTTTTATGTGCCGAAATGTCGCTTCTATTGTTACTTTGTCAAATTATTACCTGCACATGCGACATCATCATCATCATCTTTACATAGATCAAAACATTCATGCTGAACTAGCTTTTGCCCGTAGCTCCGCCCGCATAAATACAGAATACTGTTCTTTTTCGGGATAAAAAGTAGCCTATATTAATCCAAAACTTCATCAAAACCCGATCAGTAGTTTTTTCGTGATATAGTAACAAACGTCCATCCATCCTTTGTCACAAACTTTCACATATAAAATAATAATATATAATTATAATAGTTTATGCTGAATATAAGTCTACTAAAGTAGATAATGGAATATTAGGACAGATGTGCAGTTAATCCGTGATAGAAGTTAATCCTACAAAGATTCGACAAGTTTTGCAAGTTATACAATTTTTTTATGAATAACTAAATAAATAGACTATCTTGAATTTATTGGAGGTGCTTGGCTTTTTCATTTGGGTAATCTTTTTGTAGGATATAGCTTTTTCAGACAAGTACCTAAATATTACAATAAAAAATTATCTTATCTTGACCCCTTTTGCTATTCTATATTTAAGATAAAAAACTTGCTTAAATAAAAATGTTAAAAGTAGTAAAATTTTTGCATGCTTCATTTTGTAATTTTGTAAACTTTACTTTCACACATATAATATTGTTATGTAAACAAAATATTAAAATATATATATATTTTAGTTAAAAAGAATTTGTATCAACTAACTTACAATACGGGCACACACATCACAAACACTTACACACCTCATTTAAACACGAATCCTAGTGGAACTAGTTTCTGAACCCAAGACACACACACTAAACACCACATACTATGTACATACCACACACATACACTATACACCATACATCTTACTTTTTTCGTTCCATCGTTCAAATTGGCTCAAAAATTCAAATCGTTTCGATGCTAAAGTAGTTTATTACTTCAAAAATGAATAAATCGATAACACAGATTTTTACATAATTAAAAAAATGCATTCGTAATTAAAACTTGTATTATTCTCGAGATGATACTCGAGTCATTTTGTCTCAAGTCAGCAGTAAGTAGACATTTGAAAAGAATTTTAATTGCTTCATTAAAATTATTGTCAAGCTTTCAAATTAATATTTGTTGACATAGTGCTTAATTATTAAGAAGATAGCAAGCATGACCTCTAATGACATTTAAAAGTTAAGAATCTTACTATAGGAGAGGTTGCGTAAAAAAATACTTAGAATACTGTTTTAAAGGAGATCGGCAAGTCGCCCTACATTTACTGCCTGGTAAAAAAATACGTGGCCACAAAAAATATTTATTGTAAGTTGTATTTTATGAACATAGGAACAAAAAGAAGCAATAATATTATGCATCAAACTCGGGGGATAAAAGATATAGATATAAAATGACCACGATTACCACAGATAAGTACGAATTTTGTACACGAATTATCTGATATTCGGAGATTTATAACTATTTATTCACAAGTCCTAAAATATAATATTTTTTAATATAATAGCTTTTTAAGTACTACAAAACCACATATGTTCGAAACTTGACGCTCTTGATGGAAAATCGGGCAGGATTCGCTAGTGTCCTTTAATCAGAAAGTACTAAGTCGCAAGTTGTAGTCTATTTGCGTTAAGATGACAGTGAATGATGAGTACAATGTACATAATTATTATGTCAAAATTGACAAAGTTATAGTAAGCCATTTTGACGTATGATTCACTGTTTTCTTAACGTCTATATTTTTATCTATATTTTTTTATAAGAAAAACCATACGAGGTTTCTGAAAAAAAAAATCACTGGCAATTAGAAAATTAAACGACTGTGAGCCACGCGGCATACCTTACCCAAGCGGAAACACACAATACGGACATTACTTCAAGCTTTTCTATTCTTTGACGCCATGGTAGCTCGGGCCAAGCCGGCCTATTCGTGCTGAAGTATAGCTTTCCAACATTTTTAGTCGTATCATCGCTCTGATTAAACTGGCCCATTTGTGTCATAGCAGGGTTTTGAGAAAAAAAGAGATTACCATAGCGATGAGTTTCTGCAGCTCCTCGTTTTCCTGCACGAGTTCTCGGTAGCGCTCCTCGTCAGCGGGGGCGGAGCCCGAACCCGAGCCCCGGCCCGGCTCCACGCGCTCCGTCGGGTGCCGGATCACCTCTATCACCTGCGGAATTCACAATCATTAATAACACGTAATTATAAGTACTCTGTTCAATTAATCTTAAAGTAAACAAAAATATGAATTCGACCGAAAATAATGTGTTATTTCTTTATTGGAAGGTAAATAAGGATTAAATAGGATCTGAATGGAATAGGTATAGATTGTGTCACGGTAATCATTATAGCCCATAAAATGTGGAGTAAAGGTGAGTTCAAACGAAGTTGCGACACGACGCAATACAGCATGTACTTTTAAAAAGCGATACAAAATCGAAATTCCGCGACGTCGCGCCACTCAACGCTACTACAGCATCTTCAAGTATATAATATATTATTACAGTATCTTCAAGCATCGCGTCTCGGTGTGAACTTAACCTAAAGCGTTATTTTGTGACATTCAGCTTAAAGGCTAATTCATATATGTAAATATATTCTGGATAAGCCAGAATGGCAAGAACAGCGGCGTGCATTGAATATACGAAACCGTATTGCATATTATACATAATAAACATACCTACACATTACCAAGTTTGAGCTAATTTTTATCATTGCAAAATCATAAACAATAAAATTGGTTAATATATCATTACATCACCTTAAATATTAACTTTTGAGTGCAATAATATTATTAGTTTAGTATAAATATTTTTTATGAGTCTCACGTAGGAACCGTTTAGGAGTCTGCTGATGAAATCGGACACAGATAAATTAAAAGAAATGTTTAGTCAAGAGATAATACTTCTTTTTACTCTAAACCATTTAAGCCGTTATTGCTTCAGACTAATAGTAATACTCTTAGGGCTCTATCTTTAATGCCACAGAGACTGAGTAATGAGCTGTTGATGACAGCAATCTAGAAGATGTCTCAAGTAATATTGGCCTAAATACTGAGAGGAAATGTAGAGTTAGCGGCAAGTAGACATGTCCGTTAACATCAGCAAACTCTTTTGCGTTTATGGTGTTAGTTGCCCCCACCCTGGGGGTAACGCGTAGTTAGTTGTGCTTTAATTTTTCAAATAATGTAAATCCGCATTCTACAGAAGCTGTAGGCTCGCAACCGCCGCGGGCGCGGGTGAAAACCTCTTTGTGAGTTTTTAGCCTAAGTGTAGAGAAGTGTATATCTTTTAAACGTCAAGTTATTATTGTGAAAAAAAAAAAACATTCTGTATTATTGCACGATTCGATAGTATCGCTAGTAAGAAACAATTTCTGGGAAGTAATTGTGAGCGAAAAACTTGAGAATAGAGCTTATTTTTAGCATATTATTAATTCCCATACATTTCTTCAAAAATATGAGGCATTTTAATAAAATATAACACTTTTCTGAAGTTTGTAGTATACCATTGCTACCCAAATTTTTTTCCTTAATAGCAATACTATGAAATAGTGCAATAATACAGAATATATTTTTTTAAACTTTTTTAACCTTTAACCCTCATTCACTTAAATATCTTTCATGGTTTAGAGATTTTTCATCATGCAATAAAGTGACATACATTTTAAGCCCTTTCATTTGATATAATATGTCTTGTAGTGCTACAAGGGTGGGGACGTTTTGCCCCTTCTATCTTCTTCTATCGTTACCATTCTAGTCGGTACCATCCAAACAATATCCTATAATATTAATTTATAGAACTCACATTAAAATTTGGAAGATTGAGTAGAGAAATAGTTAAAATTTTAGCCGAATTAAAAAGGGGAATTATCTAGAAAATAATATTTATTTCATACTTTTTTGTGTAATTTACTTTGGAAATTGGTGTAGTTTTTTGTTTAAATTTTTAATGATATTTGTTAAATTATTATTAATACATTGTAAGAACGTTTAAATTAAATGATCGAATGTATAATAATATTAATACGCGCTAAGCTTCCAATAGGTATTGTAAATAAGATGATGATGATGATTACTGTAAGTTACATAGTGGCATATGCTAAAAGTTCTTTAAACAATGCCGAGTTAGTGCTTTTGGATCCAGGGTATACCTTGGTGCAAAATATTATTTTTTGGTAGCATATGCTGGTGTTACTTCAGAAAAAGTAAAAATGATTACATGTGTCCATATAAATTTCGAGGAGTTTCCTCGATTCCTTATGGATACCATCATCAGGTATCCACTTTAGTGACTAAAGGACCAATTTCGAATTATACCCATTACAACAACAAAATAATTTTGCAAATACTTCCATAAACGGCAGAGTAATGTTCAAAAATATCCATGTCGGTGCAAAATACTATGAGAAGTACCTTTTGTATCATCATAATGTGAAATGTATGGTGTGATGATGGTGGTGATGATGATGATTCCTCTAATTGACATAGTGGCATATGCTTATAGTTCTTTAAGTAACGCCGAAATCCCCAAAAATGTATCCATAAGGTGTCAAGAGTTCTGTTCAGTACTTTTAGATCCAGTGTATACCTTGGAGCAAATTCTTACTTTTTGGTAGCATATGCTTGGACTACTTTAGAAAAAGTCGAAATCACCATATGTTTCCATATAAAACTGGTCCACAGACAGCGGAGTAATCGCTGAACATGTCGGTCGGTGTCGGAAGTCGGTTAAAAATAAAGTTAAATTCACTACCTCACTCACCATGCGTTTGTATAATAATTGAGGGTTAGTTAAAATTGTTAATCTTTTTTTTACATTACATAAACAACATTTAATTTTTTATTGCATATTTTGAGGCAAAATAGTACTAACAAAGTGGAAACTTAATAATTAAATTATGAATTATGGTCGAATTTCGACCACAGGGCGATCTATATATTTTTTTGCATAAAGAGTACTAAAATATGAGCATGTTATCAGAAGAAACAGTAGGTACATTAAAAAACAATATTCTTAAAAGTTGAGCGATTTGTTTACAGAATTTTGCAAGTATCGTGAATACGCTCCATACAAACGTTGCCGAAAGTATGACGTCACGCTTTGTAAAATTGTATGAAAATATAAATATGTCCGAAATTCGTGGGCTTGAGTTCATACTTGCAATGTACTTTTTTTTAATTTATCAAGTAGATACGTCAATATATCTGAATAAATAAATTAAACTAAATATTTTACATGCAGTCCACTACCCTACTTAAAAGTATTTTTTATACATTAATAATTATCGTTTACATATTAATATTGTATAGACATTAGACATGACGTAACATATTTAACGCACTATAAAGATAACTTATCGTCGAACTCTTTTTGCACGTCTCTACCATTCAATACTCTATGGCTAAAAATATTAGAGTATATGTCAATCAGAATCGATCGAGTCCTTTTATTGAGTTTCTGCGATGAAGTCGTTAGCGCTTGGGATCGGTGCAAACGGGCTACCGGCAACCGCGACCGGCCGCCAACTGTCATCACAATAATGACACTTGAGTGACAAAATGAGTCGTCGTTGCCGGTGGCGGTAGCGCGCAATAGCGCGGTGTAGCGGGTCTCGGCAAGTTAAATATATGATTATTATTTTTAATCAAAAAATTAAAACTGACTTCCAAAGTAAAAATACACAACAAAGTATGAATTCTTATTTTCTAAATGATTCCCCTTTTAAATTCGGCAAAATTTTTACTACTTATCTACTAGATCTTCATGATTTTGAAGTCGGTACTATACAGCCGACCTCCTTTTTGGAAGTAGGTAAAAAAATTGTGTAGGCACCGTTTGTGCTGAGACGAACAAATGAGTTTATAAACGACGAAATACGTTTTTAATTAATGTATTTTACGACGAAAATTAATGTCTATTCACATAATTAATTAATTACATAATATCGTACGTACGTATACGTAGAATATGTGTAACGAAATTGATGACACTATTAAGACATTATCATACAGACATAAAATCAAAAAGTTTAGAATCACCTCTAAGAATAACATACCTTTATTGAAAAACGTGAACGAACAAGATAAATATGTTAAAGCTTTAAAACAATATATTACTAATATAAAAGTAGTAGAAAACGATGATGTAGAGACATACTATTATGAAATTAACCAAGAAATCGATAATAGTTTGAATTCTGTAATATATAGTAATAAGAATAAAAAAAGAAACTATACCATTTCAGACGAAATCAAAAATCTTTTACAAACTTCTTTATATTTTCGATTCTTTAAACCAAACTAATTAATAAAAAACACAACAACAGAAGAAAAAAATACAAAATGATTTCAATTTTATTTCTAGTAATAATTGAAAAACATCTTAAGAAGTCGGGAAACGTTGAAAAAGGACTAAGCGAATTAACAACCACCAAAAAATGGATTCCTACTTTGAATTTATCAAAGAAAGAATTTCTCAAAGAAGTAACAATATCAAGATCAGGAATAATGAAAGCTGCCACAGAATTTTATAAAAATCTCTACGCTTGTAAAGAACCACCAAGTACCATAACTCTACACATACAAGAAAATATGTAGAGATGAATCGTCCACTGTATCTAGCGTTCATCGATTACGCCGAAGGCGTTTGACTCTATACCCCGTAACAGTATGTGGAGAGCCCTCCAAGAATATAAAGTACCATTCGACCCTATAGAACTCATACAAGATATATATAAGAAAAGCACAAGTAGAGTAAATATACTAGACAAAACAGGCACTGAGATAAATATATGTAGAGGCGTTCGTCAAGGCGACCCCCTATTATATAGAATAGATTATATAATATATAGAATTTTGATTAGGTACTATCCTACAAGAAATAATAAAGTCTTTAAAGTGGGAAAACAAAGGTATATACATCAATGGCAAATTCCATGGTAATCTCAGGTTCGCAGATGATATTGTTCTTTTTGCAGAAAACTCATCAAAATTGGAGTAAATGATAGACATAATTAATTGTATTAGTAACGAAATAGGGCTAGACCTAAACAAAATAAAAACAAAAGTTATGACGAACAGCATAAAAACACCCATATATGTTAAAGACGTACTACTGGAATATGTCCAGGAGTCCTGGGCAAACTAGTATCTTTTAAAGCATAGATTCTAGACACCAAGATAACTTAATGAGACGCTTAAACATGGCCTGGAATAAATTTTGGAACTTCAGAGAAATTCTTAAGTCAAGCACATCAATGAAGCTTATGAAAATTGTAATAGACACTTGTGTTTTACTCTCTCTCCTATATGCATCCCAAAACATGGATTTTTAATAAACAATTAATAACAACACACCGTACGAGACAGTCCCACTGTTACTATTTTTAAAAGACGTTTGAAAGAACACTACCTCGAATCTCTATCCATATAAATACTGTTATTATATATACATATAGTATTTATATATTATAGGCATATTATTATATTACTTATAGTATTTAGGTATTGTATTTTATATTAATTATTTTGATAGTGTATATATTATTACATATTATAATATTTTATTTATGTTTTAGTATAGACATAATATGTAAATGTATTTGTAATTGTGCACGTTCTATCTGCTTTCTTTTATCCCTTTTCTCTCCGTAGGGCTGCTGGAAGAAATTTCTTTTTAGAAATAAGCAGAACCTTTGTGTCATTTTTTCATGTAAAGTGTAATGTTTTAAATGTTTCTTGTGTACAATAAATTGTTAAATAAAAAATAAATAAAAATACAGCCACGGCACGAAGCATAATGAACATAACACAAAAAAAGAAGTGCAGAAATAAGAAAAGCAACAAAATTGATAGATACTCTAGAACATAGTAAAAGACAGAAATTGAAATGGGCCGGCAATGTTGCGCGCATGAGAGAGGACAGATGGGCTAAAAATGTAACTTTATGGAAGGGAACTGTAGGAATGAGAACTAGAGGCAGACCGGCAGAAAGATGGCTCGATGAAATTATAAAAGGAGCAGGAAAGGATTGGACAATTAAAGCAATGGCAGAATAGTCTGGAGAAATATGGAGGAGGCCTTCACTATACAGGGGTCCTTGATAAATATAAATAACGAATAAATATTAAATTGAATGTAATTAGGCTAGAAATTAAGTACGAATTATTATTATACACAAATTAAATGATCATTAAATAATTCTAATTAATCTAAATAGGAAAAAATAATCTTATTATAAAAATAGAAAATGTTATGATTAATTTAAAAACAATAGATATGAAATATTAATATTGTATAATATTTTTATTGCTATCCATGATTGTTTCTTTTCCTCTGTATTTAATACTGAATTGCATGTACCTATTTAATTTAAAAATAGTTATGTCATATTATAATATGTAATATTATATATAATATGTTTGTTAAAATTGTATTTTTAAGGAAATAAAAAGCTTTATTATTATTATTATTATTATTATTATTATTATTATTATTAATAATAATATTAAAAGACATGCCAAAATGTTACAATTAGATACACATACATTTTAATTATTTACTTGTTATAAAAAGGCAAAGGTAAACGTAAAATACGCTCTTAATGTTGATTTAAAAGGCTCTCTAATGGAAACAGGCACAATATTTCCTAATTAATACTCACTTGAATCTTGTTTACCATTCACGGTGGAAATTTTAGGGGAAAAGAAACGTAATTTGGGTAACACTCTCATAGGCCTAAAAACCTTTTTACGTGACATATCTTGCCTCCGTCTCGGTGTAGTTGCTTAAACATTACACTACGATTTAATTTATCAACATCGTTTTATGTTTTATCTTGTACCTTAAATGAGCAATTCTTGTATATAAATTTATAATCAGAATCTCGGAGCTTCAACAAATCAAGCTTCAACAATTTCCATGAAATTTCGTATGCAGGCGGTTTTAGGGGTAAAATCGTGAATTTTTGAGTTTTTATGTTTTTTTATTTCGTTGCGTGATAAGTTAAGAGATATTTCGCTCGTTATTTGTCAAACCGCGTGGCTCAGCTACATATGAATAGGACTTTTTGTTAGCAAATTGGTATGTCGGGTTCGAGTCTCGGTCGAACATAGGAATATTTTTAATATTTTTATGATAATTTTTAAAATCCATACAGCCATATGTTATTTTTTACTAGAACAACGTACTAGAACAATGAGAAGAGCTCGGTCTCCCAGGCACTTATGATTATTGTAATATATAATAATGATGAGACATCACTCCGATTTCGATGAAACCAGGCCAGCTACGCAGGAATCATTTTATAGTGCCCAAGTGTGTTGCAATACACAGAGCACTCTCTTTTCCTTTACTCTCGTAACCCAGTGGAATTACAAGACTATCCTATGCATGGCTCATCTTTGTTGTCAGATAATCAGGTGATCAGCCTGCATTGTCCTAACCAGACTATTTTTTCACATTTTTTGTTGTTCCAACGCGAGGATCGAACTCACGACCTCCGGAGTCTACAGCCAAGCTCTAAACTAAGTTTAGATCTTGGCTCTTGACTATTATAATATAAAATATAGAGTGTAGCTTGTGTCATGGAAACGGTCATCTGTTGTACGCAAACCAGCAGTAAAATTACCACAAAATGGCGGCACGTAAAAGTACAAAATTTGAACTTTTGATTTTTGTAACTTTGAAGCAAAATTATATTATTAAAAACAATTCGAATATAGAAAACTGCATGTACGCTACAATAATAATTGAGATTTGAGGCAAGGATAGAGAGTTTTACATTTTTAATTAATTAAAATACCATAAACCTTTACTTGTGTTAGCGGAACTGTGTACGAAACAGTATCGATAAAAAAATTCTTCAGTACTCGGTGTGAATAAATATGGCCATTCATTACAACGTTGATAGTTGAAACGAACAGTCTCACTAAAACGATGCTTTTCGTTGATAGAAAAAGTTTTTGAGTTATAGAAGTGGACGTAAAGAAATGAGCTTTCGAAGTGGATGCAGTAGAAATATTACATGCGGAATTATTATAGGGAAGAATAACAACTTAGCTCGTAAACAAAATAGACGTTCTCGTAAATTAGTAGAAATTCAGCGTAGTCGTTATGTATCATTCAGGGTATTGATTGGCATGGTCGATAGTTATCTAAACTAAAATTATAGAGAGGAAAGATTTGTTTGTTTGTTTGCATTTAATAAGGTCCGACTACTGGACCGATTTTGATGAAAGCCACAGATATAATAGAATAGACCACGGGAAGCGAATATAATATGCTACTTTACATCGTAAAATGTACGGTTCCGATGGGATTCTTTTTTACGCGCACGAAGTCGTGGGCAGAATCTGGTAATCATATCATCTTACAACATTAACATTATATAATACTAGCGACCGGCCCTAGCTTCTCACGGGTGCAAGTTATATACTACATAGTGTAAAACAAAGTCGTTTTTTCTGTCTGTCTCTATGTGTTTAGATCTTTAAAACTACGCAATGTATTTTATTGCGGATTTTTTTTAAATAGATAGTGATTCAAGAGGATGGTTTATACGTATATAACATGCATAATATAGTAGAGAAACACGGATAATTTAAGTGGTTTCTATTGTCGTAAATAAACACATTTTTTTTGCTTACATTGCAAACGCTGGCTGAACCCTACGAGATAGATCGTAATAATGTAATGTACACATTAAAAAGTTCTACAAAAAAGTCCGCAATGGTATACATATTGTATATCTATCTCTTAGGGATAACCCACAATAAACATTTTTATCCTTTACTTTTTACGAGAAGTAATGGCTTATATACGAAGCGATTTTAAGCAATACAGCATTAATCCTTATCCAATGAAGTACCTTAAATATATTGTGCATTTAATATAGATCAATATGGCCTTTTAAAGCATGCAATTTAAATTAATATTTTCGAAGATATTACAGATTTAAAATGCAGGGACATATAGCGGTTTACTTAATAAATCATGGTGCCCGTGCCCAGTTCATACTTATTATATATGGTATTATATACATATATTATGTATGGTATTTTCAGAAGCTATCTAGACGGATAAAGTATGATCCTTATCAAATTAAATACGTTACTCACTATAAGCATTTTATACACATTATAGTAAGCACTTGAAACCATACAGATTAAATTAATATCTTATATATAGAAGATATCGTAAAATTTATATTCAAGCCCGATAAATATATATCAAACAGTCTCGCACGTTGCATTGAGGTGATAGGGTTCCGTTTTTACCCATTGGGTACGAAACCCTAAAAACCTTTTCAATATTATATACAGAAGTATATTGTAGTGAGTAGAGTTATTTGCTGAAGAAGTTTTTTCTCCAAGAACACTATTCCACGCGGGCAAAAGCTACATATAAACCTTCCTCTTGAATCACTCTATCTATTTCTGAAAACTGCATTATACATCAGTTTAATAGTTTAAAAGATCTAAGCGAACAGATAAGGAAGCGACTTCATTTTATACTACACAGTAAATATTTAGATATATAATCAAGGCATTAAAGTATTCTATATATTTACCTAATATCTTGTAAATGTATAATAATCTGAAATTAAATGGGAAAATAATATTTAGCCTTACTAACTCGTTATTACTGAGATTGTTTAAAGTAAAATAGATGTAGATTGCGAATCTAGATCCTTTCGACGACACCGTTATTCCAGTTTCATTGAGATTTAGCTTAATATTTGAAAATAATAGTAGTAAAATAATAAAAGTTAATTAATTAGCAGGTTTTGAAGTTTTAACCTACTTTTTGTTATTTAATTTTATATCATAAAAATAGATTTAATTATTAATTTTAAAATACAATATATTTTTATTTCAATGAATATCTATAGAAGATTGGATTAGGTATAAAATTCCAATTTACCATAATAGTCATCACCAAAAACTTTTTTAAATTCTTTGTATAATACTCCATTCTATTAAGCTTGAGTGAGTAAAAATAACGAAATAGCATAAAATATAATAGCATTCATAATGGAAATGAAAGAAAGCTCCCAAGGGTACAAACACACTTCGTATTAAAATAAAGTCAAGGAAAAGTAACCGTAAAAAACCGTAAAAAAACGTTTTACTTAAATAATTTGGTCAATAATCGAAGATTCTAAAGTGAAATACTACAGGGATTCGGGAACAAAATTGGTCACTTAGAGAATTGTAAGTTTAGCGCTCAGACTAAAGAGTTACACACATCACTGCCAACTATTTTAAGTGGAAAATCTTTAAGAATAATACGTTACATAATTTTGAAGCTGTCTTAGGGAAGATTTCACCAATGAAATTTAACGCGATCAGGATACGCAAAGCTCGCTTTGTTTTGTAAAAAAAAAAACTACTTATGTAAAAATCCAAATTGCATTTCACCACCATAAACTAAACTTGTTTCTGGCTAAGCTGAGTTTAAGTTCTGAACTTATGATTTCGTTGGTTTATTTTCGTTGAACGTGTTTAAATGCTGAGACTGCTCGTCACGAGATGACAGTTGTCATGTTTGTGTTTTATATCGTACTTTTTATTGTGAACTAGCTGTCCCGACACACGTTGTTCTGTCTTAACTATTAATTGGAACATATAAAAAACTACACCTCCAATATTTCTCACCGTTTAGCCAAATTGGTCTAGCCATTCTCGAGACAGGTTTTGCAATTCATTTTTGTAATATATAAGATGGTGAAATCACTCCTAAGGATCTTTCGTTGAGTTTTAGTAGCGAAGGGACTTATAGGTTTATCCGTAAAAGAGATAGTAAACGCTATAATATTACAATATTTGTCAATTCTTATTTGTGACTTATCTACAAGTTGCCTTTATGGCTTGGCAGTTAATTATTTTGTTTAATAAACAAGAATTAAATTAAATTTAATTTAATAAAAGCAACGTGTTTTTAAAGTATTTACAGTCAGTGTGCACAGTTTAAGGGCGTAGGTATGTTAAAGATTTATCATTTAAAACTGCGAACGAACTTTCCAGAAGTTTAAGTTAGCTTTATTTTAGAACAATGTGAATTATTCAAATGAAAGTCGATCTTCCGGTAGACACAATGTCGTTTTCCAATTCAATTGTAGGTACATTCATCCGCTATTTCGCTACGAAGCCACGAATATTGACGAGGAAATATTTTATAAGTCACGTTTTAATGTTTACATTGAGATTAATGAATAATTCTAATGATGATTTTGCTACTTTGAATTCCTAAAAAGTATTTTATATAATATATTATGCACTTATTTTTATTATATACCTCTACTGATAATATAAACGTGATATTTTGTATGTATGGATGTGTGGACGTTTGTTATTCTTTCACGCAATAATTACTGAACGGTTTTTGATGCAATTTGGTTTCGTTAGACTCTGGATTAACACATATGCAGCTTTTTATCGCAGAAAAACTGAACGGTTCCTGCGAGATTTCTTCTCCTTCTATCTAGTTTGACATTCAAAGTCTTGCAATAAAACGTGTGTCTTCTTGTATAGTGAATAAAGTTTAATTTTTAATAACTGTCTTTAAAATGCAGCGCCTCGTCTCGTTTCGGTGTGTACTAACGTTAAGTATCCACCGTCGCGTTAACAATTGACAACTGGCTACATCATAAAATTCCTATTAAAATTTCATAACGAGTGTCAAAATGAATGGTAACGATTCTCGGTTCATCGTCTATTATTTGATCAATTAAAAGCTGTCGGCGTCACGCCATCAAGCCCGATAGACGTAGCTTGCTGTAATTATAATGGAGTTACTTTTCCGATACTGTTGCCGAAAATTCATTAATAGCATACTCGTCAAGGTTCCATAATCAACAACAATCTCGAATGCTGTCCGAAGGGCGGTTCTGCTAATTAAATCCTGTGCTAATACAGTTACGATCCAGTCTCTTGACTGAACGGTATATATATCGGTATGTTAAAACTGCAGAATGGCACAGGGGCGACACTCTCTACAGATGACAGCTCGAGCACGGGCGAATGTCAGCCATGTTGACGCAAGCCTAAGCTTGACACCGAAATAATTTTAGACGTCGCGTCAGACAAATCTATCATAAATACTATGAAATTATATTGTCAATTATAACTAAGCACGAAACCTGCCCTGTGAACGAAAGTCTTGGCTGGAAAAAACTCAAGCCCCGCTTGCCGTGCGCATACCCGGCATACGTCTAGCCACGCACGTGTAGCTGCGAGCTGTCAATCGTGTAAGTCTATCGAATGACGGTTCTTTACGTTAGTATAGAATAAATATATATTCTTAGAAAATGGTGTTCTCATAAACGTCCAACCAACGTCAAACCCGTTTTGATTGGTCAACTCAATAAAATCAGTTTATTATATCATTTATAATTCAATAACAGTAAAATGAAAGTGTAAGTTAATTACGAGAATCGGGATTCTGCTTGTAAGTTTATCTGTATATATCTTTGCAATAACAAAACCTCGAGATTAAAAACTAAAACTATGAGAATAATGCTATTTGGTTACTTTTATGAGTGAATTTCTAGCTACATGGACAACAAAGTTCTACAAAATTCAAATGTCTTCGTATATAGCCATAACATTATTATATCAAGAGTGAAGATATCAACTCCAACAGTATACTGTTGCCTATAGACTATTGAAAAAAATTTTTTTCGTCTAACCAATGCTACATAATATAATGTTAATAAATAATCTTAAACCCATTTCTTTATATCTTAAAAAATAACAAAGATACAAACAATAGGCTTCTTGACCTTGTTTTTATTTATGTCTTAAACGCTTCATAATTGTTTCATTACACACAAAATATAATATATACTTTATTTTGTAACTTATGAAACCTACAAAAAAATATTTAAAAAATACACTTTTTACTGTGACGCCTGCAGATTACAAATATTTAATACTAGTAGTATTAAATATTTGTAATCTGCAGGGCTATTACGTAACTTCGTAGGAATTCATGTAAATGCTTGTTTAAATTCTCCCAGCCAATTGATGTCGGGGTATAACGCAACTATGTACTTATGAAACTATGTTGGTCATGAAGATTGAACTATTGTTGTATTGAAATTTGCGTTTTGTTGTGTGTATTATTGAAATTAAATTCTATGCTATTAATTAAATAAGTTGTGTACTTTAAAACACCGCCGATGTTTTAATTTAATATTTACAACTATTTATATAATTTTCGAAAACTGCCATCATGTGTAATATCGAAACGCAATGTTACTTTACGTCAAAATTACAAACCATGCCAAACAATAACATAACATAAAATATGTTAAACAATTTCGCATTTAAAATAAGTTTAATCAATTTCGATTTTATAGAAAAGAAGTAAGTTTCGATATTATTGAATTCTATATCAATCGGACTATAGTCCGTAGTAAATGGCGGTGTGACGTTCCGTTTGACGTTTCGACATAAATAACTTTTTAAGATGTCATGAACTATTTATTTAAAGAAACGATCCGTTTCACTGTTACATATATGTGTTTGGTGTGTTTGTGTCGTGCCGGAAGTTACTTCGAGGTGTTTTCATCAGTGGAAATTTAAAAACAAAAATACATATTTTTAAATCAACTTTATTTATCAATCTTAAGTTTTTAATTTATGATATCGCTAGAATATGTTTTTCTAAGCCAATTACTAAAGGAAATACTCCTTCAATGTATGAAACTAAATATTACTATTTAAACTTGCAATACGAAAGACAGAAATACGGTCGGAGTGACGTCATTGCTATAGTCTGCCGTACATTTTTCACAGCGAAACTCGTTTTGCAAGAAAGACATAGACAGTATTTTTGTTTGCTTAAAATTTTTAATTGCGTAAACCGAAACAACTTTTCCTTTAAATTAGTTTTGAAATCTTTATTTTAGATATAAGTTTGCCTATTCATCAGCAATTAATTATATTTAATTTCCTACTCTATTAAAGATCAATAGAACTGACATACCTTTTTTTTGTCGCAGGGGAAAAGCTTTATGCCTCCCCCGGGTCGGGTGGCCCGGTGGTATGTGGGACTCCCGGCGACATTTTGATGATCTGTCACCGATACTTTACCCACTAAAACCACCTGCGGATTACCGTCAGCCACTGTGAAGGGAAGTATCCCGGATCTGTGTAACAAGGACCTGTGTAAGGACACCCCCCGCGACCGGCCGGTCTCTCTCTGAAAAGGACTTCCACCAAAATTAGGGGCAGAAGGCAGAACTGACATACCTGAACATAAAAATACCCGCAAAGCAATATCTTTGAGAGCAGTAACTGACCTGCATTTGACGGGAGTAACGTTAACAAGGATTGAAAAATGTAGCCGTTGTGTTCCAATAGAGGCTTGTGTGCAAAGAGCAACGAAATATTAACTACCCCTTACTATCATAACACTTTTCAAATATAAATTTATAAGAAACATAGACAAAACAGTTGTAACCTTACGTAATAATAAAACAAATTCGAAATTCGAATTAAAAAGTGAAAAGATTTTGCTTACGAGACTGGATTAATATTAGTAAATTCAACATTTTGCAAAACTTAAGTCGTCATCAATTCTACTACGTGAAATAATGTAAAAATAATAATGTGAAAGTTTGTGAGGAGGATGGAAGGCGCTATCGAATATATATATATTCGATAGCGCGATTCAGGATTGTGGCGCTAATTGGTCCGCCACAGATGGATGGATGTTTGTTACTCTTTCACGCAAAAAATGCTGAATCGATTCTGATGAAATTCAGTAGGGTAGTAGTTAAGGCTCTGGATTAAAAGAAAGGCTACATTTTATCCCGAAAAAGTACTGTTATCCCGTGGATATACGGTGGAGTCGCGGGGTAAAGCTAGTGATAGATCGCATTTTACGCACGTTGGTGGTAGAAAATAGTTTTGATTTCAGCGCAAGCACGTCACATCATTATTACTCATGAGATTCAAGTAAAACGAACGTAAATAAAAACTTCAAAGTCAAATAAATAAGTGCTTTTACGTGCGCACTTCACGTCTCATATGAGGCTGGAGGATTCTCGAGGGTCTAGAAATGTCCTTAGTCATTCTCTCTCGTTAGCATAAAAGTGCCGTTAATATTGAATTCCTATATGCCAATGTATTTTCGGTAAAAACCAAGTAAAAAAGGTTGATAAATATCGTTGGCTGCAGTATTTTAATATACATTGGAATTATCTCGATACTCTATATATTTATTAGTCAGGCAAATGATACATAGAACGAGGGTTTTTAAATTCGTGACATCTGACAGCTTTTTGACACGACAAGGACTGTCGTGCTACCAAGCGCCACCTGGTGACTGTAAAAGAATCGAAAATTCTTATTGACCGTTTTTTAAACCATTTACGCCACAAGATGACGCTTTGTGTGAGTTGGGTCTACCCCCTAACGGCAGAAAAACACACTAAAACCCTCATTGGTTAGTTAGTAGCAATTCAAAATGTGTTCACATCAAACAGAAGAATGAATCGAGAATCACTAGTAACGATTCAATGCAGTTTGTTTACTGCGAAATATTTCTATGTTCGCTGTTAAGAACACTTTACCCGTGAGTAATTTATCTTCCTTCGTCTCATGTGCTGAGAAAATACGAAAATATCCGCATTCTGCCGTTCTCTAAAAGGCGGTACAAACGGGAAAAGAAATTCCTCCAATGAAATAAAGACATTTCGGCCATTTTCATAAAAAAAGTATAATTCCCAACCAATAAACCTGTTCTCTGCTACACTACCGTTATCATGAATTTATGTGGGGTAGGGTAGAAATAACAAATGTGTATATTTGCGTTTTCTTTGATATGCATTGTAAGCCTCAAAATACACATTTTACATTATATAGGTACGTATCTGAATTAAATAAATAAAAAACAATCTTCTTGTTATAATTTCAAGGCAATTAATATAAAAATATGTACCTGGGAGACAGAGCTATGCTCGAAGTTCTAGTAGTACAGAAATATGTAAGATAGGTATTTAAAAAAATCACAAAAATTTTAGTCTGGGATTCAGTCTGGCGTTCATAGATATTATTATTATTATTATTGTTACTTGCACCCAAGACCCTAATTTGCCAACAAAGCTACTACTAGAGCCAGGCGCTATAAAGAGCGAAGTCTTACTACTATTATAAATGTGAAAATTTGTGAGACTGGATTTAAATTTACTAGGTAAAACTTATTTAATTCATTAGGTTGTTGCTTGAGCATATGACTCGTAGGTATTACACTCAGTTTTATTGAAACAGCAACAACACGACACTTGTAGGGATTGAGATCCAGACCATTTAGAAAATAATACTGCTCAAGAGGCGAGATGTCAGCCTGGAGTATAGATGCATCAGATTGAGACGATATAGTTAAGAATATTTTCATGCCATCTGCGAAGCAAAGTAATTGAGATGAGTGTAAAAAATTTTGAATGTCGTTACCCATGATATTGAAAAGAAGAGGACCAAAAAACGATCGCTGGGGAATACTACTATCCCAACTAGAAATATAATTTTTAACCACTACAGCTTGGGACTTTCGGTCTATATAGGAATTACCATCTAAGAAGATTCCCTGAGACTCCCATGGATGCAAGCTTCTTAATAAGTATAGTATGATATATACGGTCAAAAAATTTGAGTATTCAGTGTATAATACTACAATATGTACTACAGTGTAGTACAGGGTACAACTTGCTTACCAGCTTCCATGGCCTGCGTTAGGTAGCAGTGGCGTAGGTTCTTATAACACCATTCCTATCGGCTTCACTTACCACTTACCTTTTGAAGAACCTCATCCAAATCCCTACCTACTATACAGACTAGGCTTCCCTATGAAGGAGAACCAGCCTTCGCCACTGTTAGGTAGTCATTAAAAATCACCAAGTTCGAGACTGTGGATCTTCTACTAAGAAACCCATGTTGAAAGGAACCAAAATAGGTCTTCAGAACCGGAAAAATTGATTATATATTTTAGGCTCAAGAACTTAACTACTATACACAACTTTGAAATGAGTCTATAATTTGTAACATTGGTTTTAGGTTCCTTTTTATGTACCGGGTTATAGACGCGTATTTCCATATATCTGGGACAACTCCCTTCCTCAATGCATCGCAATCGAAGTAGCATAGTAGAGAAGTAGTAGATATTATATAAAATTGGGCTGGCAAGTTGTCTGGTTTGGCTGATTTAGAAGTATCAAGCTCCAACAAAAGTTTCTTGACCACATCATATTGAATATTCACCTTAATGTGAAACTAAAACATCAATCGGCGAACTGGGATTAACATTACCGGGTTGGCGTACCGGAGCTGGAGGTGTCTGGGTGAAGTTGGAAAGAAAATAAGATGAAAAAGTGTCACATATTTCACTACCTGTACTTCCGTGCAGTCTTAAGTATAACAATTTACTTGTAAATTTACAAGTAAATATAAGTTATACTTAAGACTGCACGGAAAAGTAGTTTACTCAGGCCTGTATTCAGAAATCGTTCTCAAACTCGTTCTCAAGACCTTTCTTGGCTGAGACAGTCTCAAGTAACGATTAGCTTCTTAAGCTGTTCTTTAATTTATAGTATGATCTCAAGAGAGTACAGACATCTACACGACAAAGAACTAATGAAATAACGTTTCGTTACACTTCTACAAAAAACGGATTTATTGATTATACATTCCTTTAATTTTTCTTTTTAAAAATATAATATTTAATATATTAAATAACAAAAAAAGTTTGGTCTGTATTTTTTAAATTAAAAAAAAAACGATTTTCATTAATTTTCACGTAGATATTAATATTTATTATTCTCTAACATTATAATATCCTTCTTTTTACAACAACTACGTAAAACGGAATGCGAATCATTGCCATTCGAAAAAAAGTTCTTCCTCATTCAGAAGTTTTATGAATAAAATTAAAAACAAGGGCACGGTGTACTGGATGAAGTCTGTTAAATAATCTAAAACCTAGAACAAACACAAGCATTTAGGGTTAGTACCAGCGTTTTATTTTGTTACATTATGTACATAAAGTTTCAATAAAATGAGTATTTACAAAACACAGAACAGATTAAAGGTTGATAGGGCGAGGAATTGCAGGAATAGAGAATCATGTAATGAGGATAGCCGATTTTTTTATAACTTATTTTGTATTGAGTATGTAGTGTAAATTCTGAGTTTGTTTAATCGTAAGTTTTTACTTTTATAATCGTAACACAACCAAAAACATAATATTGTACTGTATCCCAAGCTGTACTCACGTCAAGGTTTGACTGTACGCACAAAACCGCATCTCAAGTAACAGTTTAACACCAATGACAGCGTACTTGAGTAAAGAGTCTCGTTTAATAATACGTTCGCACTCTCTTGATACGCCGTATTTACTTATTTAAATAATCTAAAGTGACTAACTCTAGAGTAATACATAAAGCACTATGTAGGCCATAGGAGGTTAACTGGCACCAGGGGGTTTAGGCATTCCACTACCTTGAATACGTCGTTTAAAATGACTAAGTGTAGTATTCTACCCTGGAAGTTTCATACTTGGAGTAAAATACATTACTTTTATCACGAAAAAGTTCAATGTTCCGTGAGATACTTTATTTACACGAGCGGTGCCGCAGACAAAAGCTAGTAACTTATATCTTATTACGCAATGAAAAAAAAAACATTTAAAAACTAAAAAAGTCCCGCTTTAGCTGAGATGAAACCAAGCTAGATTGATTTTTCACTCCCAAAACCCTCTGCGTACTAAACGTCATGAAAATTGTTGAAGCCGTTTCCGAGATTCAGATTATAAATATATATACAAGAATTGCTCGTTCAAAGTATAGGAATAAAGTAATTTATTTCATTTTACAAGATAATTTATTTTCTAAAGTGTAAAATGTAATCCATCTGCGAAACACCTTCAATAGACAAAAGCTTTGCGTGACCAATACAAAGCACGTGTCTTTGGAGAACGTTAAGCAAAACGTGTTTTGCCTAGACAAAGAATGTCTAGGTTTTCTGTATTTCAAAGTGAGTTAATATCTTTTAATTGTTTGGAAGTTTGATATGTAAAATATTATGTTTAATTTTAAAGCTTATTTTAAATTAAAACAACTAGCTGCTTAATGTGGGAATGAATTCTCAATTGATATGTTTGCTTTATAAGGTTCTGTCGTACTCAAGGAACCCTTATAGTTTCACTTTGTATGACCGTCTGTCTGTCTGTCTGTTTGTCCACCCTACTAGATTCTATAATTATTAATATAAATGGATGAAACTTCTTACAGTAATATTAGGTCCTTACATATGAAATTGGCGTTTTCTCGTACTGGCCACTTTGATCTCAAATATATCTGCTTTGGTTAGGAATTCCAATATCAAATTATACCGCTATTTACTCATGCATTTGTGTTTCGAAAACCGTAATTCATTTGTTTTTTCCTCTTTGGATTCTTCCTTTGCGTTACACTGTTTACAAAATGTAAAACTTGAAATATCGTATTATTTTGGAGTACGAGTTCCACCGTGGCACCAGTGCTGCAGAAACGGCTCGAAGGATTAATGATGTGTATAGCGGGGGTGTCGCAAAAGAAAACACAGTGCGTTTTTGGTACCAACGTTTTCGTTCTGGAAATTTCGACCTGCAGAACAAGCCCCGTGGACGGCCGGAGACCAAAGTTGATAATGAAGAATTGAAGGCTATTGTGGAAGCGGATCCATCGCAAACCACGTCTGAGTTAGCTGCATACTGCGGTGTTAGTGATAAAACTGTTTTAATCCACTTGAAGCTATTTGGGCAGGTGAAACAGCTTGAAAGGTGGGTACCTCATGAATTGAGTGCAGCAAACCGACAAACGCGCGTCGACTGCTGCGTTACATTATTCAACCGGCACTATAATGATTTTAAATGGGATTTTAAATCAAATCATTACCTGTGATGAAAAATGGATCCTGTACGATAATCTCAAACGCTCATCGCAATGGCTGAACCCTGGCGAACCAACCAAAGCCTGCCCTAAGCGAAAATTGACTCAGAAAAAGTTATCTGTGAGCGTTTGGTGGACTAGTGCCGGTGTCATTCACTACAGCTTTCTTAAATCTGGCCAAACAATTACGGCAGATGTCTATTGCCAGCAACTACAAATCATGATGGAAAAGCTAGCTGCTAAACAACCGAGGTTGATCATTCGCTCTAGGCCACTGCTGCTTCAGGACAACGCTAGACCACACACTGCATAACAGACGGCTACCAAATTAGATGAGCTTCAATTGGAATGTCTAAGACATCCACCGTACTCCCCGTACCTTGCTCCAACAGATTACAATTTTTTTACTACCTATGAGATGGCAAAAGTGCATAGATAGCAATGGTATATACTTTGATTAACTAAATATATTATGTTTAAAAAAATCGAATTGATGTTGTAGATTGTGTATAGATTTCGGGTTTTTCATAAAAACATGAATATTTTTATATTTTAGTGGTGGCTCTCCATACATGTGAAGAGGGGATGAAAAATATTCTTTCATTCTTTCCCATCGTGTGGGGTATCGTCTAATAGGTATTTTTAAATAAAGTCATTTCGTCAAGGTCATCGGCCTCCAAAGTTGTTGTTTATAAGTTGGCTAACTTGATATAAACTTGTAAATTTTTATGACGATTGGCCGTGCGAAAAACTCTTCAGGGAAACTCGGCGTCTCTCTAACGAGACAATCGAAAAATGGCTGCCGCACGCCACACGCCCACCAGAGCACTCGCACCGCACGTTTTCGCGGTTACGCGTCGAAATGCAACGTAATTATTGTGCAGTTGATGGCTGCAGTGTAGTAGTTTAACAACTAAATTTAGTAGTTTTGACCTCTTTAGCAGGCACTTAGTTCTTAGTAGTTTTCTTTTGTAGGAAATAGCCTCCAGCCAGATAAATTAGAAAAAGCGTTATTAAATAAGTTACCTATTGAAAATTTTAAAATTGCAATACCTACTTATTTAAGAATTTATGGATTTTCCTCCGCTTTGCTGTTTTCCTTAATATTATATACTTACCTATTAAAATTATTCACGCAATTTAGGATATTTACAACTATAAATTTTAATAATCGAGAATTCAATAAAGGTTAAAAATGTATAAAGCGCTTACGAGTTACGGTACATTACTTACATATTGCGTACTTATGGTAGATTTTTTTTCGCTGCGAAAGGCAGATATGATTATTAAGATATTGTAGGCTATTTTAGCGTAAGTATTTTCGCTTTTGTATGGGAGTGATGTATCTGTTACGTAGAAAATATTTATTATTCTGTGTTATTATGTGTTAATATTTATTATTCTATAACTTTTATATTAATTCGAAGAAAACCTAATGCGCGTTGATAGCTACGGAACCCTCCATAGACATATCCTGATATGCTCTTGGTAAGCTTATTTATTTTATAGTTCTACAAACTAGGTAAAAACAATAGAAAATCCCTCACCTTAGGCACAAATATTAGCGCCATGCTCAGGAAGCAGCAGAACACGATCGCGAGTGACACAAACGCAAATGCCGCGTCCTGCTGACTGGCTATCACCAGCGTCACCGGCGCCGTGATAAGGCAGAGCACCACCACGTTGTAGATGCTCATGCCCACGTAGCGGGAGTCGTTGATCTGACGCACCTTCACTGACCGCGTCTCGTAGGCTAGGAATAGCCCGAAGACTAGGACTAGGCCTTTGTAGCCGTACATCACACCTGGAAAAAAGAATGCGAGGGAAGATTTAATTTTATTACCCAACTTAATTAATAACCTGAACCAAATATTGATTTTGACAAAATTTAAAAATTTATGCAATTTATACTATATTATTGTATTATACTAGTATTTTCACGCGGCTCCGCCTGCATAAATATAATATCGAATATCCCACGGGAGTACTGTACTTTTTCGGGATAAAAAGTAGCCTATTTTTTAATCTACAGCCTAAACTACTACCACACTAAATTTCATCGAAATCCGTTCAGTAGTTTTTGCGTGAAAGAGTAACTAACAAACATCCATCCATCCTCACAAACTTTCACATGTATAATAAGTACAGTAGGATATTGTACCTATCAAGTCAAGGTGCGATTTTAGTTCATTGCAAAGTATATACATCCTTCTCACATTGCGGAGTTTTTGGTGTATAATCAGTGATGATGAAGGTAATTTCATAGACGAGGATGACATAGATTTCGTTGATTCATACCCCAACTAAGTACCTTATTATTTACACTTTACCTACACATAAATCAATCTTAGAATTACCCTGGGTTTTCCCTTGTTTAGTCGAATGTGCCCTTCATTCAAAAAACACAATTACATTGAGGCATACTTAAGGCGAGGGTGAAAAAAACTAATTTGTCTTACAATTTAACCGAGTCTTTAATGGTGAGTTCGCACGCAATACATAAACGCCCGGAAGACTCGCTGAGCCTAACAGAATTAAAATAATTATTTTCTTGAGCTTTCATTTTTTTAAAAGGTTATACCTTTTAAAAAAATGCTAACGGAGGTCTAACAAAAAATTTTTTCGTCTATATTTATACAAATCACGGGACTTTCACTGGCATATAGCTGATGTTATAAGGTGTTACATAGGCTACTTTATCTTAGGGTTCCGTTTAAAAATATAGGGCTCCGTTTCCATTAGTTTTAAGCTAACGAAGTTGCGGGCTGGTGTTAGTTCGAAAAATAAATATATACCTTTACATGGAGTATTTAGGTTCTACAGGTTAGGTTTTTACAGGTATTAGTAACCCAATCTACGCAATGAAATATATGTTTACATACAATTAATATTCTTAACCCTGGAGGATAATTCTTTTTTTTTATGATTGCTTTATCTTAAGGCGGCTGACCTTATCATAGCAACTAGCAGTTACTCAACTGTATAAAACAATTTTTTAATTAATTAGATAGAACAGGTTTAATAAAATACCTAACAATATTAATAGTAACCCCCAATGAAATTCAATGAACTTTTAAATTTGAGATATTTTTGGCTTTTTACGAACTAGAATTCGATTGATAATTGAATGTTGATTCATTTTATTATCAATCAAAATACGTTGAACTTTTAGCATAATTAGTTCACATTCTGTTTTTGTTTCGAACTCGATTCCATTCGAATTCTGAGCTGGATTCTTCATGGAATTAATGAATACGTTATAATTTCAACTTTATTCATCGGAATGACGTTTCACTATTACAATGTAAAATGTAAAAGTTTCGCAACAAAGAGAGTTAGATGTGATTAATAAACTTAAAATTAAATTTTCCATCCCTCCGCTACAGGCGCGCGGTTTACTTTAGCATAATGAATGTTATTCCATTTTGACATTTTCGTGAAGAATAATGAGTCACACTAAAAACATTTTAGGCTTGGACTATATATGCTCCGGAATCCGGAAGGCCGTAGAAAACTCTGAGCATTAAAAATAGAACTCTGCGCTAGTACCTACAATAGAGTTGAAAATTAATGTTTAGTGTGTTGAGCTGTCATATATGACATTTGACTCGATACTGTTCTGAATAAATTGAGTGTTCGATTTTCAACTCTTTTGTAATAGTGCAGAGTTTATATTTTCAATGCTCAGAATTTTCTACGGTCTTCCGGATTCCGGAGCATATAGTCCTGAGAAGCACGAAGTCGAGCCATACTAACGCGGCGCTCTTCATGTGCAACTTCTTGTTCTTCTTCACTCCTTTCATTCGCAATGTTTGAATCCTAGTTGCATTACGGCTTTGTCGATTCGATCGTCTTGGTAGCGGCATTGTTAATGATAATATCGACACAATAAGCTAATAGAAACTCTAAACAAACACATCAACCGGTCAACTTTAAAGTTTCAAATTGTCAAATTTTCAACCATACTTGACCATAGACAACATTACATTTAGCTGTCAGTTGCATTTTGTTATACCACGTTTTATGTCACGTCCCACGGGAACGGGATTTAAAGTTCTTTATCCGTCTCCTGGTTCTAAGCTACTTCCCCACAAATTTCAGCCAAATCGGTTCAGCCTTTCTTGAGTAATAAATAGTGTAACTAACACGACATTCTTTTATATATAAACACACCGGCATATTTAGCGGAACACAAAGGTCCATAATTAAAAAAATGTGGTTTTATTTTAAAATCAACTTACTACACTTCTTTTGTTATTTAAAGTTTCATTTGTTTTACTTAAAATGAGATCACATTAAGAACAGATTTTGCGAGTAAAGGCTATTTGTGAAAAATGGTACATTTTTGAACTTTTCATGTAATCGGGAAAAGTGAAAATTAATATTAAAATAAAAATTAATTAAATTAGAAAAATGGTGATTTATATCGCGTATTTCCTCCACGTGCTCTTGTGTGGGTGAACTGCGATTCGCAGTTCACCCACATTGGCAGGAGCTGGAATTCTGGACTGTAAACAAGGGTCTCAGCCAATCACAGCAAGCCAGACAAGCCAGCCAATGCCATGCCTTGCCGAGGCCCCCACCACTCGCCAACGCCAGCCAGCCGTGCCTCGCTGGTGGGGAGCAAGCCTTAAATACCCTGTACTCGCTCATTTTGCTGATTTTTTGGTATCGAGTCAAATTGTTAAGCAGAAACTCTGCCCAATTATTTTGTGAAAGTGATTAAAGTATTAAGTAATAGTGGTCAAATTGTTACTCCACGTTTTATTTCACCCTGGTTTACAATCAGAAGTGGGATGAAAAGAAATCGACCTCGAGAGGAAGATCGGCATTTGGTTCGGCCGCCAGGGTGGAGTGATTCATCGCCACTACGAGATAATATCCCCGACCCACATGAAGATTCGCCACCTCCCGCCAGAAAAATGCTCAAAAATCTTCTCGAGCATGAGGTGCAGAGGGCTGTTCGTGACCTCAATGCAGAATTACCCACATCTGCTAAAACGAGAGAACATCGAGCTGCTTCGTTGATTCCCGAGTTTGACCCCGACAACGAGGACTGCACAGTAGTGGCCTGGATCAGGAAAATTGAGCAGCTAGGCGAGATACACGGATGGGATGATAAAACAAAAACATTTTACCTCCAAGACAAATTAAGAGGTTAAGCCAGGAAGTGGTATAATAGACTAGAAGATTACGGTTACAGTTGGGAAGATTGGAAGCTGATGCTGATAAGAGCTTTTCCTCGTTATCGTGATTACGGAAATTTGTTAGAAGAGATCAGGACGATAGACTAAAACAAATTATTGAACAGCTGAAAGCAAATTCGGCGGATACAAGCATTACTAATAACTACGTTATTGTGGATGATAGGCTCTATAGGAAAACGCCTAATGGAAATCGTTTGGTAGTCCCCGATTTGGCAAGATGGCGAATAGTTCAAATGCATCACGATGATGTAGGCCATGTAGTGTTAGATAGGTGTATGGCACTTATAAAGAACGATTACTGGTTCCCTAAAATGACACGATTCATTCGCAAATACGTTTCTTCATGTTTACATTGTGCATATGGTAAGGGAGAACATGGAAAAAAACAAGGTTTATTAAATCCCATACCTAAGCCTACTGAGCCGATGCGAATGATTTATGTCGATCTTCTAGGTCCTTTCTGTAGGTCAAAGAAAGGTTATACTTATTTGTTGGTCATCACTGATGCCTTTTCGAAGTTTGTAATTTCAGAACCTGTACGAACGGTGAATTCTGTAAAAACAATTAGAGTTCTTAAGATAATTTTTAGCCTGTTCGGTTATCCAAATCGTGTCGTAACCGATCATGGAAAAGCATTTACCAGTAGATATTTTAAGAAATTTGCTACCGATAAACAATTTAAACATATTTTAAATGCCATTGCATGCCCCAGAGCCAACGGGCAGGTAGAGCGGACAAATCGTACCATACTCGACGCATTACGGGTTATAGATTCGAGCGAAGCATCTCCTAACTGGGTTAATTGTTTACCGGGTATAGTCTGGGGTATCAACAACTCCCTAAATTCCAGCACAGGTTACAAACCATATGACCTCATGTTTGCTCGTAGCGGTCGACCACGGTGTGACGTTGAAATTCCTGACAGACCTGTCGAGCCAGCGGCAGCTAGGCGGGAGAAGGCAAGTGCACGAATTAAGAAAGCGTCAGAACGTATGAAGCGTAACTTTGATAAGAGGCGTAAACCCGCTCGTATTTATAAGAAAGGGGATCTAGTGCTCTGGAAACAAGCTCCCACCAATAGTGCATCTAAAGTGAATACCAAGTTAGATGACTTATATTCTGGTCCCTATAAAATTGTAAAAGTAGTTGGTAATGACAGATATAGGATCTGCAGCATAAAAGGGCTAAGGGGATACAAAAGTTTCACTGGTTTAGTAGCTGCGGATTCATTGAGACCCTATAGAAGCGTGGCTCCTATATCTGACTCTGCCAGCAGCTCCGATGAACAATTAGAAACGGAAGACCTGATTGATCTATTAGAAAGCTAGTTGATTTGGTATTAATTGTGGCGTTCTCCCAATTGCGGGAGCAACTGTTTCAGGATGGCCGAGTGTAAACAAGGGTCTCAGCCAATCACAGCAAGCCAGACAAGCCAGCCAATGCCATGCCTTGCCGAGGCCCCCACCACTCGCCAACGCCAGCCAGCCGTGCCTCGCTGGTGGAGAGCAAGCCTTAAATACCCTGTACTCGCTCATTTTGCTGATTTTTTGGTATCGAGTCAAATTGTTAAGCAGAAACTCTGCCCAATTATTTTGTGAAAGTGATTAAAGTATTAAGTAATAGTGGTCAAATTGTTACTCCACGTTTTATTTCACCCTGGTTTACAGGACTTAACTTTTCTTTTCAGCAGGTCCTAAACGTGCTCCATTGGGTTCATATCCGGTGATCTCGCCGGCCACTCCATAACAGTGATACTCATATCATTAAGATAAGGTTGAGTTACCCGAGCGGTATGCGGCCGAGCATTATCCTGCATAAAAACAAAATCGTCACCGATATATGGGGCACACGGTACCACATTTTCTTCTAAAACTAATCTGATATAGCGGTCCGCAGTCAGACTCCCTCTGTCAATCACTACCAAGTCTGTGCGAGCTCCCAAACAAATGCCCGCCCAAACCATTATTGAACCACCACCGTATGCAACTGTAGTTTCAAAATTTGTCTGAATGTATCGTTCTCCTTTGTGTCTGTATATTCTTTGCCTGCCGTCAATTTGATTTCAGAGAATTCTGCACTCATCACTAAACAATACCTTACTTAATTGGTCCGCGTTCCAAAGTCGATGTTCCTGAGCAAAAGTTAACCTGTTTCTACGATGATTTCCCTCGAGCCTTGGAGCCTTGGCGGGCACAAATGAACCCAAACCAGCTTCTTCGAACCTTCTTCGTACCGTACGCTCACTTACGGTTACACACTGTACTGCTTCTAACTCATATCGGGCTTGGACGGCCGTCAAACGGGGGTTCCTACGTACACGAAGCCGAATGAAACGATCATCCCTACTCGAAGTGCGTCTTTTTCTGCCTTGTCCTGCTCTTCTTACATAAGTACCGGTCTCCCTGAACCGTTGGATACTGCGATGGATCGTTGAAACTGGTCGACGAAGATCTCTGGATATCACTCTGTAGGTTTGACCATTTCTTCGCATTTCGAGTGCCCTGGCAATCCTCGTTGGGGCTAAGTTAGGCATAATTCAGTACTCAACTCCAAAAAGATACGCGATTAAAAAAATACTAACAAAAAACAGTATTTCAATGAAATTTTTAATCAAACTCAGAAGGAAGAAATACTCGACGTTCGCTCCAGATAAGGTGTATTTGAATAAAATTAAAACAATTGCATAAAATGTGATATTCAGTTGTTTTCTTAATTTGAAAATATTTTTTTTTTAATTAAATGACGTATAAACCAGCCAACAACATTATATGATACTGATATCAAACCTTTATTTTATGTTCCGCTAAATATGCCGGTATGTGTATGTATGTAAAAACCTAAATAAAGTGAAAAAGTATATAAAAAAATTATGTGATATTATTATGAACATGAATTTCCACCAATAACCAACAAAACAGTCAATCAATTATATCAAAGCGGCATACACGGCTGAATTACTGGCACTGTATTATAAATTAAAGTTAAAGAAAAAATCACAGTATATATGGTTTAATACCCAATGTAAGAAATTGAAATGAATTCCAAATTACATTCAAATAAAGTGCCAGATATTTAAACCACATAATAATAAATTAATTACGCGAATCATAAATATAAATGTATAGAAGCTGAAATCCATAATTTATATAAGCAAAGTAATAATATCGGAACCCATTTACAAGTATTTCATACGGAACTAGCTCATCGATTACACCCATCCGAACTGGACTGGTTACAAAGAGAAGTACAACAAGACATAAATAATAGAACATATAACAGCATGGAAAAAAAACCGATAGATCGCGACGCGCGATCCGATAGTTTGCGGAACATCTTAACAATAATGGACATCATTTTGACCCAGATAAAGACATAAAATATTTGCATATACTACCAAAAAGTCGGAAAATGGATGCGTTAGCAGCTTTAGAAATAAATAGATATAAAAAGGGGGAAATTTTCTAAATCATCAATCATGTATTTCGAATTCTATTTCATTGGACATATAATTATATAGCTTAAATTATATTTAATTTGAACTATATAATTATGTACCCTACCTACATAATTAGTTTACTTACATCAAATAAGTATGAACATAAACGTGCATCGTACAAACTTAGGAGTTATCAGAAATTTTGTACATGTGACCATACATATCGTATCCTGCGAGCGAGTGACGTCACCTGCCGGTACGACTTGTATGGGTGATTTTCACAAGACTCGCAAAAGTGCTTCAAACAATCCGATTGATTTTTATTAGTACACTGTTCCTTTGGTAAACTTTCTTATTTTCAAGAGCTATATTTATTTAAGTAATAAATAAATTACAGGCAAGTTACCCTATTAGTGAATTCATACCTAGTGAAAAGGCGCATCCCATTTACTTGAATCACCTCGGTTCTAGAACCTTCTAAAATGTAAAGGCTGAACAAAATGCTGCCAACAGCACAAAGCTGATTCAAGATCGCGCTTCGTTAATCCGCGGCTTTTCGCTTATATTAATCCGCTCATAAAAAACGTTAAAGCATTTTTTTGTATAACTTAAGATTAAATTGAAAAGATGAAAATAATAAAATTTAAGAGCATAGATCAATTTGTACTATCAGGGAATCTTATTTATAAGCAAGTTGAGTGTTCTCATAATTTATTTGAATTATAATGATGACATGCAGACACAATACAATTGTCAAAAACATGTCAGTTTGATATAATAATATAATACGAACAAATTATGACAACGGTCAACCTGCTTAAGAATTAGATTCCCTGATATATCATAGTATACATAAAAGTCAACCTATAATAATATAACAATCTGTTCATTGTTTTTATGGGACTTACTTGTGCCACTTGCTTACTTAATAATTGCTACAACGGTAGATGATATACTAATTGATTTGTTACAGCAAAACCCTGGCGACTACACGGAACTGTACCCGACTACATCCTGTGTAGTTCATAGTCGGAGTTTGGGAACTGTCCGGGCTTCACAATAACTAAATTATATATATTGTGTCACAATATTGCAGTTCAAAATACTCGTTTTATTTTGTTTGTCGATGAGTTTCAGTTTGATTTCACTTTTAAGTTATTTAAGGGCGAGTTTACATCGCGGCGATACGTGACGCTGCGCTTTTAAGATAGCTACTCAAAATTGAACTGTATTCACTACACAAAAAGATACATGTTTTATATGACTCAGTCATACACGGCACGTGCGCTGTGCAGCGAGCTGCCACTTTACATTTGAGCTCTTACAATGAAATGTATTGTGTAATTAATATCTTAAATATGCAGCGCTATGTCGAGCATCATTTTGTTTCGGTGTGGGTTGACTCTGTTACACTGTTGACTCATTACATTTTTTTTGGTTTCGTAAATCAACAAACTTGGATCAGAGCATCATATTGTAAGAAATATTTGTTGTATTTATCGAATATTTAAAGTAGGTACTCGCCTATTAAAAATTATGGTCTCCAATAGTCCAATTGTCACGTCTGTAATCATGTTTTTGCTTACTTGTAATATTGTTGCCTTACTAAAAAGATTTCAAAAATACCCCATGCTGTGTCGACATGAAACACACATTTGACACATTTGACAGAAAAATTCTTTATACAAGAAAAAGTAACGCCATCTTGATTTAATAAGACTGTATTCCGCGGAAAACAAATGGGTTGTTTGGGGACATTTGGGTGTAGACACTTTTTGCCTCGACATGCCTCATCTTTATTATGTACGTCTATGCATTACTAAGAAAATAGTTAATATTACATACCCAACCACACGGTGTTATGTTCGCTCTCACAGTGTTCCAATTCGGGTCGAATGTGTACATCGTCATCGTTGTGACTGGGGGCCTCTAGGGGGAATATCTCCACCCGTCTCTGTAGGGGGTCCCGGAGCTGCCACGCCGTCAGTATGGCCACGTCCACCACGAGAAGACCCCCCACCATAGTGTATAGCTTCCAGCCGTGCATGCGTTTCTGAAAGAAATCCTGGTTTTGAATTGCAGTCTACAATGTTTTATAGTCCTCCACTATTTGGACACCATGAGGCAACCGGAGATTTTATATATCTAAATTACGTAACGACACCTGCGGAACATCAGGTGAACGATCATTTTGTTTGTATTGGTTAATCGCAATTACTATATCGTATAGTGCTAGATAACCCATATTTTATTGAGGAACTTGAGAGCTACAAGTCGTGGGCATCAGCCCGTAAATGAAATAAGTTAAAAATGGAAAAACAATAAAATATATGACAATCGTTATGGCACAAAGCCAGAATAGCTAGGAAAATGGCTTAATTTATAGCTTCAGCTCCACTTATGAGATAGCGTTTATGCGCAGTGAGATTAAATGCGGGGTTTACACGGGTGACTAAAGCCGCACGACGTTTGCCACGCGGCGAAAATTACAGGCGGTATATTTATGTAATGTGTATAGATCTCGGTGGTTTTAGCGGTGGCTCGCTATACATGTGAATTGGGGATGATAAATATTTTTCAATCTATCCTATCATGTGGGATATCATTGTATAGGTATTTCAAAATAAAAACCAGGTTTAATTCATGACTTTTTTTAAAAGTCAACCATTTTTAAGTAATCGGCCTCCAAAGTGGCTTATAAGTTATCCCCCCCTTGGCATTTCTAAACTATATGAGATAGAAACTTATAAGTTTCCATGCTGATAGATCATACTAAAAATTTTTAAAAATGAAAAAAATGCAAAATTATTTTGAGCGAAAACTGACAATAGCTTTTGAAGAAGGTAATTCAAAGAAAACCTATTTTAAACTAAAGGGTTTTGCTCTACAACAATCTCACCTTTGTTATGTCTGTATTTGGTCAACGATTAATCGTAGATATGACGTTGCAAAGACAATATTTTTAATCTTTCTAATACTTTTCGAAAAGCCAATAGAAAAAAAAACTATGCATATTCCCCATTTAGGTAGCGTTTGACTATCCGGCCATTTAATTGGCAGCAATTACAGTTTACTGGCGATTAATAGATAATCCGGAGATAGAATGAGGTAAATAAAAACAAAGACCGGAAAAAGACAAACATGTATTTAAATGATACGTATGTACCTAACGTTGAAATTACTTGAAAATATCTTTTGATTTATTCGTGTAAGTTAATTCCTTCGACCCAGCTTTGCAACCCTTTTATGGGATTTCTCCTTAATACTGGTTTCAACATATTGCAGGTCAGTGGCGTGGGGTTCCTATAACTCAATTCCTATCGGCTTCACTTATCACTTGTTTTTTTATGACCTTCTTCTAAATTCCAACCTATTAGGGCTTCCTCATGGAGGAGAAGCAGTCGTCGCCACTGTTGTAGGTACAGCCTTTTCGAAGGGCATGTTCGAAACCTTTGTGTGAAAATGATGTTTTGTTCAAGATTGTCACTTAACACGCACGAAATCATCACCTTCTACTGTATTTTATAAAAACTAAGATTATCGTACAAGTGTTAAAATATAATGTTAACATAATATGGAAAATATCTAAGTTTAAACTTAAAGTTAATAGAAACAATTTCAATAATTATATTATTACGTGAAGTAAAAACTTTAAATGCTGTTTCACAAGAGATTTGTGCGAACGGAGGAGAATTGTGCGAATATTTGGCACAGTTAAAGCTCATGTGGAGTATGGTGTAAAAGAAGCTAATATTTTTTCAAAGAATGCTTAGAAATACATAAAATTAATAACAACAACACACACTACCTCAGATAATTATTACACATTACCGTGCGTTTGATAGATAAAATTTTGTTACACGTTGACGTTTGTCAATGCGTCACAACATAATATACATTTCTTTTATTTTTTCTATATGGCCGGCAAAAGAAACCTTATAACGTTAAAACTTAAAAATTAAATGAATTACTATGAGCGAATTTCGACCACAGGATGACCTCAAGTATTTTCTAATGCGGCATCAGTGCTCGGTAGGTTCTTATTCTATGGCCTACTTCAAAGTGTTAGATTTACAATTTAATGGGTATGGACAAACATAGTTGAATGATATGCAAGAGCATATCATCCAACAACCATTTACGAATCACAAGAGTGACCCAATTTTCTTTCTAGGCGTTGATAGAACCGTATTTCGATTGCCGGTCACGTCACTAGCGAGGGATGAACTGTTTCGTTCGTTCAGAAGTTCTGTAAAGTATGCGTTACGGATATTGTGTTTGGAATTTACGTGCATGCGGATAGGCTCGGAAACGAGCTTATTAAATACAACGAGTTACGATTATGAACACCCCACTAAAATTGGTGAGTATAAAAATTTGCTTAAAATAATAAGCAAGAACAGTACGTGCTGGATTAGAAATGATGTGAAAATTTTGTTCCGTAGTTATTACGTTATTTCGTTCAGTAGGTATGTATTAAGGGATGTATTCGCACTAACATTTGCTTTTATATTCGTTTATATTCGTAAAAAAGTTATTGTTAATCGTGGAATGCTCCACGTTCTGTACCTGTCTTTTAATTATTACGGTTAATTAACTTTTAATTACAAAGCCGGGTAAGGCTGGCATTAAACCGTATCAACAAGGCTGCATAAAAATTATTTAAATTAATTTTGTCTTTCCCCGTCATTACAGCCGCTGTCATAATACACGGCGCGTGAACTGAAATGACATATTTTTAATTAATTTTTTCTCCGTCATCACACTCTGACATTGGCGATTCACTAAGGAGCCATTTTTAAAAGAAGAAGAAGAAGAATTAATTTTCACGGAGTGTTTAAAGTCCATATTGTTTTTATTAAGTTAAAGTGGTGACCATCCAACGTGCATAGAATAAGGACTTATTAATACATTTTGGTAACGTAATTACCTAATAATATATACAGAAAATGCTTAAAATGAAAATTGTAGACAATTTTATAATCTACAAGATTTTGAATGACCTCAAATGGCGTATTGTCCATAGAAATCGAGATAAATGCAAAAAACTGATTTAATATCTTGTGAAGCAGATGTGAGACTTTTTTTTCAGTGGTTAGAATGTCAAAATAAAGGTTTTTACCAATTTACAGATTATTCGATTTCATTGCGAGGTTTGCCTCTCTTTTGGCTTTATTTAAATGTACAAAAGTTGTAATTTTTATTTATAAGTGTCGTAAATTCGTAGGTTGTCATGTTGTTAAGTACAAGTTTGTTTTTTTTTCAATCCTTAGAACGGTACATTTGTTGTCACATAGGAAACGCTTTACTTTACTTTGAAGATAAAACTAGCAGAGAGTTAAAGAAATTGGTAATAGAATATCTGAAGCCTTTATGTTATGAAGAAACTGAAAAACTAATAGAATATTTAAAAGTATAGATAAAATACATGTTAAACGTAATATAATAAATAAAACATACACAAATGTGCGTGTGTGGGAAACACATGCACATTTACACTAATACATACATTCACATACACATGCGCACAAATCCAAATAAAAATATTATAAAAAGTTATTTTGAATATTTTTAATACTAGTAGAAACCTAAGATAAAACGTTTTTATGTACTCAATAATGATCTTAGTCTTTAAAAGAATGTATTTAGTATGTAATAGTTTTCAGACATAGTTGGTAATCATTTACTCAATGCTTGTTTAGATATGGAAGAGCGTTGATACCTGATTATAAGCTATTTGCCTACTAGGTGACTTCGATTTCTCTTTCTTACTTTTGTAACAGTTTTTTTAAGGAAATAAAGAAAAAAAAAATAGACATACCCTTACTTTGATTTTGAAACTTATCTCAAATTGCTATTCCGAGTTCTAAGATGTGTTATAAACACCAGTAACGAAGGGTAGTTTTTCTTGATTGGGAAGCCCTAGGCCGTATAATAGGTAGGGAGTTGGATGAGAGTCTTCAAAAGGTAAGTAGTAAGCGAAGTCGATAGGAATGGAGTTATAGGAACCCCACGCACGCATTGATAACCACAAAAATACTATTGCATACCTTAGTATCAGGCTTAGGTTTCGTGGTGTGTCGATGCACCCGCCACACTTTGGTGAACATGGCGCCGTATGCCATAGAGAAGCCGGTTGCTAGGAGCCAAGCCCGGGCCGCGCAGAGCCCAGAGTAGTAATGAGGTTGGACCCATCTGCCGTCCACACCCAGGGCGATGGCCGAGCCGAAACACACACAACAGCCGCACAGCATCACCGTGTTGCAGGCGGGGTGAGACCATTGGATCACTCTGTGGACAATAGATGTGGATTTAATAGTAACATTTATATTAAGTGACTTATATGGAAGATTATTGTAGGAGAAATATGGCCCTTACTGCAGAAAAGTACAACGCACACGTTAGGACGTGGGCACAAGAGTGGGATCAGAACCCCAGTTCTCTTAACTTACACTTTTATTTTACTTTTCTTGAATTACAAATGAATCGTATTGATATCATAAACGTACTACCGTCACTTTAACATCAGTTAAAGTGACGCTTTTTAAAGCATATTTCACATTATTTTACTCGAGCAGTCTGTGGGTCATGTATACGCAAAAATCGTACAGCGCCTTGCGGGTCCAGTATAATAATGCCTTCAGAGCACTGTTAAAGTTGCCCCGTTTTTGCAGCGCCTCTTCTATGTTTGCTCACGCTGACGTAGATAGCTTATTTTTATATTGATAATTGCTACATCGCATAAGAGGCATCAGTGACGGTCTTCTGAAGGAGATAGCCGATGGCGGGAGCTGTCCGTTTGTTGGCAACTTAGTTAATATTACGAAGTCTTTAGTTAAATATGAGTACTAACACAACTAGATATAAGACTATACTAACATTTTTTTTTTTATAAACTGATTTTTGGAGTTTGGAGGGGGTGTCACATATCATGACCGGAACGTAACTGTATTATTGCCGGTTTTAATGAGCAGAATCGACCTTCTGAATTGTAGAACACATATTATGTACACGTCTATTTACTATCGCCCCGATTGTCTGTCTTGTAAAGTCGGTCGTGTACACCCTAAAGGTATCCTTCCGATCTATGCCACCGCGACCGAGACTGCGACCGAGACCGCGACCCGCGACCGCGACCGAGACCGCGACCCGCGACCGCGACCGAGTCTGCGACCCGCGACCGCGTCCAGCGATCCAGCAAATCAGGTTCTCTCTCTAGCCACGCCCACCGGTCGAACTACGCGGGTCGCGGGGATGTTTAGTGCTTCATAGTAAAGTTGCGGCCGGAAGCTGCTCAAGCGGAGGTTACATACGGTGAGGCCTTCACCAAAGCCCAGCTCAAAATAGGTGATATCAGGGAGCTGGGAATAGGGCCCCTAAGTATTAGAAGTTTGGCCACAGGGGGCCGTCTCATTGAGGTGCCGGGACGTACTAGTGGGGAGAAAGCAGACGTCTTGGCTAATAAGCTGACGGAGGCGCTGGCTGATGTTGCGGAAGTGACCAGGCCCGTCAACTCAACTGACTTTAGGCTGACGGGTTTGGACAACACCGCGATACAGCACCAAGTATGGTCAGCGGTAGCTGCGGAGGGCGGGTATTCTCCTGGGCAAGTTCGGGTCGCGGAAATACACCGCAGCATACGTGGGCTCAGCTTTGCCCGCATGTCGTGTCCAGTGACGGTGGCTAAAAAGTTGCTGCAGCTGGGCTATTTGGTTGTAGGATGGAGTAGGTTCCAGCTGCAGCATGAAGGAGAACGGCCCATGCACTGCTTCAAGTGCCAGGGCCTGGGGTACACCGCTTCTCTGTGCCCCTCTCATAAGGACCTTATGTTTTAGTCGTGGGCAGCCAGGCCACAAGGCGCCTGGCTGCACTGCTGCCGAACACCGAAGCTGGCCGGAAAGCAGATCACATGATGGGGGGAAGATTTTGCAATCCCCCATCCACTCGCGGTAAGATTTCCCTCCCCCCACGTCCATCGGGGGGAGGATCGGTGGCGCTAGAGGCTGAGATGTCCGAATAATGCCAGGACATCTTAGCTTCATACAGGCCAACATCAACCACTCCGCTGCGGCTCAGGACCTTCTCCTGCAGACCATGGCGGAGCCCTATTACGTGCCTCCCCTGCCACATTGGGTGGGGGATGCCCCGGGTTTCGTTGCACTGACTGTTAGGCCAGGTGCAGGACCCTGGCCTAACAGTCCCCGGAAACACCCACGTCACGAACATATGTAAGAAAGCCATAACCAGGTACAAGCAGCTAGCAAAAGCTGCAAGAGTAGGATGGGGGCTTAACCCCCAGATAGTTAAAACGATGATGTTGATAGTTATGGCCGTGATAAAGCCGACTATTTTGTATGCATCGGCAGCGTGGGCACCCACCGTGGAAAAGATGGGGGTCCAAAAAAGGTTCAACTCCGTCCAACGGGGTTTTGCCCAGCAGATTTGCAGAGCATATCGGACCGTCTCCCTGAACTCTGTGATGCTGTTGGCTGGGATACTCCCTCTTGATATCAGGATACTCGAAGCTTCGAGGCTCTATGAGATCAAGAAGGGAGTACCGCACCCGGCGTTGAAAGACAGGGAGGTGGAGCGAATGGCTTCAGTGACCGAGGACCCACATCCGGCAGAGCAGGTAGAGCTGAGGTTCGGGTTGGTAGATGAGGACTCGTATGCAGACGTGGTTAACAGCCACGTCCATAGGATCTATACGGACGGCAGCAAGATTGAGGGTCGAGTCGGAGCCGCACTCTCCGTATGGAAGGGTGAGGTCGAGACGAAGGCTGTCAAGCTTGCGTTGCCGCCGTATTGTACCGTCTACCAAGCCGAGCTTCTAGCGCTCCAGAGAGCAGTAAGCATAGCCTGAAAGAGTGGAATGGCGAAGGTCGGTATCCTTAGCGATTCCAGATCGGCTCTCCAGGCAGTCACCCTTAGTTCCCCTCATCCCCTGGCAGTGCAAACAAGGGAGGCCCTCCGAAAAGCTGCATCGCAGAGGCGGGAGGTCTCCCTGTTTTGGATTAAGGCGCACGCAGGGTTGAGAGGGAATGAGAGGGTTGACGGATTAGCCAAGGAGGCCGCGCTGCGATTGAAGAGGAAGCCTGACTACGATCTGTGTCCTGTTTCATTCGTCAAGCGTATCTTAAGAGAGGATACGGTTGAGGAATGGGACAGGAGATACGAAGGGACGGCCGGAACCACGAAGCTCTTTTTCCCAAGCGCTGCTGCTGCATACAAGATAGTCAAGAAAATAGACATAACACACCACACTACACAGATACTGACTGGACACGGCGGGTTCGCCTTCTACTTGAACAGATTCAAGTTGAAGGAGGACCCGTCGTGTTCATGTCAGCCAGGAGTTGAGGAGACGGTTCCTCACCTGTTACTCGAGTGCCCGATTTTTGCTAGCAGTAGATATGATACTGAGCAAAAATTGGGCATATCAATTACGGGTGAGAGCCTGTCTTCCATCCTGGGGGGAAAAAGGAGGGAAATTTTCCTTTCCTTTTGAAAGGAAATTACTGTGTATGTGAACAAAATTAACTGTGATAAATTGGTGTGATATTAGTGTAGGCTCTATATTAAGTTTTGATTGTGATAGTAGGGTTAAGTTAAATGTGTGTGCTGTTGTTTTACTTTGACATTTATTATTGGATTGTATTTGTACTATATTGGAATTATTATTTATTGATTTTATTGTCTTATTGACATTTTGAATTTTAATTGTATTGTATTTTATTGAAAAATTTTATTGGATTATATTGAATTTTACCGCGTTTTAAATTGTATTAATATTTGTATTGACTTTTTACTCAGTGTAAAAAACTGACAAGTACATAGTACATATAAGTTTACTATGTAATAAAATCAACTGTATATATAAAATGTATAAATATATAGTAAAAATATATAAAAAGAATGTACGCAATAGACATAAGAAGGAAGTTAAAAGTATTGTAAATGTTTAAAGTAAAAGGAAAAAGAAAAATTGTATAAAAATTAGATATAACATATTTAAAAAATAGAAAAGAATTAAAAACAGAAAAAGAATACAACAAGCCCTGATAATGTTAGGGGGATGAAAAAAAAAAAACAGTCCCCAGAAGGAGGTCGCCGTCATCGGGGTGTACTTTTCCCCGAACCGCGAATTGGCGGCCCTGGAGCAGTTCCTTGATATTCTGGGGCCGCTTGTCAGGCGGCTAGCTCCCCTTCCTGTTATCGTGGCGGGAGACTTCAACGCCAAGTCCTCGGCGTGGGGGTCTCCGGTTACGAACCCGAATGGAAGGGAGGTGGAGGAGTGGGCGCTGGCCGCTGGTGCGTGCGACGAACGGGCTCTTCAGTGGTGGATCTTACGTTCGCCACTCCTGTCGTCGCACGCCGGGTGGAAGGGTGGATGGTGGAGACGGAGGTGGAGACACTCTCGGACCATCGTTACATAAGGTTCGAGGTGTCTCCAGCCTCCGCATCGAGTTCGGCGTCGCAGTCCAGGGGGCGTAGCGTGTTCCAATGTTGGGTACTCTCAAAACTCAACCGGGAACTGGCGGAGGAGGCTGCCATCGTCGGCCGTTGAAGTCTCCCGTCCTGCGAGGGAATGGGGGTGGAGGAAATGGCTGGCTGTTTCGGAAACGTACTTACCAGCGTTTGCCGAGCAGCCATGCCGAGAATTTGGGTTCCTCCCCCACCTTGGCGGGCGGTGTATTGGTGGTCGGCGGAATTGGCAACCTTCGCATCGCGTGCGACGCGGTGCGTCGCGCCTACGTTCGCAGCAGGCGATGCCACCCCCAGGACGAGGAGTGGATTATCGGCTGTACAAAACGGGTCCGGGCCCCGGGCCTACCTCCAAATGCTGAACAAGACGGAATGCTAAGACACGTTCAAACGCCTTGCCCGTCTCGTTCAGCAGTACGATCGGCTGCACCGCCGACGCACAGTCCGGTGGCCGGCCGCCCTTTGGTAGTAGGACGAGTCAACCCTTCCACGCCTTCGGGAATTGACCGCACTGAAGACACCGGTTAAACAGTTCCCGAAGGCTGTCTTCGAGATGCACGAGAGCTATCGATAGAACTCTCCCGTGCACGTCGTCCGGACCAGGCGCCCTCTTCTTGCTACGGAGGCGGGACAGAACCGCCTCTATTTCTGCGTCGGTGACAGGTGGCGGAACACCCTCCACCCTCGAGTTCGGCGTCCGTTGGGCCATCCGCGGCGGAGCGAAGCCTCCCGGGAGGTCCGGGAACAACTTCCGGACGATGTTCCCTAGCAGCTCTGGCTGGAGCGTTTCCGTCAAGGGGGCCGACTGGGCGCAAAGTTTGTCTCGTGCCCTTTTGTACGGTCGGCCCCAGGGATCGTTCTCGATCCCCTCCACCAGCTCCAACCACGCTCGCTCCTTGGCCCGACTGTTGGGCAGCTACAGATTCTCTCGTTTAGCCACACACCGAGTGTAGGCATAAAGCCTTTCCCCTGCGAGATCAAAAAAAAAAATGTGTCGGAATAGGATAGCTCGACATATTACGGAAAATGGCGGCGCATAAAATATGGCATAAGCTCGTCGTTTTTTCGTCGATTGTTGGAAGTAATCACTTACCGTCAGGCGATCTTCGTTTCACTCTATAGGTCAGCTTAATCTTACCTTCTATGTCGATGCATGATGTTGAATATGATGAGCGCGATGGCGGCCAATATGCCCGCGATGCACAGCGCAGTCATACACGCGAACAGCGACAGGGAGACGGTTCGTAGCTCGTTGACGACCACTGTCCGGTCCGGAGGGACCTTGCCACCTGTTCAATAAACAATTTTATGAGATACCGACTGGATCTTAGACCGGGACTAAATTGTCCGGATGTCCAGAAGGCTGGGGAAAATTCATTAAGTGTCCGGGTTGTCAGATTTGACATTGACATTTTACTTGAAACTCGTGTGTTCGATTTTCAACTGTATTGTATTAGCAAAGAATTCTATTTTCAGTGCGCTGAATTTCCCCCAGCCTTACGGATTTCGTACAATATAATCCCGGCCTAATACATGAAAACAAGTTTGCCTTGATATACAAAACGGCGAAGTATTCCATGTTTAATTTATGCGCTAAGAAAAATCACCTATATCTGCCCAGTATAAACAAATTACGCTCCTTGAACCTAATTTGTTGCCACTGGGCAGATATAGGTGTTTTATTTTTAAATATTAAAAGTTAAAACAGTCTTCTGATTTTGAATTATGATCTTAGAATTTGTTTTTGTAAACTGGATGAGGAGATCAACCTTATTCAGAACGGATAAATGGTACTTGTGGTAAGTAAACTTTAACTTAACTTGAAACTATATTTAATAACCTAAATTCAACTACAATATTTTTTATACCTATCTTTTGAAGAAAATGAGTCAGTTAGAAACGGTAGCAGCAAATAAAAACTTTTAATACCAAGCCGGGGCTTACTTACACAAATAAATAAGGTCTTAGCTGGCAAGAAAGATCTTTTAAACAACTAGCAAATCCGATGACTAATTATATTAGATACAATTTCCTTATCCTTGTACCCCCTTACTAATAAAAAGATTAACACATGCCTAACTTAAACAACGTTGCTGTCTTTGTCTGTTAAGTGACTTTTCAAACGCACCAGACACAGACAGCAGCGTTGTTTAAGTTATCCGTTGTGTATTTTTATTAGTAAGAGGGTTAATAAGTAAATATTAGGTTACATACATATGAAATTGGCGTTTTGTCGTACTGGACACTGATCTCAAATATGTCTTCTTTGGTTAGGAATTCCAATTTCAAAATACCGCAATTAACTCATGCATTTGTGGCAATTATGAACCGTAATACATTTGTTTTTTCCTCTTTTGGTTTTTTCTTTGCGTCACTCAGTTTACAAAATGGAAAACTCGAAATATCGTATTATTTTCGAGTACGAGTTCCACCGTGGCACCAGTGCTGTAGAAACGGCTCGAAGGATTAATGATGTATATGACGGCGGTGTCGCAAAAGAAAACACAGTGCATTTTTGGTTCCAACGTTTTCGTTCTGGAAATTTCGACCTGCAGAACAAGCCCCGTGGACGGCCGGATACCAAAGTTGATAATGAAGAATTGAAGGCTATTGTGGAAGCGGATACATCGCAAACCACGTCCGAGTTAGCTGCAGGCTGTGGTGTTAGAGATAAAACTGTTTTAATCTACTTGAAGCAAATTGGGAAGGTGAAAAAGCTTGAAAGGTGGATTGAGTGCATCAAACCGACAAACGTGCGTCGACTGCTGCGTTACATTACTTAACCGGCACAATAATGAAGGGATTTTAAATAGAATCATTACCTGTGATGAAAAGTGGATCCTATACGGTAATCGGAAACGCTTATCGCAATGGCTGAACCCTGGCGAACCAGCTAAAGCCTGCCCCATGCGAAAATTGACTCAAAAAAATTACTTGTGAGCATTTGCTGGACTAGTGTCGGTGTCGTTCACTACAGCTTTCTTAAATCTGGCCAGACGATTACGGCAGATGTCTATTGCCAGCAACTGCAAATCGTGATAGAAAAGCTAGTTGCTAGAGTGTGAATAAAATTGTTATAGATACAGCAATCTGTTCAATCTGTGTGTCTCTAACTTGATTTGCGTGATTATCTCAATGATAATCACGCAAATCAAGTTATAAAACTGTAATATAAACTTTATGCCATCTTTATTACAATTAATATTAGGTATGAAAAAGTTATTGAAGAAATAAGATAAAATGAACTTTCATAAGTGTTAAGGAAAACACCGCGATTCGAGGTCAAGTACAATTAGAAAAAAACAAAAACCTCGATGGAACATAGCTGTAACATGCTACGTATATACAAAAGCAAAAACGTGAACACGTAGCTTATGTTACGTCTCACGAGTTAAAAAAGCGTACATGTAGATTTCTATAAAATTTAATGAATAAAGGCAAATATCCCCCATACAAAATCCGTTAATTTAAGGTACCTACATTTTGATGTCAAAATATATTTAGATTTGACATTTAAGTAGTGTCATCATAATATTACATATTATATTAATACGTGAACAAAAACTTTGTACCCACTTCGTTTGACAAAAGTTATGTGAATGGAGGAGTATGAATTTTGACATAGTTAAAGTTTTCGACGAATTATTATATTTTATAATAATTCGTAGAAAATGACATTAAATTACTAAAAATATAGATGTGTTATTTTTTGATGATATGATGATGATTGATTACTCACACCACCATGCGTATGAAACATATTTGTCAATATGTCTTTCACATTCAAAAGTACTCTTATAAAGTTCAAATTAAAAAATGAAATAAATTAGTGTCGGATTTCAACCACTAGGCAACCACTGCGCATAATTAAGACCACCTGCGCAACAAATTAACGATTTTTTGGTATATTTTTAAAATTGTATAAAGCAAAGTCATACTATTTTCTATTACTTTTTCTTTTTAACGTGTGTTCATTGCATTATACTTTTTAAACAAAAGGATAAAGCTCATTTACATTTTAAATACAGTAAGTCGGTTCTTACTGCGCTCAAGTCTGCTGAAGTAGGTGCTTTGAATGTATTTGTTTGCACAGAGTAACATTTAAATTTTTATGAAACATTATAACGTCAAATTGTTAGCTTAGTCTTTCTGAATTGTGCACGAAAAAATTGGGTCATGTTTTGAAATAGTTAAGACCCTTCCTCTTTCAGACTAAACGGTATAAGTAGCATCACCAGAGGTTTTTTAAGGCCGCATAAAATGTCGATACCAGCGGTAACAATAATTTGCTTGTTTGCGCGGGAGCGGGCGTCACTCGGGTTGCGCAATCGTACTGACTCCTACGAAAATATTCCTTTTTAGGGTTCCGTACCCAAAAGGTAAAAACTATTACTATTACCCTATTACTCTAAATTGCTAATACATTATATTTCTTAAAAAGGTTTCTACAATTAAAAAACACATTTAAACTAATTTAATAAAAAATGTTTGCGTAAATAATATAATTTAAACCTAACGACAAATTAAATAACTCATCGACCATCATTCATGCGCTTTAAACATATTTAAATTCATATTTGACTTAATTTTAATATTATAATACTTACTCATATTCAGTTACAAGTCATAGAAACATCTTTAGATAAATGAGTGTCGTGTTTCTTACTTTTTAACAGACTTCCAAAAAGGAAGCGGTTATACGTTCGGCTGTAAATATGTATATATACACTGGCGGACACATAAACTGCATCATAGTGCAAGAACACATTCAATCAAATTTTATTACGAAATATGCAAACTTTTTACATTTATTAGTATTGGAAAATAAAGGCTGGCTTATAAACGCAAAAAAAAATCAAATTTAAATATGGTACTGTCACAAAAGAAAGAAAATATTCTATAGAAGAAATCTTGTCAATTTACTAAAGATTAACTCGTTGTTACGTTAATGTTGTGATTGATGGTTATTTTTTTTTTGTTTTGTTACATGTTGAATTATCGTTACTAATTGTTTAATTGATAGTCTGTTTTCATTTTAAACACGTTGTTCTCTCACGAATATGGACGTATCGTCCGAAAAAGCCGCACAAATTGTTGCTCTAGTGCAGCAAGCCCTAGACCAACGAACAATTGCTGTAGATTTAAATATAAACCAGTCTACGGTTTCCCGAGCTTACAGACGGTTTATAGAGACAGGAACTTCATTCAAAAGAAGACGTGGAACCAGCAGAACTCGGGTGACAACATCTCGTGACGACAGGCTTATTGTGACAACTTCCTCGCGAAATCGGTTTTTAACGTCTATAAGCATTAAAAATGAGCTCCACCAGGTACGTGACGTAGCAGTTAGTGCACGAACCATAAGAAGAAGGTTCAAATAGCGTGATATCACACCTTTCAGACCCACAAATGGACCAAAATTGTCTGCAGCTCACAGGCAAGCGCGACTAAGATTTGCTCGTGAACACTTAAATTGGCTTCCGTATTATTCACTGATGAGTGTGGGACTTGTTTGTACGGTGCTGATAGTCGCAGACTAGTCTACCGTAGACGAGGAGAGCGATATGCTCAAAATTGCATTGAGGAGAGGGTTCCATTTGGAGGCGGGTCTTGCATAGTTTGGGGCGGCATATCGATGGATGCTCGAACTGATCTTGTGTTTATTGACGCAGACACACATGGCCGTGGTAACCGTGGCTTAACATCACATCGCTATATAACGGAGATATTGGACCCTTATGTGGTACTTTTTAGCAGATTTATTAGCGAAAACTTCATTCTTATGCAGGATAATGCTCGTCCACGGCACGAAACCTAGCGAGACAAGTTGAGCAATACTTTACTCAGGTTGAGATTCATTCCATGGATTGGCCAGCACGTAGGCCGGACCTCAATCCGATAGAACACGTGTGGGACAACCTAAAAAGTGCTGTATTCGTAGGTCGATGCGAAACCGACTTGAATCAGTTATTAGGGCAAGAGGAGGGACACCTTATTAAAAACAAAAAAAAACTTTTTCATTTCTTAGTATTGTAAAATTTTCTAATAAAGCCGTTTTTGTTCTATTCACTGTTTCATTCCAAAAAGCTGCAAAAGGAGTAATTTGATTCTGTTAGTGAGAAAAGTTGATCTATACACACATAAATTAATTTTGACAGATTGAGCAGATTAAGAACCAGTCTTAGCATTATCATTGAAATAAATGAAAATAGTTTGTACTTTCACTAATTATATTTCATTGAAAGTTATCTTGGACAATAATGTAGTTTGTGTCTGCCATGTATATAATATATACAGGACATTTATATACATATCAAACATAATTATCCTTGAATATTACTCTGCCGGTGTAGACCCATTTGGAAAATTGAAAATTATTTTGTTGTTGTAAAGCGATAATTCGAAATTGGTCCTTTAGTCACCAAAGTGGAGACCTAAAGATGGTATCCATGAGGAATCGAGGAAACTCAAAATTTATATCCCTAGATTTTGAGTTTCCTCGATTCCTCATGGATACCATTGGATCGATCTATATGTTGAACAATGTCCCCATAGGATCCCTATAGGATTTCAATTCAATTCAATTCAGTTCAGTTCAGTTCAGTTCAGTTCAGTTCAGTTCAGTTCAGTTCAGTTCAGTTCAGTTCAGTTCAGTTCAGTTCAGTTCAGTTCAGTTCAGTTCAGTTCAGTTCAGTTCAGTTCAGTTCAGTTCAGTTCAGTTCAGTTCAGTTCAGTTCAGTTCAGTTCAGTTCAGTTCAGTTCAGTTCAGTTCAGTTCAGTTCAGTTCAGTTCAGTTCAGTTCAGTTCAGTTCAGTTCAGTTCAGTTCAGTTCAGTTCAGTTCAGTTCAGTTCAGTTCAGTTCAGTTCAGTTCAGTTCAGTTCAGTTCAGTTCAGTTCAGTTCAGTTCAGTTCAGTTCAGTTCAGTTCAGTTCAGTTCAGTTCAGTTCAGTTCAGTTCAGTTCAGTTCAGTTCAGTTCAGTTCAGTTCAGTTCAGTTCAGTTCAGTTCAGTTCAGTTCAGTTCAGTTCAGTTCAGTTCAGTTCAGTTCAATTCAATTCAATTCAATTCAATTCAATTCGTTGATTTGCTCTAAAAGTGGTAACAATAGTTGGTAACAAAATTTATAGGCTCTAGCACTTTTAGCTATATATAAATAGCATGCAAATATTTATTACATTAATTTCAGTTCTAATTTTTCAAAATTATTACATTATTATATATTGTATTCTAATTATTTCATTAGTAATTACGTGTCATACTGTTAGGAAGTTTAGTAGATAAGAAAAAAAATACAGAAAATCATACACAACACAGTAAAATTAATAATAAAATTCGCAAAATATTAGTAGTCAGTACATAACATATTATGATGTCAATCGAGTAGATATTTGTCGGTAATTACAATAACATGCCAGGATTATATAATAGATGTCATAAATCAGTAACAGAAAATAAATATACAAAAGAAACACATTTAAAAATAATAATATCAATAATAACATTATAATGGTAATTAATGTCATAGTAATTATTGAAGTTGAAGTAATGATTAATTCAGCATAGATTAATTATGTTATTATACTATTGATTATAATTTTTTGTTTAAATAATTTCTCTACCGAGTAGAAATTTTTAAGTTTTAACCATTTAATTATTTCCTGTTTAAATTTATATTACAGTAGCTTTTTTTATGACTTGGGATAGCATTATATGCTTTTATGCACATGACATAATATTATCTCTGATACAATGCATTTTTCGGGATAACGTCAAGCACTAGCCTGTCAGGATTTCTCTTATTCCTAGGGTATATGACACGTGCCTTTTTGAAAGTTTTATAATTTATTTTTACATAATTCACTAATTCGTAAATGTACATGCTCGGTAAAGTCATTATGTTTAATTTTAGAAAAAGTGGTTTACAGGACTCATATGGCGGCCTACCACAAATAGCTCTTACACATTTTTTTGTTCATATCCGTGGAATTACCCCACAGTAATAGGCCATACCTTAGGACTGATGCTACATATCCATGATAGGCTGATAGGATTGTATGCATCGATGCCACTTGTTTGAGTTTAAATAAAAATCTGTTTATTTTACTACAGACGAATTCTATGTGGGCCTTCCAATTCAGGTTCTCATCAATATACAAACCAAGGAATTTTGTAAGTGTCAACTTTTCAATACTCTCATTTTCATATGTAATTTTTCCACAGATGGCGGGCTTAGTCCTATAATTTTGAAATTCAATGAAATTGGTTTTAATTAAATTTATGTTTAAGTTATTGTTAGTCATCCAGGTAATTACAGTTTTAATTAAATTATGCATATCAAGGTGAGTATTATTATTGTCATTATTTATTAGTATGGATATGTCATCTGCAAAAAGAGTGCAATTATAATTTGTTATGTCAGGAAAATCGTTAATATAGAGCAGGAACAGGACTGGACCAAGAATACTCCCTTGGGGTACTCCTACTCTGTTGACTCTACATTTAGATTGAACGCTGTTAAAATATTTTGGTTAATAATAGTCATAATTTCGGTATACTGTTCTCTATCAGATAGATATGATTCTAACCAGTTTAAAGCAAGACCTCTGATGCCCAGGTTGCTCAATTTCCTCAACAGCACTTTGTGGGACACGAAGTCAAAGGCTGACATATCATATCAATTACATACTTACTACTTGACATATCAAAAAAAGATGCAAGTTGTTGACTTCCTGTCATTTAAGTACTTGACTATATAACGAGCAATTCTTGTATATTTATTTATATGTTTCTGTGTCTCGGAAACGGCTCTAACGATTTCGCTGAAATTTGGTATATGGGGGTTTACGGGGGTAAACAATCGATCTAGATTAGTCTTATGTTTGGGAAAATGCGTGTTTTTGTGTTTTCATGCGTTTTTCTGTCCACGCAGAATATAGTCGCTAATTTCGTCTTGCCACTGTCCTTTTGGTCCAGCGGGTTAAGACGCGGACGGCTAGAAACGAGTATTACGGGTTCGAATCCCGCTGGGTGACTCACTTTTGTTTTTTTTTATATGTTCAAGTTTATATACAATTTTTTTTTATTGTTTTTAGACAAGTTTAAAAAAATGCAGTTAATGTTTGAGATAATAATATATATTTCCCATAAATATGTCTAACATTTACCTATACTGATTACGTGCATAAGATTTATGCTTTCGAGTTTCACCATATTACAATAACTAGTAATAACCGAGCAAAGCTCGGTCACCCAGGTACTTTAATACTAATTTAGATGCTGCTGTGGTTGTGCTTTTATTACTTTGAAATCCGAATTGTTCTTGTTTAATTATATTATGTTTTTCTATGAACGTTGTTAGTCGCTTGCACATTACATTTTCGAAAATCTTTGACAAAACAGGTATGAGTGTTATTGGACGGTAATTTTGTAATAGAGACTTATCTCCTTTCTTATACAACGGTTTTACTACCGATGTTTTGAAAAGATCTGGAAATGTGCCGGTTTCGAAAGAAAGATTAGTCAGATAGGTAATTATAGGTGTTATTTCATTCCTGCAGTATTTTACAACCTTATTTATTTTTAAGTGATCCAATTACAGTATTTATTTCGAAGTACGTACATGGATTCAGAAAGATGGAGTTTTGAATAAAAGTATTATTAGTATTAGATGGTAATGTTGTATTTTGTATATTTGTGAGATTAATTAAATAATTATTAAATTCATTGGCAATGTCAGTAGGATTACATACTATGTCATTATTTTCATTTTTAATTTCATTAATAAGGTCAAAATTATCTAATTTATCATTAACTTGACTGTTTATAATTTTCCACGATGCTCTGCATTTATTTTTGGCGGCTGCTAGTTGGTCATTATTAAATATTTTTTGTGCGATGTTAAAGCTTTTACGTAATATTTTAGAATATATTTGATATTTCGATTTGTTTTTAATACTTACTTTTATTTTTATAATAAGTAAATCTAAGATGTCTTTTTGTTTTGCAGCTAGTTTTTATACCGTTAGTAATCCATCTGGGCTTTTTATATTTCATTGTTTTTTTTATTCTTTTGAAAGGGAAACATAAATTATAAAAAATAATAAATTCATTATAAAAATAATTTAATGCTGTGTTTATATTATCTTTGCATCTGAAAACATTATTAAAAGATAAACAGTTTAGGTAGTAGCGCAACTTTTCCAAATTTTCTTGAGAATAATCCTTAGTGTAAACGTAGTATGTTTTTGGTATATTGTCTTTATTCATAGCTGGAATATTCAGTATTTGAGCCGTGTTATGGTCCGAGAGTTGTAATTCATGCAAAGACCCTGAAGCATTCTTTACATTGCCTATAATGTGATCTATACATGAAAGTTGTCTCGTTTGCTCTGTTATATGAAAGGAGAGATATAAATAGAGAGATATAAATAGAGAGATATAATTCACCAAAAGGAAATTAAATTTGTCTGTTGATGTTGAGGCTTTGAGTGTATCTATGTTTAAGTCACCAGCTACAATCACTTTTTTAGATTTTTTGTGAGGTAAAATAGCATTGTGTCTAATTTGTTTAGAAATATATTAACGTCACAACTTGGAACCCTATACAAACAAATAACTATGGAGTTGCAGACTGGGACTTCTATTCCGGAATATTCGAAAACTTTATCTGTTCCAAAATTACTTTTTATGTATGTCATAAATAAAATAAATAGCATTAAAGCATCTCTTTAAATAGCATTCCATTTTTTAATATTTATACACACACCGCCTCTATTTTTGTTACTTGTTCTACAGTAGCTAGAAACAGTACGATACCCATTTAATTTAACATTTTGCACGTTTGTTGAATTTAAAAATGTTTCTGTGAAGCAGAGAATGTCGGGTTACTGGTTTATGTCATGAACTATTTGAATCAATGTTTATGTTATTAAATGTAATTTTAGGGATGAAAAAACTGATTTGTATTGGTCTTGTTAACAATAATTAGGAAATAGTACGGTATTGTTCCTTTTAGCGGCAGAGTCGGTAATACTGACAAAGAGTCCTGTAGATTACAATGTGGAGTATTTTTATACATAGAATAATTTTTCCAGTCATAAATGTTGAGAGATGTTAGTAGAATGTTTATAAAAATAGTATTTCTCATCGTAGTCAAACTGATCAATTGCATAATTAATATACCGCATATATACAACAAACATTTAGGTAATAGTAGTAGTTATAGTAATAACTCTCTACATATAGTCTTTTATAAAAATCAATTAATTTGCTTGTAGGAAAATAGTTACAGATACCTTTTAATGTACACATTCAATTTTACAACATTAAGATGCTTATTCTCTACGACACTTACGATAAATGCCGGACACGGTATACGCCTTAAAGCAGCACTAAGCTCTATCATCACTTCCGTGGGGTTTTTGTCGTGTTCACCGACTTGTAATACAACGCGGTCGTCCTGGGTAAGGGTAAATTGTGAGCACGTATTTAATATTTCACGCGTGGTTGCTCCTGGCTTGATAAATGATGTTACATTATATTGATTTATGTTGTTGTCTCTTGATTTAATCAAATTTTGCGCAAATTTCTTGCATTGTTCACCACCTAAGACATAAATATATTTTTGTTTGTTTTCTATCAAATGGTTTATTTTCTTCTCAGATTCTTGGCTAATGGTAGGCACTGTTTGGCTAAAGTTCAGGCTTAGTTTCTCGCAGCTAGGTGGCTGGATATCACTTTTGAGATTAATGCTGCTTTTTTGTAAACTTTCTGAAGAACTTAGAATGAAATGATCGGGTACGGATGGAACCGGGTTTCAGTATTTTGTAGATATGATTCTATGAGGTCTATAGCTGTTTCAGTATTTTGTAGAATGATGTTGTCTAGTTCCTCACGCGTGCTTTCAAGTTGAATCTTTAGATCATTTATTTCACTTTTTAGTTCGCTAATCAGTCCATTGTATAAACCTGTTGACAAATCGAGACTTTGAATGACCGTGAATTTCACTGTCTGATGTATTTAGCGATGGGAAAGTTTTCTCAAGATCCATTAATTTTGATTTGTAACAGTGTTTTTTTAAAAAGTGATGTTCTGACTGGACAGATTTTCACAAGACATTTTTATGGGAGATAATTTCAGCGCCCTCTATTATTTATCTTGTCTGATGTGATTATACACCGTTTAAACACTAGATGTCTCTGCTACATACACTAATATTTTATATTAATTAAAATGTTTTAATTAGTTTGTATCTGATCAGTTTTTTTATTATTATTATCATGCTGCAGTAAAAATTTTTTTTAATAATAAAAGGAGTACTAGCAATAACAGTAGAAGCAAGAAAAGTAGAAAAAGGGACACTTTGTTTGAGTAGCGAACCCACTACCAATAGAAATCTTATAGTGTTGTGACAGAATGTGCCAATAGACTTGTAACGATCATATCTAAATTTTAGTTCTGTAGCTTTACTTAATATTGTTTAGTCAGTTATAATTTTTCAAATTTATTTGAAACCACCATCACTTTTGTCACAAACAATGTACATTTGTTTTTTGTTTTAAAGTAGAATGTTTGGTTTTACACATTAATTTCACTTTCGTATAGTGTGGTTTTTAACTATCTTGATTTTAGTTTTCCAATATTTAGTCCGGAGAGATCATTATTTACACTATTTCACAAGATTCACTTATTCACAATATGAATATAAAATTTACTATAACTGGTCGTCTATTAAGACGCTTAGTCACTAGATTTATAGTTTTATTTACTTTTTAGCTTTAATAAATAACTTTGCGATTTTTAAAGTTAAAAAATATACAGAGCCGATGTTTACACGTCAAACGCCATCTGTCGTCGATATATAATTATATATATATATTAAATTTGACTTCTGTGATGTAAATCAAGCATATGCTGCCAAAAAGTAAAATTTTGTGCCAAGGGTGTACCTTGGATCCAAAAGCACTGAACGGAACTTATCAGTCTTTAAAAATACACGTTTGGAAATTTCAACCTTGTTTTAAGAACTGCAAGCATACCATTATGTAACTTACAGTAATAATCATCATTATTTTATATACAATACCTAATAGAAGCCTGGCGCGTATTCAATTAGACATTCAAACGCTTATTTTAAACTTTCTAAAAATGTGTTATTAAAAATATAATAAATATGACTAAAAATGAAAAATAATTATTTTTAATTTCTTTAAAAATAATTATTTTTTACAAATTAAACCGACTTCCAAAGTAATAATGCACAAAAAAGTATGAAATAAATCTTATTTTCTAAAAAAATCCTCGTGATGATTCGGTTAAATTTTATTTATTCTCTACTCAATCTTCTACTCAGTCGGTACGAGCCAACTTAATATGTGTCTTTCATGTAAGTGAATTTATGTAAAATTCTTATGAGCAATCTAAAATCTAAATATATCTTCTTCAGCGGATTTTGTCTCGCTTTATTACTTTCGATATTTAAGATACAAGTACCAAATCGATGTAATTAAACTATGGTTACCTAATTAATAAAATCAATATTTATATTATTTCAATACTATATTGATCAAGTGTGTTAAAATGATTGCCATAACACAATACTATTAGTTAAGCGTGAGATTAGATTGACGTGGTGTATATTACCCCCCTTACTAAGAAAATATTTACACAATGGATAAGCAATACAATATTTCGTCCTTGTCTGTCAAGCGACTTTTCCAACGTATCAGACAAGGACAAAACATTGTATAGCTTATCCATTGTGTATATATTTTTATTAGTAACGGGTACATGTTTAATCTATTGTTACATATTATTTTGTATGTTGAATAAAGAATTTCAATTTGAAATGCCATCTCAATTATGACGTGTCTAACATAATATTGTGAACAAAGTTACCATACACGTACAGCTAGCTCTAAAAGGGTTTCGTTCGGAGTAATTGTCTGAAGTTATTTAATTTAATAATAAGCCATGTTTAATATAACTAAAAGTTAACTTAGTGAATCTACATCATAGCAGTTAATAATGGCTTATGAACACGTTCAAAGTCACTCAAGCTTATACGCGAGTTAAACAGTTTTGATAATTTGTGTGCTTTATAATATAATGTTATGTTATATTAAACTATAAATGACCTACGGTTGTAAATACTTGCGTAGAAACGAAGATAATGAAAACAAATAATTTCTTCAAATTTTTTGTATTTTATTAGGTGTGGATTGTGGACCCAAAATGTCTAAATCAGTTTCTTTTACGGATCTGATAGCGCGGCCGCACTATCGCCAAGCATTTAGCGGCCGTATCTATCTTTTCTCGAATCATTTCGCGGCTTTTTCGTGTCCCCATATTTTCGTTTGTAAGAAAGCTAGCGGTCTGAATTTTTGTCCCAGAGAAGTTGTTAGCGGCATAAGCTATTGTTTTAAATTTCATAAAAATCAAGTGCATAGATTAGGAGATATTAAGCGGCTAAAACGCGATTTTGAAAGATATGGATAGATGGAGGGGATTAAGCATAATTCAAAGCAAACTTCTAGCGGACTTAGAAATTTCAATTTTTGCTGTCAGGCTAGGTTATTACTTATTAGTTACATATAATGGAAAAATATAGAAAAAGGAAAAATTCAGAAAAAAAATGATTTTTTCGATTTGACGAATTCACAGGAACAAAATGTAGGAATACAAGTTCACTGATAACTTTGTAATCCTTATTTATATAACAAATCTCATAAATTGAGAAGTGGTAGGTTATTTTAGGTTACAGTAGATGCTTTGGGGCGAATGGATAAATAAGACGGCCAGAAAACCGATGGGAAATAGCACTTGCGTTGAGTTTCACTGCGTGAGGAAGGTATCGGTGTCTCAAAGTGGGTTTTAAAGCTCGCAAACGCACTTGTAACTCTTCTAGTTTTGCGGACGTCCATGAGCGGCGGTAAACGTTTTAATAATGGAATAGATCTGGACACGAACAAATGGATCGCCTGTTGGTATGAAATTGTAATAAGGTCTTACTAATTAACTTGGAAACGAGCAAACCGATCGCCCAGTGGTATAAAGTTATAGTAATTTCTTACCATAAGGTGATTCGTTTGCACACTTAGACATCTGCAACACCATAGGAGTTACAAGTGCGTTCAGATTTTTAAAAATCTCCTGGTTAAAGAAATTGTAGGCCTAATCAGTAATTATTGATTTGAGAACGCACTTGTCCTTGTCCACCTGAACCACAAGGTTTCTCTAGTGCTGCGGGTGTCCACGGCTAGTAATTATTTTATTTATTGAATATATTTAAAAACAAGCAAATGGATCGCCTGATGGTAAGCAATTACTCCCGCACTAGGACGTCCGCAACACCGTAGTAATTGTAAGTGCGTTCACGGTCATAAAAAACCCCATTTTTTTGGTCTTCGGGTAACCTACAAAAAGAAATGATGTCCCACAAAAACATTACCTAAATGAAAAAAGCCAAGTATTTCCTTCGCAAAAAGTTATGAGATGTTTTAGAGACCAAGTGAAATTCAAGATAGTTCATTTATAGTCCCATTCAAGACAGCCCAGTGACTCACAAAAAAATTGTAACCGTATATGGAAAAAATATTTTTATAATTTATTATATTAAATAGTGACTTGGCAATAAGCACTTTAATAAATCAATATACATATATCTATTTTGCAGCTGTAGTGAACGAAACTCTACAAAAAGTCTCTGGGGGCATCCAAATTCGCCTCCGAACTGGATGGATCACTCTTCAATCTAGCTAGGTTAAAGGCTCGTACCAAGGTATCTCATGAAATAGTCACCGATATTATGTACGCGGATGACTTGTGCTTTTTAGCCGAGTCCTCAGCTTCTCTACAACAGTTGATGACTTATCTTGATGCGGCATGCACAAAGTTCGCTCTTAAGATAAATGTCAGTAATGAGTACAGGAATGCCAACAGACGAAGCTCTGGAAATCTGTCTCAGTCAAGATGTCCTAAAACGTGTAGAGAAGTTCAAGTATCTGGGAAGCACGAGCACATCGCAGTGCGACCTTTAAGCCGAAATAAACAGCAGAATTAGCGCTGCCTCAGCTTCATTCGGCAAACTCCGATCCAAGGTAACTAACTACCTTCGCTATATTCGCTACGCTCGCATGATTTCAAATTGGCAACAAAAATCGCTGTTTACAGAGCTGTTGTCCTACCGAGTCTGTTATACTCCCCTCTGAGACTTGGTGCCTTTACCGCAAACACATCAAAACACTGGTTCAATTCCATCCCAAATGTCTGCGGAACATTATGAACATTCACTGGACAGATCGCATGATCGCAGATCGTCTTGTAAGGCAAAAGATTGCCTTTGAAAATTTACGCAAAGACGAACTCGACGCTAAGGGAGACGAGTTAAAGCCCAGACCACCTACGGCTTTAATATACAAATATTGCAGCGTCGTACTCACCCGCCCGAAGTGCTTAAGGACCTTCAAGGTCAAAATTGGCTATAACAGCCATACGCGAGCACACGCCGCGCGGAGCAGTGAGACGCCAGCTGCTAAGCCCGTCAAGCAGTCGCTGTAGTCGAAATCGGCTTAGATAGATTATTATTATTATTAATATATAAATATTATGGTTACTAGTAGCTTAAAGCTAGTGCAAACATCTTATTACCTGCAGTCATTCTATTATTTGTGATCTAGACTGTGTTGACGATTTTTAAATTAGAAAACTTAACCATACCTATGGAAAGTTTTCAAAGTGGTCAACAACCTTTGAAATTAATGTACGTATATATTGTACCACTATTGAATCCTTATTGGCATAGTGATAAGATCGAAATGCTTTTCCAGGTTTGTCAGTGACTTGTATGGGTCTAAACTATCTATATTATAAAAATATGAATACTGGTACTGGACATTTATCTCTTTAAGTGCTCATTGCCAAGTCACTATTTAATATAATAAATTATAAAAATAACATTTTCCAGATACGCCTTGACCAGGTGAAAATTGTTTAAAATGCCGTTGAATCGTGCGCTCATACACACAGTCACGTGTAAATACGCACGTCATTCAACCACGTCTGCAGTCGTTGCGTTCACGTCTTTTGTGTTTAAATATTTTGAGGCGTCCTAGTGCAATGAAAATGTTTCGAAACTGGTCAAGCAGGAACTGTGACGATATTGTACATGCGATTATTGTATTCACAATCAAAAAGCCTTTTTGCATTTGCAAGTTTATTTTAAATACCAATTTTTATCCAAATTGGCTGTTCTTATGTCGAAAACAAGAAACAAGTTCTTAACGTAGAAATTCATAGTATTAAAGATAAGCTTCCTTTAGCAGTCTTGTAATAAACTATTTAAAGTTTTTAAATTACTGTACTTTTTGGGTAGACGAACTTTACGAAGCTTGGTCCTTAGATAATAGATACCCTTGTCAGACATACCTCACTTTAAAAGTTGCGTTAACGATGGAAGTCAGGAATGGCCACGATCTCAGGCGATGGCAGTACGGGAAATCGCGACTTCTTTCGTACATTTTTCAGGCTTTCGATGCGTTAAGGAATTTATGAACTTATTATTAACTAGCTTTTATTTCAGAGCCTATACTACTAATACTAAATTTCATCAAACTCAGTTCGATAGTTTTTGCGTGAATTAGTAACATACATCCATCCACCCTCACAAACTTTCACATTTCTTACAGTGGTATCTGCTCTGTATCTGACCTCTTTGCTACAGCGGCAAAAAGGATCGTGGCATTAAAACCTTTCGAGTGTGGCAACTTCACGCCGCCTTCTCCGACGCCACCGCGCACGCTTAAGTTCGTGGCCTAGCGGTTAAGTACTGCTAATGGGATGAAAAAGATACTTATTACGAGCTTCTTAATGTTTTAAGGTTCAACTCGCAAGGGAATTTTCTCTTTTTGTATCGCTGTTATTATGTTTCTTTGTACTTATTCAGATCGTACCTATGATAATTATAATGTTTGCGGCAATATTGCCGAAAAATTAATACGATATTAGTAAGCGCTATAAAATTGCGAATTGTTTGAGTGTATGCTTATAAGCTACAAATTAAAAGTTATTTAAATAATCTTAGATCACTATTATATGTCGATGTCGAGTTGTATATACTATATTATGTTGCCCGCGACTTCGTGCGCGCAAAAGGTAATCTCGCGGGAACTGTACATTTTGCCGCAATAAAAGTTTCGGAGCCTATTAAACGCAAACAAATAAACAAACATACAAACAATCAAAATCCTTTTGCAATATTAGTTTAGATCAGGGGTCTCCAAACTACGGCCCGAGGGCCACATCCGGCCCGCGGACAGATTTTGTCCGGCCCGCGGAGAGCTAGCATACTTGAAAACTCCTTTTAGAGAACATATTTTTAATAGCAATTTCAATTTAGTTTACTGAAGTAATCTAATTTTATGTTGAATAATTATTAATATGACATCTACATTGATATGGTCATGGGCTAACTACTCATAACATTATTGTAGGCTTATTGTTATTGTTTTTGTGATAAGTTGGATAAAGAAACACAGAATTGTAATGAGTAAAGACATGTATAATATGCAGAAAATTTAACTTCAGTATATAATAACTAACAAATTATTGAAATGAATCCAACTAACATTTTATACATTTTAAATAAAAACATAACTTATAACAAGCATAATGACATAAGAAATACTAATGAGATTTATGTAATTGAGATTTTCAACTAACAATAGTTTGTAGTTGTGGACTAATTTTACTTGTACCAATTATAAAAAGAGATTTAAGATGCTCATCAGTTAATTTAGATCTGTAAACATTTTTTGTGTACTTCATTTTGGAGAAGGTCTTCTCACACAAATAAGTAGTACCAAAAACAGAAAACAGCCCACGAGCAAATTTATGCAAATTATCAAATTGTGTCAGTGGAAGACCATTATAAAATTCCAACAAAGATGAGTTTTGATATTTTTTCTTAATTATATCACTGCACTGTAGATCAATCATTTCCATTTGAAGTTCCGGGGCTAGGGTTTCAATGTCAGTATCAAAAGGATTCTGAAAAATCTTAATTTGATTCGCAATGACATCAAAGTCCGAGAAACGAGTATCAAAATTTATTTTTAAAGCACTCAAAGCTTCTGTGATTGAAACAGTATCAATTTCTTCCGGAATGATTTGATATTAGTGTATAAATCAGGAAGATGCTGATTTTCTCCTTGCAATCTCAAATTCGGTTCGTTCACATGTTTTGTCAAATCAACATAGAATGCTAACTTCCACAGCCATGCGTTGTTTTGTAATTCAGTAAGAGGGCGATGCTTTTCATTCAAAAAAATTTCGATCACTGCTCGAAGTTCAAAAAAGCGCTGAAGGACTTTCCCACAACTAAGCCAACGTACGGCAGTATGATAAGGTAAGTCATTTTCTCCAATCTCTTCAATAAATTGTCGGAATTGTCGGTGATTCAGCCCAAAAGATCTGATAAAATTAACAGTTGATATGACTGGTTTCAGAACATTTCCAAACATTGGATCCAAACATTTTCCGCACAAAGACTGTTGATGAATGATACAATGTAAGACTAATGGTTTTGAACCACCGTCATTTTCTACAGCCTTTGACACAAGAGCAACCACTCCTTTATCTTTCCCACTCATGTTTTTGCCTCCATCAGTTGTAATACATTTCAAGTTTTTGCATCGAAGGTTCTTTTGATTAATGGCCATTTCAACTCCATTTTTGTCGAACAGTTGAGAGGATATATTTTCAGCGACGTTTTCTACCCTTCGAGCCACAGTGTTTGCTGACATACTGACAGTTTTTAATAAATTTACCTTTTCAGAGCACATTTCTTCGGCTACTGCAATTATGAATTCTTTGATCATTTCTCCATCGGTGAATGGTTTTCCACGTTTTGAAATTTCAAGAGCCACACGAAAGCTGGCACGTGTTGCAGCCTCTTGTTCAGTTTTGAGTTTTGTAAATGAAGATTGCTGCGATTTCAATCCGCGCTTCATAGCTTCGAATTTTTCTGTCCGCAAACTTTATATTTTGAGTAATTTTGAAAATGTTTTGTTTCATAAAGACGTTTAATGTTATATTCCTTGAGAACGGCTATGCTTTCATTGCAAATCAAACATAGCGCCTTGTTACTGGACTCAATTACGAAAAACTGATCTTTGAATTTTCTGCATTCACTATCAATTTTTCGCTTCTTTTCCATACTACTAAATCACACACAAAAGCAACAATTCAAATCAAACTACTGTTACAAAGATGTCTTAAACTTAAACACGCACAAACACGTTTTAAGGAGGTACGCACTATTTTATTTCACAATAGTGTCATAGGAACTGACTTGTGGTTGCGCCACTAGCCTTCTTATATATTCCAATTACTGCCATCTAGAAGTGAGTGGAAGACACCAGAACTTTCTCGAACCAACGAGATTATTCTGTACGTGCTATTAGCGCCATCTGTTAGCGATAGAAGGTACTACCTATTTCCGCTTGTGTCCACCAGATGTCGTGTCACGTTACTCCTCATGGCTCGTACTCTACGACTTATCTAGAAATTACAGATAATGACAGGAAAATTAATAATATGCAGTGTTGCCGTTATGCGGACTTTAGTCCGATTTGCAGCCTTTTTTAAACGTTCCGTACTTTTTTGGACTTGTTTTTTCATCAGTGGACTATTTCACTTTTTACCACCGGCAACAATGATAATATGGTTTTGTCCCTCGGAACTTACTGGAGTAATCAGTATGGCCCTAAGGCTGGAAAGTTTGGAGACCTCTGGTTTAGATGAGAAAATTAACCTTTCGGTACACTATTATACCAATTATAATATTACTAGTTGTTTCCCGCGGCTTCGCCCGCGTAAATATACTATCGGGTATCCCGCGGTTATAATTTTTATTAATATACATTTTTAATTATTATTATAATATACTGTACTTTTCCAGGATAAAAAGTAGCCTATGTTTTAATCCAGAGCCTAAACTACTACCATACCAAATTTTGTCAAAATCCGTTCAATAATTTTGCGTGGGAGAGTTACAAACATCCATCCATCCATCCATACATCCTAAAAAACTTTCACATTTATAATATTACTACTAATACACATCCTACGATGTGGTTACTATCTGTAACACCAGTCTTGGATATAGCGTAGCTAAAAAAATATTGATAAGCTTGTAGGGTACTTACTTTAAGCTTACTGCAGCAACAATAATTTCAAGGGAACATAATATTAGGTCCTTACATATCAAATTGGCGTTTTGTCGTACTGGCCACTTTCATCTCAAATATATCTTCTTTGGTTAGGAATTCCAATTTCAAATTTATACCGCTATTTACTCATGCATTTGTGTTTCAAAATCCGTAATTCATTTGTTTTTTCCTCTTTTGGTTTTTTCTTTGGGTCACTCTGTTTACAAAATGGAAAACTTGAAATATCGGGTTATTTTCGAGTACGAGTTCCACCGTGGCACCAGTGCTGCAGAAACGGCTCGAAGCATTAATTATGTGTATGGCGGCGATGTAGCAAAATAAAACACAGTGCGTTTTTGGTTCCAATGTTTTCGTTCTGGAAATTTCATCTGCAGAACAAGCCCCGTGGACGGCCGGAGACCATAGTTGATAATGGAGAATTGAAGGCTATTGTGGAAGCGATCCATCGCAAACTACGTCCGAGTTAGGTGTAGGCTGCGGTGTTAGTAATAAAACTATTTTAATCCACTTGAAGCAAATTGGGAAGGTGAAAAAGCTTGAAAGATGGGTACATCAGGATGGGTACAAACGCGCGTCGACTAATGCGTTACATTAGTCAACCGGCACAATAATGAAGGGATTTAAAATTGAATCATTACCTGTAATGAAAAGTGGATCCTGTACGATAATCGGAAACGCTCATCGCAATAGCTGAACCCTGGCGAACCAGCCAAAGCCTGCCCCAAGCGAAAATTGACTCACAAAAAGTTACTTGTGAGCGTTTGGTGGACCAGTGCCAGTGTCGTTCACTACACCTTTCTTAAATCTGGCCAGACGATTACGGCAGATGTCTATTGCCAGCAACTGCAAATCATGATGGAAAAGTTAGCTGCTAAACAACCGAGGTTGGTCATTAGCTCTAGGCCACTGCTGCTTCAGGGCAATGCTAGACCACACACTGCACAACAGACGGCTACCAAATTAGAGCAGCTTCAATTGTAATGTCTAAAACATCCACCGTACTCCCCGGACCATGCTCCAACAGATTACCATTTTTTTCGAAATTTGGATAACTTCTTGAAAGGGACAAAATTCAACTCCGTTGGGGCAGTTCAAAGCGCCTTCAAAGATTTTAATGATTCCTGTCCGAATGGTTTTTTGAGTAAAGGAATCAATTAAGTACCTATGAGATGGCAAAAGTGCATAGAGAGCAATGACATATACTTTAATTAAATAAATATATTATGTTTACAAAAAATCGACTTTATGTTCCTCCTTTACAAAACGCCAATTTCATATGTAATGACCTAATATTATATATATTCAATGTAATCATACTCTTAATATATATTCCAAAATATAGATTACAATTTTATACCAAACGGCTCCAAGAGATCTAAAACAAATTGAGAGTATAATTTATACATACCGATCGACGTTGTGTGCAATTTTACACATCGACGGCTTTCGAACTAAGTAACTATAATGATCCGTGATTAAATGTTCCGAGTCTCTTAATGTCAGTTCACACCGGGACTTCTTTAATAAGCGATACAAAATCGAAAATGCGCGCTGATAAGATAACGCATAATACAAAGATAATTATGCAAGAGCGGCGCCTTTGACATTTTATTTAATTGACTTGACATTCGAACTATTGTATTGAAACGTATCTTCTTGTGTAGTGAATAAAGTTCAATTCTGGTCGCGGTGTGAAACGACCCCAATAATTACAGAAACTTCAAGCATCGTCGCGTCGCGTCGTGTCTCGGTGTGAACTGACCCTAGTTAGACTATGTTAGTATTATTAACATTATTATATTTTTGGGTATCATTACTGTAATAACTAATAAGTGATACTATTTTTTATATGTACTTATAAACTAGCTGTACCGAACAGAAGTTAAATGGAATAAATAAATTATTACCTACACTTTACACGTAGAGTTTCTTCACCAAGAGCTACATATATAACCTACACATTCACCTACACTTATACCTACTCCTCCTGCCTACAACTACAATCTACACCTACACCTACAACCTACACTTACTGCCTACCTACAACCTACACATTCACCTACACTTATACCTACTCCTCCTGCCTACAACTACAATCTACACCTACACCTACAACCTACACTTACTGCCTACCTATAACCTACACATTCACCTACACTTATACCTACTCCTCCTGCCTACAACTACAATCTACACCTACACTTACAACCTACACTTACGACCTACATATAAGCTAAAAATAACCTAACCTAAAAAGAAAAAGTTATCGACCACTGAGGATTGAAGAATTTTACAGTACTAATATCGCTATAAAACAATACGTGTTAGAAGAAAAATGTTGGGTTATATATGTTTTTCTTCATACAGCAAGAAAAATAAATCGTCAAATAATAAATTTACATATCGGGGTGGGCCACCCTTATCAATAAGGGGTATGAAAATAGCTTACAACTTATTATCATACCTACCAAATACAATTACAATGTTTCATTAAAATCGGTCAAGCTATTTCGGAGGAGCTCTGCCAGAAACACTGTGACATGAAAATTTTATTTAAAAGATTTAATTACTCGTATTATGTTTTTATTGGGGTGGGGTGGCTGTAGACACTACAGCCACCCTAATACTCTACAGTGTAGAGTATTGAATATTTTATATTACCTGAATTTACTTTTTAAACAAAATGTATAATTGTATACATGAAATACATAATTATATTTTTTGGTAAGGACTTATTGATTTATATAAGATGTTACTATATACATACTATAAGCATTTTGTTGAAGGTTTTATAAAATATTCATAAATAATAATATGTTAACATACCTACAATGAATGGTTTAAATGTATAAATATGAGTTACATACAACAGCCTTCGTGGTCCAATACTTTAGACCTTGGCTCTCGACACGGAGGTCATGGGTTCAATTCCTGCGTTGGAACGACAAAAATGTGGTTTCCAAGTTTGGTTAGGACAATGCAGGCTGATCATCTGATTGTCTGACAAGAAAGATGATCCATGCGTCGGATGGGCATGTAAAAAGTCGGACCTGCGCCTGATCTCTCGCCAGTCGTGTTGGTTATCCGTCCCACTAGGTTTCGATAATATAGGAAGAGAGAGAATTCTCTTATGTACTGCGCACACACTTAAGCATATAAAATAGCTCATGCGTAGCTGGCCTGGTTGCAATGAAACGGGCCACCGTCAACGAAATCGGTGTGGGGAGTTATGGGATGAAATGATTTGGAGATAATGTGTTAGGCATATGAAATAATATCCAAAGTATAATGTTACATTTGTATAAAAAAATATAAGATTCAGTACCGTTTTATTTTAAATGGAAAACGTGATTGTCACCAATCGCTAATGAGACACAATATGTTATAATAATTCAAAGAGAATAAATCCTGTACCTCATTGTTTGAAGTTTTAATATCTGGACATGAATACCGATTGTAGAGTGGACTCTACATAATACGTAATAATAGCCAGGAAATCTTTACAATAACTATCACAACGTTCAACAGAAGTACTTACGACTGGCTTATCCAAGACTTCTACTTCAGTGCGCTGAATCTCGGTCCTAGCTCCTTACAAATTGCAGAAACTAGATACGCTTCACTCTGGATACCGTTCAATATAAAACTAGGGAATCATTTGCAATTTTTAGAACGTTCTCAAGTCCTGGCATTTTTCCTTTCGATTCTTTACTGAACTCAAGTAGATGGTGCTCTTATCGAAATTGACGAGTGAATTTAACAGTTACATTAAGATCACAGCCAGCCAAGTTACCTAAACTGAATACCAAATTTCCAAACTGTTCCAAAATTATACGTAGGTACGCATACCAAGCTGCCAATCAGACTGACGTAAATCGAAATTATTGATATATTGTTGCACGACAAAATAAAAAAACATATATTGCTTAAAAATGCGCAGTTTCTAAGGCATAACACCTAGGTAGATCGATGTTTCTCCCCCTATATATATATATATATATATATATATATATATATATATATATATGAAACGTTTTTTCAACTGTCATATTTTAAAATTATCTTCGCAAGGTCGGGTACCGTGACTAACAGGTTTTAAATCCTATACAAATTTTTCTTGTTGTATGAAGTTTCGCACAAATATAAGTATTTTTCTCATATTATTATTAAAATAATGTCAGTTAAAATAATAACAATCAAAGAAGAACATTTCAGTTAAGATATTATATTGATTATATTTTGCTGTATTACGCGCACAAAAACATCAGAATTTAGAACTAAAGAATGTTACTGTAAAATTAATATAATAACGAATTAAATATTACCTAACGAATCTCGCAGATTTTCATTAATGTAATATTTAAAGCTACGATAACTTAAATTAACTAAATACCAGGTTTATCAACTATTTTAAGTCTACTCAAATTTGAAGTCTAGATTTTCCAAAAAGGTTGAAATTCTATGTTTGACTGTTAACTGAATATTTTAGGGTTCTGTAACCAAAGAGTAAAAAAGGGACCCTATTACTGAGACTTCGCTGTGTGTATGTCCGTCTGTCAATCCGTCCGTCACCAGGCTATATCTCCTTAACCGTGATAGCTAGATAGTTGGACATTTACACAGATGATGTATTCCTGGTTCCGCTATGCAAAATAATACTAAAACTGACTAAAATAAATACTTAAGGGGGGCTCCTCCCATACAACAAACGTAATTTTTTGCCATTGCACATCGCATTTGGCCGGTTTTTGTTTCATGTTCCATGTTCTTAACTAGCTAATAAATCATTAACTAATATACGCTTACTAACATTAGCTGATGTTCTAAGGCATAACTTACGATACTTTTTATCCTCATCATCATCATCAAAAAATGTTTAACGCCCAACGAAGTGGGCACGGGTCAGCTAGTTAATAATAAGGATAAATAACTTTTGTTTTGCTTTTGTTTTATTCTAAATCCTAGTTTCAATCTTCAGATCATAGCGATGATTAATGGTCAATTCACACAGAAATCAAACGATACGTGACGTGGCACTGCAATTTTAAGACAGCTATTCAACATTGAAATTTATTAATTACACAAGACGATACACGTTTCATTGCAATGGAGTTCGAATGTCAATTAGCACCGCGCTGCACTATACACATATGTACACGTGTATCTGTATGCCACGGTAAGGACATAACATACTACTTTTTATCGCGGGAAAATGTTCTGCTCCCGCGGGATTTCCTTTTGCGCATACGAAGCAACATCTATAAATTGTAACAAGATTTTTTCCTACCAAATCGTACGTAAAAGTATAAATGAAGATTATATTAAGATTATATTGATATTTCATTTTTATTAAAATGAAATAGCGACGAGCGAAGATCCGTTTTGAATCACAAGCTGATTCAGATCCTCTTAGTTTTGTGCACACTCAGCTAATTCACACTGTAGCGACTTTCAAAAGCTACAGCAGAATTAAGAAACTGTGAACTGAACTGAACTCAATTTTGATCAAAAGCTTCCTCTTTATTGACTCGGATTATCTTTGACTATGCCTAGCAATTTAAATCCTAAATAGGACACAGAAATATTACTTTTTTTATAATATCGTATTTATGACATGTGGTAATCAAGTTATAAGGTACCTGTAAGTCTTATCTATACTAATATTATAAAAAGGAATGATTTGTTTATATTGAATAGCCTCCGAAACTACTCGACTGGTTTTGATGAAATTTCACACTAATAAAGAGTAGGCCACGGTGCAGGGCATATGTTTTTTATTTTTATTGCAGCATTTTTATATTAGGACTTGTATTGCGGCAAATTGTATGGTTCTCGCGGGATTTCTTTTTCCACGCACGGAGTCGCGAGCAACGTTTAGTGTGTTCTATTTTTTAACCATTACTATCACTTTAGGTCTCGTATTTAATTTTGTTTACCTATACTCTTCTTATTTTTTAAATTTTCAATAAAGAGATGTTTTTTTTTTGTTTACTGAGCTTTCAACCCCCAGATATTCAACCTTCGTCCTACGTAACGTTGCAACAAGTGTTTGAAAATTCAGGGGATGAAAATGGAATAAATCTTATTTTTTTTATTTAATCAGTCGAGTCATCTTTATTAGTTTTTAGGGTTAGTTCAACTTTTCTGTTTGTCCGCCCTTATAACTTATGTAATAATTAATATTTAAAATAGATCACATTTGGTGAAGTTATAAACTGTGTATAAATATAATTTTTGCCATTATAAAATAATATAATTAATTTTAAATTTTAGGCGTGGCTCTCCGTGGGTTTAAAAAATATTTTTTAATTCTACCCCATCGTGTGGGATACCGTCGAATAGGTATTTTTAAATAAAAACAAGACTTTGCTACATGATTTTTTTATAATGTCAATCATTTTCGGCCTCCGAAGTGGTTTAGAAATGCCCAGGGACCAACCCTGGTAGGTAAAAACTTGCAATTTTTCATGCTGATAGATCTTGCTACAAAAACCTTTAGGAAAATTACTTTGAGAAATATAGAAAACTAACTTTAGAAATAATTTGAATAACCCATAAAGTGCGTTCATAAAGTCAAAGTCAATTTTTTTATTCAAAATAGGTATTTTTATACACTTTCTGAACGTAGTTACGGAACAGGAGGGTTCCGTAACTACGTTCAGAAAGTGTATAAAAATACCTATTTTGAATAAAAAAATTGACTTTGACTTTGACTTTATGAACGCACTTTATGGGTTATTCAAATTATTTCTAAAGTTAGTTTTCTATATTTCTCAAAGTAATTTTCCTAAAGGTTTTTGTAGCAAGATCTATCAGCATGAAAAATTGCAAGTTTTTACCTACCAGGGTTGGTCCCTGGGCATTTCTAAACCACTTCGGAGGCCGAAAATGATTGACATTATAAAAAAATCATGTAGCAAAGTCTTGTTTTTATTTAAAAATACCTATTCGACGGTATCCCACACGATGGGGTAGAATTAAAAAATATTTTTTAAACCCACGGAGAGCCACGCCTAAAATTTAAAATTAATTATATTATTTTATAATGGCAAAAATTATATTTATACACAGTCTTGACATGCTTTTGGGTACGTTAATGATTTTATTTGTTCTATTCTAAAATCGTTGGATTTAACAATATTTGTTGTTCAACATATTAAATAAAGAAAATGTTTAATAACTGCTGAGCGCGCCTAGCGAGACCAATGATTAGTCTATAGATGTTACATAGATTTGATAGTTCCTCATTTCGTCGTTTTAGCTTTGATTGGCATTTGTCCAACAGAGATAATGTTGAGTGACCGCAGCGCTCAACAGTTATTAAACATTTGCTTTATTTATTATTATATACTAATCATTGGTCTCGCTGGGCGCTCTACTAGACCGAGCTGACGTGCTTGTCAAATACTGCAATGAATACTCAGCTGAGGTCGGCTTTACCCGAGCCAGTCATATTGAAAGCTTTATGACAGGTGTACACCCCGAATATTTTATTTAATTTTGGTTAAAACCAGAAAAATATGTCAAGTTGCGTAGGGAAACTATGTAAAAATAATTGGTCCAGAAATAAGAAGGGCACTGAGATCACAAAAGTATCATCAGTAAGTATCGTATAATTTCGAAATTTATGCATAAAATTACATGAACTAAACTAATATAAACATTTAAATATGAATTAAATTCAGTGTTGCCGCGTATGCAAGATTCAAGTTCCAATATTTTTAGCATGTGAATATTACATTACATTATAACAAAATACAATGACAATAAATTATATCCTATTCCATTTATCTAACCTAGTTATTATGATTCTACCCATGGAACTAAATAACTATTCACAAGGAGCATAGGTCGAAAAATATGAAAAAAAAAAACATCTATATTCATATATAGATGTTTATATTAATATAGGCGTATACATCGTAAAAATACGCTTCTTTAAATATTTTTTTTTGAGACGAATGGATAGGTACATTTTAGGGCAGCAAAAAAATATATGTTAATCTTGATCATATTTGTAAGGGGACCTTCGTTTTCAAAACACGTTTTCTGTAAATTTTCTCGATAGAAAAATATCGTAAAATAACCATCAAAATGGATAAATGTTTGGAGTTGTAGCTGTATTATTTGTGAACTGTAAATAAGAAAATTAACTATACTTTCGTAATACATAATAAAAGGAAAGGAATTGTCGTTTTTATTTTTCGATCGGAATAAGATATTTATTAGGATTAATTTATTTCAATGATAAATAATTCGGACGAGTCGAATGAAACATCGCGAAATGGCGAGCTGTCATTCCTTTTCTTTCATATCTATGGAATCCGACAGTACCGGCTTAGGCCTCTTGTTATGGAGACGTATGTTATTTTTTCCGCTTTTTTCTGCTCAAAAATAATTTTAATTTGTTGTTGAAAGTCCGTTCAAAGTTATTTTACCTAGAACTTGACCTTTATGTCGACGACATAAGGATCTTTGTTTGTCATGTTTTTTTTTCGTCGTGTAATACTAATAAGATATTATTTCGCCATCTTATGTCAGATACCCGATATCGCAGCTACTTAGGCCATTGACTGTTTTGCGTTGTTGACCAATTGGTTATTACTATACGTTATTCTGTCTTGACTAATAAATAAATTAAAATGAGGCCTAATCATTTATATACATACCTAACATTTTTCTGAAGAAGAAGCGCATACGAAAAATATAGTATTGATATGTACATTTGCTTTCAATTAATGTTTAATCCTACTACTATAATTATAAATGTGAAAGTTAAAAGTACAGTGTTCCCGTGGGACACTGTATTTACACGAGTGGAGCCGCGGGCAAAAGCTAGTTTTTAAGTTCCTTAGCTACATTTATAACCAATAACTTAACTAATAGACCACAGCATAATATATTTTTCCCATTAAATCAGACAAAAGTTGAGTAGCTGGCATCACAATTTTTCACGCACACTAGAATTTGTCACTTGTAAGTCAATTGTCACTTTACACACTACAATAATGAGTTGCCGCATTTACGAAGCTGTTTTGTCCATTAGTGATAAGAAATAAATGATAGATAATATTCACATTGACACATTGCCTACTTAAATTTTGCCCTAAGGGCCGATTCACATCGAAATGTCAGCGCAGCGGCGAGCAGCCTACCTGCCGTATACTTAATTTTAAACTTTATCTTCATTTCTATAAAACACAGTTTCGCTTGAACAGCCGCCGCTGGTGGCCGCTAGCGATTGTAGCGGCCATTGGCGGCCGTGAGCGGTGTGAGCGGCGGCGGTTGTCATAAAGTTAAAAATTAAGTGAATATTATCAAAGATATTTGATTGGACTCGCTCGCTCGCCTAAATGACGCACTCCTCATAATATTATTTACTAAACATCATATTATTAACTTTATACAATCTCAAGTAAATAAACCATTAAGTACGAGTACCAGCCTTTTTTTGAGAGATTTTAAATACGAATATGTATTAACTAGATCTACAATAAATAGAGTTGCACATATCTAATATTTGCATATTTTGGGTTCCGTAGTACATACAAGGAACGTTTATAGTTTCGCTCTGTCCCTCCGTCTGTCTGTTTGTCCGCGCTTCTTAATTTTGTTATTATGAATATAATCTATATGCAATCCATAGTATTTATTGTTATGGATTGCGTATAGATTTTGTTTTCGACATTATAAAATTATAATATTTTTATATTTTAAGGATGGCTTAGTCACCATACATGTGAAGTGAGGATGTCTTTTCAACTAAAGGCATTCCAAGGAACCATTTCCGATTTACAATTTGTTTTGCCAGGCATTTCTAAACTGTACGAGATAGAAACCTGTACTTTTTTCATGCTCATAGCTCTAACATTAAAAAAAAAACCCTAGTGCGCTTTAATAGAAAGTCATGTTTTACAACACTCGCGCGTTTACAATAAGTGGCACATACTTTATTCACCAGTGTTTTCTGTTACTTTACTTACCTATAGGAGGAATATGACGAAATAAGCTCTTCGACGCTTATCAAATGAATACCTATAAGGGGTCCCATACACGGTCCGGTTTTCCTTTAGTGCGGCCTGAACGGATGCAAAATCGTACCGTCTCGTGTGCAATATCGAGATCGCATCAGTCGGCCGTATGGACTGAAGCGATTCGTTCCAGTGTTGCCAACTCTATTTCTGCGAAACTACTAAGCTCGCGTCGTTTTCTACTAAAAACTACTAAAAGAATACCGATAACTATAAAAAGCTAATAAAACTTAGGAATTCCTAAAAGTTTTTTAGGAATTTTGTGTTTACAAACACATTTTCAGTTTTAATATTTAACCGTTAAATTAAAAAAATATAGTTGGAAATATTATGTATATAGAAATAAAATCGGTAGTTTTAAGCGACTTACGAATGCGTGCTACTATGTGCTATTATGATAAGGAGTCATAATAGCACATAGAAGCAGGCCATTTTGCATATTATGATTACTGTCTAGCTATTTTCTACAAAACCACGACTAACAACTAAATTCCTACTAAGGTGGAAATAATATACAAAATTTAGTAGTAAAACTTTGTAAAACAACTTAGTTGGCACCATTAATTCTGACCTGTACGGATGGACTGAACGGCAATAAAATTGGACTTAACGGTAATAAAATGCGAGTGTAAAATAAAACCGGTCAAGTGCGAGTCGGCAAAATGAGATCCGTACAAAATGGAAAAAAATCAAGTTTGTTGTATGTGAGCCCCAAATTTTTATTTTATTCTGTATTTAGTATTTGTTGTTATAATGGAAATAGAAATAACTACCTACATCATACATTTGTGAAAATTTTAACTGTCGAGCTATCACGGTATAAGAAGGTTAAGATACAGCCTGGTGACAGATGGACGAACAGCAAAGTCTCAGTAATAGGGTCCCGTTTTTACCCTTTGGGTACGGAACCCTAAAAATGACACATGGTCTAAAGAAATTTATTGAAGTTCATTGAAGTATTTAAAACTTTAGACCCACTATGGTTGATAAAATCTAAAGTCTATTACTATAAAACAAAGAGAAATGAATTCTATAACATATTACTGAAAAAATGTATGACACAATAATTCGATTTCGTCGATAGCGTGATTACAATTGCAGTAAAATACAAAAAAAATAAAAATAATAGCCTAAACTGACCAAGAGCATGTCACGACATGTCTAAAGAGGGTTCCGTAACTATCAACGCGCAATAGGTTTTCTTTGAATTACTACAAAAGTTATTGTCATAAAGTTATTACAGAAGCTAGGAGAGCGGCGGGCAGACAGACAGAAGGACGGGCAGACTGAAATTATAAGGATTCCTTAAGTATTACGGTACGGTATTTAAAGTGTTGCCAGTATTAAGATAATCCTTAATATATTCCATAATATCAGTTTAATATAAATAACGTTCGTGTTTAGATGGTTTAAAATTAAATATAAGTTATATTTTTACATCTCACGATATTAAGAAAAACAAATACAATAATTCCAATTTTAACAGTACACACTCCACAACTTTAAAGTTTTGTTTGTGTGCATGTCGGGTATGTAATGCTTACGCCTACATCTATCTGTTGCTTGCTTCATTTTGTACGATGCGTTTGTTTGAAGACTATCTAGGCGTTATTAATCTAAGGGCCGAACTGACGTCAGTTCGGTCGGATGCGATTTTCTCTGTGTATGTGCTCGAATCCATTCAGGTCGAACTGACGTCAGTTCTAACTGAAACGATCGGCCTCTCGTCTGTGGAGGCCTTAAGGGCCGAAGTGACTTCAGTTCGGTCGGATGCGATTTCCTCCCTATATGTACTCGAATCCGTTCAGGCCGAACTGACGTCAGTTCTAACTGAAACGATCGGCCTCTCGTCTGTGGAGGCCTTAATTATTGATTATCACCGTTGTACATAAAATTGATTTATGTGTGTCTTTTGAATGAAAACACATTTTTATACTAATTTGAGGTCACTGAATATACTTTTTGTCAAGTTAGCTTAAATAATTTATTTTTTGTGTGAATAATATTTTGTACCTAACTTGTATGCCACCCCTACAATCTTTAATAAACTACAACTGGGAAATACGAGCTAACATTGAGTTTCAAGTTGTATATTTCAAATTCAGCGAGTGAAAAACTATAGTTCTTGCACACTTTCCCGTAAGGAAATTCGTCGTCTCGCCTTGGCGATAAGATATTTCTATGACACAATTTGCCTCGTCTATAATGGAATCTGGTGTCAATATTTCGCTTAAACTCATTTTTAATATTCAATTCAAATCTTAGCACAAAAGTCCGTCACAGATACATACATAACAGATTTTAGTATCCTGCCAATTTGTGTTAACTTTTTAAATTTTAAATATGGAACTTGCCGCTCGCCGCGTAATTGTCGCGGCACTCGCGGCTTATTCCGCTCAAAGAAGTTTGCGCTAAATTCACACGGGCTGTTTAGAAAGTCATGTCATTTTTTATTAGTTTTTTTTTACATAAAACTCTTCACAGCTGACAGCTGTTCTATTTTTGAAGTTTTGAAGTTTTTGTATGAGTGAAGTGAATTTGTATGAGTTTTTCCCTCCCTATGAAAGGAAAGCAGCATCTTCCACCCAATAATCAGATCAAAACACACTACTTTCCGAGTATGAGAAATGAAAATATCTTTTGCCAAAAATATCAAAAGAAAGATATATAAACACATACAATGATTTTATGAAGTGGCGAGAAGAATAGAATATAAAATTATTTTCCGAAAGTGTATTTCTTACATATTTTAATGGACTGTGTAGCAAATTACAGCCTTAAACGGTATGGAGCCGATATTCAATGCTCAAGAGTACACTTAATGTAAAACATAATGTAGATTTGAAAAAAATTCATAATTTAACAGCATTTTTGAAAAGACAGTCGCAGGGGTTCAAGAGTAAGAAATCTAAAGTTTTCACATCTCATGAGGTGGTTTTTTTTTAAATGATGCTCCTGACGAGATATATTTGGCAGTGAAGGTAAGTTTACCTAAGTATTTATGGATTTATTCTAAATATGAACGTATTTATTACACAAATACTAAAATAATTACATGTTTTTCACAGGTCGTATTGATACTCGGTATAAGCGGCGCTTGCAGAAGCAGTGAACTCACAAATTTGACAATTAACGACATTGAAAGTTAAGGCGATTTATTATTAGTAAAACTGACTAAAACAAAGACACATATTGAGCGCTCGTTTATAGTAAAAGAAGAGTTTACACAAATAGTAAAGAAATATCAAAAATCCTAGTGATGTAAAAACGGACCGCTTTTTTCTCAACTATCAGAAGGGAAAATGCTATAAACAAGTGATCGGTAAAAATAAAATCTCAGGTATGCCGAAGCAGATAGCAACATATTTGAATTTACCAAACTGTGAGCAGTATACCGGACACTGTTTTAGACGAACTTCAGCGACACTTTTATCCGATTCTGGGTTAAACATGACTACGTTAAAAAGACATGGAGGCTGGAAATCCAGTACAGTCGCCGAAGGCTACATAGAGGATTCAGTCCAAAATAAAACTAAAATTTCAACCAAATTAACCGAAACTATAAAAATACGCCCCAATTCGCCTCTGCCGACAACTTCCAGGGAGTGTCCGCGATGGAATCCATCGTCTGATAAAATACCAGAGACTCCTACTTTTACAGAGATCCAGAACAGCCAAATTTCTCAAAATATATCAAACAACATAAATATTCCAAACAAAAATGTAACTTTTAATTTCACGAATTGTCCTAATTTGACTATTAATTTTAAATAGGCACTACTAATATATTATTATCAATAAATAGTTTAGATAAACAACTAGTTTTATTTTCCTCATATTCTAAATGAAAAGTAGAGTGTTTGCCACGGGTAAAAGAATCAATTCCTAATCGGACTATAGCCGCTCGGTCTAACTACCTCGGGAATTGATTCTTTTCAACCCTAGGCTAACAATCTACTATTGTAGCCGAAAAGTTACTTGGTCATTATGTGTAAATCCTAGTTACCATGTATGCTATAAAATTCCACAAAAAATTATAAGCCAGTATAAAATCCGGTAAAATAGTGTTAGTTAGCCAACGGTGTAAAATGAACGTTGTTTGTACAAACAGTTAAGTAAATCCGCTCCCTTGATTGAAACATGCATAATGCATGTCCGGTCTATAATCCGATTATACTGCGGCCACGGCAAGTAACACTGCCGCTTGATAAACAATGAATTCAGCGTGCTATTCAAATTGGCCGGATTATAGTGTCGGGCTTGGATTATGCGCAACATGTACCCTTTATGCCCGCAATTTAGGTCTTATAATATAGTCCTAAGACAGTTCTAATCTAATGCGCCTTGACATATTTATGGCTTACGAGGTTAATGAAATCTGTATCTAGTGAACATGTGGACTAAGATCCTAGGCTCGGCTGACTACCCTTATATTCTTACTGATAAATATATATCATAATATTGTAAGCATGAGTTATTTATATCATAACTTAGATATAAAGGTATTAAGTTTAATGATTTTTATTTCTACATGGATGATTTTGCATTTATTACTTTTATGAAAACTACAACATAAAAATAAGTAATCGGTGTAATTCTCTAATTTTCACTTTTTAATATTTAATACATTTAATTTTTAATTTAATACTAGGATATTACATAATGATGAATGAATTAAAATAACTAAATTATTATCTAAACTATATATATATAAGTTATTGTCTGAATGAAAAATAAAAACTGATACGTTGGCCGAGGTAAGCGCCAGCCCTAAGGTCGACCATACTTTTAGCCAAATCCCTAAAAAGACGCTTGGCACTGGGGCCCAAGGACCCATAGTTTCGACTCCGAAAGGCATAATAAGGCAAAGGCAAATGTAACCATTGCCAATGGATTCACATTTCCGTATCGACGCAGGTAGCGTCCCACACCAGTGGCCTCCCACGGCTCCATGGAATTAGGGCCATGCCATCGGGTCTTCTGCCGTCGTCACGTGCGATACCGTTCGGCTCAAGTGTGGCCGGCACGTTGACGGTGGCAAGAGCCCTGCGGATGACGTCATTTATGGTTTCATGGCGGGACTGGCGGCCAGGACTGCGGCGGCAGGATAGTCCATGATGTCCTTGGCGGTCCACCGTGGTACTACAATGGCAGTGATGGAGCTCGTTAGTGGCGGTTCCTAAACGCAGACTGACTGATAGTGTGAAGGTGTGGTTATCCAACAGAGTTCAGATATTGAATGACGGGAGTGTCTGGAGCCAGTACCCCGATTCCGGCTCAGTGGGAGCAATTTAACAGGTCTGATTGTGCTAAATTAAGTAGGGGTTTATCCCAATTCTTTTGAATGTTGGGATGGGCTGGAATTTCGCTTGGGCAGACTCCACGCCAAGTATTAACAGCTTCCGGTAATGAGTCAATACGCACGCAGCCTAATGAATTTGTAATGGTTTTAGTGAAAAGTGGGTGGATGCTATGAGTAGATGACAAAAAAGCAGGAAGAGACACACTGGACACCTTCCTGATACCCAACCCTCCGAACCGAATGGGTAGAGCGGCTTGGGACCATGAGTTGTCGGATATGTTGCAAAACATTGACCAGTGTGTTCAAAGTGAGAAAAGGTCGGAAAAACTCCATAGTGGACATCATCTCAAAGCGTCAATTTAGGCACAAAAAGACAGAACTGAATGATTTGGCATGCCATGTGAGTATTTATCGAAATAAGTTTGCTGGAAGATTATGTGAATTTGCGATTTTGTTCCGAAATAAAGGCATTAAAATCGTCACTGAGTAAGGGGGGCACCCAGTAAGCGGAGGGGCTCTTTAAATTTAGTGGTAATTATTTCATTCCAATTATCATATGAGTCGTTAATAAACAACTCGCATTTAGAGAAATTTAGTTCCAAATCGAGGGATTTGAATTTTTCAATGATAACTGAAACCAGATCTCCACCGAGGGTCTCGTTATCCAGGTACCAAACTTTGAATTCCGATGAAAGCGATGTAATGATTGGATGTATGGCAAGGCTAAAAATAGCGGGGCCTAAAGGAAACCTTTCACCTTGCTGGCAACCAGTAGAAGAAAGTAAACGATCACCTTTGTATATAAGTATTGAATCCTCGTCTGGATATATGCATGGCATAATACAACAGTAGAATATATTCGTAGATATCAGACACGTGTTTTGAATTTTTTTTAATAGAGCAATTCTAGAGACAGAGTTAAAGGCATTTTTTACGTCTACTTTCAGAACCACTTGCCCAGTTTTAGCTTTGATATATGTGCGGAGGGCGTGGATGGCAGCTTCGCATCCTCCCTAACTCCCGAAACCAAGTTGCACAGGTTGAAAGGTATCTGTAAGTTTTCGCGAAATACGTTTGCACTTTGGAAGTTATCCTTCGGTAGGTGCAGCCAACAGCTATAGGACGGATGCCACCATCTTTCTTTTTTAAGGCGTACAAATCGGCACCATAAATTATGCCTGTTTTATCTTGGTGCACCTTACCAGATAACATCAGGTTGATTAAAGCTGTCAGGTCCACTAGAAGCGCTCTGCTGGAGTCTCCCGGGGCACAAATTAGATCCCTTATATATATAAATATATAGTATAGTAATTTTTTTTGTTCCTTTGGCACCCTGTTCCTGAGAACGGCCTGAGGGCGGCCGCGTTCATTGTACACACTTATACTATAATAGGATATACATTTCATCAGTAAGAATTTAAGGGTAGTCTGGCGGACCTGGGATCTCAGACCTAGTAGGCTAGGTTTAACAATTATGTTTTCATTTAGGTTGTCGTTAGGATAATACGAGCTGTTTTAACAGGATTTCAGGTAGAAAACGGATACGTGGCTTATATCATAAGCTTTTTGTTTCGTTCGGTTAACAATTGAAAATCGTTTTAGTGCGAAAATAAATAGCGAGTAATCGATACTTCTTTTTTCATTTTGTATTTATTTCCTCGGAGAGTATTAAAACGCTGAAATACATGTTGAACTAAAAATTTAAGTATTTTCGTTGCTCTCGATTGAGTGAATTCTTATTTTAAATATTGATCCATAACATAAGGTCGCTTTTAAATAGAAGCAGCATATTCTGTTTCGTTTTTAGTAGCACTAGCATAGAACACTACACTTGGTTGTCGATTAAAAAACATATTTTAATATATCTTTTTAGTACTAAAATAATATCTACAGTTGAAAAAGATTTATCATGCGATATTTGGTTATGAGATTATCTTCTACTTACCAACCCAGCGCTCCCGGTCCAACCACGTCAGGTTGTCAGCCTGCGTGTCGTAGTAGCCCAGCTTCACGTAGTGGTTATCCATCAGCTGTTCGATCTGAGTCAACGCTATCCTGTCACCTTGCGACGAGAAAGCTACCAAGCCCTAAGACATAAAAGCGACATTAAAATATGTTTTCGAAAACGTGTCGACATTGAATAATATGTCTTCTTAAAACATTACTTTTGATTAAGCTTATTTAAAACCTTAGCAACTTTAGTAAAGAATAGTTTACAGAATCACGCGTTACTTTGCGGAAATCCATAGCATAGGTATAATTCAATTAATATTATATCTAGCAATGTCCCGCAAAAAAATACCCACAATCTGCAAACAGATGTGTGAGTGCACGCATAAGCATGCGTAAAGCACCTCCCACAGAGCTTATAGCTCCCACACATAAGTGTGGGAGGAGCTTATGCTCGCACATCTGTCTGCAGGTTGTGGGTATTTTTCGCGGGATATAGCTAGATATAATATTAAATAAAGTGTATTGTAGTAAAGAAATACTGGGATCACTTGATAATAGGTTGATTTTTGTGTATCGAATAACACAAAAGTACATTTATAAACGAATGCGTACAGGATGTTTGGGAGAACACAGTCAATACATGAAGAGTATATCCGCTTGAATCCCCACTTTGTTTGACCGATATTGGACCCTTTCTGAGGTATTAATTTTTTTAAAGTAGTTCTAAAACACTGAAAATGGTTTCAATCATCAATTGCTATTTTTTTTTTTCTCACAGGTGTGACACTAGCTTTATCCAAATCACTTCACTTACTGCAACACAATATTTTGCAGTATTTTGGTGTCGTGTGAAACAATTTGAGTATTAAGATATATATATATATATATATTAAGAGATACTATAGAATGTATTAAGGCCTGCTCACCGATACGCCGAGGAAGGACGTGGAGTTTATTGCTTCGTAAATGTCATCTGCAATTTTCTTGTTCGTGTACGTGAAATTCTTCAGACTCAGCCCGCTTTTTTGCAACTTCTCCATTGTTTTATTGAATGCTAGATTAAAAAAAAAGCAATGGTTACTTATTTTGTTCTAATGTACTAATATATTTCTGAGTTCAATTTTGCAAGAGCATGAATCTCAATGTGCATCTATATCGGTGCATATTTATAGATTTTCCATTTAAACTTTGAACCCCTATTTCACCCCTTTAGGGATAGAAGGGGTAACCCTTTAGGGATAGAACTTTTCAAAAGCCCTTCTTAACGTGCATCTACTTTATGAATTAAAACAACTTTCTAATTTTCACGTTTCTACCATTAGCGGTTACGGCTATGCGTGCGTCTATATATTGTCAGTGAGTCAGTGGGGTCATCTCCTTTTATATAAATCGATTTGAAAGGTACATTAAAAATATTAATAAATCATCATCACTTACCTAAAGCGACAGCCCACACCGCGTCATACGCAAGTGGAGCCTCCTGATACCCCTCTGGAAACCTCTCCCCGTCGATGTCGTAGCCCGCCTCCCGTAGAGCCTCGTTCAATCTCGACCTGCGGAAAACATCATCATCATCACCGACTACTGATGTCCCACTACTGGGGCTCATTATGAAAATCATAAAAACAGCTGTACATTTATAGGTACGCTAACTTTTATTTCTATTGAAATATTATAATGTCGAAGATAATATTTGTTATAATTTAATTTTATAGGCAAAACTAAAAAAAAACTATAAAGGTCGTGATGGGAAAAACGGACATTTCAACTCATTGCTGTGACAATTTATTATTTAGTACCTGGCTATAAAATAAAGAAGAATCACAAAAATATTTATCTGACCGGGATTCGAACCCATCCCATTCCGAATTTTCGAACAAAACAAAAATAGGGATGATGACTACATCTAAACTATTTAGTTTCATTAATATACTCATATGTATTCAGGCATTCCTACTTGGTAAATTAAAAAAAAATGCTTTACGTGTAGTTTAGTAATTAGTTAGATACATCTAAAAAGTACAAAAAAGTTTATTTTTTTGTTAAATTAGTCAACTAAACCTACATCATTACTTTAATTACATCATATACAAAAACATTTATTACTGTAAATATGAACTTAAACGCACAAATATCGGAGATATTTAGAAATATGTTCCTGCGGCCGTATACTTCATACACTTTAACCTAGGCGTGACGTCACAGCTAGGTACGACTTTAGTATGGAGCGTTTTCACGAGACTTACGAAATTTTGTATACAAAAAGCTGTACCTTTGAAAATATTGACTTTTGATATACTGTTTATTCTGAGAAATTTTCTCACATATTTAAGGGTACTACTATTCATTTATGCAAAAAAAAAAAAAACTAGCTCAGAAAGAACACAGCAAAAGAAAAAACATATGTAGCTTAAAAATGCGAATTTTCCTAGGGATGAGACCTAGCTAGATCGATTTTGCTCCCCCAAAACTCCCTGCATACTGAATTTCATGGTAATGCTTGCAGTCGTTTTCGAAATTACGATTATATATATACAAGATTGTCTCGTTTAAAGTATAAGATTCACGCTCGTTTTCTGACACGTTTCATGAGACTTGGTTTCAATGATCGATGTTCATTAAAATAAAAATGTATCGTTGTATAGTCGTAATAATAATTACAACACTTCCACAAAATTGCTTATTTGGACATTTTACGAGGAGGTCTTAAAGGAGTTTGTTTACATTTTCAACGAGCTTTCAAATGAACCCTGATCATTAATTTGATGTCACTGATCCTGTATTTGAATTCCCAGTATTGATATTTGACAAGATCCCTATAATTTTTAACTTCAACCGTCCGCCATCTTTGCAAGTGGTTTGAAGAGGCGCAACTGGCAGCCACATTCGGATTATGTAAATCCGAAGAAGAGGCCATTAAGAGACAATCAGGTCACGTTTGAAACTTAACGGAGCTCTCAGTCAACTTTACCTGTTGAAGTTGCGCTTAGCTTCGAGTTACATGATCTATGTAATCAATAACTAAGATATTATCCGAGATTGTAACGCATGCCCATGGATTGTTAAACTCTGCTCACACACTTCTCATAAAACTTGTTAAGTGTACACATTTGGTTTTAATTTACCACTATCATAAAGCTGAAAAACACGCGTTAAATTTTAATTTGCTACATTAATGGCGCATGACAAGGAAATCCTTTTAAATCCACGTTCAAACTTAATGATCATATTGTATGAGGGTGTTTATGCATGTCAATACAAATTATCATAAAGTTCTACATTAAAATCACGCAGTAAAATGTAACAGCCGTTTTCGAGGAAGTAGATAATTTTCATTTTTTTTATTGGATAACATGGAAATATTCCTAAAGGTTTTAACGCTACAGTAATGAATTCATCTATATTTTATTAAAAAACGTGTTTGTAGCGGGCTACAACCTCTTGATTTTGTATGTCCTTCTAACGCCTGAGTGGCGATAATAATAATACAGCAACAATTCTTATATTCTCCTTTATTGGTGCTCAACACAGATACGTATTACATATGAGATATGTCTAATGCAAATACGTCTACAGTCTACACTGAGTATAGCCTTCTAGCTCACCGAAATAAACCTTAAAACTAAATAGGCTTTACTCGTGATATCTGTCAATATGACATTGACAGTTATATTTCTTAAAACTACTGTTGTCATTATGCAACAGTGTTATACCCAACATGTATTAAAATTGTTTGTATAAAACTATCTATAAACATTTTTAATAAAACGGTAGGCTAGCTAGCAACTTTAAAACATTTTTAACGAATTCCGAACGAGTAAAGCGAGTGAGAAAAAGTTATAGTTTGTTTATGTTGTCACCTATTATTTCCGAGTCTGTTTAGAATATGATGATGGTGATAGAAAAATAATCATTAGTAAATATTAAATAACACTGTGTTTGTTATATGTTTTATTTACATTTAAGTGAAAAAGACACGTTTTATATTTATTAGGTAGTTCACTTCTGCCACGTGTACTACAGAGTACACGTCATGTTGTTTTCACACATGAACGAAATAAAGGAATTTATCGTTCACTTATCTTATTGTCAGTTGTTTTTTCCGAGTTTGACACAGATATTAAATGTGATGGCGACACAACTTTCGGTCCATTCACTCGCGAGTGAATAGGTATTATCTCGACGCGTGAAACTTTTGTTGTGTTGTGACAAGCCCCATTATTCGTGTTTACCACATAAATGTCTTCCAATCTCGCAATCACACCACAGATTAGAGAGCAGAAATGAAAAGGAAAGACGGGAATTGAAGTAAATTATAACACAAGCTTGTGTATTTAAACATCACCTTTCTCAATTATATATTGAACATACCTCCAGCGTATTTTAAACTTCAATCAGTGTTAGATAATTATACTACACGAGCGGACCCGACAGACGTTGTCATGCCGGGCGCCACCCAAACGCATACAATAAAATTCATTCAAATCGGTCAAGCCGTTTAGGAGGAATTATATATTTATAGATTTATAGAAATTTCAACATAATGTTGCAAACACTAGGACTCACTAGAAGTCTTAAATGTAATAATTACATTTGCTTTGTATAATCTAAGGGTTTTATACTTTTTCACGCCACTTAACATCTTTCTATCTTGTGAGTTAGCAAAAAAATAAAAACATTTAGTTCCAAGTTTGGAGTTCTACAACGTTTTATTTCGCCTTCTGCAATAAAAATACTTTAGATATCAAAGGAATCGCATAAAAGTGATGACCCGAATCACTGAAAGATTTGAACAGTCATAACATAATAAAATTTGGAAAAGCCCTAAAAATTTGTGTTTGTTTAACTATTTATAATTTACTAGCATAATTTGCCCGCGGCTTCGCCAGCGTGAAATTAGGTTTTAAACATTCATCCCCTATTTCACCCACCTAGGGGCTGAATTTTAGAAAATGCTGAAATACATAACTCATTATTTTTTTTGTACACAATTCACAGGTGATTGAGTGACGGCGTACGCCGGCGTCTGGTTTGCCGGCGTAGGGGAGAGGTGTGGGGGGATACAATCCCGCGGTGAGTGGGGCGCTGTTGCGCCGGGGCGCATCATTGCGCTCGGTGTGACGCATCATTGCGTCAGGGCTCCTCCTCTTCGGGGGGGGGGGGGGGCTGCTTGGCTCCGCAGGGTCCTCCGGGGGGGGGGGGGGGGCATCTCTCGGCAGGCGGTGGCGGTCGGGCGGGCGGGCATGCCACGGCGCCAGGTCGGTCAGCTCGACCAGGCGCGAGGCATCCGCTCGCGCGAACAGCTTCGCGGAGAGCTGGGCCACAAAGGCCTCCACGCTCTCCACCCTGAGGTCCCTCGCTATGGTGGAATTGCGGACGTACCACGGTGCGTCCACGATGCGGCGCAGCACCCGGTTTTGGGCCCTCTGCAACAACCCTTTCTGGGGTGCAGAGAGCAGGTGGTGCCACGCGGGTGCCGCGTACGTGAGGCGGGACCGTACGTACGTCTTGTAGAGGGCGATGCGCATCCTCAGGGGGATCAGCGGGGACGCGTAGGCCGGACGCAGCTGGGCTACCGCTGAGTTCGCCCTCGCCACCGCCGCAGAGCACTGGGCGACCATGGACAGGCGGCGGTCGATTGTGACCCCTAGGTATTTCGCCGTCTTACCCCATGGAATTTCGGCGTCACCGATCTTCAGAGGAGCCGGAAAACCTGTTCTCGTAGTGACGGCGAGCGCCTGGGACTTACGTGTATTCACGGATAGTCTCCATTTGCTCAGCCAGTCCGGGAGAAGGTCCAGCGTCCTCTGAAGTTTCCTGACTGCATGGTCCCTGTTGAGCGAGCTGGCGATGAACGCTGTATCGTCAGCGTACAGCGCCGCGATGGTGCCGGGATGCGTGGGTATGTCGCTGGCGTATAGGTTGTATAGCCCTGGGGAAAGTACACTACCTTGGGGTACGCCAGCGGTGATGGGGTGCTCGGCGGAGAAGACTCCGTCCACGCGCACCTTGAAGGATCTGCCGGAGAGGAAGGAGGCCACAAGCCTTACCATCGGGGGAGGTACGTTGGCTCGAATGAGCTTGCAGAGCAGGCCCTCATGCCAGACACTATCGAACGCCTTTTCCATGTCCAGGAAAACGGCGACCGAAGCTTCCTTCTTGTTTGCCGCAACGGAGAGGTGGTGGATCACGCGTACCAGCTGGAGGGTGGTACTCAGCTGGGACCTGAAACCAAATTGTTCCTCACGAGGAGGGAGGTGTGGAGCAAGGTGTTTGAGGAAAAGGGTTTCAAAGACCTTGGATAGGGTCGGTAGCAGGGTTATAGGCCGGTAGCCCTCGGCCGTCCGAAGGTTCTTGTGGGGTTGGGGGATGGTGATGATGAGTCCCATCTTCCAGGAGGATGGAAAGTGACCGGTCCTGACAATGCCGTTATACAGGCGAGTGAGGGCGGCCACCGTCCGGAAGGGAAGGTGTCGGAGAGCGGAATTGGGGATGCCGTCTACACCGGGGGCCTTCCTCGGTTTGAGGCGAGCTAGGGTCCTTTGGACCGTCCTCGGTGAGAAGGAGAAGTTTGGGGGGGAGGAGGGGGAAAGTAGGAAAACCTTTACCTCCTCGGAGACCATTTGGGCGTGTTCCGTTGCGGTCGTGGGCAGCGGCGAGAATTGGCGTTCTAAGTGCTCGGCATGAATACCTGCTCTGTCCTCCGCACGGTACCGGGGGTTGCCGTCCGGGTGGAGCAGGGGATGAACGGAGGCAGTGGCTCCGGTAAGGGCGCGGCAGAAGCGGTGAAGGGAGGGCCAGTCCTCTCCGGCCTCCTCTATGCGTCGGGTCCACTCCGCGGCGTGTAGGTCCTCGAGCGCGACTCTTACCTTGGCAGTAAGGCGGTTGAGCTCTGCCTTCTGCGTGGGGCAGCGCGTGCGTTGCCATCTCCGGCGTAGGCGCCGCTTCTCCGCCAGGAGGTCGGCGATGTGGCGAGGGAGTGAGGGCCGCTTGTATTGGCGGCGGGTGGGCGGCTGGGTAGCCGCGTTCATTGCAGCTGTAATCGCCTCGGTGATCTGCAGCGTCATGGACTAGACGGTCTCTGCAGAGTCAACCGGGAAATTGGGTGTGGACTCGTGCAGCTGCAATGAGAAGGCGTCCCAGTCGCGGACTGGGTAGGGGGGGAAGGGGGGGGGGACGCTAGCCGGGACGGCGCGTATGATGGCTAGGACCGGGAGGTGGTCGGAGCCGTGGGCCACATCGAGGACCTCCTGATGGAGGTCACCTGGGAGTTGGTGGGTGATAGCCACGTCGAGGACATCAGGAGAGAAGCGGGGATTCTCGGGGTAGTGGGTGGGGGAGTAAGTGCCCACCACCGAATATCCGACTCGTACGGAGTCGGCATGCAGGCGGTTGCCGTCCGAGTTAGGGGTGCGAGAGCCCCATCCGGGGTGCTTGCAGTTCAGATCTCCGGCAATCACAGTCGGCTCCTCTGATAGGAGCCTATGGATGTCGGAGATATCTAAACGCGACCCCGGAGGTTTGTAGCACGCATATAAATGGGTGCGGCGCGAGCCGAGGAGCACTTCCACTCCAAGAGCGTATAGCGAAGAGACTGGGGGAGGGGGAAGGAGTTGGTGCAGAATTTTCCTGCCGACCAGAACGGCGAGGCCTCTGCACACTCGCTCACCCCCTGGAAAATCCTGGCGGTAAGTGTAATAGCCGGGAGCACTGAAACGGTCCTGAGGGGACAGGAGGGTTTCGCTAAGCAAGGCGACATCCACCTCGTACTCCCGAAGGAGGTGGCGAATCGAGGTCACCTTGCCGCGGACCCCCCGGACGTTCCAGTGAACGACCTTTAGGTGGACTGGGGCGTGGTTAGCCATTGGGAAATGAGGGAGGCAAAGAGGGTGGCCCCCTCGGGGAGGGCCTTCAAGAGGGTCTGGAGGATTTCCTCCCCGGCCAGGATTCTATTGAAGACATCCATGGCCAGGGAGAACAGAGCTTGTAGAAGCTGGGCCGTGGTCCTGGGGGACTCTCGGCGGCGAGAAGAGGGGGGGGCACGAGGGGGCAAAATGGCGGTAGTGATCGCCGGGTTTGCGGGCTCGGTGGAGAGCTCGGTCACCTCTGGTTTGGTGACCGGCGGGACAGTGCGTTTGATGCGCGCAGGGCGCGGGGGGCGCGGGGTGCGCTGCGGTAGTGGGGGGGCCGATAGAGTGGCATCATCAGCCGAGGGGGCTGCTACAACAGGGGGGAGGGGGAGGGCGAGGGGCTCTAACTCGGAGTCCGTGGCGGCATTGGAAGTCGCAACGGATTTGGCCCTTTTTTTGGTCCTGGTCCTCGTCCTGGTCCGCTTCCGCTGCTTCGGGGCAGCTGGGGGGGGTGCGGCGGAGCGGGGGGTGGGGTCATTTGCCTCCGCCATAAGGGATGTGGCGGTGGGCGGCGGCGGGGCAACCTCTCTCTCCTGGATATTGGGGGCATCACTTAACCGGTTTGTGCGGGTTGTGCGGGCTAAGGGGCCCGCGCGGCGGTTGTTGGTTTCCCGGCGGAAGACCGGGCAGTTCCGACTGTTGGCGGGGTGGGGCCCCTTGCAGTTAATGCAAGTGGGCGGATCCGTTAGTGGCCGGGGGCAGTCGGCGGCGGCGTGCTCCTCGCCGCATCTGACGCACGCCGGTTTGCGGTGGCAGTTCCGGCTGGAGTGCCTGAACTGCTGGCAGCGGTGGCATTGGGCAGGGCCACTCTTCCCACGCCAGGCCTCCACCTTAATATTAGGCATATTCAAAATCTCAGTTACCTGGTAAATGCCTGGTACCAGGTTCGGGGTGCGCTTCAGTAGAACAAAGTAGGCGCACCCGGGTCGGTCCTTCCGGGCGAGGATTCGGGATACATGATCCACCTCGAACCCTTTGGCGGCGAGATCAGCGGCTATCCTATCCGTGGGTGTATTGACCGGTAGGCCATGGATGCCTACCTTTAAACCGCGGTCCTGGGGCAGCGCGTACGAGTACCAACTGACCTGGTTGGACTCGCTCAGGTCAGCTAGGTACCTTTGTACGCACCGGTACTCCGTTTCTCCCTCTGGGGAGAATTTTACCCCCTGGCCGTACGTCTTCGCATTCGGGGGGTGCCCCAGGAGGGCCCTGAGGCGGCTAAAGTGGTCGATCCAGTCATCGAGCTTCTCGACGATGATTGGAGGGCACCGGGGAGGTGCTTTCGGCGGCGGAGAAGATGCCTTCGCTGTGGGGCCGACGGAGGTTACCGGATTCACTACTTCCATCGGCGAGGGGGCCCTCGAGGTAGAGGCCACTGGGGATCCGGATGCACGGGGGCGGTGGTCGCTGCGGCATAGGTTGCCGGGCGATCGGCGCGCTTGGCAGGCGGCGAGACGTCTGAAGACGCCTCTTGGCGCTGTCGCTTTGTTACCTGCACGGGGGGAGCAGGGGACGGGGGCTCGACGAAGGGGCCGGTACCGGGGCCTTCGGAGGAGCACTTACCCCTCTGCGGTCTTCTTCCGGCGGGGAGGCCGGCGAGGCGGCGAGGGCGGGCTGTAGGCTCGCTGCGGGTGGTGTATGCGGAGGGCGCGAGGCGCTCACCTCCGTAGTGCGGCGCAAGGGGCGCGGCGGAGAGGCCGAGAGGATGTATCAGTGCACAGGCCAAACCTATATATTGGGATCGTCCTGTCTCCTAGTCGCGTGTGTTAGTGTCTCGCTCCGCGTTTCGTGCCGTCTCGCTCTAACTGCGTAGCAGTGACTCGCTCACTCCGCGTTAGTGTCGTCTCGCTCCAAACGCGTCGAGTGTCTCGTTCACTCCGCGTTTTCGTGTCGTCCCGCTCTATCCGCGTAGTAGTGATTCGCTCACTCCGCGGTAGTGCCGTCTCGCTCGGAAACACGTCGAGTGTCGCGCTCACTCCGCGAACGTGCCGACCCTTTTAGTGCAGTGCCTATAAACTCCTGATAGCGACCGCAAATTCACACCTTATTCATTAGAATAAGCTGTGGATTTGCGCCTTGCTGGGGAGTTGCCCTGCTCTTGGCCTCCCGTTGAGCTTCGGTTCAACGTTGGGTCACGAGGAGACAGCCCCCCTAAGTGTGTGTACCGTCCTCGTGTGCGTGCACTTAGTGTTTCGTGTTTTTGTGAATACCTTTGTGTTGGATGACGTACACTAGTTGCCGTCAGTTTTAACTGTTGTGTGACTTGTGTGTTTTTATGTTTGTACCACCCAGTACAACATGACGGACCATGATCCGTGGCTACCACGCCACGACTACCTGGACTCTCGTGTGGACTCCGAGACGACGTGTAGCCCGGCCTCATCGAGGTCCAGCTCACGCTCAGTCCCGGACCACACGCGCCACCGCTCACTCCCCGAACCCAGCTTGTGCGGACAGGACACCGCTCGCCCCGGGTCGCCCTCGGCATTCTCGTGGGGGTGTACTGGTACCCTCCCGCCCCAATGCCTTCCGACGGCGGCCTGCGGCGAGTCTGGGCCCCCGCCCGGCACAGCCGATCAGGGCTCGGCTAAACCGCGGCGCTCATCGCGCCGTACTGCGCTGGCGAGCGATTTTCGCCAACCTGCTGCACACCTCGGACCTTACAACGTCCAACAGGCGGACACACTCCGTACCACCGCGAGCTCAGCTCGCCCCTCGCCGGCCCCTCAGCCGCGACAACACCACGCTGCGCCGGCTGCTCAGCCGCGCGGCCCACACCAGCCCACCACGAGCTCTCCGCGCTCGCCTGACGTTTCGCCGGCCCCACAGCCGCGCGATGACCGCCGAACCGCACCTTGTGCGGCCACGGAAATCCGCCCTAGCGTGCCGCGCGGGTACCGTTACTGCGCGCCCACCTTCCCGCCACCACTTATAAATTTTTCATCTGTTTTCAGCCGTCGGCTGTCATACGCCGAGGTGAGTGCCTCCAGCCCTCCACACGTAGACAGCCACAGCCCCCTTATACCGGCGCCGTCGGTGAGTACGACGCCGCCACCCACTAAAAAGTCTACCCCTCGCTACCCGTCCCTGGTCGCCGAGCGAATCGACGACTGGGTACGTCACTTCCGCTGTCTTCGCGACACACTGGGGCACATACCCAATGCCAAATATGACGGCCGTGCGATTCGCTTCTCGCCCCAAAGCGAACAAGAGTTCACGGTCGTCAAGCGTTACCTGACAGACCTGGAGAGGCGAGGACAAGCCTCCTGGTTCACCCACTCGCCACCACAGGAAAGGACAATCAAGGTAGGTATCAGGGGCCTACCTTTCTTCACAGACACCGGAGAGATCAGGGCCGGTCTCGCCGGATTGGGATTCGTGGCGGAGCACGTTTCCCTGATCCAGGCGAGGTCTGACCCCGGTGCCTGCCTTTTCTTCGCCCTTATCGCCAGGGCCCCGGACGTCGTACCCGGCATATATAAGGTGCGTAATCTTTTAAATATGCCGGGAGTTCGCATCGAAGCCTGGCGGGGCCGAGGCGGCCCGGCCCAATGCCACCGATGCCTCCAATTCCGGCACTCCAGCCACAACTGCCACCGGAAGGTGGCCTGTGTCCGGTGTGCCGGGGAACACGCTGTGCGGGACTGCCCCCGCTCCCCCGCCGAGACGCCCACCTGCGTTAACTGCAGGGGGGCCCACCCTGCAAACAGCAGACAGTGCCCGGTGTACCGTAGGGCTGCGCGGAAGCCGCGAGCCGACAACGCCCGCGCTCCCCCCCCCTACGTACCTGCCGACTCGCCTCTCCCTGTGCCAGAGGCCCTCCTCCACCGCCGACTCATACATCACTTATGGCGGAGGCAAATGACTACGTACCAAGGTATGTCCCCCCCTCGGCTTCCGACTCCCCTGCGCAGCCTTCCAGGAGGAAAAAGCAGCTGAGCCCCAGGAGGAAAGCTGCCACACCCCCTGTGGCCTCCCCCTGTGATGCCGCCGCTATTCCAGATAGCCACCAGCAGGAGCTGGAGCCTTCCGTGCTCGCTCCTCCGCAGCCGGAATCCACGCGGACCACCCGGCGCTCACGGCGCCCCCCGCGCGGACCTGCCGTCTCCCCTGCGGCTGTCACAACTGCGGAAATGACCGCCTCTGAGCCCGCATATCTTGCGGCCGCTCCGCACCCGCAGCCTCCAGTGCTCGCTTTGCAGCCTCAAGAGCCGGTGCAAAGCGAGGCCCCCGCATCGACTGCAGAGCTTCTGCAGTCCCTCCTCTCCCTGGTCATGGACCTAGTTCTCAGGGTTCAGGCCGGGGAGGAAGCATCCCAAGCCATCATACAGGCCCTCCTAAAAGGCGCCCCCACAATCGCAGCCCTAATAAAAGTCTGGCTCCCCAGGCCCTAGCTCGGACCCGCGCCTGGATATCTCCGGCATCCAGAAGCTCCTATTATAGGAGCCGACTGTGATTGCCGGAGATCCACGACGCGCGTCCCGGACTCGGGACACTCGTGTGCTATGCACCGCCCCCCCGCGCTCCTTGAACGCGTTAATTTTTTTTTTATCCTTAGTTGCAGGATCACCTGTTTTTACAAGCGAGCGGCAGCCGCGTGCCCGGTCAACTGACCTGCTGCCGTGGCATGCCCGCTCGCCCGCAGCAACCGTTCTGACGACACCAGACGCAGGGAGCATCCCGGAGCCACGCGACCGAGACGCCCCCATGCGCGGTTCGCCTCCGAAAATGCACCGTTGGATCGATGCCCCCGCCCCCTTCACCCCGCGCCGGCTCAAACCGGCGCAATGCTTCGTTTTGTGCGCCCGGAGTGTGATGTGGGGCAGCCCTATTGCCCACACGTCAGCCCCGTGGCAGCCCCTTTCCCCCCCGACATAAAAAGTCTGGGGCTCGGGAAATACCCTTTCCCCCCCCCCTCATTTACCTGGTCGGTTGTGTCCGTGGTCGACAAAAGCGGCGCGTGTGGGAGTGGACCCATACACGCTTCCTGGTCCCCGGACCAGGACCCCACGCGTCGTCGGAGTCGACCGCAGGTCTTGGCCGCCCACGGCCCTTGCTACCGCGTCATTCCCTCTGCCATCTCGGGTTTCCCCCGCGTTCTGCCGCGGGGGGTCTTCCCTTAAAACCGACTTTTTTGCGCCCAGTATTCGTACTGGGTGCGTCGTCCACCCCAATTAGAGGGGCTTAGCCCCTGGTATTGGTTCCCCGCCCAAGGCAATTCAGGGGCCCGGCGTGCGAGGAGAAGTCTCCCTCCTCGGCCTATATATTGTATCCCTTTCCCCAGGTCGCTCGAGTCCACGGTCCGGCAAACGCGGCGCGTGAGGGAGTGGACCCAAACACGTTTCTCGGCCCCGGAGGTCGGGACCCCCACGCGTCGCTTGGATCCGACCGCCGGTCCTGGTCGTGCCTGGTTTTGGCAATCGACACTCCAATTTGTCTAACTTGCTTCCCCATGGGTTTCCCCCGCGTTCTGCCGCGGGGGGTCTTCCCCTAAAAATTAATGACAAAATGGTCCTCGTACTGGGCGCGTCATCCCCACCCCAAATAGAAGGGCTTTTGCCCTTGGTTTTGGCTCCCCGCCCAAGGCCCTTCATGAGAAGTATACATAATACATATATTTCGAGTAGTTTAGCGATGTAGCGATGTTTATTATCACGGAAAGTTTTAAAAGTTTTTTTATGGTATTATTTGAAGTTTTACCAATTCATTATCATAAACGAGGAGTGATCTTTGTAAAAAGTTTATAATATTACTATTGTAATGGATTTTTGCTGTATAAAATGATTAGAAATATTTTTCTATAACATTTCTAAATAGGCACTTTTCTTAAATCTTTTCCATTGTTTGCAAATAAGAATAAATGAACACACTTTTTTCATTAGCAGAGAGAGGTTGAGACAATAAAGTAAATAAGGTTATGAAAGTAAATACTCCTTTTAAGAATCGATTTGCCTCGACTCAATGCACCGTTAAGTTAAAAGGAGTCGCACAAATTATTTCTTCATAGCCTGAAGCTATTGATAGAAACAGGATTTTAAACTTTTTCTTTGAAATTATTCGAGTTCATCGTTTATGAACGAGATAGGTACTTTCATAAAATAAAAAATTGGTTTGGAGGCCATCATGATATTAAAGATTGTTCCACTTTTATTGGACCAGGTGGATTGACTTTAAAATTTAAAGAAGAATGAAATTTAACGAAGCTAGTATTCTTTAATTTTCATTGGATGGATAATTTTAAAGACAATTCACTTCTGACTCACCTGGTCTTGTGTGATTAGTGGATTGGCGCTAATGTGTTGCGGATGTCGGTGGTCGGTGGTAATCGCTTGTTACCGGGCGATCTGCCTGTTCGTTGACATCTTAGGCATCTTACAGACGAGCAGCACTTTGCTGTCGACAGAGTCAACTTCAGCTGTCAGCATTGGTCGGCACTTGCTGCCGAGCCGTCGTCGACGTTGGTCGGCAGCAGCTGTCGATACGTTTACTGCTGCAGCCCACTGATGCCGGCGGCTTTATAGTTGTGCGCAGTTCGATCGTCACAGTACAAGAGACACATCAATGCACCTCAATTCTCTCGTATTTAAAGTAGACTTTCATTTTACTTTGATTGTATTATTACTACTTGTTATCATAAACTGACTTTGTGACGTTTGAACTAATCAGAACGCATTTGACGCTGGTTTAACGTTTACGAGAATACCGGTTTGGCAGTTTAAACGTATCGGGACTAGATTGTAATTGTATTATTGCAGGTTTTATTTAGCAGAATTGACCCTCAGTTCCAACTTCAGCACATACTGATACTTAATGATACTCATGTTTATTTTTCACTATATAATTACAGTTCCAAATGCAGTCGTGTTTTTTAATCGATGCAATTAATATGTCGGTATCAATATCGCTGTCAGACATGACTATTTTTACGTAAACGCGCTCTATCTATTAGAAGTCGACTGACAGAATAGCGTGCGCGCAACTCGCATAACTGCAGCTGTCGCCATTAGTCTGCGATTGCTGTAGACAGCTGCAGTTGGCACTAGGCTCTTTCGACAGCGAAGTGCTGCTCGTCTGTGAGTTATCTTACCGAAAGTCCTCAGAGGTCATCCCGGAGATCGTGGTCTGGTTGGCGTTCTGGTTCCACATGAGCGCCTCGGTTGTGAGGTGGCCCTCCGCCGCCTCGCGCATCTGCTCCGCCGTGCACTCGATCCCCTCCCTCTCCAGGTTCGTCTCGAACCAGTTATCTTCGTACCAACCTGAGACAAAAATGTAAAGGTAAGGATGCTTTCATGCGATCATAGCGTGTAAAATTATTTACAAACTAGCTTTTTCCCGCGGCTCCACGTAAATACAGTATCTGTATTTTTACGGGAACACTGTATTTTTTCGGGATAAAATGTAGCCTATGTTTTAAATAAGAGCCTAAACTACTACCATATTCAATTTAATCGAAATTTGTTTAGTAGTTTTTGCGTGAAAGAGTAACAAACTTTCATATTTATAGTAGTACTAGGATGTTATATTTCATTTGGTGACTATTAAAAACGTTGAAAAAACACAAAAGTTATCAAAAGTTATCGTACTTTAACAGATCACTACCACCTGCATGTCTTAAATGGCCACATTAAGTGAATCGTACTATTAAACATCAACTTTAGACCTGCAGGAGCACCTAGAGTTATGAGGCTGTCATTTGTCAGAAAAAAATTTGCTACATATTTACGCGCTAAAGTGATGACATATTTTATTAAGTTCATTTTTATAAAACATCGATCCAATTTCCGCCGGTTACTTCAGCCGGAAGAAATACATTATTAGCTATAAGCATCAGCTCACACCGAGACGAGACGCGATGCACGCGGCACTGCTTTATTAAGAATGCGATTCAAAACAGAACTTTATTGACTACACAAGAAGATTACACGCTTAATTGCAAGAGTTCGAACTTAAGCTGCATAGCGCGGCGCCACTTTGCTGTCGCTGACCTGCTTGTGTAGTGAATAATGTTAAATTTTCAATCGCTATCTTAAAAATGCAGCGCCGCGTCGCGTCTCGTGATTTGAACTTTAGCGGTAATAAGCTTGCATCTGGCCTCAGCGGCAGCATTAGTATGCTATTAAATACAACAATATTATGGTTATTCCCGATAATAAGTTCTTTAATCGAATCTGGTAGAGTTTTAAGCAGAAAATAATGCGATTAACACTTAAAACATAAAAAGAATGAAACTTCAAGCCGTTGCGTGTGCTGTTGTCGAAATGTTTTCGTAAAAGGTTCGCGGATTGTTCGATCGAACAATGTTATGGTTACAATCGCCTCATTTTGCGTGTTACGCCTTAAAAGATTTTGGGTTTCTCCTAGTATTACATCTTTTAGGTGAAATGCTGTCGAAAGTAAAACTCTTCGGGATATTTTACGACTTACAGACGATTGAGGTTTTATTTTATCATCTTTTTATCACGATTTTCAAGAATATGATATTAAACTTTTTGTTATACACTAACTTTTTATGTAGGTACGTAATAGAAACATAATATCAAAATATAGGTAAGTTCAGTCTAAAAGAGTAAACAGAATTTACATAAAAGAAGCATTGCAATATCATCATTACCAGAACGTGAGCTTAATAAAATTAAAAATTCTCTCGCCGACGTCTTTGCTTTATGAAATTAAAAAAAAAATCTGTTATTAAATCTAAAATAGCTCGATAACAAGAAACGTGCTTCGTTTTCAATTTGCTCGGAGGCAATTTTGTGAGAAACGCTACTCACGTCAGTGTTTTCGTTGTGGATGTCACGTCGCTTGATTGTTATGAATCAAACGCAGACAATGTTTCGCAATGCCACAAAATTAGATGTCACGGACATTTGCAAGAGACTGCCTTCTAAGTAAATACATACATTACATATTAGCGTTTATACCCGACGGAGAAGTTATTCTTCTTTTTTTATCTACTTTTTCATGTAAAAACTACGATTCTGATTTGATGTACAGTTGTAAAAATATTTAATGATTATACTACTATTGATTTATCATGATAATTTGAAAGTTAATAACACTATATCATATCTTATAATTTAAACGAGACAATCTTGTATATGTATAATCGTAATCTCGATAACGGCTGCAAGTATTAGCATGAAATTAGTATGCAGGGAAATTTGGGGGAGAAAAATTGATCCAGCTAGGTCTTATCACTGAGAAACTGCTCATTTTTAAGCTATGCATGTTTTTTTCTTTTGTCGTGCAACATTTCGTTGTGCAACGTCGTGCAGCATTATATATCAATAATTTAGACCTTAATATCTGAGTGTTTGGTATGAGTATACGTATAATTTTTGCGTTGTTCGGAAATTTGAAATGTGGTGTGTTCGCATCCCGGTAAGATGAATATTTTGTGATTCTTTTTACTTTTCAAATATATATCAGAACTCCGAGCAAAGCTCAGTTACCCAGGTATTATATTTGAACATAAAAAGCACATTGTTTTTAAGCATTTTAAATATCCAAGATTCCAGAGGTTCTAAAAGTTTCATCACACTTTTATCACAGAAATTACATATTCAAAACAAACTAGTCGTAAAAACGCAGCGCAAAATGGACTGAAAAAAGTCTCGCTACAGAACTCTCGAAAGAATTTCGACAAGCTCAGCTTTTAAACTAGACTCATGTGCTTTACCAACTTTAACATTTTAACGGGTTTAAAAATGTACTGGGATATTATGTTAAACATCAGCATGTTAGAAACACGCTAGTGCTTAAGTTGCAAGAGTCGCTTTGTGTATTTAAGCCTTAAAGAAAACAGAAGCAATCCTTTAAAGAGTAATCATACTTGTTATCTTCGTAGCTAAGTTAGCTTTTTACACACTATCATTTATATAGGACAACAATAGGATACATGAGTGATTCTTTTTATTGCATAAACGAATATAGAAATTAGAAATATAGAAATTAGGTAAATGTGTATGAAATATAAGGCCGCAGAAACATATTTGTAAATATCTCCGAAGTTTGTGTGTTTAAGTTCATACTTATCATTATTAATGTTCTGTATAGGATGTAAATAAACTAATCATGTAGGTTTTACTTTCTAATTTAGCAAATAATTTGACTTTTTTTGTATTCTTAGATGTAGATAATTACTAAACTATACATTTTTTTTTTCTTTTACAAGTAGTAATCCTACTTACTATTATAAATGTGAAAGTTTGTGAGGATGGATGGATGCGTGGATGTTTGTTACTATTTCACGCAAAAACTACTGAACGGAATTCGAAGAAATCGGGTATGACAGTAGTTTAGGCTCTGGATTAAAACAAAGGCTTTTTAAACTGAAAAAGTACAGTAATTCCGTGTGATACCCGATACTATATTAACGCGCGCGGAGACGCGGGAAAAATCATCTGGGTATATAAATTAAAGTATTTACATGTAGTCGTCTCCCCAACTACATCACGACTTAACGATTAGTAAGTCCTTCATATTATTATGGCCAAAATATGTAACTTTCTCATCATCATTCAGTCAAGCGAAATTAAACGCTTTTGTTAACTTTGTCTATCATACATTAGCGCTAAAGTAGCCGCAAATCGATCGATTGGCAGTAATGTGTTCGGTAGTTTATTCCACCCCTGATATTTATGGAGGTCGGGCCTGAGGTACGTGTCCAAACTAATAAGATACCTTCTCTTGTTCCTGATAATTTAATGAGAGATGAGAAAGGAACAAACTGTTTTGAAAATGCACAAAAATGGAATTTCAGTAGCCCTTTGCAATTCCGTATTTTGGAGAACATCTCAACGTATAATAATAACACACAACTTTTTATATACTGTACTACTTAATTTAAGGTTTTACAAAAATTTAAGGTTCAATTTACACCTGATGATGAGTAAATCGAAACCAGACGTCTTATTTACATAACATTATTGTAAAAACCTAAATAAAGTGGATAAATGTATAAAAAGTTGTGTGTAATTATTATGAACTTGAATTTCCACAAAGAACCGACAGCACTCAATCAGTTACACCTACCTATAGGTATACCTATATTGACTGGTCCTACTTCTACGGTATCTAAATACCGGTATTTATATACCGTAGAAGTAGGACCAGTCAATTGTAATATCAAAGTTCATAATCAAATCGATTGCTGACATAATTGAATGATTTAACAAAAATATCTGTGGTATTCTTTGAACCCCCGTCGGTATATTCTCACAAATACATATTTTCACAACGACACTCGCACCTGACCTATTTTCATTTCATTAGATAGACACTCGACACCGTTCCGCCCACGTTTAGTTACAAATAACCTAAATGAATCTTGTTTACGACGGTTACGTATAAATAGTGTCGTTTTGTCACAAATTTATGTGGTACTAACTGTGTGTATTTTCGACTCTCTCCTAAATTGGGAACCTCTCAGTTTTTCAATTACATTACTGAAATAAAACTACCACCACCACCACACATTATGGACACGTCCACACTTAACTGTGCTATATTATTGGTTAGAAATTTTATTTGTTTATTAGTATTATGTGCTATATAGTAATATATAGCACAATAGTAAAGCATAGTCTGTATGAATTTGAAGGTGACTTTATATAACGTACTAAAATTTGGCGGAAACCTACGCGTCTAGTGCGCTTTAGGCTGGGACTATATTATGATTCGAAATCCGGCGAGTCCGGGAAAATTCAGAGCACTAAAAATAGTACTCTGCGCTAGTAAAATAGAGTTGAGAATCGAAGTGTCGACTGTCGAGCTGTCATATACGGCATTGACATTTGACTTGACACTTGTGTGTTCGATTTTCAGCTCTATTGTTTTAGCGCATAGTTCCATTTTCAGTGCTCTGTTTCCCGGGCTTACGGATACCGGACATTCCAGTTCCAGCTTTAAGTGATGTGGCGGACTAATTAGCGCCACAATCCTGAATCGCGCTATCGAAGTTTTATAAGATCGGCGGTATATATACAACATCCGAAATGCATACAAGTGGGCTTCGGCCTGACCGAGCATACCACCTCGCTCGGTCGGAGATCTCCCTTGGGGCGTCCACTCTTCCCACAATTTCATATTACAGTACGTAATATGACATATATATAGTATCTTAGCCGTCTGTGTAATTCATACAAACAATGTACACGAAGCGATATTGTATCTTAACATAATATAACCTACAAAATATAATGGTATCCTAGCCGTCTGTGTTGCCCCTCAGTGTGAGAATTATCTTAGATCCAGTACGTATTTCTTGAATCTTTCTTCCAAAAATTCTTATGCGAGACAGATGTCTCTAAATCGCGTCTAAAAAGATGCCAAGTTTCCGAGACAGTGCTCCTTTGTTTGTACAAGTTGAACGATGCTTCAGCTGTAATTCATCGACTTAATCCCCGTTCTGTTTTGTAAGCAAAACTTTATGAGCAGATGTATTCTTATATTAACATTTGTTTTGCCCCTGTTTTTCGATGTTTGTCGTGGTATTTATTTTTCTTGTCGTCTAATTTTTGTTAATCGGTCATATTCTAGACGTGTTCTCTGTGTCTTCTGAATGTATATTAGAGTACGTAAATAAATGTCAGTACGTATTATAAGAAGGTCATGTCTAGCGGTTTTTTTAAAACTTTACTAATTTTTAAACTATAAATATTTAAGTTTTTAATCTCACGAGAATAAAAATGTAACTCGATGTATATAAAAGGTATTTTGAAAAGTTTTGAAAAAAAGTTTGCAGGAATGCAATTCTTCTTCCAATGTCGTTGTCGCTATTGCTCTTGTAGTTAATACAGTCTCGAACTGTCCATATGCATAAAATTGGTTTCAAGCAGGGTAAAGATTGGCTTACAATTATTGTATTAGAGCTATTCTCTACGGGCCTGGTTTGCAATGTGTCAGATAGCTTTATATAAAGTAAGCAGAAACAAAACTTCCGAATAAGCTATTCGACTCTTATTCGAAGATTGTGAAACAGGCCCTAAATGTACACCAGCAATACTGGTCTATTATATTATATAATATTATATTATATAATTTCGCGTATCTTGAGGCACGTCTCCTGCGCGTGTTTTTTTTCGAAATATTACACAAAACATCGAAATATTGGGGCGTAGCTATACACATTTGTGTAGGAATATAGAATATTTTTATCTTCCGAGATGGACGGAAAACATCCCTCACGCGGGTAGAGAGGGGAAGGAATGTTTCATTTCTTATCACCTGTTCACCACTCACATGAGCATTAGACATAGAAATACGGAAGAATTTTTTTATCAATCCCAAAGGTCTTCTATTCGTAACTCCTGATAAATACTAAAATTACAGGTCAGTAAATATGGCCTAACTCGAAATCTGGGGGTCTAAAAAGGCCACTTTACATGTTTCATATATACTTTTCCATACACAAATCGTGAAATGGTAAAATGGCTACATGATTCATCTGATTTCATCATATTAGAAAACATCAGTTTTGACAGTTTTCAATAGAAATGAGTTAAAATGGCGCACATTATATGAGTTGAAAAAAAAAATGAAACATCTAAAGTGGTCTTTTTAGACCGCCTGTGTTTTCTCCTAGATTCTGCATCTGCAATCGCTAAAACTGCGAGTGCTTACGTCTTTCTCGTCGGAACTAATGATCTTGTCTACACAAAATGTTTTGTTTCATTAAAAAACATTTTCTATAGCCGGAGACAGCTTGTGTATGAAATCAAATGTTTTTGTTTCATGTTTTCTGTGTGATGTTTCTAAAAACCATGAGCAGGAGATGCGCCTTTATACAAACACAATTCATCAAAAACATTTTTCTCAAATTGTTTAATGTATAGGTTATCACTTCAAAGGACTTATAGGGCGTAATGAATTTTTACGAGGGGAAGACCTTATATGTATCCGACATATTAAGGTCAGTCGGTCGACAATAACCTGTCGAAGTGACACAGCTCGTGCTTGGCCCGCCGCCAAATTACTCCTCATGTTTGCTATCAATAATATTTGCAGTTTTCCACTGTAATACTGATTTGTTAGTAAATATGGTTTGGGAATTGTGATTTTACATTTAATTTGAAATTTATATTTATTAAATATAAATTTAAAATTAAATGCATTTCAAAATAAACTTATTTATGCAAATAAATGATTTCTATTTCTATAAATATTGATATGCAAATAATTACTTATATAAAAATAACGTGTTTCCAAATACCTCAAAATCTAATCTAATATTTAGAATTCTCGTATTACTATTCGTCTTTGTAACAGAACTTTAAATTTTGCAGGTAGGTATGAGAGTAGGTTGTAAGCTAATTTTCATATAGCTTAGTGATAAGGGTGACTTACCCCAAAAAAAAATTCTTGTCATTTTTGTTTTCTTATTTGGCATTAACAATACTTATCTATAGATATAATCCTTAAATTTCACTCGTTAAGGTTTTTCCTTTGTTTAATAGCGACATCAACTCAGTAAGATAACTCTTTCACACATCATCTACAGGTTGGGTTAAAATAAATAATATTACGTGTATACTATAATAAATATTATTCTTATTTACTATATTAATTATTATAATAAAACCCATCTTAGCTCACCATAGCAATGAAAGAAGAAATTACACACTTATTTACATACATGACATAAGTTCAGAACTAAACAATAATTAATAATTACAGTTAATTAGCCAGGCCAAGAACTTAGAAGGAAACGATAAAACACAGAGAAAATCTATTTGAGCCCTGGCAACTCAGTATTACATCAATACCAATTAGTTTTGTGATAAAAAAAAAATCATGCATGACATTGACGACTGACGTATGTCAAAGTCACACAAAAAAGTCCTAAATGTAAAACACAAAAATTTCAAAACTATAGATAAAAACAGAAAAAAAAAACAGTACTACCTTAAAATAAACAACAACAGAGTAAATTGAGACATGCAGAAAAATGGGTAGAACTAGACACACTATCAATGGGTATTAATTCATCGCCGAGCGCACTGTGGAATGTGGATGCATGCAAACCTAAGTCCTTCTTGTACGGCGGGAAGATGCAGCGGTGCTGGAGGGCTTATTGTCAGAAGTACTGGGCTTTGATACCTCACCATGACCCCTTTTGACAACCGGCAGGGGAGGATTAGCTTTGGTGTCTTTAACAGCGGGGAATGTAGCCATTAGCGGTTTGAGCTCCTGCATGCATTCGATCTTCCGCTGAGACTTATCTGGCAAAATGATTACAATCCTTCCCTCAAAATGCTGCCGTGCAGTCATAAAGACTTGATGCCTAGACTTGGTCAAGAACTCAGAGATTACAATGCCGCTACTTTTCAGTGTAGTATTAGCATTCCAGACCGAGCGCCTCTGATCAATATCTCTAAATCGTACTAGGACTCCACGGGCTTTCCCTTTTGGGGAACCAAGGCGGTGGCATGACTGAAGATCATTACTGGTAAACTCAGTTATTTCCATTTTGTCTTTGATAGTGTTAGTAATGACATCAAATAACTTTTCATCATTGGTTTCAGGGATACCATGGAACAATAGTGTCTTCTTGCGGAGGTATGTCTCATGCCTGTCGAGGCCTCGAGTTAGGAGATCAAGCTGCGTTTTTAATTTAGAGAGTGTTTGCCAAACAAAGTTCTTAAAATTTTGGAACTCACCGCTCAAACTGGAGAGTCTACTTTAGATGTTGATGCTACGCCTACCCCCAAAAAAAAAAGTTTTGCCATCTCATAGGTAGTTCATTGATTCCTTTACTAAAAAAACCATTCGGATAGGAATCAATAAAATCTTTGAAGGCGCTTTGGACTTTAATTTTGGCTAGGCGCCCCATCGGAGTTAAATTTTTTCCCTTGCAAGAAGTTATCCAAATTTCGAAAAAATAGTAATCTGTTGGAGCAAGGTCCGGAGAGTACGGTGGATGTCTTAGACATGCCAATTGAAGCTCCTCTAATTTGCTAGGCGTCTGTTGTGCAGTGTGTGGTCTAGCGTTGTCCTGAAGCAACAGTAGCCTAGAGCGAATTACCAACCTCGGTTGTTTAGCAGCTAGCTTTTCCATCGTGATTTGCAGTTGCTGGCAATAGACATCTGCCGTAATCGTCTGGCCAGATTTAAGAAAGCTGTAGTGAACGACACTGGCACTAGTCCACCAAACGCGCACAAGTAACTTTTTTTGAGTTAATTTTCGCTTGGGGCAGGCTTTGGCTGGTTCGCCAGGGTTCAGCCATTGCGATGAGCGTTTCCGCTTATCGTACAATTTCCACTTTTCATCACAGGTTATGATTCGATTTAAAATCCCTTAATTATTGTGCCGGTTGAGTAATGTAACGCAGCAGTCGAAGAGCGTTTGTCGGTTTGCTGCACTCAATTCATGAGATAACTTTTCCTTTCAAGCTTTTTCACCTTCCCATTTTGCTTCAAGCGGATTAAAACAGTTTTATCACTAACAGCCTGCAGCTAACTCGGACGTGGTTTACGATGGATCTGCTTACACAATAGCCTTCAATTCTTCATTATCAACTTTAGTCTCCGGCCGTCCACGGAGCTTGTTCTGCAGGTTGAAATTTCCAGAACGAAAATGTTGCAGCCGGCTCTATCGATTTATAAGACGTTATCGCGTCAAAATACTCTATACGAGGATAATTTTTTTCGTCGTTATTCCGCATTTGTACGAGTATCTAGATAAAAAATTTTATTTTAGTTTTTTTGCACTAAAAATTTGCTTATTACTTCGCACATAATACACGAAATAAGAGAATGTCTTGTCGACTAAATGAACATCATCTTTTGTTCACGGATTATGCAACCTGTTCCGGATTTTTTTTATTTAAAAATGCTTGTTACATTTTAAAGGCTACACATAAATTTTATAAAAGTTCATTATTTCTTGCTAAAAAATTTGCACTTTCAATATTTATTGGGTAAGTTAATATTTTAACCTCGGTCATTAGCATCTTTAAATGGCGTCAGCGGCAGCCGCGCAGTTTGTCTCCGGTAACGAGCGAAAAATTCACCACTACCGCCATTTTTTAAGAACTAGTTTACTTTATAACATATGTAACATAATATTTTTAATTTACTTGACCAGGATCGTCCTGTCTCCTAGTTCGCGTGTGTTAGTGTCTCGCTCCGCGTTTCGTGCCGTCTCGCTCTAACTGCGTAGTAGTGACTCGCTCACTCCGCGTTAGTGTCGTCTCGCTCCAAACGCGTCGAGTGTCTCGCTCACTCCGCGTTTTCGTGTCGTCCCGCTCTATCCGCGTAGTAGTGATTCGCTCACTCCGCGGTAGTGCCGTCTCGCTCGGAAACGCGTCGAGTGTCGCGCTCACTCCGCGATCGTGCCGACCCCCTTCACTAGAGCAGTGCCAAGTGTTCCCGATAGCGATCGTGAATCCACACCTTATTCATTAGAATAAGCTGTGGATTTGCGCCTTGCTGGGGAGTTGCCCTGCTCTTGGCCTCCCGTTGAGTTTCGGCTCAGCGTTGGGTCACGAGGAGACAGCCCCCCTAAGTGTGTGTACCGTCCTCGTGTGCGTACACTTAGTGTTTCCGTTTTTGTTCTGTGATTACCTCTATTTTAGAAGACGTACACTTGTTTCCGTCAGTGTAACTGTTTGTGTGACTTGTGTGTTACATGTTGTGCTCCACTCGTGTTGAGCATGACGAACCACGACCCGCGGCTATATAGCCGCGACTACCTAGACTCCTGTGCGGACTCCGAGTCGTCGTGCAGCCTGGCCTCGTCGAGGTCTAGCTCCCGCTCGATCCCGGACCGCACGCACTACCGCCCGCTCGCCGAGCCTAGCTTGTGCGGACAGGACACCGCCCGCCCCGGGTCGCCCTCGGCATTTTCGCGGGGGTGTACTGGTACCCCCCCGCCCCAATGCCTTCCGATGGCGGCCTGCGGCGAGTCTGGGCCCCTGTCCCGCACATCCAAAACCCGGCGCACATCGCGCCGCTCTACGCAGACGAGCGACTCTCGCTACCCTGCTGCACACCCTGGACGCCACAGCGTCCTGATAGCGGATACACCCCGCGACACCGCGGGCTCAGCCCGCCCTTCGCTGGCTACCCAGCCGCGACACCATCATGCGAGCATCCCGCGATCGCCTGATGCCTCGCCGGCTCCACAGCCGTGCGACAACCGCCGTGCTGCACCCCGTGCAGCCACAGATCCCCGCACAAGCACGCCGCGCGAGTACCGCCACCGCGCGCGTATTTTCCCGCCACCACTTATTGACCTGCCTACACCACCGACGGCCAGGTACACCGGCCGCCAGCCTACCTACGCCGAGGTGAGTGCCACCATCTTACAGGTACCTACCGTACCTACCGACACCTACCGACTCTCTGCTTCCATCCACATCTGTGTCGGCAAAAATGTCGCCACCCCCCAACACACCTCGCTACCCGCCCCTGGTCGTCGAGAAGATCGACGACTGGGTGCGCCACTTCCGGCGCCTCCGGGACATTCTGGGGCACACACCAAATGCCAAAAAAAGTGGCCCAGGTATTCGCTTCACGACCCGAAGCGAACATGAATACCGGGTCACCAAATCGTACCTTACGGACCTGGAAAAGCAGGGACAGGCCTCCTGGTTTTCCTTCTCCTTACCACAAGACAGGGCTATTAAGGTAGGAATTAGAGGCCTACCTTCTGCCACTGACACCGAACACATCAAAGCTGGACTCGCCGAACTAGGATACGTGGCGGAGTACGTGTCCGAAGTCCCGGCGAGATCCGAGCCCGGCGGATGCATTTATTTCGCCCGCATCGTCAGGGCCCCTGACGTCGTCCCCGGCATATACAAGGTCACTGAACTTCTGTATATGCCGGGTATATACATCGAAGCATGGCGGGGCCGTGGCGGTCCGGCCCAGTGCCATCGATGTCTCCGGTTCGGGCACTCCAGTCACAACTGCCACCGTAAGGCAGTCTGTGCCCACTGTGCCGGCGAACACTTCGCGCGGGATTGCCCCCGCCCCTCCACCGAGCCGCACTTCTACGCAAACTGCAGTGGGGCCCACCCTGGAAACAGCAGGGACTGCCCAAAATTCCGCAGGGAGGCAAGGAAGCGACCAGAAAATGCTCCCCCCTCTCCCCCCTGCACTAAATCTGACTTGCCTCCCCCTGTGCGGGAGGCCCCACCTCCTCCGCCAACTTCAACTTCCCTGATGGCGGAGGCGAACGACTGCATCCCTAGAGTCGTTGCCCCCTCGGCCTCTATCTCCCCCGCACGGAGAGCAAAGAAGCCGAAAACCAGGAGGAAAGATGCCGCTTCTCCTGGGACCGCCCCCTGTGATACCGTCTCTCCCTCAGACAGCATCAAAGCGGAGCTGGAGCCACTTGTGCTCGCTCCACCGCAGCCTGACCTCACGCGGGACTCGCAGCGCCCTCCGCGCGCCTTGCGCCCCTCGCGCACTCCGCGCCCCTCGCGCTCTCCGCGCACCCAGCGCTCCTCGCGCACACCTAGTGCCACCTCCTCGGCTATCACAGTCGTGGGAAATAGTATAGTCCCGGAGCCCGCAAATCACGCGGCCGCTCCGTATCCACAGACTCCGGTATTCCCTCTGCCGCTCCGAGAGTCGGGCGAAAGCGAGGCCCCCCTATCCACAGCAGAGCTGCTGCAGACCCTCCTCTCCCTGGCCATGGACCTTGTCCAGAAGGTTCAGGCCGGGGAGGATATTCTCCCAACCCTCATTCAGGCCCTCTTAAAAGGCGCCCCCACCATCGCAGCCATAATAAAAATTTGGACCCCCAGGGCCTAGCTCGGACCCGCGCCTGGATATCTCTGGCATCCAGAAGCTCCTATCAGAGGAGCCGACTGTGACTGCCGGAGATCCGAGCTGCCTGTACCGGACTCGGGACTCACGCGTGTTATGCACTGCCCCCCCCCCCCCCGCGCTCCCTGAACGCATTAATGTTTTCTTTAAGTTGCAGGATCACCTGTTTCTCTGAGCGAGCGGCAGCCGCGTGCCCGGTCAACTGATCTGCTGCCGTGGCATGCCCGCTCGCCCGCAGCAACCGCTCTACGACACAGGTGTCGTAGAGCGGTTGCTGCGGATGCCGGGATGCTCCCTGCGTCAGGACGCATGGAGCATCCCGGAGCCACGCGGCCGAGACGCCCCCACGCGCGGTGCGCCTCCGAATATGCACCGTTGGATCGATGCCCCCGCCCCCTTTACCCCGCGCCGGCTCAAACCGGCGCAAATACTTCTTTTGTGCGCCCGGAGTATGACGTGGGGCAGCCCTATTGCCCACACGTCAGCCCCGTGGCAGCCCCTTCCCCCCCGACATAAAAAGTCTGGGGCTCGGGAAATACCTTTCCCCCCCCCCTCATTTCCCTGGTCGGTTGTGTCCGTGGTCGACAAAAGCGGCGCGTGTGGGAGTGGACCCATACACGCTTCCTGGTCCCCGGACCAGGACCCCACGCGTTGTCGGAGTCGACCGCAGGTCTTGGCCGCCCACGGCCCTCGCTATCTTCATTTCCCTTGCCACCTCGGGTTTCCCCCGCGTTCTGCCGCGGGGGGTCTTCCCTAAAAACTGACGTCTTTGCACCCAGTATTCGTACTGGGTGTGTCTCTGGAACTCCACATGCAGAGGGGCATAGCCCCTGATCATGTTTTCGCGCCCAAGGCCCCTTTCAAGGGCCCGGCGCGCCTAGAAGACGCCTTCTTCTTTAATTTACTTTGCTAATTTAACATGGATATATTTTTTTATGAAATTAGGAGTAAACGAGCAGATGGATCACCTGATAGAATACGATTACCATCGCTCATGGACACCCTCTTATATTATGAGGCACAAGTGCGTTCTCGGCCTTTTAAATTGAGTATTTATTAAAGGTTTTTCGGGTGATATGAATAGTACCTGGGTGACTGAGCTTCGCTCGGGGCTCTAGTAGATTTAAAAATAAATAAAAATAATCATATAAATTTTGCACCAAGGTATACCCTGGATCCAAAAGTACTGAACAGAACTCCTTATAGATACATGTTTAGGGATTTTGGAGTTGTTTAAAGAACTGCAAGCATATACCACTATGTCAATTACAGAAATCATCATCATCACCACAATCATCACAACATACATTATCACATTATGATGATACAATAGGTACTAACTACTCATGAGAGTTTTGTGCACCGATATAAATGTTTTTGAAATTTTGCTATTGCTAAAATTATATTCGTGATCATCATCATCACAATAGTATATTTAATGCTTAGTGCTATATTTTTTCCACCGACTATAACAATAGATAATAATAATAATTGAATAATATAGTATCTAATCATTATCATCACTGGTGATTGTTTAGTAGGTCCGCAGATCGATAATGCTTATTTTGTTAAATACCACGGCCTCTCAGAAAACTGGCATGAAATAACGCTTGAGTTTATTTTGCCGAGAGAGTGAGAATAGCGGAGGCTTTTTTGTATTTATAACTTTCTTAAAATGTGTTCATAATATAATATAATAATAATAGATAAAAAATTTAATTAAAAAGAAAAAAAATATAATTTTTAAACAAATAATCAAAACCGACTTCCAAAATAAAAATACACGAAAAAGTATGAAATAAAACTTATTTTCTAAATAATTACCCTTTTAAATCCAGCTAAAACTTTAACTATTTCTCTACTCAATCTTCTTAATTTTGAAGTCAGTACCAGCTAATTTGAACGTGAGTTCTATAAAACATTGTTTTATCAGGATGTTGTTTGGGCTGGTACCGACTTCAAAATTATGAAAATAGTAGAGAAATAGTTAAAATTTTAGCCGAATTTAAAAGGGGAATTGTAAATAAAATAAGTTTTATTTCATACTTTTTTGTGCATTTTTACTTTGGAAGTCAGTTTTATTTTTTTGTTTAAAAATAATTCCCCCCCAAAACTCCCTGTTCATGATAATACTTGGGGCCGTTTTCGAGACACCGATTATATATTTTCAAGATCGTTTAAAGTATAAGACTGTTTACAATTTAATTTATATTATATCTAGCAATATCCCGCGAAAAAAATCCACAACCAGCAAGCAAATGTGTGAGTGCACGCATAAGCATGCGTAAAGCACCTCCTTCAGAAACAAGATCGTGCAAACACCACCACCACCACCATCACACGGATATATACGGATACAGATGTCGCCGCCGCAGGTGAATCGGCGTTCACCGCCTGCGCTGCGGCAAAAATCGTCATAAAAATCCAAGTGCAGTGACTCAGCGGAAGCTTCGGCGCTTGTGTATGCGTACAATCGGATTTTTATCCGTTACATTTTCAATACGTTTTGAAAATGGAAACGAAACGTAACATTGATACGCAGCAAAATGACTTTAAATGGCAGCGCTTCTACGCACGCGTTGCGTCACAGATTTCCTTAGTTACCTGACGGTGTCATTATAGGATATTTTCCAACATTCATACCAAAAAAAAACAAAGTCGACGGCAATCAAATGCTTGCCAATGGATTCACTTTTAATCATTTTGGATGTCACCAAAGGGGCAAACACCCTGAAATACGCCGGGTGTAGAATTTTTAGTATAGAAGGTATAGAACTTAGTTTTAAAATAAAAATATTGTAAAATATAATCTAAAAAATAAATAAGCAAAGACATTGGTTGCTCGTGAAGCGAAATTGTAATACGAGCTACGACGTAGCGCTACATCGTAGCAGCCTTGTAGCTCCGTAGCAGCGTAGCTTTGGTTGAAAATAATAATATGCGGTATGTATCAAACGAACCCGTTATTTTTATTGTTATTTTTAAAAATAACATGTATCAGTCGACCTACCTATTTTATGTTATGTTTATGAAAATATAGTAGATTTTATGGGATATTATATTTTATAATATTTTGTATCATAAAGGAATGTATTGCAATAGTTTTTAATTTCTAAATTATTTGAAACGCAAAATATAAAATTGAGGAAAAATTATATAGTAAAACTCTTGAACAACATAATATATTTCCCGACTCCCATTTCAACCTAAGGGGTGAATTTTGTGAATTATAATATAATATGACGACGATGATGATGATGACGACCTCTGTGGGTCAGTGGTTGGCGCGTAGGCGCTCAAGCCGGAGGTGGCGGATTCGAATCCTGCTAGGGAACAAAAAGTTTTCTGTGTTCCTGGGTCATGGATGTGTATTAAATATGACGTGTATTATATAATGAAAATCTTAAAAATATGTATAGTATAAAAGTATTAAATATATTCCCGTTGTCTGGTACCTGTTATACAAGTTCTTCGAGAACTTACCACGGGCTACCAGATAGACGTGGTGTATAAGCGTCCGTAGATAAAAGAAACAATCAATAAAATTATGATTTTAAAGGTTTGCATAAAATACATATAATATAATTAATTACTACACTCCACGTAACAGTTAATCACGAGATTTTATTTGGGCGCGATGTAATGTGATTCTATTAGTACTGACCCTCCCCGGCCCGCACCTACATAATGGAGTTTGTATCGGATTGCTGCGGTCAGAGATTATTTGGCCGTGCAGAGGGGCATGTTCAAATAAAGAGAAGAAGAGCTTGCGAGGTGAGGGTTAATGGGTTTGTAAATTAAATACAATCGATGAAATATACACCTTTTTGCTGTTGATAACAACTAGGAATCCCTTAAACTTATGGTGCAGAACTTAAGTATTTAATAAATTTACGTTAGTATAAACACAACGTAAAGCTTCACGTATGGCTGCTAGTTTTTCCGTGAATGTCATATTTGGTATAATCAGTTGGGGTTTTTTTTTACATTCATTAATTTCAAATAAAGTTGTCGTAAAAAATGTATGATAATGATTATTTTACGCACAGAGTTAGGCTACCAGTTGCCTCTGCACGTTTGAAAACTTTATGTCGTACAAACTAGCTACCAGTTGCTGCTCTGTACGTATATTTGCTCTGTGACTTGCGGTGCGGGTCATTTGCTTGCTACAATTAAACACTCTGTGTTTGCCTGCCCTGTACACGGATTGATGGCCGCATTTAAGGCGCCCACAAGATACATGGCATTTATTTTATCGCGTGTTTTATATTTGTACGCTTAATTACTACATTTGTCACACGAAAGATATTGCGTTTTTACATTAACGTAATGGTCAGCGAAAAAACAGTCTCGTTTGCTTTCAATTCACTGTTGCTTGGCTATTTTAATATCAATGCTGTAAATTATTCGAATTAGAAGGTTTATATTTTTTGCTTTAGAAAAATACTCTATAATTAAATAAAGAAGATCGTTCATTTTGGGCACAGATACCAAAGGGGCAAAATGTCAAGTGGCAGCTTTGAAATTTTTTCGGAGCGGGAATTATTTTGGTGCACATCTACGCATATAACGCTCAAATAAAACACCACACACCACACTTCCCACAGTTTCACTGTATATATGATGTAACCTTAACGCGTCTACCTTGCCGCAGCGTGTGATCATTCTAAAATATCATTCAATATTTTTATTGTGATAGAAAATGTTTTTCAATCTCTGCAAATATACATTTTATATTCAATGACTTATGAAAGCTACTTCGTGAGATTGGGCTTGGACCCGGAGTCGTACGTCAACGTTTAAGGCATAGTCCCAATTTCACCAACGCCTGTTAGTGTTCATTATTGTATCATTCTTTCTCTTTTATTAGTACGAAGAACTAAAGAGATAACATGACATTTGATCAAAGATTAAACAAGCGTTGGTGAAATTGGCACTTAAGGTCATGACGTCTCCGGTTAAAATTTGAATATACCTAAGTTCGTTATTTTGTATTGGACTGACAAATACACATAATGTGTTACTATTTGTTTATGATCGCAGAGCACAAATTAAAAATCATCACGTATACATAGGAGTATGTATATGTGCCACAAAAATATTCATTGCAAAAGGTATTTTTTTGCTCGTGTCTGTAGGTACAAAACCTATATGATGTTGATAGTTTTTCCAATATGCATTATTAACATTGGGCATTAACAAGTCCAAAATTTTATTTAAATGTATATTCCAAAAATTTTATATTTATAACTGTTTTTTTACGATGCTGATATGTTAAAGCTGAAACCCCAATTCAATATGTAAATAGCAGTATACTCGTAGAGCAGGTTTAATTTGGGCGCGGCCTGAAATATATTTAACTTGTATATTTCCGTGCTTGTACGGCTTCCAATTCAAATTCCAATTTGAAACATTTCCAAAATATCAAACGGCCAATAATATATAACGGGCCCTGATTTTACTGTGATTTGGTTTGTAGATCCATAAATATCTTAACTTAAGCTAGGGCGTTAATAATATTTTTTACTTCATTTTCCTGTTATTAATAGCGACTATTAATGCAAGGAGAAACCAAAATATTATATTGCTCATCTTATCTCCACAAATTATTTATTGGCGATATAATCTGAATTAAGAAAGTACTTTTATTCCTCTAGCACAACTAAACTACTAAACGAATGACACGAAAATATTTAAATTGCAGACATATATGAAAACTTTGTAAAATAATACACCTCTTTACGGCACGCGGTCCCCTGAAGAATATAATATGCATAGATAAAACACGGGTGAGGCACGTGTCGTAACCCAAAAAAATAAAATCTCTGTTTTTCTAATTACTACTCGTATCTCTAGAGAAAGCATTAATTATTTAGTCTCGAGTTTTTATCCGACTGCCAACAAAGGGGAACATAACCTAGTTTTCAAGAGTACCAAAATTTTATAATTTAAACGAGACAATCTTGTTATCGGTTTCTCGAAAACGGCTACAAGTATTGGCATGAAAATTTGTACGCGGGGAGTTTTGGGGGAGAAAACTCGATGAACCGCGCATTTTTTAAGCTATGTTTTTACTTTCGTCGTGCAATAATCCATCAATAATTTCGATTCTTTTATGTCAGTCGGATTGGCAGTTTGGTTTGCTTATGTATAACTTTTGCTTTGTTCGAAAATTCGGAATGTGTAGGGTTCGAATACCGGTCAGATAAATTTATTTTTGACATTCTTTTTTTTTAAGTTATCAGTACTCTGAGCGAAGCTCGGCTAACCAGGTCTATTAATCTGTACTAACCACTTCAGACTAATTTGCTGATGATTTTTAGCTTAAAGGTGTCGTTAGATTCTTTTCTGTTGTAAAATTAGGTGAATCCAAATAGACGAGACGACTAAATTATTTATTACATAAATGAATAGTTCTTACTTTAATGAGTAACTTCTCAGGTACAGCGATTTGTTTACAAAATATCTCGTGAGAACGCTCCAAAAAAAGCCGTACCTAACTGTGACGTCACTATTAAGTAAAAGTGTATGAAATATAAGGCTGCAGGAACATATTGGTAAATATCTATCTCCGAAATTTGTGCGTTTAAGTTCATCCTCACCATAATAAAAGATTTTGTATATGATGCGAGTAAACTCAATATGTAGGTTAATTTCTAATTTAACAAAACAATGAAACTTTTTTGTATTTTTAGCCGACTTCAAAAAACAAGAAGTTTCTCAGTTAGATATTTATCAAATAGTAATACCTCAATATTTCTGTGTATATAATAATTAGACTAAATATTTTACATTTAGTCGTCTACCCAATTTGAATGGTTAACACTATTAATATTGAGTCTCCGTTGTTAGTTTTTCTCCAGTATATATCTCTATATCTAGCAACGTAGTCTTAGTTCCTGTTCCTACACTGTATCTCTACACTATCTCGACCACACACCCTCGTAACTCCCACGTTTTATGAGGAGGCCGACGGCACTTAGTTACGATAAGCTATAAAAATCTAATACCACACGAAATTGGCCACCGCAGGATTTTCTATTTCGTACCCAGCCGCCGAGCAAATCGAAATAAAATAACGTTAGCAAAACTAAAAGCCGATGAAAAATATTGTATTATGTAAAACGAATTGCAAAGTACAATTGGATATAAGATACGAGATGTTTAAAAGTGACGTTGTAATTTTGTATCGTAAATATATAAAATGTTGATTAATTTTTATGTAAGAGTGTGTTGCTGTTTGACAGCCTACATGGTCCAGTGGTTTAGAGCCTGGCTCTCGACTCGGACTCATCGGTTCGATTCCCGCGACGGAACAGCAAAAAATGTTGTCTCCGCGTTTGGTTAGGACAATGCAGGCTGATCACCTTATTGTCCGACAAGAAAGATGATCCATGCGTCGGATGGGCATGTAAAAAGTCGATCCTGCGCCTGATCTCTCGCAAGTCGTGTCGGTCGTCCGTCTGGGTTTCGAGAGTAAAGGAAGAGCTCTTGTGTACTGCGCACACACCTGGGCACTATAAAATATCTCTTGCTTGGCTAGCCTAGTTTCAATGAATCCGACCACTGTCACCAAAATCGGTGTAGGGAGCTATTAAAATAATGGACAGAGTAAAAACAATGAACGAAATTGATGATAATATATATTTTTAAGATAAATGAGCGATGAGTATTCATGGAATAACTTTCCCATAGACAAATTAAACCCTTGCAGCAAAAACGGGGTAACTATTAAAAATACATAAATGTCAGAATGATTAATTTGCTAAACTTGGTCATTTAATTACGATTTTTAGGATAAATAGTAAAAAAAGTAAAATTTTCCATAATAACAGGGCATGCTAAAATTCTTTAGGAAAATTATTTAGAACGAAATCAAACTTTTGAAGTATTTTAAGAGAACCTATTGCGAATTTACTATGTAACCCTCCTTGGACATGTCTCGACATGCTCTTGGTTATGTTATTGAAATAATTTTATATTATTTAAGTACGTTAGTTTCGACAAGAGGACTATATCTTGCCCCAACTACCTACACAATATAGAAACTTATTTTTCTTTTCTGGCCAAGTGGAATATACATTTTGTAAGACCATCTTTATACTTACACCATTTATATTTTTGTGTAGTGAATAAAGATCAATTTTGTATAGCTATCTTAAAAATGCAGCGCCGCGTAGCGTCATGTATCGTAGTGGTGTGAACTGACCCTTACTCTATCTATACAAATAAATAAAATTGAAGTGTCTGAATCCTAAGTGTGAGTTTTTCTTTTCGCATTCGATCGTGAGCGCGTTTGGCGTTTACTAGGAATTTGTATGTGATTTGTACAGCGCTACCTAGTTGTAAACGCGACAACTAGGTCAAATGACATACTAATTCCTAGTTCATTTTTTATGAAATGTTAGTCCTAAAATTTTTAAATTTTGTTTATTTTTAACTTCTTTAACTTTATGATAATAATAATAATAATAATATAATATCTATGGACGCTTCACACCACGTCAGTCTGGCCCCGTGCTAAGTATCCAAAGAACTTGTGTTACACGTACCAGACAACGGGAAGTATATTTAATACTTTTATACTATACATATATTTAAGATTTTTATTATATTATACACGTATTTAATACACATCCATGACCACCATCATGACATCCATCCAGGAACACAAAAACTATTTTGTTCCTTCGGCGGGATTCGAACCCGCGACCCCCGGCATGAGCACCAACACGCTGAACCACTGAGCCACAGAGGTCGTCGAATATGGTTATTGATAGTTAAATTTGTTTTATCTTTGTTAATTTCATCTGATAGAATCATGAATTCAGTTTTTGTTTCTGAACATTTAAATCCAGTACATTTACACCATTCACATAACTTATCCAAAGTATTTTGTAAAATAATTTCTGTAGGCTTAAGATGATTTCCACTGCACACTATTGTTATATCATCGGCAAACAAACAACCTTTCACGGGTTTTTCAATGACATCTAGGATATTATTAATAGATATTTAAAAAAGTAAAACACTTAATACAGATTCTTGAGGGAGTCTATTTTCTGTATGCAGGAGCGGAACAGATATAACATCACTAATTTTAACCCTAATCGTTCTGATCACGTCAACAAGTACGTCAACTGTTTGTTTAGAATCCAAATATAATAAGCACATGTATTCTTGAGTTGGCTATGCGAGAAATGAAACGGATCGACGTTGGTTTAGTAACAGTGGAAAGAGATAGTAGGTAATCACGAAGCATGATTCCATCAATAGAATCTAAAACAATTGCTTGATCTTTCTTCGGGTACACGGTTATTGATGTTACGTTGGTATAACTTACAGTGGGGTCATTTCAGGGTCATCCATTGTGAATATGGGAGCCCCTGTTTCCAGGAGCACCTTCAATGAGATAAGTTTCACTATTAATCAGTAGGATGAACACTTTAACTCAATAATAAATAATTAATAGGTAACTCTGTTGCATAATATAGTAGTTATAACAAGTAGAAATGTCAATGTCTCATTGACAGATGCCACAAGCACAGCCTATCTAGTTAGTTTATTTTAGTTAGCCAAAAGGCTATATAGTGTAGAACGTATCTAGGTTAAGCATCTCTCTCATATATACCAATAAAGAAGAATATCACAATTGTTGCTGTATTATTATGACCACTCAAGCGTAAGAAGGATCTGTTAGAGCCAAGACGTCGCAGCCCACAACAACTCGCGGCGAGTCGGTGCATTTATCGAATAGCGATAAGACGCGTGAACCGATCGGCTGTCGCTAGATAACTGTATGCCATTACGTTCAATTGTGTAAGAATCGCAAGTATATATTAGTCTTCGAGTACTCTCAGCAAGCAGTGTAATAACATCCCGGGCCAATGATAAATAATGTAAAGTGTCACGGCTCGCCCATAACGCCCGCCGCGCGCCGCCCGCGCTAGTGAAACAAGTTTTTTATTATCGAACACATGAAACTCGAAGATAGTTACGAACGAAATAACTCCTTATGAAATGTCATTTGCGTCCAAATTTATTTTTTCGTTTAAAACTTTGTGAAAGTGTTAAATCTTTCTACAACTGTCGCAAAAATATAGCTAATATCACAGTGTAGAAAATATATATACTGACGTACAGAGAAACAGCTTTCAAATAACGATCCAAATTTGAAAAAAATTACGTCCCTTCAACAGCTCACATTTTTTTCACTATATCGTGGACACACAGTATGCTTGTAGTAGTGCAATCAAATCGAAAGCTACCTACGTAGCTGTTTATCTGTTCCTCTTTTTTAATCTGTGCTAATATATTTCGAGGGCATGCATTTATTCGTAACTCCCTTCACTTAATTTGCCTGATGGACGCCTTAAAAGGTGTCGTTACATTTTTAACTTTTCTCAACTTAAGAGTAAAACATAGTAAAACAATGTCAAAAAAAATTTATCGCTTAATATTTAAATAAACTTGATGTATTTAAGTTATGAGTTTTGTTCAACTTTGAAATTACTTTTAAAGTTGAACAACCTGTATAAGTATATATGGCCTTAAAATATTTTCGTTTCAAGTTTCATAAAATATTTATTTTGTTAATAATTGTGCTTTTTGTGTTTGATTTTAAAATAACACAAAGTATTCTTACATGAATCATAATAATTATTCGAAAGCCAAACTCGAAAATGTACAAAGTCATTTTCGAGTTTGTTTGCTTACTGAACTTGTACGATTGAAACGATGTATATTACAGATACGGACTTAGGAAGAAAATCAATTCCATGTTTACATTCAGAACATCACGTCAATGCAAATTATTTAGTAAAATTAAACCGACTTCCAAAGTAAAAGTACACAAAAAAGTATGAAATAAATATATTTTCTAAATAAGTCCCCTTATAAATTCGGCTAAAATTTTAACTATTTCTCTACACAATCTTCATTATTTTGGAAGTCGGTACCAGCCCAATCAATATCCTGATAAATCAATATTTCATAGAAGCTATATATTATATATATACCTAGTCTTGCCATAAATACTGAAACAAAGAAAAAAAATATTTTTCTATTGCAATTATCATTTATTACTTTTACAGTGTGTTAGTTTAATACATATATCCGCAACAACCGGCCCGCGGGCCGGATACGACCCGCTGTAAGATATGATCCGGCCCGCGAGACATATTGATAAAACCCAATAAAAAAAATATTACATTAGGTACTTATACTCACGGGAGTGACAGTGAGGCGGCAAACATCAAATCCTTTGATGTTTGCCGCCTCATTCTTTGATAATCGCCGCCACTCGGCTTGCTCGATCAAATTCTTTGAGGTTTGCCGCCTCACGGGCGACACATCAAAAGATTTATTGCTTCTCAATTATTCTACACTAGTTTATTCCAGATTATTCCTTCATTTTGCCTATATAAGCGGGTGGATGGCCCGAAACGTTAGTTCAGTTCTATTTGAGCTACCGAGGTGATAACTTGGACAAGCGATATCCTAGCGAACTGCTCGTGCCGTCAATTTGCTTTGTGACTTTGTGTGCATCTTGAGTGGTTACTAATACTACTATAGTTTGTTACTACACAACTTAATAACAAACTATTGGAATATATGTGTTTTAGAAGAATGTTCTTGTAATTAAATTGCATTAACTTGAAACAACTCACTTTTATTACTTTTACTTATTTATAACATACCTAGCACATCATTCTAGAAAGCCATTTTTTACCGGAAGGAAGAAGTAGTTTTCATAAACCACAGATAACAAAAGGAGTCTATCCTACAGATTATAAAGAAATATTTGTGTTGCTATCTCAACACTCTTCCTCAACACAAACATTTCTTTTACATAGATACACAACAACTTACATTTAAATTTATTAAACTTAAATTCCTTAACATTTACAAAAGTAAATAACTAACTTTGAACTTTAACATACTCAAACTCTAACACAATAATAATGTTTTAACTTTAAACATTTATAGAACACAAACTTAATTTAGAAACTAAATTTTTAAAAATATTCTTAGACAAAGGTTTAGTTAAGATATCAGCAATCTGTTCTTTAGTATTAATATACTTTACAGTAACAATATTTTCTTCTACTTTCTGTTTTATAAAATTATATTTAACATCCATGTGTTTAAGCCTTTTCTGATCAGGATTTTTAATAGCTTTAATAGTACTTTGATTATCTTCATAAATAGTTACATTTTTAACATTAATATTTAAATCAGCAAGTAATTTTAACATCCAACAAGCTTCCATAATACATTCACATAATGATACAAATTCCGCTTCAGTTGTGCTTAAGGCAACGGTACTTTGTTTCCTAGACTTCCATACAACAGTATTATTAAAAATTTTAAACATATATCCTGATGTCGATTTTCTGTCTAAATCTCTAGCCCAATCAGCGTCTGCATACCCTAATAAAGGCATGTTACAATCATCTTTAGTATACAACAATGCAAAATTAATTGTATGTTTTACATATCTTAGCAAACGTTTGAGAGATCTCCAGAGCTCAATATTTGGTCTAGATTGAAATCTACCTAAATAATAAACAGATGCCGCTAAATCTGGCCTTGAACCGACAGTAACATACATAAGTGACCCTATCAATGATCGACATTGTTTTTCATATGATAAATCAATATCTCCGTTCTCATCAAATTTATAATTTGCATCCATTGGTGTTTCACATCCCTTACACTCATTCATATTATAACGTTCAAGAACACTTGTTAAATATTTAGTTTGATCAATAGTTATTCCAATAGAGGTCTCTTTAATCGATATCCCAAGGTACATTAAATTATTGCTACCCAAATCTTTCATTTTAAATTTAGTTTTCAAAAATTGTTTTAAATCTTCTATTTTATTTAAGTTTGAGCCTAGTATAAGCAAATCGTCGACATACAATAGTAAGTATATATCTTTTATGTAATATAAGCAATAATCATTATTTGAACGTTTAAAACCATATGATATAATTGTGTTATTAAACTTTTCATACCAGTATTTAGGAGATTTCTTTAAACCGTATAGTGATTTCTTTAGTTTCAGTACTAATCCTTGTTGCACTTTCATACCATCTGGTGGTTTTATGTATACTTCCTCTTCTATATTCCCATATAAAAATGCTCCTTTCACATCCATCTGACTTAAATGATAATCTCGTTGAGCAGCTACAGATAACAATATCCTTAACGTCTGTAACTTTAACACGGGTGAGTAAACATCATCAAATTTCTCTTCTTGTTGAAAACCTCGTACTACTAGTCTAGCCTTACATATCGTTTCTCTTCCTGTATCCTTCCTTGTAAATACCCATTTTGCATCTAATGTTTTCTTGTCTTCTGGCTTCGGAACTATTTCAAAAGTCTCATTTTCATCTAGTACTTTTAATTCTTCACTTACAGCTTTCATCCAATCCTTTTTATCTTCTCTGGTTTTTATATCATCATATGTAAACGGCACGTCATCATTCATACATAGAAACGCATACATGGCATCATCTTCATCACTAAAACTGGTTACATATTCATTCTGCCATTTTGGCTTCATTCTATTTCTCTTTCCTCTTCCTATTTCTTGACTTTCTTCTCTATTATTCGTAATTTCTTCTTCTTTACAAATTTCCACTATTTCATCTCTTGCTTTCTCATTACTTTCTTGTCTTTCAACTTCTTCATTTATTTCCTCTTCTGTGTTGTCTTTCACGCTTTCTATTTTCTCGTTTTCTTCATATTCAGGTATGTTAGCTAATCCTTAAATTTTCTTCCATTTTTCATCAAAAATAACATGTCACAACTTTTCCTGTTTGTTCATTATATAGCTTATAACCTGCCATACTATATCCAATCATTATCATTTTCTTTCCTCTATGATCTAGTTTATTTCTCAATTCCTTTGGTATATAATTATAAGCGATACATCCAAATATTTTTAAGTTTGATACGTCCGGTTTTCTACCTTCCCACATTTCACTTGGTGTTTTATCTCTTCCAGTAACTGGACTTCGGTTTGTCACATACGCTGCGTACAAAACTGCTTCTCCCCAGAACTCCTTTTTCATTCCCGAGTCAATCAATATAGTTCTAGCTTTATCCATTAATGTTCGATTCATCCTTTCGGCTGTTCCATTCATCTCCGGATTGTATGGCACTGTGTACTGCATCACTATTCCGTTCCTACTACAAAAATTCTTAAATTCATTTGAAAAATATTCTCTACCGTTATCCATTCTTAATTTTAAAAGATCTCTATTGAAATGTCTCGTTGCAAAATTATAATAATGCTGAAAATGTTCAAAAGTTTCTGATTTATTTTTCATTAAATAAACTATTGTAAAGTGTGTGAAATCATCAATGAATGTTACAAAGTAATTCTTTCCGTCATAAGTTTGTGGAGAGATAGGTCCACATACATCAGTATGCACAAGCTCTAAAGGTTGCCTCGCTCTAATGCCTGGTTTATTGAAAGGTTGTCTATAAATTTTCCCTAATACACAGGGCTCACACAACAAGTTATTTTCTATAGTTTTATTTTTTAATCCTGCCAAACCATGTACCATGTTTTTGTTTACCAATAAATTTAAATTATTAATTCCCAAATGAGCAAACCTCCTATGCCATATGTCATACTCATCATTATTAATTTTACTTGAAAAATTACATGAAGTTACAATACTTTGCAAGTTTAGTGTGTACAATGTGTCTATTTTATTACCTATCATCATTAAGTTCTTTTTCTTAGGTACATTTAACTCAATATAGTCTATAAAATGTTCCTTACTATTAATTAAATGGTTTGTACACCCAGAGTCCACACAAAACTGAATCAATGAGTTATTTCCTCCATTATACTGTTCGTCGTAGCACATAAATACATTTGGATTATTCCCCGCAAAATTCACATGGCCACCTTGTGCTCTACCTCGGTTATTGAAAGTATGTCCACGTCCTCCATAAAATCCTTGTCCTCTTTGTCCACGTCCTGTTTGAAACCCATGTCTAGCGTTGTATCCTTGCCCGTTACTATGTCCTTGTCCGGTGTTGAAATTCTTATATCCGTTTCCTTGTAATTTATGGCATTGAAATTTTTTATGTCCTGGTTTCCCACATACAAAGCATGAGAATGCACTTGGAGTGACAATCTCCTTGCTGTGAAACTGCTTTCTTTTTTCTTCTTCTGCCAGTAATCTGTCTTTTACAGTAGTAAGTTTTAATTCTCCGATAGTTTCCAGCGCAGTCACTATATTTTCATAACTTTTTGGCATGGACAGTAAGAAGATGTTGACCTTTTCTTCCTCTGACATCACAGAGCCTGCTTCCTCTAGTTGTGTAATGATTTCCTGCATTCTAGTGAGATGTTCTTTCAAAGACTTTGTTTCAATATATTTATTTTCACTCAACTGCCTTCGCAGGAACAATTTACTACGGGTGCCTCGATTTTTAAAGCTCTCCTCTAGGTTCTTAAACATCTCGTAAGCTGTATCACTTCTCAAATACTCTAGGTGGCTATCTGCCACTGCGGAAATTATTATAGCTTGGGCTCTTGCTTCCAATTTTTCATCTTTAAAATCCTTTTGCAGAATTGCCTCATAGCAACCACTCTCTTTTAAAATGCTTTTTAGTCTAAATGCCCAAGTATTGAAGCTTTCGCTATCAAATTGTGGTATATTGTACTTACTATTCATAGCGTCTCTCGCCGACATAATATTGCTTCCCTCGTGCTTCGAAGTTTTTTAGATTTTCTCGGAAAAGGGATCTGGGCCCATAACTATTGGAATATATGTGTTTTAGAAGAATGTTCTTGTAATTAAATTGCATTAACTTGAAACAACTCACTTTTATTACTTTTACTTATTTCTAACATACCTAGCACATCATTCTAGAAAGCCATTTTTTACCGGAAGGAAGAAGTAGTTTTCATAAACCACAGATAACAAAAGGAGTCTATCCTATAGATTATAAAGAAATATTTGTGTTGCTATCTCAACACAAACTATAGTTTGTTATTAAGTTTTTGGAACGAAAAGTAAACAAAAATGATGTCTGGTGGAAAGAAACGAAAACTAGATACAGAAGGTCGCCAGTTTCAAGAAAAATGGACTGAAGAATTATTTTTTATCTTGCACAATGGTAAGCCTATTTGTTTGCTGTGTAATTAATCCATTTTAGTAATGAAATAATTCAATATAAAGAGGCATTACTCAACTAAGCATGCTACGCTGCACTCTCTGATAGTAAATTTCGAAAAACAGCAACAAATATTTCATTAACAAAGAACACAACTTGATAATGTTGTGAAAGCTAGTTTTATAGTTAGCTCAAAATTGGCAAAGGCATTAAAACCATTTGCCGAAGGAGAGTTTATCAAGAAGTGTATGTTAGGAAGTTTGCGGGATTTTGTGTCCTGAAAAGAAAAATGAAATTTGAAAAAATTTGTTTGTCAAGACGAATAAAAACAACATTGACTGACCGTATGGCTGGTTTTGAATCATTTTCCATAGCATTAGACGAGAGCACCGATTTGTCTGACACAGCTGGCTATATTTATTCGAGGTTAAGGATAAGGATAAGGAGTTCAGTGTTACTGAGGAACTGCTTGCTTTACAGCCGCTAAAAGGAACCACTACAGGAGAGGATATTTTTATTAAAGTTCAAAAGGTATTCACAAGTTTTGGTTTGCCATGGTCAAAATTAATTGGAGTAAATTGTTAATTAGTAAAAGTTAATTGCACTGATGGTGCACCTTCTATGGTCGGCTTACGTAAAAGTTTCATCGGAATTTTGAATAAAAAGCAACAGAATGAAATGTGCAAAAAGATGATTTTATAGTCCTTCATTGCATTATCCACCAAAATATCTTTGTTCTAAGTCCATTCGACTCCAGAATATTATGAATGTGGTATATAAACCTAGTATATAAACCATCAACGTTATTCGATCCCGAGAGCTTATCCATCGTCAGTTCAAGGCGTTTTTGGATGAAATATCAGCTGAATATAACAACGTAACATATTATTGTAAAGTCAGATGGCTGAGCAAAAGAAAACTTTTGAAACGGTTTTACGAGCTTAGAAATGAGATAGCAGACTTTATGAAAATAAAAAATAAACCTTTATGTGAAATAAGTAACCCAAAACGGATATGTGACTTAGCATATCTGGTCTTAGCGTATTTAAATTGGAAACTTCAGAAACAAGGACAGTTAGTAAATGATTTGTACAGCCATTTGAAAGCGTATCAGATCAAACTACGCTTGTGGGAGCCACAGATGCTGTCTGGTAACAGTTACCAAATGGTGTTGAAATCAACACGCTCTCTGCGTATGAACATATTTCTTATGCTCAATATGCTGAAGAACTCAAGTTACTGTCGGAACAATTTTCGAACAGATTTAGCGACTTCAAAAACACGGAAGACTGTTTCAGTTTATTTGCTACTCCTACAAAATGTAATGTACAAAATGCTCCAATACACTTACAAATGGAGTTGATCGAGATTCAAGAAAACTCACTCCTAAAATCCAAATTTGAAGACGTAGAGGTGTGCGATTTCTACAAAAAATACCTAGAAAAATACAAGTTTCCGTAGCTTCGCGAATCGAAAATTCGCAAGAAGATTGATTTCTGCGTTTGGCAGTACTCATAAATGCGAACAGTTCTTTTTATTGATGAAAGTTAATAAATCAACACATCGTACAAGACTGACTGACGATAATTTGGAAAATTCTTTACGTCTTTGTATCAGTGGAATTAATCCAAATATCGATGGATTAGTTTCCCAAATTCAAGCTCAAGTGTCTCATTGATTTCGGTGTATTTAAATTTCGTAGTTTGTAACAATTGCAAATTTAACAATTTAATTATAATGTACCATTTTTTTTAATTTCATTTTGTTATTTTAATAAATTGTACTATAATAACATTGTCGTATTATTTTATGTATAATATTTATCGCAAAAAATATTATCACTACTTTAAAATGCACTAAGTACTTTTAAACGCGGACCGCGATTTGCACGCTAAAGTTTGGCCCTCAACATGTCAAAGGTTGCCCACACCTGGCCTAATACATAAATATAAAACAATTTAAAATATAAAAAGCTTATTCGAAGTGGTCTCCATTGGCTGCAATACAGTCCTTTAAACGTTGAGGCCAGTTATCAATAGAAGCACGCACTCTTTCCATGGGAAAATACTTCACTGCCAATCGTACGGATTGTTTTAGGGACTCCGAATTATCATGGCGTTTAGAGCAAGCCATACTCTCTAAAACTGACCATAAATCATAATCCAATGAATTAAGATCGGGACTAGACGACGGCCAGTCTTCAGCTCTGATAAAGTCCGAAACGTTCGTTTCCAACCAAGACTGCGTAGACCGAGCTTTATGACCCGGCGCCGAGTCATGCTGGAAGGACCATTCTTGGTTATTAAACATGGTATTGTTAAGAGGCTTTACTACCTTCTCAAGAATGGTATCTTGATACACTTGTGTCGATGTTTTGATACCTTTTTCACAAAAGTATGGCTCAGTCACTCCTTCATAGCTAATACCCCACCAAACCATCACTGAAGTCGGATAGTGCCCATGTTGCACACTATCGACTAATTGGGAAGCTTCCTTAGATCTTTGAGCATAAATACGGTCATTTTGTTTGTTAAAATGTTGCTCAATTGTAAAAAAATTCTCATCCGTAAGCAAAATTTTTCTGTGACCTCCTGAAAGCAAAAGTATATATACGGCTTTAGCTGAGTGTATCATGGTCTACTCCTCCTATTTTCTGCGTACCGCTTCAGTAGTTGTTTCGATTTAACCACCCTATTCTTTTTAAAATTATCAGTTAAGAAATAACCAGTACGTCTCTTATAGGCTACAAGTCCTAAGTCATCTTTTAAAATACGCGACATGGTTCTAGGTGCTATCTTCATTTTCCGAGATAAAATATTTTGCTTTCGGACAGGATTTCTTCGAATTCTTTCCCTTACTGCTTTGACCACCTTTTTCGTACGAATGTTGTACCTATTAATAGCCCGGTACATAAACATTTTACTAATACGTATGGCGTATGGAGAGTCTTAAAATTGCATTTGGCTCCATTACTACTTTGTGTAATGCAAACACAGCGATTCGGTTCTCATTATCACCCCACTCCATTTTAATATCGGAAAATATTGTACAATGTATTGGCGCCAAAATGAGAAGACACAATGAACAATCATATAAAAATAACAGATTCCAAATTCAAATGTAATATTTTGTTTATTTTTAATTGTAACAGTATTTATGGCCAGACTAAGTATATAGCTCTATAAAATAATATCTATATCTTTATGTATATATATATATATATATATATATATATATATATATATATACAGCCAAACGTATAAACGCCTCCATTTTTTGGAAGTCGGTTGAAATGAAATACGATTTTTTGAATGCATAGACCGGAAAATGCTCCGACGGATCGCCTGATGGTAAGCGACTACCACCAGCCATAGACAGTGGACACCCGCAACATCAGTGGAGTTAGATTTTTTATAAAATTTTAAAGTTTAGCTCATGTTGGTAAACAACAAAAATTCTAACTGCTGGTTTTAATGACAAAAAAGCTATTGCAAGAAAAAGCGGCGAAACGGTAAAGTGGACTTCTATGCTTCCCATAGCAATTTTACTATGCGTTACCTGGTGAACGCAGTAGAAAATATCTAGCAAAAGAATGATCTTATAAAATATAATTTCCCAAGCTCCACAGCAATCCGTGTAACAAGATGTATTGATTTTTTACTCTTATATGTCAGAGGTCACCACTTTAAAGGTCATATAATATTAAGATGTAACCCTTACGAAATCTATTATTTACTGCATTCTGCGCTGTGACACAGACAGTTATTATCAGAGTGACTATTTTAAGCTTGACTAATTTTTAAACTTTCACTCAACTACAGAAACTATTTCTTTTTTTGGCGGTGACGAGACTTATCGAAACTATGCTTATTTTTAAGGTACCATAGTACTACAAGGAACGCTTATAGTTTCGTTCTGTCCGTCCGTCTGTCTGTCTACCCACCATTGTAACTTTTGTAATTACGAATATAAATGGATGAAATTTGCTATAGTTATATAATAAATAAATAAATAAATGTTTATTTCCAAAATAACAGTTTACAGTTATAATGTAGAACTCGTAGTCACCTAGTAAGATTACGCCTGTATCAGGTGACTTGGCTCTTCCACAGCTAATATTAGTACAAAAAACTATCAAAATATTACATTATGAAACCCATTTACTACAGTACAATAATAAAGTTATGGTAATGACAAACTAACAAAGCATTTTACTAAACATTTAGCAGAGCTCTAACGTTAATACGTGTAATAAATTTTAAATTAACATCTAACTGTGTGTGTGTGTGTATGTGCGTGTGTTTTTGCATATGTGTGTAATGTGTAGATACGTGTGTTGTGTTTGTACATATATGTGTGTTTGTGAATGTATGCGATATTTCCTGTTATAATTTAATATTTTCTACCAATTTTTCAGTTACCTCATAGCTTAACTTAGACAAATAGTCACGAAGTAATGTCTTAGTCTCATAATTCGGTTTGTTACTAATGTCTAGAGACTAGAGTTTTATTTACCTTATTATACAGAAAAGTCGATCTATTGACATACTGTTTAAGTGCAAAATCCTTTTTTATAATAGGTACTTTCGTTATATTTCCTTTGCTACGTTTAGTTTTAGAAAAAACAAACATCTTTATTATATATTTTTTAATCCTTACTAATATTATAAATGTGAAAGCGTGGATGTTTGTTACGCTTTCACGCAAAAACTACTGAACGGATTTCGATGAAATTCGGTATGCTAGTAGTTTAGACTCTGGATTAAAACATAGGCTACTTTTTATCCCGAAAAAGTAGTGTTCCCGAGGGGTACTATACTTACGCGGGCGGAGCCGCGAGCAACAGCTAGTATTATATAAAATTCCTTATAGACATATAATATTATATGTCTATAAGGAAATTATAAAATACATAATTTCCTTATAGACATGACCTTGCTAGTTCTGTATAACTCATCTATCGGCGTTCTTCTTATTTTAAAATGTATGATTTTTAATAACGACCGTTGAGCCCTTTCTAATTCTAAAAGTTTAGTTTTGCCCGCACCTCCCCATACAGATATGCAGTAGACCATGATACACTCAGCTAAAGCCGTATATATTTCTTTCAAAACATTACGAGAGGAGTGGCGCTCATTTGACTGGATATTTGGATTGGCCACTACGTGTCGTAAAGTTTTGAAGATCCAGGTCAGTTTCCTAAAAATAATGTGTATAGATCTCAGTTTTCGCTGATGCCAAATCCAAGATCAAAGTAATGGATTAAAATATTTTAGGGTGGCTCTCCATACGTCATGTGAAGAGGTGATGAAAAAATTGATTTATTCTATCCTATCGTGTGGGGTATCAACGAATAGGTATTTTTAAATAAAGGCAAGGTTATGGAACCCTCCCTAGACATGTCATGGTATGCTCTTGGTTTGGTTATATATTTAATAATACTTTCGGTGCAATATTCAATTTTATTTTAACACTAAATTGAATATTAAGCAAATTATTTAAATTGACTTATTAGAGAAGGGATTTTAATCTATTAAGATTATGTCATCCCCATACTTTTATACAGATAAAAATACAAACAAATATTAACTACATAGCATAATATTATTTAAATATTAAAACAGAACCATATTGACATTTCTTAGCTTTATCGCTAATTCTACTAGTTTGTATAGCTTCTTGGCCTCGTCCGATGTGGGACAAGCCAAAATGCTATTACATACACCGATTTCATGTAAATCTATGCCGTGAACAGTGCAAAAGGTCCTCCTCTCCCATTCGTTCCGAACACATTCCACCATCACGTGATAGACATCCTCAACTTTTTGGCTTTCTTTAAAAATTAAAAATTGAAAACACTGACACTAACAGCTGGATTGTGAAAAGGGAAAATTGGGGACACTTGATTCCGCTTTTGTTTTCTAATATTTATTTCTACATTTTATTAATAAGGTTCTGTTTAAAATTCTTAGCAGTAAAAATATTCGAAAAGTTATAATGTACTGTTTTAATGTAAGCCTTTTTATTAGTGCACTTCTTAACGACTTTGAAAATGTAGTTTCGACTCATGATATTTTATGCGATTTCTCAACTAATTCCCGTGATTATAAAAGTTTTAAAGGGAGCCCCGATTGTCGTTAAGTCGAAATTCCCTCATTGAGTATTAATAATACGCCCTCGCGTTCTGAAAACATCTCGATCATTAAACAAACTTCTGTCACCAAGTTAAATAATTTTTTTTTTAAATGTATGTTTTATATGCATTACGCAGTACCCAAAACATCTGCGTAGCCTTCGGCGCAAAACGACATACTCTTAAAAGGACGTATTCTCAATAGGTATGACACAATCGCTAAAGGACAGAAGTAGGGTACAGTCATCAAAATATTATAAAGTTTCCTAGCTTTTGCACACGACTTCGCTCACGTTATATTGGGTTTATTTGGACCATACCGGACACATCTTACTATGTTCTATTATTTTGTTCTATTTCACTTTTTTTACTAAATGGAAACTAAATCGCGTTGGGGCACACAATGATGTTGAAGTTATTTTACGGTAGACATGGCTTGTATGTAATATAAGTTATGACTCAGATCTGCGTTTAATTTTCAATTTAAAGAGCTATTGCAAAAAATATAGCGTACCTACGTCATCATCTGAACATTTAAAACCATTTTCGAAATTCATCCACTTTATTTATATCATGGAATGTACAATTTATGTCCTTTAGCGATTATGTATGTATGTCATTTTGCGCCAGAGGCCATAAAAGCATCTTATCATAATTAACAGTAGTACCACGTTGCTAATGGTCATCGGCAATTTTCTGTGGAAATGACAGACGATGTATGAAAAATTACGATTTCCAAAAGACATTGAGATGGTGGTCGTACTGTACTTACCTATAAAGAACCAGACGTATGACTTCCCGTACAGATGATGCTTATAGACCTCGCACAGCACCCTGCGTGCAGCGACCACGTAGAACAGGCCGACTATTACGCGCGCGTCCTGCCGCCGCAGGTTGCGCACCGCATCGCTCGGGTCCGACAGGAAGGACTGGCGGGTTACGATCTCGATGCCCGACTTCTTGCAGTGCGCTTCTAGATCTTCCACGGTCTGCAAAAAAAAATCCATGTGTTATTTCTATGCTAAAAATATATTTCTGTATTTATAAGTCCAAACTCAGTTTTAAGTTTATTTGTTCCTTTATACAATACTTATTAGGTTGCCCTGTAATAATAGACGTCTATATGTGTGTCAATAAATAAATACAAAATAATCTCTGACTACGACGAATTCTGTGGCTCAGTGGTTAAGCGCTTTGGTGTTCAAGCCGGGGGGTTCGAATCGGAAAAAAAAAGTTTATATTCTGTGTTCCTGGGTCATGGATGCATATTAAATGTTATTCCCATTACTAATAAAAAGATTTACACAAACATTACAACGGATAACTTAAACAACGTTGCTGTCTTTGTCTGATGCGTTGGAAAAGTCACTTAACAGACAAAGACAGCAAGGTTGTTTAAGTTATCTATTGTGTAAATATTTTTATTAGTAAAGGGGTATGTATTATGTGTGATAATGTAGTATCGGCCAGAGCCGTTTCAATTTAATGTTGTTGTATTTATATATATATATATATATATATATATATATATATATATATATATATATATTCTACTTTTGTTTATGTACAGTGTACAGTTGTACACCCATTACTAACGGTAGTAAAAAGCTAAGTTGGTAAACCAGCACACACTGAACGTCCAACTGAAAATTTTTTTCAAGTTTGAGGTTTGAGTTTCTGATATAGCAAAACTCTAGATGGATTAGCCAGCAGAATTTAGTTTTAAATACTTATTAAACACACGAATTTTGAAATATTTTGTTTAATGCTGTTTTAGTGCATAAAGTTTAAATAAACTTTACAAACTGACGGACAAACTTTTTGAACACTGAAACGCTAATTAAAATTTAGAGCCCTCCTATTCACAGACGGTCGCTATGTCTACTAGCCGGAATGACAAGGACAGCATTCGACTTGAATGTCACTTAATTTAACTATTGTTTCAGAATTCAGCCGTCAGTTCTAACAATGCCATTAAATGCAAGTTTTAATACCACGTACAGGAACCTATCCATTACTTAGTTGTAAAAAACGTTAGATAAGTGATTGGTCTCGGCGCTCAACTAGATACCAAGCTATCTTGCTAGATAGCTCAACACAGCTCCGTGAATGCAGCAACTCATTATTGTAGTGTGAGTTTATAATATCATTGTGTGTTAGATAATTTTTAGTGGGCGTGAATTCGGTACGCACATCTGATACGAAGATTTCAATGGGCTCGGGCACGCCGATTTAGGCGTACTATTTGTTGCGACATTTTTTAAATACACCAGCGGTATCTTGTCGAGTTCCGAGACCAATCATTTATCTATGCTTGTAACGTAAGATAATAACGATAGATAAAAATAACTATTAAGTATATTTTAAAACCGCAGTATTTAAATAAACCAACAGATAAACTATCCGTACAATTTGTTGAGGGTTTACATTAAGTGAAAGCGTTTGGGGTGACGTCACAGTACACAACAGGAGCGACCGCTCAGACCCACTTGTGCGGAAAACCAGAGGCGCCCCAATTACATTTTAACTTTTACTAAGGACTTGGTTCACAAACAGAGAGCGACCATGTCGTCCTCATAAGGTTACAATATTGGATAGTATAAACAAATTAGTTTCTTCCACTAACGATATATAAAAAATATATATTTTAGTAGCAATTCTTTTACAATGAAACATTTTATTTCAAATTGTTATCCCCCCTCTCCCCTTTTATGTATTTTACACCGTAACATTTTTGTTTAATTAAAATAATGAGGCGAAGTTGACTCAATAAAATTTTTAAACTGTAATAAAATAATGTGGTAATAAATTAACTTGTATTTTATTAACTGTACCTACCAAGCTAAGGTGGATTTAAATAAAACTCAATGGTGCATAAACGACGTTTCCATTATCAACTGTGCTTACACGAGATAGGGTTGAGATTTAATTGCATCGTGTGATTTTATAGCGAGGTCCAAATTAACAGGTTTAATAAAGTTTAAGCAGTTTGCGGGCCATTTCGTTTATGGCGACTTGCGAACTGTTAGTTATCGCTTTATGGTTATTGTGTCTCAAGATTTGCTTGGATTCTTTGTTAACTAGCTAATTCATGAGGGTTCACTGGCAAAGTTAGATAGGATTAGTTTCTTGAAATTTTCAAAGTGGCGGCCAAGCATAATATGGCCCAAGTGGGGTTGGGTATTTTAAGAACTGGGAACGCAAGTCGCAACACCAAAGGAGTTACCAATGTAACTCCTCTGGTGTTGCGAGTGTTCATGGGCGGCGGTATCGCTTACTATTAGGGCATTCGTATGCTCATTTCCAGGTTAATTTCATAAAAAAGGGAGAAAAACTTAATAATAACTTTTCTGTTAATTAATATTGTTGTATGTGACATGAATATGTAACGTTTAAGCTGACTGCTAACGAGAAAAGTTATAACAGACTAGGCTTTCTCTTATAGCTTAGTATGTCTTTAAAAAGCCAAGGGCCAACTTCCTCACAATCCGCGACAACCAAAAATGAGATTTTGAAATATTCGTTTATTTCAGTTCCCTTTTCAATTATATCTTGAATAATAAATGACAAATATCACCTAATAAGCATGTAACCGAGCCAGACCAATTTCCAAATATCAAAGATCATTTATGTTAATGTTTATCTCAACTCCCGAATCAATATTACAAGATGTCACCAAGATTTAGCAAAAACAAAAGAGAATTTATTTTACCTTTATTAAAATTGGGTCAAACAAACGATTACGAAGGCGATGCTTATGGAAAAATAAAACGACGTGTAGTCCACTGAGAAAGTATATTTATTTTTTCAGCTTAGACTAAGTGATACAATTAGCTGTGGGAGAGTGGTGCCTAAGCTAGACGTTAGCCTGTATTTCGGGTCACCAGGCCTCTATGCCAGGTATTTGTATCCATACAAATTTATCAGTTATAGTTTTATAATTTATTATATTGCTGATTAGTGATTATATTTATGTTGTAGATGGTGATGTCAGGGTTAGTAAGGGATTAGTGTAATTGTAAAGTTGTATATGGGTGTATATACAGGGTGACCTGAAATTCGATACATTCCTTTGAAAGACAGAAAGTAGACCTCATTTACAGTAATATTTTTCATGGCATCCCCTATCCGAAAGTTGATATTTGCAAAGTTATTGAAATTTCAAAATTTTTTTCTTTATTTTCAACTTTTTGACTTTGACATGACGTATTTTTAAAAATGTTTGTCTTTTTAGTGATTTTTTTATGTATTTTAACCGTCAATGAGTCAAATATTATTTTTAAGGAATAAATAGGGACAAACTAAGCGAGAATTTTTCATTATGAGACATGAAACGGAATTTTATTTTAAGAAAAATGCACATTTTTCTTAAAAACAGGTGATTTTCTTAAAAAAATGTATGATACAATGCGTACAAATATTCTAAATAACTTCCTTATCTCATTAGCTTTCCAAAAAGGTGCAAATGTCTACATAAAAATATGACGTTGTAGTAAACATAGAAGTAAAATGAAACAATGTCTAAATCGATTTATTTGCGATAAGGTTAAAATAAAAGGAAAAACTTGAATTTAATTACGTTTATTGTGTTTAAAAAACATCAATGTTTAATTAAATTTAATAATAAATATTCTACTTTAGGTCTTGTTCAAAATGTGAACCTCTATTTCTGATACAGGCCCGTAGTCTTCTCCGTACCTCTGTTTTGATTATTCTGGTAGTAAGACTAGTTTTGATTTCTTCTGCTGCATTTCTTATGCGGCTTCTGAGCTCCTCTACAGTAGTTATGGGTGTAGTATACACCAAAGCCTTCATATGACCCCAAAGATAAAAATCACACGGGGTCAAATTGGGACACCGTGCTGGCCAAGGAATTGGCCCGCCTCGACCTATCCAGCGATGTGGGTAAGTTTGGTCTAGCCACTGGCGTACGCCGAGGCGGAAGTGGGCCGGGCAACCATCATGCTGGAAAATCATATTACGACGAGTCGCTATTGGCACATCTTCCATTAAACCAGTAATCTCCTCTCTTAGGAAATGTTCGTACATTTCACTATTTAAATTTTGAGGCAAAAAATGAGGTCCAACTAAATTATTATTAATTATACCCATCCAGACATTCAGACTGAATCTGGTTTGATGGGCCCTTTCTTTTTTCATCCTGGGGTTTTCTCCTTTTGGTGCCCAGTAATGTGTGTTGTGGAAATTATTTATCCCGTCACGGTCAAATTTCGATTCATCCGTCCATAATATTCTTGAGAAGAAATTGCGATCCTCCATGTCTGCATTTATCATAAAACGGCAGAATTCCATTCTTCTAACCGGGTCTCCCTCTTCCAACGCTTGGACAGGTGTGTAGTGAAATGGATGTAGACGCGCTGTGTGTACTGTAAACCACACCTTCCATTGACTCAATCCAAGTCTTCTAGCTGCCGCTCTTGTAGAAATAGAAGGATCATTTTGAAAAAGTGTTAAAATTTCTTCTTCTCCTTCTGGAGCATACAAACGAGGTCTGCCTGAATCGCCACGTCTTCTATCAACACGGCCGCTTTCCCGAATTCGTCGAAATGTTGTTGAAAACACTCTAACGTTTGGCACTCGTCGATTCGGAAAACGTTCAACGTATGTTCTTCGTGCAGCAGCAGCATTACCATTACAAAGTCCGTAACAAAACAAGATGTCAGCGTATTCATCGTACTCAAAAGCAGCCATCGCGATACAAAAAAATCACAAGTAGAAGTAAGGGTGTAGTTTAAAGCAACAATACGTCCGTACACGGCAATAGTTGACTTAAAACTAATATTAGCTACTAAATTTGCTCTCTAAGCCAGTCGGTAACTCATTGACAAAGGGCTGCGACGACAGTAGCCGAAACATCCCGAAGTTTGAACAAAGGAAATAATTGAAAAAAAGGTCGCCTCAGGTAGAGTAATTCTTGAGATAACGTTACCTGATGATTGTTTTGTCTTTGTTTATTACATGTTCATATTTTTATGTACATATTTGTACCTTTTTTGGAAGCTTATGAGGTAAGAAAGTTATTTAAGGTATTTGTACGCATTGTATCATACAACTTTCTAAAGAAAATCACCTGTTTTTGAGAAAAATGTGCATTTTTCTTAAAAGAAAATTCTGTTTCATGTCTCATAATGAAAAATTCTCGCTTAGTTTGTCCCGATTTATTCCTTAAAAATAATATTTGACTCATTGACGGTTAAAATACATAAAAAAATCACTAAAAAGACAAACATTTTTAAAAATACGTCATGTCAAAGTCAAAAAGTCGAAAATAAAGAAAAAAATTTTGAAATTTCAATAACTTTGTAAATATCAACTTTCGGATAGGGGATGCCATGAAAAATATTACTGTAAATGAGGTCTACTTTCTATCTTTCAAAGGAATGTATCGAATTTCAGGTCACCCTGTATGCGTGTGTGTGTAGTTGTGTAATATGTAGAATGGATTGTCCTGTTATACTTCTAATACTGAAATTAGTTTTTCAGTGTCTTCGTAGTTTTGGGTCAACAGCCATTGTGAGTGAGTCGGTTTTTGCAGGCAGATTTTGTTAGGGGGAATATTTTTATCATTTTGTTTACTGTATTATAGACATACTCTCCTAGGAAGCAAATAATCGATCAGCAAAACGAGTGCGTAGTCTATGGTTAGTATTAACAGGGTAGTATTACCTTTTTCCTTGAAGCGACGAAGGGTCGTAGGTTAGAAGACGGTGCTGTTTGACGACTGTGAAGGATAAACAGTTGTCAAACAGTCAGAACTTTGCTCTTTTTATGAAAGTCTTCCGTGGGGAAGCGGTAAGGTAGCCTGTAAGAGACTTTCAGTAATGCTCGCTGAGCACGCTCTAGCTGTAAGAGCGTGGCTTAGTGAGTTCCACCTCACGTAGTTATACAGTAAGTAAGCAAGGATCGGCAGAGAGTGTAATAGACCATTCTTATCAAAGACTTGTCCACCACGTCTCGTAGGTTCCTAAATACCGATATTAGTTTGCGGATTTTTGTGGTGAGGGCCTCGATGTACGGACGAAAGCTAAGAGAAGAGTCCAGGATAACTCCTAGGTATTTTGTTGTTGATAACCTCATCACTAAGGGCTTACAAGTACATTGTATGATATTCAGTCTCGGATGTGTGCTGTGAGAAGAGTGAGAAGCGGTCATAGGGCAGGGGTTTCGTATAGCGAATATGATGTATTTGGTTTTTTCAGCATTTAGTGTCAGAGTATTACTACGTAACAATTCTGACACTGTGTCGAGGCCCTTTTGGGCGATCTCGAATACGTTTGTCCATGTATCCGCGTACAACAAGTCTGCGAAGGTAAAGATATTCCCATTTTATAACATGAGCATAGGTACATCTCACGAACCGGGTATTGATATAAAGCATAAATTTTTCATAAATTGCAAAGCACTTTTTGATCTAACTAAGAGACATAAGCTCCAACAGAGCTCAAACAATCGAGTAATCGACAATACCTTTTGTGCGAAATTGAAAACATAGTTGACGTGACTAAAAAGCACTTCGCGTGACAAAGTCCCACGAAATCGATACTTTCGATACATAATCGTTCGGAGCAATCGAGAACAGGTGCTTTACGTGACAACATCGCAGGTAGATCGATTAATATTATTCACTGCCTCTAGTCACGATACCAACTCATGTTTTTGAATTTTATTCGCGTTGACTTTGATGTCATGGTTTATTTTGAACCCCCAACGCAAAAAGAGGCGTGTTATAAGTTTTACGTGTCTGTCCGTGGTATTGTGGCTCCTAAACAAAAAGTCCGATTATGATGCGCTTTTTTTGTTTGAAAGCTGACATAATCGAAAGTATTCTTAGCATTATCATCAGTATCATCATCAGCTCACTCACTGCTTGACAATTCGGGGGTTTCTTAAATTTTTTAAATTTTGTTTTTAGGAACTTGTCGTTCCCCATAACTTTCTCTGCATTGATAAAAAATACTTTTAAGGTGTTTAAGCCGTACTGTTTACCCTCATCGACCAGCTTTATCTACAGAGGATTTTGCGTCAACTGAAAATATCATACCTCAAGAATGAATTTGTTAGAGAAGCTCAATCCTATCGCTATGATAGAACATATAATTACATATAATTTCCTAATTTATATGTTCTTATAAACACGTTCGAGTTCACCTAATAAACCTCCTAAAGATCATACGTCCCTGATGCCGGCCCATTAGTTTCAGTGGGTCTGGTGCCTCACTAAAAACGTTTGTTCTTGACCTACATACTATTTAATTGGACTGTTACATTGTAACTTATTTACGCCTAATTAGATACTTTCATGTTGGCGCAGTTACTAATGAAAGTGCCACCACCATCACTATTAGGTACATTACATCACAATATTATCTGCCTATAGTAATGACACAGTGCAAAGATAGCATTTTTATATTATTGGAAATTAATAAAATAATTCGAAAGCATTCTTTTAAAAAAAACTAAAAAAAACTTTCCACCATATAATTACAAATAATGCTTGATTATTACTTAATCATAATATTTTACATGATTACTATAATGACACCGTCTGAATGAACTGAGGCATGTTGCCTAAAAATTTCGTCTATTCGATGTTATACAACATGTTAATAAACAATCTAGAACCCATTTTCGTGTATCTTAAAAAATAACGAAGATACAAACAATTTAAATTTACAATAAGAGAAAAAAAGAAAGAGCTATAGCCTGACGTAACAAATCGTTTTGCGAGACAGAGATGGGCAATATTTTTTATTTGCTCATAATTTTTAATCGCGGCAACCTAAATACCTATTTATTTTAGATTTATGTATCTATAATATCAACAATTTTAAAATTTAATTTATAGAAATGTGATATTCTACACTAGGCAACAGCTTTATACAAACGCCTTGCCTCGGTTTACTTAACGAATTCGAACGCATTTTATGGCCTGCTTAATTATGAGGCAAAATAAATTCCAAAGCTTATTTTCCCCTATATTCATTATTGGAAAATAGGATTTCCAGTGTTTCAAGCACAGACTCAACTTATTTCCAGCAGGTCGTGTGGCATAAAAATATTGACATGTTTGATCAATGTGCTACAAATTGGAGCTATCGATTTCCACTTCGTCACTGTTATGTTACTTTAGAGGGAAATGGAAGAGTTCGAGAGGTGGGTGTTTTCTTTGATTTTTCTTAGAATATATAAATATGTTCTATAAAGAACTTTTAAACGTTGCCTTTCACTCTATGCGACCGCGACCCGCGACCGCCAGGCTGCGACCAGCGAATCAGGTTCTCTGGCCACGCTCACCATTCGCTCGACGCGTGTCGCAGGGATTGTTTAGCGCTCAATATAAATTCATACTAAGCAGTGGCCGCGACCCTATTTCGGTCACGGATCGCGGTCTCGCGTCGATCGTTACGTGTCGCGTGCATCGTGCGTGCATATGCATCGTGCATAGAGAGGGTAGAGTAGTCGCATAAAATGATGTGTAACATCTGACACAAAAAGAAAGAACAAAACACAATAATATCATCACTTTATTTAACAAAAGAAATGTGGGAGACTGGAACATTGATGAAAATGTTTGTAAATAAATAAATAACAGTATAAAAACGATACCTCGCTAATTTACCACCGCTCGCTGAACCGGAAGTGAAGAACCTACGCACACCCGTCCTATCCGAAGTCACTCTTTAAGATTGCAAAAAGCAAGATAAAATATGTTAAACATCAAAAACTCTACGCTTTTCGTAAAAAAATAAAACTTTAGAGTAAAGAGCTCACTAGATAAAGCGATAAACTTAACCGTTTGATTTATTTTACACATTTTCAACGGGCATTAAAATATCGAGACGTGAGGTAAAGTTGCCGAGATGAGACGTTAGATGGGGCGGATAACGCCGTGAACATGTGTCCGTTATCGGGAATTGACACATCGGCTCTCAGGTCACGCACTCGCACTCCCCCACGTATTGGGCATAGGGTTTGGTATTTTCGAATGTTATGCCCTTAATGGATGTATTATTAATATAAAACCCAAGTGTCTTAGTCAGGGTCGAAGGTTCAAACCTTAAGGGTGCGTTTATATGACCACAAGAATCACAACGTGGCCGTCGCAAATTCACCTGTATCGACTAGGCCACAACGTACAGAATCTTAACAAATACCTAACCGTTGGGTTGGGTGAATGCCATAAGATGGTGCGTTGTGGCCTGTCGATAAAACTCAATTTGCTATTAATGAAAACAGATACTCGCTCGACATTCGCGCGTCCCGTCTGACTGGGCGCTAAGGTAATAAATCAGAGATATTACGGAGCTCCGTAACCATAACCGAAACTATCAGTTATCCAAAATGAAAAAATAACGTTAACCGTAAGCGAATCCGATATAAAAGCTTCGGATAATGTCGGATATAGACGCAGTATATTATGACATAATATTTATTTAATTTGCCGGCCGTGCCAACTTACTAGCTTTTTAGGCGAAATGATTAGCTAAACATGTAAAATGCAATAAGTATTTGCATTTTACTTACGTTCGTCATAAACCTAATAACCGTAACCGAAATTATCCGAAACGTCGTTATTTTTCTTAAACGGACAATTCGAAGTAATAATTTAATACCTGTTGCCATAACTGAAACCGATATCATTTTATTCCTTTATCCATATCCGTATCCAGATCCGAAATGTCACATCTTCTTTTCAATAAATGGACATGTGAAACATGTATCCTTTTGGGTAGTGAATAAAGTTCAATCTTGAACAGCTATCTTAAAAATGCAGCGTCGCATAGCGTGGCGTATCGTCGCGGTGTAGACTGACCCTAAGTTGTTATATATAGATATCCATGACGCAAAGGATAGCTGGGATTATATCGATTGATCTAGTAAATGGGACTTGATTGATCTAGTAATTGGGCGTAATAAATTCCCTTTTTCCTTTTTTCCTAGGTGTACTAAAAATTTAAAATATACATCAAGTCTCTAAACATCTGAAATGCCATGAAACCATGAAACCATGATAGCGCTTTGGAGTAGTACTGTCTACGGCAAAAATAAGGTTTTAAAAACAGATTAAAACGGTTTGTTTGATCGTTGAAAGTTTCGTTTTCAATTTTCTGTTGCGAGGCGCCCAGCGTGATATTTCGCGGCATTTCAACGATGTCTCTACCGCGTGCTAAATAACACCTGCCACTCCACGTAAAAGAAAAAAATTGTTCACAAATATTCCTCGTATGCCTTCATAAGCAGGTTCAAATTAGTTTGATTTATTATTTTCTCATGATCATGTACTAATTTATTTATCTCACGACCGTGTAAGAGATTTTACTCATCTATTCATCATCCGTTTAAAGATTAGCACCTGGGTAACCAACCGAACTGTGCTCGGAGTTCTAGTAGATTCGAAGTATTAAAAAAAAAACTAAAATATGAATCTGTCCGTGATTCGAACCCACCACATTCTCAATTCCCATTCGCAAAAATTATACATAAACATGCCATTCTGCCACTTAGACTAACATTTATACAGTCGAAAGAATTAATATACGAGGGCTGATTGATAAGTTTCCGAAACGACAAAGAAAAACTTCAAAAATCTATTTAAAATAAATTTATTTCTCAACGTAGTTTCCTTCTACCTCGATGCATTTAGTCCAGCGCTTCTCCAATGCCGTTACACCAGTTTGATAAAATGTTTTCTCCAACCCCTCAAAATACTCGTCCACGGCAACAATGACTTCCTCATTTGATGAAAATCTCTGGCTACCTAACCATTTCTTCAGGTTTGGGAATAATTGGAAGCACGCACGCACGGGGCCAGATCGGTGGAATAGGGTGGATGCGGTAGCAATTCGAACCGCAATTCATGGAGTTTGGTGACTGCAACCATTGACGTGTGTGCAGATGCGTTGTCATGGTGGAACAAAATTTTTTTCTTGGCCAAATGTGGTCGTTTCTTCTGGATTTCTTAACTTAATTTTTGCAGCAAGCTTGCGTAGTACTCTCCATTTATTGTTTTTCCTTTTTGCAAATAATCCACTAAAATAATCCCTCGAGCATCCCAAAAAACAGTCGCCATCACTTTGCCGGCCGACAAAACCGTTTAGGCTTTCTTCGGCGCAGGTTTTCCGCTCTCAGTCCACTGCTTAGATTGTTCTTTTGTCTCGGGAGTATAATGATGTATCCAGGTTTCATCGACTGTTACATAACGCCGCAAAAACTCATTAGGATCTCGGTTAAACAGCGCCAAACACTCCGATGAATCGTCCACTCGACGTTGCTTTTGGTCTACAGTGAGCAAACGCGGCACCCATCGCGCGCAAAGCTTTTTCATTCCCAAATGTTGGTGCAAAATATTAAAAACGCGTTCAGATGAAATGCTCACCATCTCTGCTATCTCTCGCAACTTTAAGCGCCGATCATTCAATACAATTTTGTGAATTTTTTGATCATGTCCGGATTCGTGAAAAGAAAGAAAACAGCATTTGTCTGGCCGTCCAAATGAAGTCATTTGGACGGCCAGACAAATGCTGTTTTCTCTTTTAAAACGTAAAACTTTATCACCGCACGAATTTCGTTTCTTTCCATTGTTAAGAAAATTTACGACAGAGAAAGTTCTACGTCCTCTCAAACAAATTCCATCAGTTCGATTAAATTCAAATTTGGCGTTCTATTTTCAAAAAGATGCCAGAATATAATGTAATATTCTTTTTTTGCGTTTCATTTTTTTAAGTTCGTCGTTTCGGCCAGTTATCAATCAGCCCTGGTATTGTTGCACGACAAAAGAAAAGACATTTATAACTTAAAAATGCGCAGTTTCTCAGGGATAAGACATAGCTAGATCGATTTTTCTCCCCTAAAACTTTCTGCATACTTAATTTCATGGATATACTTACAGCCGTTTTCGAGAATACGATTATATATATATATACAAGATTGTCTCAATTAAAGTACAAGATATAAGTTTAAGCAAAGTTTGTGTCAACCGGAAGAAAACTATAGTGCTAATTTATATACAGACTAATATATTTTGTAGTTGGGCTTTAATGGTCGGTTTCAATAATCTATCTACCAATAACTATTTATTCAAAACGTCGACATTCAATAATTTGCCGGCTTTTTGCAATACAAATTTGACGATTCTAAGAAACAGTTATTGGTATATAGGTTATTGAAACGAGCCATTAGTGGTTAACTTTGTTACAAATACAGCTAATTTTGTTTTTTATTTTTGACGTGATAACGTCTTATAAATCGATGGAGCCGGCTGCACGCACGAAAAAAACATAACTCATGCGTTACCTGTTACCCGTTATCGTTACCAAGTACTGTTACCAAGTACGAGTTGGTACTCCTACTTGCGTAAGCGTAACCTCGCATTGCCTTTAGCTCATTATTATTATTATTATTGTTGTTGTTGTGGTTGTTGTTGTTGACGTTGTCACGTTCAACTATCGTCAGTAAACCGACTCTACAGACAACCGGTATTTTTTTTAAATTACAACTTACCGATATAAACACCTCCTCAGCCTGCTGCAGTATGGCGATGCGGGACCAGCCGAACTTCTGCATGAGCTTGATGCGCGTGGGGTTGTGGACGGTGGCGGAGGGGTGCGTTCTGAAGAGGGTCGGGAACCGCGCGCGGTCTGACAGCGCGGGTGACGACGCGCCGTAGCAGAGCTAGAGAAAAATAACGTATTCGTTATGGGACATTGACATGAGACATAGGAGTTCTAACTGATCCAGTCGATAGCATCATTTCGATTAGATGATAGGCAGTATGGTGTATGGCTACACTTAGGTAGCATAGTCATCTGAAGATGCAATGCGACATATATCTCGCGACATATGATACGACGTAACTCAAGAAGTATGTCGCGTCGCCACGTGTCTTCGACGATTGTGCTAAGATGCTAAAGCACAAAAGATAGCAGCTTTTTATATCACTCGATGATGCCCGCGACAAATAGGAGTTCTGTGCATTTTTTTGGGATAAAAAGTAATAAGATTACACATAGGCGGGTCAATCCAAGTTAAAACAACTATGTCCTGGATTTGTCTTAAATATGTTCACCGGTTTTTACGTAAAGAGTAACAAATATGAATAGCAACACGCAGAAACACCGTTTGTTAGACTAAAAACAGTTGAAAGTAATAACTACTTGCATATCAAATTGGATGAATGTCCCATTGTTTCCGAGAATAGCATTTACCAGTGAACGCATATTGAACAAAGCCGGATTTGTCAACAGTATATTGTGTGTCATAAATACTCCATAATTGTTTCGAATTCAAATCATAAAGCTATTGATAATTCAACAAGAGTATTGTTATTATCATGTCTGATTTTAACATTAAGGCTGGGACTATGTTGTCCGGAATCCGGAAGGCCGTGGAAAATTCAGAGCATGGAAAATAGAACTCTGCGCAAATACAATAAGGCTGAAAATCGAACACACGAGTGTCAAGTCAAATGTTTAGCTCTATTTTATTAGTCCAGAGTTCTATTTTCAATGCTCTGAATTTTCGCCGGCCTTCCGGATTTCGGACAATATAGTCCCAGTCTTATATTTTCTGTTTATGGTCTCTAATATTTTTAAAACTTAAAAAAGTATGCGTAGACTATAAGATATTTTTAAATTAACTGTCACTTCGAATGCAAATTCTATTCGAGATGCCACGTTGTTTTCCCGAATAAAAAGTAACTAATTATGTCTGGGCTTTAAGCTTTCGAAGTGCCAAATGCGTTCGCTGTTCAACAATTATATTAAGGCTTAAAAACTTTACAAACAAAAAAAAAACTAATAAGCCTAACCTAATCGTATTGTCGTAAGTGATGTCGCGATCAATAACTCTTCGTGTTATAAATAAATAAGAAAGCGCGAAATTTTGGCAGGCTTTAAGTGCTCTTAAGTTTGAAATGTCTTTTTGTTACGACAATGGAAGTAGGTTTCTGGGTTTTACTATTTGGGACAGATGTTGATTAATAAATCTCTTTGGAATGGTTTTACATGCAATTGAGAACTTAAAATCCGGTAATAATTTCTTTTTACTTAAAATTATATTCTATTGTGTCTGGAAAGTTCTATAAAGATTATTACTTATATAAATTTTAGAATTATACAATGTAAAATAAAGTAGCTGGGTAACCAAGTTTTCCTTGGAGCTCTAGTAGGTTTAAAAAAATATAAAGAATCACAAAAATATTTTACATACTAAACTGCCAATCGGACTGACATAATATTATAGTCAAAATTAATAATATAACGTTGCACGATGAAAGAAAAAACATATATAACTTTAAAAGGCGCACTTTCCCAGGTATAAGACCTAGCTAGCGATTTTTCACGGAACGGATCGATTTTTCACCCCCAAAACTCCTTGCATACAAAATTTTACAGAAATACTTGCAGCCGTTTCCGAGATTGCGATTATATATATATATATACAAGACTGTCTCGTTTAAAGTATAAGATATTATTAATAATGAATAAAATGTTTAAATTTAAAGTAGTATTTCCAACAGTTTTTAAAGTAGGTCATTGATAACATATCTACTCTGCCAAAATTCCATAACTATAGGAAAAGTCTTACAATATTTTGTTATCCATGTTTGTTACCTAAGGGACACCGAAGTGAGACGATACGTGACACGGCGCTGCATTAAAACAAATAGTGATTCGAGTGTTAAACTGCACCGCTCTTGCAATGAAACATGTATCTTTTTGTGTAGTGATTAAAATTCAATTTTGTATCGCTATCTTAAATATGCAGCGCCGCGTCACGTTTCGTCTCGTTTCGGTGTGAACTGACCCTAAGAGCGACAAGTGACTGATACAACAAACAACTTCGCACTTTCTCAACCAAAAAAAGATATCTAAAATATACTCACAACCATCAAATTCCACATCTTCGCGGCTTCGGCAACTGTCGTGCACACGGTGGAACAACCAGCCAGCAGCAACAGCTTCTGTGGCGGGTTGTACAGCAGGTTGTACATCACGCTAGCCCCCAGACCCGGCTCGCACTGGAAACATGGGACTGTGTTATATCTCAAACAAGGTTTTGATTAAACCAAGCCAATTAATACGTCTTGTATTTTTTAAATAAGAGAAAAGAGAAACATATCAGAAAAGCATTAGGAAATAGAAGAGGAAATATGACTGGGCATCTTATAAGATATTAAACATTCGTGAGGACAATCTCAGAAGAAAAGATAGAAGGATACCCCTCTGGGTAGGGGAAGGCCAAGGAAAATCTATATTAGTCAACTTGTAGATAATGTCATTGTCCTGTCCTTTTTTTTTTCATATATGCCATCGGCTTATAACCATTTGCCAGTGTCAAGTTAAAAAGGCGGGAAATAGAACTTTCGTTTTAATTATCAACACCGTATTCCCAAATCATCAAGTCTAAAGTCTGGTCAAAGTCCAAATAAATAGTCAGTGCAGTCAATGAGTCATGTCAGCGGATTCAGTAAAGTGGTAGAAGCTTTACTGAGAGTTTTGGCGGGAAACACAAAATAGTACGCTTTTAGAAGTTGCGCCACTTGCCCACACTTGTGCACGTTAACTAATATTTAATGGTTAATATTCCACCAATATTACACATTAAGAACCGAAATAACACAAATTTATGAAGTTATACAAATTTCACAACGTCACCTATTGAACTCCCCGGCAAAACTTTCTTTGTCATGTCCTATAGAGAGCTGAGGATACTAGTGGAGGATAGAGAAAAGTGGCGGACGCTCCACCGGCAAGGGTCCTTCTCTTAAATTAAAGAAGAAGAGGAAGAATGTTTAAATAGCTCCCCACACCGACTTCGGTGACGGTGACCGTTTCTATTGGAACCAGAACAGCTACGTAGTAGTTGTATTATAGTCTTTGGAGACTTGGGTGTGTGCGCAATACACATGAGCACTCTCTCTTCCTTTACTCTCGTCACCCAGTGGAACGCATGACCGACACTGTAGGCGAGAGATCAGGTGCAGGACCTACTTTTTACATGCCCATATGACGCATGGTTCATTTTTCTTGTCGGACAATCAGGTGATCATCCTGCAATGTCCTGACTAGACTTGAAAAACTATTATTATAATCCGTCCGTCTGTCTATCACGTCTATCATCCTTGACCGTTACAGCTAGATGGTTAAAATTTTTACAGATGACGTATTTCTGTTATTATAACAACAAATACTAAAAACAGAATAAAATAAAAAATTAAGGGGCGGCTTTTATACAACAAACGTGATTTATATGCCGTTTTGTATGGAATCCTTGGAACGTGCGCGAGTCCGACTCGCACTTGGCCGATTTTTATGATATGCGGTAGATTCGTCTCTTTCTTTTTTGTCTATCTTGTTCAGTATAAAAACGGAATTTTCTACCAATTTTAGAATATTAACTCGTATTTTATGTATATTGTTTAAATAGTACCTGGGCAACCGAGCTTTGCTCGGAGTTCAGATACATTTTAAAAAATTTAATGAAAACCAAAAACATTCATCTGACTGGATTCAAGCTCACCACATTTCGAATTTTCGAACAAAGCAAACATTATACATACTTATACCAAACTGCCAATCGCACTGACATAATAAATTCGAAATTATTGATATTTTGTTTACGACAAAAAGAAAAAAACATATATACACACACCGGCATATTTAGCGGAACATAAAATAAAGGTTTGATATCAGTATCATATAAGGTTGCTGGCTGGTTTATACGTCATTTAATTTAAAAATAAATATTTTCAAATTAAGAAAACAACTGAACATCACATTTTATGCAATTGTTTTAATTTTATTCAAATACACCTTATCTGGAGCGAACTTCAAGTATTTCTTCCTTCTGAGTTTGATTTAAAATTTCATTGAAATACTGTTTTTTGTTAGTTTTTTTTTAATCGCCTATCTTTTTGGAGTTGCGGACTGAATTATGCCTGACTTAGCCCCAACGGAGATTACCAGGGCACTCGAAATGCGAAGAAATGGTCAAACCTACAGAGTGATATCCAGAGATCTTCGTCGACCAGTTTCAACGATCCATCGCAGTATCCAACGGTTCAGGGAGACCGGTACTTATGTAAGAAGAGCAGGACAAGGCAGAAAAAGACGCACTTCGAGTAGGGATGATCGTTTCATTCGGCTTCGTGTACGTAGGAACCCCCGTTTGACGGCCGTCCAAGCCCGACATGAGTTAGAAGCAGTGCGGGGTGTAACCGTAAGTGAGCGTACGGTACGAAGAAGGTTCGAAGAAGCTGGTTTGGGTTCATTTGTGCCCGCCAAGGCTCCAAGGCTCGAGGTAAATCATCGTAGAAACAGGTTAACTTTTGCTCAGGTTAACTTTGGAACGCGGACCAATGGAGTAAGATATTGTTTAGTGATGAAGAGCAGAATTCTCTTAAATAAAATTGACGGCAGGCAAAGAATATACAGACGCAAAGGAGAACGATACATTCAGACAAATTTTGAAACTACAGTTGCATACGGTGGTGGATCAATAATGGTTTGGGCGGGCATTTGTTTGGGAGCTCCCACAGACTTGGTAGTGATTGACAGAGGGAGCCTGACTGCAGACCGCTATATCAGAGAAGTTTTAGAAGAAAATGTCGTACCGTTTGCCGCATATATCAGTGACGATTTTGTTTTTATGCAGGATAATGCTCGGCCGCGTACCGCTCGGGTAACTCAAGCTTATCTTAATGATATGAATATCACTGTTATGGAGTGTCTGGCTAGATCACCGGATATGAACCCAATAGAGCACGTTTGGGACTTGAAAAGAAAAGTTAAGTCCAGAATTCCAGCTCCTGCCAACGTGGGTGAACTGCGAATCGCCGTAGTTGAGGAATGGCGGAGACTATTCCAGGAGACCATCGATAACATCATTCTCAGTATGCCTAGACGGGTAGAAACTTTAATAAGAGCACGTGGAGGAAATACGCGACATTAATCACCATTTTTCTAATTTAATTAATTGTTATTTTAATATTAATTTTCACTTTTCCCGGTTACATGAAAAGTTCAAAAATGTACCACTTTTCACAAATAGCCTTTACTCGCAAAAACTGTTCTTAATGTGATCTCATTTTAAGTAAAACAAATGAAACTTTAAATAACAAACGAAGTGTAGTAAGTACATTTTAAAATAAAACCATATTTTTTAATTATGGACCTTTTTTTTGTGTTCCGCTAAATATGCCGGTGTGTTTAGCTTAAAAATGCGCAGCTTCCCAGAGATAAGACCTAGCTAGATCGATTTGTCTCCCCCAAAACTCCCTGCATATTAAATTGCATGGTAATTGTTCCAGCCATTTTTGAGAAACCGAATATATATATATATATATATATATATATATATATATATATATATATATACAAGATTGCCTCGTTTAAAGTATAAGATTAATACCTATATTTACGGAGCAACTATTTAGTATTCAGTGCCTATATATTTTCACAAATATGTATCAAATTACATAAAAATTATTTGCCGTTGGCCTCAATTTATCCGTATTTTATATAGAATATTAAAGCAGAGTTTTAAGATTTTTTTCCTCACCTCAATCCCAGGCCACAGTTATCGTTGAAACTCAATTTGGCTTACTACCGTGTATACTTATTGCGAAAATCTTATTAATGTTATTTTTACGTCAAATTGTACTCATAAAACGTAATGCTTGTACGCGCCTAAGGATATACATAATATAATTTAATTTAAAAAATAAACTAAGTTATGTATAAAATAAGAAATTAGATCATAAGAAGGCCAATGTTTGAGAAAATTTTGTTTGTAAAAGAATTTGTGGAAATCTTAGCATTAGCTTGTTTTCTGCTAAAGTAAAACGTTTTTAAATAATAAAGATATTATTTTGGCAAAATTGTGTTCTGAGACCTCAATAATAATCGCTTTTTAAAACACTCCATAGTTCAAAGAAATTAGAACAAAACTCATTTATTACTTTCGATACGATCAAAATTAAACTTATTAGTATTGTTTTAGGATCTCAATATTAATAGTCATGATGAGAGGATATACCTGGGCTGATTGATAACTGTCCGAAACGACGAACTTAAAAAAATGATACGCAAAAAAGGAATATTACATTATATTCTGGCATCTTTTTGAAAATAGAACGCCAAATTTGAATTTAATCGAACTGATGGAATTTGTTTGAGAGGACGTAGAACTTTCTCTGTCGTAAATTTTCTTAACAATGGAAAGAAACGAAATTCGTGCGGTGATAAAGTTTTACGTTTTAAAAGAGAAAACAGCAACAGTGCTTTAGGTAATTCTGCTCCTGCATTGAGTACAATTCACACCTGGGTAACTGATTTTAAACGTGAAAGACAGGGCTGCGAAGACGCCCACAGGTCTGGCCGTCCAAATGAAGTCACGAATCCGGACATGATCAAAAAATTCACAAAATTGTATTGAATGATCGGCGCTTAAAGTTGCGAGAGATAGCAGAGATGGTGAGCATTTCATCTGAACGCGTTTTTAATATTTTGCACCAACATTTGGGAATGAAAAAGCTTTGCGCGCGATGGGTGCCGCGTTTGCTCACTGTAGACCAAAAGCAACGTCGAGTGGACGATTCATCGGAGTGTTTGGCGCTGTTTAACCGAGATCCTAATGAGTTTTTGCGGCGTTATGTAACAGTCGATGAAACCTGGATACATCATTATACTCCCGAGACAAAAGAACAATCTAAGCAGTGGACTGAGAGCGGAAAACCTGCGCCGAAGAAAGCCTAAACGGTTTTGTCGGCCGGCAAAGTGATGGCGACTGTTTTTTGGGATGCTCGAGGGATTATTTTAGTGGATTATTTGCAAAAAGGAAAAACAATAAATGGAGAGTACTACGCAAGCTTGCTGCAAAAATTAAGTTAAGAAATCCAGAAGAAACGACCACATTTGGCCAAGAAAAAAATTTTGTTCCACCATGACAACGCATCTGCACATACGTCAATGGTTGCAGTCGCCAAACTCCATGAATTGCGGTTCGAATTGCTACCGCATCCACCCTATTCCACGGATCTGGCCCGTGCGTGCGTGCTTCCAATTATTCCCAAACCTGAAGAAATGGTTAGGTGGCCAGAGATTTTCATCAAATGAAGAAGTCATTGTTGCCGTGGACGAGTATTTTGAGGGGTTGGAGAAAACATTTTATCAAACTGGTGTAACGGCATTGGAGAAGCGCTGGACTAAATGCATCGAGGTAGAAGGAAACTACGTGGAGAAATAAATTTATTTTAAATAGATTTTTGAAGTTTTTCTTTGTCGTTTCGGAAACTTATCAATCAGCCCTCGTATAATATCTTATAACGGCTTCGCTATATTTTTTTTTGCCAAAACCCGCATACTTATAGTGTTATCACATTATTCTGCGTTATTCAATAAAAAAGTGATAGAATCCTTTCATAAGCTCACTTATTCAATCTCAGTGGATTAGAGAATTCAATGGAATAAAATTTTCCTTCAAGGGCCGTTCATGAATTGATTCCAAGTCAGTGTCAGGCATTAGCAGATTATTGGACTCTATCATGCCTCTAATAAGGAGCGTAATCTCGGAAACGGCTGCAGGTATTTAAAGAAATATCTGGCAAGATCTTATCCCTGCAAACTGCGCATCTTAAGTTGTATATGTTTTTTCTTTCGACGTGAAACAATATTAATAATTTCGACTTTAATATGACAGTCCGATTGGTAGTTTGGTATACGTACCTATCTGTAATTTTTGCTTTGTTCGTAAATTCGGAATGTGGTGAATTCGAGCCCAGGTAAAATATTTTTGTGATTTTTTTTAATCACTAGAGCTCCAAGCAAATTTCAGTTATCCGGGTAGGTCCTGATAAAAATTACACAAAACTTTTTAAAACACTTTTCCGCTTTATTTAGGTTTTTACAATAATTTTACATAAATAACATGACCGGTTTCGATTTTCTCATAAATAAAATGGAAAATTGAATAAAAAGGTGAGTATTATATTATGAACATGATTTTCCACCAAGAACTCTAATCTGTTATACCAACTTTATTAAGCAAGTGGCAATATGGGCTCATTGCGTTGTTCTGAGAATACTGTGTACTTTTTATTAAATGGAATATTAAATATCGAATGACCAGACTCGAGCAGAGACAGAGGTCGAGCTAGCCCATTCGTGACGAAGTACGGCAGTCCAACGGTCTATAATAGTGGTTTACCTTTATATTAATAGTAAATTACCTCATGAAATATTCAAATAAATTATTGGTTTTATCGCGAACATTGGTACATAATTACCATGTGCGAACATAATTAGATTTTATGCATAGTGTAAATTGTGGTGGCGTTTGTCTCTCAGTCTAATCGGCGGCCATGATGGATTATTGCGGATAATGGATTAAGTCATTTGGCGACCGCGACAGGCATTATGTTGATTGGAGACGTAACGCCACGTACTTAATGTAAAATTAGAACTATTCAGATTTGAGTTTTTATAATTATAAATGGATGCGATAAGCGTTCCTTTAAGATTTAATTGTAGCTTTCCAAGTATGGATATCTCAGAGTATAAAATATTAGTACCTAGGTAACCGAGCATTGCTCGGGCACTAGGACATTAATAAATATATATATTGACAAAAATATTTTACCGCGGTTCGAACCCACCACATTCCTTATTTCCGAACAACGCAAAAATTAACCAAACTGCCAATCGGACTGACATTATAGAGTCGAAATTATTGATATGTTGTTGCACGATGAAAGAAAAAACATATATAACTTAAAAATGCACAGTTTCTCAGGGATAAATAAAACCCAGCTAGATCGATTTTTCTTCCCCAAAACTTCTATCATACTAAATTTCATGTAAATACTTTCAGCCGTTGCCGAGATTACGATTATAATATTTAAACAAGATTGTTTCGTTTAAAGTATAAGATAGGCATACTCTATATTAAGTAGCTTAGTACCGTAGTGTGTGTTAATATAATACATGTTTATAATTAGATTAAGTAAAGTACTGAAAAATAAAGTTGCGATAAGTATCTCTTTTCAAGTATAAATAAACTTTTTATAATGCCTTATCTAAGGTTTTGTGCGAGGTTTACGATAATGTTAGAAAAGTTAATACACAAAGTTTCGCTTATTAGAAGTTGTTAGATTTAGAAACTTGTGAAGCTTCCAGGCGTAGAGCTCATAGAAAATATCTGGCTGTAATGTAATTATGGATGCAAAGAGGATGAATTGAAAAATGCATAGAAAAATTACCTTGCTATCGTTGCTATGGAGAAGTAGTTTGAAGCCGGATAGCAGGTCCGACCGAGCGTTGACGTCGGCCAGAGCCAGCTCCGCGCCGGCATGCACGCCTGCCCCCCCTGCCAGCCCCCTCGCCCTCCATGGGGAATATGCCCCCGATGTGCAAGTCATTATCATTCCGAGCCTCGCCGGACCCCAAAACGTTCAACAAAACTAACGCGACCACTACCCATCCCCGGATACGCGACACACACACACACTTGGCCACAACGAATAATTGCACTATAGCATTCACTAACAACGATATAACGAATGTACTAGTTCGTAAACTAAAAACGGTTATGACATCTTTTAATTTTACTTGGGGTCTTTTTGATCGATTAAGGTTCGCACGCACCCGCGACGCCGAGGCGGCGCACAGGCTGAGTATCGCCCGGCATCGAAGGAGTAGCCCGAGCGTGCGTTTCGTGAAACTTGTCGTGGTGGGTTCTGAAGTAGGGGCGTCTTTAGCCCCGCCGACGGCTCGCGCCCCCCTCCGCCGTGCAGGGTCATCGCTCGCGGCGGGGACATTGTGTCATTGTTCACTTCTCTCATTTTCCATCCTCTACCCTGTAACAAAGGAGACATGATTTAAACACACGCATTAAATTCTCGTTTGTGATCATAACAAGCTAGCGTTTGTCCCCGTAATATGATACGAACCCATTACGTCACATGTTCTATTACCGAGCTCTGTAAATTAACTGGGTCGATGAAAAGACGCTAACAGGTGGTAACTCGCTTTATATTCAGAGAAAGATAATTATACAAACGTGCAAAATTTAAATGAAGGAAATGTTTAGATTGAGACTGAATTCTTATTTGTTGAAGGGAGAAGCCGTGATGAGTAAGAATTCCTACTCGTTTGATGTCAGATTTAATTTAAATTCTATTAATCTTGTGGAATGGTAATTAATTATGTTATATAACATCTTTTATTTTATGTTAGACGACTACACATAAAATATTAATTAAATTTATATGCTCAGAAATATCGAGGTATTACTTGATACACGTAAAAAATAATATATATATAATTTTATGTGTAGCTTAGTAATTAGATTCATCGTAGAAGAATTAATTAGTTTACTTACATCGTATACAATATAAAAACATTCATTAGAGTAAGTATAAACTTTATGAACGCACAAATTTTCCGAAATATTTACAAACTAGCTGTCCCGACACAAGTTGTTCTGTCTTAACTATGAACAGCATCTTTTCCAATATTTCTCACCGTTTAGGTTTAAACGGTGAACTTCCACAATTATTTCAAGATCAAAATTAGCCCGATCGCCAGCTGTTCTGGAGTTATAGCGAGACATTGGAATAACGAATTGTAATCCATTTTTATGTTTATAGATAATATTATGTTCCTGCGGCCTTATATTTCATACATTCTTACCTAATTGTGACATCACAGTTAGGTACGACTTTTGTATGGAGAATTTTCAAGAGACTTGCGAAAGTTTGTAAACAAATCGCCTTTGAAAATATTGATACTGTTTTTTCTCTAAGAACGTATATAACTCATTTATTATTTTATGTAATAAAAAAAAATGTCACCTAGCCTATTGATACAGAATACATAAAAATGTTTAAGCAAACAGCAGGTGTAACGGTAATTAGGTACCTACTCGAGGTACCTACCTCACCCTCGTGTACTCGCCTCTGTGACGTCATTCTATTAATAATTTACACCGACCTAAGCGAGCCGTTAATATTGTGTATAATTTTAGCTTCTCCACAAAAAAGTAAAAATCACAACCTATTTAATAAAATATTCAATTTATCCTTTATTATAACCTAGATTAGCTGATTTAATGTCAAAGTGTGCATATAATTGTTTTAGATTGCTATGCCTAAAGCAGGCAAGCGAAATATTTAAAAATATAAGTTTAGACCTTTTAATGACTACATATGGACTAAGCGATTATAAAGATTGTCACTATATGAATTCTATAAAGCGAAATAAAATGCTATAGCCAGAATTCCAAATATTTAATTTAACCTTTCAATTAATAATAAATAAGTATATAAAAAAAATGAAAAGCTAGTTAATATATTAATTTATAATTACATATTGTCTAAATAAAAATAAAAAAGGGCTATAGATAAAAAACTGAATCTAGGTCGGAGGCTGCGGGTAGAGTTCCTAAGAGGCTGGCAGCATTGCCTCGCTGTATGGCCAAACTGATACGTTGGCCGAGGTAAGCGCCAGCCTTAGGGTCATTGGTTTTGTCGACCACTCTTTTGGCCAAATCTTTAAAAAGAAACGTGGCACTCGGGCCCCATGGACCCATAGTTTCGACGCCAAAAGGCAGAAAAATGTAACCATCACCGATGGATTCATATTTCCGCCTGTTGTGGGTCTCGGAGTGTACAGCTGCTGCCCCCGCCACCCTTGCCGTGGCCGTCACGTGCGATGCCACCAGTGTGTCCACGCAGGTAGCGTCCCACACCAGCGGCCTCCCACGGCTCTACAAGACACAAATAATTTTTGGAGTTTGGACCAATCAAAATGCGTTAAACGTTGGTTTGACGTTTATGAGAATACCATTTTGCTGTTCTAACATATTATCGAGACAGGATCGAAACTGTATTATAGTAAGATTTAATTGGCACAAGTGACCTACAGGACTCGCAAGAACTGATGTAGAGTATTTATGTTAGTACATACGAGTACATATTGTAAATTATGAAAATGGTGCATATATATTTATATATATGTACTTTATATATTTTTAATATAAAATTATTAATTTTCTCTTTATCGTTCGTCGACGGATTAATTTTAATAAAAGAGCTTCCAGCGGGAACATAAATCAGAAAGGGGCTACCATTTTGATTTATGTACATAATCAAAAGAAAATAAAGAAAAAAATTATGTATATAATCAGGAGAAAACAATCTTAGCCTGAAACTTGAAGTCTAATTAAAATTAATTTTTAAATAATGAAGATGCTACCGCCTCTAGCGGCCAAGAAATTGTGTTAGCTACTTATTTGATGTTAATAAACTTCGGAGCAACCCGCGACGATGCTTCTCTTTGATTGGTGTAGGAATAATTGATGTTAGCATTATGCACAATTTATACGCTGTTTTACTAATTTTAATACAGTAAAATAGCAGACTCCCTCGTCTCTACTAGAAGGGAAGTAAATAAATATGTAATTTTAGTGAATGATAATGATATATGTCACTACAGTCGGGCTTATACTCGACTATAGTGAGATTCAAATTGTAATTGAATTCAATAAATAATAATATATCGACACTAATACTATACAGAGGAAACATATTTTCTTTGCTTGTATGTTTGTTTGCATTGAATAGGCTTCGAAAGTACTGAATCGATTTTGATTAAATATGACACATATATAGATAAGACCACGGGGAACGACATAGGCTACTATTATCGCAGCAAAATCTGCGGTTTCCGCGTGATATCCTTTTACGCGCACGAAGTCGCAGCTTTTATCTAGCATTTAATAAATCTTAAGGCGTAAAAGTCAAATCTTAGATCCTCAGAAATCTTTAGGTAGGTATTATTTTTCAATTCATAATTATAATTGATTTGTGACTCGACTATTTTGACTTTATTAGCTTATTAATAACGTTATTTAAGGCTCCATTTTTTCCATCATAGAAGAGTTCAACTAGTTTAGTTATATCCATATGGGGCAAGTGAAATGTCACCACAATATTCGCTAAAGCCGGCTATTATGAAAGCTGAAGTTGTACAAGCCTATAATATTTTCTAGGTCATAGCATTACATTAGTGAATAAACCTTGACACCGGGGTTTGACCCAGAAATCGATATAACAACAATGTGTTAAGCAAATATGAGCGCGGCTTTTATGATTATTTTTATACGCTAAAGAGCCCCCGGAACGATCAAACGGTTTGACTCAAACACGAAAATTTTGGTTTGAGTTTGAGAAAATTTGATCATTTACAAAGCTCGTTTGAACAGTTTTTCAAATTTACGGGCTTGAAGCTCGTATGATGGAATGGGGAGAAAAACTAAAAGCTTGACGTAGATGGCGCTCTCGGCGACTGTACCTTGTTTACGTTGTGTCCAACTGTGGCTGCGATTTATTTTTCAATTTTCCTTGCGATACATAGTAAAACATGTATTCATTGATGACTGTGAGCAAGCTACAAGCTGAGCTTCGAAGGAAAAATGCATCAACGACTGGCAAAAAAGCGGACCTGATAAAAAGGTAAATATTTAATTAATTTGAGGTAAAGTGCTCTTGCAATGAATTTTATCGTGAACTTAGCAGTAATGAGCCCATGATTTTTATAGTTTTATGTTCTATAATAAAGCTTTTCATTCTAGATTGGAGGCTTACGATCGTAACCAAAACTTTAGTAACAATTTGGACATTCCAGAAGACCCTATATAATATTATGTTTGTCCACCATTAGATACATTCAAAGATATTAACGCTCAGTCGTCTCTTCCGAATAACATTAAACACAAGAATACTTCCAAAGGTATTTCGAGATCTTCGCTAAAACACAGTTCTAAACTTTTTAAAAGTTTAACTAGTGAAATAGGTTTCTTATAGCATTTATAACCTTGTTTTAGATTCAGTACTCGTCCAAAAGGACAACTCCTTTATGAATCTCGGCATCTTTTAACCGCCCATTACTCTTCTGATGGTACATATACATATTTAAGAGGACAATGGTAAGCCAGTATAAAGAAAGTGGCTTACCAGGTGGATGCTACAGTTACTCAAGAAGGTGTAATAGAGGAGTGCCACTGTGAATGTGCTGCAGGAAGTGGTACATCAGTCACCTGCAAGCATGTAGCTGTGTTATTATTGGATGTTCATGACATTGTGAATAATAAAAATATAAAATTACATCAGGCTTGCACGCAGGAATTTATGATGTTTATTATTTAATTATTTTTACATTTAAAGATATGAAAGTAATATTTGTGAGCAAGGATAACGCATATATTAATGAAATGTTGACTCGCCTAACAAATTTTTATATTCACCACTTAGAGCCAGCAATTATAAATAAGTATTTGTACAAGGATTACTTATCATTAATAATAAAAAACAAGTAACTAGAAAGAATATTTTTATTTATTTATTCTTCATGATTGATTCTCTAAAGTTACAACACATGAAACATACAAAAAATATTTTACTTGCTATTGGAACATAAGTATGGTCTAGTTCAGATTTCAGTATCTTGTATGTTTTTGTTAGACATATAATTCTCTCGATATGTACACGTTTACTGGCCAATTCGCTGTCTTTTACTATTGTTAGGCCAGGTAACTGGGATTTACTCTTCAAAAAAGTTGGTATTTTGACAGCAATATTTTTATCTGCAAACATGTCTTGCACTGTAAATCCTCTGTCTGAAAGTATGCTGTCACCATCCTGACACTTGGCAATGAGTCCACTTCGTTCCACCATTTGGCGGTCACTTACGGATCCTGCATATGCTTCAGAACAATATGATAATAATCCACCTGGAGTAGCTCCAACTAAAACTTTTAAAGTATTACAATGTTTGTAACTACTCCAAGAAGCTTGCTGAGAAGTAGGATTTTTTGGCATCTGGACTTTTATTTCAGTTCCATCTAATATCACTCGGACATTTTCATCATACTTTTTAAAATGATCAAGCATGTAATACTTAACTAACTCTTTTCTAGACCAAATATTTAACCTGCTCCACAGTTTAACATTCACCCAAGTTATAAATATGTTTGAGACTATTGATATTGAAAAACTTGCTGAGTTCAAAATTGCACATTTTTTTTTTTTCTTTTTCGGGGATAACCAACAGTGATCACAGAAATATAAAGTCTTAAAAAAATAGTATTTAGTTACATATTAGTAGATGTGACACCCACATCGTTATCCGCATATTACATATCTTTGTTTACTCGAAATGAGAGAAAAACTAGTAAGTATTAAGTAACATTATCAGATACAAATCAGCCAATTGCTTTTAACAGTAATCACAATAATTCTGGAAAGTGCTAACATAAAGAAACAAAATAAAATAAAATCTTGCACATATGAACTAGAAAGGTAATCTCAAAAGGCTACAATTACATCACACAGCATATGTGTGTGTGTGTGTGTGTGTGTGTGTATCCGTGTGTGTGTGTGCATCCGTGTATGTATATGTGTATAAGCACCCTAGCCCTACGACCGAAGTCTTGGGATCAGTATCAAACTACTAGGGTGCCTGTGTGGTGTAATGCGCTTGTGGTATGTGCGGTGAGTACTGAGATAAGTTACATTGTTAGATATAAATTAATTGCATGAAATTATAACAGAATAGTGTTTACATGTTTAACAAAAAAAGTCATTATCTATGAATGACCCTATACAGTTACATATTAATAACAAACGTGACATCCACATCATTATCCACATATTATAAGTAAGTTACATTATCAGATACAAATCAGCTAATTGCTTTTAACAGGAATCACAATAATTTTCGAAAGTGCTTACATAAAAAAGCAAAATAAAATAAAATAAAATCTTGCACATATGAATTAGGAGAGTAACCTCAAAAGGCTACCTCAAGGCTCAAAAGGTTACATCACACAGCATAAGTATATGTGTGTATGCGTCCATATGTGTATATATAAGCACCCTAGCCCTACGACCGAAGTCTTGGGATCAGTTTCAAACTACTAGGATGCCTACGTAGTGTATGCGCTTGTAGTATGTGCGTTGAGTACTGAGATAAGTTACACTGTGAGAGATAAATTAATTGCACGGTTATAAGAGAGCAGCGTTTACATGTTTTATAAACAAAGTTAACATATGTTTTTAAGGCAATTTAAAGAGTATACAAAATAACAGAGTAACTTTTACATGTTTAAAAATTAAGAATTAAGAATACTTATATATGATCATCATCACAGTATAGGCAACACAGTGACTCGATAAACCAATGCATTATAGCAACCCTTAAAGACCAGAAATACACAATGCAAGTATTAGGATACTTGCATTATGCATTTCCTGCCTTTACAAGAATTAAATTTACCTTCTTTGGGCAATTTAGAAAAGTCTAAGATTTAGATTTTATAATTTTATTAATTGAATTTTTGAAAATATTGGCCGAGTCGGCGAAAATGTCCACCCCTATAAATTCATCATTATAGGTTTGTACCATACGATGTAGCGGGGCACGTTTACCAGCATTAGTGTGGTAACGTCTACTAGCAAAAAGTGGGTATTTACGAATAGCTCGATGAGGCCTACTTCAGTCAAATCTTGCATTACACAAACTATGCAAAGCCATAACACAAAGAAGCCTACGTCTAGCCTCAAGAGTTATTAAATTGTACGCTTTGACATTATCAGTATATGATCTCCTATGACCTTGTGAACATCTAAAGGAAACAGAGCTTAAGTATCGCTTCTGAACACGCTCTATTTCATCAATATAAGTATTGTAGATGGGATTCCATACTTGAGAAGCCTGATTAGGCTAGCAAATAGGTGAATATATGTTAAAGAGATTTTAAAATCTGTAGTATTTCTCATAACAAAACCATACATTTTAAAGGCATTGTTAGTTATTTTGTTTATATGCTCATCAAAATGCAATTTAGAATCGAAAATAACTCCCAAGTCACGGACACTTACTACACGATTTAATGGTGAGCCAAGAAGGTTGTAGATTTGTTTTATTACATTTTTTTTCTTTGTAAACGTTATTGTACTACACTTGGATATATTTAGTTGTAATTTATTAAGGCAACAGTATGTAGAGAGCCTATCAAGATCTTCCTGTAACTTAACACAATCTGAGATGGATTTAATTCCCAAGTATATCTTTAAATCATCTGCATACATCAGAAACATACAGTTTTTGAAACATTGGCCAATATCATTTATAAAAATTATGAACAGCAATGGCCCCAGGATTGATCCTTGAGCCACTGGGACCTGTTAATAATATACGAGGCAAACCACCTCAGAAGGTTTCCTCTAATCCCATTAAATGCAATTTTGTTTAATAATAATTCGTGATCTACCTTGTCAAATGCTTTCCGAAAATCAGTATACACTGCATCAACCTGCACCCTGTCATCCATATGTTCGAATAGACTGTTGCAGTAAAGAAGTAAATTAGTAACCGTGGATTTACGTTGGGTAAAGCCATGTTGTTCTTCAATAATTTGGTTATGGAAAACAGGGTACAATTGAGAATACACCAACCTCTCAAAGAGTTTCGACAAGGCAGATAATATAGATATCGGTCAATAATTTTCTACCAGAGATCTATTACCATCTTTGTACACAGGAGTAATCTTAGCAATTTTCCAAACATCAGGAAATACTCCTTCCCGAATGCACTTGTTATATATAATAAAAAGTGGAATATTTATCGTATCAGCTGTTAGTTTCAAAAAGGAGGGTGGTATGAGATCTGGCCCTGGTCCTTTGGTGGTATCTAATAATTTCAATTGCTTATGAATTTCCCCTTTCGTAAAATGGATATCACTCATAATGTGGATACAAGAGTTAACATTGTTAACTGTAGGTGGTCGCCAATTACTTAAATCAATAGTAGATTGTTCATATACTGAATTAAAATATTTAGAGAACATATTGCAGATTTCAGTAGGGTCACTAGAGGTTTCACCCATATTCTGTCTTAGCTTCATTAGTGTTAAAAAGAATTGATCTTCTGTAGATAAATTAATAACATTACTACGATAATATTGAATTTTATGGGCCATTGGACTTAAAAGTTGCAAATACAAACTTTAATTTCTTATAACTTTCAAATCCTGTGTAAAAGTGAATTGATTTATCATCCCCCATGTACCTCTTTATTGATCTATATAAAGATCATGAGCATACGCTCATGATCGACTTGAGTGCTTTTAGATGAAAATTCAAGATTATTTTTAGTAGTAGTGTCTGATATTTGATACACAATCTCTGACACTATTTCTTCTTCATGAGCCACCGGTAGAACTAAATCAGTTACATCTTTGCTTGTAGGTTGTAAATCTAAGTCATTAAACAGTTTTCTTTGACTTCTTTCCTCAAGACGATGCGGGCGTTCAAGAGCAGCCGGGTTTATTGGTTTCAATTCAGTAAAACTGAACATAGATGGTACTGCAGATTAAGAAATTTCGCCAATGGTTTATCAGCACCTGAAAATTTTGAGAGAAAATAAGTACATTGACATATAGAAGAGAGGTTTTATTCTATATTATTTGGGATAACAACAACCATCATTTTTACAAAAATACTTATAGGGTTATGGAAAAGCTATAATTAAAAATGTGTATTTTGCAAGTTAAATCCTGAGATAACATAATACATTTGGTGTGTATGAGATTATGGAAACTCAATCCGCTCACCTGTGTAATTACTTTTCCCAAAATAATCACTTTCTTTAAAATGCATTGCACACAGTCGCGCTGAATTACTAGCTTTAAAGTTTTTGATACGCAAAGCATTTACCCACAGTTTTTTTCGCTTAGGATCCTTGGGAAATAAATAAATTCCCCTATTTTTACAATTAAAAGCACTACATTGGAACATTTTAGACTTAAATGGTCAAAAAATAGCTATGAACTCAAATGTTTACAAAATAACCATACAATTTGACAGTGTTTACATCGCAACAGGGTACAGTCGCTCATGCGACATCTAGAGGGAAAAAAGGGCAGTTTTTCCCCTCATATTTTTGTTGTCAGTGAAATTGAACAGTGCTATTTGACAAACCGATCAAACTGACGTCAAACGGTTGCGTCAAACACGTAAAGTTTGAGTCAAACCGTTTGATCGTCTCGGGGGCCCTTAACGTTAACAACATCGAACCAAAGATATCGAAGTGTTATAAGGACCTGTTTCACAATCTTCTAATAAGTGTCAGATAGCATTAATGTTTTGTCTCTGTTGCTCGATATAAAGCTAGCAGCGACAAAGCTTCCGGATAGGCTATCCGATACTTATTTGTAGATTGTGAATCAGGCCCATTATCAATGTAAGAAATACATTAAATAAAGTCTACAATCAATGGGAAAAGTTTGTATATTGAAATCATATAAGTAAATTAATTGAAGAATTGTAGGTAGGTATGCATAACTAGTTTTTTAGGGTTCCGTGATACTCAAGGAACCCTTATAGTTTTACTCTGTTCGTCCATCTGTATGTATGTGTGTCTGTATGTTTCAGGGGCGTGCGCTCCATATAGGCAGAAATGCAGTGCTTTACTTGTCATTCACAGATATTTTAATAAAACGTTCGTACGTTTTAGATGACTTTAATTAATAGTAAATAAAAGAATTAAAAAAATATAATAACAAAAAAAGCCTAATATTTTATAAATAGCAACTCATCTCATGCCGTTGCGTTCTGCAGGACATATCATCGCATGTATGTGTAATTTTCATACTTCGCAAACGCACATACCCATGAAAATCGACATGATTATATAGCGGTAACTCCAGCGGCAGGCGATGGCTCTCGGCTTCGGTTCGACTATCCGATCGCTTCCGAAAACCGCCGAACTGGCTTGTCGGAAATTATTCGTTGCCTATAATCCGAGTAAAAAGAATAGTCGGAAATCTAATAAATCACGTATGCACATTATGCATTTTTGTTTAGTAAGGTTTTATTTGTTTAAATAGAAGAAACGTTTTGTGTTTCGCGGGGGCCAGGCGTTATGAAACGTATAACTGGCTGTGTGGTTGTGTACACACGATTAAATTATATTGTTTTCCTTGTATATTATTTAGTAATTTACATCGGGATATAGTAATCTCAAGTAACCGAAACCTTGAATATGTGAAAATTGAAGCTGACTGACTGGTGAGTAGTTATAATATTTTAAAATATGCTTATTATTTTACTTATTAGAATTTCTTCCGCTGCGACGATCGATCGCTGTTTTGTCTGCGTTGCCGTAGAAGATGTACATGAATAGTAGTACTTCTAAGACTTGCTCTGTTGGTATGGTTTCGACTTAGAGATCCGTCGCTTGGCTGTAGCTATGCTAAAAATCTATAAACGAAAAAGTTTTTGTGACCGAGTACTTCGCCGCATACCCAGTGTCATAATCCTGTGCACGCCACTGGTATGTTTGTCTGTTTGTCTGTCTGTCCGACCTTCTATGCCTATGTAATTATGAATATAGATAAATCAAATTTTGTATAGTTGTATAATGTGTATAGATTTCGTTTTTGGCATCATAAAATAATAAGAGCCAAATCGGACAGTAACTTTTGAAGTAATTCAAAGAAAACCTATTGTGCGTTAATGGTTACCGAACCCTCCTGCTTTTGGTTAGGTTATTATTCTTTTTTTTAATTAATGGCACTGAAGGTTTATACTTATCAGCTAATGGCTTTTATTTATTAGTAAAAGAGATATAGTAGTTTCACGTTTCCGTACTGTTTCATTTTCTAATTTTTGCTACGGAATAACAGAGTGAGTGGACCTGCTACACTTAGTAATTTTTTCAAACGTAATCCTCAGCATATTATGAAATTCTAATCAAAAATAAAAAACTATAAATCGTCTAGGTGTGCAGATCCTAGTGATGGGTGAGATATAAGTGCATTTTCCGATAGTGATATAGATCAGGCGAAAAGCTTGTGGTTTGACTCAATACCGACAAAGATACGAAAAGTAACCAGGAAGGGAGATGGAAAAAAGTTAAAAGACATAGACGACATTATATGTACTTTGCGAGGCACTGAACCTGAAGACATTCCTATATTTGTTGCTAAGGATCTTGAAAAACTTGTACTATTTGACCATAACTCGTCTTCAGCGTGGCAAGGCCGCACTGGACCCAGAGTCGAGTTTTAGAGCTGTAGAAACAAAGATGCCTGTTTTTATTTACAATGTAGTAAAAAATCTGGCAGAAAAGGAGGCTTCTAATTATATTAAGAAAAAATCTAATCTTGAAGTGGAAGACGAAAAGATTTGCATGAAGTTAGAGAAAGAATATGATTCCTATAATTTTTTTGTACTTACGAGTAGTTTAAATTTATTTCTAAGTGATGGCTTTCAGCCTGATGGTGTAGCCTATTATCGATTTTACAACTTTTAGAAATATGGTAGGAAACAGCTGACTTTAAAATTAATAAGGCCAAATTAATTAGTTTTAATTGTAAGAATATTGTAAGATCTGTAGATTGTATTAACTTGGTAGAATTTACGAACTACCTAAGTAAAATTGTTGCCATAATTGAAGGTTAATGTTGTGGAGTCTGTTATATTATTAGGTGATTTTAACGCACACCCCGGTGAGTTGTTTGCCAATAAACTTACAAATTTTTGTTATGAACAACTGTGGTCATGCACAGACTTAGAAACTATCTCATCGGACACATATATTTTTGTGAGTGATGCACACGGTAGCTGCAGATTGCGTAGCAACTGGCTCTACACGGCCTGCAATATTGTCATGGTCAGTTTTATATGATACTTATTGGTCTGATCACTTTCCCCTATGTATTGAATGTAATTTTAATATTTTATAGACAAATATAATTGATAGTGTATTTAAAAGTAATAAAATTGTTTGGGGCTAAAGCGACGCAGCTCAGATAGAAAAATATTTTAATATTTGCCATTTGAATGGCAAATATTAAATCTCTCCGTGAACTAAATTTTCCTGCAGGATTTAATAATTGTTGTGATGGTATGTGTCGTGACGTAAAGCACAGAAATTTGTTAGGTACATAAAATGTTTAATAATATTATCAATATATTATTTGAAGCCGCGTCGTCCTCTAGCAACGTTAAAAAGAAACGCGAGCGTGGCTATGTGGTCGGATGGAATAAACATGTTCGCGACGCTCACGTGAGGGCTCGGCAGATTTTCCAGAATTGGGTATCCCATGGCAAATCTCAGACCGGTAATTTTTATAGGGACGCGTGTGAAACGTGACGAATTTTTAAATCAAAATTAAAGTGGTGCCAGAACAATAAATTACAAACAAAAATGGACATTATTGCTGAACAACATTCTAGTAAAAACGTTGGCCAATTCTAGAAAACTACTTATATTATAAAACCCAAGCAGAGTCTTCCCGTGAGTGTTCACAGTGTCGGCTCACACGCACATGGGTGTGTGTGTGTGAGCACTGGCCCGTGTGTGTATGGCCGACAGATAATGCCAATGCCTTCCGACGTCTCATTACTGTAACATCTCCACTAGGACCTTCACCGCAGGAGCCCGATACTTAAACAGACAGTTCCAAACGTAATGTTAATTTTACTACTAAGGACGTGAGAGCTCCTATAAAAAGGGCAAATAATAAATAGCAAGGGGCAAATATCCAGGACACGATAGTATAATATTAGTATAGAGCATCTGCAGTATGCAGTAGTCCATCTGCCCAGGGTCCTATCCATGTTTTATAATTTATGTCTATGTCTTTCATATTTACCTGATAATTTAATGAAAATAGTAGTAGTACCAATAGTTAAGAATAAGACTGGCAATTTATCCGAGATCAGTAATTACAGACCCATCTCTCTGGCGTGATAATAGCGAAGGTGTTCGACAATCTCGAAAAAAATAAAAATGAAACTAGTTTACCTAATGAAATTACATCACTGTTTATGTATTGGTCTGCCTGCTATATCTGACACAATTGTGTCTCACGTCACGTCTTCTCAGACGAGTATGGGCTGGAGTGCGGGGTGAGGCAGGGCGATTTGACCTCTCCTACGTTCTTCAACCTATATATTAATGCGCTGATCGAGGAGCTTAGCGACAGTAATATCGGCTGCCATATTAACGGAGTGTGCTTAAATAACATTAGTTATGCAGATGACATGGTGTTGCTGAGCCTCTTGAGCGGCGCACTGCATAGGCTTCTTGAGATCTGTAAATCCTATGCGGTTACTCATTGACTTAAATACAATGCAAAGAAGAGCGATTTTATTATGTTTGAGCCTGAAAAGCCTAATCAAGTGAATTCAATTCGCTTTTTCATCCCAAAGGCGCTACAATAATACACCAGAATTTACAATTAACGGCGAAAAAGTAATTAAAGTAAATAAATTTAAATATCTGGGACATTAGGTAATGTAGATTAAGAGCGAGGGCGCAGGGCGCTGACTGTCCGCAGTAATATGTTGGCCCGCAGGTTCGCTCGATGTACTGAGTCAGTTAAAATAACACTCTTCAAAGTTTACTGCCAGTCTTTTTACACCTGCAGCCTGTGGTTCAACTTCACACAGCGGACATACAGCGACCTGCAAGTGCAATATAATAATGCCTACAGGACGGTTATGCGACTGCCGCGCTACTGCAGTGCATGTTCGGGGAGTCGAGCACGACGGGGTTCGCGCCTATAATACGCGCGCGCTGCGCTTCCATCATGCGGCGCACACGCGTCAGTCTCAACACCCTGGTGCGCGCCATAGCGGACCGCTGGGACTCGCCACTGCTGCGGCGATGGATCAGTCTGCATGCGCTTAAGTAGTTAGAGTCAAAGCGGTACCGTGTTCTTTAAACTTGTATTTTTACTATATTTCATTGCTTTGTAATATGTAATTTGTGTTTGTATCTTCCTTATGGACCTCGGTCTGAAATGAAAGTTTTTTATTTATTTTTATTTATAAATTACTACAAATCTCTTTAAAAAATAGGGTTCCAATTCAGTGTATTTCGCAAATTTTATTTTATTCGCTTCTTTGCCATCCATCATCCAAAAATAAAAAGGAATTGCGAGAACAAAGGCCGATAATAATCGCCTTTGCCGCATAATATTAAAGCGTAATGATTTGTACACCTTTGGAACATCCTACTAGGTACTATTATGGATGGATGGATGCTTGTGACTCTTTCACGCAAAAACTACTAATAGAATTTGGTATGTAATTATTATAGTTGTATTTAAGCTCTGGATTATCACTTAAGCTACTTTTTATCCCGAATAGTACGGAGTTCTATTGGGATACTGTATTTACGATATATGTAAAAATATAATAGTTTTTATACCACTACTAGCTTTTGCTCGCGTCTCCGGCCACGTAAATATAGTATCCCATTGCAACACTGTTCTTTTTCGGGATAAAAAGTAGCCTATGTGTTAATCCAGAGCTTAATCTACTTCCATATCTTTCATAAAAATCCCTCTGTAGTTATATATAGTAACAAACATCCATCAGTCCATGCATCTATCCATCTTCACAGCCTTTCAGATCTCAAATACTAGTAGTAGTTATACGGTGTAAGTTTTTTTATTATAATCCTACTACTATTATAAATGTGAAAGTTTGTGAGGATGGATGGATGTTTGTTGCCTTTTCCCGCAAAAACTACTGAACGTATTTTGATGAAATTTTGTATCATACTATATTTTCAATATATTCAATTCATAGTAGGCTTTAGATTAATACGAAGATTAGTTGTTATCTCGAAAAAATATATCTATTTTACAGAGTGCTAAGTGTGAGTTTTCTTTTCGCATTCGATCGTGAGTGCGTTTGGCGTTTAATAGGAATTTGTATGTGATTTGTACAGCGCCACCTAGTTGTAAACGCGACAACTAGGTCTAATCACATACAAATACTTAGTAAACGTCAAACGCGCTCACGATCGAATGCGAAAAGAAAAACTTACACTTAGCACTCAGAAGTATATTGCAGTAGGTAGAGTTTTTTGCCACGATCACTGTTCCACGCGGGCGGAGTCGCGCGCGGGATAAAGCTAGTACTTATTTCATATTGTAGAGTACAGACAAATCTTATACTTTAAACGAGCTAATCGTGTGTATATATATAATCGTAATGTCGGAAACGGCTTCAAGAACTTCCATGAAATTTAGTATGCAGGGGGAAAAACATCTAGCTAGGTGTTATCCCTGCGAAACAAAGCATTTTTAAGTTTTATAATTGTTTTTTCTTTCGTCGTGCAAGAATATATCAATAATTTCGACTCTAATGTAGTCACTCCGTTTGGAAGTTTGGTTGGTATTCAAATGTATGGTATATGTGTAATTTTTGCATTGTTCGGATTCCGAATCTAGTGGGTTCGAATCACGAGTTCGAGTTTTTTTCGAATCGAAAGATATTTTTACCCAGGTACTTTTAATTAACTTTGCAAAGTTAGTCTTGTCTCGTTTGCGACAATATTTTATAAGTAATAACTAGTTCGTGTATGAACGCTGAACAACAATGCGATGCTAAATAATACAAAATTAAATATTGTTATTTTACGTTCCAAAACTTTTAAGTTAACACTTTTTAGAGTTTTGCAGCTAAATGATCTAAATGTTAACTCACTCAGAATAATATTATCTATGAAATGTTTCTCTCCTTTATTCGTCGCAATTTGGGAAACGGAAAAGTATTCTGCAAAGTGTGCCATTTGAAAACTACGTACAGAGTAAGGCATCAAACACGCTGATTCTTCTTTACTTCATATAATCATCATACTAAAAGTTACACAAATTTAAACCTTATTAGTACCTAAAATTCACTATTTCAAGCGTCAATATTAGAATCTGAATATTTTCTATAGACCAAAGATAGCTGAAGGTGATGCATAAGTACAAATACATTTAGGATCTAGGCTTACTTTATCTTAATTCAATTGTACTAAGCCAGTGAGGCGTTATCCATAGATATATATTACCCAATTCAAAGGCGAGAACGGCAGAAAACCTCAAACGGCGCAAGTATAGTACCTTATATATATATATATAGTACCTTAGCGTAGACCTCATATTTGAACCGTTTGGGGTGGAAACCTAGGCGCATGGGGTCCGGGCGCACATAAGCGTTTTAAAATAATATCAAAAAAGCTTACTGAAGCCACCCGAGACCCCAGAGTCGGGAACTAGCTGGCACAACGGATAGCCATTGCTATCCAACGAGGCAATGCTGTCAGTTTGCTAGGTACTCTGCCAGATGGGGACGACCTGGGGAAGTTTTTCTATTTATATACATTTTTAGAGACAGTCATATTTGTAGATAAGTCTTCTTTTTTTTTGTATTCATTTTTAATTTTATTTTAGTCCAAAGGGTAGTCAAAGTACAAATAAATAAACTTTATCCATAAATTCGAAGGAATAAATTCTCATATTTTGGTGAATTCACATCCAAAATGACCGACCTTCAAAAATATACAAACACGGCTTATAAGAAGGTAGTTAAATTAAAATATAAGGTCTTTACCTATGAAATTGCCGTTTTGTATGAAAAAATTGAAACGAATTTTTTTCATGTATTTTTTATTTGTATTAATCGAAGTAATTACCCATGCAATCAATGCATCTTTGCTAACGCAGTGGCAGTTTATTGATGCCCTTCTTAAAGCAATCAGCTGGACGGGAGGCAACAAATTCTTCAAAGGCATTTGCTTGTACTTGTACTGCCTCTGGGGTATTGAATTTTTTTCCCGCCAAGAAGTTATCCAAATTCTGGAAAAAGTAGTAGTCTGTAGGCGCAAGGTCTGGTGAGTAGGGTGGATGACGGAGAGCTTCCAACCCCAGTTCTTGCAACTTGGAGACCGTCTGCTGTGCAGTATGAGATTGCGCGTTGTCGTGCAGGAGCAGCGGAGACGAGCGATTGACCAATGCTGGTTGGAGATGTGCCAGCTTCTCCATCATTGTGTTCAGTTCTTCACAGTACACACATCTGCAGTAATGCTTACCCCGTTTGGTAAGAAGCTGTAATGAATCACACCGGCGCTAGAAAAGAAGGCGCAAACAGTGACCATCACTTTTCTAGGGGTAAGTTTTCGTTTAGGGCATTGTTTAGGTGCTGAACCAGGATCCAACCAACTTGCTGAGCGCTTACGGTTTTCAAACAGAATCGATATTTCATCGCAGGTAACAATGCGGTTCAAAATTCCTTCATTTGTGTGTCTGTTGAGCAGTGCAAAGCACGTCTCGACGCGTACTTCGCGCTGGCGATCATTGAGTTCGTGGAGCACCCATTTGTCAAGCTTTTTAACCTTGCCAGTTTGACGCAAATGGACCAATATTGTTTTGACGCTAACGTCGAAAGTTGCTGCTAATTCAGCCGTAGATTGTGTATCATCAGCTTCCACAATCGCCTTTAATTCGTTATTGTCGACCAAAGTCTTCGGACGACCGCGAGGTTCATTTTTCAGGTCGAAATTTCCACAGGTTTCCAAACAGGTGGTGCGTTGGTTTGTAGTGTTAGCTCCGTAAACGTCGTTGATGTTGCGTGCCGCTTGTGCCGTGTTGCTGCCACGACGGTACTCATATTCCATAATTACTCGAATTTTTAACGTATCCATGATGACGAAAAAGATTTAAATGCGATGAAAATGTAACACTAATCAATAAACAAATGACTACTTTTGGAAAAAGAATTCCATGTTTTTTAAATAAAATTAATTTGAAATTAGAATTCTTAGCCAAACAAAAATTATTTTGATTTGAAATGGCCAGTACTGCCGAACGGCAATTTCATAGGTAAAGACCTATTATTATATGACGAATAATTGAAAACCTAACCGTTTTTACTGTTTTTAAAAATCTGATGAAAATATCCAAAAATTACTAATTCGAGTTCATAATAATTATTGTCTACGCAGACAAAGTCTCGTGCACAAGATATATTCAACTAAACGCCTTTAATATGGGTAGCGCCATGTAAATAAATTGTTAAAATCGTAATCCGCTGAAGCTTTTGAAATAACGAGAATCACACAATTTAAAAAATGTACCGCTTCGAAGCGTGTGGTCGTATCTATTCGAAACTGCGTCAGTAAGGCTCTTACAGTGTATTGACAAATAAATCCTTCTTCAGAAACAACCTGTTTTTCTTCAAAGGAAATTCCGTATGTCTCAACAAACTTTGTGGTGATTTAGTGGGTACATATAGTATTGTTGAATAAAATTCTTGTAAAAGTTACGCTTTGTCTCAAGTATGAGTGTGGGTAGTTAGGTACATGTGTAGCAACATCTTTTGTATGTGAGTTCACTGGCTTTTGCTCGCCGCTTCGCCCGCGTTAAATTCAATTTTACACAACATCATTATAGCCATAATTTAAACAAACTAAATAAACAAACTAAGTATATTACTGAAAAGTTTCTTCAAAATATATTCAGCAGTTTTTGCGTGAAAGAGTCACATATCCATCAAACCACCCATCTATCCTCTGAAACTTCCACTTTCTTAAGGTATAATAGCATTTAGGGACCCTAATCTGTGTGCCTCCAATATGTCTCAAGTGCACTCCGCTGAATATGGTCAGTAGGTTTAAATATCTAGGGCGCATTATAACTACTAGTAGTAGCCCTCTCAGAGACGATGATTATTGAGAGGGAGCGCAGGGCGCTGGCGGTGAGGGGCAATATGATAACTCGCAGGTTCTCTCGATGTACCACAGACGTCAAAGTGACACTCTTCTAGGCGTTATGTCAGTCGTTTTACTCGAGTTGCCTGAGTGATATATTAACAGGGTCCTGTGCGTCCAATACAACAATATCTTCAGAATGCTGCTGGGACAACCGTGCCGCTGCAGCACGTCTAAAATGTTCGTCGAATCTCGCGTTGACGGCTTTCATGCAATTATGCGCAATAATGCAACACCACTACTGCAGAGACTACGAGACAGTGACAACAGCATCCTGAAGGTCTCTAGAGTGGACTGTACCATTCAAATGCATTGGGTGGAGATAGGCATTGGATTAAAAAAATAAAATTTAATACGTTTACTTACATACGTTAGCTTATTACTAACAAAGCTATGGGCAAAACTAGTCTGAAATAAAGATATATTAATATATAAGTCCAATGGAGGTAAGCTTACCTTCTATCCGTATCCGACGCCGGTCTTTTTCCATAAAAAATCCTAAAAGGTCATCTTTAATCCAAGCGGGTTTTACAAGTGCATGAGCAGTTAAAATGGCCGTTTCAGATAAAAGGAATCACCTTTATGGCATTAATTTGTGCCGCAACTTATGGGCAGTTAGCTTTAACGGCTTTCAGAAAAACAAATTTAAGGGGAACACATAAAACTACGCAGTAAAATCCTAGAATTGCGTAGACATTAAGAGTTTTTGACTTTTATGAATCGGAAATACGGTTGGATTGTGCAAACAAAAATAAATTGGAATTTATTTTAGCCAGGCTTACTCTGTTTTATTCTTGCTTCTAAAATAATATATTGTACTGGCAAAAAAATGTCCAATTAAATAAAACAAGAAAAAATTATTGCATTGTTGTTAAAATAATTTAATCTACGTAATTTTAATCTATTAAGAATTCAGAATAAGATTGACACAATTTTGAAATATGAAAATGGAAAAACATGCCAACTGTCGAAGGGAATATTTTAGATACGCCCTTTTTCCTATTATCCGAATAACGCCATTCGAAATTAGTCGACTTGCTCGCAAAGAATCAAATTAGATACTGAGCAATTTATTTCAAAAATGATTGTAACGTCAGTTTTTCGCGAAATTTATTTTTCATTTCTCATACTCGGAAAGTAGTGTTGTTTTGGTCTGATTATTGGGTGGAAGATGCTACTTTCCTTTCATAGGAAGGGAAAAACTCATACAAATTCATTCCGGCCCGAGGGTCTTCAAAACTTGAACTGAAGTAAAAAAAAGTAAAAAAAAAATATTAAAAAATGACATGACTTTCTAAACAGCCAGTGTGAATTTAGCGCAAACTTCTTTGAGCGGAATAAGTCGCGAGTGCCGCGACAATTACGCGGCGAGCGGCAAGTAAATATGGAATTTAAAATTTAAAAAGTCAACACAAATTGGAGGGATACTAAAATCTGTTAACATATTTGAATTTACTAAACTGTGAGCAGTATACCGGACACTGTTTTAGACGAACTTCAGCGACACTTTTAGCCGATTCTGGGGCAAACATGACTACGTTAAAATGACATGGAGGCTGGAAATCCAGTACAGTCGCCGAAGGCTACATAGAGGATTCAGTCCAAAATAAGACTAAAATTTCAACCAAATTAACCGAAACTATAAAAATACGCCCCAATTCGCCTCTGCCGACAACTTCCAGGGAGTCTCCGCGATGGAATCTATCGTCTGATAAAATACCAGAGTCTCCTACTTTTACAGAGATCCAGAACAGACAAATTTCTCAAAATATATCAAACAACATAAATATTCCAAACAAAAATGTAACTTTTAATTTCACGAATTGTCCTAATTTGACTATTAATTTTAAATAGGCACTTCTAATATATTATTATCAATAAATAGTTTAGATAAACAACTAGTTTTATTTTCCTCATATTCTAAATGAAAAGTAGAGTGTTTGCCACGGGTAAAAGAATCAATTCCTAATCGGACCATAGCCGCTCGGTCTAACTACCTCGGGAATTGATTCTTTTCAACCCTAGGCTAACAATCTACTATTTTAGTATCCTTTTGTATAATATTTTCTTTGGTTACCGTCCGTGGGAGTATTAGTTCTGAACATAATATTACTGTACTGAGTGAGGTCCTATTAATCCGTCTAGTTCCTACCCACATGGGAATATCACATGGGACAAGGAGATTTTTAACACATTTATAAGTTTATGTTTATGTGAGTGAATGTTTTTTATTAAATGTTTAACCGCCCCATAGCACAACATAAGGGGCGACACTCTCTACAAGTGATAGCTCGAGCACCGGCGAATGTCAGCCATGTTGACGTAAGACTAAGGTTGACACCGAAATATAAACGTCGCGTCAGACAAATCTATCATAAATATTATGAAATTATATTGTCAATTATGTTAAAGCACGAAACGACCAGCGGCCAGCCCATTAAACGAAAGTCCTGGCTGGAAAAAACTCACGCCCCGCTCGCCGCGCGCACCCCTGGTATACGTCTAACCACGCACACATAGCTGCGAGCTGTCAATCGTGTAAGTCTATCGAATGACGGTTGTTAACGTTAGTAATATATATTTTTTGCCCATAATCATAGGATTACAATTTTCAAGTTTTTGCTATATTATAAGAGTTATTTGTCTCTTAGATATAAATAATAAAAAGAAACAAAAATGTAAACTGTGTCTATTGAATGTTAAAGATAGATCGACAAATATAAACGTGTGACAGAATTATATCAAACGCGTGGTAGTATGAGTTATTAATCTGGGATAGTATGTGTAACTTTTATTTTTTATTTTAATGTATTTTTAGGCATTATTATAAAAAAATATTAGTGCAGTTTCTCTCTCCTCTTTCATATAAACTTTAACTGAACCAAATAATTGTTACGAAATAATTTTGGTAAAAAGGAATACAAATTTTGTTTTAAGTATATTATTATGATACCTACTTGTTATAACTGCGAAATGTTATTAATTTATATGAATTAAATATGAATTTCACGTTCAGTCATAATCTGATAGAATTTCAAACGGATATCAGGTGCAATCAGCTTTAAACACATGTCAGTCAGGCTTCATAGCATGTACAGGCACCAAACGTGTGTTAGGCACCAGGATATCACCAGATTCAGATGACCGAACTAATCCCTGATTTGCTTCGTCTGAACGTCTCCAATTAGAGGTACACGCTTTGACGTAACGTCCATAATGAGTACGGATACTGTGTACGTTGGCCATAATCAAATTATTTTGTAACGATATATTTTAAGTACAGAATGTGATGTCAAAAATGTTATTATTATTGGCGCGTATCTTTGTAAGTCTGTCAGGCTCAACTTATCAAAGCGACGCGACACGGCATGTTTTTTATATATAGCTAGTTTTGTAATCTTTGCTTATTTGCTTATATAATAGCATAATATTCATCTCTATTTTTTTCATTATTAGGGTGCAACATATTATAGAAATATGGCGACAAACGTAGACGCGCCAAAGCGCCCGTCGCGTGACGTCGCGCGCTACCATATTTACATAAAATAAATTTGTACCTTAATAATGGAAAAATAGAGATGAACACTATGAAAAAGGGTAAAAAACATGGCGTGTCGCGTCGCTTCGACTCTGCGCCAGTGTAAGATGAGCTTACCTCGAGAAAATATTATGTAAGTCATAAATAATCCATATTGGATTCTGTTCCAGCTCTAGGATAAGTCGAAATGGTGACCAAGAACGAGATACAACTGGTGGTGGCAAGTGTATCGCTTTTTGAAACCGTGTCTATCGTCTCTAAATGAGCTGAAAATTCACAAGATAAGAACTGAGACTAAGTGAATATAATGACGTAGAGGGCAAAGGACATTCTCATTGCTAATATGGCCACAAACTTCTCGCAATTTCGTCAAAAGCTCCTACAAGAGCAAGATCTATCCCTAGAAAGAGATGGCGTATAAAAGTGAAGAATCAATCAATGCAGCAGATGGAACAGAAGAAGTCACAATATACAAGCTACACAAAAGTCGTCGGGCCGGTTCTCCCCCATACCAGAAAAGAAAAAACGCAAGATCCCCATCACGCCAAGGTCACCCAAGGTCAGCTACACCTGGATCCAGAACAACGTCGTGTGTAAAGTGCAACACATCGCATGGTCGCCGCAACTGTCCAGCATGGACATGCAGGTCATGTTTTAAATATGGACATTTTACTCATTTATGTTTTAAGAAAAATAGTGTCAGGACTGTTGTTTCTGGGGTAGGTAGCATAAATCTTGATGATGAATCAAGCCCAAAAAGTGCTGAGGCTGAGAGATTTACAATACATTGTTCAACATTAAAAACATAAAGTCACAAAGTACTAGTACAAATTTGAATAACACAGACAATTCCTGGCATTATGCTCTTAAAATAAACAATAAAAATGTAGATTGCCTAATTGACACTGGAACAGACATAAATGTAATGTCTTATCAAGTCTTTAAAGAATTGAATCTTAAATTTGACAAACAGAGTAAAGAAATGTGTAAAAATATAATATCTTCGCCTACAGTGGGCACATTCCGATAATGTCAGTGTCAAACATTTGTTGTTTAGTTGAAAACAAAACAAAACCGGAAAACATTACTTTTGTTATAACAAAATTAAACTGTCCAACTGTGATAGGTTTACCCAATTGTATAAAGCTAAATTTAATAACAAAAAACTTTTCTGTAACAAATGAAAATGACAAAAATGTTGAGCAAAATGTATATAATATATTATATCAAAAAACTTGTGACATTTATAATGTGTTTGTGACCAGATATAATGATGTTTTTCAGAGTCTGGGCTGTCTCCCATACGAACACAGCATCGTGCTAAAGAAGGATGCTATTCCGTGCATTGATCCCCCTAGAAAGGTACCTTTCGCGTTTGTTGAACCGTTAAAGAAAGAGCTTCAACTCATGGAAAACATGGGAGTCATACGGAAGGTGAACAAACCTACTCTCTGGGTGAGTACTTTAGTTATAGCCATGAAAAAGATTGGTGGATTGATAATTTACTTAGATCCTAGAAATTTAAATAAAAATTTATTGAGATGTCATTAACCAATTAAAAACATAGATGAAGTCAGGTCTAAATTGTCCAAAGCCTCTTATTTTTCACATTTAAATGCGTTTTCTGGGTTTTATAATATAAAATTAACTATGGAAAGTAGTGATCTGTGTACATTTGAAACTCCTTTTGGCAGATACAGATTTTTAAGATTACCTTTCGGAATAAACACGGCTATAAATTTTTTTCTATAAAACCATGATAGATCTATTCGGAGACATTGACGGTATAATAATTTGGTGTGATGACATTTTAATAAACGGTGAAACAATTAAAATACACAATAAAAGGTTAGAGATGTTTTTGGAACGGGCTAGGCAAGTTAATTTAAAATTAAATAGAGTCAAGTGCAAGTTTCGTCTAGAAGAAATAGCATATTTGGGCTATATTTTTAGTAAAGAAGGTGTTAAAATTGATCCAGAGAAAGTTAAAGCCATTAAAGATATGCCCATACCTAAAAATATTAAAGATTTGCAGAGATTTCTAGGCATGATTAATTTTTTAGCACCGTTTATAGAAAATCTAGCAGAGAAAACTAACACCTTAAGAAATTTGTTAAAAAAAGATATATTATGGTTATGGGATGAAAATTCTTCTTTTAAGAAATCAAAAGTGTTTTGATTTCTTAAAAGAAGTCGTATCTAAAGCACCTGTGTTAACTAATTATAATTGCAACTTACCTGTGATTTTGTCGGTAGATTCATCAAAGAATGCACTGGAAGCGGTCTTGATCCAAAACAAGCGGCCCATTGCATATAGTTCAAGAACACTAACAACCTGTCAACAAAACTATGCTCAGATTGAAAAGGAATTGTTTGCCATACAGTTTGGATGTAATAAATTTCACCAATATATTTATGGCAGTAAAACAACTGTTCATACTGATCACAAGCCTTTAATTTTTGCTGTATTATTATCATCACCACTCAAGAGTAAGAAGGACATACAAATCAAGAGGTCGCAGCCCGCTACAGGCGTGACGTCACAACTGCACCTAGTCGTGAGGTCACGACTTTAGTATAGAGCGTTTTCACGAGACTTGCGAAATTTTGTATACAAATCGCTGTATCTTTGAAAATATTTATTTATTAACACTTTCTGCACAATGTACAATGGCGGACTTAATAAACAGTATATCAAAAATATTGACTTTTGATATACTGTTTCTTCTGAGAACTTACTCATATTTAAGAGTAGGTACTATTCATTTTTATGTAATAAAAAAAAATGTAATCTAGCCTTTTATAATTATACGCAACAGTTTTGAGAAAAGCTATTTTTAGAGTTCCGTAGCAAAACAATAATATCCTACTAATATTATCATCAACAACTAGTCTTTTATAATTTTGGTCACTTCGTCCGTCTGTTCTGTCTCTTAATGTTTTTCTTTAGGTTTATATAGGTATATCTAAAGCTTCAAAAACCAAACTGGTCAATATAAGACGAGTGGTCCTAGCTTTTAGATTTTTTACCACGAAAGTTTGGAGCTACAATTTTGTGCAGTATTCGATTGAGTCCATTCCTTACAATAAAAATTCGTGGATAAAACCCAAATCTCCGACTTCAAGCCCTTAAATTTACAACGGACAAAATTTCATAGGTATTTTTACTAAAATCGAAATGAGAATTCGAACCTACCACATTCTGAATTTTCGAACAAAAAGCTAAAATTACAATAATATACGCATTACGCATACCAAAATCCCAATCGAACTGACATAATAGAGTCGATTATTGATATATTATATCACTACAAAAGAAAAAACTTATATAGCTTACAACCCCAGTTTCTCGGGGATAGGACCTAGCTAGATCGATTTTTTTTTCCCAAAACCCTCTGCATACTAAATTTCATGGTAATACTTGCAGCTGTTTTCGAGAAATTGTCTCGTTTAAAGTATAAGATAATTCTGTTTATCATTTGCGTATATCATGCATATTTTATGCATGTTTACATAATTTTATACTCACTAGCAAAGTGTAAAATTTTTATATTTCTTTCCTGTCTAGTAGAGCATATTCTTTGTTGCTCTTTAGTTGAATTTTATGCTGCTAATTAAAATACCTAACGTCCTAAAGGCACCTGTAGGTAAGGAAATCCTTTACATTTTTATATCATAGACGTTTAAAAATATTGATGTATTTTGGCTCTACTTATAAAATAAATAATATTTTTGGTATTATCATAAAGATTTTCGATATCAAATAAAATTTACCTTCACAAAAGATCCACAAAATCAACGAATTTGTGAAGTAATTTGTATAGTTTGTGAATCGTATAGGTCAAGTTATTAGCAAACTAGTTACATTGAATGCGTAGAACATTTAGCTGTAGCACTGGGAATTGCAGGTGTTGGAAAACGGAAAAGTTTTCTTGAATATTAACAACTTATACTTCAGCCTGACGTGCGGTTTGCGGTTTATTAAATTTTAGTTATGAACTAAGCGTGTTGGAAAAGCAGTTTTTGCCCCCTTATTTTATGTAAAGAAAGTAGACACACTCGCATTCAGACGTAGATTCGTATAATTTTAAATTTATTCTGAGAATCTTATACTTTAAACGAGCAATTCTTGTATATCCTACTAATATTATGTCAAAGTTTGTGAGGATGGATATCCGTATGGATGGATGGATGTTTGTTACTCTTTCACGCAAAAACTACTGAACGGATTTCGGTGAAATTTGGTATGGTAATAGTTTAGGCTCTGGATTAAGTCATAGGCTACTTATTATCCCGAAAAAGTACAGTGTTCGCGAGGGATACTATATTTACGCGGGCGAAGCCGCGGGCAACAGCTAGTTTAATATAATCGGAATCTCGGGAACGGCTGCAAGTATTTCCGTGAAATTTAGCATGGATCTAGTAAAAATAAAAAATAAATAAGGATTAAAATCGATCTAGCTAGGTCTTATCCCTGGAAACTGCGCATTTTTAAGTTATTATAATAATTAATCTTTTTTCTTCCATCGTGTAACAACATGTCAATAATTTCGAATCTTATAATGTAACTAGCTGGTGCCGCAAACGCAACTTCGTTTGCGTGGAAATAGTAAATCGAAACGGAATCCTTTTTACTCGGCTACGGCGAAGCCAAACGGAAGAATAATGATTTTGGCCGTCTGTGTATGTTATTACCTGATTGCAGAAGGTATCAAAATAAAGAGCTTGAAGAAACAATTCCAAAAACCAACACATAGTAAAATGGTCAAGTATGAGTCTGACTCTGATAAAAATACATTTATACCCCCGTTCATCCCTTTAGGGGTTGAATATCGAAAAATCAAGAAAATTGTGCTTACTTATTTTTTTAGCTTAAAATAAAAACTCATAATTAAAAAAAAATATTTTTGGTGACTAAAAATACCTACAGCGTTTTAAAACGATATTTTTTCTGTAGCCTAAATATATGACGCAATATTTATGAAGGTTTTTAGACTTCTCGTTATCATTTTTCGTTGATTCGAATCGATCACTATAATAGACATACGTATTCCTCGAAATCTCTTTTCGAAAATAATAAAATCACAAAAAATACAACATTCACCATATGGAAATTTCCAGAAATCAACTAGTAATAATAAATGTAAAATTCTAACAATGTATATTCCCTTATATCTGAAGTGTGCGGCGCTGTATGTAGATCATACTACCTCCTATGTGACGAATAGAGGAATATTTGCAGTCTGCTCCGAGTTTGGATAATAAGCTGACTTTGTTACAGCCATTATCCAAAGTCTTGGGTTTTACTCAAATTGTTCTTGAACTTTCTATAACCTCGTCGTTTTATATATAATCTATATTCTATCTCGCGTTAAAGAAATGACCCGAAATGATAGACCGAGCTTTACTCGGAGTTCTATTATACGTACGTACGGAAAAAATAACGGCTTGCAATATATTGTACCTATTAATGAATCTGGGTTATTTTATAAAGTTTACAAAACATAATATTTCTTGATTTAGTCTTAAAAAATATAAGTGACCTTGTAAATCTTCTTTTCATAACATTAAAAAATTACAAAAATATCCGTCTGACCGGGATTCGAACCCGACACACCAATTAGCTAACAATCCAAAAATGATATATAGGTATCTAATAAATAAGGTCCGGTTAAATCAACTACGGATATTTTGGACAATGGACATAATATGATCTACTCCTAGTTTAGAGACGTTTTGGCAGAAAAATAATTGTCATATCCGTAATTGGTTTTAACATAAATAAAGTAACATGTCCTGACTGATTCATCAACGCCGAGGCAAAACTACTGAAGCTAGAAACGTAATATTTGGACCGTGGCTTCCTTTTGTGACGTATAGGTCCACTAAGCAGGGATTCTGCGAAATTCACCCCCTAAAGGGGTAAAAAGGGGTATCAACGTTTGTATGTAACTTTTTTGTTTGTGGTCAGGGCCTTTAGTCAAGATGTATTCTATAATTTCGACGGCGAAGTACGAAATCAAAAATGAATGGGATTTGACATAAGGCATCGCAAGCGAAATGTCACTAAGCGAGGATTAAAGAAGGATTTTTTTCCTAATTTTAGGGAGAAACCCCTAAGTTGGCAACAAAATCCGTGGTTTGCTACGGACAAAATCCGTACGTCTGAAGCATTCTTATCTGACTTTTAATTAGTACTGGTATAATTTATTACCTTCTAAGTTTTATGTACATATCCGTAATCCGTAATCAAGTATACTAAATACTTATTATTATTATTATTATATTATAATGTACCGGGTACCCGGTGCATCTAGTATCAAGTATTTACTATTAAAACCATCTAGGCCTGGTCGTCTGACAAACGGGCCGTTGACGCAGATATTAAGAGGACCTCAAGACTAAAAGCTGCAGATATTAAACTATTAATAATTAAAGCCCGATTCGTCGGGAATAGAAAATGTATACAAGTACAGTCAACAGAAATCACTGGCTAACTTATTCTATTCTATTGCAGCTAAAGCAAGTTAGTGAAACAGATAATAAGAAGTTTTAGTCATTTTAAGATCAAATAAATAATATTACGTGATTGGATTTTTATGTAATAATAATAATACAAAACAAATTTTAAAAATTTAAGTCACTCCTGAAATGTCAAGCAGTGAGCGAGCTGATGATGATGAATTATATCTATGAACCGTCTCGATCGCGTCAGCTTTCAAACAAAAAAAAACGCATCTAAATCGGACCTTTCGTTTAGGATCTACGATGCCACGGATATACACACAGACAGACAGACGCGACAAACTAATAACACCCCCCTTTTTGCGTCTAGGCTTAAAAATAGCTTACTCATTTTGGAACTACCAATTTACCTTAAAATACAACAAGACAAACACTCAGCTTGGCAAAGGTACATAAGACGAGTGTATAATATTGTATAATGATATTATCTTTTATATTACGTGGGATTAACACGGGTGACTAAGGCTGGGACCATGTTATTATGATCCGTAATCCGGTGGCCCAGGAAAATTCAGAGCACTGAAAATAGAACTCTACGCTAATATAATAGAGTTGAAAATCGAAGTGACATCGACATTTTACTTGACACTTGTGTGTTCGATTTTCAGCTCTATTGTATTAGCGCAGAGTTCTATTTTCAATGCTCTGAATTTTTCCCGGCCTTGCGTATTCCGGACAGTATAGTTCTACCCTTAAGCCGCAGGTCGAAATTGAGTCCTGACGTCACTGCGACCCAAGTGGACCTATTGTGAATCCATCGCGTTACAGTACCTGCCCCAGGCCTATGGTGCTCATAAGCTGTACGATGTGGTTGGGGTTGGTCCTACGAATTTCCTCTGTAGTAGAGTATTCGTGCTGCCCAAGGTACCTGTTTCTGTGCTGTTTAAGTGCTGGACAGTCGCGTCCTTCTCCCCGCAGAATCTGAAAGTCGTTGTGTTACCAACTCCTATTTTGTTATATAATAATAATATATAATAATATCTATGGACGCTTCACACCATGTCAATCATGGATACTTAGCACGGGGCCACCGTGCTAAGTATTCGAATAACTTGTGTTACAGGTACCAGAAAACGGGAAGTATATTTATTACTTTTATACTAAACATGTATTTAAGATTTTGATTATATTATACACATATTTAAAATACACATCCATGACCCAGGAACACAGAAACACGTATTGTTCCTTCGGCGGAATTCGAACCCGCGACCCCCGGCTTGAGCACCAACGCGCTGAACTACTGAGCCACAGAGATTGTCAAAAAATTTTGTTGAGGTGTTTGTGGTAAGGACTCGGTTGATTCCTACTCATTGAAAGCGCCAGTTCTGCACACCTTTTGTTGAAGACCGGGATTAACGCTTTGGAATGCACGAGACCCGGGATTGCAGTCTATTGCTTTATGCTTAGGCTGCGGCCCCATTCCTGGAGTGCTCTATTGGTAGTGCTGGGATATATTCCGCAGACTGGTTCTGGTCCGTAAATGAGACTTTTAGCCTAGTCAGCTCATCTGCGGTTTCATTGCCGGGAATATTGATGTGGCCCGGAACCCATACCAGACAGATATTGTTGTCACGGCCTAGCATGTTTAGCGTCTGAACACAGTCCAGAACTAATTTAAATGAAATTTCAGCTGCAGTGAGTGCTTTCAGCGCAGCCTGACTGTCAGAGAAAATTAGGATGTTTCTATGGACTTAGGCCATCTCTAGGCTCTCTCGTGAACAACCAATAATGGCGAAGATCTCAGCCTGAAACACGGTTGCGAATTCTCCCAAATAAGCATAGTAGCCTGTTGGTGGCATGCCCCCATAGAATCCAGCACCCGCCCGGTTGTCCTTTCTGGATCCGTCCGTGAACTATATCATCGGGGTGAACAGTAATTGTGAAATTTCCTTCCCAGTCCTCCCTAAAAGGTATGAAAACTTGGTATAGCTTCGAGAAGCTGTGCACCTTGGTCATGGCGTGCGATGGCATGGCCATGACCGATGTCTCAAGAAGATAATTTTGCAGCTGTCCTAGTAGGGTAGAGGTCAATTTACGTCCTGCCCGCTGTCCTGGCCCTGAGGACTGCCTTCTTAGCCTTCATCTGAACAAGCAGAGATAGAGCAGTCAGGTCAATCAGGGCCTTAAGTGAAGCGGTGGGCGCCGATGAAAGTGCACCCGTTATTATCAGACAGGCCAGCCTCTGTACACTATTTAACGTTGTAAAGCTGTTCACATGTAAATCCTTTTTATGCCATACTACGCAGCCGTATGTGTTCATCGGCCTCACTACTGCTGTGTATAGCCACAGCATTTCCTTTGGCCGAAGGCCCCATTTAGATCAGACAAGTCTCCAACAGGATCCCAGAGCACATCTAGCCTTTTTCGTAATGTGCTCGATGTGCTTATTCCAAATGAGTCCCATATCTAGGATAACTCCTAGGTATTTGACCTCGCTTGCAAAGTTAATGTTTTCCCGAAGAGTGTTGGGGGTTTTAGTCCCTCCAACTTCCTCTTTTTAGTGAAGGATATCAAGACTGTCTTATCAGCGTTGACTGTCAGCTTGACCCTCATGCACCAACTTTCGACAACTCTCTTCGACAATCGTGCTGATTGCATTAGCCCAGCGACCACTGATGCGCATTTGTCCGCCACTAGCATCGCTAGGTCGTCAGCGTATCCTTGAGCGTAGAACCTTTTACCATTCAGTTCTTCTAGGAGCTCATCCACTACCAGGGACCACTCCAGCGGCGACAGTACCCCTCCCTGGGGGCATCCCTTGGTTAGCCTGCTCCTGAGCGTCGAGCCTATGATAGTAGATGATGCTCTGTTGTTAAGCGTGGTTTAGATCCATTCTATAGTAGTTGGATCTATATTCCTTGAAGCCAGGCTATCCGTAATAACAGTAGTAGGTTGAGGTGTTGTCGAATGCGCCTTCAATATCTAGGAAGGCGCATAGTACAAAATCCTTATCCTCAATGGCTATCAATGGGTTCTACTAACTCCATCAACGCCGTTTCAGTAGATCTGCCTTTTTGGTAGGCATGTTGTCTTTCAGAGCCCTTTCGATGAGGTAGGTATTCCTTATGTGAAGGTTGACCTTCTCCATCGTTTTAAGTATAAAAGAAGTGAGGCTTATAGGTTTATATAACTTGGGTAAAGCTTTATCAGTATCACCACCTTTGGGTATATATTATGAGACCTTTACCTTTATCCATGCCAGAGGAATGTAGCCCCACGCAAAACTCGCTCTAAATATCTTTAGTAGCCCAGGGAGGATAATGTCCTTGCCCTGTTGGATAAGGGCCGGAAATATGTTATCCTCGCCACCAGTCTTACTAGACTGCCTTATTAGGCTTAAAACTGTCAATTGCCCATTTGACTCGGTCAGGCTTAAAAATCGTGAAACTCTTCTCTCCAGTCGTCCAAAGTTGGTCTGGTTTTAAGGGATGTGTGTAAGAAGGTTTCAATAACGTCCAGATGAACACAGTTGGGGAAGTGTACCTCGGCAAGTAGCCTAAGTATGTCCTCCACCGTCTTTGTGTAGGTGCCGACTGGTCTCTTCAGAGTGCTAGGAACTTTTAAAAGGCTTTAGTCACCCGAGTGAATTCTGAAGCCCTACGTACGTGCTCTTACACCGCGTCAATCTAGTCCCGTAGTAAGTTCTCGAAAAACTTGTGTTGCGGGGTATCAGACAACGGAAATATATTATTTAATAATTTTATACTATACTTATATTTAAGACGAGGATATGTAGATAGGCCCTAAGAACGTTATGAGAAACTATACTGTAATAACAGTCTAACTCTACAGTCATTTACAATACATAGGTTATGGCTTAGAGAGACTTTATGTAATTGATTTTTATTATTTAATACACATACTACTACATAATATTAATACATAATACTTTTTAGTTCCCTGGCGGGATTCGAACCCGCGACCTCCGGCTTCATAGTGAATGTGAGTGTACAGACTCTGAGCAAATGTGTTCAGTCAATTCTGACGACCTCTGTGGCTCAGTGGTTGTGATGAAGCCGGAGGTCGCGGGTTCGAATCCCGCCAGGGAACTAAAAAGTATTCGGTGTTCCTCGATCATGGATGTGTATTAAATAATAAAAATCAATTACATAAAGTCTATCTAAGCCATAACCTATGTATTGTAAACCACTGAGCCACAGAGGTCGTCAGAATTGACTGAACACATTTGCTCAGAGTCTGTACACTCACATTCACTATTTAAAATTGACCAAAAACCGAGCACTTTGTAATAGAGTGTCAAAACCACGGTACACTCGCAGTATAAATTGAACTTAAATTTGCTGGGAAAATGTGGCTTGTCTTTGCATTATGGGGACTTGTTTAACCAGCCATATGAAACCAATAGATAAAGCCCCAGTATCAAGTGTCCATAATGCAAAGACAATAATATGCTAGTAGTAGTCTTTGACAAAATAAATAAGTACAAAACAATAGCATTGTTTTGTACTAAATTGCGGTCGCAGAGCACATTTGTAGTGAATAATGTTGAATTTTGAATAGCTGTCTTAAAAATGGAGCGCTGCGTAGCGTTGCGTATCGTCGCGTTATGAACTGACTCTAAAAGCTTCTTAAATAAACTTCCCTAAGCTGCTACATTTTGTAATTAACAGAAGATGATCGATCTGCAGGAGTGAGTTATCAGCAAATAAAGCGCTCCAAGCGACAGCTGAGTCTTTCTAATTGTCTTTGCAATATCCTAAATTAAAAAATATATCTGTAAATTTAAAAAATGGAACATAATGGACCTTTACTAATAAATGTATAAAATTCCTAAAAGGATCGCTTAATACGATATCGAAATTAAGTAAGGATACAATAAAATAGATTTTGTTGTTTTAGGATATTTATATTTAATTATAAACTAGAAAACCGTTTTCAATATAATATTCCTGAAATACATTATTCTTCTAACAAAAGAGAACTAGAGAAAAAAGTTAGCGGTGATATTTCTTTCCGAGAAAAGTATCACTAGCTAGTAGGTTCCATTACTTGTACTTTAGTAGCGAAAGCGTTTAAAGAACGATTTTATCCAACACGAAGTTTAAAGCACGATTAACGACGAACGCTGAGAACTTTTTAGAAAAAAATAATTGTTCAGGCTTTTATATCGTTATATTATTCAATACGGTTTTATTATAGCATAAACACACGTAAGGATTTTGTCCCGAGCTAACCACGGATTTGGTGCCAACTTAGGAGTTTAGTTAAAATACTTTTTTTAAAATTATTTATTAATCACTTTATTTAAGTTTGGGGACAAATACTTTTGAGAGTTGGAAGTTGGAATACTGCACAAAAATCGGAATGCACTGTAAATAGTACTCTGTTCTAGTACAACAGAGCTGAAAATCAAACACACGAGTGTCGTGCTGTCATAATGGTCCGCTCCAGACCAAATCTGTACGTGTGTAAGGCAACATTATAGAACACGTGACACCGCATTTACAAACCAATAACATCCTAGTCCATCATGCTAGCCTACTCCTGGTCAACTGACATTATGTTGTGTTGTGAGCCTTTTCAGACTCGCAGGTTTCCTCAGGATGTTCTCCATTGGAGAAAATGTTCTAGAGAAACGTATCACTGGTACACGCTACTTCACTGGCCTATCGAGTACAACTCAAGCAACCACGAGACCATAGCCGCTCTCAAAACATGTAGCCCAAAGCAACATAAATCAAGGAAGTGTTAATAAATGGATTGAATATTATCAAACAAATAGGTGGTATAATTTTGAAATTAAAGTTAGTGTAAGGGTCAATTCACACCGAAACGAAACGATATGCGACGCGCCGCAGTTTTTTAAAGATAGCTATTCAAAATTCAACTTTATTCATTACACACGAAGAAAGTGTCATTGTAAGAGTTCGAATTTCAAGTTGCACCGCGCTGCACAGCCCTTGTGCAGTGTATGACTGATGTCATATCAAACGTGTATCTTTCTCTTTGTAGTGAATAAAGTTGAATTTTGAATAGCTATCTTTAAATTTTTTTTAAATTTATCTTAATAAACCGACCAAGTGCGAATGGTTCTGCAAAACGGCAAAAAATTCACGTTTGTTGTATGGGAGCCCCACTTAAATATTTATTTTATTCTGTTTTTATTATATTTTGTTGTTATAGCGGTAAAATAAATACACCTGCTGTGAAAATTTCAACTCTCTAGCTATTACGGTTCATGAGACACAGCCTGGTGATAGACGGACGGGACGGACGGACAGACAGATACATAGACATAAACTTAAGCACGAAACCCTAAAAATTCAGCACCGCGTCGCGTCGCGTATCGTCGCAGTGTGAACTAACCCTAACTAGCTTAAAGTGATATTATCAAATGTGATACCAAAGGATCAAAGTACGAAGTCAAAGGAAATGAGCGCTGAAACTAGCGAATTGAACACACATCATAAAACTTGTGTTAACTTGGCAGCGAGTTCATTAATTGTTAGTTTAATTCGAACTAAGTAATACATTATTATGGATTGAGATCCCAGTCCAGACTACCCTTATGTTCGCACTGATAAAATGTATATCATATTGTAGTCATTGTAGGCAACGGGAGGAGGAATTTCACGAGTATTGAAATATTTGGAGTAAAACGACTGGATGAACGATAATCAAGTCCGTGTATTCACTAAAACACTTTTACACTACTTTAGTAAGCTTGATGTACAATTATTTATAATTAAAACAGAAAATCTAGACTATAGATATAGACAAATTTGTGGAGCAGCGATGTGCACTCGGCCGCCCGAACGTAGAAACTAATTCCCGCGTATTCAAGCGCGGGTGCGGGGCGAGCGCAGCAAATTGAAACAGACAATGTTTACATCTTTTTTTTTACATTTATGGGACGTGTGGCAAAGGCATAGTGCGGCGGTGAGTATTTGCGTTTAGTCATCGCTAACAGTAGTAGTGTGTACAATGAACGTATGATACCCGCCAGATTGTGCCGTGGGCGGGCCCGGTCTCAGTCAATTACAGTAATAAAGGAGATGCATAGTTTTTCTATTGGCTTTTCGGAAAGTACATATTAAGCCGGAGAACATTGTCCTTGCAATGACATATCTACGATCAACTATTGACGAAATACAGCCATCACAAGAATGAGATCGTTGGAGAACAGTAAAAATATACGCTTTAGGTATACAAAAATGTCGACATGAATGACGTCACTTGACGCTAACGCAGGTATCAATGTATGGAAGATTATAAAAAAAATATTTAATTATCTAACCATCGGGTTTAGGTTACTACTCTTGTGACTTTTTAATTTACAAACTAATCAGTTGGTAAATTAAAACCTACCTTAATTTTAGCATTCTTCAGTATATACTGTTTATGTTTCCTTTCGAAAAATTCACGAGCTTTGTTGATTTAAAACAAAATATGCATAGTATTTATTCTATATATTTAATCTATTCTTAACACACGATATACTAATCGTGTGTTAAGATTGGATTGACACTTCTATTTGACCGAATTCTAAAATAATCCACAAACCAACCACCAACAATATGATGCATTTTAAAAGTTTACACCCACAATAGGTGTATCTACAATATCTAATATTTCGTTACATTTAGTAACTCTGCAAACAGGTACAATGTGGTCATTAAAGACCTTTCAAAACAATAGCAAAATATGACCCTGTTTTAATTGGTCCGCTCGCGACGAAATGTTGGGCAAAATCTGCATGGAACTTTATCGAATTTCGTCGCCAAAAATAACAAGCGGTGTAATGTTATAGCGTCCCCTAATATTATATTCTATATAGAAGCGTAATAGGCAGGTTAATATTCTAATATATTTACTAACATAATATACCTTTTAGTTAATGAAAGGTATACATTTTAAAGAACAAGGACAATAAAGTATTTCTGTAATTATAATAATGATTGAAAAACCACGGATTTTCTTCGGGCCCCGAGTACGATCTCTATTGTATTGTCCTTAAAATAAAAACCGCAGAACAATTTATTCAGTAATTATACTGGTATGAATAGGACTTGAGAATCTTTTTGGAATACCTAATAAAGGACATGGACTTTATGTTTAAATGAAATTATGGAAATTTATATAATAATGAATAATAACATTTAGTAGGTTTTTAGATACCGATGACTCTAGCTACCTATACAGTAAAACCAATTTGCTAATGTATAGACAATCTTGGTTTTTCTATAGAAATTGATAGATGATGCATGAAAAATGCTAACTATCTAAAACCATTAGAAACATGGGCGCACTGTACATAGTTTAGTGCCGTTGCACACGTCTCGGTTGCCGAGTAGCTGGTGCCGAGTAATCGGTCGCGGTCTATGGCCATGTGCAATAGCTTTCACACGACCCGGCATGATTATTCGGCCGGTCCAACGCCGGGTGCTCGCCGGGTAGCCGCCGGGTCCACCACTGTGCGTCCAATCGGCGGCCGGCCGGCGGCCGGACTCACAGTGGTGTATGGAACATGTAGCACGCTTTCATAAACACCTTGCTTATAGCAATCTCAAAGCCAACCTAACAGTACCAATATTCATTATAATAATTTAACTAGTGTAATAACTTTGAAAAAAAAAATCGGTTGTCTGTAAAGTCGGTTTACTGACGATAGTTGAACGTGACAACGTCATAAGAAAATGGAACGCCTCAGAGCGAGGTAACGCCGCATGAGTCAAGTTTTTTCGTGCGTGCAGCCGGCTCCATCGAATTATAAGACGTTATCACGTCAAAATCTTAAGAAATTCTATTTTCATAAAAACTTTTCAGTATTTTGTTCTCGTGAAAATGATCAAACACTTCGAACTTTCGTCTCGAAAAAATTCTCAATTTCCTTAATGACTTTCACGGAGTTTTATAAGATAATCATTTTACTGATAAAATAAAGTTTCCTCATCATAATTGACTTTTAATGAAGTATATTACGTACGCACGCAGTAGTTAGTTAGTACGCACAGTAATTTTGTGACAGTTAGGGGATATTTTAAACTAGGCAGACGGTATACCACTACATTTGTTAAATGTTGTCTTTGAATTTGAAAAAATATTAGTTTTCTGCACACTCGCTTCCACATATACTTTAACTGTTTCAAATTTCATACTCCTTCGATTGCACAATTCTCCTAAATCTGTACTGAAAGTTTTGGCTTCAAGTATTAATATAATACTTTATTTATAATGTATTATATTAATACATGATGCCAAAATTATACTGCAGTATCTAAATACATACACTTATATCATGCTATTTCATTATTAACATGAACTGTCTAACTTTGAAAAGGTGGATTGGAGCAACATGTTTGCTACGGCATAAATATCGAATGATGTTCGTAGAGCAGTCGCCTGTCTTATAAGTTTGATTATACCAATTTGATTCGGTCCAACTTCGTGAATTGTATATGTGGTGGGATTCCGAGGTATTTGTCGATATGTAATATAAATTCCTGCATTGCTTTAGGTAGTATTTAAATTTTTGTTGTATTATAAATGAAAAAGTTTGTCGGGATGTATGGATGTATGCGTTTGCTCTTTTAAACGCAAAAAGTACCGAACGCATTTGAATAATCAGCTACTTTTTATACCGTAAAATAAGGAAGACACACGGCATTTATTTTTTCGCAAACGGAGTCGTGGAAATTTGGAAAAATGTTGACGACAGTTTCTGTCATTATTGTTAAACATTTAATCAGTTATGATAACAAAATCAATTGTACTATAAAAGTAGGTAAGTACTAAAAAAATAATAACTACTCCAAAACTTAAAATGCTACAAAAAAAAGAAATCTCCCAGGTCATCCCCACCAGGCAGAGTACCTAGAAGGCTCAAAGAGTTTCCTCGCTGGATTGCGATACTTATTCTCTGGGCCAGGTAGGTGCCGGCTCTGGGGTCTCGGGTGGCCTCAATGAGTTTTTTGAAGATTTCTCCGAAAAGTTTGTGCGCACCCAGACCCCATGTACCTAAGGTTTCAACCCCAAACGGTTCAAATATGAGATCCCCACTAAGGTTCTCATATTTGCGCCGCTTGAGGTTTTCCGCCTGATTGGCGGCCGCACCTGCAGAACTCGAGGTGCCCTGGACATGGGACGGAGCAAGTGTATCGACGCAAGTAGCGTCCCATACAAGAGCCCGTCCCACTCTCCAAGGGACCAGGGTCATACCGTCTGGTCTCTTGCCATCGTCGCGCGCCAAACCAGAGGGTTCCAGCACAGCTGGCACTCCGGCGGTGACAAGAGCCCGACGGATGAGATCGTTCAGACAGTGATGTCGGGAGATGCGGCCGGCGCTTCGTTGACAGGACAGCCCGTGGTGTCCGAGGCTGTCCACATTTGCACCACAAACACAGCGATGGGGGACGACGTGGGGGGTGCCAAGACGCAGGGAAGTAGCTAACCGGAAAGCTGTTCAATCCAGCAATGTGCCCATATTGGGTGACGGTAATGCTTGTAGCCAAAGGCCCGACTCCCACTTCTCCGCAGCTAAGAGGCGAGCCTGCTCCACAGGACTGGAGGACGTATTAAGAAGATTATTCCGTACCAGTCTGCAGAGTGGCTCGTCCCAGAGCCTTTGGGAAAAAGTATTGTCAGGCAATTCGCTACAAGCACTAGTTACGCTCCAGGCGTCCTTGGCCTCGTCCAGAAAGGTAACTGTATTGGAGTAGGATGGGTGATGTAGTATTTTGGAGATAAGACTATGGTTCGCGTGGACTGAGGACAAGAAGGCCGGAAGCGATATGTCAGAAGGCTTTCGAACACCCAGGCCACCGAACCTAATTGGAAGCGTTGCCTGAGTCCATGCGCGGTCATCGAAATTTGTATTCAAAATAGTGGAGAGCGTTTGTCTTATGGTATCATCCAACTGTTTGAGAAGTTGAGGGAACTTCCACAGTTGACAACACCGTAAGACATATGTCAATTTAGGTACGAAAATGCAAAAACGGATTAGGGTAAAGGCCATGTGACAGTTAATTTGGAGGAGGCGGTCTAAAGTTTCATTAAAATTTTGTAATTTGTTATCTAAGAAGTCCGGAAGAGATTCGTCTAAAATAGGTGAGCCCAAAAGGAAGAGCGAATCCTTGTCAATGACAGACAGTTGTGGAGCTATTTCTTTAAAGCTGGATATAATCGCGTTTCTATCCCCACAACGGTCTGGCACAAAAAGTTCGCACTTACCTAGGTTCAGCTGCAGACCTATTTTTTGGAACTCGCAGATCAGAGTGCGGAAGTCTGATAGTACAGTGGGTGCATCGCTTCCAAGGGTCCCATCATCCAAATACCAAACATTAAATTTTGAATCTAGAAGCTCGATGACCGGGTGTATAGCAAGGCTGAAGATTGCTGGACCTAGAGGGTCGCCCTGTTGGCAGCCCACTTCGGATGAGATGAGGTGGTCTTTGTAAATGAGTTTGGTGGGGTCGTTGTAACACTGGAGCATAAATGGTAAAATGGCAGGTGCTTTAGATTTAATTTGGGCCAACAAGGCGCCTCGGTCAACTGAGTTGAAAGCGTTTTTGATATCGACCTTCAGAAACACATTATCGCCTTGATTGTGGATAGCTGTCCTGAAAGAGTGAACGGCGGCCTCACAACCTCCTTTTCAGGCAAAACCGAGCTGTTTTGGCTGGAAGTATGACGCGAGGGAAGTTACCGATTTGCAAGCTAGTTTGGCTGTAAGGCGCCGGTATGTGGAGCCGACAGCAATCGGACGAATGCCACCATCTCTCTTCCTCAAGGCGCAGAGGTTAGCTCCATACAGAATGTCTACGATATCTGATGCGACCCCTCCACGTAGCATCAGGTTGCACAGATTCGTAAGTTCATGCAGGAGCTTCTCGCCGGCCTCCCCGCAGCAACCACTGGTGAGGTCCTTCAGATGCTGAGGGGTGAGACCGTCGAGGCCGCCAGCTGAACCCGGAAGAAAGGACATGATGGCTCCGCGTACTTTTTCTTTCGACGTTTGTAGTGGTGGTAATGCGTCATCGGAAACTGTGAAAGGATTGGATTGTGATGGATGTTTGTTTTCCAGGGCGATGAGGGTTTCTGGGCAGTCGGGGGCGACCGTGTCATTGGAAAACAGGAGCCGCGCTGCACCCTTAATGTCTCCCTCACTTATTTTATTTTCCACAGTTTTCACGATGTTATGTTTGACCGTGGAATGTGAAGAAAAATTTGGGTTGAGGTTAATGTCCGAAACACAATTCTTTTTGATTCTTGAAGTGAGGGAGGCATTGTTGAGCGGATCTCTAGTGATATGCAGAAAACGGTAGGGAAAGGTGAGTAGATTTTCCCAGGCTTGCCTCGAGTTCTCCAGCACTGTGTGGCGTATCGTCTCGGCAAGCTTCTGGGCTACAGTCACTCTGGCACCCCTAGGGATCCGTCTTAGAACTGGTATAAAACGTTTAAATTTGGATATTTCTTGCCAGAAATTTGTTTCACAAATTGGGTTCGGAAGTGAATTGGTTATTGGGGGAATGACTGTTACAAGCTGTTTGTGGCATTTGCCTACGTGGATGTTCAAACCCCGCTGGCTTTTAAAATATCGGGAACAGTGGGAGCATTGCAACAGATTTCCAAAGGACACGGTCGAAATATTAGAGGTCCCTGCATCCTGGCTGCTTGACATAGGTTGGTAAAGATAAACTATAAAAGATAACTTATATAATAGAATAAACTATAGACAAAAAATTAAAAAACTGCTTAACTAATATTAAAAAAAACCTTGAACTATATTATGGTCATTTTCTGGGGGAATGTAGGCTTGAGCGTGGGACAGTTGGCTCACTTTTCGAAAAAAAATTAGCATACGGCTTCTCGGAGTTGCCTCGTTTCTTCCTCTGTTGCGGGCCTTGTTCCTTCCTCCGTCGCGGGTCTTGTCAGTTGTATGGGAGTATTGCTTGGGATATCTACTCAGTTTGGCCCACTTGGGGCGCTGTAAATTATATTTGGTTCTACTGCAAATACTTAAACATGTATATTTATTTACTTTCGGCGTCACGTAAATTGGTTTTATCGATTTATTTTCAATATTTTGTTCAATTTATTTTAGGGTGACATGACAACGTCAACTTTTTTTTTTTTTTTTTTTTTTTTTTTCCAAACATTATACATTGTTAAACATTATATTTTAGTGACGCAATTTTTTTTCTGCGGTGAAAGCAAAAGCAAGGGTATTCGATTTTCAGTCTTTGTATGTTTATATATTATATGTTTGTTGTGATTTTAATAAACGAGATGTCAATAGATTCGTAATTATAGCCGGGGTAACTAGGCTATATAATTTATGTAGTTGGGTTAGAGTTTTTATATAAACTATATCATATTATTATTATGATGATAATATGATATAATTATATTAAGATATTATGATATATTATGATGAAATATATTGACAAATATACTAATATGGTATGTGGCTCTTGATCTTGTGAACATCATATACTCAAGTTATACGTAAAAGTAGTTTTACTAATTTTAATTTTTGCTAATGGAGGGGTATGAAATTTGGCACAGTGTATACATACATAATAAAATTACGTAGACCACCTCCCTCACATTACCGTGCGTTTGTATAGTAATAGGAGGTTTGACACAATAATTGTCAATCGTTCCACATTCCATAGATAACATTTATATTTTTTATTGCGTATATAAGAAAGAAAAGAAACCTAAAAGTTGAATCTTAAAAAATTAAGGTATTTAATATTAATGCTACTAGTACAAATTAAGTATAAAGGCACATTTGAATAACATCAATTTATCGTACCAATTCTCAAATTCATTTAATTCTACAATCATCGCGAAAAGCGGCGCCATTTTCATATCTTTTGTGATTCTCGTTTGCGCCGTTTCACTCAACGCTCTCAACGTTATCAAGTTCTCTTAATATTTCTAATTTGTGGACGATCCCCGAGTTAATGTAGCGCGGGGAATGATTTTAGCTGCGGACCATTGAATTTCATTACATTGATACTGTTACTAATTAGTTTGTAATTTTTTATTCGACTAAGAAGTTCATTTTAGATAGAGAAAAAAATGTAAATTTTATGACATACAAACGTCAATGTGTAACAAAATTGTATATTTCAAATGCATGGTAGTGTGTTAATAATCCGAGGAAGTGTATGTTATTGTTATTTTTATATATAATATGTATTTCTAATCATTATTAAAAAAATATTAGCTTTCTGCACACTTACCTCCACATAAACTTGAATTTACTGACCAAATTTTATACTCCTCTAGTTGTACAATTGTCTTAAAACTGTACTGAAAGTTTTTGCTTCAAGTGTTTATTTAATATAATTATGATGATGATGATCTGGGCTCAGAACACGGCCTCAGAGAAACTGAACATTGTAAGACCGTAGTATTTCCAAGTCCAGTCCATTTAGTACCAGGTAGGGTTCTTAAAAGGTCATATTGAATCTAAATTATCCGGTATATAATATTCTATTATATAAAATCTATTAAACTTTAATTCGTAATTTTATTAGCGCTACGCAAATTTATTTTTACAGGCACTTGCATAAAAATAAAAGAAATCGTCACACTTTATGCGTCACACGAATTGATTACAAAGCTATTTACGATTCTACATACTTAATTACAGTATTAAAACAGAATCAACGTTATGGGATAGAAATAAGCTATACAAATTCCAGGACTAAGCGGATAGGAATTCATAGTCATTAGTCTTGTAATGCTATCAAAAGATAGAAGGACACTTATCCTAGATCAAGCATTGATTGGATGAGGCTGGCGGCAAGCGCAAGCCCGCCACTTAGGGTTAAACTAGACACCCAGGGCTTGATTTATAATTTTGAAACAATGCTGCAGATGGAAGATTGAAAATTCAAATTCAAATCATTTATTGCAAAAATGTGGTATACATGAGGTCTTACAAAATTACAATATTAAAAAGATCCTGGAAGTTTAGAAAAAAACTGTGGAAGTTCCCTCAACTTCTCAAACAGTTGGATGATACCATAAGACAAACGCTCTCCACTATTTTGAATACAAATTTCGATGACCGCGCATGAACTCAGGCAACGCTTCCAGTTAGATTCGGTGGCCTAGGTGTTCGAAAGCCCTCTGACATATTGCTTCCGGCCTTCTTGTCCTCAGTCCACGCGAACCATAGTCTTATCTCCAAAATACTACATCACCCATCCTACTCCAATACAGTTCCCTTTCTGGACGAGGCCTATGACGCTTGGAGCGCAACTAGTGCTTGTAGCGAATTGCCTGACAATACTTTTTCCCAAAGGCTCTGGGACGAGCCATTCTGTGGAGCAGGCTCGCCTCTTGGCTGCGGAGAAGTGGGAGTCGGGCCTTTGGCTACAAGCATTACCGTCACCCAATACGGGCACATTGCTGGATTTAACAGCTTTCCGGTTAGCCACTTCCCTGCGTCTTGGCACCCGCCACGTCGTCCCCCATCGCTGTGTTTGTGGTGCAAGCGTGGACAGCCTCGGACACCACGGGCTGTCCTGTCAACGAAGCGCCGGCCGCATCTCCCGACATCACTGCCTGAACGATCTCATCCGTCGGGCTCTTGTCACCGCCGGAGTGCCAGCTGTACTGGAACCCTCTGGTTTGGCGCGCGACGATGGCAAGAGACCAGACGGTATGACCCTGGTCCCTTGGAGAGTGGGACGGGCTCTTGTATGGGACGCTACTTGCGTCGATACACTTGCTCCGTCCCATGTCCAGGGCACCTCGAGTTCTGCAGGTGCGGCCGCCAATCAGGCGGAAAACCTCAAGCGGCACAATATGAGAACCTTAGTGGGGATCTCATATTTGAACCGTTTGGGGTTGAAACCTTAGGTATATGGGGTCTGGGTGCGCACAAACTTTTCAGAGAAATCTCCAAAAAAACTCATTGAGGCCACCCGAGACCCCAGAGCCGGCACCTACCTGGCCCAGAGAATAAGTATCGCAATCCAGCGAGGAAACTCTTTGAGCCTTCTAGGTACTCTGCCTGGTGGGGACGACCTGGGAGATTACTTTGTTTTTTAGCATTTTAAGTTTTGGAGTAGTTAATATTTTTTTAGTACTTACCTACTTTTATAGTTTGTAAATATTTTAAATAGATTTTAGTTAATTTTGTTAAAATAATAATAAATACTTGACATTCTTAGGTTCGATTTTCTGCTTAAAATTAATGTACTGATCTGGAATTATATTTTCAATGCTCAAAGTTTTCTTCGGCCTTCCGGATTCCGGACAAAAAGATCCTACATTCTGCCATCAGAATGGCGTGTGCAAATCATAAGCATGCAGGTAAGTAAACTTATTATTAATCTAGCTAAGTCAAAAATTTGATAACTTTGTTTATTATGAAATTAGGTGGTGAAATGAAAACTCGATTTTTCTATCTGGGTTAAGAGAAACATAATATTACGTTTTGTATGATGGCACTGGCCATCTGTCATAAAAGTGCTAACAGACCGCGGACCATATCCGCGTACCGAATCCTACAGACGGACGGACGCACGGATTTGGTCCGGCAGACCGAATTGATAACTCGACTTTCGTGTTTGATTTTCAGCTCTATTGTATTAGCGTAGAGTTCTATTCACAGTGATGTTTTTCGACGACGACGATGATTCCCGCAATCCATTGAAATCTTGCAGTGATACCAACTCTCAAAAATATTTCTACCCATACTTAACCCTTAAATCGACCCTGATTAGTTATACTATTTACAAGATTCACGGTAATTTTATTGGACTATAATTGGGATGATCCAATTATAGTAAAATACTAGCGTGAAACTCGGTATAAGAGATTATAAGGTAGAAACTCTAAAAACTTTGTATTTTTTTTTTTATTTCACTCCCTATAAATTTTCATACTCCAGGTTATATACACTCATTAAAATTGATTCATAAGGGCAGGATTTTACTAGGGTAAGCCCCCGTAGATTTGTTTACTTAATTTTGAGGGGAAAATCCCTAAGTTGGTAACACTGACATTGTTGTCCGTCGCCGGACTACTCTACATACGGTCGGAACTGGTACGGAGCAGACCAAATCCGTGATCCGCTTCGTACCGAATTCGTACGTGTTTACTTTTACCCTTGCCTTGTCTTACCCCATCTGACAATTTGAACTGTACTTATTAGTTATAATATAGTGTCCTCAATTTAAATGTATATTTTTTTCTTTTTGATATTATGGTGAATCGATGATGATGATTTTTAACAAACTTTAATACATAGTTATTTCCTTTCACAGAGACTGAGAAAGCAAAAGTATATTAAACGTACTTTTCAATTTGTATTTTATGTTCTCCAAGTTTCAGTAAACGAATGAGAATGTTTTCCACCTTCTTCACTTTAGCAGTATTAAATTGGTGTGCATAAATAACAAAATGCGCCCATTAAGCAATTACTTATGAATAAATTTGCCATTAGACATGATAGAGCCATTGAAATAATTTATAATATCGATAAGGTGTTGCACAAAAGAATGAGCGTCGTTTGTCGAGAACAGGGTTACCAACCTTAGAATTTTACATAATTAAAGAACTATCCTAAAGTATATAAAAATGTACCAATTAAAAATGTTTTGCTGTAGTGTAGTGTAATCTTAGGTCTAAACAAAAAGCAACTATTATTTTGAAGTTCTCAGCACTTTTTTTTTTAAATCTATTTTTATTTTGGGATTTGTATCTAAAGATAATATTTCAATCCCATTGTACCTTATACATAATATATTTTACACTACTTACTTGACACATTCCACATGTGTTTACATCTTTTCTTGTAGAAGCATATTATATTTCAGTTTTTTTTTATTAATTTACTAAAGAACTGTACTATTTTTGTTTGAATTCAGTAATAGGTTTCATATTATCTTCATTTTTTAAGCGGTAAGTCCCTGAATTCCGAGAGATGGTATATACTAGGAACTTACTGGCAACCCTGGTGAGGCCGTCGCTGAAAGGAAAGGCAATTAGTAGGAGTGCAAATAGCGAAATGTATTGTAGAGACTAGAGAGTAACAAATTTGCATAGGAAGTGACCGAGGGCGGAATTCCGATGGCCCGCACTCACACGACGTACTGTCTACAAAAAAGTTAATGATTCCTGTTGACTGTAAACACCTGTCGCCTCCGTTTTTCAGTCATTTATATTACGTCTCTTGACTCCGGCGGTCATGGGTTCGATTCACACGTTGGAACAATAAAAAATTATGTTTTCAAGTCTGGTTAGGACAATGTAGGCTGATCATATGATTGTCTGACAAGAAAGATAGTCCATGTGTCGGATGGAAATGTAAAAGATCGGTCATGCGACTGATCTCTTGCCAGTCGTGTCGGTTATCTGTCTCACTGGGTTATGAGAGTAAAGGAAGAGAGAGAAAACATCCTAATCATCGCCAAAACTACTATCATATCAAATTTCATAAAAATCCGTTTAGTAGTTTAGTAGTGTGAGAGAATAACAAACCTCAATCCATCGAAACATACATCCATTCGTCCATCCTCACAAAAAATTCATATTTATAATAATAGTCGGATTTAGAATTAAATTCAAATAACATATTTTAATACCAAATGACAGGTTAATAAACAAATTATTTCTTATGGAATGTAAAGTTGTAATTTTTTTATTGTTTCATGCACGTTCTTTCCCTACCGTACCTCTCAGCAGCTATTTTTCACCCTGGATCTTTAGGTCCGATCTTTTGTCCTTGCGAAATTTTTCAAACATTTTAATTTAAGAAGTGCTACGTAATGGACGGCTATTTTTCATCGTAAAGCGCTTAGTTTGATTTATATTTCGGGAGTGATTTTATCAAGCGCTTTACGGGGTGTCTCCCTTCGAGAAATCATTTTCATCAGTGTTTCATTATATTTGTATTGTTTTTTAATTTTCTCGGGATCACATGGTAAATAGATTCATCATGCATTATCAGCATCGATTCATCTATGATGTTTTTATAACAGCGCATTTTTATTTTTTACCCCCAACGCATACAGGACTGTATAAGTATATGTTTTGTTATAAGCCTGACGTGTCAGTCTGTCTGCCTGTCTGTTTGTGTGTGTCTGTCCGTGGCATCGTAGCTCCCAAGCGGTTGAACCAATTTTGAACTAGTTCTTTTCCTTTTGAAAGCTGACGTAGTGGAAAATAATAGGTATTGCTATAATTCATTGTTATAAGCTCACTTGGTGCTTGTCAAGGATTTAAAAACTTAATTTTTGAATTTTGTTAAATAATTCAATAAGCCTGAATTTTATCAAAAATAGGTATATTTTTGTTGTTATAATGTTTTTATGATATTGTATAAACAAAAGTACCTGGGAGATCGAGCTCGGAGTTGTAGAACGATAAAATAATTTACAAGATATAAAAGAAAAAGAAATAAAAAGAATCACAAAAATATATTTGATCTGACCGGGATTCGAACCCACTACATTCCGAATTTCCAAACAATGCAAAAATTGTACGTAGGCACGCATACCAAGCTGCCAATCAGACTAACGAAAGCAAGTCGAAATTATTGATATATTGTTGCACGATGAAATAAAAAACCAATATGTTGCTTAAATTGCAAAATATAATCTAAATGTCAGTAAATACATAAATTTTAGTCCAAAAATAAAAATATTTTTACATGTCAATTGTTAGTTATAAAGTTAGGAATATTTTCTTCTTACATAAAAAAGTACCTGAACCTATCTTTTTAAATTTACTAATAAGATTTTACACATAATGCTCACAAAGTCAAAAATAAAATAAAATGTATTAAATGCTAAAATAAAATTAATTATAAAAATTCTAAATGTCACCTGTAAAAATTTTAACTGTTACTATCTATTTTAAACTAATTTGCAATTATTAGGTCATTAAAATAAATAAAAATATAATTGTATATAACAATTATATTTTTATTTATTTTTAAATGTTATATACAATTAAAAATATAATTGTATATAACATTTTTGTAATAGCCAAAAACAATGTTTTCTTAAATTTATTATATGTATTATTATCATTCTTAATTTCAGGAAGATTGTTGTATATTTTTGCCGTCATGCAATATGCATTCTTGCTGTTGATTGCCGATTTTTGTGTTGGTATGTTAATCTTATTTTTAAATAAATATAGTATCCCGCGTAAATATAGTATCCCTCGGGAACACTTTCCGGGATAAAAAGTAGCCTATGTTTTAATCTAGAGCCTAAACTACTACCATACCAAATTTCATTGAAATCCGTTCAGTAGTTTTTGAGTGAAAGAGTAACAAACATCCATCCATCCTTACAAACTTTAACATTTATAATATTAGTAGTATATTTCTACTGATTTCTTTTTTCTCTTTTTTTTTCAAACAAAAAGTCATATTTCTTGACGACACATTTCAACACACTTCAAGTATGCATAGACTAGCCAGGGGAAGAACTTAATTTTTTTTACAGCGGCTTACAGTGACTTAGATAGTCTACCCCCGCTATAGCTCGAATACATTTCTTTTGTGTAACAAACGCTCTGTTTACTTCTACTGAGTTTCTCCATAGTACCAAACCGTATCTTAACGTTGAAGAGACGTAGCCATGATAAGATATTAATGCCGCTTCTTTAAATAAAATATTATGTATTCTTTGTAGCGCAAATACGAACCTATTAAGTTTGTTGCAAATATTGTTTCCAATTTAAGTTTTTGTCTATATTGAACCCTAAGAATGTGGTAGATGGTACGTACGATACGTACGTAGATGCGTACGCATTTAATGGGAAATATCCTAGTCTCTAAGTCATCTTCAGTCATCAATCTTCATCGGCAATTGTTTTATAAAATTTAATTATTTTTATATTCTAAATTCTAAATTTACAGCTAGGTTGTTATTTTATTGAACCATTTAGTAACATTTTTTTTTCGTTTCGTATTTCGTCATTAATTTTATAAGTAATGTTGTATCTTCTGCGAACATAAAGCAGTCGTGTTTTGTAACTTTTGGCAATTCGTTTATATAAATTAGAAATAAGTTGGGTCCTAAAATACTCCCTTGCGGCACCCCACAATCAGTGTTTTTATATTCTGATTTATAAGAAACCTCTTTACCGTGTTCAATGTTACTTATTTCAATACACTGTTTTGTATTTGTTAGATATGATTTAATCAGTTTAAGTTTAAACTGTAAAACTGTGAGCTCTGATTAAGTCTTCCGTAACACCTAATTTGGTATTCAATGTTAACGACACTCAGTGGTTTAGTAAAAGATTTCGAACACGGAAAGTGATCTTCATCGCTATGCGTCCAATTTTTAGCTGTAAACTTCGTACGTGCTTCCATTGTCTTACTTCAAGCTCTAGACTCGAAATCTCTACATTTTATTAATAGAATAACGTAATATTATCTAGAATTCTAGAAGTTATATGATCATCGATCATGTTTTAAAATGATCCTTTCTGATCTTATTTCTGTTTTTTTTTTTCTCCTACTTTGCTAGGATCTGACGTATTAGGGTCAATTCACACGGAATCGAAACTATACGCGACACGGCGCTGATTTTTTTAAAGACAGTTATTCAAAATTGAACTGTATTCAATACACATTTATGTTGCGCTGCACAGCGCATGTGTAGTGTATGACTGATGTCATATGAAACGTGTATCTTTTTGTGTAGTGAATATAAAGTTTCGGTGTGAACTGTAAGGGTTTACAGCAGAGCAAAACTGGAAAGAAACTTTAGGACGCGTCCGTGAGATCGCGCTGAGGGACGCGGTTTGCTATATTAATCTGGATAGTTCAAAATGCAATAAACTGTGCAAACTTATCGGTCATAAGTCATGTGCGTGACTTCCGAAACGTCGTCCGTGACGTGACATCCGAAAAGAATCTGGCTGGCTGGATATATTTTTTGCGTTCGTGGACGGTGTGAACGGGTCGTGGGACGCGTTTGCTGATGTTTCGAGTGTCAGAATCGAACCAACCTTATTTTTGGAATTACAGGAAGCACACCGAGGACGGCCGCCGCGATTGTCTGCCGCGACTTATGGACGCATTCAATAGTTTGTTCCCAGCTTAAGTTGGATCTTTCCGTCTAAAGGTAGCCATCCGAACTAAGCAACCGCGACGCGAGACCGCGACCCGCGACCACCACACCAGCGAATCAGGTTCTCTGGCCACGCCCACCAGTTGCGAGACGCGAATCGCGGCGATTGTGATTCATATAAATTCATACTAAGCAGTGGCTCCGCCAACTTATTTCAGCCTTCGCGATCTCGCGTAGCGTGCATCGGAAGGCTACCTTTATAATATTGTAAAATGCAGATCATGAAAAGGTGTCAAAAAGCCACGATTGAATAGACTGAGTTGCGCTTTGATACCATCTCAACTCTCTGGCACTTAATACGAATTCTGTTAGAGGGCAGAACTTGCTGAGCAGATAAGCCCTAAAGGCTTATTCAGAATACATAATGTAGGATTCTCTTAAGCTTTACATTTCAACCGACTTCCGAAAGGTTATTATGTTATTATTGTTATTATTTTGTGTGCTAGTTATTGTTATAGAGCCAATTCATCGGAAATCTTATTTATTTTAACTCACGTATTAAACATAAACGTGCATTTTAATCGGACGTAAGAAATGTATTTTGAGTCCCAAATTGAAAAGTAACGTAACAGGTGTACTATGTACGTCTTATTTACCGAACTGCGTCGTAAATTACAGAAAGGCTGAGAAGGGACGACGTTTGTGGTCCGCGGCGGACGTTTTAATACTGTATGAATAGGCCCAACACTACATGTCACTCCTGAACCCAATTGTCGTATTTAACTTAGACTTTCAATTTACTTTCATTGAATTATAAATTAATCGTCTTGATATCATAAACAGTTTTTTGGAATTTGGACAAATCATGATCGTTATGAGAATATCATTTTACGAAACTGTATTATTGTAAGTTTATAAATAGTTCAAAATTATTCTCTCGAGATTTAGACTCTGATAGAGATATAATGGTCCATACTTTTAGGGTTCATTTTGGTCAAACGTATCAGAAGGTTCGACATAAGTCGAGGATGAGGAGTTTTCGAGATACATATATCTCGACAAATGTATCTTATAAGACACTTCTGTGTGCAATATGCAAATAATAAAAATATAGGTGTAATTTGTAAATAGGAACACCAACGTGCAATGTTATGTCGTTTATACTCCTTTGATAAATTAGAGCTTATCTGTGTTATTGCTACTGAATTGACAACCCTAACGTTTTTATCTTAAAGAAAACAAAAGAAGCCGTTAGTTAATCGAAAATAAAATTACCAAAAGTGAATATAGTCACAGATCTAAATGAAATGATTCATCATTATTTCTTAGATAATATTGTTAATTGTAAGATAATACAGCAAGAAACATGCGGCATCTAGGTCGGCTTCATATTGTCTACAATCCGACTTGAGGTAAACTAATTTGGCACGGTTTCAAATTAAATACCTTCGAATTGAACGTTTTACTATCTAAAATTAAACGCTTGTATAAAACTCGTAGCGGTCGTACGATTTTAATGCCATTGCACCCGTCTGGGTTTTAATTAAAATATTTTTTCTTTTTCTCAATCAAATAATATTTCTAGGACCTAGGTAATGTAGCAGCTTGTAGTGCCAATAAATATAGTAATCTTTGTCATAATATAAGTATATAGACATTTGTCCGAATATAGGCAATTTATAATGTATACAATCGAAAATTCTCGAATTTTTTAAAGAAAGGGTCCTTAATTTAAGGGCGCCGCAAGCGTTCATAATATTATTATAAGAGCTCCATGCTCTTTTATTGCACCACTGTGTACTTTATTTCATTACATATGTGTTGTACATAAAGAGACACACTTCTATTGATAACTGACCTGCTTTTACTATACCAGCCCGTTTATAATGGCAATTCTTTGCGATATATCAAAGATAACGCATTCATAAACTCTCGTGTTGATTAATACTTAACGATAATTTACCTACTACGCTATAAGTTACAACACAGAGGCGCTGAAATAATTACGTCATTATCATCAACAAAGATTATTTGGAGATGACTTAAATTAGACTATATAACTTAGATAAGTAGTTATCATCATTATCATGGCCTAAAAAATGACGCTATTTTTTTGGTTCCGTACCTCAAAAGGAAAAAACGGAACCTTTATAACATCACTTTTATCACTTTGTTGTCCGTCGTCCGCCAGTGCATCCGTCTGTCTGTCAAGACCCTTTATTTTGGGAACGCGTGGAGGCTTCAAGTTGAAACTAGAAGTTAAAACCATGTACTCAGATATGCTGTCCCTTGAAGCTATAAAAATAGACTTCCAAGATATCGTAAATTAAGTTACGGACGTTTTAACTACAAAAAACGTATACTTCGACATGATTTCGACACTCTCAAGGTAATCAATATTCATAGGGTAGTTCCCGTTGACCTAGAACTATGAAATTTCACAAGTAGCATCTTTATGTACTACAAGTACAAGAAAAAATCTAAAAACTTCACATTTGTAATGAAATTATAACAAAATAAGGGGTCTAAGTCTAAGAGGGGGTCAAAATTGCAAATTGAATGGGGTATCATTAACATACAATAGGGCTTGATATGAGCATTTCAAAACTTATTTTATTTATTTTTTACGACGCATAAGTTTTTATTTTAAACGAAAAACAATAGCTTCTAAATAAAAACTATCTTCATCTAGATTCAGGTTCGACAAAAACAGCGAGACTCGATTACTGCAATAATTCATAATTTTCCTACTTTGTATGGAACCCTCGGTGGGCGCGTCCGACTATCTCTTGTACATTTTTTATGGAATGCGAAAGGCCTTTGCAATGGGAACAGTAAAATAAATCGCAACACTAGACCACTTACAAATCTATCTTTAAAACCTGTACTTCCTCTTGATTTCACGCCGGATTTCATAAAGGTCGTGGTTTGTCTTGGATCGTCCCGGAACATGGCCCTCCCGCAGTAGAAAATACCAGTGAGATTTTATTATAAATGAAGTGGATAAAGAAAAATTTAGCATATGGTTTAATAATGTAGAAAACATTAGTCAGCACAATTTTGAATAGCTGCTGAAGATGTCAAGTGAATTTATTTTTCATTGCCGTATTTCGTGAATAGACTGTCCAATGTCTATTAGATTGTCCATATCTATAAAATATACTAAATTTATTTTTAAAGACTAAATATTAGTATATAAAGAGGAAAGGTTTGTTTGTTCTGAAACTATTAGGCTGCTGCTCTACTGCTCGGAAACTACTAGACCGATTTTGATGAAATTTGGCACAAATATACCAGTAGACTACGGGGAAGGACAAAGGCTACTTTTTATCGCAATAAAATGTATGGTTTCTAATGTATATCCTTGTGCGCGCACGAAGGCAACATTTAGTGTCCTATAAATATAAATAAGCTACATTTATATTTAAAGATGGGGAGCCTATTGGACCTCGGCCATTTTGTGTAATACTATACAGTGTACATATGCCATGTTTGCATTACACTTGGTTTTTTATTTGGTTACACTTCACCACAACATGAGAATCGTAGAGTAATTTCCCTAAATATGGACTAGTCACACAATGTGGACTATGGAAATATTTCACTTCGTATAACTACTAGCGAAGTGAATATAGCAACAAACAACGCACTTTCGTCGCGTGGCGCCACTAGTCATTCGCAGCGAGTCAGCGAGTGCGGCTGTGTCGGTGGCAGCCATTTTTGTTTTCAGCGTGATTTGATATAATTTTTCGGTAAGTTTCGTAAGATGATTGCTGTTATATTGATATTAATTGTATTGTGAGGATTATTTTTTTGAAAATGTTATTGTATTAGCAGTTATTGTCCCTAAGAGTAAATACACTGTAAATAAACTGTAGCTAACGTAAATATTTTCTGAAAACATTATAACCTAAAAGTAGCATCAGTTTTCAATATGGACTCCAACAGGGATTTCATAAATGGACCAGTGGTCCATATTGTAATTATGTAGTCCATTTTATGATACCAGTTTATTTTTGTTTTAGGAAATGGCCTCGACAAGTCAAGAAGGCAATAGGCAAAAATTGAATAAAGATTCTATGACTATGGCAATATTAGCTATTAAAGAAAAAAGAATGAAATATTTAAAAGCGTCAAAATCTTTCGGCGTGGCAAAAACCACACTCATTCGTTTATGCCAAAAACAAAATATGCCCTTGCATGATTTGACGAATATAAAACTTGGTAGAAAAGCAACACTTCCCACAGATTTAGAAAATGATCTAGCTGAATATGTTCTTCGAATGGAGGAAGCAGGGTTTGGATTAACTAGACGTGATATTATGTCATTGGCTTATCAATTGGCCGAGAAAAATAACTTGTGTCATACCTTTTCTCAAGAAAAGCAGTCTGCTGGTAAAACATGGCTGAGATTGTTCTTAAAGCGCCACCCTAACCTCTCTTTTCGCCAACCCACTGGCACATCCATTGCAAGATTGAAGGGCTTTAACAGAGAAAGTGTCAACAGATTTTTTGAATTATTAGAAGAAGCTATGGACAAATACAAATATACTCCAAACAATATATACAATGTTGATGAGACCGGTATTACAGTGGTGCCCTCAAAAATGCCTGAAATACTTGCCGAGAAGGGAAAGCGGCAAATAAAGGCTGCAACATCAGGCGAAAGAGGGTCTACAGTAACTTGTGTACTGTGTATGAACGCTAGCGGCTCATATGTTCCACCAATGATGATTTTTCCCCGTAAGCGGGATAGTCCACTTTTAATGAAAGGAGCTCCTCCTGGCTCAATACACGCATGTCACCCATCGGGTTGGATTCAAACTGATCTTTTCACTCAGTGGTTTAAGCATTTTCTACAGCACGTAAAACCTTCTGACACTTCTCCTGTACTTTTGATATTAGATGGACATGCAAGTCATACAAGAAATATTAAACTCATTGACTTGGCACGAGAGAATCATGTTCAATTATTATCATTACCTCCACATTCTAGCCATAAGATTCAGCCACTCGATCGTACATTCATGGGGCCATTAAAGAAATACTTCACTGAAGAAATCCGGCAATTTGTTACGCACAAAAAACAAAGGACAAAATGCTCAGCATTGGGACATTGCGGAGCTATTTGGGCGTGCCTATATAAAAGCTCAGCGTGCTGAACTAGCAATTAATGGTTTTCGTGCAACTGGGATTTGTCCAATTGATAGAAATGTTTTCCAAGACCATGACTTCATAGATTGTGAGAGTGAACAGTCAGGGAACAATCAACTTGAACAGGTAGACCCTATTCAGCAAACACAAGACATCGTCCAATCGCCGCCAGTCATTTCCGCTCATAACAGTGATGATGGTGATTCAGACAGGACCATGTGTGAATCGCCATCGTTACTTACACACAAACTCCACGCCAACGAAGTCCAAACTTTAGCCAAATTGGCATTAGAAGCTTCTTCAAAATATAGACAAATTAATTCATCCCAAGAAATAGATCTTTCTCCCAATCCTCATTCATCTCTAATTTCTCAATCATTTAGACAAGATACAGATTTAGATCTTGCATTGCAGTCCCAAAAAACAAGTGAGCCAGAAAAACCTTATGAAGATAGACCTTCCACATCCACAGCTTATTTGTCTCCAAAACAAATTTGTCCAATACCAAGTTTACACGAAAAAACTAGTAACAGAGGGAGAAAAGTTTCTAAGTCAACAATATTGACTTCATCGCCCTACAAACTTGATTTAACAACATCAATAAAAAGGAAAAATGAAGCAGAAGCGCTAAAGAATAAAAAGAATGCTTTGAGGGAGTTGAAAGGAAAGGAAAGAATGAATGACAAGTGTGCCTCAAAAAGAAAGAAAACTATACCAAAGAAAACAAAAGAAAATGACAGAAAGAAAGCAAAAAAAAATGATAAAACAAAGGCATTGAAGAAAGTTAGAAGAGAGTCCACGTCATCCGACGAGAGTGCCTTTTCAATCAATGATATGATTGATGAGAGCCCTGATCGTAGCCAAAGAGATAATGGCAAATGTTTTTATTGCAACGGACTGTTTTCCGAAGATACACAAGGAGAGCAATGGATCCAGTGTCCTTCATGCGAGAAATGGGCCCATGAAGAATGTGCTGGTGTCGAAAGTGGTCGATTTATTTGTGAATTTTGCCGAGATGACTGATTCTTTTTTATCGTATTATTTTCATTTGTTTGTTACGGTAGTTGCGCCTGGTTTTTGTTATAGAAACCTTTGATAACGGTTAAAATATGTAAACCGTTTATTTGTTTTTATTCTTACTTGATTTATTTTCTATGAGAGTTTTATTTTTGACAAAGTGTAAAATTAACTTAGGTAGTAAATGTATACTTATGCCGCCTATAAGTTGGTAAGTTGTGATTTTTGACTGATAAAGATTTACTTAAATAGTCAATTTTGTGATAAGATAATACTTAAACTTACTTATAATTCGAAATGTTCATATTATGTACCCATAGTCCATATTAAACATACTGTGGTCCATATAATACGCTAATTTTGAGAACAGGCAATAGTGCCTGTTTTTGAAAATTCAGTATTTTTCTTACTTATGTTGTTATTTTTGTAAAATTGAATCTATTTTTTTAACTTGTGTTAATTTCTTCATAGATTTATGAGAATAAATCCTTACAATCTATTAAAATTTGGGTTTTATTTATCAAAAACGATACGGTAGTCCATATTTAGAGAACTTACTCTACATGTTTAAAAAAGTTCTGCAAGTTGCCAAAGTACATCATACCATACCCAAAGGCCTTGGCCAGTACCAGGCCAGTACACTGGACACACCAGAATTATTTCTTTGCATGTTTAAATACAAACAACAAGTTTTTAATACCTTCTAATTATTAGGAAGAACACATTAAAATCAGTTCATCTATGAACATTCGAACATATAAATCTAAAGAACTACCGTTTGTTTTCATCCATACATTTTCCATTGGCCAAAGTAAATAATGCTGTGTCATCTTGAAAAAAACATCTGATTACAATTATTTTAAAGGCTTCGCGAAAGTTTATTACTGCTATAATATCTGTTAGTTATTACTATCTGTGGAGGCTTGTAATTGGCTTTTTGTATTCTATCTTATAGTATACTGTAATACTGATAGCTATAAGCCACCCAAATAACATAAAATAAAATTAAAATAATACTTGAAAAATAAAAGAAACGTGCGTATTTTAATTTATTTGATTATTATAACACGTTTGAAACTATCTGATTTATATTAATGACAAACATTAAACATTTATCACTTTATTTATCGTAAAAGACTAACGGTCTAATACTGAAACGATAGTTAAATTAAGCTACGCCCAGGTTGTGACTACATGTAGCACATATGAAGTGACAACCTGATTCCTTGTCCTTGTCATTTTGACTAGCAGAGACAGCGACAGCCTGTGAATAGGAGATCTCTTAATTTTGATTAGCGTTTCAGTATTCGGCCGTTACTCTATATAAGATAGTCGGTATAGACGAAGCGAACAAAAGCTCAGGAATGCCTATAAAAATCCAACTGGCCAAGGTATAACTGGCTCCGAGGTACAATATTATATTCCCCTACATATTTTTAGTAACAGTTATTTTTTATATGCTAACGGTATATTTAGAATATTTCTAGCTGCAGTGCAATGATATTAAATTGTGTAAACAATATTTTACCTCTGTTTTACCATTTTATATATTCCACTCCAAAAAAGTAATATTTTAGTGTTAACTTTTTAAGAGACTTCTAGTACACGTAAAACCATTGTTAAGTTTGTATGTTTTATTTTTAAAATTATTTTGTCTCTTCAATTTTTATAATATTAATTTCCAAAATAACTATCCGTTGTTGTCTGTTTTCCCTTCTTCTTCTTTTTAGGTTTCACTATATCCCGAATTTCTACACCTTTACCGCCGTACTTGGTTAGTGAGGTGTGCCACGGGAAGCCGACACCGAGTATCCCATTGTCCCTGTGGTCGCGAACGTTGTAGATATTCCAGACAAAACAACACACCTTCTTGTGGCTCTTACACGCTTTTACTTCGGCGAGCTGGCGGAAGCCAGGGCAGAGGTCTACGTGTACGCAGATACCGCCGGCTTTCAAACATGGCGTTGATATTAGAGATCCTGAAATGGTTGCTTAAGATATTTTATTGCTACTAAGTGAGTCCAGTCGGAGCTATTATCAGTTTGCATAAGTTTCATGGATCTGCTTAAGCGCATTATAATTAAATATAGTCAGAAGACAATATTATGATTGTTTAATTTAAATATTATGTATAGGAAACAACATATTATGTACTATCAGGAAATCTAATTTATAAGCAGGTAGAGTATTCTCATAATTTAATTATATAATAATGACAATATGCAGTCATAATACAGTTGTCAACGGCATGTCAGTTTGATATCATAATATTATTACAATACGAACAAATTATGACAACAGTCAACTGTTTATAAATAGGATTCCTTGATAGTACATCATATTTCAATAAAAGTAGATTGTGATAATTTGTACCTATATTGAACTGTAATATATTCTAATAACAATCAGCAGTTACGAATACACTCAATTACTATATTAATTAACGCTTCTCGATACTATTTTTCTTTGTCTTGTGCAAAAACTGCAAAGAACTAAAACAACACGGGACCCAAGAGAACAACAGAACTTTATTAGCACCTAACTTGAAACTAAACTTAATTAACTTCAATGGTCTAGTTTTAATAGAAGACTAGTGAAGCAGCTGTTTTTGTTGTTTTTAGCATACGATTTCATAATGGCTTGAACAAAGTATTGTCGTACTTGAATGATATATCTAATAAATACATTTTAAATGAAACTGAAGCTAGCTAAACACGTAACGAATTACCTGTGCAGGTTTGCCTGCACAGTAACAACTATCAGCAGGCTTAGCATGCGCACCCTAGAAACACAAAATGACAGATTGAAGGAACGAAATAGTTCTTATTGCAAGGCAGCAAGGTCGATACATCGTCGATATGAGAAACAACTATTATTTTCTTCCCGAGCTCACAAAATGGCCTCTTTTGACAGCTAAAGTAGAAACGTCTTATTTCAATGTCAAATAGTCTTACATTAATGTCAACTACTCCACATCATGGCGGTCCAAGACAATTAGTTTTTACAGGTTCAGTCATTTACTTGAAAATTTGGTCATTTTTCACAGAAGATTTCCTGGCACCCATTTTATAAATATGGCTATTTAGAAATTTTGTCTTCTATTGACGACCTTGTTACCGTGTATAAGAACTATTTTGGATAGAATATTTCGTCTTTAAAATCATTTCATCGGATCGCCGTGCTAAGCCCGCAGGTAAGGAATGAAAAGTGGAAACCTGCACAGTTTCGCAACATACACGCTCTGGTTTTCCTGCGCAGGTAAACGTGTATAGAATAAATAAATAAACATTTATTCAACACTCACTGACATACAAAAATAAACGAACATTATTTGCCTTACCACATAGAAAAGAAAACATATTATACATATTAAAAAACAACAAATAATAGCTAAATCAATAATAATTAAAGAAAAAAGACAAATTAAACAAACAATCAGTGATAAGATTATCTAGACCTAATTATTCATAAAATACCTCCAAAGTAGATAGTTACGGTTAGGTACCTACTTAGGTATAAGGCAGTGCAATGCGAACAGCAGTTGAATGAGACTCCACTCAGGTGTGCGATCGCGGCATAGCACATAACTAAACCACAACCCTGGTATTCTGTGGATCCTCGCTGTTGCCAGGCGAACGACAGATACATACAGCAGCAGTTTACAAATTATCAATATAGTGTATACCTACATATATGAAAATTAAAGATAGAACTAATATTTAATGCTAATAAAATACATAAAGAGTAAAGAGTATTATTATTATTATTTCTCTTTACATCCGTAAAGAGTAATCCCACAAAAACCATTAAATGAAAAAGGGCCAAATGCCTTAAAGCTAGCATTTTTTTTTAATTCGCGATGAGCAGCGCGGCGGCGGTGCGGCGGTGGGCAGCGGCAACTGCGATGACGCGCACAGGCGGGCGCCGCTTGTCAGAAACGTACTCCTGTCAAGCAATAACTATGGCGCCCGATTGCGCGCGTCGCCACTGCTGTCACTGCCCGCCGCCACGCCGCTCACCGCGAAATTCCAGGCAGCGGCCTAGGCGGCGGAATACTCAAAACACTATTTTAAATTAAGAGGTACTCAATATACATACTGTCCTTCTCATTATACCCAGCAATAACAGTGACATGACTGATTTAGGGTCTCCTAACTTTAAGTAGCATTTAAAGAGTCAGTCGTTAATTAACCATATTCCATACCAAAGTAAACCCCTGTGCAATGCACTATCGATAATGAATTACGAGTATCTGGCCGAGCTCTCTCGATCGATCAATACATAACTTTGGATATAACACTTTAATGGAAATGGAATTAATCCGTGGAGACTTTTCATTCCAATTTGTGACGTCATTCCGCCTGAAATGAATGGTTGCTATTGTGCGTCATATCCATCCATTTTGATCCAGGAAATAATAATTTATAATTGATTTATTAATACAAACTATGAATATCCCGTATTATAAGGAATTATTGCCCTGAGAAATGTTTTGTCATGTAGTAATTATAAACATTATAACATTATGTATGCTTCTGTGCATTATAAACTTTTAACCGTCGAAATATTATTATCAACCGACTTCCAAAACACAGGTTTTCAATTCGTGTGTATGTTTTTTTTTTGTTATTATTTTGCTGTTTGTGGACCGATTTTCAAATTCTTTTTATTTAAAGGTTTGACTCCCAAGTTACAAGTCGAAATAGTTCCCCTTTTAAATTCTGCAAAATTTTAACTATTTCTCTACTCAATCTTCTTATTTTTGAAGTCGGTATCAGCCCAAACAATTGTAAAAATCCTTTAAAACAAAAAAATTATTGATTTTAACACAACTACGTCCTTATACATACAAACAATATTTTAAAGACCTCACTTTCAAATTGGTTGGTACCTACATCAAAAATAAGAATATTGAGAAGAGAAATAGTAAAATGTTTGCAGAATTTTTATACCTCAATTCATATTATGATAAACATTAATTTAAATAAACATCGGAGTCATTAGTCAAGTTGCCATAGCTTATAACGAAGACGAAGTTCCAAAACAAAAGTATATGGGATTTGATATGGATTTGATATAAGTATCGCTAACTGACATACATAAGAATCGCTATGACCTTAGCGATACTTATGCCAAATCCCATACATTTTTGTTTTCGCGCTTCATCGTCGTATCGATGGCAATTTGGCTAAATGCTCAGGCCCTACAATAAACGATACACATAAAAATATTCTTAAAAAAGCTTACTTCGACTATCTTTGATGTAATCCAAAATGATCGATAAGCGAGAAATTCAGATCGCAAGTCCTCGTACTCCTCATCCACAGGCAGGTCCAAATTCGCGTCACTTCTCAGAATCGACAACAAATCGTCCCCTAGATCCTTGTGCGTCAAAATGTATGCAGGATATTGTGAAACGAGTAGAAGTAATTGAAATAACATTTTGATTACATAGCATAGCCGATAATAACGCTTTACATCGATTTAATGTCTCGGTCGTTTCCAGCGTTTTATTGAAAATGCATAAATTCTGATGATAAGCTCGGATTTGCGACGGAATGTTCGAGAAACGAATAGGAGTCGGTAATAGTTTTGCATTTTAACATTCTTCTTAGAAATTATTGTTAACGTGCGACATTTGAATAATGTGTAAATTTTCTTAGCCAAATAAACGTTTGTTTAAACTTACTAAGATATCATTAAACATTCTTTTACCTTGTATAATTCTATCTGTATATGTATGAAAATGTTTTGTCTTTTACCAACACAAGTAAGTCTTTTTTAGCCCGTATGCACCTATATTATTTTACGATTTAATTTTACCTTTTGCTTTTTTTTCAACACTTAATAAACATATTTTAGCTAGTTCAAATACAATTACGGATATTTGATCATAATATGATCTACTTCTTGGGAATGTCAGGACGTATAGGCAGTAATATAATTAAAAACTTGGAAAAAAGAATTATACTTAATAAAATGACATTACGCTCTTTATGGCGCTGTTAAGGTCATTAACTACTTTACACAGCGTAAACACATTTTATTTTGTAGACTTTTTTTTCGAAATTTCTAATTATTTTTCTTCCTAAGCGTCTTTACACAAGCATTAGATCATATTAGGTATAATATCAAGTTTTAATTATTATATATACACCTAAAATCATATATATTATATTATATTATATTGAATGGCAAAGGTTGCTTTAATTAAAATTGTCCATTATTATCCTCGATTGCAGCTGATAGAAATAATTTACGTCAAACAAAACCCACAAACCGTACGTACCTATGCCACGCCTGTATCCGGTACTGACGTTAAAGTTAATTTTTCTTTGGGTTGCCATATTCCCGTTTTATCCCGCAATAATACTCATTTAATATGGTTTACAATTCCCGTTCTTATTTTTATAGATAACATACATATAGATGTTGTTACAGTGTGTATTCCTTTGAAAAATTCCCGAATATCACACAAATGTGTTCGCGACTGCTTTTTGTGTTTTTTTCAACGCCGATTATGCGACAATTCAAAGTTTAAAGAACATTTTATTTTGACTTAACACAAAGTTATGTAATTATGATAATATTATGTAATTTTTTAGATAAACATTTTGCAAGGAATGTTACTCGATTTTCTCCGCTCACTACTCGTATCAACAAAATGCCCGACATGGCAGAGAGCAGGTACTCTTTAAAACTCTTTGGCGGTAAAATTTCCCGAGACTTAATTACCTAATAACTTGCACGCTTAGCTTCAAGCGGTAATTATTTTGGTTATAACCAAAACGTTTCCTAATATGTGGAGAGCCATTTTAAGAAAATTTTAAGGGTAATTTGGTATGATTAAAATGTGTAATTTTCAATAACACTTTTAGACTAACATTTCATTTTACAATAAAGTAGATTTACGTTGTATTGATGTGTCCAAATGGCGTAGGGTACCCGTAACTCCATTCTTAACGGCTTCACTTACCACTTACCTTTTAAATACCCTCATCCAAATCCCTACCCATTATACAAGTTACGGCTTCCCTATGAAGAAGAACCGGCCTTCGCCACTTTTGCCACATGTGGCCTTTACAAATTTTGTCGTATGGGTTCGGTGGGCTCCAGATTTGCTTTGTTGTCTGTCAAGTAACTACTTACATTTAGTATTTTGTGCTTTGGGGTTCGGTAAGTTACCTACCAAAATAGATTCTGCGGTTTTCTGGCGAGATAAAAAGTAATGTATGCTTATGTACATTACTTTTCAGGACCTAGCCTGATTTTCATTATATTTTTTATTTATTTACAGCGAAGATTTTTTTGTGTTAGCTCTAAGATTTTAACTATGTTGCGACTAATGATATTTATGCACGTTTATGCAATTTACACTTTCTAGTTGATTAATTTGACAGCTCTGGCGGCGCCGTAGGATTTTGGTATGAATTTCGCCACCGACGCAGGAGCTGCGTCTTACACCGCCAACAGTGCAGCAAAAAATTACATACAAATGCTAGTGCAGCTGTGTGAGAGCTGGAGCGCACGTGTAACCGTACCGTAATGCGCAAATGTACCAACATAAAGTGTAACAAACCAACAATTACATTTAAATGCTTTTATAAATGTGTGTGGCGAGCTTTAGGAAACATGTCTAACAACTTATCATAAAATTAAAACACGTAACTTTCGTATTATTATAACGATGCGCTAGCAATTTTCTGAGAAACTTCATACTTATTATAATACTCGTTTAATAGGTATGACAGTTTCGCGGAATACCGCTACTTAAAATAATATCATCGTAATATTATGAACATATATGTTATCTGTAATGGATTTTCTCATTATATTACCAAGAAACGTGATCTGGAGGTCGATTCTGCTAATAATACAGTATAATATTACTTAAATATTATATACAGTATAGGTATTATTACTGCTAGTATACGAGTAGTATCTTACAATACAGTTCCGATGCAGTCTCGATATGTTATAACGATATATATTTTTTTTTAATTTACCAGGCTACGTTAATTATATAGCTTTTGTTACCTGGTTTATTAAAGGTCTTTTGACACCTCATTTATTAAAATCGGATCAATAGTTTCGGCGTAACGATGGACCAAACATACATACATAGACTGCAAAAATGATTACCCTGTATTTTGGCTTCGCGCTAGTCAAGTAAAAACAGCAAAATGGTATTCTCATAAACGTCAAACCAACGTCAAACGCGTTTTGATTAGTCCAAACTCCCAATATCTGTTTATGATACCAAGGCGATTCATTTATAATTCATTGAAATTAAATTGAAAGTCTAAATTAAAAACGAGAATTGGGGTTTGGAAGTTGTACCTATCCAAAATATATAAACAGAACGTAGGTATAGCTTATTAGCCCAACGTTTAAATTGAGTAGTCATGAACGTATATATATATATACGTATTGGTCCAACGTTTAGCTTATTAGCCCAACGTTTAAATTGAGTAGTCATGAACGTATATAGCTTATTAGCCCAACGTTTAAATTGAGTAGTCATAATAAACAAATAAATAACTTATTTAAAATTCTCTACATAAGCCTAGTCGACTTGCAACCCGTAAAAACGGAAAACGTCACTCGATTTCGATTGTGAAGTTCTGAGAATGCATAATTTGTTACGTTCTAAAAAACATCTAAGTTTTCGATTCACATGAACCTGTAGAATCCATCGTGTCCGGATGCTGGGCCCTCGAAAAGGTTTTTGTACGCCCATTCAAAAGGATCCAATAGCATTTCCTGATAACGAATGTTCTGTATTCGGATGGATTTTATTTTTTAGTTTGAATTTTGTTTGAATGACGAATTTCCTTTATTTTCAATATTTGTGGACAAAATTACATTATTTTTCCGTATATTTCAAGGATATCAGACCGAGTGCATTGAGTAATGCACTCCACATTCAATGCATCAGTAAAGAAATTGTATGCTAAAAAAAAGCATCAATATTATGGTGTTTGTCAACGTTATAAAAACTAGTAGCATTCTTGTTATTTCATAACGGAACGTAGAGAAATACGAAGTTAATGGCATGAAGCGCAACCTCGCAGGAGCGCGTTTTCAGACCACGCTTCTGTCTGTCTGTCGGTCTACTACCTACTAACTTGATGTGTATAAAATATGAAATTTGGATAGTTATATGTTGTGTATAAATCTCGGTTTTGGCATCATAAAATAATAATAATTTTATATTTAAGGGTTGACCCTAAACGTAAATTGGAGATAAACAATTATTTTTTTCATTCTACTCCATCGTGTAGGACAGGGGTCTCCAAACTACGGCCCGAGGGCCATATCCGGCCCGCGGACAGATTTTGTCCGGCCCGCGGAGAGCTAGCATACTTGAAAACTCCTTTTAGAGAACATATTTTTTGTAGCAAATTAAATTTAGTTTACTGAAGTATTCTAATTTTATGTTGAATAATTATTAATATGACATCTACATTGATATGGTCATGAGCTAACTAATCATAACATTGTTGTAGGCTTATTGTTATTGTTTTTGTGATAAGTTGGATAAAGAAACACAGAATTGTAATGAGTAAAGACCATGTATAATATGCAGAAAATTTAACTTCAGTATATAATAACTAACAAAATTATTGAAATGAATCCAAGTAACATTTTATACATTTTAAATAAAAACATAACTTATAACAAGCATAATGACATATGAAATACTAATGAGATTTATGTAATTGAGATTTTCCACTGACAATAGTTTGTAGTTGTGGACTAATTTTACTTGTACCAATTATTAAAAGAGATTTAATATGCTCATCAGTTAATTTAGATCTGTAAACATTTTTTGTGTACTTCATTTTGGAGAAGGTCTTCTCACACAAATAAGTAGTACCAAAAACAGAAAACAGCCCACGAGTAAATTTATGCAAATTATCAAATTGTGCCAGTGGAAGACCCTTATAAAATTCCAACAAAGATGAGTTTTGATATTTGTTCTTAATTATATCACTGCACTGTTGATCAATCGTTTCCATTTGAAGTTCCGGGGCTAGGGTTTCAATGTCAGTATCAAAAGGATTCTGAAAAATCTTAATTTGATTCGCAATGGCATCAAAGTCCGAGAAACGAGTATCAAAATTTATTTTCAAAGCACTCAAAGTTTCGATTGCAAAATCGATAGGAAACTCAGTCTCAGTGGTGTGGCTGAATATTTCACATGTTTTAAAATGTGAAAAACATTTACTTCGTAGTTGTGGTTGAAACAGTATCAATTTCTTCCGGAATGATTTGATATTAGTGTATAAATCAGGAAGATGCTGGTTTTCTCCTTGCAATCTCAAATTCAGTTCGTTTACATGTTTTGTCAAATCAACATAGAATGCTAACTTCCACAGCCATGCGTTGTTTTGTAATTCAGTAAGAGGGCAATGCTTTTCATTCAAAAAAATTTCGATCACTGCTCGAAGTTCAAAAAAGCGCTGAAGGACTTTCCCACAACTAAGCCAACGTACGGCAGTATGATAAGGTAAGTCATTTTCTCCAATCTCTTCAATAAATTGTCGGAATTGATTCAGCCCAAAAGATCTGATAAAATTAACAGTTGATATGACTGGTTTCAGAACTTCAGACATATCCAAACATTTTCCGCACAAAGACTGTTGATGAATGATAATGTAACTGTATGTAAATGTAACAATGTAAGACTAATGGTTTTGAACCAACGTCATTTTCAACAGCCTTTGACACAAGAGCGACCACTCCTTTATCTTTCCCACTCATGTTTTTGCCTCCATCAGTTGTAACTTGTAATACATTTCAAGTTTTTCCATCGAAGGTTCTTTTGATTAATGGCCATTTCAACTCCTTTAAAAATATCTGTACTAGTAGTTGTGCCATGAATACTATACATATCAAGAAGTTCTTCATGCACTTCATAGCTTTTATCTACTCCTCGAATATAAATCAACACCTGAGCAGTATCTGACACATCCGTTGACTCATCCAAGGCCAAAGAAAACCACTCAACATGTCCATTTTTGTCGAACAGTTGAGAGGATATATTTTCAGCGATGTTTTCTACCCTTCGAGCCACAGTGTTTACTGACATACTGACAGTTTTTAATAAATTTACCTTTCCAGGGCACATTTCTTCGGCTACTGCAATTATACATTCTTTGATCATTTCTCTATCGGTGAATGGTTTTCCACGTTTTGCAATTTCAAGAGCCACACGAAAGCTGGCACGAGTGGCAGCCTCTTGTTCAGTTTTGAGTTTTGTAAATGAAGATTGCTGCGATTTCAATCCGGGCTTCATAGCTTCGAATTTTTCTGTCCGCAAACTTCCTGTATATTTTGAGTAATTTTGAAAATGTTTTGTTTCATAATGACGTTTAATATTATATTCCTTGAGAACGGCTATGCTTTCATTGCAAATCAAACATAGCGCCTTGTTACTGGATTCAATTACGAAATACTGAATGTTCCACTGATCTTTGAATTTTCTGCATTCACTATCAATTTTTCGCTTCTTTTCCATACTAGTAAATCACACACAAAAGCAACAATTCAAATCAAAATACTGTTACAAAGATGTCTTAAACTTAAACACGCACAAACACGTTTTAAGGAGGTACGCACTATTTTATTTCACAACAGTGTCATAGGAACTGACTTGTGGTTGCGCCACTAGCCTTCTTATATATTCCAATTACTGCCATCTAGAAGTGAGTGGAAGACACCAGAACTTTCTCGAACCAACGAGATTATTCTGTACGTGCTATTAGCGCCATCTGTTAGCGATAGAAGGTACTACCTATTTCCGTTTGTGTTTACCAGATGTCGTGTCACGTTACTCCTCATGGCTCGTACTCTACGACTAATCTAGAAATTACAGACAATGACAGGAAAATTAATAATATGCAGTGTTCCCGTTTTGCGGACTTTAGTCCGATTTGCAGCCTTTTTTTAACGTTGCGTACTTTTTCGGACTTTTTTTTTCATCAGTGGACTATTTCACTTTTTACCACCGGCAACAATGATAATATGGTTTTGGCCCTCGGAACTTACTGGAGTAATCAGTATGGCCCTAAGGCTGGAAAGTTTGGAGACCCCTGGTGTAGGATATATGCGAATGTGTTTTTAAATAACGGCAGGGATTTAGTACATTACTTTTTTACAAACTCGGTCATTTGATGGGCCTTCAAAGTGGTTTACAAGTTGCCTCACAACAAAGGCGTGGGGTTCGTATAACTCCATTCCTATGGGCTTCACTTACCGCTTACCTTTTGAAGACCCTCATCCAAACCCTACCAGAAGGAAGGAGAGCCGGCCTTTACCTCTGCCCCACACCCTGGCGTTTCTAAACTAAAGGTGATAGAAACTTGTATATTACCATGCTGATAGATCATGCTAAAAACTATTTAGGAAAATTGTTTTGAGCGAAATCGGACTACAACTTTTGAAATAATTTAAAGAAAACCTATTTCGCGTTGATAGTTGCGGAACCCTCCTAAGACATGTTATGTACTGACATGCTCTTGGTTAGGTTATTTTCTATACGAACCTCAGAATACGTCATATTTAATGTAAATAATATCGATTACGCATTATGTACAAATTTGTAATTATCTTGTAATGATATTCGGCCGACTAAGCCCCGGATTGCCGGTAATGAATATTGTATGTTGACGCTACATGCATCAATTACGGATTTACTTATATTTAAATAAGCCGCGGCGCTTGAAAATTAATATCAAAACGTAGTACATTTTTGCAATTACTCACAAAGAGCCTAACCAAGAGCATGCCAGGACTTGTCTAAGGAGCAGTAGCTATCAAGGCGCAATAGGTTATCTTTAAATTACTTTAAAAGTTATTGTCCGAAAGAAGTCATGTATGACACCTTGCCTTTATTTAAAAAGACTTATTCGTCGATACTTCTCATGATGGGGTTGAATGAAAAAATATTTGACCTCCCCACCTCACATGTATGGAGAGCCACCTCTAAATATAAAAATATTATTATTTTATGATGCAAAAAAACGAAATCTATACGCAATCTATGAATAGGTATACTTTATATTTATAATTACAGAAGCTAGAAGGGCGGCTAGACAGACAGACGGACGGACAGAGCGAAACTTTTAGGGTTCTTTTGACAGTCTTTGTGTGCTATCATTGTAAGCTTTTTCAGATACATATAATATGTTGCCTTACAATATTTTTGTTCGTATTGCATAATTAGTGTTTATAAGTATTTGGAACTATATAATATCATCGGTACATACTAGAATACCATCACCTGTAAATTATAATCGAGCGTGCACCCTTGCTTGCAACCTTGCAACATTACAATTGGATTTAATGACACGAAAAGTAATGTTTAAAATTTTAAACATTACTTTTTTAACATTACAATGAGAGTTTTTAAATTCGTGACATCTGACAGCTTTTTGACACGACAAGGACCGTCGGGCTACCATGCGCCGCCTGGTGACAGAAAAATAATCGAAAATTCTTATGTGTATGTAATGACCGTTTTTGATACCACTTACGCCACCAGACGCTTTGTGTGAGTTGGGTCTTCCCCCTAACGGCGGAACGGAAAAAATATCAAAATCCCTCATTGGATTTAACGACATAAAACTGTAAGAGTTATGCTTATAATTATGACGTATTATATTTTATAATATTCGACGTGATTAATATAAGCTCAAAAACCACGACAAGCGTTGTGCGCTGTAGTGCTTTCATAATTAAAGAACTCGTCGACCTAGGGTGAAGGAAAGTGCTTAAGTTTAATAAACCTTAAATACCTTAATCGGTCTTAATTTTATTTATTTTATATGCTTGATTTAGTACAAATGTTTGTACAAACTATGACAAACACAAAGTGGTTTAGATATTTTTGTATGGAGAATGGCATAGTTTACCGACAGCGTTTAATATAAATTGATTTTACGATAGATAAAAAATATTGATTTCAAAAACCAATATTTCACGGACAGTTTTCATAATCGACATGATGTTTTACTCAAATCTAAAGCGTCTCCAGGCTAAAAAAATCGAATAGCATTACTATATTTTACTATGACGAGTATGTCCTGGTCACTTTATAATAATAATTTTGTAGCGATGGCGATCATCCGTTCGGTCGCCCGTTTGCGCCGTCAGGACGTTATTTAGGATTCCGTAGTTCACGTCTCGGACCCCTTGTAGTTTCGCCGTTACATTAGTTCCGTTCGTCCGTCTTCAGCTTACCTTCCAAACGGTTAGTGCTATAAAGATGAAACTTTGCATGGATGTGTGTATTTACCACACCACAAAATAAAATAATGATTTTTTTTTTCGCGTCTATCGGGGTATCATTAGATAAGTATTTTAAAAACAGTGAGATCTTCAAAGTCATATTAGCAACCGCTAATATGATTTTTATATAGCGAGCTATTTAACATTACAGCGCATTTATTGTTCAAAGAGGGTGTCCGTCTGAAAGCTAAACGGCTAGTTCGAAAAATCTGAAAAAAATGATGAACTTTAAACAAAAATTATAACGGCTTATATAATAACTTTGTTAGTTCTGGAGTTATAGAGGCCTAACTTGTGAAACTTGCGCTCGCTTGGAAAACTTCGTAGAAAAATAACGAAAAATTAAGTATATATTTAAAATATTGGTTGACGTGGTGTAAAGCGACCATAGATATTATTGGTATAATGGTACGAAACCCTTCGTGCGCGAGTTCGACTCGCACTTAGCAGGTTTTTATGACAGTACTCTAAAAATAAACGTTAACAGAAGCTTAGTAATGAATTTGTGTTAAATAAATTTAGGGAAATTTGATCACTCATGGATAAATGTACAATTATTTGAACAGTACCTGAATTTGAATCAGGTGGATATAATATATGAATAATTTATGGCGCTTATTTTAATGCTTAGCTAACTTTTGCAGACGTTATTTGTGAGTTATGACGTCATCAAAATGGAGAATTAAAATCTAACGACAAATGTGCCTTGCGGTGGTGTATTGGTTCGAACGCACCTGTTATTGAGTCTAATTAACTATTATTTGAATCAGGATTAACGTAGAATCTTCTAAGAGAATTTGTGTGTACATCGTGTGCATATTGTACTATCCTACTTTTTAACCGACGTCCAAAAAGGAGGCGGTTATTCATACCCACAGTACATTTGCGTACACACACATGCAGAGTAGGGACAGATCACAAAGAAGATCAAGAATTCCTGTTATAATTATAGTCTTTACGTCGGGACTATCCAGTGCCGGTATAAGCTAACGCGGAACCGGTAGCAAATTCTGCCGCGGGTCCCCGAGCGAAAAGCGAGCGAGCAAATTTTTTTTCTATTTTACTACCTGAACTAAACTTTACACCCTAAAAGACTGTGTACTTTAGAAAATACAATTAAATCAATAGCCTAAAACCGACCGTCAGTACTAAATAATTTAATATGTTCTTTAAACGCGAGCGAGTAAATTTTTTTTTCTATTTTCCAGATTAAAATCTGTTCAACTTTACAACCTGAAAAATTGTGAGCTTCGGAAAAATACAATAAAATCAACAGATTTTAACGAAATCAGATCTTCGATCTAACGAATCAGAATCAAATTTTAGTCGAGAATTAATTCTTACGTTTTCATTATAAGAAAAACCTGGTGGCGTGTACTTTCGGATTTTCCATACCTTTTAAAAAAAATCGGCTGTTGAAGGCTTGCCTGAGGCTTGGACTGCCAGGCCGTGAGCTATCGCCTACACCGCCCGTGTCTTGCACCGCCTCTTCTAATATGGAATGTTAAAAAGCTAGTTAGATACTTTTTTTTGTATTCAGAACTATTTTGTGTTCTATTGGGTTAGTACAATAGAGCTGATAATCGAACTTACATGCGTCTAATTTTTCGTCTAGATACAAAAATGACATTCATTTTTAACTTCAAAATGGCGGACGCAAGTATTTTCTTTTATAAAAATTAATATGGGTGTCCTTTTGTAGGTTTCTGGGGGTGTTGATTACAAAAAGTCATCCACTTTAAATGTTCAAAATCGTAGACATAAAAAAAATGGATATAGGTGTCCTTTTCTAGGTTCTGATTACAAAAATTCATGTAATCGCTGATTATAAGAATTCATTCTTTTTAAAATGTGATAATCGCGGATGTATTTTATTTTATGTAAAATTCTTTTATCTATAAAACGGTGCGTCCTACTGAAAAAATAATAAAAAAATTCTCCCCCTTATTATCCTTCCACATATTTTCTTCATGATGGGGTAAAAGAATTTTGTAAATTCTGAATTTTCCAACATTTCTATAGTTTTATACAACGTTCGTATCTCAATGTAGAGCAAGTTCATTTTTTTAAAGTCGCTTCTATCTCGGAAATGGTGCATCCTACTGAAAAAATAATGAAAATTTCCTCCCCCTTAGTTACATTAGTTAGTTAGCTTTATACATCGCTCGTGGCTCAGAAACGGTGCATCCTACTGAAAAAATAATGAAAATTTCCTCCCCCTTAGTTACATTAGTTAGTTAGCTTTATACATCGCTCGTGGCTCAGAAACGGTGCATCCTACTGAAAAAATAATGAAAATTTCCTCCCCCTTAGTTACATTAGTTAGTTAGCTTTATACATCGCTCGTGGCTCAGAAACGGTGCATCCTACTGAAAAAATAATGAAAATTTCCTCCCCCTTAGTTACATTAGTTAGTTAGCTTTATACATCGCTCGTGGCTCAGAAACGGTGCATCCTACTGAAAAAATAATGAAAATTTCCTCCCCCTTAGTTACATTAGTTAGTTAGCTTTATACATCGCTCGTGGCTCAGAAACGGTGCATCCTACTGAAAAAATAATGAAAATTTCCTCCCCCTTAGTTACATTAGTTAGTTAGCTTTATACATCGCTCGTGGCTCAGAAACGGTGCATCCTACTGAAAAAATAATGAAAATTTCCTCCCCCTTAGTTACATTAGTTAGTTAGCTTTATACATCGCTCGTGGCTCAGAAACGGTGCATCCTACTGAAAAAATAATGAAAATTTCCTCCCCCTTAGTTACATTAGTTAGTTAGCTTTATACATCGCTCGTGGCTCAGAAACGGTGCATCCTACTGAAAAAATAATGAAAATTTCCTCCCCCTTAGTTACATTAGTTAGTTAGCTTTATACATCGCTCGTGGCTCAGAAACGGTGCATCCTACTGAAAAAATAATGAAAATTTCCTCCCCCTTAGTTACATTAGTTAGTTAGCTTTATACATCGCTCGTGGCTCAGAAACGGTGCATCCTACTGAAAAAATAATGAAAATTTCCTCCCCCTTAGTTACATTAGTTAGCTTTATACATCGCTCGTGGCTCAGAAACGGTGCATCCTACTGAAAAAATAATGAAAATTTCCTCCCCCTTAGTTACATTAGTTAGTTAGCTTTATACATCGCTCGTGGCTCAGAAACGGTGCATCCTACTGAAAAAATAATAAAAATTTCCTCCCCCTTAGTTACATTAGTTAGTTAGCTTTATACATCGCTCGTGGCTCAGAAACGGTGCATCCTACTGAAAAAATAATGAAAATATCCTCCACTTATAAATTTCGGTGCCAGTTGTATTTTATCTGCCGGTTTTTGTATTTTTCTTTTCGCCTAGTGTTTTCGCCAGTTTAGTATTTAGTCGCCAACATATTAATTCGCTGCCAAATTCAGAAATACTATGCTCATGTGCAGGCGCCAACTCATTTTTTGTTCGCAAGATTAATCATAAACCTTTTTTAATTGCTGTCGTGTGTTCTGTCGTGTTACTGACTTCGCCTATATGATTAATCCAGTAGGTACTGGGACTATCTAATCCGTAAGGCAGAGAAAAATTCAGATCACTGAAATTAGAACAATGCGCTCATACATGAAAATTGAATTGTCGGGTGTCGAGCTATCATATATGACATTGACATTTGGCTCTACACTTGTGTGTTCGATTTTCAGCTCTATTGTATCAGCGCAGAGTTTTTATTTTCAATGCTCTGAATTTTCCCCGGCTTACCGGTTTCCGGACAATATAGTCCCAGTCTTACATCTAGAATGACATTATTATTTATTGAAAAGCAAAGGATTTTTAGACGTGATTTAAGCACCCAAAAGTCATCAAATGTTTAATGGTTACTTATTTAATTATTCATGGGCTTTGTCCTTCATTAGCGATCATAATAAATAAATTCTTTCGTTATAATCTTGACACCACACCTGACCCCTTTTAGTAATTGAACAGACACAAGCGACAACGACAGCCATCTTGCCTAAGCAAAGCATTTTGTAAATAATTTTGAGCCTTTATGGGAAACGATTCCACAAATTCTGGTCCTGTTGTTTATTAGGAGTTCAAAATATTGTTTATTGTCATTATGGTCTATACTGTATGGATAATGATAGCCAGTGCCGTAGAAAAGGGTGAGGTTTGATGTTGATAGTAAATCCGTAAAGCCGGAAAAAATTCTGAGCATTGAAAATAGAACTCTAGACTAATACAATAGTGTTGAAAATCGAACACACGAGTGTCGAGTAGTCAGATTTGACATTGACATTTGACTTGACACTTGTGTATTTGCGCATAGTTCTATTTTAAGTGCTCCAAATTTTCACCAGCCCTCTATGGATTCCGGACAATATTTAGATAAATCATTGCTAGCTTACTTTTTTGATAACAGAATAGGTTTTGCCCAGTTTCTGAGGTTTTTTGTCGGTAGTTTTCGTTTGTAGGATAAACTACCGACAAAAAATAGTAGAAACCGGGCATAAGCCTAATATAAGCCTGGCTATATAACGAGCTACGAGTTACGGATTTCGCTTACTTAAGAGTGGACACCCACTTAAAAAAAAGTTTACCTAGGTTATCATTTTTATGGACAGGCTATTTAACGATAGTTTTAAATACATAAATAAAGCATTAAGATTAAAATTAAAATTATTACAAATCTTCTAGCTTTGTACACTTAAATAGGTATATATATTCAACTTTGAACACCTAGTTTCTTCATTTCAATATTATCTGAAAATATGACAAATGATGTTAAAACGAAACATTCTGTAATGGCACAAACAACAAAGTCGGTAAACGCTTCGGCAGCACTAATTTTGTTGAGTCAACTTTGACAGCCGATTGTATAAAGAAGACGAATGATCTTGTGTGATTTCCGGCTTTGATACTAGACCTACAAGCAAAGGCTTATCAATGCTTGGAAAATGTATAGAATTTAATCAATATACATATTATATACTAGCTGACCCGGCAAATGTTGTTTTGCCATTGTATGTATTTTTAATGCCACATTATATGAAAATACAAAATGATGTCGAAAAAATGGAAACAAATATTTAGGGGTGGGTCACCCTTATCATTTAGGGGTTGAAAAATAGATTAAGACCGATTCTCAGACCTACCGAATATTCAAAAAAAAATCATAAAAATCGGTGAAGCCATTTCGTAGGAGTGTGTATGTCCCCGAACGCTTTGACACGAGAATTTTATATATTAGATTACTTAATTTCTAAAAGTTTCCTTTAAGTTTATTTTAATAGGTTACAATTTAAACCAACAAACAGCCAACTTTATTTGTTTTATTTTAAAAGCCGCTAACCGTATAAAATTACAATTCACAAGCAATTAATAAAGAAAAGTATTTATCTGAGTTGCATAAATTTCAATAATTTGATGCAACGCGCGAATTCCCTAGTTATGGAATTTACTTAACGATGTAAATTATAATACTTAAAGTTCGGAATACTGTACTTTCACGGACGAAGTTATTTTAATTTAAAAATATCTTATTACTATTCCTATTATAGTATCCAGCATATAATTTTGATATGCTGCTATTGTTTAGTGTAGTAAAGTTTGTGAGGATGAATGGATGGATGAATGTATGTTTATTACTCTTCCCGCAAAACTACTGAACGGATTATGATGAAATTTGATATGGTAGTAGTGTAAGCTCTGGAATTACCACAGATGTTCATATTTGTTCCGAAAAAGTGCAGTGTTCCCGTGGGATACTGTATTTGCGTGGGTGGAGCCGCAGGCAAAAGCTAGTAGGTACAAAACTAAGAATATGCCTATATACCTACATCTTTTCTAAGCATGATAATTTATTGAGTTACAATATATTTGTCGGAGACACATTGTCCTCAACATCATTTTCAGTAGCAGTTGCTTGTTTAGTGGGCGTCATCGTGGGTAAAATGCGGGCACAAAACAATGATCATTGGTTAACACTAATTTATTCAGTGTGTAACAGTATTTTCACTAATCACAAATTTAAGAAAACAGTAATTTTAAAATAATTTAAGATCGAGCAGTGGGTTCAGGACACCGATCTTACTTTAACTAGTAACCACAAAATATAATTCTCAACTACGATCCAACTCGATCGATAGATCACACTCAAATGTGTTTCAAACACTGTCCGCACCTCTAAAGTAAAGATGGCGTCTCGACCCCACTCGAGGCCCGCGCGCGCTCTGCTCTGATTGGCCGGTAACAAAATAATTACGATTTAATTTTAATTAAGGCGAGATTTAATTAACGCGAGATAAAAATGTTACAAATTATCTTAAATTAAAAAACGAATTTAAAAGTAATCAAATGAATTTAAGGGCTATTCAATTGTAAACAATCAGATAATGCAAATAATCAGTAACAATCAAGATGCAACTCGACTCATGAATTCCTCCGACACGGCCGTCCTGACGTATTACACGTCCTCGTGTGATGTTGAAGGCCTTGCATCATCAGTATCTGCAAAAATAAAGAGATTTTAGTATTGGCCTAGTACATGCGTTCGGCCACTCCTGACCGAAGTAATAACCTATACTGTAACAATAGCCACCTGGCCTTTTACATAGCCACACATCACAATAACTTTGAGGCCAACTCGCCTTTTACTCTTTATTTCTCGGGCCACCTCGCCCTTCAATGGCCACCTCGCCCTTGATTGGCCACCTCGCCCTTGATTGGCCACCTCGCCCTTGATTGGCCACCTCGCCCTTCAATGGCCACCTTGCCTTTCGATTTAAGCCTAGCAACCACCACGCTGCTTGAATATCTTATAATGAGTCTTAGTACTCAGTCATTCCCTCAACACACACATTCACTCACCGTCATTATCATCTGACACACATGGATCCAGCTCAGTAGGGACGTATGATTGGGGAAATGGACGTAAGCGGTCTCTCGCGTACTTGTATGTACGATTACAACTCAAACTTTTAAGATGATACCTGTCACCGTCGAGTACTTCAATGACCTCATAAGGTCCCTTAAATTTAGGATCCAATTTTGTTTGATTCCGTTCGTGATTTTCAATTAAAACGTAATCCCCTACAGAAAAAGATGTGACTTTCGCTTTATTTTTATCGAAACGTGCTTTATCAAGATATGCGTTATCTCTTATTAGTCCATTAGCTTGTTCCCTAACCTCTTCTAAGTTAACCTCAACCTCGTGATCATCAATCGTTAACAAATTTAATGGTCTAGCTACTCTACCTATTAACAATACTAGGGGGCTTGCTTTAGTTACTCTATGAACCGTGCTATTTAAAGAGATCTGGACATCATCTAATGCATCTTGCCAAGACCTACTTGGGCTTACTTCTATGACGGTTAACATATTCTTGAGTGTACTCATAAAACGCTCCACCTGGCCATAGGCGCGACATGAGCCGGTTGCTATTAAATGTAGTTGGATATTGTGACTGGCACAAAAGTCTTTGAAATCTTTGTTTGCAAAACACCTACCTTGATCCGCGATAATACGTACGGGGGTTCCGAAAAGAGATATAGAAACCTTGAGAGCACCTATTGCACTATCATTGTTGATTCTTGTGGAATGCCTGAGTAATACGTATTTGGTAAAAGCGTCTATAAGAACAAACACATATTCTCTTTGATCGTTTTTACCGCTAAGCTTACCAGTAGCGTCAATGTGGATTGTATGCCATGGAATACTAACTTTAGGTATAGGGTGTAACTCTATTTGTTGCTTACCACTTCGTGACTTAGCTACTTTACACGTTATACAATTGTCAACAAATTTTCGGACATATTTTGACATGTTAGGAAACCAATAATGCTGATAAGCCTTTTCCAACGTTTTATCCCATCCTAAATGAAGAATAGACTCGTGAATATGGTTTATGACCGACCAACAAATAGCTCTAGGTACAATTGGTAGCCAAATGTTACGGTTGTTTCTTTGAATTTTTCTATAAAGCACATTAGAACGCAATTCATAGATTCGACAACTCTCCAAGTCCAGATCGTCGTTTTCGAGTTTACTAATAATGTCTTTACATTCAGTATCCTGTCGTTGTTCCGCTTGTAACCAGTTCGAAGATAGCTCAGTTATATTAACGCGCTTTTCTTTTAGAAAACTCTCCATACCTACACTAGAAGTTTCGCTTCTGACAATGCCATTTGCCTCGGGCAAGTGATTTCTAGAGAAAAACTCAACGTGGGCCATTCTTTTACCCTCCCTATATTGGATGTTAAAATCGAACGCTTGAAGGAATGCCCACCACCTGTGAACTCTAGGAGTTAAGTCTACTTTAGCCCTCGAGGCTTTCAGAGAATAACAGTCAGTAACGACTGTGAAAGCTCTGCAATAAAGATAATGGCGAAAGTGTTTAACCGAGTTAACGACGGCCAATGTCTCTAACTCATAAGAGTGGTATCGAGATTCCGCAGGCGTAGTGCGTTTGCTATAATACTCTACTGGGTGCAATCTCGCACCAGCCCTCTGAAAGAGAATTGCGCCGTAACCTTCACTACTGGCGTCCGTGTGCAACTCTATAGGCAGTTCGGGGTCAAAAAGAGAATACGGGAGATGAAGTCAATACCGATATTATATCCTGTCTAATCTTTTCGCATTCTGTAGTCCAAATTATTTTAGAATTATTGTTAGCTAACAGACGGTAAAGCGGTGCCATTTTAAGCGAAAAGTTATTAACAAACTGTCTAAAGTAGGACGCTAAACCCAGAAATTGTCTGAGCTGAGTGATGGTATTTGGTGGCAAGGAGTTGGTCAAAGCAATTATTTTACGAGGGTTAGGCCTGATTTCACCATCTGATATTTCATACCCTAAAAACTGAACCTGTTTCTTTAAAAACACACATTTTTTTATAATAAATGAAAATCCAGCATCACTAAGAGTCTTAAGCACAATACGTAACCGCTCCAGTCCTTGCTCTACACTATTCGAGGGTATAACTAAATCATCCATGTATGCGATTGCGTAAGAGTGCGCCAGGTCACCTAGCGCTGTATTAATAGCTCTCTGATATACCGAAGGCGCATTTCGTAGACCAAACGGCATGACAGTAAACTCGTAATGAGCGTCCGGGGTGATAAAAGCAGTTTTTTCTATAGAATTTGACTCTATATTTATAGGAATTTGATAAAAGCCACTAGCCAGACAGGTATAAAATCGCGCACCTGATAACCTTTGAACCTGATCACTGATTAAAGGTAAGGGGTACCGATCGGGAACTGTGTTAGAGTTTAACTCTCGGTAATCTACGCACATTCTGTCCGTGCCATCGCGCTTCTTTACCAAGAGTATTGGACTGGAGAACGGCGATTTCCTTGGTCTTATAACGCAAGCAGATAAAAGTTCAGCACACTTATTACGCACTATCGCTCGCTCTTCAGGGCTCAAGTGATAAGGCCGCCGTTGCACAATTTTGCTAGGGTCTACTAAATTAATTTCTAAGTCACCTGTCTTTACTCTACTAGTAGGAGTACCTTCAACAAATGAGTCCTGAAAGCAGCCAAGGAGTTCCATTAATTGTGATTTAAAGTCATCAGGTATATCAGTATCTACGTCATGCAAGTCAGTCACCGCGTCGCCTATACTGCAGATATTAACCAAAGAAGGCTTCTCAATTATATTAAGCCTATCACTAGTTATATGAACTGAAAACCCTAAGGCCAACAAATCACGTCCAATCAAAATATCGTTATTTAGGTAATCATCAGGTATAATGTGAAATAAAATTTGTACATTGTGACCACTAAGAACTACTCTGCATAAAATTTGTAAGTCACATAAAACACTAGATTTACCTACACCAGTAAGAGTAACAACTGCACGTTGCAATGTGCCAACAAGCTTACGAGAGACGCTTTCTTTAATTAAAGAACAATCAGCACCGGAATCAAAACAAAATGAGAACTGCTCACCAAATTGTGTAATTATTCCGGTGACAGGTTTCACACCACATACGTCCACTCGCTTTACAATGCTAGATGCGGCGGCGGGCAGTGCGCTAGTGCTCGCAGGTGTTTTGGAGCACCGCGATGCTACATGACCTTCAACACCACATCTGTAGCATGTCACCAGGGGCCGCGTAGCGACGGCCATGTAGGGGCGCTCAGGAGTCGAAGGCTGCTTGTCATGCGGTCGGCTGAAACATTGAAAAGATTTATGACCAAGCTTTCCGCAAGAGTAACATTTTGTAGAAACAGAACTTATCCTAGGGCGTTTATTTTCCTGCGTAGAACTATCAGTGGTCTTCCCTATTTCTTGGTAACTGTGCTTGCGATAAGAATAAGCCATAAGCTCATGTTGCATTTTAGTGCGGGTAGTAATTTCTTCGGAAAAAATGCAGCGTTGTAAACGTGGGTCGATTTGACCCATGTGTGCTAGTATCAAAGATACCACCATTTCTTCCTTCCCCAGATTGCCCCATCGCGTTGTAAGTAATGTAAATAAACGGCTTGCGTATGCGGCAAGACACTCTCCTTCTTGTGGTTTACCAGTAAGCATCTTTAACACTGTTGCAGCACATGTATCGAGCGTATCGAAACGAGAAAGAAAAATTTCTTTAAAATCTACCCATTTCATATTAGGAAAAGCTATTTGAGAAAACCAAGTTGCGGCCGAACCTTTCATAGCCTTACTAAGTATAAGAATTAATTTACTTCCCTGTACGTCTCGATTCGATAGGCAAATGTCCGCCGTTGTCAGCCAGGCCCGGGCGTCAGTGTCTGCACCTTCCGGCTGGAATTTAGAATCCGTGATGCTCTTGTCTTCCATGTTCGGTGGGTTAGTAAGCGCTTCTATGAGTAGCCTCATGCTGGTTTGTTGTGCTTCGAGTAACGCTCGCCAACCGTCAATTGCAGCTGTCGGTTCGCTCACATTTTGTGCCTGCACCGATCCCACTTCTGATGTCGGAGACACATTGTCCTCAACATCATTTTCAGTAGCAGTTGCTTGTTTAGTGGGCGTCATCGTGGGTAAAATGCGGGCACAAAACAATGATCATTGGTTAATACTAATTTATTCAGTGTGTAACAGTATTTTCACTAATCACAAATTTAAGAAAACAGTAATTTTAAAATAATTTAAGATCGAGCAGTGGGTTCAGGACACCGATCTCACTTTAACTAGTAACCACAAAATATAATTCTCAACTACGATCCAACTCGATCGATAGATCACACTCAAATGTGTTTCAAACACTGTCCGCACCTCTAAAGTAAAGATGGCGTCTCGACCCCACTCGAGGCCCGCGCGCGCTCTGCTCTGATTGGCCGGTAACAAAATAATTACAATTTAATTTTAATTAAGGCGAGATTTTATTAACGCGAGATAAAAATGTTACAAATTATCTTAAATTAAAAAACGAATTTAAAAGTAATCAAATGAATTTAAGGGCTATTCAATTGTAAACAATCAGATAATGCAAATAATCAGTAACAATCAAGATGCAACTCGACTCATGAATTCCTCCGACATATTTTATAACTTTCGGCGAAAGTAATATTGCTTAATAGGTATGTTTTTCTGTTATCTAATAGGTATATCAACTTACTAAATAAATTCCAATAAAAAATAATTTTTATGAAAAAATTGTCAAAGAACTTTATCATAGCAAAAGCACCTCGGCATTGTTTTCAGTAAATATAAAATCTATGTAGCTATTAAACTTAAACCATGAAAACCTCTCCCGGCCATTTGTTCAAATGAAAAGTTGTCCAAGTGCGTATCCAGCGTTCAGAGGCCCGGCAGTTCGCTACAATTTATGAGGGATTTAATTACAAGTTAAAGCAAAATTAACTGAATCGAGACGTATATTACACGAACGTTCGATGTTTGAATGAGGGTAGCCGTGAGGCACGTAGGAGGAGTTCAACCGTTTAGATACGAATTTCTTCAATATGCTGATGATAACGGTAGCCATACACATGCCACAATATTAATAATGTACATCTTCATACTTGACCGCCCGAATCGGCGCACGTGCATACGCGTCATTTACACTCCCGCTAACAAAACCTCAAAAAGAAGAAGTACCTATGTAGTGTCACGCCGCACCGACAAGAATTGTCGCTGCATTGAACGACTCGAGGTGTGCCACGATGCTGCACACTGTAAACGCCTTCTTTGTAAACGCACCAGGCCACGCTCAATAGGAGGTAAAAATTTCAAGGACACGGCTGAGTTTCGCTACTGGACATTATTTATATCGTGATTATACAGCCTATCGTCCAACACGACATTATCAGTATAAACTGTCATGCCAATCGACGCCCATACACCGTCAGTTCTAACCGATCCTCGACGACGACGCTATGTAGTGCCTACATTAAGACTATGTTCAGAAACATGTAAGAATAACCATAAAATAAAATAAGCTCAAAATTATAATCATCACTACAATCGAAAAAATATTTTGACGTGACAACGTCTTATAATTCGATGGAGCCGGCTGCACGCACGAAAAAACATGACTCATGCGGCGTTACCTCGCTCTGAGGCGTTCCATTTAGGCTTGAAGTGCAAGCGAGAGCGCGGAATGTGTATCTCTCCTACTTGAGTGAGCGATCCATTAGTATTTTCTTATGACGTTGTCACGTTCAACTATCGTCAGTAAACCGACTTTACAGACAACCGATTTTTTTTTAACAGATTGACAATGAAATACTTAAACTGGGTCATCTCACACTTGAATAAAACTGCTAAACATGCACCTCTCCCATTCACTAATAAGAGAGGAATCATCATCCATTGTACTAATAAGAGAGGAATTATTGTTGTAATATACATTTTGTTGTGATAATACATAATATTTGTATATCCATATTTCATTTTAAATGTGTTTGTCTTGTAAAAATACGAAAATATTTTTAAATCGAGCAATAATAATCCATCAAATCATAGCTTTACTTGAACTAAATGCTTCAATCATTCGCGACAGGCTGAACCACCGGTTAAACAAATCAGTTATGGTCGACAAGCGGCACCACCTCTTGCCGACCATATTACTATAGCGGTAAGGCTCACAACTGGTACACCCGCTTGTCAGTACGTGCAATGAGCAGTCACGTACTGCCATAAGCAATGTTTGAGGATATCTATCATACAATTTAAAATTCATTATGTAGTAAAAGAAAAAAAAATATTTTTTCAATAATGCAGTAGTGCCGTTTACATTTATGTTAAGGCTGGGACTATAATACGATCCGGAATCCGGCGGGCCCGGGAAAATTCACAGGACTGAGATAATAGAACTCTGCGCTAATACAATAGAGTTGAGAATCGAAGTGTCGAGTGTCGAGCTGTCATATATGACATTGACATTTGACTCGACACTTGTGTGTTTGATTTTCAGCTCTATTGTATTAGCGAAGAGTCCTATTTTTAATGCTCTGAATTTTTTCTCCGGCCTAACGGGTTCCGGATCGTATCGTCCCAGCCTTAGACTTGATGTTGCCCATGACTTCGTACGCGCAAAAAGAAATCCCGCGGGAACCATTCATTTTTCTGCGATAAAAAGTAGCATACGTGTTAATCCACAGTCTTCGCGCTTATAATATTAGCAAGGATTTCACGCGTACGTGCGGCTCTCGTAGCTTCAAAACGTACACGTTTAAACAAGCTTAAATTACCTACAATAATTACCACGTTACTCGTCAAGGGAATTTCTAGTCGAGTTTCGATTTAATATTACCCGTACAGATGGCATACGAGGCCAGAGAGGTCCCTGAAAATTCATGAAGCACGTTCATTTATATTTAAAACGGCGCCGAAGCAATATTCGCCCATTGAGATTCTGCTGTTTTCACTACTCGACACTCGGTCTTATACATAATTTGTCTTGTTCCTTTACGTGTTTTCTGACTTAAACCATCTTAGGGCCGATTGTGTTCTATAAGCTTGACACTTTGAAATACTTTAACTTATTGTGATAATTATTGCGATGCGTATATTTTGTTATTCTAGGTTATAATTGATATTAATACAATGCTTATCATGTTGAAAAAGTATTAAAAGTTCTGAACTTATCTACATAATATAATCGACGGCCGCATCGAATAAACGTGCAAGAGTTCTTGCACAATTTTTTTTTGGTTTACATAGATATTTAGATAAGGTTTTTCTCTACCATATCAATTTTTTTGTATTTTTTTTGCAATTAACAATAAGAAAGGTGCATGAAACACTAAACATTACTTGAATGTAAATATAAAATGGTTTTTCTTGAATTTCCTGTAAACTATAAATGTTTTCCATATTGCTATGATTTATATTAAAACTGAATTAATTTATCTATAACTTCGTCCTACAATGTATATCAATATTTATAAGTGCTTTGAGATATTTACATTTATACGTTTTTATTGTCTACTGTAAGCTTCGTAATTTTTACTTGCACGTTTATTCGATGGGGCCGTCGTTATATTGCCCAATAAATCAAAGGACATAAAAATGAGCAGTTTTCCAGGGATATGACCTAGCTAGATCGACTTACTTCCCCAAAACTGCCTGCATACTAAATTCATGGAAATACTAGCAGATTTTTTGAGATAAGCTCGTTTAAAGTATAAGATTATAAGCCAAAGAAAACAAATTGGTAACTTACAATAATAATAATAGAATTGACTTATGCCCGGTTCCTGAGATTTTTGTAGTTATAATTTATCTATTCAATAGCGCCTATAGTTGATTGGTTAGCGCGTTTGCGTCATCCAATCAAAAGCGCTATTGAATAGATAAACTACCGACAAAAAACCTTAGAAACTGGGCATTAAAGCTAAAAATTCACTCTTAATTAAGATTACCATATGAAATCTGAATATCTATTCGTTCTAGATACCGACGCGTCGGTCAGCTACTAACGACGTCAGCAGATAAGTTAAATTTATAGAAGCTAATCGATTCTGCTAAAATGAATCTACGAATAGATGACCAAAATTTGCCTCCGCCTTGTATCTGCCAGTACAAGAACGTGACGAGAATATTGTGACTAAAGTGCGGTCGCGGATCACGTAGAATTTCGTACAGTCACTCATCGCTACTTGTATCTTTCACTCGGGCACGAATATATTGCTGTTGCGTTTACACGGGTACGGAATAGAGCGCGGTAGAAAATTGCAATATTTTCGTGCGCGAGTGAAAGAGACAGGTAGCGATGAGTCAATGCACGAAATTCTACGTGCTCCGCGACCGCATTTCAGTGACATAATGATGGATTGGAACATTACTAGAAGCTAATTCAGAAACGCTACTTAAGTTGAGAGGCTCTCAAGTCACATTCTGTACTTGGCATTCTGATTTCAGCCAAGCGGATACAGTAGTAGCCTGTGTTTGAGAGGCCCCAAACTTTACTTCTCGTTCTGCCAAGTGGTAGCCTGTGATTGAGAGGCACCAAACTTTAAGTAGCCTTTGAGAATTCTACTGTCTACCTTACAGTAGATCCTATTACCATTATAAATGTAAAAGTTTGTGAAGATGGATGGATGGATGGATAAATGTTTGTTACTCTTTCACGCAAAAACTACTGAACGGATTTTGATGAAATTTTGTAGGGTAGTAGTTTAAGCTGTGAATCAAAACATAGGCTACTTATTATCCTATTTATATTTTATTTTATCTGTATAAACTACAGTATTCCTGTGAGGTACTGCATTTTCGAAGGCGGAGCGGCGGGCAAAAGCTAGTATCACATTAATTCAAGGATTTTGAGACCATTATAAAAATAAGGCCTGTTTCTTGCATAAAATGGCTCTTTTTGCATACAAAAGATATTGCAATATAAACTAACTAAACTGCTCCTTTTATTATTTTAACCTAAAAGATCTTCCAAACACCAAGCTTTATTATAATCATAACCCCTATCATAGTTCGCACCCAAAATAATTTTATGGATAAAGTGTTTTGATGAAAGTGCCACCATAAAAGAGAAGTACTTTACATAATTTTACTAACCTCTTTATTTGTCTTGACGCTTTAACTACACCTACATTAGGTACCGAAATGCTTTATATAACCCAATTTTGTTAATTATATACAAAATCATTTTGCAAAACGTTATATAATTAGTAGCTACTACGTATATAACGTTGTAAATGCCTAATGTCATTAGGTGTTAAAGGCAAAATTACGTATAGATTTTAATAACAAACTAGTCTAGTCGTCCACTAAACGGATTAATAAGTGGTTTACTTAAAAACTGACAAAAAACATTTGACATTAATAACGTTCAACGAGCCAGTCCAAACTAGAGTTTGGACTGGCTCGTCGAAGACTAGATCTTAACACTTGAAATCACATTTACACGCACAGCTTGGAACGTTCGCCTAAATATTTCAGATCCGTCCGCAGTCCAAACACTGGGCGCATTTTTAATAATAATTAGCTCGACAGTTTTATCCACGTTTGTATGCGCATAAAAACCATGGTTGGCACAAACTGTATTTTGTTGCTTTTTAGCTTCTTAATTCCAGGGAGAAAAAATAAAAGAGTTTTTTCTACCTTCCCGGACTTTTCCGTAATAAAATTGTGAAGAGTCAACAAAAATGGAACATTATAGAACGTTCTCTGGCTAAATGTAGTCGTATAATCAATTATGCATACGGCTAATGCATTTCTGAACTAAAGCGAGTTCGAAGTGGGTATCATTATGCCTTCATCTCATTTCATAGGCAATTCTATTATGTATGAAAAATCTTAATTGGCTTTCAGTACGTATTGGAAAACATTTAAGTTTTGACGTGAAAACGTCTTTGAAATTGATTCCATGGTAAGGAAAGTACCTATAAGAAAATTGTGACACTTTAAGAGTGCCGTGAGAAGTGAAAACAATAGCGTATATGCAAAACGCGTGTACACGTGATGCGCGGATTAAACTGTGGGAAATGCACCCGCATCGACATATCAGGTTGGACTGTCAGTCCCGCGCATCTACATGTGCGTTTCAATGCGAAGGTTCTAACGGCGCGTGCTGTTCTTCGCGGTCCAAACTTTAAGTGTGAAGGGCACAAATATCTATGGATTGCTAAATAATAATAAACAATCAATGAATTATTATGCTAAATGACGGTGAAGCATCGCGCGTAGTGTAGTGAAAAGCGCCGTCTTTTGTGGTTAACAAATGCCGAAATCTAAGACAAAAAGTTAAAAAATCGTTAACCTACTGAATCAATATTTATTATATTTTGTTAACAAGCCAAAGTTCTGGACCAACTTTTCTAATTAAATTTGTTTGATAAATAATTATAAAATGCTTGTCTAAACAAACTTGTTACTTTGAACGATGAATATTTCGCCGCAAACTTTAGAATTAAGGAAGGCATCTGTCTATTTAATCGGCTTAGAGTGTCAAGAGAATGTCTTACCAAATGTTCGAGGTTTGTGGTTCAAACTTCAGTAACCTACAGCTCGACACACGACGGTTTAGCAAAATGTAGCTTTTTTTGTTTTTCACGAGGTTTTTCACGAATGAGGGATGAATTTGTAATTCCTAATAATATATTACACATAGACGCGACGTTTTCGAGTATAGAAATTTTAAACAGATCTGGAATAATATCAAATCTAGATTAAATATTAGATAAGTCTCGATGGTACTATATAGTATAAAATCGTGTGATCTGATGCCATAATATATTTTTAGAAAATATTTAAAATAGTGAACCAATATTCGATATAAATAATAAAAGGCAAAATAACCTCGCAATGGAAAAAAAATAACTAATATAACTTGGAGTAGTTATCTACAGTTATAGTGCAATTGATGAGAAGAGCCGGCACCATCACGTATACAATCAGTATGCATAGCACGGGGTCGGCCATTTTGAATTGTCATACCATGTTCATGCTCAGGTTAACTCTAACCCAGATAAGTCTAGCTCTAACTGAATTAACTAGGTTCTATTTCACACATATTCAGATATGAGAGAACTTATTGCTGAAGAAATATTTTGTCATTATTAAAGTATTCAAATTTAAAGGCTTTTTGGAACGAAGTTCCTTATCCCGCGTTGCGAAAGGGGGCTGAAAAAGACGGAAAAATTAACACTAAAAGTTGTAACGACACTTTTTGCTATAGTTGTAAGCCGTGCGGCGTGCGCGTGTTTCTCTGTCTGTCTGTCTCTCTCTCTCAATTATTACTCAAAATTGAGCCTACTGATTAAGTTTATATTACATTATATTTGTTAATAATAAAAAAATATTATTATAACTTAAAAAAAAAAAAATATTACAATTCCTTCACTAATTAATCGAAAGGAACTTCGTTCCATCCGGATGTCCCTTGACACCTTCCAAGTTTTTATTAGTTAAAATTGCAGAAAGGTTTTAAATTATGTAAAACTCAATAAACCATCACTTACCTAAGTTAATTAACGATTTAATTTCGGGTACGCTTATGTTTTCACTAAAGAACTATGAATATTTCAAAGTTTAATCAAAGCGTAAATAGCATCTCTAATAAGCTGCCCTTTGCCCGAATTCAAGATAAAATAAATGGCTCTATCAGAATTATTTTATCTCAACAAAGTGAGTATTGTCTTCGGTGATTCAATTATGAAATTCTGTTGCCTCTAAAATAAGCCGGCAGAGTTCGGTATTTAGTGTAGGTATCAACAATAAGCAGTTAATGTTTTGTTTGAAAATGTTAGTTTTCGGGGATGTTCCAAATTTGGCACGTTTAGAACGAAAATTTAGTGGTTCTCACCTTAAATAGTTTTGCTTTTGTTTTCGTAACTGTAATTTCTGATCTGTCAACTTTCTCTAAGTGGAGGGAGTAATTGGGGTTAGAATGTAATTCATGTTTTGGCCAGAAACTATTTTGTAGTAATATTTTCATATTATTTGTCATAATACGTACTAATCATATTAGTGGAATTTACTTTTTCATACACATATTAATTGTCTTATGACTTATTTCAATGATATAGTATCTAATGACTAATATCAACCGTTAACGTCTTACCTTATAAAATAACAAATATAATAAATTCTACAGAAAAAACATTGATATTCTGCTCATCGGCGGTGGCGAAGGCGAACTCGGCGGTAGCCCAGCTGCGTCCGGCCTACGCGTCCCCGCAGATCCCCCTGAGGATGCGCATCGCCCTCTACCAGACGTACGTACGGTCCCGCCTTACGTATGCGGCACCCGCGTGGCACCACTTGCTCTCTGCACCCCAGTAAGGGTTGTTGCAGAGAGCCCAAAACCGGGTGCTGCGCCGAATTGCGGACGCGCCGTGGTACGTCCGCAATTCGGCGCAGCACCCGGTTTTGGGCTCTCTGCAACAACCCTTTCTGGGACGGACGCGATTGCGAGACGACGACGGATTGCGGACGCGCCGTGGTACGTCCGCAACACCACCATTGCGAGGGACCTCAGGGTGGAGAGCGTGGAGGCCTTTGTGGCCCAGCTCTCTGCGAAGCTGTTCGCGCGAGCGGATGCCTCGCGCCTGTTCGAGTTGACCGACCTGGCGCCGTGGCATGCCCGCCCGCCCGACCGCCACCGCCTGCCAAGAGATGCCGTCCCACCAGAGGACCCAGCGGAGCCACGCAGCCCGCCCCGCCGCCCCCGAAGAGGAGGAGCCCTGACGCACTGATGTGCCACACCCTAGCGCAATGATGCGCCCCACCGACCGCGGGATCGTATCCCCCCCCACCCTTCCTTACACCGGCAAACCAGATGCCGGTGTAATTATCGTCTCGACTCGCCCGGAGTATGACGAGGGGCAGCCCTATTGCCCTATTGCCTCTTTTTCCTTTCCCCCCGACACTAAAAGTCTGGGACCCGGGAACACCTCCCCCCCCCTCCTTTCCCAGGTCGGTTGTGTCCGTGGTCGGCAGAATCGACGCGTGCGGGAGTGGACCCATACACGTCGCTTGTGTCGACCGCAGGTCTTGGCCGCCCGCGGCCCTCGTCACCATCGTCATTCCCTTGACACCTCGGGTTTCCCCTGCGTTGTGCCGCAGGGGTCTTCCCTTAAAATATCGACATTATGCGTCCAGTATTAGTACTGGGTGCGTCATCCCACCCCAAGTAGAGGGGCTCTGCCCCTGATTTTGGTTCCCCGCCCAAGGCCTTTTTCAGGGCCCCGGCGCGAGAAGACGTCTCCGGTTGTCACCAACACTGATATTTCTAAAGTAATTAATATTACGTATATCTATTTGATTTTAATATGAAGTGAAATTAATGATACTGCCGCTTCTTCGACAAATCCAAGGTATAAAAAAGAATCGAAGTTGAATTTAACCGAAATTTAAAACGAAAAGAGATCTTTAAAATAATAAAATATGTATTATGTTATCTTAAACATCAAACGCACGTATTCGTTTCAAAGGCGAAAATGTACAAAAAAGGACACATACCTACCTACTGTAGAAACGCGAAATAGATGTAGTATCTATGTATAAAACACTTTTTTTAAACTTCTAATATCGCTCGTTAGCTTACATATTTTCAGAAGAGCAGTTAAACTGACGCTGATGATGGAAAACTTTCTAAGCACGTCATCTGGCATCTGGCTCATATTAGGCACAAGGGTTGAATGAGTGATTAGATAAACATGGTGACATGACATGATGGAGCGAGACCCACTCGTTACTAACTATCGATCAGCTGCAACGCTCGTGATTAAGCGTATTTCAGCCTATTATGAGTATACCCTAAGGAAATTCCGTTTTGTAATATTACTTCGGAGAACCTTGATATTGGGGTTCTATCATCATGATCATCATTATCGCCCACCGATATCCAATGTCCACTGACTACTTGCATATTTGGGGAGATCGTAATATGCAAGCATATACTTTAGTTTTGTTTTATTGCCTAACATCACATTACATAATATTGTAGACATTAAGGAGCATTATAGCGATCGTACCAAAGTGTATAATATCTACTCGTAATGTGAAAAAATATCGATATAATGAATTATCGCTATATTTTTCAAAAGCGTATTTTCCAAGTTTTTGAAAAATAGGTAAATTTTTTCATAATAACAATAATATTTGCAATCTGGACCATTCCTTGTGAATTTCTTTACTTTCCTTGCAAATCAGCATAAAACTTCAAATAATTAATAAAGCCGCCAAAACGTGTTGTCATGACGTCACATTCTTGTTAAATCCTAGAATGCTTTCTTAAATAGTAACTTTGGTAATTTTACTATTTTAAAATGCCTTTTATATGGTGCTATAGTGTTATTATCGAAAAGAAATGCTGATAATCCGCACAAAACTTGCAAAAAACTTCGACTGATAAGTGACATACTTATATATATTTTTTAATGACGTATTTGATGGTAATGATGGTATTAGGGAAAAAAAAGAAGAATATGACGTCACGTTTGACGATTGTGCGTATTTAATCACGTGGTCGAACGTGAAAAATTTGTTATTTAATTTTTTATATTTTATAAAAATTATACATATTTCATAGTAAAGTGGTGGTTAAATTGGTTTTAAATAATGTTTAGTGATAAAATACTTAAGTCAATAGTTTAATGTATATTTTCACCATAGGATAATTGCCTATTCATATGAGTCAAACCATGTACATATGTATTTCCATTTAGCCCGTGACAAGTCTTTCTGTTACCCAAGTAAACTTCCAGTAGTGGAAATGTCAAAGAGCAATCGGCTATATTCTACGGCATTGTTGAAGACTGTTGAAAGTTCATGACCTGCTTCCAAATATATACATAATTTAACGGCTCAAACTTGAAACCATTATTGGAATCCTATTGATTTCTTCATTTATAGTTTTTGTCTCTAGTTATACCGGATGTTTGGAATATGGGTGCAAAGCTTTAACGCCTTGTTAGTATATCTATACTAACTAGACATTTAGAACATTTAGAACCGTATTTGACCATTCTTAGCGTTCGTGATGTAAGATTTTATTTTTTATCGAATTTTTACATTTTTTGTTGCAAAAACCCCAAATTCAATCAATCAAACCCAATCAATTGCAAATAATGGCCAATCTGGAAGATAATCGAATTATTTTTTGTTGTATTTGAATTAATTAATGTGTAAATAACCAAATAAGACTTGATGTACACATCTGTATCATGAGATAAATTTGTAACAGGGGTTTGAAGTTAATAATTTTTTGTGAATTTCGGAAATCTAATTTTTTGAGGCCATAAATAAAAAAACAGTAACTGGTTTATTTGTTCAAACATTTTGGAAAACATACCTAGTTATTACTCTTTCGATTGAGGTATCAACTACAAAGATCGCTCACCAATTACTGAAATTATGACCTACAAAGCAAAACTAGGCAGAAAATTAAAAAGTTTAGGCCAGTAGATTAAACGACATTCGCACTTTTGATAAATACTTTTTGTGTTGAAAATGATAACAAAGATTAATTTTGAGTGTAAGGAATCGCGGCGGACATTTTGAACACGAAAAATAAATGATAATTAAAAAAAATATTTTTTTATTATTTCTTTAAGTTAGTCCCTCAATTTACTTTGTAAGTCATAATTTCAAAAATTGGTAAGATATCTTTGTAGTTGATACCTCAAAAGAAAGAATAATAACCACGAATGTTTTTAAAAATGTTTGAACAAAAAAAACAGTTTCCGTTTTTTTTTATTTGTGGCCTCAAAAAATTTGATTTCCGAAATCTACAAAAAATTATTAACTTCAAACCCCTGTTACAAATTTATCTCATGATACAGATATGTACATCAAGTTACTACAAGGTACTTATTTGGTTGTTTACACATTACTTAATTCAAATACAATAAAAAATAATTGGATTATCTTCCAGATTGGCCATCATTGGCAATTAATTGCGAAATTTTGGGTTTTTTCAACAGATTTTTTAAAAATTCGTTAAAAATAAAATCGCACGTCACGAACGCTAACAATGGTCAAATACGGTTCTAAATGGTCTATACTAACAAGGTGTTAAAGCTTTGCACCCATCTTCCAAACATCCTGTATATTATATGGAGAAAATCTGGAACAACCTTCTACCGCCGGAGTTGCGTGCTCTGAAAACAATACATTACTTTAAATTAAAATTTAAATCTCTTTTGCTACGAGAACAACTTTCCCCTATATAATTTTTATTTTTATTTAATGTTATTATTATTATTAGTGTTATTCTATATTTTTTTATCCTTTAATTAATTAAATTCCTAATATTATTATGACATAACCTAATTTTAATATATATTATAATTATTTAATGATATACTTAATTTACTATATTACTTAACTGTGACGTTACTTACCGTTCGGGTACGAGCCGACGCATGGCGGTTTGCAGGGAGCCTGTAGTCGCCTTAAAAGTCAGGTACCTACATCTCAATTGTCATTAATGTACGACCTATGTAGAACACACCTAAAATATAAATATATACTATTATTTTATGTAGTCTAATTATGCACAATATTGATAAAGATCACAACTAAATGTATAACAAATACTTACTATTTCATCCTTTTACAGCGCTAGTATAATATATATGTAATATAGATTGTACATTTTCTGTTTGTATTGTTTATCTCGTGATAGTTGCTATGAACAAGTGTGTCGTATAGCCACGCGGGGTCTGCCCCTTGCAACTCAACTATAGTTTATGGGACCACGGAGGTGTGTGAGGGGAGTGCGAAGGGCGCGGGCTGCGTGATCGCTGCATTGTCCATAGCAATGAATCACACTGTTATCTATTGTATTTTGTAACCCATAATATATATTATTATTATCATTATCTCGTTAATCGTTTATGTATATATGTAACCGTTTATTTGCTGTTGCTGAGTGTATTAAATCTGTCCGTCAAACGACAACAATATGGAACCGCATAATACCAGGCACTGTGGTGCTATGCCGCAGTGATACGCCTTAGCGGTCTCCTTTTTGACAGTTAGGCATTACACTACCTACCTTCCTATCCGTAATAGTATCTATTGCGTACCTATTCCCATGGTAGTTGGTAAATGGTAATTTTTATGTTTTCAGTTGTTTTTCTGTCCTGTTTTTATGAGTTTTGTATGTAAATCTTTGTTTTATTTTTGGTGTAATGTCTCATTGTGTCAAATAAATGTTTATTATTATTATTATTATTAAAATATTTGTTTGTATAATATTCTTTTTCAAAATCGATTAGGCTTCGATACTAGCCCGACTTTATTAAAAGCACTATTGGCACAGATATAGAGAAGACCACGGGGAAGGATGCGGGTTAACGTTCCTTTTGCGTGTATATAATCGCGGGCAACATGTAGTTTATATTAAAAGTTGATCATACAAAAGGGCTCCGTGGCCTAGTGGGTAGACCGTTCGACTCGCACTCGAGAAAGTGCAGGTTCGATTCCCAGGTTGTATGTTGTATCGTGTACCGATAAGACTTTTTCAGGTCTCAAGTATATTATACGGACGCTCCAACGGTGAAGGAAAATATCGTGAGGAAACCAGCACATGGTCATTCCACCAGTCATTCCTCTGGACTAGGCTGACTGTGTCGTGAGAATGCCGTATGTGCTTGGGCAACCATACGACATTGAAAAAAAACCGACTGTCCCAGGCACTACAGTATTTCAAGTGTGGGTACTTCGCTCGGAGAATACTGTATAAATCATCCAATAACGGATGAAAAGGCCTAAGTTTTTTGATCAAGCAATTAATCTTATGGACAACCTGCAAAGGTCAGTGCGATATGGCGGTTGTTGGGCGTAGAACGGCCTGATGTCCGGCTTCTGACGCTTTTTATCGGTAGTTTATCTATTCAATTGCGATTTTCATTGGGTATTACTAATATAATATGTCTATATAATATAATATATATGTAATAATATCTTTTGGTAAGATTGTGTAATCTTGCCTAAAGTAACAAACGGAATTTTTAATAAGTGTAAATTATGTAAAGAGAAAAGAATATACTTATAACACTTTCTATTTATCTCTTACTTGGAACGAACATTTGAAGATGAAAGACATTCCTTTCTTGAATTAAGAAAGTAATTTCATAGTCATTTTATGTCTCCGCTAAAAAAGTACAGTCTTGTTTACTGTTTTATTTATTGCTCCATGTATTACGTTTATCCATACCATTTTATTGTTATTAAATTCAAACTTAATTTTTTTATGCTTGGAATATCAAAGAGATTATATTCAAAGTGATAATACAATACATTTTATTTATGACTGTTGATTTTCATTTGTATAATAAAAACCAAATAGTTGTTGCACTATCTATCATTGCTCAAAAATAAATTACTCTTATTTACTACACACTTGTAATTTGCATGTTTTGTAACAAAAACAGTTGGACGAGGCTTTAAAAAAGTCCGCGTTGATTTTTTAGTAATTAACATAAGAAAATTAATTAATCCAACTTAATTAGAACCTACTTAGATTAAAACGGAAGCCATAGATCAAATTCCAGTAAATTAAAATTTGTGTAATCGCTTTAGTCTATTTAATCTTGTTCGAAAGCTTACAACCGACTTTTTTAATTTAGCATGCATTGCTGTCTGCTAATCTATAATTTGAATAAGAGCTTAGTCACCACTCATCATCATCATCATCATGATTGACGACAAAATTTTCCACATCTAGTGGAGCACGGTATGGGCGCATTTGTATCCACACAATATTTTGATAATATTAATATATCAGACGTAATTATTATTAATCACAGTCCCCGTGGTGTAGTGGTTAGAGCTTGGCTCTCGACTCGGGGGTAGTGGGTTCGATTCCCGCATTGGAACAACAAAAAATGTTATTTCTAAGTTTGGTTAGGACAATGCAGGCTGATCACCTGATTGTCTGACAAGAAAGATGATCCATATGTCGGATGTGCATGTCGTGTCGGTTATCAGTCCCACTGGTTTACGAGAGTAAAGGGCAGACGCACACACTTGGGCAGTATAAAATAACTCCTGGCCCGGTTTCAATGAATCCGGCCACCGTCACCGAAATCGGTGTAGGGAGCTATTATTATTAATCAATGAGCATTATATTTTACACCTCTAGGTAATACAGATCAGCGTCACATAATTTTATAATAATAATTAATAACAAAATAGTAATTGTCACTATATGACTTCATTCGCGCAGAATGTGTTTAGAGAATGTCGTACCACAGAAATATACCATTTAAATGAAATGTATTCATCTGAATTACTTTAAACTATGTAATTTGGAATTAGAAAGGATATAGGATGGATATAGGATATGGATATGGATATAGGATATATGATGCCTCCCTCTAGGTGGACCGATGACCTTATGAAAGTCGCGGGCCGCCGTTGGTTGCGGGTGGCCGCAGGCAGGACCGTTCGTTGTGGAAATCTTTGGGGGAGGCCTATGTCCAGCAGTGGACGTCCTATGGCTGTTAATGATGATGATGATGATGATGTAATTTGATCTTATAATAAAATATTTGCTGATGTTTAAGTGCGCCGCATAAAAAACTAATTTAAAACCTGTGTTCGTGAGATACGATGGCACAGACAGATAAGTGCCGACACACGTTACCCTTTTCAAAAAACTTTGAGGGTTATGCACATCGGGTACAACGAACTACACGCCGACAAAACTGTTGGCAGTGTCTACTATCTAGTAATTAAATTAACTTAAAGCTTGTGTTTTAAATTGCACTCGTCATCATCAAAATTTCTGCTGAGCAGACTTTCTGTTTTTCCGAATTCCTGCTTGGCGAAATTTCTGCTCGCCAACATTTTTTACTATGCAGAATCTCTGTTGAGCAGAATTCCCGCGACCGTAATCGCGCACTTATAAGTTATTAGAGGTCACCCTGTGGCCGAAATTCGATCATAATTTATGTTTTAATTTTAAAGTTTCAACTTTTATAGGTTTCTTTTGCCTCTTAGATACGCAATAAAAATATGTAAAAATTGTGAAAGAAAGATTGACGCTTATTGACAATAGGGATCACATTTTCATAAATTAAATTTTGAAATTGTTGATTAAAGGTACATAAATCTAAAAGAAATGGGTATTTTGTTTGACGCGATGAAAAAATATAAGCGAATAAAAAAAATTGCCCCTCTCTTTCTCGCAAAACGATTTGTTACGTCACAAGCTGCTACCGCCATACATTGTTGTATGTATGGCGGGAGCAACTCGTGGCCGATATATCGCTCTCTTTCATATTGTAATTTTAAATTGTTTGTATCTTCGTTATTTTTTAAGATATAGGAAAATGGGTTCTAGATTGTTTATTAACATGTTGTCTAACATCGATTAGACGAAAAGGCAATTTTTTAGACAACATGCCTATTGTGTCAAACCTACTGTAATATATACAAAAATGCTAGTACGAGTGAGATAGTGTGTGTTGTTGTTATTTTTATAAATTTAATGTATTTCTGAGCATTATTTTAAAAAATATTAGCTTTTGGCAGGCCTTCCCCCACTTAAACTTTAAATTTTAATTTCATACTCATCCGTATGTACAATTTTCGTAAATCCGTACTTGAACTTTTTGCTTCACGTATTAATAATATAATAATAATTGAGTTATTATACTCTCCATACATACATAATTATGTATGTAGACCAACTCCAAACAAATTAATCCCCACTGGTGTTTCATTTCATTTACTTTCACTAACTCAATTATTATTATATTATTAATACGTGAAGCAAAAAATTGGAGAGCCATCCCTTAAATATAAAACTATTAATATTTTATGATGGCAAAACCAAAACCTATATTCACTATCTATCATTAATTAGCATACCATAATTATACGTTAGACGTGCGGACAGACATATATACAGACAGAGGAACGGACAGAGTGATCTATAAGAGTTCCTTGTAGTACGGTGAAACCCAACAAACGACGATTTTTAAGTTATAATGTTTAAATATATAAAGCTACCCGAATTCCAATATTCACGTCATCCGGCAAGTACTGAGCCACAAATAAAAATAACTGATCGGTCGGTTAGGCTCCTTGTCACGTCTACGTGGCGTCTCTAGAAAGACGTGACCAATTTTTATCTACGCTGAAATCTGCATACACACCTACGTGAATTTTTCACAAAATGTATGTCCAATTACAATAGGAAGTAAAACCTGGGAGACCGAGCTTTGCTCGGAGTTCTAGTACGTACATAGTACGGAAAAAATAACCATATATGTCGATAGGAATTTTAAAATATCACAATAATATTAGTCTGACCGTGACTCGAACCCAAGCTAAATAGCTTTAATCTTATTACGCAACGAAAGATAAAATATATAAAAACTCCACAATGCACGGTTTCCTGGAATAAAGCTTTCACACTATTCACACTACGTTAAACTATTGTACTACATAGTATAGCAAAGAAGGACCTAATGCTATACTATATAGCATGGCGTTCACATTACGCGATATTATCGCAAGCATTTACAGTATATAGCAAGAAAAGTTGACCGCGGTCTTTGAAGAGTGTGCACAGTTGCACAGTACACAACACGATCGACACAATGGATTTAATACTGTATAGTTTTGAAAGTTCATCGACCGATGATGACAATGCGGAATTAGGCACTATCTTGTCATAGCTACGAAAGAAGAAAAATGCCAGACCCTGGATCTACAATAGAGAAAAACTACAACCAAAACATTCATTTGGCGCCAGCGCAAGCTGTCTCAGGCACAGGATCTTATCCAGACGTGCTGTGTCGTTGCGCTTGCCGCAAGCGAAACGAGCGACACAGGGAGGGAGGAGGAATTGGGCGGCGCGCGATATAGCACAGCATGAACTCAGCGTATCGCACTATACGTATTTATAGCGTATAGTAAGCCAATAATATATAGTACAGTACAGTGTGAACGTGTCCATAACAATGTATGGTGAGCGATATTGTTGTGCTATGAGCTATTATATTATAACGTAGTCTGAAAGCCGCTTAAGAATAATGGAAATTAATTTTCATGGAGATTGTTGAAGCCGATTCCGATATTCTGATTTTATGTTTATATACAAGAAATGCTCGTTTAAAGTATAAATAAAATAACATAGGTACTTAGCCACTCCCTAGCTTAAAATACGTTCAAAAACACATAAAGTAGAAATAAGTAAAATATTATCAACGTGTTCTCTGATACACAGAAGGTATCTTAAACTAACTAAAAAGTATAAATTTATGGTTGAACGCAAGTTTTTTCTAGTTTCATCATCTATGCTTTTTCTAAGCAATTCAAGTTTTGGGAAAACAATCTTCTACTAGTACTAATAATATTGTTTCTTATCTCTTTTAACTACCTTATTGGGATTTTGTATACTAAATTTATATAAATCTATAAAATTAAATAAGTCTGCGAGAATTAATTCTGACAGAACTAAATGAAAATGCAAGCAACGAAGATACTGAGCTGAACGGCTGCATCAAGCTCACAGAAATCCAAATTGAAATTTCTGAGGAAGTGATCCCAACCGTTCATGTTTGAGACCGAAACGCTTTCCTAAAACCGAATAAATAATTAAGCGTGGTAAAGCTATGCTTTGCCAGGAAAGGATAGGCTCTACCGAAAAGACATTCCACCACAGAAAACCAGCGTGAAAAAATGCTTGCATTTTGTTTCGTCAAGTGAGCGTTCGCCTAAAAGGTGTCGGTGGAAATCGCTTACCATCAGGCGATCCAATAGCTCATTTTCCGGTGTTGTAGCTAAATAAAAAGCTTAAGATGGTTCTTAACCCTCATATCAGCAATTTCTTCGGCATTTCATTGGATGTAGTAAATAGCAATCATATGTTTGTTGCACAGAGTTCCAGCGGTAATAGTTCAGGCGATAAGAAGCAACTCGAGCATTTTTGCACGCCATTTTAACTGCCATTACCTGCATGCTTAGCATAACCACCGTAGAAATGGTTTCTTTCTACGGAAGAATAGGCAAAATGACTGGCTGAAATGAAATGAAATGGCTTTGTCAAACTAAGCAAAGCTGTCATTTCGTCCATATTATCTACCAGTATGTCTGTTCTTGTGCAGAAAAAACGAATTTCTTTGGTGGTCATGCTAAACGTGCTGTTTGTTTAACTGTTGTGCAAAAAAGCGATCCTTTATCACCTTTTTTTAATCTATTTTTTGGAGTTAAAACATTAGAAGAGTGTATGCTTGGTACTACATAGTTAAATACCTCTCCTTTTACTTATCACCTTACCACCTCTTTTTAAGTATTTCACGCAACGCAACCGATAAGTTTTTATAGATATGATATGATAATAAAAATCCATTTTGTGAAGAAATAAAATTAAGCATTACTCGAACTACGCCCGCCGCCATCCATAATTTCTGGAATTTCATGATTGCTTTTTATTAAATTAAATAGAAAAAACTATAAGACATGCTTTCATAGTTCGTCTACAATTCAAAGGGCACATAATTGCGAATTCGCATCGTATTGCAAATATCTGCAAGCTCGTATATGGGCTCTAGTATATGGGCTCCGCTAAGCTTGCGGATGCGATTCGTGCGATTTCACAATACGGTATTTTCCTGTGTTTTTTTTATTACATAAATGAATAGTGTTCTGAAAAATAAGACAGTTCATAAAAAGAATAGCATACTGAAAATCAATATTTTCAAAGATATTGCGGATTGTTTGAAGCACTTTTGTGAGTCTCGTGAAAACGCCCCATATAAAAGTCGTAGTCGTTGCCGTCACACGCTAGTAATGATGCTACGAAATGTATGGCCATATGCACAAAATTTCTGATATATCGTTATTTTGCGCGTTTATGTTGATACATGCTATAGTAAATCATTTTGTATTTGATGTAAGTAAACTAATTATGTAGGTTTTATACGCTAATGTTTTAAAAAATATTTTAACTTTTGACTTGTGACTTCGAAATGCATATAATTACAAAACTACACATAAAATCCTAATTATTTTTACTTTTATCAAGTTGTAATACTTAGTTATTTCTTAATTTATTTTAAAAGACTCAATTTTTAGATGTAGGAAAATACACAGCCCAAAAGGCTGAAATGTTATTAAAATACTTACACTCGGGAAGTAAAACTATCCTAGCAAAATTGCCGTTTTGATACATAATATTATCTATTATAATAATTAATGGCAAACATTGACACGGCAAGTATTCTAATAAAGTTAATAAAGTATTAAATAGTTTCTATACTAAAGTTATGAAATATTGCGTAATCTCATTTCTGTCGTTTTCTTATGCCTGTAAGTGTTTAAAATAGAAGTTTGAGACTAAAATAAAGCTATAAGAATTGAATCGAAATTAATGAAAGATTTTGCTCTATGAGTGAATCGACAATGGCTTTTCAAATGGCAACTTTGACGGGAAAGTCTGCTAAGACTTTCCTTTACTTTGTAAGGAAATTGGTTTCTTACTAATAACTTAGAGCTCGAGTTGTTGCTAAGTTGTATTTATTTCCAATGGAAAATCTTTTGGCCAATAATAGCGATTATTTCACCGAAACTGGTTTAAATTACAATTTTGTGTGGAAAAAATAAAGTTCAAAATATAGCTAAACATTTTCACTTAAAAAGGACACTGGGAATTTCGTATTTAGTACGGCGACGAAAGACAAAATTAGGCTAGAAGTAAGCGTAATAACACCTTGATTACAACGACACAGGTCGCAAATCTGCAGGAGGAGGGGCAAATTCTCATACATTTTAACACATTTCAACGAATATTCAAATAAAATATTATTAACAATATTGATTAATATATATTGATTATCTCCATGGATCTGAATTAAAATAATTACAGGAAATGAAATGTGAATGAAAATTTTACAATCTAATAGAATTTGAGTTTGTGGTCGATACTTCTTCACAACAGCGGGTCATAAACGCCCAACGTCTCTATAATGGTTTAGGTATTTCAAAGCTGAGTAGTAACAATAAAATTAATTAAACAATTAAATCCTTCCGAAATCATATTCGAACAAAACATTCAATCGGCTATTACGTTTTGAATGGAAGTAATTTAATTAATAATATAGATATTATAAAAATTACTAACTGATTCTTAGGAAATTACGAAGTGTTTACGAAGTGTTGAAGTTAGTGTGTAATTCGGGGAGGATTATATTTAAATAATAGAATAAGTACGCGGGTAATTCTCACAAAATGTAAAATTGCTCAGATTTTTTCACAACTACACTTACCCTACCTACACATATTTAAGGGCCGACGCAGACATCGGCCCGAATTGATCGACTTGTTCGATCAGAGCCTTTAGCCAAGTCGCATAATATTGTGTTTCGATGATTATGTACGTCAAATCCCACACATTTTTGCTATAGAACTTCGTCGTTGTAATTAGCGAATGCAACTTGGCTTAGGTTAAGCCAAGCCATGAGCCATGATGTTTTCCTTAATTACGGTAACGAAGTTAGAAATTAAAAATGTATGGTATTGACGTATCGCGGGTTGCGCGCTATGTTACTTAGCGAACGTTATGTCAATCCCATATATTTTCAATTTCGAAGATCGTCATTGTAAATAACGTTATCATGAAATCGCACCTAAGTAAATACATTATTTAAGTAACGCTGAAGACCACATTATAAGAATTACGTCACTTTGTATTCCATAACCCAGAGATTTGCCAGTACACAGAATAACCATTTTTAATTCCACTTATTATTTTTGATGGTGAAAGATCGCCTAACGAGCAAATTGTTCCGTCAACGACACGACACGATCCGCCCGTGGACACCACAGGAGTTAAGTTTGTTGTAAGATCAAAATTAGCCAAATCGGTCCAGCCTTTCTTAAATTTTAGCGAGACAAAGAAACTGCAATCCATTTTTGTATATGAGAGAAGAAGAAGAAGATTTTTATACCTAACAAAATTAGAAGATAAATATCAACAGAAAGTAGTATGCGCTATAAATCGCATAGTTATAATATGATTAAAATTATTATTCTTATTATATATGTTTAGTCTCTATAGACTTAAATTGATAAAAAGTAATGTGTGAAAAACAATGCATAATTTTTGTCAACGACTCGTAATAATTGATCCGACTGATGATGCGATTTACCCGTCATCCGTCATCCGTCATCATATTAGTGTTACCTGCAACAAAATAATAACTACTCGATTATTGAATCCACCTTTTACATAATAGTATATGTATAATATAAATTATTAACGAAATCTGTTCGATGCATTCACATTTTCAATCTATACTAATATTATAAGGAGGAAAAATTTGTTTGTTTGTTTGCATTGAATAGGCTCCGAAACCTCTAGGTCGATTTTGATGAAAATTGGCACAGATATAGAGTAGGGACATAGGCTACTTTTATTGTGAAAAAGAAGGGTTCCCGTGGGATATTGCATTTACGCGGGCGGAACCGCGGGCTACATGTACTAAATTATATTTTAGAATCAATATGCGGCAGTTTGAAGTCTAGATAATATTATTTTGATAGTATTCATCACAATTTATATTCATAATATTATTTTATAAAGACGTATAAACCTTTACGAAAATTTTTCAATGATGTCTTTATTTGGTGCTTTAACGAAGTACGAAAAAATGTCTAACTAGATGTTGCCCGTGACTTTGTGTACCCAAAAGAAAATTCCCGGGAATCGTACATTTAACTGCGATAAAAAGTAGCCAATGTCCACTCTATATATGTACCAAATTTCATCAAATTAGTAGGCCAGTAATTTCGGAGCCTATTGAATGCAAACAAAGATACAAACAATAAAATATTTTATATTATTAGTTATATTATATTATATTATATTATATTATATTATATTATATTATATTATATTATATTATATTATATTATATTATATTATATTATATTATATTATATTATATTATATTATATTATATTATATTATATTATATTATATTATATTATATTATATTATATTATATTATATTATATTATATTATATTATATTATATTATATTATAGATAATATTTTTAAATGATAGAAAGGACTTTCACGTTGAACGTTTTCAGCAGGAAAAGCCAACCTTTTCGTACATTAATTGAAATGTAAAAGACAAATCCTGGGCTTAGCTGACAAATTAGATTTGTATTCGTAACTAAAACGAATCGAACCTCGCTGCCAGGTTTGCAGCATTACGAATGGAGGATTGGACATTCGTAGGATTTTAAGGGATTGCGGAATATTTGCTTTAATGTAGCAGCTTTTCAATTTGTTACTTTTTTTAAGTTAACAATATTAGATAGATTTATAATTTGATGACGTAGCTGAATTAGATACTTTAGCTAAAATATGAATGTACCTTTGTACCTAGCTTTTGCCCACCGCTCCGCCTGTGTAAGTACAGTATCCCATGGGAACAGTACACTTTTTAGAGACAAAAAGGAGCCTATGTGTTAATCCAAAGCTGAACCTACTATCATACCAAATTTCTTCAAAATCCGTTTAGTAGTTTTTGCGTAAAAGAGTAACAAACATCCATTCATCCATTCATCTATCCATCCATCCATTCATACTCACAAATTTTCACATTTATAATAGTAATAGTAGGATGGAAAGTAGGATGGCAAATAGTGAGTAATTATCAACAACAATCAAAGCATCAACTTTAGCTACGTTTCGACTCGTTCAATCTTAAAAGGTCACTTCCTTCTTCTTTCTTATAATGTCATAGAAATATAAAAGGGGTTTTATTATTTTATAACGGAAGCGATTGTTCCCCAAGCTGTTAACTTTTATTGTGAGACGTTTGTTACATCCCTGAGGCTTGACACGCAGGAAATACCCAACAAACCCATTATTGCACCAATAACAGTAATTTTTTATACCTCATTTCGATCGATTATAGCTCAATGTAGGGTAAAGAGATACAACTACAATAAATATTGTAATGCTTTCAACATTATAACAACTACGATTAGGATCTACGAGACTACCACGTTTCTAGATATAAATCTCATACGACCTTGACCCAAAATCTGTACTTTATCAGTACAATGAAAATACTTATTATTTATAATACCATAAAAAACATATTTCTCTTTTGAAGGAGATTATAATAAGCAATTTCAAACGCAAAACCAAAATAATAGAGTTTCTGAAAATCGCACAAAAATAGATATATAATAAACATATATTTTTGTGCGATTTTCAGAACGAGAGTTCAACAAAATACGATTTTTCTGTTTTATTCAATTGTTCGGATATTGGATCAAACTATTCGCACGTGTGTGTCAAGCATTATTGTGTTATATTTGAATATATATTGGGCTGAAAAATAATTGATTGCTAGTTTAACGTTAAGTACCCGGGAGACCGAGCTTAGCGCGGTGTTTTAGTAGAACTATAAAATAATAAAAATAAATAAAAAAAATATAAAAGGAAAAGAAATAATCAGAATCACAAAAATATTTATCTTACTAGGATCCGAACTAACCACATTCCGATTTTCCAAATATTGCAAAAATTACACGAAGGTACGCATACCAAGCTGCCAATCAGACTGACGTAAGAGAGTCGAAATTATTGACATATCATTGCACGACGAAATAAAAAAAACATATATTGCTTAAAAATGCGCAGTTTTTTGCGCAGTAAGACCTAGCTCAATCGATTTTTCTCCCCCAAAACTCCCCGCATTCTAAATTCCATGGTAATACTTGTAGCCGTTGTCGAGATACCGATTATAATATATTATATTATATACAAGGAGATGTCCTTTAAAGTATTACATTAAAACATCAAACTTCGAACTTTATTATTAATGTGAGCAGTTATTATTCATAAAGTATTATGTTGTAATAAATTAACTTTACGATTGTAATTTATTTGTACGCCTATTGAGTCACCGCCTTTAACAAGGTTACTTTCGAAACTATCTCTTAATATTATACTTCACTACTCTTGAAAATAAACTTCATTGTATTTTTGTTATAATATGAATGTAGTAGGGAGTAGTAAGGAAAATTCTAGATCCTATTCTCATACATGAGAATAGGTTGTGAGCTATTTTTGAACCCCTAAGTGACAACGGTGGTAGGTAGTAATTTATTTTTTCCAGATCATAGATGTAACATAATGTCCGTTGCGTCAGCTAGCAATTTATAAATTTATTGATGGACGCTCAATCGGTGAAGAAAATCGCGACAACGTGGTGTTGTGACATTCAGACATCACAACTTCTCCGCGTTACCGCGTCAGTCATGATAATACTGATGAATGAAAAGAGAAACACTAAAATAAAACTATCATTTTAATTCTACATGAAGTTAACATGATGAGAGAGGCTGAAAACATATTGCCTAATTGTTCGCCACAAGCACAAAAGTCGAAAATGCTTAAAGAATATCTTTGTTGCACTTTAGGAGATAGGTTCTATTGTTTTAAAAAGTAATCTTAGTACAGAATGTTTCACAAAAGAATGAATGCAGAACAGTAAAAGCCAGTATTATGGAGCCTCTCACCTCGCCGAGCAAAAATGTTTACGGCCCTTAAAAGCCTGCGTATTTTGCATGTGCCTCGCGTGAAAATGTCATTGTAACCGAAACGTAATATAGCTTAAAAGGGGCGTTAGCGAGTTTTTGTGAGTATCATTGTATCAAAACTAGTCTATGCCCTGTGGCTTTTATTTCTCCCGCGTTTTGGGATATCTTTAAACAAGTGTTTTTATTTAATTTAATAAAAAAAAACTACAGGCTTAATTTTAATAAACTTCTTAGATACATAACAATAGTTATGCTCAGGATATTTTTTTGAATTTCCCACAATTATTTTATAATAATATTAGCTGGTGCCCGCAACTTCGTTTTCATAGAACTAACGGAAACGGAACCCTATTTTTTAAACGGAACCCTAAAATAAAAGTAGCCTATGTTAAACCTTATAACATCAGCTATCTGCCAGTGAAAGTGCCGTGAAAATCGGTCCAGCCGTTTCAGAGATTAGCCGGAACAAACAGACAGACAGACAGACAGATAGATGGACATTTTAAAAATTGATATTTTATTGTAAGTACCGAATATTCATTAATATGCATTAACTGAAAAGCTGTTAATTTAAAATAACAAAGAGACTATTCAATTTTATTTATCTATATAGCTATACTGGATAACGAAGTTCATCACGGTTCTGCCAAAGAATATAATATATTACTACCGTAAAGAACCGTCATTCGATAGACTTACACGATTGACAACTCGCAGCTATGTATTTATGTGTGCGTGGAGCGTGAGTTTTTTTCAGCCAGGACTTTCTTTCACGGGGCTGGTCGCTGGTCGTTTCGTGCTTGGACATAATTGATAATATAATTTCATAATGTTTTTGATATAGATTTGTCTGGCGAGACGTTTAAAATTATTTCGGTATCAACCTTAGGCTATATGTCTGACATTCGCCGGTGCTCGAGCTGTCATTTGTACAGAGTGTCGCCCATGTAGTTTTGGTAAACTAAAATCAAGAGGTCACTTTCGTTCCCTTGCCCTTTTGATGTGATTGTTTTTTTTCCATTTTAATGAGTGTTCGGGTTAGATAATTTGTAGAAGAACGTGTGGTAGCATAGCCAGCGTAGAGAACCAAAAAACGCTGTATCGAGGCCACAACACTACGTTGCGACGACGCATCGCCAAAAACCACGTCGCATTGTAATACAATTTACAATAATTGTACGATGACGTTTGTGCGATGCGTCGTCGCAACGCAGTACACAATAATTGCATGTTGCACGTCTGTCAGGGGTAGGTAATGTGGAATTTACATGGGTCGATTTTCGCCGTGCAGCGAATCGTCTTGTCATTGTTGTTTGCACAATTATTGCCCCGCGATCGAATTTACACGCGCGGGAAAAATTGACCCATGTAAATCCACCATTACGGATCTTAGAGGCGGATTAAAGAGAGCGTTAAAACAACTAATTAATTTCGAAATTCACCTAACATTGTAAATATGAAAATGTGCACGGAACACTGAAACGTCGCAATCGACAAAGCAATCTTTTCGATAGTAATAAATCTTTTCACAAACTTATTTCACACTTTCTCAAAGTGTTTTAATCAAAGTCACCTCGCTGTACTTTGTTCATGAAGTGCTAAAGTCATAGCTGAGCAGAAAAACATTTCAATACCCATAATTTAAACTATAACATTTATGGTCTATAAAACGGGTTAATCGTGAAACTTTGTAAAGCTTCAGGGAAGAATTTAAATTGTTACAAAAGTGTTTATTTGTTTGAGCAATCTTATGTTCAGACATAAAATTCATCTGATCAATTCAAATTCAAAAAGTTTTATATTCTGGCTTAAGTTAATAATTAATAAAAGGTTAATAATACTTTGCTTTTTTTTTTTTTTTCGAACGGGTCTATGCTAAGGGTCGGGTTAAGACTGCTGTAGCTAAGTCGGACTATAACTAGCCTGGTGGCTAGTTTGTTTGGTAGTAGTCGAAGGGAGGGTTTGACCCTCCCTAACATCACCCGGGTGATGTTCAAACCGGATATTGGGGACAGCTACGGATTAAGAGCTATTATTATGACAGGGGAGACGCGGGTCTCTCCTGCTAAGGGGTCCGACCCCTTCCTCACTCGCTGATGAGTGAGGTTGCTCGCGCGCGGTAGCGGAAACTAGCGGCGTGCGAGTTATCGCGATAGAGGAGCTCTCGTTTTTGTCGATAACGGTACTGAGAGGGCCGTCCCTCTCCCCTTCCGCGTACGGTCGGGATGACTCGCGCGCGTACGTCCTAATGTCGATGAGGTTCGCGGTATTGGTAGAGCTCTCTATATCAATATCGCGGTCGCGGACACTATTATGGTGTGTACCTAGACTACCAGGATACGAACTCGAACTCGGGTTCGGGTCCGGTCCCGTATTAGGGTCGGTCTGTACGTCTGTACGTGTTGTCGTGTCGGATGTGGGACCTCGGGGTAGGCGCCGGCGTCGACCCCGGTGCGATGCTAGCGTCGCGGGTGCGTGTGGTTTGTGTTTACGTAACTGTACACAGTACGTTACGTATTTTGTGATCGGGTCAACGGGATCGGCTAAGATATGCTTAGGCCGTTTGTGCGGGTGTCGGAAAGTCTGTGCGTCGTGGTTATAGTCCAGTGCCTTATTGATAAGGGGGTTTGGGTGATTTTTTCCTTTATCAAAGGATCTCTCTACGAGTTCCTTGATATAGGCTTTAATAGTGACGAGTTCGCAGTCCCTATGCAAGTCGATGTTACGCATGTACCAGGGGGCGCCTGTTGCCATGCGTAGAAACCGGTTCTGGACTCTTTGCAAACGGTCCATTTGAGACTCGCTTATCTGTGCGAAAGAGACGCACGCATAAGTGAGTATCGTTCTAATGCAAACCTTATATAATGTAAGCTTATGTCTTAAGGACATTTTGCTTCGCGAATTAAGTAGCGGATATAATTTGTAGAGTACAAATTTCGCTTTGCGTAATGTGTTACTGATGTGACTCGAAAAAGTCATCGACTTGCCTAGTACTACGCCTAAATATTTGACCTGAGAGACCTCAGGGATAATGTTGTCGTGCAGGCTAATAGGGCTCATTACTTTACGGGGGCAATTACGCCTCGCTGCCCTATTACTATTGAATTGAATGGCGTGACTTTTGTCGGGATTGACTTCTATTCTCCATTTGGAGAACCAATTACCGAGAGCGGCAACTGACTCCTGGAGGGCTTTAGATGCGGTACGGGCTCGTGTGTGGGAATAATATAGGGCTGTATCGTCCGCGAACATAGCTAATTGCACCTTAGCGTGTTTTGGGATGTCGCCAGTATACAGGTTATATAGGGAGGGCGAGAGGACCGAGCCCTGCGGTACTCCCGCCTCCATATATCTTGGTGACGACAGTGCGCCTTCTACGCGGAAATGAAATTTACGATTTTTTTAAAAACAACTAATTAGTAAAACGAGATAATCGGGTATTTCCATTTGATAGAGTTTGTATAACAGTCCGTTATGCCAAATTTTATCAAAAGCTTTTGCAATGTCAAAGAATACGGCGCATGTCGTCTTCCTGTCGTTTTTGCTAGATAATATGTACTCCGTTAAGCGGTGTACTTGAGCGGGACAGCTGTGCATTTCGCGGAAGGCAAACTGCTCGTCTGGAAGGAGTTTTTTATCGGTTATGACGTCATTAAGGCGCCTTTTAATAACTCTTTCGTAGACTTTACCAAGGGAGCTAATGAGACTTATTGGACGGTAGCTACCAGGCACCTTCCGGGGTTTCCCCGGTTTGTGGATACCTATGACAATAGCTACTTTCCAAATGTCTGGAAATGAACATCCTACTAAGAGGGCGTTAAAGATGTTCACTAGGAGTTGAATTAGCTCGGACGGTAACATTTTAAGTGTTTTGTTTGAAATACCGTCGAGGCCTGGGGCCTTTTTGGCATTCATACACTTAATAATGTCACTGACCTCCTCCGAGTCCACCATCCTCACCCTATCTAAATCAGGTGGCCTCGAGAGTCGGGTGTTGACCTCGCTATTTACTAAGCTAAGGTGCACGGGATCAATCGGGAGAGTACTCGGCCGGCACTGTTGTTCGAAATTATCAGCTAGGCACTCGGCCTTGTCAATGTCTTCGAATGCAGGAGGGCGGTTAGGTCTATCTAACGGAGGCATATCGCTCTCCGTGTTGTTTTTGAGGGCCTTCGCGAGTGGCCAGTACGCCACGTGAGACGGTTCTAGATCACTGAGAAGTCGATCCCAACTCTCGGCTGTGTTGTTTGATTTTAAACTTAACTTCCCTCTCGTAGTGACGGAGGGCTTTCCTCCACTCTTCCGACGGGTAGCGATCATATGTGCGCTTAGCCGCATTTCGGAGTCTGATGGACTCCCTTATGTCCTCAGGGAGGGGCCAACGGCCCTTGGGGATCGTTGGCACCTCCCTAGATGAGTTCTCTATGGTCGCTACCAGGTGATCGGTTAAGTGGGAGGCGGCCTCTATGGCTGGCTATTGAAGGACTTTGATGTTTTCCGCTAATGATTTATAATCTACTATCTTCCTAGTACTAGAATTATTGGGGTTAAGACTACCAAGTGTAATCGTAACCGGTCTGTGGTCCGAGCTAAGCTCGTGGAGAGTCTCAATATAGATATTGAGAGAAACATTTTTAACTAAGGCTATGTCTATCGTACTAGGATCGCGTATGACACCGTTGATGTTTTCATTGGTGTCATAGCGAGTGGGGTCGGTGGGAGCTAATAGTGCAAAATTTAAAGTGTCGGTTAAACTACAAAGGATGGTGCCGTTTCTATTGTTATGAACATTGCCCCACTCGGTGTGTTTGCAATTAAAGTCGCCGGCGATGATGACAGCGTTACCTAAATTGAATAGCGCCTGTAGGTCGCTGGAATGAAGTTCTTTGTTGCACGCTAAGTACGCGCTTACTATAACAATGGGTCCGTGACCAGACATACTAATGTGGCAAACAGATGTTTCTAAAGTTAACAATGGCGGTGGCTCTAGGGGAATACAATGTAGTGATTTTTTATAGTAGATAAGAGTACCTCCGAGTCGGGATCGAGTTCTATCGTTTCTGACTATTTTGTAGTTAGCTATTTTAGGGCTCCTCATACTAGGTTTTAAAAAACTCTCCTGCACTAGAAGAATATCGACATTTTGGCTGCTTACAAAATTGCGAATTTCGCTAATGTTATTCCTAATGCCGTTCGTGTTGAACGACACTACGCGTAACGAGTGCGGCTTTGTCCTTCCCGAGGGCTCCATTAATTACCGTTTGTGGAGAGGGCCTTTATCTGACGGATCAAGACCTGATGGTCTGACAAAGCTTGGATGCGGTCTGTGGCCGATCCTTTTAGCTTTGTCGCTAAAATAGAGAGCTCCATCGGGTCAATAGGCCCGATGTTGCTTAAGAACTGCTGGACGAAAGAGAGGTCTGTAGTGAAGCTGGGAGTCGGAGGGGGCGTGGCCTTAGGCGCTATGGGCGCGGAGGGCATGGCCTTACTGGGGAGAGCGGGGGAAACCCCTAACTCCGAACTACGTTTCTGCGCGGGCTTGAACCATGCAGATTGGGAGGGTAGGGAGGCAGCGACGAATCTCTGTTTGGGGGGGGCACTTTTTGCCTGCGGTGCACTGCGCTTTTTTACTTTGGGTGCTTTTTTGCACCCTCTATAATTGGCGGGGTGTCCTTGAGACTTACAGAGAACACAGCTGGGGGGTTTGGACTCCTCAGCTGGGCTCTTACGGGGACAGTCAGAGGTGCCGTGGTCACCGAGGCACTTAACGCAACGCGACCTAGCTTGGCAATTCCGTGCCGAGTGCCCGTAAAGTTGGCATCGGTGGCACTGGCCAGGGATACCCCTTTTACGGGGGGGCTCGACGCGGATGCCCGTAATATGACAGATGGCTCGGATATTGAAGATATCCTTGCCCTCTGGTGTAAGAGGGAGGGTTACTAGTACCATATTGTACTCGTGCTTTTTGATGGGGTGGTACATGCGATGTACCTCTAAGGCGGGAAAACCTTGGGACTGGATGTCCATGAGTACCTCTTTTGTGGAGAGGCACTTATCGACTCCGGTAATGACGACGCGCAGAAGGCGCTCGTCTTCAAGGGCATAAGTATGGTAACCTATGTTCTTTGCGCGTAGGAACGCGGTGAGGAGGCGGTGGTCCTCCGGCGACTTAACCTGCACTTTGATGCCTATGGGGGTCGTGTGTGCAGAAGAGTAACGAAGCTTTTGCTCGTTAATAGCTGCGGAGATTAAATTCCATTTGGCCTTCTCCTGTATGATTACAGGAGGAGGCATTTTTGGAGTACGGATGGCCTGAGGGGCCTGGGAGGCCTGAGGGGCCTGAGATGCCGGAAGGGCGTGGGAGGTTCAGGGGGCCTGGGAGGCCAGAGGGGCCTGGGTGGCCAGAGGGGCCTGGGAGGCCAGAGGGGCCGTTGGGGTAACGGGGTCGCGGAGCCATGAGCCTGCACGGTTTTCCTATTTTTAGGGACCGATTTGGTCGGGGAAGATAAGACTGGAGAGGAGGTGCCCTCTGGGCGCTTCCTCTTCTTCGTCTTCTTATATCTGACGGCAGTGAACTCGCCTTGTTCACTACGGTCGGTTTCTTGCTCTGAGCAAGACATCTCTGATGGAGATGATAAGGATTCGGCTACAGCTGGTATTAGCGGGACGTCGGAGTCGGGCGACGCCGGTGATTCTAATTCATGGGCGCTCGCGAAGCGTTCCCATTTTTTAGCGGCGTCAGGGAATTCGTTCTGAAGGAACGTCAGGAACTTCCTGATTAAGGTGTCGGCCATAATTAGGAAGTTTTATCCTGATTGTGGAATTCTGCTCTCTAAAAAGTGATAATTGGGGATACAGCCCCTCCCGGCGACCGGGAGGGGAGGTGTGTAGGGAGGAAAACTCCTCGTGTAGTGTGCCTAAACGTGTCACGGTACTTACAATTGTTCCTTGGGCGGCTGGAACTCACTCACTAACGTTGCGCTAAACACTAGGGCGCTAGTGTTCGCGAACGAGACGCGGCGGAGCGCGAGCAGAAGGCTCGCGCTATAAACGAGACGGACGATGCGACCGGTCGCACGCTCGTCCTAACGCGGCGATAACTACGCGGCGGGTGTGCGAGCAGAAGGCTCGCACTAAAGAGCGAGACGAACGATGCGAGCGGTCGCACGAATCGTCCGGTAGGCGGCGATCGCGGCGCGGCGCGAGACACGGTACGGCACGGGTCGGGCGGCAAAGGCGGTTGGGTGGCGCCTTGTCTCTTCTCTCTTGAGTCTTGACTCTTGAGGCTTGACTCTTGAGTCTTCAGTCTTCCTGTCTTCTTTCTTCCTGTGGTGCACTATCGCGAGCAATGTCAGAGCGAGAGCGCAATATGAGAGCGCGGGACGACGGCAACGATCGTAACGAGCGGAGCTGTTCATCGGACGGTGTCCGAGAGCAGAATGAATACTTGAGAGAAGGAGACTCTTCTCACTCGACGCCGGGCCCCTGAAAAGGGCCTTGGGCGGATACCAAACCCAGGGGCATAGCCCCTCTATTTGGGGTGGAGATGACGCGCCCAGTACGAATACTGGGCGCATGAGTCATTGGGTTTTAGGGGAAGACCCCCCGCGGCAGAACGCGGGGAAAACCCATGGTAGGGCAGCCGACAACAGCAAGGGAGTGACGACATGCCAATCCAGGCCCGACCGAGACCAACGGTCGGCTCCAAACGGCGCGTGGGGGTCCCGACCCGGGGGCCGAGAAACGTGTTTGGGTCCACTCCCTCACGCACCGTGTTTACCGGACCGCGGAACGAACAACCTGGGGAAAAGGGGGAAAGTTGTTTAAAAACTTCCAGGCCCCGACCTTTTATGTCGGGGGGGGAAGATACGCCCCGGGGACGGCGGGGTGGCAATAGGGCTGCCACTCGTCAGGCCCCGGACGCGGTTTGGACATGATTCGCCGGCATCTGGTTTGCCGGCGAAGAGGGAAAAAGTGGGGGGGGATTTCAATCCCGTAATGGTGGTGGCGCGGTTGCGCCAGAGAGCGCCAAATGCGCTAGGTGCGGCGCATCAGTGCGCCTGGGCTCCTCCTCTTCGGGGGCGGTGGGGCGGGCTGCGTGGCTCCGCTGGGTCCTCCGGAGGGACGGCATCTCTCGGCAGGCGGTGGCGGTCGGGCGGGCGGGCATGCCACGGCGCCAGGTCGGTAAGTTCGACCAAGCGCGAGGCATCCGCCCGCGCGAACAGCTTGGCAGAGAGCTGGGCCACAAAGGCCTCCACGCTCTCCACCCTGAGGTCCTTGGCGATAGTGGAGTTGCGGACGTACCATGGTGCGCCCGCAATTCGGCGCAGCACCCGATTTTGGGCTCTCTGCAGCAACCCTTTCTGGGGTGCAGAGAGCAGGTGGTGCCACGCGGGTGCCGCGTACGTCAGGCGGGACCGAACGTACGTCCGGAAGAGGGCTATGCGCATCCTGAGGGGGATCTGCGGGGACGCGTAGGCCGGGCGCAGCAGCGCAATCGCCGCGTTCGCCTTCGCCACCGCCGATGAGCACTGGGGGGCCATGGAGAGTCGGCGGTCCAGTGTGACCCCGAGATATTTTGCTGTTCTCCCCCACGGGATCACAGCATCACCAATCTTCAGAGGCGCCGGAAATGAGCACCTCGTGCTGACGGCGAGCGCCTGGGACTTACCTGCGTTAACAGAGAGTCGCCATTTGCTCAGCCAGTCAGGGAGGAGATCCAGCGTCCTCTGAATCTTGATGGCAGCATGCTCGGTGGTCAGCGAGGAGGAGAAGTACGCCGTGTCGTCGGCGTACAACGCCACGGAGGTGCCCCGGTCCGCGGGCACATCGCTGGCGTAGAAGTTGTAGAGTCCTGGTGAGAGGACGCTACCTTGGGGGACGCCTGCGGCGATGGGACGCTCGTTGGAGAGGACTCCGTCAACGCGAACCCTGAAGGTCCTGCCAGAGAGGAAGGATGCCACTAACCTTACCAGGGGGGGAGGTACGTTGACCCGGTACGTTGAAACTCGACACTAGTCTGGACGGCAAGTGTCGTAAATATTATCGGTTAAATCCCGTTCGGGTTTTCAGGATGTCTCGCTGGCGTACGCACATAATGAGTATTGACACGTACGGGAAGGAGTCAGCGCGTGGACCGAAATGCGATTATATCGAAAATAGTTAAGAGAATTGTTCCTTTGATTGCAAAAATAATATTTCTCCCATTGTAGCACATACCAGAAATATTTAATTTTCACAACGTACGGCACACAAAAATATTAAAGGATTCAAAGTAAACCAGCCTTTACTATGTTTATTTACCCGAGAAAAATCATAATGCTCCGTGTAAGCATTAATTTTCTATTTTCACTTCTCATAATATAGCTAGCATTAATACCGCACTGCTTGATGCTCCTACTATGCTATGTTTGCATAGAAAAATAACTCATAAAGATCAAAGACAACTCATAAAATATAGCAAGTAATTTCTTTGTAGTTGAAAATATCATTCGTTTTAAAAACAAGTAAGCCGATTGCAGCGCGACCGCAGAGAGTATACCTCTGGTTTATAACATTCCGTTTCACTAGAGTTCATAAGTTTCATTTAGTAAGAACTGACCCAATTCTCCAAAATAAACCCTGCAATAATACAATTACAATCAAGTCCCGACACGCTAAAACTGTCAAACCGGTATTCTCGTAAACGTTAAAGCAGTCATGGATGTGTATTAAATATGTGTAATAATACAATAGAAATCTTAAATACCTATATGTATTGTATAAACGTATTATATAAATTTCCGTTGTCTGGTACCCGTAACACAAGTTCTTCGCATTGTTATGCGGGGCCAGACTGATGTGGTGTGAAGCGTCCATAGATATTAGATGAATAGAAAATATTATATCACATTTATTTTTATTTACTTACAGCCATTATTAAAAAGCTTATCTAACTTGACTAACTAAACAATACAATTTAATTAATATTTCTTTTAGCAATATCTATATATTCTAGCAATATCTCGCGAAAAAATACCCACTGCGGTCGAGCCGAAACCGAGTACACCAGTGACTCCGAAAAATTATGCAAGTGTAACCGCTGGTCCCACCGTACCCCCCGCGGGATAAGACAAAGGAGGTAAAGGAGAGCCGCAAGGGAGAGCCTACTCGAACCTTGAACAAGGACGAGAGCAGGAGGTGCGATGAGGAGGGCTTCATACTGGTGGAAAGAAGAAAGAAGACGAATCCCGCCGTCCGAAAACACCGCGGTAGCGGTACCGAACCCGAGCAGCGTCTGCGGTGCGAAGTACGCACCACACCGCTGTAGGTGTCCCGCCTGCTAGTAGTCCACGAAGGTCGAGGACGTCCTGGACTACATCCGAAAGAAGACGTCTTTCACCTTAAGGGTCGAGCGTCTGGAGTCTCGCAGCAAGGTAACTTCAGTTCCTTTGTGGTGAAAATATCGACGCATCTTCTATCGACCTTCGAGGTGGAGGAGTTCTAGCCGACGGAGGTTTCAGGGAAGCCTCCGCGCTTCGCGCATCACGTCGCCGAACAAAAGACAATACGTGATAATCTATAGTGTGTGTGTAAGATATTCACTCTTACAACATACTGAACAATATAGAAAATAAGATTTATATAGTATAGTATTGTAAAGTATAAAACTGTGTGTGTGTGTGTGTATAGTATAAAAATATATATCCGTTGCTGCTACCCGTAACACAAGTTCAACTTAGCACGGGATCGGATTGACGTGATATATATTATATATAATTATGTATATTTTTTTTGTATATATTTTTATGTGTGTCTGAATAATTTGATTTAAATTTGTTTTATACCTAGGTATAATATGTCACAAAGAAAACAAAACTTATCCTACTACTATTATAATGTGATATGTGTGTGTGAATAGGATGTGATGGATCGATGTTCGTTACTCTTTCACGCAAAAACTACTGAACGGATTGTGATTAAATATGGTATGGTAGTAGTTTGAGCTCTTTCTTCCCGTGTATTTACGTGGGCGGACCCGCGGGCAACAGCTAGTATAATAATAGTTCCCAAGATAAAGCATTGAGACAAGAACCGTAGAAACTATAATATGAAGCGTCACGAGGGCAATCTTCAGTTCAACATAATGCGTACATAATATTCTAAGAGCTCCGTGGCTTAGTGCGTAGACCATTCATTCTCAGTCAGTCTCATTGGTACACAAATGTGTACCAATGAGACTTTTTCAGATCTCAAGTACATTATACGGACGCTCTAATCGTGAGGGAATCATCATGAGGAAACCCGCACATGGTTGGCCCCAGACGTATTGACAAGTAATTCCTCTGGACTAGGCTGACTGTGTTGTGAGAATGTCGTATGTGCTTGGGCAACCATACGACATTTAAAAAATCGACTGCCCCAGGCACTACAGTATTTCAAGAGTGGTTACTTCGCTCGGATCGTCCAATAACGGATGAGAAGGCCTAAGTTTTTAATATATCTAAATTGGCTAAAGCGCCATACTCACGGCCCATCCAGCAAAGCCAACATCGATACTAATAGCCGTCATAAGTGTCAATAGTGTCAATAATTTATAATTTTTGCCTACAAGTCCGCGGCCTTAAGCTTGCAGGCTGGATGGTCAGTATGGCTCTTAACTGTAATTGGTTAAAGTTAACAAGGTGTCTTTGGTCAATATTGTTTTTTTTTCACATATTTTCACTGACTTTTAAACGCGATTCATAGACAATAAAATAAGAGTGAAGCGCCATACTCACGGCCCATCCAGCAAATCCAGCACCGGTACTAATGGCCGTCATAAGTGTCAATAGTCTCAATCATTTAAAATTTTTGTCTACAAGTCCGCGACCTTGAACTTGCAGGCTGGACGGTCAATATGGCCCTTAAGTCTAAATAAACCTGAGAAAGTTTACCTAACAATAAACTTAATGTACTTTCATTAAGTTTATTGTCATAAACAGAGTCGTGTTTCTTTAACTGGGTAATGTACATTAGAACATTAGAAACGCATCGTATGTACCTAATAACATGAGTAGGTATGTGTATACCGTTCTCAACAACTGTTAATTACTAAATATATTATCTTTAGCTTGCCTTTAGATAGATAGATATTTACATACCTAACTAACAATTTGACTTAGTTAAAAATCTGGTTTTGTTTCTTATGTAAATAGAAAGTAGGTACCTAGTCTGTACTGACATTTTAGACAGTTGTTTGCAAACTCTGCAGTCATTGGATCTTGTAGATTGACTTTTGCCCACAGATAATTGGGCGTACGGATGATATAATAAAACATGTCGAGAAAAAAAGTGTCCACACTTAAACTGTCCCACTTTTGGAGTTCTTAGGGGTATTTTGAGGTTTGACATATTTTGTCATCTTAACATTTTGATGTTTGCTTTCCTTGATATAATCAGTCCGCATTTACTTGACAAAATCTTCTGAAATGAAGATGGCGTAACCTTTTCTTATACTAAACATGTTTTTTGTCAAATGTCCATCTTAAGCGTCTTGCTCACGGTCCAGCCTGCAAGTCCAATACCGCGGCCTTGAAAAATAAATAATTGACACTTTTAACACTAGTGACGGCTATTAGTACCGGCGTTGGATTTGCAGGTTGGATCGTGAATAAGGCGTTTACGCCCATTCTGTTTTAAAATCATTGCTTTTGCATCTGTTCTTGTTTATGACTGTACTGTTAATAGATATTATGTAGAGAAGATGAAGAAAATCTTAACATCAATTTAATTAGCGTCATAAAATATGAGTATTTCAGTCCCGAGCTTTTTCAATCGCAATTTATATAGCAAATAACAATATTAAATTCCTTGGTCATATAAATCGTGGAAAAACACAATATATTCTGAGGCGGCAATATCCGTCGGAATGCTGATATTCATAAGACATACACGTATATCCCCAAAGTTAATAATAATAAAGGTACTTACACACTTGATGATTAGGCAATTGAAATAAACGACCATCTAAGATTGATTTTAATGACAGCGCTGACATATTTTCATTTGTCGGTATCGACGCTGAGGCCTCTGCCTAGAATTTTGCGGTTCTACCACAGTTTATACTGCTTAATATTATTCTCATGAGTCATACAAAAATGTTAAGCTATATCGCGATGTCATTTAATCGAGCGCTTCAATAGTATGCATTAACAAACATATTAAGGAAAATATTTGGTACAAAGATTTAGAAGGCACCTGAACTCTAACAACCTTGGATAGGATATGGTGGTGGATATCTCACTTCACATCGATCGTTCCTCAGTACGTACGCGGTCGATAGAGATTAAGGAAAATCGCTGGAGAGATAGAGAGAGACAAATAGAGAGACAGCTGCAGTATCCTGTCACGTAGTGCGTACACACCTCAATATATCCCGATATTTAATGTGGGTTCACATTTTCTTCAGTGACAACCGCATGCTTTTGATTACCACGCGACATCGCGTGATCAACACTATTTTAATTAGTGTGTTGTTACATTCAAATGTTTGGAATTTTGTCATTAGTATTGGCCTTCACAATTCGTATTAATTATATAGTATGTAATAATGTATAATATTATAACACTAGAGATCGCCCTGTGGTCGAAATTCGTCAATAATAATTAATATAATATTTAAGTTTGAACTTTATAAGGGTTCTTTTACTCTTAGATAGAAAAAATATGTAAATGTTGTGAAAGATTGACAATCGTCAGCGTCTAGTTCAAAATTGTATCTATCAAACGCACGGTAGTGTGTGTTAATGTTTTTTTTTATTAATTGTATGTATTTCTAACCATTATTTAAGATAGGTACTCCTCCATTCGCATAATTTTCGCAAAACTGTGCTGAAAGCTTTTGCTTCCCGTATTAATTTGTATGAACGATGATGATGATAACCTATGTACTATTAAGATACAAAATGACACGTGTAATGTGTATGGTACGGAAATGAGCTTATGACGTGTGGTAAGTTACTCTGTACATAATAATATATAACCGTACACATACAAACACAGGTACCGTAAACTACACTTTGTTCATTTAACAATATTACATTAAACAATATTACATTAAATTCTGTTCTAGATAACATTAGCAATACATTACAGTCTTATCAGGGTGATTTCTTATTACTCGGAGATTTCAACTTGGGTTTTATAAACTGGACACCAGACAATACCACAACACATTACAACACGTCACAAACTACTCCGAATAACTACAATTGTACGCTAGGTTTAACACTAATAGATTTTATGTCTCTAAATAATCTCGTACAATATAACAGTATAACCAACCACAATGGGCGCATCCTAGATTATTAGAGGAATTAGATAACACCAAGTTATCTAATTCCTCTAATATCACTGTAAAAAAATCCTGTGAACCATTAAGCATTTGATTTTGAAAAACCACTATGCAACAAAACCTTCGCTACCCATAACTTTAGAAAAGCGGACTACAATCTTGTTAACGCTAAGCTCCGGCTTATAGACTGGAGTCACGAGTTACAAAAATACAATGACGTGAACGACATGATTACTGCTTTCTACCAAATTATAAAAAATATTATTGATACATGCATTCCCAAAGTCAAGCCACAAAATAGGAAATACCCGATTTGGTTTACAAATAATTTAATTAGGCTGATCACGGACAAAGAAAAAATAAGGAGACGTCTAAAAGCACAAAATAATCCCAGAGACAAGATCGAATTCAAAATGGCTAGATCTAGGGTTGAGGCTCTTATGAAATCTTGCTACTTAGAATACATATCTAACACGGAATATGCTATTCAACGTGAACCGAAGAAGTTCTGGGCCTATATAAAAGAGAGACGAGCATCGCTTTCCTCAATTCCTTCTGAAATGACTCTCAATGATAGAGTGGCCAAATCAGGTAGAGACATAAGTAACTTGTTCGCTAAACAATTTTCTGCTCTGTTTTCAGAGCCAACTCCTAACCAGAGTACCGTATCAATTACGACACAAAATTACCCACAGACCTGTCTTTCTTTACTGTACATTTCTGAACGAGAAATATGCAAAACCCTAAAAAAACTCGATGCTAGTAAAGGCGCCGGGCCTGACGGTTTCCCATCCATCTTTATTAAAAAAACGTATAAATACCTTACGCTACCCCTGAAGATTATATTAAATAAATCTTTAGAAACCTCAACTTTCCCCAACACATGGAAATCGGCAAATATATTCCCAATACACAAAAAGGGCTCGAGACACAGCGTATGTAATTATCGACCTATATCAATGCTCTGTGTGCTAGCGAAGGTATTTGAGAGCCTGATCTGCCCAACTCTTACTCGCTACTTTAAAGGTATAATCACCAAAGATCAACACGGTTTTTGCCAAGGACGCTCTACAGTTACAAACTTACTAAGTTACTTAAACGATAGACGGCCGACAGGAAGTTGATGCGATATACACAGACTTCAGCAGTGCTTTCGACAGGGTAGACCACAAAATACTAATAGAAAAACTACACGCATACGGCATTCACGATCCCTTACTCTACTTCGATATCCCTTACTCGTTTTTCTAGGTAGGGTTTAGACCCTACCTAGAAAAACGAGTTTTGACGGTTACGGTTAATGGATATTCCTCTGAACCTTTTTTCGCCACGTCAGGAGTGCCTCAAGGCTCCCACCTTGGCCCAATACTCTTTCTGGTCTTTATTAACGATATCACTCTAAAAATTCGTTTCAGTAAATGCTCCTTGTTCGCCGATGATCTCAAAATATACCGGGTAATAAAATCGATCGAAGACAGCGCCCTATTGCAAAAAGACCTCGACTCTATCCAGAAATGGTGCAGCGACAATAAAATGTCCCTCAATGTTTTCAAATGTGTTCATATAAAATTTTCCCGCAAAAGAATTAAACTCAACACGTGTTACTCTGTCGAAGGTCAGCAGCTCCAAGAAACCTCAGTAATTAGAGATCTGGGCGTCATGCTCGATAGCAAATTGTCATTCTTGGAACACCAAAACCAAGTTCTCGCTAAATCATGGTCACTGTTAGGATTTATCAAACGAAACACCAAGGAATTTAAAAACCCAGACTGCATTATTACAATATACAACGCCCTAGTACGCTCTACACTTGAATACGCATCGGTGTTTTGGAATCCTCATTATGGAACGCATATCCAAAGACTAGAACGAGTTCAAAAATCTTTCACACGCTACCTTTCCTATAAAGACAAATCATGTCCATACAGAGCCAACTACGACAGACGCATTAAACATTTCAAAATCCACTCCCTACAGCAGCGTAGGCTGATTGCTGATCTCTGTGTTCTCCACAAAATTGTCAACAGTACACTGGACTCAACAAATTTATTAGGTCTTGTCAACTTACCCCGATGTGTTCCCAGGCACCCCACAAAAACATTTATACCCAGTTCTGCTAAAACGAACCTGGGAAAATACTCTACTATGAACCGACTCTTAGACTCTTACAACAAACTAGCCCATCACGACATCGACATCTTCCACGACTATCTTGTCAATTTCAAGAAAACGTTGTACGATATTGTTTAGACTTAAGAATATAAAATACCAATAAAAATTTGTAAATTGATAATTATTATGATTCTGACATACCTGTTTAATTTTTTTATTATTATTGCTAATATATTTTGTTTTTACCTATGACATCTCGTTGCTTGTAATAATTATTCTAACAAAATTTGATTGTATTATTATTATTGCTAATGTATAAAATTGTTTTTACCTATGACATCTCGTTACTAAACTTGTAGTTATTCTGACAAAAATTTAATTGTATTGTTTATTTCTTTCTTAATTATAATGAAATAAAATTAAATATTAGTTCTTCTAATTAATTGTAAGTTCGTTTATATTAATTATTTTAAATATAGTAAGTTAAGCATTTCTTATGACACATTTTAACTAAACTTATTTTTAATGTAAGGAGCAAATACCTCTAAAACAGTTGCATACGCCTGTAATTAACTATTGTGTTAGTATAAAACAAAAATGTATTAGTTTAAAGTTTTGAATGTTGTCACAATATGTTGTTGGTGTATCTTTTGAATAAAAATAAAAATAAAATTTAACATTTTCTATTTTAATGAGAAAAAAAAACAATTATCGTTATTGCTAGCTCACCTAATGGGAAATACCAGTGCAAGTAAGTAACAGATCGCGCCGGCAGCCGGAACAGTTCGCTTTAATAGCTTTATTCAATTGCGTTGCAGTTGTTTGTTGTTCTCTAATCTAAATTTAAATTTAATAAATTAGATATTGTGAAATTAAAAAGGCTCAGTTGTAGGGCAATTTTCAAACTGACACAATAGATTTTAAAATTACTGTATGTTAGCACTTTAATTTGTATAGACAGATCACGTTTTCACCTTGTCTATACATACGTCTCTCTTTGACATTTCAGTACCTATATTGTTGAAAATCTGCCACCGCACAAAAATATCTGCAGATTATTCCAAGACTGAAATAAGCCAAGCTTCAGCAAGACAAACAATAAACCTATCGATCTTTGTCCCAATCCTGATAGGCCTGAAAAGGACAAATTTTGAATTAAAGAAAGTAAATGATCAAATGAATGAATAGAGGTGACGTACATTTCTTTCTACGGAATATTTAGTATTTTGATGATTTAAAACGATTTTATTTCAGTAAAATATTAGTGTTACCTACCGCCTACACGTAGGTAATAGTGGTTATTTACTTAACTATCTAATAATATTATACTGAAAATAAAGATAGCAACGTGCAGCTTACATTTAGCTGGTAACAATTACCTATTTGCATGCAAGTTCTGTGTTTAATCGAAGGCGTGCAATGTAAATTCCATAGAAAATTTTCATGAATTACATTACAAAGACATAAAATTACTATTAAATTCTATGTTGTAATTAAGTATTACAATATTATACTTACTAAAGTAGTTTTATGATTTTTAATACTATATTTCTTGGGCTACAATTAATATACCTATAATATATTTGGGGGTGGTTGAAAACTTGCATAAAAAATTCTCCCTACCCGCCATTCTTTTTACACGTGCTCTCGTGCATACCGATGATGTGATCGGCGCCCCACTTGTCTGCCAGCCACCGTCATGCGCACAACTCTAGCTGTTATTGAGAAAGATAAAACGAAAGAAAGGTCAGTGGGCGTGTCCTTTGTTCCTTTGTCCTATAGCTAATGCACGCTCCTAGATGTAGTTTTTGCCAATGATTTCAAAACAAAGGATGGGCTATGCAGTACATTTGACAGAACAAATCTTCATACAAGAAAAAGTTACGCCATATTGATTTCACCATACTTCAAATGTCAGCCATATTGATTTCACCATACCGCTAACGTCAAAATGGCCCCAAAACCCCCAAATGTGGGGCAATTTAAGAGGGAACAGTTTTTGCCTCGACATGCCTCGTCTATAATATATACGACTATGGTTTTTGCACTTAATGTCGATGTCGATGGTTGAATGTCGACTTAGCACTTACTACAGGCGCCAAAGCATAACATTATATTATGTGTTTTTGTCGACTTCTGCTGGTCCATGGAAACGAGCAGACACGGCAACAGAGCATGGCGATTACCACCTCCCAAGGACACTCGAGGAACTACACCTGTAACTCTTCTGGTGTTGCGCATTTGCGTTCCTGGTCCATAAAATTCCCAACAAATAAAATATAACAATTTGGACTATGCTATAGTCTAAGCTAACATTATACCTAAGCAATATAGTAAAACAATATAATAATATATAGTTTAATTATACGCAAAAACAAGATACGTTTGTGATCTCTTCGAGCGCAAATGTTACGTCTCAGTGGAAGTGTTTAGATTAAATTTGTAGATCGTTAGGGCAGGAATCATATACATGATGCCTCCATTGTGCTCGAAATTGAGATGATAACGAGACCCAAATAAAGGACATTGTACATTCAGATCCGACGATTTACGTGTTCCAATTCAATTGATAGATGATTTTGAATTCTGCTTCAACAAAAAAGCCTCCTTCTTTGCCTCACAGAAGAAAAGAAGCAAAGATCCTCAAATTTAAATATTATGCTTTAACATAAAATAATATTATATTGCTTATTTTAAAACTACTGATTCAAAATAATATAGACTCACACAAAGCGTCATCTGGTTGCCTAAGTGGTATCAAAAACGGTATTTTTTATTAATTTTTTATATTTTTCGGTTATCAATAAGAGTTTCCAATTATTTTTCTGTCACCAGGTGGCGCTCGGTAGCACGACGGTCCTTGTCGTGTCAAAAATCTGTCAGATGTCACAAATTTAAAAACCCTCATTGGCCTAGGTCAGGGTCAGGGAATATAGGCCAGGAAATGAATGTAGCTAGGCCAGATAGTGTAACATGATATCTAAGGAGGAAGTATAGAGATTGAACCTTTTACTTGAATTATTACATAACTATTTTTTTTTACGACTACGTAAACTAACCTATTCGACCTATATAACCTATTCGGGCTATTCGAACGTATTGGCGTCTAATTTATTAAAATAGGATCAGTTGTTTAGGCACTAAGGTGAAACTAACATACATATGTATGTAACATAGATAAAATCATTACCCTTCCTTTTGGCTTCGGTGTAGTCGGGTAAAAAAACCCTGGGCGTTACATTTTCTTTTCTACAAGTACCGAAATATTTTATCGTTTTTTAAATATTATTTGTTTATTTTAACTACGCTACCAATCGCTACGCGCGCTATAACTACGCTACTAATACGCTATCAAAGTAAGATATTAACAAGTTGGCGTCAAATTTTGTTGGGATCCATGCCAAAAGTGTAATCAAATATCGTTCACATATTATTATTTTTTAACCGTAAAACTGCAAAATGGCGTATTCATCGATTGAAATATTAATAACATCACTCACGGCAATCGCAGGAATCCGGCGGTCAGGTTAAGCCACGGTTATTATTGGAAATATGTAAATCGAATGCCTTAATTACAATATTAAATAATTAGTAGTCGTTAACATTTCATGATATTCTCTGCATTTCATTACATTACAATTTCTTCATTTCATTACTTTTCTTGCTTTGTAGAGTAACGCATGACGTCATAGTGTTATTAATTAAGGGTAGTAGTGAAATCGATGTTTGTTTGTTTGCGTTCTATTCGTGGTATTCAAGTGATTGCGATATGTCTTTGTTGACACTTGACTTATTGATTTTTGATGTGTAACAAAAATACGGTTGTACCTGCCATTTGATCGCATAATAAAAGGTCTGATGAAAAAACGTGGAATATAAAATACAAAAGAACGATTTTTATCTTCTTATGTGGTTAGGTAATTACTTTTTAGCCAAAACTGCGGCGAAGCAAAAAGGAAGGGTCTTGATTTTCGTAGTATATGTATGTATATTTGTTTCACCGTAGCGCCTAATTTACTGGTCCGATTTTAATAAATGAGATGTCAATAGATTCGTAATAATAGCCCGGTTAAATAGGCTATATAATTTACGTAGCCAGTTTATAGTTTTTTTTTTTTAAATTGTAGTTAAATGTATAATTTAATAATGGTCATGAACCTTTTTAGGGTTCCGTAATACTCAAGGAACCCTTATAGTTTCGCTCTGTCCGTCCTTATGTCTGTCTGTATGTCCGCGCTTCTAGCTTCTGTAATTATGAATATAAATGGATATTTAAATAATAGTATTTATATAGAACCCAGTTTTGGCATCATAAAATAATAATGATTTTACATTTTAAGGGTGGGGTGGCTCTCCATACCTGTGAAAGGGGGATGAAAAATATTTTTTCATTCTACCCCATCGTGTGCGACATCGTTGAATAGATCCTTTAAAATCATGGCAAGTACATGACTTTTTTACTAAGTCAACCATTTTCGAGTAATCTCCCACCAAAGTGGTTTGTAAGTATTTTGAATGAAATCGGACAGTAACGTTTGAAGTAATTTGAAAAAAACCTATTACGCGCTTATAGTTAAGGAACCCTGAAGAGCATGTCAGAGCATGTCGGGACATGTCTAACATGTCCCGATATGCTCTGACATGCTCTTGGTTAGGTTAGCTGTTAGTATTATATACGACTCTCTTAGGTTCCTAGAAACCTGTAAAACAATATGGCTTTTATTCAGTATTTACGTCACGTGTGCCGGTGTCTATATTATACCGGTACCACGTGACGGATTTCCAATAATTGTCATACATGTAAAATTGAGCTTTCGTGTGTTTGTGTTACAGAATTCCAAGGAAAAGTGAGTGATTTTCTGAAACCCTGAGTACATAATATATTTGCTTTACTTTGTCTTGAGTTTGAAGAATACTTACAACTTTTTATGTAATATGACTCGAATATTTCCTGAGTTATCATTTCCTTTAAAAACTTCGGCCTTTTCATTCGTTATTGGATGATTTATACAGTACTCTCCGAGCGAAGAGACCACTCTTGATAATATGCCTGGGATAGGTGGTTTTAAATGTCATATGGTTGTCCAAGCGCATACGGCATTCTCACAACACGGTCAGACTAGTCCAGAGGAATGACTGGTTGATTGACATGATGTTTTCCTTCACCGTTAGAGCGTGTGTATGCGTATGTAATGTACTTAAGATCCGAAAAAGTCTCATTGGTACAATCTGGAAATCGAATCAAACTCTCGTGTAGGAATCAAACGGTCTACCCACTAGGTCAAGGAGCGCTACAATGGTAACTAACTGATCATTTGATTTGTACCTTTATAATATTTTTATTTTAAATATTGTGTATTTTAGCTTTTGTATAAATAATACTAAAACCTAAATCAATCACCAAAAATATCAATATATAATTCTCAATACGGTACCCTTCTTCGGGAACCGCGTAATTAGCGTTCACATTGAATATTTCACATCAGTTACCCCATAATCTGAGCACTTATACTATTGTCTACAGCTTTGATAAAGTATTACGAAGCCGGCCAGAAACATGACCGCTAGTTAGGAGTTACACGCGATCCGCTTACGGTCGTATATCATGGGGATAGGTGTGACCGACCCATTTCATACTCACCTTTGATCATTAATGTTTTAACTATGTAGCGTTATCTTTATGACGTAGATTGCAAAAAAATATACAGCCGAGTGTATAACCGCCTCCTTTTTTGGAAGTCGGTTAAAATAACCCTGCTTGCAAAATATTTTGATAGTTTATACTACATATTTTGATAGTTTATACACATAGTACAAGTATGTAATACTCGTAACATGTAAGCAGTGTATTTTAATTGTGCACGTCCTATCTGCTGTGTTTTATCTCATCTCTCTCCGCAGGGCAGCTGTAAGAAATTTCTTTTTAGAATAAGCAGTACCTGTGTGTCATCTTTCTTTGTAAATTGTGATGTTATACATTTTTCTTGTGTGCAATAAATTGTTAAATAAATAAATAAAAATATTTAGACAAAGGATAAGTTATTCACTGTTGCTGTCTTAGTCTAGTACGTTTGAAAAGGCCAATGACAGCAACATTGAATAGCATTATCCGTTGTGCAAATATTTTTGTATATTAGTAATGGGGTAAGAATATAACTTTATGTGAAACTAGATTTTTCAAACGGAAGGTTTCAAAGAAACCACACATTTTTCTAAGATATAAAAAATAGTTTGTGAAACATACGACTTTTAAATAAACACATTTTTATTGCAGCAAAATGTACGGTGAAAAAACCCTTTTCGTACGAAGTCGCAAGCATCATGTTTTTTCTCATAGCTCACTAATATTCATTCCATTTGCCCCATTTATTTTGTTAAAACAAATATTTGTCATTCCCTGGCTTCTTTATATTCAAACGGGACGTAATAAACGGGATTGAATAACCGTATTGCTTTGTTTTTCCTGCTCATATTTTCACAGTCGCCGCATTGACAGTGATAATATTTTCATTAGTACCTTTGGAGAGGTAAAACGATTTTCCCAGAAATACACGAGCATATCAGGGTACACGGTACCAAGCCGCCAGATGGAAAACAAAAAGTATTTGGTAGAAAATAAATGTAAAACTCAATATTACACCTAGAATGAACTAAAAAAATTAAAATATAGCCAAGCAAAGTACTAAGGCATCACCTCAACAGTTTTCGAAACGTTTCGTCGTTTTTGTAATAATAAACAATCGCCAAGTCACATATTTTGAGTAAAGCTTGTGAAGTCAAGGCTTGTAGTATTTTGCTAGATTTATTTTATTTTGTTCAAAATTCACAATAGGTATATTAACGTTTATGATAATAAGAGTCATGGCCAGAAGTCCTACATGGGAATGGCTACTTACTAATATCTTTTGGACAGCGCGAGCCATGGTTTCGTCATGGCAACATTTTACATGAGAATATTATGGCGTATATTATATCTTACTAGCGTAAAATTACAGTTCGCATTCATGATAAAACTTCATTACATATGCAGAGAAATTCCATCGTGTCTGCCTTGAAAAAGTGAAGGAGATCGACGTGTTATAACTACCTACAGTTGCCGGCGTGTACCACTTTTCGACCTTAATGCAAAGTAATAAGGTCGAAAAGTGGTACACTGGATCTGTCGGCGACCGCACTTATTCATGTTATATACATATTATAACTCGCTGAACCCACTCACAAGCACGTTCATCGTTGAATCTTCGCACAAGTATGGAAAAGCGATGAGTTTTATAAGAACATTTGCTTTGCTCTTTTCAGATAGTATAAAAATAGTCAAAAAAGCTATATGTTTTAAAATAGTTACAACAAATGCTTATTGCAGCAACCGTAGTAGCGGTTTCGTTAAATTATTGCTTAAACTCATAGACCTATATATTATAGACGAGGAATGTCGAGGCAAAAAGACGTGTCCACTGCACCACTTTTGGGGTTGTTTCGGGCATTTGAGATTTGATATTTGTCATCTTGACATTTTGACATTTTGACATTTGCTTTCCGCAGTTTAATCAGTCCACAACATATAACAAAATCTGATTTCAAGTTCGCCCTCTTCTGAAATCAGATATTAGGCGTAATTTTTTCTTGTATGAAGATTTATTCAGTAAAATCTACGTCATAGTCCATCCTTAGTTTTGTAATAATTGTCATAAATAATGACAAACCAGACGCCAGCTTTAATTAATTTAATTAATTATTATAATTCCTAATATAGAAAACTAGCATTTGCCCGCAGCTCCGCCTGCGTGAAAATGCGTTTTAAACAATATCTAATCAATAACTTTTATAATAATTTTAAAACTTTCATTCCCTTTTTTACTCTTTGAGTGGTCGAATATTAACAAACGCTGGAATACGTAACTCATTATTTTTTCCGTTACCAATTCATACGAAATATCATGCAAATATGTCCAAGGAATAAAAAGTTTCATACAAACTTTTATCACCTATTACCCTCATAGGGGTTGAATTTTGAAAAATCCTTCATTAGTGGACGCATACGTCATATGAGAAATACGTGTGCAAAATATAATAATAAAAGATATATGCTGTTACTGACTTTTTGTAGGCATTTTCAAGCTCTACAGCTTTTCTCTAGGACTTAATCATATATCTACCATCGGTAAGGCAGCGTTCGTAAGAAACGTTTTCGTTCGACCGTTTTTTCTCTGACTTACTTTGCAAATCCGCTACCACGAAAAAGTCTTTTCATTTTTCGGGTTAATATATAGCCTATGTCACTCACAAATAACGTAGCCTTCTAATGGTAAAATAATTTTACCTACATTTTTATTATGTAATATTTTTATTTATTAAATTTACCCTACAACCTCACAATCTTGACCTCTTTACAATATTATAATAATAATATATAATATAGTAGAGATAGTATAGAAGTACAGATTGAGGTGGAAAATTGTTTACGTAGTTATAATAAAACTATTGCGTCATCATGTAAATCAACTTTGCGATACTTCATCATAATATAATTTACGAAAACAATTACTATAAATGAACGCACGGTATGGTCCGAAAATTTTATTGAAGCTCGAGAAAACTAAGCTAACATTATAAAATATATTGTGAGTTATTTAAATTAACTTCAAACAATCAACAATATTAGGTATACAGACAAGTAGAATTAAATACAGAAATTTAACGACGCGAATAGCTACTTATAAAGTAGGTAAGATGGTTTTAGTTTAATAAGATGAAAACAAAGATGATTTTTTAAAGAGGAAAATATTGAGAAAATCTGAAGGTCGATTCTGATAATCAAATCCTGCAATAATATAGTTAAGATCCAGTCTCAGTATGTTAAAACTGCAAAATGCTATTCTCGTAAACTTCAAACCTACGTCTAACGCGTTTTGATTTGTCCAAACTCAAAAAATCTGTTTATGATGTCAAGACGATTAAATTATAATTCAAAAAAAGTAAAATGAAAGTGTAAGATAATTACGAGAGTTGGGGTTCAGTTATAAAATGTATACATTTTAAGAATAAAACAAAAACAAAATTTACGCCCATATCCACTGATGTGTTTGTGTCAGTCAACATCAAGTCACTATATATTATGTACTAAATCATATAATTACCATTGTAGTTTGCAGAGCTAAATCAGAACAAGTTAATTCAAAAAATTTGCGGATACCAAAATGAAGTGAAATTAAAACATAAGTTTCGAAAGTTTTATTACATTTTACTTTGATCGATAAGCAAAAGAAATATGTGCTTCTAAATGCTACCCGCGACATGGCGTAAGAGAAATCAGCATTTCACCCGGAAATCGTATAAATTTCGGTATAAATAGCATCCTATATGTCAATCAAGTTTTGATATACTTATTAGTGTGTACCAAAGTTGTACTCAAATCCGGTAAGCGGTCTTTGCAAAATGAAAAAGTAAAAAACTATAATCCGACTACGCAAATGCCTATGTACTCCGGGCTATTATTACGAATCTTTTGACACACAATTAATAATATTTATGGACGCTTCACACCACCTCAATCTAGCCCCGTGATAAGCATGCGATGAACTTGTGTTACAGGTACTAGACAATGGAAGTATGTATATTTAATACTTTTATACTACACATATATTTGAGATTTTTATTATATTATACGCATATTCAATACACATCCATTACCCAAAAACATTGAAAACTTTTTGTTACCTCGGCGGGATTCAATCCCGCGACCTTAGGCTTGAGTGCCAACGCGCTAACCACTGAGTCACAGAGGTAGTCAATATTGGATCAGTAGTTTAGGCGCTACGACGGATCAAACATACATACATTTTTAATAATCATTACCCTTCCTTTTGGCTTCTCCGTAGTCGGGTAACAAGACTGTAACAAATGTGTGGAATATTATCAATAACATTCGCGTTTATAATATTACCAAGATAAGTTTCACTTAGACTTCGTCTTAGAAACTTGTATAGGTTTAGAAGTTTATATTAAAATATTGTAACTTCTTGAAATTTAAAATACGTGAAATATATATAGACTAGGCAAACTTTTGATAAGCTCGTTTAAGACTATTCAAGGTTCCTGTTTAAAATTAATAAAGTTTGTTGCATTATAAACGAAAAGGATTTTTATGACCATTGGTTAGTAGGAAATAAGGCCTTCATGTTTGACCCCACACAAAACTAGGTGAAATTCATAATATGATTAGTTTACGTTTTCTTCCCTCCCTTAGATAGTTTGCAGAAAAGCCAATATTTATTTTGTGAGCGTGTAGTTTTAGCTTCCAAAATATTCCACATTTTGTCTCATGGGACATCAGAATCTATTTGATAGACAGTACACGGGGTGACAAGACACGGAAAGTTTTCCTTTCAAATCGTATTTGAAAAATAAGATAAAAGGAGAACCATCTTCAAATCTAGATAAAACAAGCTTATTATTATCAATTCTTATTTGCGAGTCACTAGGAGGACTATACTTTTTGTAAGGAAGTATATATTATAGACGAGGCATGCCGAGGCAAAAACTGTTCCCACTTAATGGCCTTTGTTTGGGGCCATTTTGACATTTTATGTATGGTGTAATGAAGATGGCGTAACTTTTTCTTGTATGAAGATTACGTGAAGCAAAAACTTTTAGTACAGTTTTATTAGAATTGTGCGAACGGAGGAGTATCATATTTGGCACAGTTAAAGTTTATGTGAAGGAAGGTGTGCAGAGAGTAATTTTTTTTAAAATAATACTTAGAAGTGGGTACATATATTTTTTTAAATAACAACTTTATTTTTTCCATCTCAGAGGCATAAAAACGCTTATTCAGTTAAAACTTATAAATTATATGAATTATTAAGGGCGAATTTCGAACACAGGGTGACGTCTATTTGCAAAAAACCGCAAGTACTATCCAACTCGTCGGCATGCCGGGGTTAAATTTCATACATATCGCACACTTCTTGGTCACTTGGGCCCCGCAGAATCTATTGTAACCTCAGAACGAACACGACAGCGGATTCGCGTTCCAATAAGCCGACTGTAATTTTATTTTATTGGGTGAGTGTTAGTACTCTATATGTGGGACCAATATGAATACAGATTCCTAAATTTGGTTACAAATGGTTTTGTTTAGGCGCACGAGCGAATCTTTTCACATTTCGGCTTGTTTATGGTTTGATATCTGCTGGGTTTTGACAGGATCAATGATGGAAATCTGTTTACGACCAAAAATAATTAAGGGTCACTTGCCCCCTAAAATTCATTTTTTTAATAAAACTCGGGGGCAAACGGGCAAAAGGATCACCTGATGGAAAAAGATTACCGACGCCCATGGGCAACATCATAGGATTTGCAAGTGCGTTGCCGGCTTTTTAGGAGGGAATACGCAAGAAGGTTCCTTGAAGGTTTGCAGGTTGTCATACGTTTAGCCTCTTAGATCCCTCATAACGTTGGATGGAATTATCATTTTCTGTGTCTAATACTTAAAACGAGACAATCTTTTATATATATATATATATATATATACAAGTATATAAATATATACAGGATCATCTCGTTTAAAGTATAAATAACAATCTGTTTATAATATATACAGTCTGTTTTGTTGTACAGATGCGGATTCGAGAGTTGCCAGCTGTGCAGATTATGCATGTTGAAGTATCCAACTTTTTTAAGAGTGGATTCATCGCTCCACAGAATTTTGTTGAAGAATTGTGGATCTTGTTCTATTTGTAACACCAAAAATGCAACGAATTTCCTTAATTTGCGGCAGTAGTGTACATGAAAGTACAGTAAGGTCAATATAAACTTTTTTTTAAAACCTTCATATTTTTGGCACCACTTCGAATTTTTTTTTTGTGTATTTTTATTTGAGCGCCTGATAGCCGTACTATTAGGCGCTCCAGGATTATCCATTCTTTCTGGGACAACCTGTATATTCGGTATCTCGACAACGGCTACAAGTATTACCATGAAATTTAGTATGGGAGAAAAATCGATTTAGTAAGGTTTTATCCCTTAGAAACTGCGCATTTTAAGCTATATATGTTTTTTGTTTCGTCGTACAATAAACACAAAAGCAATATATCAATAATCTCTCTCTCTCTCTCTCTCTTACGTCAGTCTGATTGTCAGCTTGGTATGCGTACCTACGTATAATTTTTGCATTGTTTGGACATTCGGAATGTGGTGGGTTCAAATCCCGGTAAGATAAATATTTTTGTGATGCTTATTATTTCTTGTTCTTTTATATATTTTTTTATTTATGTTTAATTATTTTATCGTTCTACTAAAACATACTTAATCTACCAAAGGTGCGAGAAATAGCTAGTAGGTTTTAAGCTTATCGAGTTTTTTTAGCGTAAAACTAATTTAACTGCTAGAGAATGCCACAAGAAATTAAGTCAAACAATATGAAAAATAGTTAATAAATAATTAGTATTAAATTTTTTGGGCCACTTTTTGTAGCACATTCGCGGTCCTAAATGCACACGATATTTAATTACAAAATGTACTTTACAATAGACCCGTTAATGATCCCGGTCGTTAGCTTTATCTGCGGGGAGCGATTTTAAAAAGCCATTAAACGGGACTAAATATTTTTTTCCTATCTGACCCCATCTTTTGTTGGAAATTAAAATTAATTAGTCGCTACAATTTGTCTTCTATGCTAATGTTTAACTAATTCATCTTAATTATTTGTTTAAGACTATCTGGTGCCAACTTTGTTTACGTGGAACTATTAATGGCAACCCCATTTTTTACGGAACCCTAAAATAAAAGCAGCCTTAGTTACTCCTTATAACATCAGCTATCTGCCAGTGAAAGTTCGGCCAAAATAGGTCCAGCCGTTTCAGAGACAAAAATTAAAAAAATATATTGATATTTTGATGTAGGTTATCGACCAACATAGTATCGTTTTACATCATTTATTGTAAAGATGTTTATTTGAAATTACAAACAGACACTTCAATTTAATGTTTTGTTTGTATTGGATGGAAAAAAATTAGCATAGACATAGAGTAGACTACGTGGATGGACCTAGGCTACTTTTTAATGCGGAAAAATATACAGTTACGGTTCACTAAGTCGCGGGAAACATCTAGTAAAAATATAGATTGAAGCGTTGTATTCAATATTGATGACGGACGAATAACGTTCATTACTTTACAATACAATATCGAGAATTTCAATAAAATGTTCTGTAAAGAATTTCCATGAAGTATTTTATGTAAGCATTCAGGCAATCGTGTATGCCATTTATCCTCTCTTTGAAAAACTATTTTCAGTTCTATTTTTCTTTATTTATTACACATGAAGTAATTTAGTTAAAACATACCTAAAGAAAAATCTCTATGCCTACACAATTTGATCAGCATGGTCCGAAATGGATCTCATACATTTTGAAATCATCGTATGACAAAAAACACAAATTGAAATAGAAATGAAAAGGCATTCTATATTAAAATGGTATTTATTCTGAGCTAATTTATCAGTCTCAAAGAAAATTTATTATAGAAATATGGATAATAAAAAAACATTCGAAAACGTCGTCCGTAGACGATGGCAAAAGGACTCTTTTTTAATATATGTGATGGCATATACCTGTGCCATCACATATATTAGGCACTTAACTAAAAAAAATGGTATCTCAATCAATACAGAAGCTACTAAAATAAAATTAATACACCATAATCTCATTAAATTTTTGTTTATAAAATACATCCTTACTTATCTTGTATACCATGCACATCGCTTGTGATACTCGTATTAGTATAAACTATTTGAATAAACATTTTCGGCAGCACAATTTTATACAAACAGTCGTAGTTTCGCTTTGGATTGTTTTAGCGCATTGATACCAAAGGGTCGCTGTGTGTTTGCGGAGGTCATCTAATAGTGTGCTTGTTGATGACACTCGTTGGCAAATCACAGAGAAATACCGACTACGCCATCTCAAACGCTATGCCAACTCAGCCCACTTCCCCCAAAATACTTTTGTTCTATAGTTTTATGGTTACACTAATGTGTAAACATAAAACAATATGTGTAATACACCAGTAACACTAAAGGCCGGCAACATCTCTGGCGTTGCGGGTGTCCATGTTAGACGGTAATCGTTTTCCATCAGGTGATGCGTTTGCTCATTTTCATATTTTTTATAAAATAATACATAACTTCAACCGTAACACGTAAAATTACACCACAGATCTAAAAAATGTTTTCACCCATGTAACAGTTACGTCTACGGCTACGATTCTACACCTGCTACGAAAATCGTAGCATTGTCGTAGCGTCACCGTAGCATAGCCGTAGGACAGCCGTAGCATAGCCGTAGAAAATCCGAAGCACAGCCGAAGCATAGCCGTAGGCTATGCTCCGGCTGTGCTTAGGTCATTTATAATTACATATTTATCATTTACGTAATATAAAGAGAAGTCGCTTCTGCTGTCTGTTCGCTTAAATATTTTAAACTACTCAACGGATTAGTTGTTTAAACGGAATGCAGTTTTTAGCAATGGATATTCAAGGGAAAGGTTTTGAATAATATGTAAAATACATTGCACCCGTGTGAAACTGGGGCGGGTTGCTAGTAATAAATAAACCAATAACAATATTCTCTTGGCGGCCATTGACGCTATTGTCTATAGTAGATATACACTATACAGTAGCCCTGTTTACTACATACTGTATAGACAAAGAATATATATTACAAACGTAAAGAAGCGTCATTCAATAGACTTACACGAATGACATGCGCGGGGTGCGCGTAGCGAGCGGGACGTGAGTTTTATCAAGCCTGGACTTTCGTTCACGGGGCTGGCCGCTGGTCGTTTCGAGCTTTGACATAATTGTCAATATAATTTCATTATGTTTATGATATATTTGTGTGACGCGACGTTTAAAATTATTTTCGTGTCAACCTTAGGGTTACTTCAACATGACTGACATTTGCCGGTGCTCGCTGTCATTTGTAGAATGTGTCGCTCCTGTAGTATAGATTTACTACATGGGTGATCCGGAGCAACTTCTTGAACGTGTGAATTTTTTTTTATAAAACATGTTGTCTGGCAAATAAACATATTTACATTACAAACTGCGTGACAGCTTATCGGCAGGTTTTGCACTCGTTTTATAACATTCATCTTAAAATTTAAATTCTAAACTCTAAAACTTGTCGAGGTGTTCCGTGTGGGCGACCGTAAAGTCGGTGCCTCTTTTCTCTTCATTTATTTTCGTTCAATTATATAAAGTTTGATTCTACTTCAACGATATTCAAATATTCTGGAAAGATCTCGACGATAATTGTATCAGTTCAAGCAGTTTCGCCCCTTTTTCAATTTATCACCCCTTATCTGACGTAAAGGTCAAATAAGCAGCTGCTTCCAATGTTGGAATTAAGTCTTAAATGTCGCACACCTGGCAAGTATATTTTTTTAAAAAGAAATATTCTTTTTGTATTAGCTAATACAGACCTCCCTAACTTTTATGTGTTCAGAACTACATTCACCGATTTTTTAAAGTTGGTACTTGTAATCTTGGAAACGCTGAAATCACAAAAAAATTGAATATGCCATTGTAGATCGTATTTTATGTGAGGACCGAATTACTGTATGTAGAAAAAACTATAGACCGAGGCCACAACACTGCGTTGCAATGACGCATCGCACAAACAACGACATACAATTCTTGTAAATTGTATTTCAATAAGACGGCGTTTATGGCGATACGTCGTTGCAACGTAAAAACGAACGATGCACCGTTGTACGCGGTTGTACATACATGGCATCATCGAGTACGCAGTTTGTGACCTCGTCCATAGGACCATATAAAGAATGAGTACTAAAACGTTCAAAATATCTTTAAGAAAAGTTAGGTCTCCTAGGAATGACTAACGAGTGTAACTCGAACGGACTTGACTCAAAAACATTATAAAATCATGTTTGATTTTAATGTTAAAAACAAATTAATCATAATTTGTTTAACATTAAAGTTTTTAATTTTTTTTATAAATACATAAACTACGTACGGGGTCGGCCACGGTTTCCCGGAGGGTGGTATTCTCGGAGACAATCAATACGCGTATGCATATTTAACACTCTCGAGGTTAACAATGCCACATTTCACGTCTATTTTTAGGGGTCCATACCCAAAGGGTAGAAACAGGACCCTATTACGAATACTCTGCTGTACGTCCGTCTCTGTCCGTCTATCTGACTGTCTGTGTCTGTCTGTCACCAGGCTGTATCTCATGAATTGTGCTAGACATTTAAAATTTTCACACATGATGTATTTGTGTTGCCATTAAAACAACATACACACTTTTTACAATAATAAGCTTTTTCGCCGTTTTGTAAAGAACCCTAAGTGCACGAGTCCGACTCACGTATTTTAGCTAGTTATTCAATCAAATAATCTGCTATTATAGTTGAGACACAGCAAATTAGGAAACTCGTAACGTACTTATTCAGGTATAATATAATTATTTTATATAGACGTTTAAGTGTCAGTTCACACCGAGACTATTTAAAGTGAATAACGTTCAATTTTGAATTGCTATCTTATAAATGCAGCGCCGCATCCCGTCGCATCATTATTACTAAACTTAACATTAAAACAATAGTAGAACAAACTACTTAGTGATAAATATAAAGCCAAGTTCGCTTTTATTCAGTGTATACGGGGCCTATAAAGGAAAATGTACTTAGGAAATATACGTTTATATATTAACGTATATTTCCTAAGTACATATTATATTTATATATAACGTATATTTCCTAAGTACATTTTCCTTTTTAGGCCCCGTATAAAAATATTAGTATTATTATTATTCTTAAAAAGATCCACGTTAAAAGCTCAAACATTATTTACCACGCTCTATATATTCATCAATCCGATAGGTTATTGGTTGCCAAGTAAAGCGGTCTTTACGCGTGCTAGTAACTCGCACATCTACTGTTTTCAGTAAATACTGAAAAAAACATAACTTAATTTCAAGCAAATGCTTGAAGTTAACTTACTGTCACCTTAATTTGTAGATTACTAACCTATCATAGTGAATTAAATGCCTATTTCAAAGAGTTAAAAGTAAAATATATAATACTTTTTTATACTTTAACCGAGAAATTCTTGTATTTGAATAATCAGAATCTCAAAAACGGGTTCAAGTATTTCCATGAAATATAAATTATATGTTCTTTTCTTTCGTCGTGTAACAATATCTCAATAATTTTGATTCTATTAATGTCAGTCCGGGTGGCAGCTTGTTATGCGTTTGTAAAATTTTAGCGTTGTTTACAATTTGGTGTCTCGGGTATACTGTTATAAAGTTAACAAATAAAAAAGAAATAACATTACAAAAAAATTAAAATAACCAAGATACAATAATAGGCACTTTTTTTACTAGAATAATACTTAAGCTTACAATAACAAAATATTTGTACACAATATTAAGAGTAGAGACAAGAAGCATGGCTTTAATGAAGAATTGGAACTAAGCAGAATGGGGTTAAGTAACATTTTATTTAAAATTTTGTACAATTAGAACATTTTGCAGTATCCTTTACATTCCCAAACTTACAACTCAACTCGTACAAGCTACTGGCTCGATCATATCAACCTTACAAGAGCTCTCACGATACGTGATTCGTCGAGTCACGTCACGCGATCTGAAAAATGTTACTGCCCCAGCATTCTCTTGTGCGAGGAATAGCAAATGAGATGGAACAACTACAACTAAATTATTTGTAACGCTTAACTCCACACTCAGGTCAACCTTAGACTATTTTCTTCTTTGTATTTAAATGCTCTTTCAACCTCCTATATATTGAAGTTATGGTTTCCTATTTAGAACTTTTAGGTTATAGACTTGTGCGTGCTTTTATGTGTCGGATTTTATTTCGCCTCAGCTTTTTATAAGTTATAGATTTTCTTAATAGCTTGTAATTTGGCTTGGCTTTGGCTTGCTTATAATTGTATATTTTTTAAATATGTAATTATAAGCAAAAGAAATACAAAGTTAAGCACAGGAGGAGAAACCAAGAAGAAAGCAAACCATAGCCGGCACTTTAATTATTATCACTTGATTAATTATCCTTCTACTATTATAAATGTGGAAGTTTGTGAGGATGGATGGATGTATGGATGGATGGATGCTTGTTACTCTTTCACGCAAGAACTACTGAACGGATATCGATGAAATTTAGTATGATAGTAGTTTAGTTTCTGTATTAAAACATATGCTACTTTTTATCACGAAAAAGTACAATATTCCTGTGGTATAGTATAACATTGACGCGGGAAAACGCTAATATCCTTACTTAATATTATAAATGTGAAAGCATGGATGTTTGTTACGCTTTTGATTACGATTTCGATGAAATTCGGTATGGTAGTAGACTCTGGATTAAAACATAGGCTACTTTTTATCCCGAAAAAGTAGTGTTCCCGAGGGATACTATACTTACGCGGGCGGAGTCGCGAGCAACAGCTAGTTATTATATAAATGCAGGTTTATAAAGCACATTGATTGTATTTTCACACACAATGGCATACGCAATGTACTCCACATTACTAGATTTAAAATACCTCATTTTTCATAGACTGGATCTGCAACCTTTTGCCTACCTTATTTCCCAGGGTTATCTAAATTTAGTTCGTCCCCAGATATTGAGAGTGGAACGAATTGGAAAAACCTTTCTGCGCTTCAAAGTCGTCTAGAATATTCGACACACATAAAATTTTGATTGAAACGTCGAACATATCGGTTGATTCTTTTTCACTGATGCCCGGCTGCAAATGAGTTTTTTCTGTATTTTTAGTTTTTTACTCTGACACGCTAAGCTTCGATGTATTTTTACATTTTGATTTTTAACACGCTTTTATTAGCTTCACCAAGGCTTCACCTGTATGTTAATGATGTAATTTCATAAGTTTATCTCATTATCCTGATCAGGATCGCCAGGATTAAATAATCACCACAAAAATTATTTACATTGCAATATTTGATTACTGATAATTTAAATATTTTGTCAACTGTCAATATTCGACATCACATCACAAAAGTTTTTTTTTAATGTCTACGCCTCCGTCTTAGCTATGACAGATGGAGGGAAGAAGGAGCGCGCGCGGGGGAACGCGCCCGCGCCGCAATGCAATTTGGATTGCAGGCGGCCATTACGTGAATTACGTTTTCACCGTGAACAAGGTTAGCATCAAATTTATAATATGGCAATTGAACTCTAATGTCACTCACAACGGCGTGAACATTTAATAAGGTATAAGGGCCCCCGAGACGATCAAACGGTTTGACTCAAACCTGACGTGTTTGATGCAACCGTTTGACGTAGGTTTGATCGGTTTATCATACGGCACTGTTGTCTGTATTTATCGAACATCGAGCCCGACGCTTTTTTCATAATAAGACTAGTATTTTTCATTAATTATTGTTTTAAGATTATTTTTCACTTTTTGTTAAAGCGTGTTTTTTAGTTTTTTTAACTATATTAATTTAATGCTTATTATAAAATTATTAAACTAAGCACTGGCATTGGTTTAATGGTAAGAGCCCCCGAGATGATCAAACGGTTTGACTCAAACACGTAAATTTTAGCTTGAGTCAAGCTAATTTGATCGTTTAAAAAACTAAAAAAACAAACATTAAACGAGCTTCAGACCCGTAAATGTTTGACAAACCGTTCAAACAAGCTTTGTAAACGATCAAATTTTCTTGACTCAAACTAAAATTTACGTGTTTGAGTCAAACCGTTTGACTATCTTGGGGGCTCTTAGTATTAAACCAATGCCTGTGTCTAGTTTAATAATTTTATAATTAGCATTAAATAAATATAGTTTTAAAAAACTAAAACACACGCTTTTAAAGCACTTCGAACTAAAAAGTGAAAAATAATTTTTAAAATAAGCTTAAAACAAAATAATGAATGAAAAATACCAATAGTCTTGTGAAAAAAGCGGCCCAGTTTTGTTCCATATTTATCGAACATCGAGCCTGACGCTTTTTTCACAATAAGACTAGTATTTTTCATTCATTATTGTTTAATGATTATTTTTCACTTTTTATAAAAGCGTGTTTTTTAGTTTTTTTTTTAACTATATGTATTTTTTTATTTAAGGGTTAACGAATTTGATATAGGGAAAATTTAACAAGTAAAATAACTGGTTATCTTTTCTATTATCTAATATGCCGACCTCTGTGGCTAAGTGTTTGAGCGCGTTGGTGCTCCAGCCGGAGGTCGCGGGTACGAAGCCGGCGATGGAAAAAAAGCTTTTCTGTATTCCGGGGTCATGGATGTTTATTAAATATATGAATAATACAATAAAAATCTTAAATATATTTAAAATATAAAAGTACTAAATATACTTCCCGTTGTCTGGTACCCGTAACACAAGTCCTTCGAAGTTTGAGTACCTACTTAGCACGCGGCCAGATTGACGCGGTGTGAAGCATCCATAGATGTTAATATTATTTTAGTGTTACATGACATACACATCACAAAATATTACATGTTAAAAAAATTATGTACCTACGAAATAAGTATTCCTGTTTATTGGTATCCCTGCGAATAAACGGCTATGGTATGGCAAAATAGACATTCTAATTATACAAATTTAATTCTAAATAACCTATCGATTTACCTGCCACTTGCATACCATTCTAGTATTTAGCTGGGCAAACGTGTAGACCGTAAATTCGCTGGAAATCTATTTCTGTGAAAGCGGCCATGTCATTAATAACCGAACGAAAACACTTGTATATTCAGAATGTTGAATGCTTTTGAGATATATAAGTTTAGAAATGTTGCCCTAGTACTATTTAAGTCTTCCACTTCGGACGTTGAGCAGTGAAGGCGGAAATTAACGCGTGTCACAAAATCATTGAAATAATTAAATAATATTCGATACTTTTTATTTGCATAAAACATGATGAATTTAGGTATTACAAATTGAATGGTTAAGTACATGTTTTGCCAATTTCGGCATGCAAATATGTCTAGCTATAATAATAATCATTTTTCATGTATAAAATGAATTTTTAACACTAATAACATTATAAAAACGAGTGATTATATGTATTTACATAATAGTTAATTTCCCCACACACGTTTAAGATCCAACATCAAATATTGTATGGCTTTATATTACAATTTATAGTTTTATTCAGATATATTTTCGTTGCTTTTACATATTATAGTATTATATGGGTATGATGGTTTCAAAAATAGTTTGGACAAGATAATATTTTAATCAAAATATCTACTCGAGCTTTTGAATCATTTATGACATCCGCTTCTAATAAAATAGTTGTAACTTTTATTTTAAAAATACCTATTTATTTTTATAGATATAAATTAATTTTAAAACTCAGTTTAGTTTTTACAAGTATTAATAAAATTAATTGGTATTTTTGAACCAGCTGATATTCGTATTGAAATCGACTTGTTTATTTAGTCCAAATTCAAATATTATAATTTTATTGTTTCTTTTAGTGAAGTATGCGCTTTTGTGAACTCCACTTTTGTTAAAAAACCGTTGCCTACAACTAAAAGCTCGCATCCATGAGAGGTTTTTTTGTGGTCGCGACGGAAAAAACTGCACTGTAAATAGAATTCTGCACTAATAAAATAGAGCTGAAAATGGAAGTATCAAGTGTCAAATGTCAAATTTGACAACTCAACACGATTTTAACGTAGCCTTACTTAAAAAATCTGCTACAAAAACCAGCGACCCTATTTTTCAGAAAGTTATCACTATGACGTTTTTTTTTATTTCTAGAAGTCCTAACATATGTTAGAAAATAAGCCTACCTAAAAACGGCGTGCCATGTTTTATTGTGTGTTGTGCAATTTTAGCGCAACATATTTGTGTTGCATTTGCACACATTCATAAGTAAGGACGTTATTTTGAATTGTGCTACTTTTGTGCATTCCATTCTACTTTCATTGAAAAGTCATTTTGTTAAGGGAACGGACAGCTGTGTCCGATCGATTCTAAGCTATTGATCAACTGTTTCACGGCTGTTCCGATTCAAAGCAACTGCAATTCGAACCCGATTTTTCATTTATGTAACGATCAGGTACATAAACGAATAATCGGGTTTCAAATAATTTACGAACGAAATCTCAACAAAATGATTAGTAATTATTTTACTACAAAAAGAAGCTTTAAGCTACGTTAACCAGAAATATAAAATCCTCATTCTTTAAACAATAGACAAGTAACTCATTTATAATTTTTGGTCGTTTACCTTAGAATGGGAAAAAAATTAAAAAGCCTGACCATTTCAGTAAGAATTTTCCTCAGGGATGTCATTCCTTATATTTCTATTGTGTTCAGACAAGCTATTGTGTATGGGGTCATATTTTACTGTTGAGTTATGTGAGTTAAAATTTATTTGCCACTTTAAAAGAAGACAGGACTTGAAAGGACTATACAGGGTGACCTGAAATTCGATACATTCCTTTGAAAGACAGAAAGTAGACCTCATTTACAGTAATATTTTTCATGGCATCCCCTATCCGAAAGTTGATATTTACAAAGTTATTGAAATTTCAAAAATTTTTTCTTTATTTACGACTTTTTGACTTTGACATGACGTATTTTTAAAAATGTTTGTCTTTTTAGTGATTTTTTTATGTATTTTAACCGTCAATGAGTCAAATATTATTTTTGAGGAATAAATAGGGACAAACTAAGCGAGAATTTTTCATTATGAGACATGAAACAGAATTTTCTTTTAAGAAAAATGCACATTTTTTCTTAAAAACAGGTGATTTTCTTAAAAAAATGTATGATACAATGCGTACAAATATTCTAAATAACTTCCTTATCTCATTAGCTTTCCAAAAAGGTGCAAATGTCTACATTAAAATATGACGTTGTAGTAAACATATTAGAAGTAAAATGAAATAATGTCTAAATCGATTTATTTGCGATAAGGTTAAAATAAAAGGAAAAACTTGAATTTAATTACGTTTATTGTGTTTAAAAAACATCAATGTTTAATTAAATTTAATAATAAATATTCTACTTTAGGTCTTGTTCAAAATGTGAACCTCTGTTTCTGATACAGGCCCGTAGTCTTCTCCGTACCTCTGTTTTGATTATTCTGGTAGTAAGACTAGTTTTGATTTCTTCTGCTGCATTTCTTATGCGGCTTCTGAGCTCCTCTACAGTAGTTATGGGTGTAGTATACACCAAAGCCTTCATATGACCCCAAAGATAAAAATCACACGGGGTCAAATCGGGACACCGTGCTGGCCAAGGAATTGGCCCGCCTCGACCAATCCAGCGATGTGGGTAAGTTTGGTCTAGCCACTGGCGTACGCCGAGGCGGAAGTGGGCCGGGCAACCATCATGCTGGAAAATCATATTACGACGAGTTGCTATTGGCACATCTTCCATTAAACCAGTAATCTCCTCTCTTAGGAAATGTTCGTACATTTCACCATTTAAATTTTGAGGCAAAAAATGAGGTCCAACTAAATTATTATTAATTATACCCATCCAGACATTTAGACTGAATCTGGTTTGATGGGCCCTTTCTTTTTTCATCCTGGGGTTTTCTCCTTTTGGTGCCCAGTAATGTGTTGTGGAAATTGTTTATCCCGTCACGGTCAAATTTCGATTCATCCATCCACAATATTCTTGAGAAGAAATTGCGATCCTCCATGTCTGCATTTATCATAAAACGGCAGAATTCCATTCTTCTAACCGGGTCTCCCTCTTCCAACGCTTGGACAGGTGTGTAGTGAAATGGATGTAGACGCGCTGTGTGTACTGTAAACCACACCTTCCATTGACTCAATCCAAGTCTTCTAGCTGCCGCTCTTGTAGAAATAGAAGGATCATTTTGAAAAAGTGTTAAAATTTCTTCTTCTTCTTCTGGAGCATACAAACGAGGTCTGCCTGAATCGCCACGTCTTCTATCAACACGGCCGCTTTCCCGAATTCGTCGAAATGTTGTTGAAAACACTCTAACGTTTGGCACTCGTCGATTCGGAAAACGTTCAACGTATGTTCTTCGTGCAGCAGCAGAATTACCATTACAAAGTCCGTAACAAAACAAGATGTCAGCGTATTCGTCGTACTCAAAAGCAGCCATCGCGATACAAAAAAATTACAAGTAGAAGTAAGGGTGTAGTTTAAAGCAACAATACGTCCGTACACGGCAATAGTTGACTTAAAACTAATATTAGCTACTAAATTTGCTCTCTAAGCCAGTCGGTAACTCATTGACAAAGGGCCGCGACGACAGTAGCCGAAACATCCTGAAGTTTGAACAAAGGAAACAATTGAAAAAAAAAGGTCGCCTCAGTTAGAGTAATTCTTGAGATAACGTTACCTGATGATTGTTTTGTCTTTTTTTATTACATGTTCATATTTTTATGTACATATTTGTACCTTTTTTGGAAGCTTATGAGGTAAGAAAGTTATTTAAGGTATTTGTACGCATTGTATCATACAACTTTTTAAAGAAAATCACCTGTTTTTAAGAAAAATGTGCATTTTTCTTAAAAGAAAATTCTGTTTCATGTCTCATAATGAAAAATTCTCGCTTAGTTTGTCCCTATTTATTCCTTAAAAATATTATTTCACTCATTGACGGTTAAAATACATTAAAAAAATCACTAAAAAGACAAACATTTTTAAAAATACGTCATGTCAAAGTCAAAAAGTCGAAAATAAAGAAAATTTTTTTGAAATTTCAATAACTTTGTAAATATCAACTTTCGGATAGGGGATGCCATGAAAAATATTACTGTAAATGAGGTCTACTGTCTGTCTTTCAAAGGAATGTATCGAATTTCAGGTCACCCTGTATAGGTGATCCATATTGTATGATCCAATATCCTAAAATTAATATCGTCAGACGAGCATGTATATAAACTCTTTCTCCAAACAAACTCAATTTTTTTTATGCTTATCATTTGACAACACAGACCCCACTTATATTATAAGCTATAATTTATAGCTATGTGTACGAGACAAATTTCATCAAATCACTACTTACTATTATAAATGTGAATGTTTGTGCATGGATTGATGGATGCTTGTTACTCTTTCACGCAAAAACTACTGCACGGATTTTGATGAAATTTGGTATGGTAGACGGTAGTAGTTTAACTGTTCCCGTGGGATACGGCATTAACGTGGGTGGCGCCGCAAGCAAAAGCTTGTACTCATATTATAATGCCACTAAAACGTGTTAACGTTATTATTGTTCATTTATTATGCTTAATTTGACGGTGTATACAACGCGATTGCTTATTCAACGTAATCCGGCCTAGCCTTGCCCCAGACTATAAAACGATATAACATCGACATAAACCTACGTTACCTGCTAAGTAAACTTCATAAAATGTTTTTTCCTACTTTTATTGCTGGGTAGGGATGAGTTTACAGCGCGTTTGTTATCGCACTTCCTACTTTATTTTTCACTAAACGTTGCTGGCTACTTCGTGCGCACAAAAGATAACCTTACAGTTTCTTGAGATAAAAAGGATACTATGTCCTTCCCTGTGGTCTTCCCATAGGTCTACTCTATGTCTGTGCCAAATTTCATCAAAATCGGTCCAGTAGTTCGAAGCCTATTCAATTCAAAAAAAACAAACAAATCTTCCCTCTTTATTATATTAGTATAAACTAGATGTTCCCCGCTACTTTGTGCGCGAAAAAGGAAATCCCGCGAGAACCTAAGGGTAACTATGTCTTAATTACTCATCCCGAAATAACCTTATTGAAGATTATAATATATAATAACCTTAATAACCTTAATAATTATAATATAACCTTATTGAAAAATAAAATAAAACCCAGTCTGCGTCATTTTGATGTACCCAGATTCACTCTCACGAAAGACGAATCTAATGATACATCTCAAGCTCAAACGCTTACATACAAATTACCATAGATAAATTATTGGTCTCGCTGGGTACTGTACCGCCCAGCGAGACCAATGATTAGTCTATGCAAATTACATACATACAATACATACATACACTCTAAAAACATAGCCCTCCTCGTGCGCCAGAAAAGAAGTCTGGTAAAAATATTGAATATTATATTTTTAAGAAAGATGATTTGCCGAGTTTATTTCGTTGATTGTTTAGAAAACTAGGTTGTTTGAGGTCAGGACTGAGGATAGAACTTCAAGAATATGAAAACACGGTGGAGGGCAGTATAAAACTTTGAGTTTCCGTTTGCGTTATGTATCACGACCTAGTTACGTTATTGACTATTTTGATTGTTAACTTCACAGAAACTTTAAAACTAAGACATTCTAATGGGATTAATCCTATGTAAACAGACTAGTTTTTCCTGCGACTATACCGGGGTTAGTTAACTCTTATCCTGTCAATCCAATACTCTAGATAATATGTTTTTGTGGTGTCTCTATAAGTAGGTATTATAGGTAGTCAAGTTTTGAATACCATTAAGATTTTAATCTTTAAAGGCGCCACAGACGGCGAATATACTACAATATTTTATATTTAAGATGCCTAAATATACTGGAGTGTTACCCAGTCAGTGTCCAAACTTTCAGGAGTGAATATACTCATGAATATAAGCAACTTTTACCATGTCACAAAAAAAAATCAGCTGTTTCCTACAAAAGGGGTACGGCATAGAAAGCACTTTGTAGGAAACAGCTGATTTTTTTTTTCAAGTAGGAAAGTAATTTATCCCATACTAAAAGTTGCTTCTATCAAGAGTATATTCACTCCTGAAAGTTTGGACACTGACTGAAAAAACATCCTGTATCGTATCTCAGTTGTCTGTGATAGTTCATACAAACTGTAAAGCAAGCGATATGAAATATAATTATCCAGGCATCTTAAGATAAAATATTTTAGTATATTCGCCGTCTGTTTCGCCCTTTAAGGTATTCAAAGTCTAAATTATAAATTATAGAATAAGTAGATGGACACTTAACACTTTTTTAATGTTTATGCTTTTAGAAATTATATGAGAAGGAAGCATATCAAATAGGTAATATCATAATATTATATCAAAACTGTATTTTGATATAACATTTATGTTTTTTTATTATTATAAGTGTTGACAACCCTTAAATCCTAGCCTTATTAGAAAACTATTTCGCGGTTACCCTAGCGCCATGTGACGCTCTATTCAACTGTGTCACCGCTTAATCCGCCCTTCGTGGCGCGCGGCACGGACTATATTCGGCCGTTTGACATGGTCGGTCGCCGACAAAACCGTTGCACCAATTTTGAGCCCAAATGACAAAGGAATAAGATTGTTGTGTTACAGGTCTGTCGGCGACCAGTTCGTTTAGTTTTTCATGTTAACAATTGAAGCTGATTATTACAAGGCTCATAACTCGCGGCAATATTTTCGTGTGGTGTGTGGTGGGTGTCGCGGTCAGATGAATATTTTTGTGATCCTTTTTATTACCTATTTAAATATAATAAAAAAGGGGATTTACAAAATCAGTCTTTAAGAACTAAATCAGAAATAAGTTGTTGAAGTGTGAACGAAAACAATTTGAAAATTAGAATTTAGAAAAAGTATGCTGTTGGTTGTCATCTGTACGTTTGCTCTGACATTCCGTGTGTACTTGTGCGATACATTGTGTAATACATTGTGCTTGTGAAATACTTATTTTATATTATAATAAAGTTATAAATGATATATAGGTGATTTGTTTAATTTACAATATAAGTTATGTGTACAATGACCCAGATATTAGTACCTATTGCAATTTTTTCCCATACTATTAAGTATATAATAGAACTCCGAGCAAAGCTCGGTCTCTCATGTACTATAACATTAAAGTATTAAGTACTTAGTTTTTCTCCCTACGGACAATAGTACTTAAATGAGGACGAAGTCACACAAAAATATGAACCAGAATAAAAATCTAAACTTACCGAACTTTTTTATGACATTCAAGTTCTTTGTCCTCAGTGAGACTCCGAATTTAATTCAATCTTATAAGATTTATAGTTTGGGCCAAAGTTCCTCAAAGTACTAACGTACATAATATAACTTAAGCCCAGAGGACCAGCACTGAACCTTCCAACTACCTTAATATATCAACGCAATATAAACCGAATATAATGAAGGGTATTAATAAACTTTTACGTGGTAGATTCGATATATTTAGCGATGTGTTTCTACTTAAACGATCTGATTATGAGACGAGCTAATGAGAGTGGTCGAACTATTTATCAAATCCATATCATGTGTACCTACAAATAAATAAAATTGAAGTGTCTATTTGTAATTTTAAATAAACAGCTTTTCACTAAATGCATATGAAAGTATATACGGTACTTACAATAATAAAAATATGTTTTTTATTTTTTTGTCCATCCGTCTGTTCATCTGTTTGTTTTGGCTAATCTCTGAAAAGGGTGGACCGATTCTCACGGAACTCTTACTGACAGATAGCTGATGTTATAAGGAGTAACATAGACTGCTCTTACCTTGGGGTTCCTTTTAATAAATGGGGTTCTGATTCCGTTAGTACGCAAACGATGTTGCGGGCACCAGCTAAAAAAGTAGCACTGAAAATTTTTACTTAGATGAGCTTTCAGATATTGCGCTTTTTCTCAATTCCCCCTTTGTCCATGCTCAAAATCTATTTAGTAGGACACACACCAGTATTTAGTAGTGACTTTTCGAAACGAATATCCGAGAACATTGCATAAGACAGAACTTCTTATTCGCGTTTCTAAGTAGCATCAAGAGTCGCCTCGTACGTAGGCTTAATGAATTCAAGTTGTCTGGCGACGTCAAAACTGCCAGAGCATAGCAGGCGAACATGCCGGTAACCGTATAATTTAAGTAGGCATTTCAAAATAAAAATTTGCCGCCGCTTCAAAATGTAAATATTTTATGAAAATTAAATTATATATGACTAGCATTAATTGCCCGCGTCTTCGCCCACGTGAATTTAGGTTTTATATTTTCATCCCTATTTTACCCACCTAGGGACTGAATTTTAGAAACTGTTAAATACGCAACTCATTATCTTTTACGTACTCAATTCACACGAAATTTCAAGCAAATATGTCCAAGAAATAAAAAGTTTCATACGAACTTTAATCCCCTATTTTACCCCTTTGGAGGTTGAGTTTTGAAAAGTCCTTCCATAGTGGATGCCTACGTCGTATGAGAAATACGTGTACAAAATTTCAAATTTCTAGCCTTAAGGGTTTGGCCTGTGCGTTGATACATCAGATGATCAGTCAATCAGCTTTGTCTTTTATATATAAAATTATAATAATAAGGCGTAGGGATGTGACGACTCGACTGCTCACTTATTAGCTGATTTTGCCTCACAACAATAATATATTATAGATTATATTATAGGTTTGCAGTTTTCTCCTTGTTTGCTGCCACGGAAATGATTACGAGTACATCCAATAATTTCAAAACTAGGATGGGCTTATGACCACAGAGTAGAAAATATATTATATACTTAGTACAGGGAAACAGCTTTCATAGAACGATCCAATTCGATCACAATTTGAAAATTTTGACATCCCCTTCACCAGCCCACAATTTTTCCACACAATCGTGGACTTCCGATTGCTTGTACTAGTGCAATCAAATCGAAAGCTAATTATATAGCTGTTTATCTGTTCGTCTTTCTTTAATCTATGACGTACATTTGACAAAAAAAATTCATTCAAGATAAAGCTACGCCATCTTGTTTTCATAAGATTTAGTCAATTAAATACAGACTGATTATACAGCGGAAAGCAAATGTCAAGATGACAAAACATATCAAAGCTTAACCGCCCCAACAACCCCAAAAGTGGGGCAGTTTCTCGTCTATAATATTTTATAAGTCTGTGGTTACATCATTAACACATTCGAATTTTAATTTTTTTTTTGTATTTTTTTATACGTAAAAGCACAAGAGCTTTTACCATATCCGTATTGATTGTCAGATCAATCAGCCCGCTGCAACTTTCATATCCGATTGCGAAAGCTCTCGATTATTGTTTGCACTTTGTAAAATAAAACGAACGATACGACACTTTCATTAACAGAAATCGTAAAAGGAAGAACATTAATGAAAATGAATAACAGAGGTATTAACTCAGCGTACTTTTGTAAGTTGACGCCATAATTTTTTTTGCAAGAAAATCAGCTATACATGTTAAAATCGTTTTATTTTTAAAACATTTTTTTATTTATTTATTTATGATTAAAGCGCATGTTGTAAATTTTGTCATATTTATAATGTAGATATTAGCCACGTGCGCCAATTGTCAAAAACCCAGACAAGAGCGAGTCGGGACTCGCCCACCGAGGGCTCCATACAAAATAGGAACACAATAAATACGAGCAGGAATTGAGTGTCGCAGTTTTTGTCGAGCCTGAAAATAGACGATTAAAGTTTGCTTGCAGCATGGTTAGGTTATTTCCTTTTGAAGTACGGAACCCCTTAAAAGCAGAATAAAAATACCTGATTAAGTTCACTACCGATTTCTTTCTTGTTTTTTAAGATGTTGGTAATGTTGCTCTGGTAAAGCTCACTAGTTATTATTAGAACCCAAACAGTTTTATATTTTGTCGATTTCGTCGATATGGCAAACGGAAAAAGAGGGTAGATATATCTTCTGATATGACACTGCTTACCGCAGCCTTATTTTAGTATGTCCATTATCCTAATAGAAACGTTGCCGAAATACTGCTCTATTCATAATATGTTATTTATTTGATAGCAGGACTATATTCATTTTAAGGACATAATAAAAATATTAAAGCAGATTTACTAAGGTGCATTTTTAATTAAAAAATTTTAGAAGTATAAGGAAAATAAGGATTATTATAATAAGGAAATCTTATTCAACTTTTTTATTTTCACCAACACGTCATATAACTTAGCCTCGCCTAGCTCAGGTTGCGAGTTATTGAAAATATTATTTTCTTTTAAAAGTGCAGCGAAATTTTCCAAGATACAGTTTTCGGCGCATCAGGGCTAAAGTTTAAATGTGCGAAGAAGTTTTCACACACAAAATAACAAAATACAATATTGAAACAGTTGAATATTTTTAAAACGTACGACTAATGTTAAAATCGTACATAAAATAAATAAGGCACTGGGTGAAATCCCGTGTATCTTAAACTTTAAACGAGACAATCTTGTATATTATAATCGGTTCCTCGAAAACGGCTGCAACTATTAGCATGAAATTTAGAATGCAGGGATTTGGGGGGGAGAAAAATCAATCTATGTAGGTCTTGTCCCTGGATAACTGCGCATTTTTAAGCTTTATATGTTTTTTCTTTCGTCGTGTAACAATATAGGTATTCGACTCAATTATGTCAGTCCGATTGACAGTTTGGTATGCGTATATATAATTTTTGCTTTGTTCGAAATTTCGGAACGGTTCGAACCCATGGTGGGTTCGAATACCGGTCAGCAAAATATTTTTGTGATTTTTTTATTTATTTTTTAATTTATCAGAACTCCGAGAAAAGCTCGGTTACCCGGGTACTACTATTAAACCCGCTACTACAGTAAGTTAAATTAAAACTGAAACACTTTTGATTCTAGATCTAGGCACTGGGCCGTTGATAGCCGAGACTCAAAGTTATCGAAGGAGAGGCAGGCAGGGACAATTTTTGATGTCTGGTTGAAACTCGCTCTCATAACGGCTGACGGCAACCCGTAACCCGTTGGTTCTGTAAGTATTCGACGCTCACCCACGTGACCCACGTTACCCTGGAAGAATGGAGAGGTCACCCAACCCCCGAATGCGTAAATGCAACGCACGAAAAAGGTGAGTCAAATTCTAACAACCGTTTTATGATTGGGCTATTAAGAAGTCAAAATCATTTAAATCGATCTCCAAAAGACATAGATTCGTTATGTATTGAATTCATCTTTGGGGCATTTTTTATTAATTGTTATTATAGACATTGGCAATAATTATTTATAAATGTTATTAATACATTAATCTATTGCAATTAATGTACTATCAGGAAATCTAATTCTTAAGCAGGTAGACTGTTTCTTGTCTCTTATTTTGTTTATGATGACGACATGCAGTCACAATACAATTATTGTTAGTTTTAATTGTAATACGAACAAGTTATGACAACGGTCGTGAATGCTTGTGAATAAGATTCCCTGATGGTACAATTAAATTGCCTACCTACTGTAAAATTAGGCACTCGGTTTACATTATTAAGGCTTTCGAAAAAAAAATCTTTAGCAGTAAACCCTGCTAAGTCACACTACTACTTAGCAGGACTTACTGCTAAAGAATTTTTTATTACCCAATTAGAGAATTTTGTCTTAAATGTTATTTTATTATAAACAAAAGCGATTTCCTGCGCGCAAAAGGAAATCCTGCGAAAACCGTGCATTTTTCCGCGATAAAAATAGCCTTATATTCCATATTCTAATCAATCTGTGCTAAATTTCATCAAAATCGGTCCAGTAGATTCAGAGCTTATTCAACGCAGACAAATTAACAAACAAACAAATATTTTCTTTATGATATTAGTACCTGTAGATTAAAAATATTATGACTTGTTATTTATATCATAAATACGTAAGAGTATTCTTATCTTGATAATAATGAGAATTTTAGTAGCGAAAAAAGAAGCTGGCTGTAGGTACTTCTTAATTATGTATTAACCTAATTTCTTAATCACGTCTCCTATGGACTCTTTATTAATTATTATGTAACATATCCTTGCATTTAAACTAAAACCTCTTAAGTCAAAACTTTACCTGATCTTTTACAAATTAGGTAAAGTATGTAAAGAAGACTTCGTTTATAATAAATGCCAGAACTCGTATCAAAAAAATATATTTCATATTGCATTTATACTTAAATCCATAGATTTAAAAGGACTGTGAATACTAAGTAATTGTAGAAAAGCTATTTTTAAAATAGCAATTATTCCTTTAAATAATCATCACGTTGTCACTTAATTGTAAAGTACAAGGATGAGTCATTAATAGAAGGTAGGTATTTCTTGTTTGATCCATTTAAATATAAAATTAATAATTAATAGCGAAGCGCTAAAGTTAATTGAAGGAAAATATTTTTAATAAATAAAAAAAATACCAGCGTCAATACCGCAATGTGACTTGTGAGACCCTGGCGCCCAACGCGGGACTAACCTAGCTGTAATGCATCGAACGTGCCCGAAGGAAATATTAATATAGTTAGCAATTATCCCAATTCCTACCTTTATTGAGCTCCAAACCTCATGGTTTTTGCTCTTTAACGCTCCAAAAATATCGATTCACGGCGAATCCAGCATGTCGGCCGCCCTCTGGGGCAGACGGCAGCTCGCTCTAGGTACACATAGGACACAACACGTCAAGCGAGATATCAAACGGTTTCCCGCCACTACAATTTAACACGAATACGTCCACTTTGATGGTATTATGACTGGAGTTTTTATTGTTTTTTATCGGAGAGCACTGAAATTATATTTTGACGGTCCAAACTGCGGTTAGGACTGATATGATAGGTCTAAAGTTTAATTAGTAATGCCTTTTGACAAGATGGCGAGATACGGTCCGTCCACCCGCGCGCGCTCGCCCCGTCGCACTAACTGACGGAGTTTCCCACATTTTCCCGGCGCAAGCCTTCACCCCTTGTAATCGAGCACGTTCTAAAGATACACCAACAAAAATGTATAGTTTAACCGTTATTTTATATTGCAACATAGAAAGGGGTCGCAAATAATCGCGTCAACATTTAATTAGAGCCTTAATGAGAGCTTAATCCTTTTCAATTTCCATAAGTGCGTTATAATTAATACTTATTATATTAGTAGCTTTTTCTTGCGGCTTTAACTGAATAGAGTTAAAAGACTTTTTTAGAGATTTGCCTTTAAAAATGTTATTATGTATTCGTCAATCAGACTGAAGTGAACAAAAGATCGAGTTTTAGGCTATAGCCTCTACAAAGCTAAGAGTTTACTGTTGGTGAGTTGCTTTCAAGAGAGTGCAGGTTTGATCCCCGGTTGTGTACCAATGACAATTTTCTCAGACGCTCAAAACGACTATTTTGAAGGTTTATAGGTTTTCTACCACGAAATAGGCTAGCGTGATTAACACCTTATTCATAATACACACACCGATATATTTAGCGGAACATAAAATAAAGGTTTGATATCAGTATCATATAAGGTTGCTGGCTGGTTTATACGTCATTTAATTTAAAAAGAAATATTTTCAAATTACGATAACAACTGAACATCACATTTTATGCAATTGTTTTAATTTTATTCAAATACACCTTATCTGGAGCGAACTTCGAATATTTCTTCCTTCTGAGTTTGATTTAAAATTTCATTGAAATACTGTTTTTTGTTAGTTTTTTTTTTTATCGCGTATCTTTTTGGAGTTGAGGACTGAATTATGCCTGACATAGCCCCAACGGAGATTGCCAGGGCACTCGAAATGCGAATAAATGGTCAAACCTACAGAGTGATATCCAGAGATCTTCGGCGACCGGTTTCAACGATCCATCGCAGTATCCAACGGTCCAGGGAGACCGGTACTTATGTGAGAAGAAAAACAAGGCAGAAAAAGACGCACTTCGAGTAGGGATGATCGTTTCATTCGGCTTCGTGTACGTAGGACCGTTTGACGGCCGTCCAAGCCCGACATGAGTTAGAAGCAGTGCGGGGTGTAACCGTAAGTGAGCGTACGGTACGAAGAAGGTTCGAAGAAGCTGGTTTGGGTTCATTTGTGCCCGCCAAGGCTCCAAGGCTCGAGGTAAATCATCGTAGAAACAGGTTAACTTTTGCTCAGGAACATCGACTTTAAAACGCGGACCAATGGAGTAAGGTATTGTTTAGTGAAGAGTGCAGAATTCTCTTAAATCAAATTGACGGCAGGCAAAGAATATACAGACGCAAAGGAGAACGATACATTCAGACAAATTTTGAAACTACAGTTGCATACGGTGGTGGATCAATAATGGTTTGGGCGGGCATTTGTTTGGGAGCTCGCACAGACTTGGTAGTGATTGACAGAGGGAGTCTGACTGCAGACCGCTATATCAGAGAAGTTTTAGAAGAAAATGTCGTACCGTTTGCCCCATATATCGGTGACGATATTGTGTTTATGCAGAATAATGCTCGGCCGCATACCGCTCGGGTAACTCAAGCTTATCTTAATGATATGAATATCACTGTTATGGAGTGGCCGGCGAGATCACCGGATATGAACCCAATAGAGCACGTTTGGGACTTGCTGAAAAGAAAAGTTAAGTCCAGAATTCCAGCTCCTGCAAACGTGGGTGAACTGCGAATCGCCGTAGTTGAGGAATGGCGGAGACTATCCCAGGAGACCATCGATAACATCATTCTCAGTATGCCTAGACGGGTGGAAACTTTAATAAGAGCACGTGGAGGAAATACGCGATATTAATCACCAATTTTCTAATTAAATTAATTGTTATTTTAATATTAATTTTCACTTTTCCCGGTTACATGAAGAGTTCAAAAATGTACCATTTTTCACAAATAGCCTTTACTCGCAAAATCTGTTCTTAATGCGATCTCATTTTAAGTAAAACAAATGAAACTTTAAATAACAAAAGAAGTGTAGTAAGTAGATTTTAAAATAAAACCATATTTTTTTAATTATGGACCTTTTTTTTGTGTTCCGCTTAATATGCCGGTGTGTTTATTATAGCAACTACCTATTGTAGATAAACTTCGTTCAAGTTGTAACTTGAACTCGACCAACTAAATTGTCGTCCAAATAAATTGGTAGAATTTATTTGGACAAAACGCCATAAACACTTCTATCCAATTTTGAGCTTCTCAAATAACATATTCAAACATAATGTAAAATGCCTCGGTGTAAAAAATCTTGATCGTCGATATAGAATTGTGTCAAAGAAAATCAATAAAGATTCGATGTGATATCAACTACCTATGTCATCATTCCTAAAATACACTGTACGCTGTCAACCGTCGTAGAAATGTAATAGCCATGCAAATAGGCAACCCATTTTGTTATTTTAGAGCACACTAATAAGACGAAATGGAAGCACTAAATTAGTTTCCTATACAATATATAATTGAGTTTGGTTACTGAGGCTCAAGAGGGATATTTAGGGGAGTGATATTTAAAGTCGGCAATTGGCAAACCACTTCAGTCAATCTGTCTGTCTTTATGTTCACGATAATCTCAAAACTACTGAAAGATTTTCATGCAGTTTTCATCTATCGACAAAGTGGTTCCTTAGGAAGATTTAGGTGTATAATTTGTTAAGGTTTTGTAAGAAAATTGGTTGAAATATGACGATAATTGTTGAAGGTGTCGGAAAAAATCAAGTCGTCTGGGAGCTTTCATCGAAAACGCTGTCTATATCTTTGGAGATAAAACAAAATGTATGGCGAGATTGTTTCTCTTTTATAGGTCTATAAAAAACCGCGATGGCATATGGCTATCATTTAAGGATAACTTTGTACCTGTAGACTAAGGGCCTCTTTCACCATCTCCAAGTAAAGTGTTGAGTAGTTACTTGTCAAGTAACGTTAATTGGCAAGTAAAACTTACAAGTATCTTTTGTCAATTTCACAAGCAAAAATGAAGCTCTGATTAACTACTTGCCCGTTAAGTGAATGACATAACAAATCGTACATTACATTCGTTCAAAATGACGTCAACTTCAATCGTCTGTCGTTGTCACTTGTCATTGGCGGTGAAGAAGAAGAAGTATACCTTTCTTTTGTGTGTTGTTGCTTGTTATAATAGTTGTTTGAGTCGTTTGTTGTATTAAGTTTATAAGGAAAAATGGAGAAAGGATTAATAGTACCTAGGTACTAGAATAGAAAATTCTTTATTTGTACAAAAACTAACTAGGTACTAGATACTGTGTTATTACTCATTATTGATTATTTAATGATAAAAATATTATTTTGACCTTTGCGTTTTAGGCATTATTTTATATTTTATTAAGTTATGCACTTGGTTCGCTGTACACTTCGATAGACGAAATCTAGCCAAAAAATCTGTTTCATCTAAGTCCATGAAATAATCAACACGGGATTTAAAGACACGAGGTCTCGATGTTCGTTGCAACATATTATAGTCCAATTCATCTAATTGGTGATCAATTAAATCAAAGAAATCCATTTTTGACAAGAGATAAACAAATTTAACCGTCAAGTAAACTCGCTAATTGGCAGATGAAGTGGCAAGTAAGTTACTTGACAGTTTAATCGAATGATTAGTGCTACTCGAGGGTCGTGAAACTGACACATGTAGTTATGGGTGACTTTAGCTGGTAAGTAGTTACTCGACACTTTACTCGAAGGTGGTGAAAGAGGCCCTTACACATTCTAAGTTTTAAAAAAATATCACAAATAATGTGATATTTTTAGAAGCTATTTAGTCGGATTTACAATATAAATCCTTATCAAATTAAATACATAGCAGTTACTTTTAATATTTCATACACATTTTAATTGCCCTTTACACTATACAGTTAGGTAAAATTAATATCTTCGGATATTAAAGATCTACCTATCTCTCTAAAAATTAAATATTCTTAAAATTAAAAAATACCTACGTACGAAAAATTTATTCAAGCTCTCTCGCACCAACGTGACGGACTATTGACGAAAATACTATTACCGTTACCACGGATTACTAAATAGCTATTACTTTATTGCAGTAGGAATTATTTGCATAATAAGTTTTTTGCCACGAACACACTTCCACGCGGGCGAAGCCAGTAGTCCAGGCCTGGACCCACCAACAACTCTCTGCGAGCTTTCTCAGGTCATTTCATTTCAATGTTATTTCTTTCAGTCCATACTCCATGGGGTTTTATCCAATTTTAACAAGCAAAATTAGAGAATTTTTTGTTCGCTCGCTTTCAACGTACCGAACATAATATTAAAATACTTAGTAAAGTCTATGGTCAATTTTTTTTTGCGCTGTTGAATTTTGCTAATGAATATCTACATCCCTTCCAGGTGGGTATTTTATACAAATTTGAACAAGTACAAATGGCAAAAAAAAATTTGCTCGTTCGCTAATATTAAAACTGAAGTAAGTATAATAATATTATGCTACCTACTGCAATAATACAAAAAGCGAACGAGCGAACAAATGAAATGAACCTCAAAACAAACCGTGGATAAACGTTTTGTTTTGGGGACGAGTAATTTGCACAAGGAGGTGGGGGTTAGGGGGAGGAATAAAACTAAATAGCCTAAGGGCGGCTATATAAGCTACTTGACCTTGTTTTTATTTATGTCCTAAACGCTTTTGTTTCATTACAAAAAAACATTATTTGAAACTATTGAAACCTAAAAACCTACAAAAAATATTTTAAAAATACACTTTTTACAAAACCACGAAAACATTATTCGCCATGTTGGTTGATAGATTATCTGCGCTGTGACGTCATACTAGTACTATTTGTAATGTGTGCTATTAGTCCGTACTTAGTAGTAAAATGGCGGTGTGACGTTCCGTTTGACGTTTTGACATAAATAACTTTTTAAGATGTCATGAACTACCTATTTATTTAGAGAAACACGTTCCATTTCACTACTACATATTAAGTGTTTAGTGTGTTTTTGACGTCACATCCTTGCCGGAAGTTACTTCGAGGTGTTTTCATCAGTAGAAATTAAAAAAACAAAAATACATATTTTTAAACCAACTTTATTTATCAATCTTAAGTTTTTCATTTAAGATAAGGGATTTTAAATTCGTGACATCTGACAGCTTTTTGACATGATAAGGACCGTCGTACTACCAAGCGCCGCCTGGTGACAGGAAAAGAATCGACAATTGTTATTGACCGTTTTTGATACCACTTACGCCACCAGATGACACATTGTGTGAGTTGAGTCTGCCCCCTAACGGCAGAAAAAATATCAAACACGCTGATATTTTGTCGGACAATTTTTAGCTTTTCTGCTTCAGAGAGATTGTCCTCCATTCCTCTACCCTCCATAAGCCACGGGCAAGTAAAATGTTTTTTTTTTTAATTATTTTATATCAAGTCGAACACAAAAAACATACCAGTATCTAAAGTAAGGCCAACCAGACGAGATAAAGAATGTAAACAAATTTTCAGGGGTTCAAAACATTTTTATTTGAATAAATTATTATAAAGTTCGAATATTAATCGCTGTCGTCTGTACTAGACAAAGATGATTCGTCGGAAGAGTCCGAGTCAGCTGTGTTTATGATAAAACTATCAGCTATTGTATTATCAATCATGTTGTTTATTACATGATCCACACAATTTCGCCATTTATCAGCAGATACACGTTGGATCCCCTCTTGTAGCAGTTTTTTCACATCTTCAAATTTAAATGTAGTAGGTATTATTGCGAGCTACGTGTCCCTTTATGTCAGCCCAGGCTGTGATTCCATAATTAAAATCAACAACTAAGCACTCACAATAACAGCAAAAATCAAAAATAAAACTAACCGAAACGGAATAATAACAACAAAAAACCAAGTAAATACGGAGACAAAAAAATATGTATCACTTCGAACGCAATCCAAACAGGAATGAACTTGTTCACAATTGTTTGGCGGACCAAATGTTGACAACTGCGGCACCGGCCGCTTTCCTGTACCACGAAACACGCTACGACAGCTGTCGTCGACCAACTGTCGTCATTATTGCATACGAGTGATAAGGACAGATATAATATTAACTCACTTTCATAATGCAACTCAGTAGCGGTCCGTTTATTTACGTTTTTTATCTCGTCTCGTTGGCCTTACTTTAGTTTTAGTCTAGTAAGTAGTGTTTTATTCGCATCTTATATTGTCCCTGGGCAGTCGAATGTGTATGGAAATCAATTTTTCAAATATTTAAGAAGGAGATGGATATGTAGGTATTGCTTCGTGTACACTGGTTTCGTTCGATTATTTCAGATCTCTAACGTATTCGTAGCTATTCAAATGCACCGCCCTAGGGTAGTTTTAGATGCCAAAAACGCCATATTATATTTTTAAAACTCTCGCAAAAATGTTATGCTATTCGTTTTATAAAAAAAATTAAACTGTCATGTATGTCAAATGTCATAACGCTATACTTGTTTTCGTTTTGTTGTTGCGTATTTTTTACCGTGTTGTGATAAAATTATCAAAACTAATTTTTTTCAAGAGCCCCTAGAACTTTTACACAATATTTCTGTGACATGGCACAAACTGAAGATACAGAGCTACGAGATTTAGTTGTGGAAGCGCTAGAGAAAAATGGCTCGCTAGCTAAAATCCGCGCCTTATTACGAGCGAATATATTTTTGGCATTCGAAGACGAATATGAAAATCAGAAACAGAATGATAACCTGGACAAAATGTTAAACCAACCAGAAGGTAAATTGTCACTTTGTATTATTCACGAATTTCTAGAATTTTGTAACCTCAAAAACACATTGTTTGTGTACATGTCTGAATCTAGACAGGGCAGGGAATACACGTATAAGAGTGAGGATATACTAACTAAGCTTAATGTTCCTAAATTAGATAAAGACAAAGAACCTATCTTACTTACTATTATTAAAAATGTGACTAAGTTCTTTTCCAACAAACACAATTCAAATGACAAATCAAAACCTAATGGTGACCATTACAAAGACGAACAAAACTGTACCTATATTGTGCACGAGGATACAAGCACCAGCAGTTCATCACAATCAGACAATTCCTCCGATGAAAAAAATAAAATTAATTTAAGGTTACCATTAGACAACTCTGACACAGATACTTCAAGTGATTCCATTAGGGATAAAAATAGTTCAGAATATATCCCAAATAGGCAAAACATAACAAGAGATATTAAAACTGATATTGATGAATCAAATAATATTATGCAGCCAGCACATGGAGGTATGGATAAATGTATGTTTCTAGAACACAACAATTTTAATAGTAGCACTGAATCAACATCCTATATGGAATTAAGGCCTGTACAGCATGTTCAGGAAGTTCTGTTAAATACTCCAGGTTCACCATTAAGTGATAAAAATGACAAAAATACAAATCAAAACCATTCCAGCGGATCCAAAAACGAATCTACCTTTTCAATCCACACACTTAGCACTACAAACAACTTCAAAAAGGATTCAAACAAAGAAAGTCTCAAAAATAGGATAAGTGGAGACGATTCAGGGCTAAATGATACCGAATTAATGGAGTACAGCTATGATTTCTCCCCACCGAATACGGAACACATAACATCGCCGGAAAATAGATGTAACAGTCCCAAATCTTTGAATTCAAATAAAAATCCCAGTTCGGCACAAAATAACTCAATAAGCTCGGCGAGTTCCGTCTCTACCTCTGATGTGGCCGATTTGTTGAGTGAAAAAAGTTTCAAAAGTTATTCAAGGGACAACAAAAATTATATCAACCCAACAAATAAATCTAGACTAAGCAGCAATTCTAAACGATTTAGTCCTAACAAGGATCCATCTAAGATGAACAGTGATCATTCTAGTGATTTCTCTGAATCCTCTATTCCATCTTTATCTAATCTTAGCTTAGAAATACATAGTGAGTGAAAGTGATGCTTAGTGCAAGTTAAATATTTATGGCGTTAAAAAATGTGCTGAATTCTTATACAATGTCACATAAAATTCTTGCCCCCAATTCTCCCCCCAAATCTCAATTCTTGTAATTAACTTATATTTTCATTTTACTTTTATTTTATTATAAAATATGAATTGTCTTGATATCATAAACAGATTTTTGGAGTTTGGAGCAATCAAAATGGGGTTGACATTGTTTATAAGAATAGCTCTTTGCAGCTTTAACATATTGGGACTGGATTGTAACTGTGTCATTGCAGGATTTAATTAGCAGAATCAACAGATATCAGATACATTGAATGTACAAAAATATGTAACCTATTGTATTGTACTACTGCGCTGTTGCTAGTTTTCTTAGCCATATGCAATTTTTTGTGTTCGGATAAACAATGTTTGAATTTAAAATTCTCCGTAATTAATTTAAGATTTTATCTGTGTTTATATAATATTATCTCTATTTATACACTCATTTACTGATGCCCTAAAGCATTATTTGGTGTGACTAAGTGTAGCACGTACAGCATACTTTCTATAGTCCAATCTACTTGATGTTACTGATTAAATCAGTTAGATGACTGTTGTTAATGAATTAAATGACCGTGTATGGGTGTGAATGAGGGTTTTTAAGTTTGTGACATCTGACAGCTGTTTGACACGACTAGGACTCGACATATTGGTTACTCACTGAGGCCTCCATACTAAAAAGATGAATGACCCGACTTTTACAAAGCACTGCCTGGGGGCATAAAAAGTGTTGAAAATTCTTATTGACAGTTTTCAAAATCAATTCTGCCACCATTTGCCATTTTGTGTGAGTCAGGTCTGCCTCCTAGTGGCAGTAAAAAATCGAAAACCCTCATACTGTTTATGTAAATAATATGTAACTCAGGGGGATTAAACTCTCATACATGTCCAACTTTACAGAGAACAGATACATCTCAACACGACTATCCGGTACTAACAGTTAAAAAAATTCGGATATCCACAACAGATGACACTAAGCGGCTTCTACATCGCACTATCGATGACGCCAGGCGTTTCTATAAAAGGCTCACGAACATTTTACAATGTCATCACATAAACTACATAGCCAATATGACCATTCTGAATCATTGGTAGTTAACTTTCTATGACTTTCGTTATTAACTTAATTTCTGTTTAAATTTCAACGATATTTCGGCTCTTTAAAATTTAACAGGCAGTACAACTGCCATCTAGCGTATTTAATAGTAACTAAACCGTTACATCGCCATCTACACACTTTTAGTAAGTGTCCGAAATTTAGTAAGACTTAGTTCCACTTTTATAGTTATCTATACTAGTATATATCTGTATAATAGGAGATCAGTAGCGTCAAGTCGATTAAACGATAGACAGTATGCTTAATGGCTACTGTTAGAAATTATAAAAATTGACACTTTTCAAAAGAAGTTTTAGAACTTTTTGGCACAATGCTGCATTTTTATTGATCAGTCCACATTGACAGTGACTATTTAATATTTATTGTATTGTAGTGATAGGTAACTATAATGTTTTAGTAATAATTTACAGTCCATTTTACAATATTTTGCATTTATTATTACGATTAAAATTGGAAATTGTAAAGTTTGTGTTAATATAGATTATAGAATGTTCCTTTTTAGACTTAGAATGTGTAATTGAAATGATTAGGATTATCATCAACTAGATATTGTGTTGTTAAACTGTGGCATTTAGCAGGATTTTCCCTAATAATTTATTTGTTTACAAAACTGAAAACTTTCAACAGTTAGTAATGACCAAATTAAAAATATTTTCATATCTAATCTAAAATGAAATTCATATTCCAATTTGTAATCATGTTGTTTCTGAAATATGTATAAAACATGCCTAAAATACTTAATCGAAGTAAAAGTGCCTTTATTCGAAATAGTAATTTTAATTATACGCAAAAAGTAAATTTCCACCCTTCAACCACTTTTTTTGGAAATCGGTTCAAAGTCACTTACTCTTTAAGTTTTTTTTAATTGTGTAAAGTATGACAAAAACTTTTAAATGTCCTACACTCTACAGTTTGCGTCAATGTACATAATCAGTTTTTATAAACGAGTGTTTTACAGAAGTAAATTAAAAGTTAAATTAATTAGAAACAAACGCAACCACTATTTCAGTAAAAGTAATAAAATGTCAAAATTACTGTTCCTAAAATGATATTAAAAAACATAATGTTTTATATAACTCTACTGCATTTACTTGTGCCAGTCATGCAATAATATTAATTGATTAAGACATAAGAATTATATAGGAAATCATGCCACAGTTATGGTAATATTACTAGGCTATTGAAAATATGACTACTTCTAAAAGTCCTCCCATGTAAGCTTGCCATGATCATTGTAAAATGTCCAAAAAGTTTTGATAAACTAAAATGTAAGTAGTTTTTTTTTTCGCAATGAGTAATTAACGTTAGGGGCTAGCAAAACTAACCTAATCGAGTCGCGGCGCGCACTTTTTAAGATAGCGATTCAATATTAAAATTTATTCACTGCACAAAGATGCGCTAAACAGCACGGTGCAGGAATTCCAACGTCCATTCGTAAATAAAGTTCAATTTTGAATCGTAATTTTGAAAGTGAACTGACGCTAAGCATAAGTAATCAATAATGTTAAGGTAATTCAGTATTAAGATGTATCACTGCAACAAACAGATGTCCAATACTTTGGAAAGGTTGTGCCTTATTTTCTGGAAACACGATGGTTCCTTATACTTTTGTTGTCAGTTTCTAGTCCTAAATCTCGATGAGAAATACAACTGGTTCCGTCCAAATTGTTCCACTGTTTATATGTTCCAGTGCTGTAATACAATGCAGCTGTTAATAAACCAAAAAACGTTTTGTGCAGTTCACATACAATTGAAATGAAACCTTCAAAAACTTTATTCTCCCACACTTTTAAATTCATGCAAATAGATGAATGGGTTGTCTTTACTGTTGATTTTTCGACTTACCTGATGTATAAAATTAATTAACTGCTACGGTCAAATAAACTTCATTTACTTGGTTTCGTTAACATCAGCCTCACTATAACAGCCTCCGTGGTCTAGTGGTTAGAGTTTGGCTCACGACTCAGAGGTCGTGGGTTTGTGGAGTCTCTTGTGTACTGGCCTGGTTTCAATGAAACCGGCCACCGTCGCCGAAATCGGTGTGGGAGAGTTAGTTTTGTTAACATCATTGTAACTAAATACCAACAAATATCTAATAGAACCTGTGGTAGGACAGACTGTTTTAAAAATGTGTAAAAGTATGCCTACCTAATAAATAACTTTTACCTAGAAAATAATATTGTAATTTTTAATCAATAATGTCATTTTTTTATGCTATTTATGTTTTATCATTTCTTGGTAAATAAATAGTAATTCTTAATTCATGTTTTATTATTTATTATCGTTTTGTTTTATCCCACACTATTTTTATAAGAACACATTTTTAATATTGGATTTTGTGCTACTTAAACTTATACAAATAACTCTGCCTTGCTGACAACGCTTGTGAAAATCTCCAAGAGTAGGCTCTAATCTCCACAATCGCTTGAAGTTCCAGGAGAATATAAACTTGTGGAACACTTAATGAGGGTTTTTGATATTTTTTCTGTCGTTGGGAGCAAACCCAACTCACACAAAGCGCCATCTGGTGGCGTAAGTGGTATCAAAAACGGTCAATAAGAATTTTCTATTCTTTTTTTTTCTCTCGTTCTTTTTTGACGGTCCTTGTCGTGTCAAAGAACTGTCAGATGTAACGAATTTAAAAACCCTCATTTCACATTAATTAAAAGCGCCATCTCTTGCGCAGTATATAAAGCTAAATTATAGAAGTCTAGTCTTCGTCACGCTAGGTGGCGCTTTAATTGAATCTACTATCACCTGAAGTTCCAGGAGAACAAACTTTTAGGAGGTTAATTTAATAGCGCCATCTATTCTTCAGTAGAAATGGCAAAATAGTAAAATATAACTAATCATTAACACATTACAGTGTCAGAAGGACACTGTAATGTGTTAATGATTAGTTATATTATTTATGTAGTATAATCATATCCCAAAGTTAATGGAAGTGTCCATTAACTTTGGGATATGATTATACTACTTTTTCTCATTACAAATATGTATTTTTTAAATTATTTTTTCAAATATTTAATTGCTTTTTTCATTTTATACCTTTTAATCATAATAACAAGCTGTTTAGAAGTAGATTTTTAATTAAAATTTAAAATTTTATTATTTTTACTTCATTCGGCCAAGCGTGACACACCGGGCTGGGCTCGGCGCCGCGCCGTGCTCCTCTCCCAGTACCTACCTACACGCGTTCAGCGGTGGTATATGCGGTGACTTAGAACCGTACACACACAAAAGTGACAGTAAGATGATAAGATAAGATTTCAAAATCCATTTTAAACTCTGACCTCTGAGTGAGGTCGAAAAAATAAAAAACGACAATAACCGAAAGATGTAACGTGGTTGAACTGTAGGTAACAATGAAACTAAGTAGGTGTATAAAAGGGTGCCCGAAGTCGCATTGGTGAATTATTATTAATAATAATAAGTTACGTACGTAAGTCTGTACACCGATCATAATAGGTATATAGTAGGTAGTAGGTAGTGGGTACTAAGTTTACTCCTAGTACTAAGTTCACGGAATCAATCGACCATCAAGTGACCGCGGCAAGGTGTCGCGTTAAAAGTTAAATCTTAAAGTTGTTAGAAAGTGTTTTTGTTGCAAAGTGTGTTTGAAAATCGTTGCTAGCACCATAAGTCATTACACGTATCATTTAAAACTTAACACAACACTACGTTTTTAAAGACGACCTAATAGTGAAACTTAAATCAGACGACAACCTTTTACCTTGAGAGAAAAACCGCAACTAAATTAGAAAATCTATTTCAAAACAAAATAGTTCTTTTATCGACTTTCATTAAAATTCAAAAGATGCCGACTCTATGCGGCACGGGCGCGAGCGGCGCGCGCGGCCACAGCACGGCTTTTTCGCGACAAAGATCAAAAGCGTGCCGCTCGGCGAATCCTAAAATGCCTTCGTCATACGCGTATACCATGCGTTACTATGGTATGATGATGATGTGCTTATGTGAAGCATTTGCGAATGTCGCAGAGGCATTAAGGATTTACCGGAGGTGATATCCTCATGCCCGCGATCTTTCAGACTCTCGTACCATTACACAGGCATGCGAGTGTTATAAAATAGGCCCATTGAGCCTCCAGTGGTGGGCGGCAACTGGACGTAAATATCGAGGAGCAAATTTTAGACAGTGCGCCGGGATTCTCGTCTTGGATCCCGCAGTGCGGCTAAAAGTGCTTAGACATCGGCACGGTTGGCCAGTTGCTACTTGCTATTCGATTTAACTGTATACACCTCATCTTATATTATTTTCATTTATTTTTCTCAACGGGTACAAAAAAATTTAAGTAATTAAATGTTAACTTAACAAAAGTTAGTAAGTAGGTACTTGAAAGATAATAGAACTTTAAATAAGATTGTTATTAATCTATGCAATTTTCGTAGTTTATTTACTACATACGGTACAGCTGCTAAAACACGATCAGCTGATTTTCTCTATTCGCATATTCGCGCCTGCGCGGCCTACCCCGCGCGCGACCTCTTCCGACCGCCGCGCCGCGCCCGTGTGGTTATGTACGTTGTACATTGCGTATTGAAAATTTTAACTTTTACAAAAACAATCGATTAAAAGCAAATTACTAGTACCGATGGATCTATCTCATAGCCTAATATAAGCCCACTAAGTTATCGGGACTAGTCTGAATAAACCCTGTATAATACTACCTACTTGACGCTATAATATGGCGTTTTAAATTACCCTCCTAAAAGTTTATGTTCTTCTGGTGCCTCAGATCTCCCAGATTTCTTTACATACAATATATCACAATATATATACACGGATCGCGCTTTCATTAAATACATGTATGTCTCCTACAAGTTTATGTTCTCCTGGTACTTCAGACGATAAATAGGAGGCATGATATTTTATAATCTCGATTTAGCTACCAAACAATAGATGGCGCTTTTATTGAATACGTGTGTATATTTATGTCTCCTAAGACTATGATGGTACTTCACGCAGTTGCTAATTAGTTTTTGGCTCCGATAACTCCATTATAATTTGAAGTATTTTAAGCTGTTCTAAGAGAAATTAGAGAAAGTATCTGCTGTGTATAAAAATAGGAGGTTGTAAGAAGAAAAAAACCCAAGTGAAATGTAATCAATGTTTATTTCACAATTTTGTAAAGCATAGATTGTAGATATCACGTTTCAGTTATGCACACATTTCAATCCATACTGAACATAGTAACACTCGGTCACTAATTTTCTATACAAAATTAATGCTACACTGTTATGGCGTAATAGTCGTTAGTACAATCACATAGAAAAAAAATTATATTAAACATTTCGTATTTACAACTTAATATTTTTTATTCATTAGGTACATGAGTTTTATATGAAAATGGTATAAAAATTACACTTTCATAGTATATTACACATCGTAGTAATACAAACACGTCAACATCATAACTTTGAAAAATATAACAATAGTAAAAGCCACAATGTATTGTATAATGTCAACAGTACTACGCTGTTCAAATATTTCACAAAAATTGGAATCTCGCTCCAGGCACTGTAGTTTTTATCGTAGATTTATCGTAATATAGTTTTTAACAGAGTGTTAAAAATGTTACACCACGCGACACAAGAATAAAGCGGAAAGGCTGGTACTCGAGCTTACTGTATTTGCTAGTACACACAAATATGCTGAGCAAATCCTTTCGTATTAAGACTAATATTATCAGGGGCCGCCCTGGCCGCGCCCCTGGCCCGTTAGCCTTATTCGAGAAGCACCTAGAATACTTAACATGAAGGATAAATAAATAAAAATATTATACATATGGCAAATATTTGGCTCTATACATACACTTATCTAAGTATTGTTACTTAAGGATGGGAGTGCAGGTGCACGAACAAAAAATATACTTTATCCAAAAAGAATACTTTATAATATTGTCGGTACCTATGTGATGTATGCGGCAGTGTGTTTTTGCAGCTTAAATTAAATTATATTATGAGCTAATATTTTAATACAAATGCTGTATTCCCATCCAGAGTAGTCCATACATGTGTTGCTAAGGGTGTCTCCACACGACCGACTTTTTGCAAGACGTATGTACATTGTACGTGCGTTGCACTCTTACAAACATCGGTCGTATGCAGGTACCCTAAAAATAATACTATGCAGTAAATATCGTGTCACACTTTTAGCGTCGTTCCATATGTAAGACGTATTTCAGCAAAAAGTAAACCGCATTTATTTAAAAAAAAACTCAGAAGGTCCGTGACGCTTTACTAACAAAAAAAAACAAAAACATTTTTAAACGCCTACTTTCAAATTCGTATAATATATTTCGCTAATCTGTGCGATGATTTTGATCTTTTCTAAGCGATACGAAATATTGTATCATAACTCATAGTGTGATTCACTATTGGTCGATATAAAATTAAATCTCGTTCCCCATTGAGCTGTCGTGCGTGAGGTTTGAATCCATACTCGCGTTGTCGGAGTCCTGGCTTTGATTCCCGCTGTAATTCGCCGCCTCTTGCAATCTCATCAACATGTTTAGCTGTAAAATTAAACAAATATATTATTATCATTACCTTTTGATTTGCTTGCAAACTGTCCCTAACTCCCTACTCTGTTCGATTTAAAAGCGAGTGACAGATATTGATAGTTCCATAACGTTATATAATATAAACTAAGATGTTTATAAGAAATAGTTATGATAACGTTAATATTATATTGTTAGTTCGACTAGGAAATGTTTAGACATACCAGTGGGTCCTGGTTGTTGTTTGTGTTGGCGTCTTGATTGGGTTCCTCTATGCCGGCCTCGTCAACCGTTATTGGTCTCAGCGTCTGAAAAATTACGTAATAGATTAGTAGGATTTGGATGGAGGAATGGTTTAGTAAGTAAAATAATCAGCAACTTTTTTACAAAACAATTTAACAAAAACAAACAATTAGACGATATAAAGTTAGATACTTTAGGAACTTCGGCACGAATGAACCGCCTCGACCGATGGCACGGGCATAACAAAAGCCAGCAGAAAATTTTCGTCTAGTTGGTCCATAGGTCTAGGTTTTTTTTTTTTTTTTTGGGCCCAGTTCGGGGCCTACTTTTATAATTTTTTGCATTTATAATTATTTATTATTAATACATTTCCTTTATATCTTGTTCTTAAATCACTTTTATTCCATTTCCTGTTATTAGATTTCCAACATTTAGCTATTCTTTTACATTTCCTTTTTGCTATTTTAATCTATATTTAACTTACATTAATTATTTATTTTCAATTTTTTGCTACTTTATATCACATTTCTTCTAAATTCTTTCTCTTTGTTACATTTCTTGCATACTTCTACAACTCTATTACTCAACTCAACTCTACAACTCTATTTTCTTGCTTACATTTATACATTTCCTTTACCTTAGTCACTACATTTACATTTACTTTACACTACTTTCTCTTTTGCCTTTACATTTCTCTTTTTTAGATTCGCATTTAATTTTTCTTTTACATTTACATTTCTGTTTTATATTTTGTTAAGCTGTTACATTCATTTCCTATTCCTATCGTATTTTACATTCTTCTTTATACTTATTTACATTATTTCTATATATTTACTTATCTATTGCACATTTTATTTTCTGTCTATAGATTTATATCTTATAACATCTTTACATTTCCATATTGATTTATATTTAAGCCTGTCTTTACATTCCTTCACACTCCATCCTTACATTAAATTTCTGTTTACGTTTCTTATTTACTAAAACCTTTGCTTGTATACATTATATCATTTCTTTTCCTTTACATTACATTTCTTTCATTAATTTACTATTATCATATTTATATATTACAATAAGAATTTGTTTTCTACCATTCTAGGTTTCCAGTCTAGGTTTGTTAGGTAAAGGCTCCAATACTTACATGTGAATGATCCTTGATGACTTGACGTGATGCAACGGGTCAGTTACCGCGTACCCTGGCCTGGTCCTGGCGCACCTCCAATGCGTACGGGCTTAAACCTATCTACCTCCGAATACCAAATACTCACATGAGAATGATTCGGCTCCCACCAAGGTTTTCTCCACATGCAGAAATAAGCTTACTTGTTCGTCGTCATCAATTCTACACACTTACCTGTGAACGATTCGGCTCCCTCCAAGGTTTTCTCCATATGCTGGAATAAGCTTACTTGTTCATCGTCATCAATTCTACACACTTACATGTGAATGATTCGGCTCTCGCCAAGGGTACGTGGACTTGACGTGATGCAGCGGGTCGGTGGCCGCGTGTCGTCTGCGGCCGTACAGCGCCACGCCCTCGCGCACCGCCTCCGATGCGTACGGCACGATGCTGTAGTTCCACACGTCCGCGAACCATGCCTGGAGAATAATTTAACCAATATAAGATGGTATGCATGAATGAAAAATGATTTGCGCACTAAAAACTAAAATATAGAACTAAATATGTATGTTACCCAAATATCTATAGCAAAAGGTAGCTAATATAATTTGAAATTTTATCTAATTGCTATTGTTACGTTCTATTCGAGATGCATATTACATTCATGTGAATTAAAACGAATGTGTTAATTTCGCTACTCTCTAACAGATGCCGCTTTTACTCAATATGATGCTCATTTAATTTATTTTTAATATCAATTTTAGTAGAAGTATGCCTTGAATTATAATGTCCACTAAACACGCCGTCTGTTAGAGGGCAAAATATATTAACACATTCGTATTTTCTATAATATTTTTCACATGTATGTAACCTAAGTAAATAAATAAAAAATTGTATTACGAAAAATATAACCCATGTAAATCGATGTTAATGTAGTTTTCCATTAGTAAAATATTTTTTAGAATCAATTTCTTAATTCATAACTTTATTACATATACGCATTTGTTTAAAATAATATTATTTACTAGTTCTTTATCTAAATCCACGCTAAATAAAACAACCTCAATACCTGACTAGCTTCCAAATCCATAGGGCAGGCGAGGAACAGCCTCGGCCCGACTGTGACGTCACTGGACGAATGTGCCTCCAGGAACGCGTTGAGGGTGGACCACACTCCCGGGAGCCACTCCAGCACGGCGGCTAGAGCGGGCTCCCGCCGACCCAGGCGGAGCTCGAGAGAGAAGAGCTTGCGACGGAGATACCTAGAACATTTCAAGGCATTGTTAGAAATAGAACTAAATGAGCAACAGAATAAATATACATAGAAGATCAGGGGTGTTAGAAAACTAAATATCGAAACGACAAAATAAATTCAAGATGCAAGGTCAGATTTTTTTAAAGGTCATATTTTATGATTAGGTCGTTATGCCGTATAATATTTAAACCCTCAATAGTTATTACCAACGCTGGTTGGTAATAACTATTGAGGGTTTAATAATAGCTCCCCACACCGATGTCGGTGACGGTGGCCGGTTTCATTGAAACCAGGCCTGCTACCCAGGAGTTATTTTACAGTGCCCAAGTGTGTGCGCAGCACTCTGTCTTCCTTTACTCTTGAAACCTAGTGGGACGGATAACCGACACGACTGGCGAGAGATCAGGTGCAAGACCGACTTTTCACACGCCCATCTGCCGCATGGATCATCTTTCTTGTCAGACAATCAGGTGATGAGCCTGGATTGTCTTGACCAAACATGGAAACAAAATTGTTCTGAAATCGAACCCACGACCTCCGAGTCGAGAGCCAAGCTCTAAGCCACTGGACCACGGAGGTTGAAGAGGTCAGGTAGTAAGCACATTCTTAATAATAATGGAAAAGAAAGTTACTTCCGAATAATTTATTTACAAACCAAGAAACAATAACGAATATTATTATTTACCGTGCTAGAAACCCCTTGACCGGTTCCATGTGGTTCGCGGTGAGGAGCCATCTGAAGTTATGGTGCAGTTGCAGATTCGTCGTGTTGCACGTCGCTTGGGACATGGTTCCTGGAATAACAATTTAAAATACTTTTAGAATTAATAGCAAAATACGCAATTTATCCTACGTTGAAAACATATACATCAAACTGTTGATATTTTATCACTAAACATTATTTAAAACCAATTTAAACAACAAACCAAACACATTACGATTAAATATGTATGATGTTTATAAAATATCAAAAATAAAATAATTAATTTTTCATGTTTGACCACGTGATTAAGAATGCACAGGGTTGTGACATTTTTAATAGTGTGATTTAATCCTTGACAGTTGACAGGTACATTAAGTGTTTACAAGAAGGTGACGTCATGACAACACATTTTAGCGTTTTGGCGTGTTTAATTATTACATAAACTGTTAAGTTGATTTGCAAGGAAAGGAAAGAAATTCACAACGAATGGACCAGATTGCAAATGTATTTATGTTATTATGAACAATTTGGCATTATATTTTTCAAAAAATTGAAAAATTATTCGCATTATTTTCAAATAAGGTTGCAATCTCATTTCTTTCATCGGAACCAACCAATCACAATCTGATATTCTTAAAATGTCATACCACGTATTTTGAAAATGGAATCATTTTGAATCGTTCTTTTCACAGTAAATTAAAAATTAACTTAGCAAAGATACGTCTATATTAATCAAGAATTAAAATAAAATGTAAAATTACGTCACGGCTCCTAAACTCAAATAAAGACGGTAAAATTCTCACCAATAATAACGGGCATATTCCTATTATCGGGCGGCAGCAGTCCCGCGAACGCGTCACCCAAAGCCGACGCGTGCTGTAAGTTGTCCAGCAACACGACAGAGGGCAGCACCGCCTCCTCGCCCGCCGCCGCTGCGCCGCACTGCTCCGCTATGTTCGCCAGATACGCGCGAAGTTCATTGCAGGATTTGCGATCCACGCTGGAATATGGACTTTGTTATTCAAATGTTAGGGATGTACGTACATAGTGTGGCGTTGCTATAAGTATTCATGTAAAAAGAGTCTTGTCTTATAGCCGCAAAGTTGCTAATTATGAAGATTTTATGTGACTAGTTTAATCTCTAAGCCCCGATTGCACCAAACTTCTTAAAACGTTAACCCCGGATACTTTCTCCCTCTATCATTCAATGTTGAAACGGGATAGACAGATCTTAAACCGTAAGCTCAGCCCTGTCGGTTTAACGCGTTGGTGAAATTGGGGCTAAGTACGCCAGAATCAATTTTAAACTAATACTATCATTAGCATCTTTATTTATTACAATTAAGTTTTGATAAACAAATACCTATTATTTTTTATTATATTATAATTTTTAATTGATTTAATAACTACCGCGTCTAAATGAGGTTTTTAATGTAAATAAAGGAAATATTTATTACACTAAAAACTAAAGCCTAACATAATATTCAATTACGTTTTGAGCACTACAATTATCCTAATGAAGAGGATACAAATATCCGTTTAAAATAATATAATATGCTGATTACGAAAGAACTGAAACTCAAGGATAATTACTTGAAAGTGGCCACCGCTTCCACTGGATTTCCTCTTCGCTGCGTCCTCTGAACGTAGAACTCTGCTAGTTTGGCTGCTAGATATGACTTGCCAGTACCGCTGGGCCCACACAGAATTACTCTGCGATGTTCCGACAGTAGAGATACGTATCTGAAAATTTGATTAAAATTTTTGTCATAAGCCTATTTTAATCCTTACTTAATATTATAAATGTGAACGTGAGTGACTTTGTTTGGTTGTTACGCTTTCACGTAAAAACTAAACCGATCATCATGAAATTTGGCACAGATATATAGTAGACCACAGGGAGGGACATAGGCTACTTTTTATCGCGGGACATATATTTACGCGGGCGGTTCCTGTATTTACGCGGGCGGAGCCGCGGGCGACAGCTAGTAAAACATAAATCTATTGGGCCACTAGATGGAGCTTTTACGCCTCAAATTGATAATTTACAGTATGATAACCATAGACTATGCAGATATGATGATAACGATTACCACAGATAAGTACGTATTTTGCACATGAATTCTCTGATATTCATAACTTTTTATTCCCAAGTCCATCCTAAAAGTATAATACATTTTTTTATCTACTTACTTAATAACTTTTAAGAGCTTCTGTGTTTATGCGGGCGAAGCCGCGAGAAAAAGTCAGTAAACTATAAAGTTTGTTGGTATCACGGGGTTAATGTCAATAAAGTTAACGATGAAAGGAGCTTTCTAGCTTATCTAAGGAATGTAGGCAAAGATGCAATACTATACCAAAGTATCAGTCGACTTATGAGTCAATGGCTGGTTCTAAATAAACTGGAGTGGCTTTTTCATAGCGAAGTTTTATATCTGAATGAATCTAGTTTCGTACTGACGTCAGAACTCTCATTATTAAAGGTAAAAAATTTAAAAAGTTAAAAATCAGGTTACAGGTGTTTTAACTTACCTATATACAATGTTTTTTGGTATGAGGCTATCGAAAGCTAAACTGCCCACCCCTTGCAGGCAAATGTACAAAGTGTTCACAGTGCCAATAATATATCCACAAGGCAACAACTCGGGAAAACTAATTTCGGGTCCTCTTGTCGCTTCACCCAAATGGTATGACGTGATAGAGTCAGTATTCAGTCCCAAATTAGTCCCAGGGTCTACTCGCGACAGATAGTCTTTAAAAGTCTTCCTAACTATGTAGTCTAAGTTCTGCCAAGTCGTTTTGCCAGAAATATACGTGTAGGCAATTGTGAATTCATTGCAATTTATCGTCGAGACAGTGGTATAGACATTTTTGTAGGAATTGCTGTGCGTTGACTTGTTGCTTTTGAGACTATTTGTGTTGGATTTGTTGATGATTTGCGGGTAGTCTTGTGCTTCGATTTCTGGGCTGTGATTTGTTGACATCCTTGGAGAGTCAAAACTCGGTTGTTTATCAAAGTGATTGTTGTACGAGCTAGCTGATTGCTTCGCGTAGAATCTACACTCAGATTCGGTCAGCGTATCTTGCACCTCTTCGAAATATCTTTGGAATGTTTCTGGTTGGCCCAAGTAAACTGCTATTGCTATTTTCTTCCCATCCGTTGTATCACCCTGACTGTCGGCTACACCTAAAATATTAGAATCTATAAAATATATCTATTGGGACAATGTTAGTTTACGCCTTTATTCTTATCTCATGGGTAATATGAAGTCCTATAAAGTATATCTCAAAATTATACTCTTACGTCATATTATTGGTAGAATTTTTGTAAAGAAAATGAAACCTAGCATTGAAATTCCAAATTGTACTTACCAATATCCGAATAGCTTTCACCGATCGCTAATTCTCTGCTTTTAGGCGGCGGCAGTACAGTATTGATGTCGTAATCACCATCAGCGGCGCTAAGACCATTAGTGAATATATCGGCTGTCCCGTTTAAAGCTTCCAATAAGGCTTCGTTGTTCTCGTTCAGTTCACATGCAGCTTTATTGCCGTAGATCGGTTCGACTATACTCGATTTTGGTGAGTTCTTCTTCGATGCGTCTCGATTTGGCGTCGACGAAATGCAGTTGAAGTCTAATTCTAAAGGCTGGGAGTGCAAGTCCATTGCGTTCTGAAAAGAAAAATATAGGTCAATCTAAATAAATAATCTACGAAGTGTATTTCTTGTGTGCAAAGCAATTTTCGTCCGCCCTTGAAACGTAAAAACTGAAAAGGATTCCTTTTTTCATTGCGTTTGCATTTTTTTTAGTCCTACGTCTGGATCTCTCTTCATTTCATAGAAGAAATAACATACCTGGTGCATCGTAGCTTGATCTGCCAGACTGAACCGCCTAGGGTCCTCAACAGCAGATCCACCGGTACCCAGCGAACTCTGACTACCCGCCAAAGACCGTGACGTCACCAATCTCTGGAGGCGCTCGTTGTTTTGCTTCAAATTTAGCATCTCGTTCTGTTAGACAAGAATATAACATATTTAAGCAATTTAAATGTTAAAAATTTTAAAACAGCCTATTCTGATTGAATATAATACGCCAAGAAAAAAACTGGCCAAACTTTATTTAATAATAATAATAATCTATGAACAACACCACTTCAATCTGGTCCCGTGCTAAGTTTTCGGAGAACTTGTGTTACGGGTACCTGACAACGGATATATATTTTGTAATTTTATACTAAACACATATTTAAGGTTTAATTATACAGTATACACATATTTAATACCCATCCATGACCCATGAACATAGAAAACTTTTTTTTGTTCCTTTAGCGGGATTCGATCCCCCGATTTCCGGCTCGAGCACTGACGTGCTCAACCACTGAGCCACAGAGGTCGTCAACATTTTCAAGCAGAATTATATGGCCAGATTTTTTTGGCCCTAATATAAATTTAGAACACTAAATAAACTGCTTACCCTCATTTTAATAACCGTGTCTTTCAGGCTTTCGAGCTGGTGCGCGGAACTCAGCGCCTCCAGCCTGATGTCCGTTAAAACTAAGTCCTTCTCCCGCAGCTGCCGTTTCAGCTCGTCTACTATGCCCGATTGGTCTTGTTTTTCTGAAAAAATAAATTAAAGAATGTTTAGCAAGGAACATACTATACAATATATTTTTACTTACGGCAAATTAGTCAGTTTTTCAGTTTTATATGTTAGTGATAAAAATATTTTTGTCTCAGTCTGTTTGGATGAACTAATTATTCAGGTGTGACGCAAGTGTGTTTTGTCCAAAGATTTCAAAATTCAAGTTATGCTATGACGTACATTTGACAGAACAAATCTTCTGAATACATTAAAAAGTTGATCTTGGTTTTCACCATACTTCAAATGTCAAAATGGCCCCAAAAATATCAAAATTGAGGCCATTTCACTGGAGACACTTTTTGCCTAAACTTGCCTCGTCTATAATATATACGTCAATGGTTTTGTCCATATTTACTACTTAATCATAACATTTGCTCGCATGCTAATGAGTAAGCCTACACAGGGCTTTAAAACAAACATGAGACTTTCTCATAACACAATAGTTAAACAAACCTATAATATGCAACCGCATTTTCTAAGTGCAAAGGGTTTTTGGATAAGTTAGTTGACCTACAATCTACATCGATGATTACATTATTATTTTTCTATTGATTTTCTGAAAGTGAGGCAACATAATACATATTATATTATAATAGGCTACTTGACTCATATTTAATTTCATAGATTGAAGAGGAGTATTTCCTTTAGTACTTGGCTTAGGAAAACGTATTCTAGCGATATCATAAATTAAAAACTTAAGATTGATAAATAAAGTTGATTTAAAAATATGTATTTTTGTTTTTTAATTTCTACTGATGAAAACACCTCGAATTACCTTCCGGCAAGGATGTGACGACACAAACACACTAAACACATATGTAGTAGTGAAACGGAACGTTTCTGTAAATAAATAGTTCATGACATCTTAAAAAGTTATTTATGTCAAAACGTCAAACGGAACGTAACACCGCCATTTTACTATTACGGACTAGACGTGTGACGTCATACTAGTACAGATAGTACTAGTATGACGTCACAGCACAAATAATCTATCAACCAACATGGCGAATAGTGTTTTCGGCGGTTTTTAGAAAGTGTATTTTTAATATATATTTTTTGTAGGTTTCAAAATAATTTTTTTTTTCTGTGTAATGAAACAATTATGAAGCGTTTAGGACATAAATAAAAACAAGGTCAAGTAACCTATTTGTAGCAGCCAAAACGACCGAAGTGACAGTATCGTCACGATTGTCCAATTTCGTTTTTATTATAGTGGTATTAAAATACCTTGTAATAAATGTAATTTGATGATAAAGAAGTACCCTCAGGTCTAAAATGGTAACACTAAGTGAATCGTACTATGAAACATTTTCTATTGAAATTCAATAAGGGATGTTTCACAGTACGATTCACTTAGTGTGGCCATTTTAGATCTGCAGCTCCTGGTTTTTAGAAGGAATTTGCTTGGCAGTTGGCAGTTACCCATAGCTTTAATTACCTTTGGTTTGATCTTCAGCATTGACTGGCGGGCACGTAGTCTTGTCTTTGGTGTCGAGCGTCTCGTGAGAATGTTCTAGACTGTTCTCGTTACTGCCCTCCCGTATTGTATGCGGGTCGTCGTAGTGATGGGACCCCGACGAACTGTCCTGCGAAGACAGCTGTCCGAGCGACGCGTGCTTCGCGGTTTTCGATATTTTTGCGTTCCTCGAAAACGCTTTTGTAAATGATGAGCGCAACTGTGAATAATGAAAAAAAAAATGAACACCAACTTTTACAGTTTAGACATAAACATTTCAGACTTATATGGTTTTCTCAAGGATGTCTATGTCAGAACCGGACAAAATGAGACCACACGGGAAGCACCGGCTTTCAAATAAAAAAAGAATCATCAAAATTGGGTCACCCAGTCGAAAGTTCTGAGGTAACAAACAAAAAAGAAAAAAAAATACAATCAAATTGGGATCGTCCTCCTTTTTTGAAGCCGGTTAAAAAGAATAGTTATTAGTGATTTTGGTACATTCCAATATTTATCAATATAGATGAACATCTTAGTTGGGTTACGGACCATGGTTTATCGACGAAACACCGTTTAGATTCTGTCTCAGCTGGTACATTGTGTTCACTGTTCTGGGGTATGAGATCTTTTGCATAAGAGTTTTTACTCCCGAGAACGATTTGAACAAGTAAGATAATTCTGATCTAACCAGGCTTTGAAAATTCTAAAAGAGAAAACAGATTGTGTGGAAAGATATCATTAAAGCTAGCTCTAAAGACAGCTACTCACCCAGCCCTTCTTCTTGTGTTTCTTATCATGCGGCATGGAGGATCCGCTGCTCAGGCTGTTGATGCTGGACACGCTGTCTGTGGACAGGTGGCGTGTGATCGCGCCGTTGCCGGTCTGCACGCGCTGGGGGGAGGACTGCGTTTGAGGCGGGTTGGGCTCCTGTGGAGGAGTTGAAGATGAAACTGGATGCATAATACCAATTAACATAAAATTAATGTTTCGTTGTATTTCTCTAACGCACTGTGAATGCGTGACATTTAAATTGATAGAATTATGTATTCTATTGTTCTCTTTGTTTGCGTTTAATAATAATAATATCTATGGACGCCTTCACACCACGTCAATCTGGTCCCGTGGTCAGTTCTTGAAGAACTTGTGTTACGGGTCAGACAAAGGAAATATATTTAATACTTTGTATACTATATGCCTCTATTTAAGATTTTTATTATATAATACACATATTTATACACACATCCATGTCCCAAGAACACAGAAAATGTTTTGTTGCCTGGCCCGACATCCGGCTTGAGCGCCAACGCGCTGACCACTGACCCACAGAGGGTTAGATTAAATAAGTGTAAGTTGGCACAACTTATTCGAGCTGGAGTAATTGTCAATTGTCGTTTTTAGAGTAAAGGATAGTAGATAGACATATAATAACTCTTTTTTTTATGCGGCGACTTTGTTTAAAGACTCCATTCAAACCGAGATATTTTGTCATTTTAAAACGAATCAATATTTCTCCTTTACTACTGTCTACTTGTATCTACTTATCATTACCCATGCAGTATTTTGTTGTGAAGTTGATTGTTTCATTGATACCTACCATTATAAATTGAGCAGTAGACAACAAAATATTGATCAACCGTCAACTAAAATACTGGTCAACCGGCCCAAGTTTATGAAAGTTCCGTTCAATAATTAGGAACGTCATGTAGCGGGCTGCGGCTAATCACCGATCAGCTGTTTAATAATTCCAGTTACAAAACGACTGGACAATGATGGATCAGGTTAGATAGGGCAGCGAAGCAGCAATTTCAAATTAGAACATCCATTGACGAGCAATTACATGCTAATACTGCCCTACTAATGTTGCTCTTAATAAAAACTATAATACCTTTTATCATAAGATTAGTACCTGGGAGACCGAGCTTTGCTCGGTGTTTTAGTAGAACGATAAAGTAATTAAAATAAATAAAAAAATATATGAAAGAAAAATAAATAATAAAAATCACAAAAATATTTATCCTACTGGGATTCGAAATCACATTCCAAATTTCCAAACAATGCAAAATTTATACAACGTAGATACGCATACCGAGCTGCCAATTACACTGATGTATGAGAGTCGAAATTATTGATAGACATATTGTTGCACGACAAAATGAAAAAAACATATATTGCTAAAATGCGCAGTTTCTAAGGGATAAGCTACCTAGCTAGATCGATTTTTCTCCCCAAAAACTCACTGCATACTAAATTTCATAGTAATACTTGTAGCCGTTGTCAAGATACCGATTATATATATACAAGATCGTCTCGTTTCAAGTATAATACTCGTATAATATGATAAAACCTAGGTACCTACTGCTTCGAACTACCTAGTTTTGTAGAATAAGGATATAGAAACCTAATGATAAAAATTTTTACTTTTCCATCTCAATTTCCATGGCTGGCTCGATTAGTTTTTTAACAAATCAACGTCTATTTAAAATTAGATGCAAAAATGAGCAGTCAAAAGTAGGTGTACTAACTACTGTTATAAATAATAGAAGTGGCGCCAGAATACAATCTCTAACTGACCAAACCTTTACTATTATCTGTGTAATTTTAACCTAATCAACAACATGTTCCATTTACGGTATTTCTGACTGGACGTTTGTAAGACAAAAGTTACGCAATAATTGATGTCCGACCCGAATAACGTTGTTAATTTAATCATGAGCGTATCAAACAAGGTTGTGATCGTGTGTACACAGCCTACTTACCAGATAAGAATGTAAAGTGCATACAACAGTACACCTACTATTAGATATAATGTTATAATTTCGAGTCTCTTCTCAGCTCTTAACTCTAGTATATACTAATACTTTATAGACGCATGATTGGTTTGTTTTTTTTATGGTTTCTTTGTTTGCATTGAATAGGCTCCGAAACTACTGGACCGATTTTGACGAAATTTGGTACTTTTCATTGCGGGAAAATGTACGGTTCCCGCGCAATTTTCTCCTGCGCGCACGAAGTTGCGGGCAACGTCTAGTAGGTATTATAAATAAATACGGTGAGTTATTTTTTAATTTTTGTCAATACATACTTTTGTTAAACATTAGCACCTAATATTGGCACTTGTTAGCATATTTCACATTAAAATATAGATACTAAGTAGGCACGAGAACATATTATTGTAGGTAAAGTAAAGTGTAAAGTGTACGCGTGAATTACCTAATTCTTGTATTATATAATATTGTTTCTATGATTTTTTTTTGTATTTACGCCTACAATAAAGAACATGTTTCCTTAAAGTGACCCGCAGTGTCAACTATTTTTGTAACACTAGTGGCCGCCTAGTAGTCTAAATTTGACCATGATTCATTTAATTTTTAAATTTGAACTTTATTGGGGTTATTTTGCCTGTTAGATACGAAATTAAAAAGTAAATGTTTTCTATTGAATGACATAATTAAGCTATTCCATAGCTTTTATCGCGGGCTTTGAGCGCGGCGACCGAATCAAGAAATTCCGTAACGAAAATAAACCTAACACCCCCCACTCCGACCGGCACAGCGGTGCGGCGTTGAAAGCCGTGCATCGTCTAACGTCGTTTCAGTTGGGCAGACTTCGGCACGGTGTTTGTGTGCGTGCGATTAGACGTATGCGTGTACACTTACTATGCAATAGTTTTACCGCGGCAGTCCCCGAGTGCCACACGTATTTTTGTTGACAAACGTCAACGTGTGACAAAATTGTATCGCACTACCATTAGTATCAGTAATTATCCTGAGGTAGTGTGTGTACTGTGTAACGTTATTTTATTTATTATATCCATGATACATGCCACCTTTATAGGTGGACACAATATTAAGTTAAATGTGGTTTTAAAAATATTAAAAAAGAAAAATAGTGCAGTTTCTCCATATAAACTGTAACTGTGTCAAATTTCATACTCCTCCGGTCGTTAAATTTCCGTAAAACGGAGTGCAAAGTTCTCGATTCACATAAATGATATAGGTTCAATATGATCGAAACATGTCACAATTTTTTAATTAACCCAGTGTATCCCAAGCCTAACTCTACAGTCAATATTACGAAAATAGAGCTCTGGGTCGTAATTAAGAACAATTATTACAAATGTTGACAAAAAGGTGATTGTCTGATTAAACTACACAAATTAAGATAAGATATTATGACATCCAAAAGAAAGAGGCGCTTAAAAAAGAACAAAGCAATGCTATTATTATCAGCCTGTTTAGTTTAGGATAATGTATCACTAGTTTTAGAAAAAGTTAAATAAAACTCCGTTAGAGTTCTTTTGTTTCTTTTTTATAATTTTCAACTTTCTACCATTACGCAACCAGTTGATTACTTGTTAAGTGGACGCATGAGATATTTTTGTTGCGGAAAAGCCTATTTTTCTCATCAATTATTAATTAATCTAAACGCAAACAAATTCTACCGAATTAATGTGTTACTTTATTTCTTTATTGCAAGGTAAATAATAGTGAGGTTTCAATTGGTAGCATTATGCGATCTTTTTGTTTACGTTCGTATTAAACTGGATCAAAGCCTCAATTATCGTAATTAACTTACACTTTAATTTTACTTTTATTGATGATTATAAATGAATCGTTACACTGATTTTTACACATAAACTGATCGTTACACATTAACTGATTCTTGGAGATTGGACCAATCACACATTTAACGTTGGTTTGACGTTTACGAGAATACTACGAACTGACATACCTGTCCAGTAACATTGACTCCGTCCGCCCTGATGCCCATGGATTGCATGTGCGCCGTGGTCAGTCCAGCCTGTATCGACTGTTTCCTCAGCAGCTCGATCGTCTGACGCAGCTCCGTCAACTCCGAGTCCTGGATAAAAAAGCCAATAAATATTTAGGCAACACCATCATCAGCATAGCTACTAATGGACGCGCTTACATACCTACTGGGCAAAGTGAGTCTCCCTTCAATGTACAGTGAATTAGGCAATAGCCATACTACGGTTTGTTAGATTTTGCATGCTTTCGAAGATAATTTTACTGCCCAGTTACTCATAGAAGTTATAGACCATATGATTTTGTTTGAAGGTCAGAACTTAGAAGGTCATAATTGAAGGCAATAAAATCTGCCCAGCCCTGCATCTAGATTAATGTTTACGTAGCCTAGCCGCAAAATTAATTATTATACATAATTTAAATATACTCGCTAGATTACGTGTGCTTTTCCTGAATGTCACCTACATAGACGAGCAGCAGCAGAGGACTTTATTACATTAAATTCTATTCGCGTTAGCAAATCATGCGTACATTTGTCAAAATGGCTTACTTTTATTGATAAACTATTAAGTTCTTACCTTAAAATAGCACGCAGAGGGTAGAAGTAAACTCTACAAGGTCTACTGGAACCAAAACAGAACTAGGTGTGCCACAGGGGTCCTAACCTAACCTAACCTAACCTAACCTAACCTAACCTAACCTAACCTAACCTATCATATCTTGTCAAAGGTAGGCATGGTACTTTTTGCCGATGACACTTCACAAATTTTTAATGTGAGGCGACGACAGTCAATTTACGACGAGGTAAATAGCGCTCTCGCACATATTGTACATTGGTTTAATTAAAATTTCCAGGTAGGCCGTACTGTACTCTAATTCCATAAAGAGTTCACTTTCTGACCTAATACAAGTTCACGGTACAGCTTGTTAACAAGTTTTATTATGTTACTATGACAGCCCTGACTGTTTCATTATAGTTCCTACTGAACTCATACAGTCACGAAAAAAATATACTAATAGGTGAAAATAATGACGTCGTGTTAAATTTTTAAGGCAACGCGCGATGCAATAATATGAGGGAATTAATATGTTCGAGAAAATATCCACAGACGAACATTTATAACCTCTCTTTTGGTAGTCGGTTAAAAAGTAACACATTTTATTTAAAACGTTGAAACGTTAATGTATTTTTTTATGACCCGTAACATGCTCGATGCTCGTGATTGTACATAGAAAAAAATAACAAGTTCGTATCATAGAAATTGATCTAAACGCGTCAAAGAAGTATTGCGTACAATCAAATAGATGTGCCCCATAGCTATATAATAACCTAAATAAAATATTTCGTAACAACTAACAAGACTTGATATTTGAAGATGAAAGAATGTTTGAGGTGAAATTTAGGTAAAGGGCAGACTGCCGCCAGGTTTCATATTAAGAGATTTATTTATTAAATATACGAATAATTTTTTCTAAGACAAATTATACTAAGGCCCAGTCTCACAATCTACTTGTACGACAAAACTCCCAAATAAGCTATCCGACACTTATTAGAAGATTGTGAAACGCGATATAAAACTATAGGTACTTGCTTACCTACCTACCTACTACATACTACCTAACAGTATTGAATATACAAGAAGTAAAATAAATATGCGTGCTGTATTGTATGTTTAACAGGCATGTCTAATTTCAAGAATACATTTAATATATGCGTGACGGACTGACGGACAGACGGTACCGTTATGGGTATATCACTGTAGAATATATTTGATGCAATTATTTTCTACTCATTTTATATTCATAGTGTTTAAGTAAGTTTTTGTTGGGTAGGTTATAATTTCTTTGAAAATTTCGCACGTGTCTTTTCTAGTTCTTGACTGATTTTTGACAAATGAGAAGTTTTATTTTTCCAAAGGGTAGGTACGTGCAGCACACAGGACGTGCACAGACTATAATATGACAATATATTTTATCCGATATAAAGAGAAGAGGATGCGTGAACTGTTTACCTTTAATTACCTAAAAACAACATACCTACTTCCATGGAAAGGACAACATGAGGAATATTTAAGCTCTGTCATAAATTTACATCGTGTAAAATATTAAGGCAATAATAGTAAATCAAAGTTTAATCGTCCGTTAAACACTGAACTGGCATTAGTGTCATAACATTAAATTAATTAGCTAAATGCAATTTCGTGTGGAAATTAATGTGCAGCGAAGGCCGTTTTCCGTTCTTGTTAATAATAATTATTTACCTTGGTAATTATTAACCATTTGTAAGTTTAATAAATAATGTAGAGCATCTGATATTTCCGGGAGTAAAATGAACTCTTTTAAGTACTTGGGCAGTAACTAGTAAAGGTTGTCCCAATAAGAGTGCCCGATTTAAATTTGGCGCCATTTTTTTCTGAGCAAGTGGCAGCTCTGAAACTTGACAGCTGTCATCTATGATGGTTCCGATTATTAAATATGGAGCGTTACACAAAAGAACAACGCGTTATCATTGTGAAAACCCATTACAAAAATGGGGAAAGCTACGCTGGAACCACTCGCAATCTTCGCGTAATTTTCGGTCGTGAAAGTGCACCAAATGTGTCAACAATTCGAAGAGTGATCAATAAATTTGAAAAAACTGGGTCGATTATGGAAGGCAAGTCTCCTGTGCGTCGGCGTACCGGTCGGTCTCTCGAAAACATCGCTGCGGTAAACGAGAGTGTCGCCGAAAACCCGGGAACATCAATTCGGCATCGTTCACAACAACTCCAACTTTCGAGGAACACTACGCAGCGAATTCTAACGAAGGACCTTCACCTTCATCCTTGCAAGATTCAGCTGACTCAGGAGATTAAACCAGCAGACCATGCACAGCGCCGATAATTCGTTGAATGGGTGTGGGAGCAAAATTAACTGGATGCCGATTTTTCGAAAAAATTATCTTCACCGATGAGGCGCACTTTCATTTGAACGGGTTCGTTAACAAACAAAATTGTCGAATTTGGGGCTTACAAAATGCGCACCTGATCAAAAAGAAACAAATGCATCCCCAGCGAGTCACTGTTTGGTGCGGATTTTTCGCAGGTGGCCTGATTGGGCCGTACTTCTTCGAAAATGAGGCTGGAAATGCTGCAACTGTCAACGGTTTGCGTTACCGCACCATGATAACAGTTCTTGTTTTTATCTATATAACAGTTCTTTTTTTTATTTAGAATTAAATCGGGCACTCTTATTGGGACATCCTTTAGTTGCGTAGTAGGTACATAGTAGATACCTATTGCAAACTCGTTCGGTAGTTTCAGCGGGATTTACCTACTTGGATAAATTTTCGGGTCGCTTGACAAAGCTTCTTGTCTTTTTTGTTTTTGCGAAATTGTCTTGCGACCTAGCTGAACTGTCATTTATACGGTCGATTTTTGCCGTGCTGCGAAAATCGAGCCATTAGCTATAGATCGGATAGCCGTCTCGTATGTTGTACCTAAGTATGTTCGGTGTGTTTAATAAGATGACTCCATCGATTTCCCAAAAGACCATCGTAGCAAAAAAAAATGCAATTTCTCTAGATTCTACAGGCTACTCATACAACTACTTTTATAATTTCTGTAGGAATAAGGGTCAATTCACACCGAATCGAAGCGATACGCGACATGGCCCTGCATTTTTAAGATAGCTATTCAACATTGATTATACAGCGCATGTTCACTGATTGTAATGAGTGTGTGTGACTGATATCATTTGAAACGTGTATTTTTTGTGTAGTAAATAAAGTTCAATTTTAGTTAGCTAATTCTTAGAAATGCAGCGCCGCGTAGCGTCGCGTACTCGTATCATCGCGGTGCGAACTGACCCAAATAATTCAAAGGATAGGGAAAGGTACCTTTCTCTCGGCAGTGGCGGTGAGCTGCTGCAGCCGCTGCGTCATGTTGGACAAGCTCTGCTCGAATGCCGAGACCACATGTGCCTGGAACAAAATGCATGCGTTATTTCCGGGTTAAGTATCGACCGTATCGATATCTGAACGACTGGTATAAATCCCTGTTTCAATAATATATCTTTTAGATGCCTTCAAAATGATGTGTATTATGTGGGCAAGCTTTTAATATCTATGTGGGAAGCACCAGCCTATGGTCAATATATTAATAAATGCTTGTAAGTATTATAATTGATTTAATGATGTAAAATATAACAATAATACACAAAATTTAAAAAAGTAACTAAGAAAATATTTCGAGTAATTTATGTAAGGTTTATAATAATTTTAATCGTAGTTTTAACATGTTAAATACTTTAAGAAAAGATTTGTGGACAGAAGTAAGAACCATATTATATTGAAGAAACTGGATGACTGAAAGCCTTCTCTACACAATAAACATTCCTAGAATAACATTGTATACGTTTTCTCACAGAAATTAAGACATGCTATGAGAATTAGCATTTTTAGAAGCTTGATTTTGCATAAAATGTGCTTTTTTGTAAGTGCTCTACTTGTTCAATGTTATTTAAAGAGGGAGAATAATTTTTAAATATTTATAGAAGTATTATACTTCTTAGTTTTCTAAACTTAAAAACTTCTGTTCGGCGATTTTATCACCATCATAAAATATATTCCTAGCTATAGCGAGTATTCCACCTCCCTAAATTCAGACGCCCTTAATGATTTAATAACTAAATTGAGCCAAGTAAAATAGCAAGGAAGTTAGGATCTTAATTAGCACTTAAATCAGAAGAAGTATGGCTTCTGACTGACTAAATTCTAATAAGCTTTCTTTTAAGGATCCTAATTTAGTAAAGTGGAATACGCGCATATTTTTTTAAAGTCGTATTAATGTTGAATTTATTTTATATACAAGTAATATCATAGCGTGTAATTAACTATCGAATACCACTTGTGTTAAGTTCAAACTATAACAGTACATTAAAATCGCAAATCAAATAAACTATATAGCAGTACATTAAAATCGTTAAAATAAAATACCTATGGAACTGTTACTAATTATAATGACTTTCTTTCAAATACTTAAGTATTAAACAGGTAATAAAAAGAAATTTGAGAATAGCCATATAGCCAATAGGTTGAGCGATTAAAGTTACGCTATAAAATTAAATTCAAATAAAGACATTAAGAATGCCAAAGAATAATTAATAGATACACCAAAGGTTGAACATAAAATATAAAGGCAATGATCTACCACCATTTTTAAAATACTTCATATGCAGACATCGTTACTGTAGTAAGATTTATACAATTGTGCGAATTAAGATGTATAGAGTAGGTACCGGTTTTTGTGTCTTACATAGTCTGTCTCGCACGAACAAAGTACGAAGTTTGACGCGTTGTCCCCATTACACCAATTAAACTATGACACATGATCAGAAAACATACATACAGATAACATTACGTATCACAGTATGGAACTATGGACAATACTATCTACTATCAGAGTAATAAAACACGAAATGTTGTTTATAAATTAAAATTAAATTCCGTTTATTTCAGGCCGCATAGGCCCATATTATAAATACCTTATAGACTAACATACATACGAGTATTACTATATTTAATAAACTAACACTTAACATGTATTGTCTGCGACGTGGGGCGCGTAGTGTTCGGGAGTCGTCCTCTAAATCTTCTGTAGACGACTCCAATCGGCCAGAACTCCTCCTTCTCGAAGGTCGGTAAATGATGGGTTGGAACTAAAATTCACTTTATGACGAGATTCCAAACGCTCGACCCTCAAGGGCAATATGGTTCTGCTACTGATGTAGTCCAAGACCTGCTCGACCGTCGTAGACCAATGCAGCCTGGACACGAACAGCGGTGTCACGGGAGTCTCACACCGCAACAGCTGCTCGGGTCCTCCGGGTGCGTTGCCGCGATGATTGCGGACGACGGGTTTCTTCTTCTTCCTCTCGACTTTGATGAACCCATCATCATCGCACGTTCGGTCCTTTTTAGAAAGAGGACGCTCTTTTTTAATGGCCTCCTTCTTTCCTTTGTTTTTCGAACGCGGTATAGTAACAATGATTTTATAGGAAAATCGATCTTAACATAATCTTAACTTACATCAGAGCTGGGGGTTTAAAAAGGCTACTTTAGGTGTTTCATATTATGTTTCATATATTTTTTTCCATACAAACATCGTTAAATGGTAAAATGGCTACACTATTCATCGACTTTCATCATATTAGAAAACATACATTTTCACAGTTTTCAATAGAAATGCGTAAAATGGCTCACATAATATGAGTTGAAAAAATATATGAAACATAATATGAAACATCTAAAGTGGCCTTTTTAGATTATAGGGCAAGCATAGCAAGAATGGGCATACTTTATTTGTCTTTCTCTAGAAAGACAAATAAAGTATGCCCTTGTATGATCTATCAAGGTGAATATAATATTTTTATATTACACTGGCCATCTTAATGCCACTTGCTCCAACTCACAATACGTTATTTTATTTGGGACAATTAAAAATAATCGTGTTGTTTTATAGGTGCATCCTTTATTTTAACTCTGCAACACCCTATTTACATAGCAAAGTGTCCCGTACAGTGACTCATCCAAGTTATTATATTAACTGGGCGTAGGCGAGTCCCTTTGTTTGTGACCAGGAACGCACTTAGTATATTAACAGGGGGAATGATTCCTATCAATGAAAATATAAAGGAGGGGGAGAAATGATTAATCGATGTGCATTATACAATTATATCCCATTACAAAATTTATACCCAGCAGTTGCATTTCAGGTGCAGAAGTTCACGAGACAATAATTTTGCCAAAATTTAAAGTCGAAACATCACGCTGTCAAAAATTATTAAGGTTATGGTCAATTTAACCAGAATACAAAGTTAAAATATCAAAAGAATTAAAAAGAAATGTAAAAGTTGTATTGTTTTTATTGAAATGTAACTTAATATTGCATGCGTGTAGGCAAAGACACCACGGGCGCAGCATATTTTGCATTATGAAAAAATACAAAAGTATTATGGTACCTAAAAAACCACAGAGTTCTTTGTGGAAGTTGTGGTTTGGATATGTACAGAAAATGTACTTGTAAATATAGGGCCAAGGCCATTGGATATATATTATACAAAATACATTAATAAAGTATTACTATAACTTATTAATCTTGAAAGAGGAGAGAAATTATCAGATGTGATTTGATGATGACTGTTACCATATTGGAAAGAAAATACAAAATATCGATACATCTCATTAATTATAAAATACTATTAATAGAATACATTTATAACAGGTGAAATCAAGAACAGAATGTGATAGTTACCAGTTCTTGCCTGCAAAAAGTATATTCTTCCTAATAAGTAACTCACCTGTGCCATTCTATTATGCATTTAAAGATAACTCACACGTGCCTTTCTGGTCAATTACTAAATACGGCCCCACGCCTGCTAACCGGACAGTACTACTAGTTTTAGCATATTTGAATAAACTATTAACAAGTGGTAGTTATTGTTAAAAAACTAGTTAAGTAAGCTGTTTAAGTTCGATTCATTAACGAAGTTGGGTAAATGAAACAAAATTTTTACCCTCTATAATGTTACCTGTGCGTGTTAGTGTTTGTTAGTTACAGACACAAGGGTGTTTTGTAGAGTTTTGGTATACCTAAACTGTTTTGTTTTCCATGTTATCATTAATTTTTAGTCTACACTTTCTATCGTCGCTATCCATCAATATAAAATCAATTACTTTCAAACCACGCTATAATAAACCATTGGCTTCTCAACAAGTCCTTCCTTAATTTGGACATTTCACACCTTACGTACATATTGTCCGAGGGCCCATCCCTCATAAAACACATCTAATTGCAAAATGGCGGACAAGCTGCGCACGCGCAGGTGCCGAGCAATTACACTTAGCTGATGACAATTTGACAGTAATTCCCATAAATATCATTGAAATTGATGACAGGTGTATCAAAGTCATCAAGTCATCACCATGTATTACAATGTGTTTCTTGCGAGATATTACATAAAGAACCTTTTCATCAAAATAATGTCAGGTAGGAAAAGCCTGGGTTTTTTATTAGGTGGTTATAAACGGGTGCTTTAAAACTAATTTAAAACGCACGTTAGACTCTGAGGTCAATATTGTAGTACAATTTTCCAGTAGAAATTCATGTGCTTATTAGAAGTCCATTGCGAGTGAAGACTTGCTTAAAACAGCTAATTAAGCTTGACCATAAAGGTTTGATAAATTGAACCTGTACAGGGGAAAGTTCCACGTATAGACGAAAAGGAAATAGGTTAAATACCTGTTAAATACCTTATAGATAAAGGTAATCCCGATATTTACATAATTGGAAAAAAGTAATTACGTAACTAGCCTATTACTGAACGTACCTTGGTGCAATGCCCTCTGCCTTCAGTCACGCGACGCATGCTCGTTATTGTTTCATACTCGTACGTCAGTTTATATTGTTTTATACGTCGACTTAGAATAACGATGAAGTTACGATTTATAGAGAGAAATAGGAAAAGTAAGTTAGATATGTTTGACTAGAATTTGACAAATCAGTTGATTATTGTTACAGAAAATAATGAAATGAAAATTACGCATAAATGTAGTGAAGCTTTCAACATCAATCGAATGAGATTTTTTTTTAACCGGAGACCCCGAAGTGATTCACCCGTTAAGTGGCATTAATGCGATAAAAAAGGTTGATCCGTACTAAATGTCAGAAAAGGATAATGTAGGTGTAACAGTAAGTAAGCGATAAAACAAGCTTACGAGAAAATCTTGCGGATAAGTCTATGTTAGGAAAGTATGTCGTGGTCAGAACCACTACTTCAATATTAAACTTGAACGATCGCGGTAGGGTTGCTTGCTGAAGAGATTTTTCCTGATGTATACAAGTATTTAGAAGCTATATTTCATTCTGTTGATAACCCTGAAGCCAAGTTCCTATAATATGTGATGCGATCGTGATAGGGGATTACTCGACGTTTTTTTATGCTCAACAATATTTTTAAAATACATACACACTTAATACGGTTGATAACCCTGGATCTCATAATTCTATATATGTAGCGGTCAAGTGAATAACCGCTGCAGGATTTCTTTTCAATGGCTCAATATTCGTAAAAATCTTAATTTAACTTGTCGAATAAAATCCAATCAATTATTTAATATTTATTACTTTGAGCTTCAATATTGCCGTGGGAATATTATAAATATATACACCTGGGCCATTCAATAAATGAAGACGTGAACTGACTTGTGATGCAGGTAGCATCCCTTAATTTTTTCTGATGCTACGTGAGATTTTTTATAAATGTCATTTATTTGATATTTACTACTGATTAGTTTTTATTACACATAATAACATAAGACAGTCATTAATAACTTTAAGTTAGTGGTATTATAAATGAAAAAAAAAACTTCTTCAAAGGATGTCAATCATCATAATAACGAGAACGGCAAGATTTTAAATGTGAAACAATTTTCCAGTAAAAATAGCGTTGAAAGTATTTCTAATGTTAACAAACTGGTCAATTATCAACTTTGTAAATCACTTCAAAGTTCATGCCACCTGTAAACCGATTTCAACAGCTGTAACAATTATATTTTAATAGCGGAAGTCAATTATCTACTTTAACGAATGAAGTCGTAAAAGGCAAGTCTTCACGCACCGTTAAAATTTTTTGCGAAGCCTGCTAATAAGATTCTTGCACACTATAATTAGAAACAAAATATAAACAAACAATTAATTAATGTGTGTCTTCCGCTTTTGCCAAGGAATATTATGTATAATAACTTTATATATATGATCGAAAATTAGAGACTAAAACCTGTAGACAATCAATGACCGTAACTATGAATAGTACCGTTTTTTTAGAGAAAATATAGTATGAGATGTTGGAGATTGATATGTGGAATATAAAGATAAGGAATGCAACTGATCGTTAATTACGATATATATTGATAAAGAACTCACCTCTTCCAGAATCGGGCAGCTCTTATATCTTGACTTCTTAATAGCTAGCTCCCACCAAGGTACCGGAGGTTTCGGCCGAAGAATTGTCTGGCAACCGATTTTCGGATCCTGAGATTCATATAGGGTCCCTAATGCTCTTGAAGGAGAGATATCTTCCTGATCTGTCGGAATACCAGTGATACATTCACAGCACTTATGAGGCCTCTTGATCAAAGTCTGAGGCTTGTAATCCACGCTGAACGAATGCCTGTAGTTAAGTCGTTTCGAGAACCCATTTGCTTCACTGACGGGCCTTTTGAAGCCGTTTCTGAGGTTCTGCAGCGGCATTACGGGTATTTTCTTTACATCGTTTTGTAATGTATCATTCAAGTCGCTAGGATCCGTCGACAGGGGCGTGGTAGGCTCGGAATGATAGCCGATCTTGCTTCTATGTAAACTACCGTAAGATTGCCCTTCGTTTCTTGGCTTAAGATCGATAAATTTCGGTCGTCTCATATTCATTGTTGCATATTTCTGAGGCGATCTGTGGAATCTGGATTTATTTGGTAGTTCCTTTAGTATGTCGTCAGTGTCCGTAGAGGGTATCGTGGAGTTGTCGCTGTAGCTGGATATCGGTCGGTCGTTATCGGTGAGGTAGGAGGAGGATTCAGAGCAATTATCTCGCTCGCTGTTTTTCTTTCTGTAGCTGACGAAGGATCCCGTAGTGTTCGTGTGCACGGAATGTTGCTCCGCGGCGTCCTGACTCGCGACGTACGCCTCATACGAATTGCGCTCCCCGTTACTCAAGCCTAAGACACATACTTTTTCATCCCTTCCCAGGTCCGTCTCGTTAGGCAGTTCTAAACTTTTTAACCGCCTCCTAGGCTTAATGTCTATAGAGTCGTAGTGAGATTCCTGGTTCTCGATTCTCTGTGGTTTGTTAACTTTGGCATATAGCGATTCAGTAAAGCTAATTCTGGAGGGCTTGTTCACGTAAATACTCTGTGATTCACCGGTTGCATATTGTACGCCACAACTGCTCTCGAGAAAATTATTTTTGAGTGTCCTATTTAGTGTGAAATATTCCGAATGTCTCTGAGGCAGATTCGTGGTGGTCGGTTCGACCAAGCTTCGTATTTTAATTCGGCTTCTCGGTGCGCGAATGGTAGCAAAACCATCATGAATAGGTGATCCATAAAAGGGTGCTGATGTAGTTGCAGCCATTTTAACAACTCACTTAGAAGCTTACTAATATTTTAGTGATATCGTCGTATGGAGTCCATAGAGTCCATTTTTTTAAACACATCACAAATCTAAAGTAAGACATGAAATTACTTTTTGTCAGCGGAATATGACACTTGTAATGGAAAGCATTTTTTATTCAAGAATTTAGTATCCCTGATATTACGGCCCTAGCATATACAGCTCCCTATTTTTAGCTATTGGAGTGTAGATAAGCCCCGATTCATCCTGTGGCACTTGTAAGACCACATTGCCACTGGCCCTATTTTTATGTTTCATAAACGTTAACGTTCAGATACATTGCCTAATGCATTTTCGTGTATTGAAATATAATTATCAGAATCAGAATTTTGATTTTATATTAAACCTAAGGATACTATCACGTGCCAATACTAGGTCTTAATTTTAATTAACATGACACCTAGAATCTAGTCTCTCATTTAATGATAATCATTAGAATGGTTAAAGATGTTAATTTACTATCTCTTTTGCAATTAATAAGGTAAGTAGAACAGAGGCACATCATTATTGATATAGCCAACAGGCATACTTTTATCATGAATATCTCTATAATAATCAATGTACTTACACCATCATTTACTTTCAATTCAATTTTCCCGGTAGCTTTAATATTACCCATTATTTGAGCAACTTTCTAAATCATAAGTGTCAGACAGCATTGTCCATAAAAGGTTAAGAAGTAGGAATTATATAAGTTTTGACATCTGAGGTATTTTCTGACGAGGACTCGTGATTATTAAGATTTATTTTACCTAACACCTTAGCTAGACAATCTTAAGTGTAGAAATTCGACGATAAGACATTATATTTAAAGTCTCTTATTTGTCATTGTTTTATGAATTATGTTACTTCATTTATTTTACTCTCGCCTCAGATTCAAGTAATATTCATTTGTCCATGCTGCGTAGCAATTTACTGAACATTATTTTAATAATTTTGAATCGTAGCGAAACTAAATTATAATCTGCGCATAATTCAGAGTATTGCATAGTGAAATGTCTTGAGTTATTCCGTTACCTCGAACGTGAGTAATTTCATTACTTATGTAATTTTATGCTAATGCGAATTCTACAGTGGCATAACTTACTGTAAGTTAATTAAATTGTATTTTTATTGAAATCATTCTACCAAAGTAGGTAATGTCAGCAGCAAAAGTTCGTTAATGGTAAATGTTAATGGCTAAGGAAAGCAAATTTCGATGTCAGTTTTAAAAGCCTAGTGTTTCTACATCTAACAATATTACCGAGGTAAACAAAATCTATACCTACATGATTATACATATTAATAATATGATGTATAGTATGATATTTAATGTGAAACTCCGAGAAATTGTGTTTGGATATGATTCATAGACGATAAATAAACATAAAGCTTGAAAACTACGAACTTTGAATAATTCATTTGTAAGCTCACTTCAATAGATAATTGTAATGCTCAGCGAGTGAGGGCATGCATTTTATGGATATTTATAAACCGACATAATGCCGACACTCAAATGTGACTTTAAATAAAGTTAAATAATGAATTACCTAATTTTAATAACCTTAGGGCAATTGGTTTGTTATAGGTAGGTACCTACTTTTTAAAGAAGTTACATTAGTTGCGTTTGGAACCCTTAAGCTTACCCTAAGTTTTTACATAAAATTAGTAAGTTTAGTAATAATGCTATTAAATGTTACTCGATACTGTCTCTAATCCCATTATAAAATGTCGAGTCAAGATTTTTTTGTTCACCGATTATGGTTTATACGTGGCAGCTACTTCCCATATTTAATTACAAAATATTATGTGGGTTCGATCGATACCATATTATATTCAATATAGCTAGTTGTTATATTGTAATAAATTATGAAAACAACGTTTATAACCCGACTGAGTTATGTTTGTCGTGCGTATCTTGTATGTAAGTATGTATGTTTGTAAATTCCTTTATTCCCAATTCCTTTATCTTCCATATTTGTCTGGAAAACCTAAGTGTCCTTAGATAGCTAGTTCAAAAAAAAAATACAAAAATAATTGAATAAAAATAATACATTGTTAGTTAATTTTTTTTTTAACCAAACCTATCTAGTAGGGATCGTCTAAATGGCTCCGGCACAAAACGACATACTCTACGCACATACTCTCAAAAGGACGTATTCTCAAAAGGACAGATATAAATAAAGTGTACAAATTTTTAACATGGTTTCAAATGTTATTGTACGAGAGTAGAGAGAGAGACACTTGATCCTTACGCGACACTTGGTCATTACGGGACACTTGGTACATGGGATTTACAAAGACTGTATATGCAATATACTAGTTTTATACTGGCTATGTCAGTAGTATCAGCTAACGGATTGATGGATGGGTGGAAGGATGGATGGATGGATGCACATATGTATGGATGGATGGATGCACATATGTATGGATAGATGGATTACTCTTTCATGCAAAAACTACTAAATAGTTTTTAATAAAATTTGGTATGGTAGAAGTTTATGTTCTGGATTAACAAACACATAGGCTACTTTTTATCCGGAAAAATACAGTGTTCCCGTGGAATACCGTATTCACGCGGTAGGAGCCGCGGGCAAAAGTAAGTAGCTACTCCCGGGTACAGTCTATTCAGGGAGACTTATCCCTCTTGGATAACATTGCTCTTTTTTTTTTTTAATAATTAAATATTTTCATAGTCCGAGGGTATAAAAAACAAGAGAAGGTTATCTTAACATTAAAAAATAAACCAACCATTTAAAAGTTACAATAGTACGATTAAAACAACGCATGCAATTACGTTAATGAAGTTTACCTTCCTTTTTCTATACTAATATCAGAAGCTTGTTTGCATGTATGTTTGTTTGTTTGCATTGAATACACACCGAAATTACTGGACCGATTTTAATTAAACTTGGCACAGATATAGATTAGACCATGCAGAAGGACATAGGGTACTTTGTATCGCGGCAAAATGTACGGCCCCCGCGAGATTTCCTTTAGCGTGATTTTTTAAATCGCAAACACCAAAAAACTGTCATGGGAACGTAGGCTAAGCTAGTATGAATCGAAGTGTGATAGGGCTCAACGGCGGTCTCCCATGTTCATAATACGAAGTTGAACGAGAAGTAGAATACAGTTAAGACATGTCAGGCAGGAACACAGGAACATATTTCATGACCGGTAGTAGGTCCAAAAAGCTCAATTTAACATAGGCAAAATCGCATGCAAAAGCTAGTAAACTTAATATTTTGACGACTGTACTTCTGTCCTTTTGAGAATACGTCCTTTTGAGAGGATGTCGTTTTGCGCCTGAGGCGTCTATTTAACATTATATTTGGTAGCAGGCGGGTCGATTTATTTTTGTACGATTTTTATTTTGCCAAATGGATCCCTCCCGCTACTAAACAATGTCAATAATTTCACTCATGCTATCAGCTCATAGTGTAGTCTATTTTCTCAATCTTGTTTCGGTCTTTTTAGTGCGTTGCTTAGGTTAGGTTAGGTTAGGTTAGGTTAGGAACGTCTTTTTTTGCAGTCGGGTTTTTTATTTTTTTTATTTTTAATATTGCACATGGGCACTCAACAAAAACGTACGAATATCAAAACAAAAAATGGTTAAGGGACAGCTGCACCTGTATCCCATGAGTTCTACCATGAAGTGTGAAAAAGACGGCGATATTGTTTGTATACCTCTCCCACTCCTACGATTCAACGACCTGGGTTGTAATATCGAGTTCATAATTTCTTTCACGGTCATTACGAAATGCAGTTTACTATAAACAATAAGACCTTTGTCTCCTATAAATTTGATTTAATGGTGAATATGCAAATATTTCATTGTAAGCGATTTAGGACCAACGTACCTTATGCAAAACGGTATCTATTAATAGATAGTATACGGCGAAAACATGTCAATTGTCACGGCTCTTGGGTCACGGATATTTCTGACATGGATACATGTAAACCTAGTACAAGCGCTACTTCGCCAGTAACTCAGAAACTGTATTCTGATATCCCACAGATATACCTATAATAAATCATCTAAAGCTTACTATTATGTGCTAGAAAAGTATTCAAATTTTTATTACGTATTTGCCCAATCGAAGTAAGATCTAGAACTGATCGCAAACATATTTAATAACAAGATATTTTCCGCGACTTGCGTGTGCGTGCGCGCAAAAGTTAATCTCACGGAAACAGTATATTTTTCCGCGATAAAAAGTAGCCTATGTCCATTCCCGCGGTCTACTCTATATCTGTATCGGTCATGATTTCATAAAAATCGGTCTAGCAGTTTCGGAGCCAATTCAATACAAACAAACAAATCTTTCCTTTTATTTTTATAATATTAGTATAGAAAGTATATATTTGAAATTTAATGACCCTTTCCAGATAAAAGTAGGTAGGTGCTTCCCTTCTTAATAATTATTATCGTAGTTTAAATTGCTTTACATCGGGCAGGAAAAAGTGTTGATAGTAATCAGAAAAAAAAACTAAGTGGTGTCGCCGGAGGCGCCATTTTGAAGTCATGTCGAGCGGTCAGATGTGGCCTCGAGACCATCCGGGTCCCTTAAGAGGAAAAAGGGAAGGCAGGTCACACTCCTTGTCAAGTGTTATTACATATTGTAGATGCGTTTTTAATGCTATTTGATGATCCGATAATTTACGCTGTTAGAACGTGCTTAGAACTCTCTTCTTTATTACATGTAGTTATAGTTAATTAGGTACAAGATTAAAATTATGACAATTTAAAATAAAATAGAGATGGTGTTAAGGTTTTTTTTTTTTTCTTGACCTAACCTTAGTACAAGTATTATGTTTTAATAATATAACTTTATTTTTTGTTTTAAATGTGAACCGTAAATTTTGTAAATGTAAACACAAAATTAGTTTTTTTTTACCATTCAATAGGTACATATTTTGTTACACACACCTAGATCCATTCCCTCTATTTTCGTGACTTTACTGCCTTGTTAAAATAATAATGCATTTCGTCACGGACACATTTTATCGATTTAAAAAGGGGAGCTGCTCTACAAATTCTTTACAAATCCGTTGTAAACCATAACATGTGGGTCGATTGTTTGACGAAGTAAGCGAATGATCTGTGCATCGAATAGTAAGTGAAGGTTATGTATGACCCTTCTCTCATAATGAAAGCTACAGTAACGGTATGTTCATGTTTTGATGGACATTTAAATGTTTTTTGCTGTAGCCAGCTTTAAAAAGTAATTAATGTTGTAATTAAAATGTTATGTTTTTAAATCTAATACACGAAAATCTTTAAGTAGGGCAGCCATTAATGACTTAAATCTTGAGATGACGCATTCATGATAGGGTCGGAGTGGTATGCGGAGGTTGCGCACTTTTTTTTTATAGAAACCCGAAATGTAACGTTTGCGACAGAAACAATGTTTTCAGTGAAATTTACAGACTATCAATATATTTCAATTAAATTGCGGATAAATCACAGTGTACAATCAAACAAAAATATTTACAATTTGAAAAAAAGAAAAACCAAACATATTTATAATTTGAAAAAAAAAATCCAAACATATTTATAAATGGAAACTTAAATAGCTTCCGTATATCGGTAAAATGGGAATATCTGTTTTTATACATGTATTTTTGCTGCACCTAAACAAAGATCAAAAGTTCATAAATCCATACATTCAATTTTATTTTTTTAGCTGTGGTAATATTGGCTACAAAAATAGGCAACCAAACTCTCGCATGCGCCCTCTTAATATGGATCAGAAAGAAAGTAAGGACTTTCTGACAGTTTTATTGTAAGTAACTAGGTGTAAGTAATTCCAGCAAACTTTCAATGATAATTATTTAAATGTTACGAAACACTGAGGCTACAAACTAGCAACTGAATTTCTATTATCGACTGTTCTTCAATAGGGTAATAGATTATGATAATAAGCACAATATAAAATATAGGAGTGGCTTGGGATCGTCAATGTATGAGAACTCATGTCCATAGTAAAGTGAGAAAAGTCTATTATGCCCACATTATGACTATTAACATAGTGTATCTAAAATTTCGTTTCTTTAGATTATTTTTACTCTCTGTTGTGATGTTACAAAATATCAGATACAGTTAACCTTATAAAGGTCAGGTTCAAAGAAGTGTGTGAACTGTGAAGCTTTTTGTTTCGAAGCAGCGATCCCTATAAGATGCCTATCTTCAATCTTGTAAAAGAAAACTTTACCATAAACGATAGTTATTATAATCTTACAAATTTTAAGTACTGGCTGTCCCGACACGATGTTCTATCTTAACAATGAAATTAAATAAATAAATAACTATAACTACACCTACACTTACGTGTAGTGAATAAAGTTCAATTTTGAATCGCTAACTTATAAAGTGCAACGCGTCGCGTCTCGGTGTGAACTGACGCTTACACGCAAAAGCGATTCTATCGAACGCGAACGAAGTCTACGGTTAATATATCTTGTAATAATATCCAAACTACCCAATTTTTCACTGGTTTCTTCGTAGGTATTTCGTAGGAGATTTTTATAAATCACCATTGCATATGAATGAATAATTATTATTCCCTAGACCATCAGTCTCTATCATCTATATTTGTTTGTATGTTTGTTTGCATTGAACAGGCTCCGAAACTACTGGGCTGATTTCGATGAAATTTTGCAAATATATAGACCAGACCACGGGGAAGGAAATAGGCTACTTTTTATTGCTGCAAAATGTACCGTTTCTTCAGCATTTCCCTTTGAGCGCACGAAGTCGCGGGCAACACCTAGCCGAAGATAAATTAATGCTAAGTTGACAGATAATAATAAATAGAACGTGTATGTAGATGTATGTTATCATATAGTTTAGTATGCTTGTGAGGCTGGCATGATGTAATTGAGGACCGTTCGAGGTAGCAAAAAGGATTATTAATAACATACTTAGATTCTATTTAATGAACTCAGCATTGAGAAAAACTCTACGTTCTGGAAAATTCTTAGAATATGCCATTATGGTATGGTAATTATAGCTTTGGAATTATAATATTTATGTGCGGTGATATTATAACAATTATAAAGAAATTGAATTCAGAGTTTTTATTGTGTTTATCGTATTGTGCTTTAAAATTTTAGTAGGTATAGTAGAGATAATTTAGCTAAAATTAAAGTTTAAAAATACGACGCCTGCAATGCTATTATTTTTATTTGTAACTTAACTTTAATACTTATAGTTATGTGCAGACCTCATTTAATAATTATTAGTAAGAATAATGACATGATGTATAATTGGATTCGTCGAAAATTGAATTAGATATATCCGCTTGAATCATAATATAAAAACTTATATAATTCTATACCGGATTCATCTCGTAACTTCGCTCATATTCATTGAGATTTTATTCATTTATAATTATATAGTAGCACTGACATAGATAATGTAAGTTATTTTATTAACTCTAAGGGCCTGTTTAACAATCTTCTAGTAAGTATCAGATAGCTTATTCGGAAGTTTTGTTTCTGCTAACTTTATATCGAGCGACAGAGACAAAGCATGCAAATAAGCTATCTGACGACTGACACCTAACAGTGAATTGTGAAATAGACCCTACTATAACTTACGTCGGACTTGCTGTTGAAACGTCACTCAAATTTGGATAAGCTCTCAAACATAAAATGCGAATTGTGTGTCTAGTGCTAGATCCCGCCCGACACAAACAGGTGTTAAAATCTAAATGGCGTTTAAGTAAACTACCGTTAAATGCGGTTGCTTATAACATCCGAATATCATAATATTGTGAGTGAGATTTTATCATAGGATAGATATTAATTATTATATTATATATTATATTGCCTCCGTGGTGTAGTGGTTAGAGTTTGACTCTCGACTCGGACTTCGTGGGTTCCCACATTGGAACAACAAAAAATGTTGTTTCCAAGTTTGGTTAGGACAATTCAGGCTGATCACCTGTCAAGAAAGATGATCCATTCGTCGGATGAGCATGTAAAAACTCGGACCTGCGCGCCTGATCTCTCGCCAGTCGTGTCGGTTATCCGTCACGTCACTGGGTTATGACAGTAAAGGAAGAGTGAGTGCTCTTGTGTACTGCCACACACTTGGTAACTACAAAAATTACTCCTGCGTAACTGGCCTGGTTTCAATGAAACCGGCCACCGTTACTGAAATCGGTGTGGGGGAGTTATTATTAATACTAGATAATGGGTTATCTAGCTAGATAATGGGTTATCTTTAATTTATAAGTATCGACTATCGACAGAATATGGCTTATTTAAATCAGGTTTATCGCTGGATTGAGTTTCAGTGAGTCGAAGTGGAGCAATTTTGAAGCCAAGAGGCGCATCTGCCTCACACATGGTCATAAGCTACGGTAACCATGGTCATATGCAAAACAGGACTTTAACGAACTCCCGAAATACGAAAAGTGTGGCCAATAACTGACAAAATATATTTCTATTTAGGATTACTGGACCGTATGTACCTATTAAGGAAAGTATAAAGTAATACCTAGTATTTTATCATCATTTTATTAACAAACTAAGGAATAGACTAACAAAAAGGACAGTTATTTTAAAATTATTAAGATATGCAACAGAGTCAAGGAAAAATAATTTTCATTATTTTAACGAAGAAACGTTAAATCATGACGTCAATGGATAATTATTTCTGTTATGCATGGTAATATTGCCTTTGCATATGCAATTTGTTTATTCCAATCACAATAGATTATGACATAATATTTAATTAATACTACACGAATTCGTAAAAATAACAAACTGCAGGATTGGGTAAATTAGTTATTCAATACATTTTTTAATAAAAATAATAAATCGATTTTAGTGAAGAAATGTTTAATTGTTGCACGACGAGTGATATTATTCCGAGAATAATTACTCCGGTATTGAGTAACAGGAGACGTGTGGTATCCCTACTGCTGACATTCGAGATCGGCCCGCGTCATCTGTTTAAATTTCATAAAACGCGGTCAAGGAGCAAATGGCACCTCTATGAAAATTACAGTTAATAAATTACCACTTCCTACATACTAGGTACTGAGATTTTTTTTTTTAAACTCGAGTTAACATCGGAGTTTTTTACCTAGTTATTTAGTTACATTTAAACTATCTAAATTGCTGATGTAGTCATTTTTCGCATACCTCACGAATCTCGTTCAAACTCTTTTGGTTTTTTTTTTGACAAGCTTATTAACTGAAGATCATTTAAATGAACATAAAACATTGTACAACTGCTACAAAACATGTGTTGTATGGGTACATTTATAATTTTTATTTTGTATTTATGTTTATTACCATGCATTTGTGGTTTCTACTCTCCGATATGGTATAATATTTTGGGGTAATTCCACAATGCGTGATGGCATATTTAAGACACAAAAGCATATAACATATATTAACATAATTATAGCAAGTATAGGTACATTTGAGAGTTGCCAACCTTATTTTAAAAAGTATAAATTACTTACATTTCCCTGTCTATATATTATATGAAGTAGCTTTATTTGTACGTACAAACCTCTCATTATTCAAGCGATTTCATACTAAAAGGCTAGTTCACAAATTGTGTTGTATTCAGTCTAAAACTACTCTATTAGAAAGAGCATTTTTTCCATGACAACGAAAATAATACTAATATTATAAACGTGAAAGTTTGTAAGGATGGATGGATGTTTGTTACTCTTTCACGCAAAAACTACTGAACGGATTTGGATGAAATTTGGTATGGTAATAGTTTAGGCTCTGGATTAAAACATAGTATACTTTTTATCCCGTAAAAGTACAGTGTTCCCGAGGGATACTATATTTACGCGGGCGGAGCCGCGGGCAACAGCTAGTATATTATAAATTACCACGGTATCTTAAAGAAATATACGGCATAATAATTTTTAAAAATGTGTTAAATAAATATCTAATAGAAAAATGCTTTTACAGTGTGTGATCTCTTTCGTGAATAATTAATTATTTAAAAATGTTATTATTATTTATTGAAATATAATATTTTCTAGAAACTTTGTAATGTTAATTTATTGACATATTTATGAATTTAGTAAGGAGACCATAGTATTATAAATATTACTAGGACGTGACGTGACGCCACTCGAATGGCAGAATGTACAGAAACAAGTTATTAATTTTAAGATCTTTCATATATTACTACATTCATGCAAATAAATGAATTAAATTCATATATACAGCTTGGCAATAAAGAGTATGACGCGGTGACAGCAGATACTAAAATATTTTCGACTGTACCAACTTTTATCCATAATAGATTGGAATGACATATTTAATTTAAATATAATATAAAAATATAGTAAATAAAATAAACATAACCCCCAATCTAATAAGTATAAAATATGTTACAGTCGAAAATGTTTGAATATTTCCTGCTATCACCGCACGATCTTTTTTGCCAAGCTGTAAAACTTGAGTGACGCCGCAGATGTTAGCATAGAAAATGAAAAGAATTTCGACATGCGTGTTTTAGCACGTACTCATTATCATACAACATCGACACCTACTAGAAAGCTATAGAGGTCAAGTAACGTAAAAACTTCACGAACATGAAACAATGCTTTGAATAATTGTTTTTGGAACATATTTTATTTTCTATAGGTACCTTATAGGTATACAATAATTCGAGTGGAACAATTCTTCAACAAATAGAATACATCCAATCATTCAAATTGGACTTGAATGTTAAAGTACTGCGATGTAGAAAAATAACAACAAACTAATTTTAAACTACCGAACTGTCAAATATAAATAAAGAATCAATGCCGATGAAGAGTCTACAAACAGGCAGAGTCAGCTAATAAGTCAGTAGAGAAGGATCGTTGAATTGAAATTAATTTTACCACTGAAGATATTTTGAAATCAGATATTACATTTTTATTTTGCCCCGGAAAAACATTAGATGGAAATCGCTTAACAGCGCCGTTGAATCGTGCTCACGCTTACATACGTGTAAATACGTAGTTTAATCGCGTCTGCAGTCGTTGCGGTCACTTCAATTGTGTTTAAATATTTTGAGGCGTCCTAGAGCAAGTAAAATGTTTAGAAACTGGTACAGCAGGAACTTATATTATTCTTATCGGTATTGTACCTAGTGTTCATATAAATTATTAAATACCATTGCAATTGAGTGATTTCTAATCCAAAATTACTCTGGTCATAGCATATTCTGTTCATCGTACATACAACTAGGTACCTACTGGTGGCTAAGGCTGGTCCTTCTTCATAGGGAAAACCTAGCATTTTAATAGGTAGGGATTTGGATGAGGGAATTCAAAAGGTAAGTGGTAAGTGAAGCCGATAGGAATGGAGTTATAGGAACCCCCACGCCACGGGTAGGTACTATAATATTATGTACTGAAACATGTTTCCGTATTTGTGAACAAAGAAACCCACACTCCCGACAGTAAAACAAGTGTGGTTGTATAGATTATGAGGGCGATGTAAGGGCAGAACCGTGACCCCTAATACGTGCTATTCAAGTATCAATTAATATTCATTTATAGTAAGTTCTCAGTTGACGACCTTTGTACTAAGATATTTAATATTATGGCTGTTGAATGTTTATAAAATATACTAAATTTATCAAGGAACTAGTAATGTTTTTCGCAAAGAATCCTTTGGTTTATTTTGGGCTAAAGATCCCAATTCTCGTAATTAACTTACACTTTAATTTTATTTACTTTTATTGAATTACAAATGAATCGTCTTCATATCATTGACTAATTTTTGGAGTTATGACCAATCAAAACGGGTTTGACGTTGGTTTGAAGTAAATGAGAATACCATTTTACAGTTATAACATATCGGGACTGGATCGTTACCTTCAGATATAAATTTTATTTATTTAATTAAGTTCCAATAAAAAATGTTATAACATTGTAGGCTAACAAGAAGAAAGGCCCTGAGAGAGAGTTAAAAAAAAGAGTGATTGAGCGATTTGGTGCACAAGCCAGGGGTCGCGGGTTCGAATACCGCCGAAGGATCAAAAAGTTTTTCTGTGTTCCTGGGTCATGGACGTGTATTAAATATATTGTGTATAATATAAAAGTATTAAATATACTTCCCGTAGTCTGGTCCCCGTACCACAAGTTCTTCGATTACTTAGCACGGGGCCAGCTTGACGTGGTGTGAAACGTCCGTGGACATTATTATTATATCTACGGGTGCTCTCACAACTCACAAGTGTTACAGGACGTGTACAATAGGTAAGTGCACAGCAGCACAGGTGCATTCTAACCCCCTCTCATAGAGTATAGACGGATATCCGATACTCTCACTTCGAGAACTTCCGAACCGCATTAGGATATTGTCAAGTTGTTCTAGTATCATTGAAACCAAAAAACAAATGCTACAGTTTTAAAAAATTCAATTAAAAAAACTTGAGAGGTGTCAAGGGACACGCGGATGGAACGAAGTTCTTTTCGATTAATTAGTGAAGGAATTGTAATTTTTTTAATTTAAGTTATAATAATATTTTTTTTATTATTAACAAATATAATGTAATATAAACTTAATCAGTAGGCTCAATTTTAGTAATAATTGAGAGAGAGACAGACAGAGAAACACGCGCACGCCGCACGGCTTCAACTATAGCGAAAAGTGTCGTTACAACTTTTAGTCTTAATTTTTTCCGTCTAGCCCCCTTTCGCAACGCGCGATAAAGAACTTCGTTCCAAAAACATATTATTTGCTTTTATTTGAATTTTTTCTTTCAAAAACGTCAACTGAACGTCAGAGCAACAACAATATGTCTCGAAATTTTTAAATTATTTCTTAATATTTATTGCGTTATACTTGTATAAAACAATACCAATTACGTTTGGAACACCTCAGAAAATTCTACGAGTAATTTTCAAGATTTGCCAACGCCTGGACCCCGACTTATTTTACCGACCGGATTACTATGGAGCAGTGAATGGCTTGGAACGGCCCAAGTTGAGTAAACGGTGTTTCCTACTTACACCCCAAATACACACTGGATGTTTTGTTGGACACCATAACATCGATGTACGCGGTTGGAGTAGTGAATGGACTAGAACAGTCCTAGCTCAGTAACCAACAACGGTTCCTAGTTACACCTTGTTGGACACCATAACTTGCGATCGGAGCTATCAAGGTGAATGACCAAACAAGCACCATTAGAAGGAGGATATTATATTTTAGCAGTTTGCATCCCAAGAGGTTCAAGGTTTTTTTATACTAGTTAAGCAATTTTTTAATTTTTGTCTATAGTTTATTCTATTATATAAGTTATCGTTTATAGTATATCTTTATCAACCTATGACAAGCAGCCAGGATGCAGGGACCTCTAATATTTCGACCGTGTCCTTTGGAAATCTGTTGCAATGCTCCCACTGTTCCCGATATTTTAAAAGCCAGCGGGGATTGAACATCCACGTAGGCAAATGCCACAAACAGCTTCTAACACTCATTCCCCCAATAACCAATTCACTTCCGAACCCAATTTATCAAACAAATTTCTGGCAAGAAATATCCAAATTTAAACGTTTTATACCAGTTCTAAGACGGATCCCTAGGGGTGCCAGAGTGACTGTAGCCCAGAAGCTTGCGAAGACGATACGCCACACAGTGCTGGATAACTCGAGGCAAGCCTGGGAAAATCTACTCACCTTTCCCTACCGTTTTCTGCATATCACTAGAGATCCGCTTCACTTCAAGAATCAAAAAGAATTGTGTTTCGGGCATTAACCTCAACCCAAATTTTTCTTCACATTCCACGGTCAAACATAACATCGTGAAAACTGTGGAAAATAAAATAAGTGAGGGAGACATTAAGGGTGCAGCGCGGCTCCTGTTTTCCAATGACACGGTCGCCCCCGACTGCCCAGAAACCCTCATCGCCCTGCAAAACAAACATCCATCACAATCAAATCCTTTCGCAGTTTCCAATGACGCATTACCACCACTACAAACGTCGACAGACAAAGTACGCGGAGCCATCATGTCCTTTCTTCCGGGTTCAGCTGGCGGCCTCGACGGTCTCACCCCTCAGCATCTGAAGGACCTCACCAGCGGTTGCTGCGGGGAGGCCGGCGAGAAGCTCCTGCATGAACTTACGAATCTGTGCAACCTGATGCTACGTGGAGGGGTCGCATCAGATATCGTAGACATTCTGTATGGAGCTAACCTCTGCGCCTCGAGGAAGAGAGATGGTGGCATTCGTCCGATTGCTGTCGGCTCCACATACCGGCGCCTTACAGCCAAACTAGCTTGCAAATCGGTAACTTCCCTCGCGTCATACTTCCAGCCAAAACAGCTCGGTTTTGCCTGCAAATGAGGTTGTGAGGCCGCCGTTCACTCTTTCAGGACAGCTATCCACAATCAAGGCGATGATGTGTTTCTGAAGGTCGATATCAAAAACGCTTTCAACTCAGTTGACCGAGGCGCCTTGTTGGCCCAAATTAAATCTAAAGCACCTGCCATTTTACCATTTATGCTCCAGTGTTACAACGACCCCACCAAACTCATTTACAAAGACCACCTCATCTCATCCGAAGTGGGCTGCCAACAGGGCGACCCTCTAGGTCCAGCAATCTTCAGCCTTGCTATACACCCGGTCATCGAGCTTCTAAATTCAAAATTTAATGTTTGGTATTTGGATGATGGGACCCTTGGAAGCGATGCACCCACTGTACTATCAGACTTCCGCACTCTGATCCGCGAGTTCCAAAAAATAGGTCTGCAGCTGAACCTAGGTAAGTGCGAACTTTTTGTGCCAGACAGTTGTGGGGATAGAAACGCGATTATATCCAGCTTTAAAGAAATAGCTCCACAACTGTCTGTCATTGACAAGGATTCGCTCTTCCTTTCGGGCTCACCTATTTTAGACGAATCTCTCACGGACTTCTTAGATAACAAATTACAAAATTTTAATGAAACTTTAGACCGCCTCCTCCAAATTAACTGTCACATGGCCTTTACCCTAATACGTTTTTGCATTTTCGTACCTAAATTGACGTATGTCTTACGGTGTTGTCAACTGTGGAAGTTCCCTCAACTTCTCAAACAGTTGGATGATACCATAAGACAAACGCTCTCCACTATTTTGAATACAAATTTCGATGACCGCGCATGGACTCAGGCAACGCTTCCAGTTAGGTTCGGTGGCCTGGGTGTTCGAAAGCCCTCTGATATATCGCTTCCGGCCTTCTTGTCCTCAGTCCACGCGAACCATAGTCTTATCTCCAAAATACTACATCACCCATCCTACTCCAATACAGTTACCTTTCTGGACGAGGCCAAGGACGCCTGGAGCGCAACTAGTGCTTGTAGCGAATTGCCTGACAATACTTTTTCCCAAAGGCTCTGGGACGAGCCACTCTGCAGACTGGTACGGAATAATCTTCTTAATACGTCCTCCAGTCCTGTGGAGCAGGCTCGCCTCTAAGCTGCGGAGAAGTGGGAGTCGGGCCTTTGGCTACAAGCATTACCGTCACCCAATACGGGCACATTGCTGGATCGAACAGCTTTCCGGTTAGCCACTTCCCTGCGTCTTGGCACCCTCCACGTCGTCCCCCATCGCTGTGTTTGTGGTGCAAATGTGGACAGCCTCGGACACCACGGGCTGTCCTGTCAAGAAGCGCCGGCCGCATCTCCCGACATCACTGCCTGAACGATCTCATCCGTCGGGCTCTTGTCACCGCCGGAGTGCCAGCTGTGCTGGAACCCTCTGGTTTGGCGCGCGACGATGGCAAGAGACCAGACGGTATGACCCTGGTCCCTTGGAGAGTGGGACGGGCTCTTGTATGGGACGCTACTTGCGTCGATACACTTGCTCCGTCCCATGTCCAGGGCACCTCGAGTTCTGCAGGTGCGGCCGCCAATCAGGCGGAAAACCTCAAGCGGCGCAAATATGAGAACCTTAGTGGGGATCTCATATTTGAACCGTTTGGGGTTGAAACCTTAGGTACATGGGGTCTGGGTGCGCACAAACTTTTCGGAGAAATCTCCAAAAAACTCATTGAGGCCACCCGAGACCCCAGAGCCGGCACCTATCTGGCCCAGAGAATAAGTATCGCAATCCAGCGAGGAAACTCTTTGAGCCTTCTAGGTACTCTGCCTGGTGGGGACGAACTGGGAGATTTCTTTGTTTTGTAGCATTTTAAGTTTTGGAGTAGCTATTATTTTTTTAATACTTACCTACTTTTATGGTACAATTGATTTTGTTATCATAACTAGTTTTTATTTGCTTATTATTTCGTTATTTTTGTACAACATTTTCCAAGTAAACGCATTTTACAAGTAAAGTCTCCATAGTTCCTTACTTATGCCGTTATAGTTTTCCTTTATAGTTCACCACGTCTAAAAATCGATAAATGTAACTTGTACAAGTTACAAGTATATATACTTACACACTTACAGGTAACAGGATATATCCTGTTACCTGTATGACGACAACAGTGATCCTCCAAGTAAGCTAAGCTACCAAACAATTACTCAGCGTAACTCTACTCCTTACTTATCGTATTTATCGTAAGTGGATGAGCTACTCGGCACATCCCGAGATATCTAAAGCTTCCGTCCTGTATTACAACAGTTGGGATAGAAAAGGATTTTCTGGGAAACTAATTCTAATTTTGGAACTCGTTGTGGTTTGGTTTTGCGTTAATTACTATTTTAACTCTTACATCTCGAGAAAAAAAAAAGCTTTTAGTCTCAAGTTCTCATCAAATAATAATATTAACTGGAGGTCGTCACGTGGTCTAAATTCGAGTGTTCGTGTAATTTTTTAGGTAAAGAGTCACGAATTACTGGAGGTTCTTTTGTTGTTTATGGAATGTGAAATATAGCTTGATAATTGCGTCAAATCATCACCTATCTACTGTTAGTATACAAGCGCATGGTGGTGTGAGTAAGGTAGTGTGTGTAACTTCATTTTTACTAATTTCATGTGTATCTTAGCATTATTTAAATAATATTAGCTCTCTGCACACGATACTCCACAGAAACTTTCACTGTGCCAAATTTTATACTCCTCCGTTCACACGATTCTCGTAAAACTGTGCTCAACGTTTCTGCTTCACGTATTAATATATGTATATGATGATGATAATAATATGAAACGTTATTTCAACTGTCATATATTTTAAAATCATCTTCGCAAGGTCGGGTTACATAAACTAACAGGTTTTAAATCCTATACAAATTTATCTTATTGTGTGAAGTTCCGCATTGATATAAGTATTTTTCTCATATTATTATCTATATAAAAAGATGAATTCTAAATTCTAAAACGAATGAAATATTACATAAGAATAAGAATATTTTATTGGAAAAAATATGGTACAATAAGATGGTACAATGTTAAATGACACTCATATTTTGTCGGATTTACCTCGACGTGCAAATGTTTTGTGAAATTAAATTTAATATATCTAATAATAATGATTAACTACAGATTAAGGACAAATTAAGGGCAAATTATTGTAAAGTTAAGATTAAAATATTATAATGATCACATGTTATGAATGACTAATTAAATAATGAAATAAAAAATAGTTCAATTAAAATTATTAAATAAAATGTCAGTATCCGTCAAAAGTTCGATATGTCAATATAAAAAATTTGTAAATGTCAAAATTTTGATGTCATAGTAAGTTTTTAATAAATTCATAAATTCATCAAATAATACATTTTGTTTATTATTAACTTAAATATTCCTGACGTTACCTGACGAATCTTGCTGATTTTTATTAATGTAATATAATTGAAAGCTACAAAAGCTAAAATTAACTAAATACCTAGGTTTTTCACCAATTTTTAAGTCTATTATCTCAAATCTGAAGTCTAGATATTTCAAAATGGTAGAAATTCTATATTTGACTGTTAAATGCATATTTTAGGGTTCCGTACCTTAAGAGTAAAAACGGGACCCTATTACTGAGACTTCGCTGTGTATATCCCCTTAACCGTGATAGCTAGATAGTTGACATTAACACAGATTGTGAATTTCTGTATCCGCTATACAAAATAATACTAAAACAGAATGAAATAAATATTTAAGGGGGGCTCCCATCCCACAAACGTGTTTTTTTTTTGCCGTTTTGTACGGAACCCTGCGTGCCCGAGTTCGATTCGCACTTGGCAGATTTTTATTTCATGTTCCATGTTCATAACTAGCTAATAAAATCGTTGACTAATACCGTTGGCAAATGGGATAATCGTGATAAAGAGTTTTTGTTTTTCGACCAGCCCGTCTAACTGGTCGAACCATTGTGTAACTAATTCGTGGACTACCAATTATTATTATTACAAAATTCACGTTACGCTGGAATTTTATCAAATTGATAAGTTTGAACGTTTGATAAGAATTTGACATCTTCATCTCAATCTTTTATCTTTATATTATCTTTTATCTAAATTAAGTGAAGTTTGAATTTGGTGCACAATCTTCTGCATAAATACAAACTCTTTATTATTTATAATCAAAAAAATAAACAAAAAATAGTCTAATATCAATCTTAAGTAATAATATAATATCTATGGAAGCTTCACACCACGTCAATCTGGCCCCGTGCTAAGTATCCGAAGAACTTGTGTTTCAGGTACCAGAAAACGGGAAGAATATTTAACACTTTAATCTATACATATATTTAAGATTTTTATTATATTATATACATCTTTAATACACATCTATGACCCAGGAACATAGAAAAAATATTTTGTTCCTTCGGCGAGATTCGACCCCGCGACCCCCGGATTGAGCACCAACACGCTGAACCACTGAGCCACAGAGGTCGCCAAAGTAGGTATATAACATTTAAATCTTTATTGATAATAATATTCTGTGCGTGTTTCTAATTGAACTCCTTCTTATTGGCTGGGTTGATTTTTTTGTGTGCATGAATGTGGATTTGAGAAAGATTTACATTTACAATTTGGTCCACTGGATGATGTTTTATTAATAAAAAAATTAAAAGTAAAAATTTGCATGTATAAATGTGTATCACTAAACGAAAAGGGGACGGCTACTTAATTACTTAAAATATTTTTAATTTTACTTTTTGATTACAGCCAGAATTCTATATCTTGTTTATTAAAACAAAAATATTTCAATATTTAAGACAATAATTCATTAGGTATGAGTAATTTAATCAGGCAAAGTCGTGATATATTGCTTTTAAATTAAAAAAATATATAATTAAGCACACACGGAAGAGAAATTTTATGGTTAACAGCCAAAGAAGTTAGAAAGTTGATTTTAATCATAAAACCTCTAAAACCTTATTTATTTATGTAATTTCTAATGTAAAGTAAATAGGTGTTTGGTAAAACTTACTTGCAATATTTTCGTAAAAACGATAACTTTGTCCAGCTTTTTTTAAGTTATTATTAACATAATACCGGTTACTTCCAACATTTTTTCATTTCCGTTGCAATAATGGGGATATTTTTGGGGAAAAATTTGCCATTTGCGAACCAAATGGCGCGTTGTCATTATTGTTAAAATTAAGATACTACTAGGTACTTACTACTTTATACTATGTAATAATAATAATAGCTTCCCACACCGATTGCGGTGACGGTGGCCGGTTTCATTGAAACCAGACCAGCTACACAGGAGTTAATTTATAATGCCAATTGTGTGCGCAATACACAAAAGCACTCTCTCTTTCTTTCGAGAGTAAAGAACCCAGGGGGACGGATGACTGATACGACTGGCGAGAGATCAGGCGCTGGACCGATTATTTACACGCCCCGACGTATAGATCATCTTTCTTGTCAGCCAATCAGGTGATCAGCCTGCATTGTCCTAACCAGACTTGAAAACAAGATTTTTTGTCGTTCCAACGCGGTGATCGAACCCACGACCTCCGGAGTTGAGAGCTGTATTGTTCTAAACCACTGGACCACTCAGGCGTCTTATTTATATTACCTATGTATAATTATGCCCAACCAAACTGCGAAACCTCTCTGTAATTATTGGCAATTCAATATACTAAAACAATTAACAAACCTAACATGAAATTAAAATACCACACAGGTTTCTTATGGTACGTGGTATATATTACAAGTACAAAGATATGTCAGGATTTGACAAAGTAAGCTCCATGTTTTCACAGCATGTGCTGCACATGAAAATGTTTTAATTATTTAATTTTACGAGTTCGTTGTCTTTGTTCTAAACAGTCCAAAAACAGAATTCGTTTGTTCCTCGGTAGCACGTGAAAGTGAATAAAACATGTTTTAAACTAGGTGTTTAGGTGTAACGAGTTTATGTGAATAAAAAAATATTTATAGACAGGAATTTCTTTTTGTGATTTAGGAACTTTCTTTAGACAAAATCGCTGTTCCTTTCAATTGCTTTAATTGATTTATAATGAGAACGGCAGATTGCAATAAAAATAAAGAACTTACATGTCAGTTGTCTTAAGAGTTTAACTGTAAAACATCTTTAAAGTTTTTAAAAAGGCTTTTTAAGGAATACGATATACTCAAGAAACTTTAAACAGCTTTAAAGTTTTTGGGCGAGTATTTCCGTCATTTAAGATTGGAAATTGGAATATTCAAGTATGTTTTATGGTGGTCCGCTAAAAATATTTATTAGAATATACAGGAAGAATTCATAGAGTCTACAATTTAAGTGATTTAATTTCGAAATGTAGAATTTAAAGGCAGACGAAACAGCAACTTCTAAAGAAAGTTCTAGAAGAAATGACAAGAATTCATTACGTTCTAACAGTGATGTAGATGGCGCCAGTCTATATGTTTAAAAACTCCATATAGCCTAGCGCCATCTACATCGTTATAATACGATTCAAATTCACTAGGCTATTTAACTTATTGAACGAATAAATAAAGCCGGGGCGCTTCTTGGGCCGTCTTCTGAATTGACCTCAATTGAGTGTGGAGGCGCTTGCCTCATTGAACACTATAACTGCTATAGTCTTCCTGCAATTTAAATATAGAACTGCAGGTCATTTATTATCATCAGGTATTAGTAGTCCAGTTTTATATTTTATCCGATGAATGATATCCCACAAAAAAAAAAATAAAAAAAAAAAATCGGTCCACAAACGGCGGAGTAATCGCGTAACTTTCCCAAAAAAACATACACACGAATTGATAACCTCCTCCTGTGTTTCGGAAGTCAGTTGGAAAAAAAGTATATCCTTAATTTTAATGATAAAATATATGTTTAGGGTTCGGATACAGTAGGTATGAAAAACTTAGGCCTTTTCATTCGTTTGTGGGATGATTAATACAGTATTCTCTGAGCGAAGTAACCACTCGTATGGTTGCCCAAGCACATACGGCATTCTCACAACATAGTCAGCCTAGTGCAGAGGAAGAACAGGTCAATACGTCTGGGGCCAACCATGTGCGGGTTTCCTCACGATGTTTTCCTTCACCGTTGGAGCGTCCGTATAATGTACTTGAGATCTGAAAAAGTCTCATTGGTACACGCCACAACCTGAAAATCGAACCTGCACTCTCTCGAGTGCGAATCAAATGATCTACCCACTAGGCCACGGCAAAATTAAACGTTATCTAATATAATTTCTGTGAGACTTAAAGAAAATGTACATAATAAGGTAAGTGTGCATTTTACAGTCGCGGGAAATACCTACCACCTATTCATAGTAATTTTATTAAATTTATTTTATTTAACAGGAAAACAAAACGGTAATTAATTAAGTGACAGTATAAAAATCTACATTGCTAAAAACATACACAATTACATTGTTTTCGCATATAGGTTACACTTAAACAAAAACAAATTAATGCTTAACTATTACTTAAATTACAAAGAACTATGATCGGTTTTTGAATACCGGTTTTTAGAAAGAGTACTGCTAAAAATGTTAGGTGATGAGGTAAAGAGATCCAGCGCGAAGCCATCTGCCGACTGTTTAAAGTAAGGTGTTAATTTAAAATTACTCAAACAATATTTTAATGTGAGCGTGGCAACTTATCAACTTTTTTACATAAGATCAGGAAACGCGGATCTTAGATCTTAGTTCTTATCAGAGTGACGCCTATTTTATGCTCGTGGAATCAGTCAAGTGAAGTGACTAATTTTGAGTAAAAAAATGCGAGTTTTATTAAAACGTAAGAACCCTATTAACATTATGATTTATAATTCAAGATGAAATAAATGATTTCAACTTAATTTATTGACACTGCTTTTTTTCTTTCTACTTTTTTTTGCACCAAATAAATTATTATTATAAATTATTATTATTAATTTATTGACACTTCAAAGTTAGTTATATATTATTACTAAATGACATGTCAATAATTGTTTATTTTAAAATTGTTTATTTTAAAACATATTATGTCGCTCGTTTCTTATTTCAATACAATAGTTCATGTACTGTTTGAAGGTCGTTGTTACGTTTGACTTGATGTTATGTGGTAAAGGAGTGTCCTATTGTAACTGATAAGTAACATGTGCTACAGATATCAATATCATTAGTACGCAAGTTTAAGATAAGGTTATTAATAATATGATATAAATACTGTCACGTATTTAGTATGTATTTATTAATTTAATTATTAATTTAATAATTTAATGATGTATATGATATAGTCAAAGCTCGAAGTTCCGGCGTGCCTGGCTTTGACTAGTCAATGCTCCAAGTCTGACTTGACGTCAGTCAAAGATATTACCACTACATAGTATAAAACAGTCGCTTTTTTCTTTCTGTCCCTATGTATGCTTAGATCTTTAAAACTACGCAATGGATTTTGATGCGGGTTTTTTTTAATAGATAGAGCGAATCAAGAGGAAGGTTTATATGTATATAACATGATTAATATAGTAGAGAAACACTGATAATTTTAGATGTTTCTAATGTCTTAAATAAACTCATTTTTTTGCGCTTACATTGCAAACCCTGGCCGAATTCTACGAGATAGATCAAAATTATGTACTACAGTATTATACACCTTAAAAAGGTCTACAAAAAAGTCCGCGATGGTATATGTCTATCTCTTAGGGATAACCCACAATAACCATTTTTTATCCCTTACCTTGTATATGTAAACCTTCCTCTTGAATCACTTTATCTATTAAAAAAAAACCCGCATCAAAATCCGTTGCGTAGTTTTAAATATCTGAGTATACATAGGGACAGACATAAAAAGCGATTTTTATACTATGTAGTGATTTGCCCAAGTCTTTGGTCAATCTAAGGATAAAGTAGTAATTCCGGGAAGAAACTGCATATCGACCTTTGACTGTAACATAATAATTATATATTACTAACTAAAATATTAATTGAATAATTATGAGCATTTAAAATATTTCATAGGTAGCCATATAATTAAACTTTGCGAGTTATTTTAGTAGGTAAATGTAAATGCATAGATAAATACCGGGATGTATTACGAAGGGAGATAGATGGTACAGTCATTCTAACCTGTTGTGTCTCCAACAAATTGTACCAACTCCACATATTTTCGTCAAGAATATACTCCTAGTTCGTCTGTTTGTTCGCCATTAGAATTTCCAAAAACCACAGTTACAACATACAAGTGCCAAGATTCAAACACGTGCCTTGTTGTATTGACAAAAAGAAATTGATAATTTTTTGCCTTCATTAGTTCCACCATTGTGGCACAAGTTACGCAACGGTAGCGAGACCATACATTTAATTTTTTATGGATTTCGTCATTAATTATTCATAAAAATTTTAAAACTGAAATTTTATGAAATATATATATATATATAATGATACATTATAATGAAACATTATGATGAAATTAAATCTGAAATGATACCTATTGTGACTTGAGTAATCCTTATACTCATTTGGTTTTTACATATTTTTTAGGGTCCGTAGTATAGTTACTACTAGAAGAATAGTTATGTTCTGTACGTCCGTCTGTCCGACCTCACTTGCTAACTTCGGTAATTATTATGAAAATGAATACACAAAATTCTGAATAGTTACAGATTAAATATATTATACTTTATTTTTGGCACCATAAGGGGTGCATTCCCGTGTACATGTGAAGTGAGGTTATATTTTATTTAATTCTATTCCATCGTGTAGGGTTAGGCATTTCTTAACTACCAAGAGGTAGAAACTTGTAACTTTCCATTTTTGACAGGTTCAGCTAAATACTCTTTAGGAAAATTATTTTAAGCGAAATCATACTATTACTTTTGAAGTAATTTGACGTATTACGCATCAACAGTTACCGATCCCTCCTCAGACATATCCTGAAATGATTTTGATTAGGTTATTTAATTATTATCGATCTATGATTTTTACAAGTTTATCTAAGTTTACAAGAGATGGAAAGTTTGAGAGTGATATTGAAAGAAGAGTGAATGCAGGAAACAGGATGAATGGAGCTTTGCACTCCTTTATGAGCAGTCGGAAGGTGTCTAACAAGGCTCGTTGCATGAAGGGGTGTTGGTTCCGACACTCATGTATGGAAGTGAAAGTTGGGTATGGCAGAAGAAACATGAAAGCAGAATAAATGCAGTTGAAATGAGAGCATTAAGAAGTATGATAGCAGTTAAACTGAGTGACAGGATAAGAAATAGTGAGATTAGGAAACTTTGTGGTCTGAAAGAAGATGTAGTGGCAAAAATTGAGAAAGGTATGCTGAGATGGTGTGGCCATGTCGAGAGAATGAATGAAGAACGATTGACGAAAAAAGTGTGTAAGGCGAGTGTGAATGGAAGTGTTGGAAGGGGTAGACATAGGCGGACGTTTCGAGACCAAATCAGGGATGTCTTGAAAAAAGGCCAGGTCAAGAGTACCCTAAACCGAAGAGCATGTATGAAGGGAATAATGAAAGTGGACGAAGCGAAACAAGTATGTAAGGATCGTAGCAAGTGGAAACAAGTGGTCTCTGCCTACCCTTACGGGAAAGAGGCGTGATTATATGTATGTATGTATGTATGATTTTTATTTATTTTAGGTAAGCAATACAAAAACGTTTTAAAATGCATCACTATTATTTTGTTATGCAGGTGACTCAGACATAATAAATAAGGTACGATTTTGTAAATACTATTAACCTTTATCGGAAATAGGATAGGTAAATAATAACAAGTACTAACGATAAATATTTATAGTTCAAACGATATATTCCACAGTAGTCAAAACATAACCAAGTAAAATATTATGTCTTATGTAATTTATATTTTTGAAAGTCCGGAAAAAAATTAACTATAATTAATTAGACATCTATGTGGTACATTAAAAATGTTGACATTCCCACAAAGGATAGTATTTGTGGTTACCGTCGTATATGGGACGGTTGGCTGCCGCCATCTGTAGCTACAGTTATAACCGCAAATAAAGTATTATATTGTCTCCAGTGAGTTATTATCTTCGATGTATTGAAAGGTTATTTTGAATTGATCCTTGTTTATGGTGTACATTAAGGTCTTAAGAAATGCATTGGTATTTTTTTCATTTCAATTTGAACAATAAACAAAAATTTATGTCATGTGTTTTTTTTTTCATTCCTTATAATAAACTCATGTTTGCGTGGCATTGTTTTAGTAAAATATATTAAGAGACTTAAGCTCGTCAAGTCTAGTTGGAATTAAACTTATTGAAATGTGGAAAATCCAATAAATCCAAAATATCTGATTTTTGTAAGTTTTAGTAAGTATTGTATAGGAATTAAGTTCTATGAACAAATTACAAAGCTCATTCTAATATTATTTCTCTTGTCTTATACTGCAGATGCATAGGAAACCACTACAAGATCGTTTATCCCTACTAGAATATCCTTACAGACCGTAAATACGGACCAACCATCTGATATGGCTTATTCTATTTTAGTACACCTATCCTATTCTAGTACTACTTCCTATAAAGTGGCCTAGGTATCACATTTTTAACCCCCGCCGCAAAAAGAGGCGTGTTATAAGTTTGACTAGTCTGTCTGTCTGTCCGTAGGATCGTAGCTCCCAAACGGATGAACCGATTTGGATCTTGTTTTTTTGTTTGAAATCTGACATGATCGAGAGTGTACTTCGCTATAATTCATCATCATCAGCTGACTCACTGCCTCACAATTCGGGGGTTACTTAAATTATTAATTTTATTTTCTAATTTAATCAATATTGATATTATGATATCAGTGTATTTGTTTGTAATTTTTTGATGTTGGTTAAATATTTATTAAGATATTGTGCAATTAACAGATTTTGATAACACGCTTCATGTCTTTAAGAAAGGTTTTTTTATGATATTGATTGACATCATAAAACCCAGACTTATTTTATTTCCCCAGTGTCAATGATAACAATTGCCCATATTTTATTGATCTTATATTGTATATGATAATCCTATGTATAAAATTCTCGTGTGTTTGTTAGAGAACTCGTCCGAAAAGGTTTGAGTCTTTAGCGATTTTTATTAAATTTTGTATTCGGAGGTATAAGAATTTTGTAAGCTACTTTTCATACCCCTAAGTGGGAAGGTTGTCCCACCCCATTTTTATTTATTTTAATTACGTTATGATTTGGCACATAAAATACATATTATGACCCTCAATTTTCATTCTTCTAACACCAACCCGCATTGTTCAATAGCGATATTAGTACTTAGTACTGTAATAGCATTCTACCCTAAGTGGTCGATAACTCTTTCACACATCACCTGTAGGTTGTAGGGGTAGATTGTAGGTGTAGGTAGCAGCTAGTAGTAACAACAATAAACTTTTCATGAACCTGTAGGTTGTAGGGGTAAATTGTAGGTGTATGTAGCAGCTAGTAGTAACAACAATAAACTTTTCATGAACCTGTAGGTTGTAGGGGTAAATTGTAGGTGTATGTAGCAGCTAGTAGTAACAACAATAAACTTTTCATGAACCTTTAGGTTGTAGGGGTATGATTGTAGGTGTATGTAGCAGGTAGGAGAAACAACAATAAACTTTCCATGAACCTGTATTTCACGTAACATCAGGTGTCAGAGTCTTCATAGGACTTTTGTAATTATTAACAATTATGTCAAAAAGATAATTATTATTATTATTTATTATTATTATTATTATTATCTTATATCTATAGTAGTTTACCTATTTATTGGATCAATCTAGTAATTGTTATCTCGTATCCAGTCACGCTGACCGCACGCTGACGGTGAGCGCTGATGGTTCAACATGTATGTAGTTATAGAAAGCGTATTCGAATAACGCGTAGCGGTCAGCGCGGACATTTCATACATTTTCGGTGTCGGCGTTGACGGTCATTACACTCAAGCAGCAGTCGGTTGATTACAAATTGTATTTTAATTGTTCGGAAAATTCTCAATGCGCAGATAGGAATTATTCACTACGTGCAGCTAATGAGCTAGCTGCTAGGTCGTGTTGCTTATTATAATATGCGAAAAGAGTGATAATAATTAATATAAACTCGACTTACGACTATAACTACAATAATTATTGCTGTGTTAATTAAGTAACCACCGAAATGTCAAGTAGTGATAATGATGAATTATAGCTAAGAATAATCGATCAAGTCAGCTTTAAAAAAAAATGCATCTTCATCGGACCTTTCGTTTAGGAGCCACGATGGCGCGGCCAGACAGACAGATGGACCAACAGACATACACATCAAACTTATAACAAACACCCCTCGTTAAAAATGAAAATGTGTTTAGGAATAATAATCATTGCACTACACTTTTTTAGTATTCAGTCACAAATAAATGTCATTGCTACTCTTCCTCTTCAATTTTTTTTTTTTATCAAAATAAATTACCTAAATTGCTGTTAGGCTCAAATCTTGCTAAGATACATATGTTTCTCGATATTTATCCATTTCAGCTTCCACTAAATAACTACGAATCTAATTTGTATTGTAGTAATGAGAAAATAAATAAAAATCATAAATCACAATGTCAAGGTAAATTGTTCAAGTGCGAAAAAAGCGGTCCCAGGAAATCAGTAACAAAGGGACACACTAGTGCAGTCCAGCAAACGTATTGAGAATAGGTGAGCTTAAGTCAGAATGGGACCAGCACACAAAGGGTCCCCACAGACCATAAAAAAGGGGAATTGGTTACCTGCTTTTTCAAAGGGAGTTTTAAGTTTTAACTTTATAAAATGTTACTATAAGTACTCTATAGTTTTTAACAAACCTAAAACTGTATAAAATTTTCTAATTCGTAATTTGCTAGCTTATGTAGATTAGATTAATTAATGTTCTTCATAACCTACTCATATCCCTCATAGTTAAATGAATAAAATAATATTTAAAATGCTTTCCATATAAAGAAATTCATAAAATATAATAGTAGCGGATGAAGCTTCCTTGAAACTGTCTCAGCAACCAAACAAATAAACATGTTTAGCTGCTTCAAAACAGGATTAGATGATTTACAAGTGCCATATTTCGCTGATAACACAGAATCACAGACCACGATAACAATCACTTTATCACTAAAGTTCCACTATAAGATTGTTTATTTACTCGAACAACGCGCAATATTTTCTGTGACGCGCGCGCGCCTACCCCGCTCGGTGTTTAAAAGCAAACTGTCTTCATCCGTATTCTAGTATTCTCGCTTCGCTTCAACGTCCGTATTCCGGTATCGCGCCGAGCGATTGTAAACTGTAAAGCGATATACAATAGCAAGTCACGGGGACTACTGGTAGTCAAAAGCATATTATGTTATGGTCTACTAAGCACGCTACGGGGTTAGAATCGCATTGTTTTAAAATTTATAGAGGGTGATTTTTAATAGCTAACAATATTATATTCGCTAGCAAAAATTAAATTTTAAAATTTCAATGAATAAGTACATTATCACAATTCATAATTATAAAACGCATTGCGTTAAGTTATTAATTACATAGATAAAGGCAATGTATGTAAATATCTTATATCGCCCACATTTGTTGCGCAAGTGCGGCCATTTTTGAAGATTTATGGGCATAGCTTGAGTTACACTTGATAACGTCTGCATAAGCGACATAAAGACCCTGGCTCTTTTGTTTAACCACAAAGAAAATGACGAGGTTTGAAAAAATTCTATGGTTTTTTGTAAACACATTTCCCTGAACTAGTTGTCAGTTGAGTGCTATTTACAAACAAGTGGTTTTTTACGTGTATTTATCAATTTGAGTAGAGTTTAGATAATTTCGGAAAAAATATAGCTAAAATAGAATAGACCTCCATTACTAAGCCTAGCAGGAACAGCTGAGATATTTGGAAGTATGCATGTAGGTAAACTTTACAGCCTACACGAAACTCACCCTCAAAAAAATTCTACTTTATGGTACCAAACTGTACCAAGTCGTTTATCTTAATTTGACAAGGACGCCAATTAAAATGAATGTGACAACATCGAGTAGCAAGTCGTGCATGACATGAAGTCATCACAGGACAATGCTTAGACTAATTGACTTGGTATAATACACGATTGTTGTTATTGGACCCGTGCCAAACCGACTCTAGATTTGGGGCTTGCCAACTTGTTCATGAAATGTATACATCTCTGCTTAGGGTCAGTTCACAATAAGACGCGAGGCGATGCGACGATGATTGAAAATGCTGTAATAATATGCATAATTCACCGCTTTGTCGCGCCACGCAGCGTGCAAATTCAATGTTCTATCATTATTAAAAAATCACCCCAAGTCTAGCTTCTTATACCGTTATACCGCATTTGAAAAAACAGCGTGAGTATGTATGCCGACTTTTGAATCAAATAATTTTGTAATTTAAAATTTTTCATCAGAAATTTGCTCGTGTAGATATTTCTAAATTGTATTGAATGTTTCCACACTCCTGCCTGCACACACGATACATCAACGCATAAGTAAAAAAAACAACGAAATTATAATTACATACAAATGTCAGCTGGCAACAATGCCATTATGTGTTGGGCAATTCTTAAAATTAAAGTGCCATTGGCCTGAATTACCTCAATGAGAGCATATGTGCACCTTCACCCTGTGCTAAATGGGCAAGTTCGAAGATATAATTATTAAGGAAGCAAATTGATCGGCTTTTAACCAAGGAACTATTTGTTTTGGTTTTTTGTATAGGAATAACTGTTGGATTTTGGGATAAAAATTGGAATTAATTTAAACCATTTCCGAAGGCCACTTTACATTTTTGAACGTATCTAAATACTAAAAGTAAATTGATACTTTGGCCATGAGCTTAATTCTTCAAAGAAGACGACCAGCATGTCTCAGATGATCACATCAAGTGAATCTTACCATAAAACATCAACTATAGAAGAAATTGCTCGTACAGTTCTTCTAACTTCTAATTATTATCTTATTTTACAACTAATCTATTCTTATTTTGTGTATACCATTTTACGGATTTCTATTGATAACTGTCAAAATAGAATTATTAGAAGTGACTGTAAGAGCAACTTCTTTAAAAGTCGATGTTTCATAGAACGATTCAACTCGTTCACTTAATGTGGTCATTTTGGACCTGCTGTTTTTAGTAATTAATTGTTTAAAAAAGACAGTGTACCTATACAATTTAACTATCATACTAGGTGACATTCTGCACGTAGGGCTAGCATGATTCACAACTAACAGAACTAAATAAGAACTAAATATAGTTGAAGCAGATAAGACACTCAAGGGAACAGACTTCGCTAATTACGCTAAAAACTGGTATTTTTTTACTCAGTAACAAATGTGGATTTGCTAAAATAAAAATAAATCTTATCTAAATAAAAACAAACTAAAAAAGTCTGTCAGATTTTAAATAATCTAAATAAGCTATTTAATCTGTAATTCTTTCACAAACCTAGTTCAATAATGTTTTATTAAATAAACTAATAATAAAAAGGGAAGATTTGTTTCTTAGTTTGCATTGAATAGGCTACGAACCTTTGAATAGGGCCGATTTTGATGAAGTTTAGCACAGATATAGAGTACCACGGGAAGGACATAGGCTAATTTTTATTCTCAAAAAGTATAGTGTTTTTTTGGGATACTGTATTTGCACGGGTGAAGCCGCGCGCAAAAGCTAGTAATAAATAAAATAATAAACTCGTTAAATTTATAATAAACTAATAATTAAAGCCATAAAAAGTAACGGAATCAAACTGGGAGTTGTTAATATTATCATTAATTCTGTCTCGATTATGTTATGTAAATTGATTTTTCATTGAGATTTTATCACCTGTAAAGTTGTTACTCTTTTATTTGATTAGTAAAAAGTTTGAATTACCTGGGAATTATTATAAAAAATAGTAACGCTGTTTGTCCACCGCCACCGTCAACGAGACGTCAACGGGAAAGACATGACGGCGCCGAAGTAGCGATACATACATTTACTACAGCCGTCTGTCCACCGCACGCCCGTCCCGTCAATCTAATCTCGACCAGAAATAATCTCGTTCTCGTTGACGTCCCGTTGACGGTGGCGGTGGAAAAACGGCCTCACGCTGTTTGTCCATAAATCTGAATCGAGAGCGGTAGCTACTAGCTTTGATATGCTCTCAGAGGGACATGTTAAATTTGTCTTGGAGTTGCATCGAAATTAAACAGAAATAAGATTGGACTAGGAATTTTTCCTCTCCAAGCTTTGTAAAAATAGATATAAGATATAAGATAAATAGTATTTCGTACAGTATTGCTAAAATTATGCAACTTGTTTAGTACTAACTCCTATATTAGTTTAATACACTAGTAATTTAGTTTAAACCTATCATTATTAGGTAATAGGAAGTGTGCAAATCGTAATTACTAATGACATTCCAAGTCTATCAATTGCATATGCAAGCAATTCACGCGGGCTTTACTATTACTGCATGACTTGTTACATTAGGAAATACAGATAATATTAGTCATCATATTATGAAGTCAGCAGCCAAAAGATATTAAAACCTTTTAACACACAACAATTTACCACAACAACAGCCTTAAAATGAAGAAAAAAGTTTTCCGACCTTTGAACGGAAAACTCTCGGGAAAAAAGTCACAAAAACCAATAGAAGATAGAGAAGGATCATACACTATAGCATGCTAAAAAACGGGATACCCCTGTATCCTAGTCCAAAGTCCATAATATTCTTAAGGCATATACTTTTTACTAACTTTTAATCTGACATTGACTCCCGTCGATCAACACTTAATTTAACATGGCTACATAATAATTATGATGTTATGTACGATAAAAGTATTGACAGGCTTAAATTATTGTTAACCATATACGGAAAGATAGTTCAACTAAAGCAACACCATAGAAGGAGCTGACCATATAGAAACAAATATTTGTTTATAACGCTGATTAAGTGTTTAATTAAATCATTAGGGAAATATTTGAAATATAATTAGAGACTTACAACTATAGTGTATGATAATAAGTACTGTGCCTTAACTGACTTTAAGGAAGACAAAGGTTGATACATCAGGAATACATCCAGCAGCTAAAAGTAGTTAAAAAATGGTACAGATTAATGCATTAATTAATAGTGAAATTCCCGTGTAATTTGGTTTAAAATCATTTCATGAGCACACTACTTATACCATTCACAGCTATGAGCGGTTAACACCATTCGAGAAAGCACCAAAACGCCACATAGTCCTCGGAGTGTGTGCACACTTATTGCGGATTATTGTGCTTAGTTGTGCTTAGTACAGTGTTTTCTGTAAAAACAGTTTTCAAATCAGATCGTGTACAGAGTACACGTTTGACGTAGCAAAAATGAAACTTTATTCATCATTTAAAATCCAACAAAAATACTCTCATCGTTCCTAAAGCACATCACTTCAAAAAAGAATATTAAAAAAATGGTTGTCTGTGTCGATTTACGGACGATAATTTTACGTTATAACGTCATCACAAACCGAACCCTTAGGGCGATCGTGCCTCTCTATCGCTTTTTTCGCGCTCTCGCTTGCACGCTTGGCTCAGGCGGAACGTGACCTCAAACATGACAATCAGGCGGAATGTGCTTGCAGCCGGCGTTCATCAATTTATAAGACGTTATCACGTCAAAAATAAAATATGTATGCCTAGCGTCATCTGTGTATCGAAACGTACTTTAGAAAGTTAAGGTTTTATGTAAGAAGTGTAAGTAGCTTCCGAAAGATGGCGATATATCTTTGGCATCGATCCAAAATCGTGTCGTGACGTGACGTGACCTTGAAATTTCACAATTAAAGCTAAAGAAGTTTCACTTCATAACATTCCTAGTTCTTTATCTCATGAGTCATAAAACGTATATTTCTAATGTTGGCTTGTCTATCGGTCGCCTGTTCACATTTATTTATCGTAACTAGTGTCGTGGATATTTGCAAGGAAATATGTTACATCCGCTACATTTTATTGCATGTATTTGCATCCAATGTCCGATAACTAGGCGAGATTAATGAGTGCCTCGCAAAATGTGTCTTCGGAATGAGAGAACAAAGATTACCAAGAAATACGAAGCATGAAATAAACAAGGAAATAAGAAGTTATCAGAAAACATCTCAAATTAGGCCAGGAAATAGCCAATTTCTTTGAATTTGGGATGGGTAAAGTTTTTGGAACACCGTGTATGGAAGAAATTTTATTAGATGGAACGTGAGTTTTGGTGTTGATTGTTAATTGAATATGTGTAGACAGAGGGAATAATAGGTATATCTCGTCACTGGTTGATCATAAATATGCCATTGAAAGGTCAAAGGACAATATTTTCTATATTGTCCTTTGACCTTTAATAATTTCAAGGAAAAGTTTTGGAAATCTACGATTAGATTCGTATGAGAAATATCTAACAACGAAACTAATAACATTACAAATTCCAGCTGTTCTAACTCCTAACAAGCTGTACATTATGACATGTGGTTCAAATAACGACCACACTTTCTCATTCATTATTGTTTCCATATAAAGAGCTAAATATTCAGAAACACGAAATGTTATCCCAACTAGTTTTAATTTACTGCTATTTTCCATATCCAGCAAAGAAACACTGAAAGCTACGACGTCTATATAAGGAAGACTTTTATTATGCCATAACGTTTAAAAGACCTACATTTGTAACCTACAGTTAGACGTAAGTTATAGGCATTAAATACTCTATATTAATTACATTGCAATTTCAACCGCCTTAGAATTAATACATCAGATGTGTTATTACCAACGTACTACATACTGCAAAAACTTTTATACTAAGGTTTGCTGTAGTATGCAGAAGGTGAGTACTTAGTAGGTCTGCAGACTGCATGTGGCATCGTAGCTCATAAAGGAGTAGACAGATTTTGATATAGGTCGTATAGTTAAAAGCTGATGAGATCGATATCGTTTTTACTTCTTCATATATTATCAGCTGGCCTACTGCTTGACAAGACATGTAAAGGTGTTACCGCTTTAAACAGCCTTATATAACCGCTTCCTTTTTTTGAAAGTCGCTTAAAAATACACACCCATCCACCGCGGTCACAGTATAACAATAAAGCGTTATCGTATGGAAGAACGTGCATTTTAAAATGGTTTAACTCTACTGAATAAAATAGATAAACGTCTACTAGAATTTTTGATTATGTTGATATTAATCAACATTTATCTAATCGTATCCTTAGGTCCACTCCCGCAGAAGGGTTAAAGTTAACCCTGGGTTAAAATATCATGCCTTCTCTTTTATAAATACGAAGAACAATAGAGATAACATGATATTTAACCTAAGGATAACTTTAACCCAGGTCTGCGAAAGTGGGCCTTATTGAGCTATAATTCAGTTCTTGGCCTTGCGTTTTACGCGGGAACAGTGACAGCTGACACTTGACAGTCATGGCCGACATTCCTCACGCCCGATACGGCGCGTGTGACCGACCCGACCCGTCTCCTACGCCTAGAACACACATAGTATCGCTAATTCCTACTGATCTTATCATCTTGTGATTAAGCTTCTTATGGTAGACTTTATAATATTACCTATGTTACTTTAGTTTTAGAAAAAAAGGCATATTAAAATTTATTCTAAGGTTTGGACAAAATCCTTTAAAATATTAAATTATATCACGATTTTCCTGTAACTTACCTAACTATATCCTAACCAAGATCATGTCAGAACATGTCTGAAGAGGGTTCCGTATTTATCAACCCCAAAAGGTTTTCTTAAAATTACTTCAAAAACTACTGTCCGATTTCGATCAAAATAATTTTCCTGTTGATTATATATTTAGCAGAACCTATCAGCATGGAATATTTTAAGTTTCTATCAATTATAGTTTAGAAATGCCGGGGAGCCAACTCGTAAATTTTGGAAGTCGATTAGCTACTCGGAAATTATTTATTTTTTAAAAATCATGTACGTGGCCTTAATTTAAAAACACCTATTCGACGATACCCAACAGGTAAAAACTTTCATCCCGACTACACATGTAGCTACCCCTAAAATACAAAATCCTAATCATATTTTTATGATGCAAAAAATAAAGTCTATATGCAACCTATTTATATTCTATACCAAATTTCACTTACTTATATAAATTCATAAAATTACCTAAGTTAGCAAGGAAGGACAGACAGACTAAGCGAACTACTCGTTGTAGTTACTACGGAACCCTAATAAAAAATGCAACTATTGGCACAGATGACATAGAAACTCTACATAGAACCTACGCTTACTTAATACCTATAATAGTCTAGTATCCATCTAGTCAAATAAATAACGGCTTTATGAAATTCATTACATAGTTGCAACTTGCATGAAACACGCTGACCGTAAATAATCAACAAATAACGTCAAGGAATATTGTTAGGCCGCCTAAGGGTAAGCTCACATATTTAAAACCACCATTCTGCTCACTGCGTGTTCGCGGGCTATCCTACCGTTTCCTATCACCTGTATATCTATTGAGATACTATAGAGGTTATATTTTTGCCATTTTGTATTATTGACATTGCACTGTCGTAAATACATGATAATGTTGAGATAAACTGGAGTTATCAACAACTTCTTTGTCATGTAAATGCGGATTTTGTAATGTAAATCATTATTTAATATTTATGTCTTCATAGAGTAATATTGTGGTAATATTATAGGTATATGATTTTTTATGGCTTCGCTAAGTGTTTTATTATGCGGTGTTGGATTTCTATGACTTTTATATTTCGATCAATAAACTTAAAGGATAAACACACACCCTTTTTGGCGTTCCGTAGTTCACGTCTCGGAACCGTCGTACCTTCCAAACGGTTAATGCTAGAAAAATTAAACTTTGCATGGATATAATGTGTATTTACCACGTCAATTAAATCATGAAAAATACAATTTTGTTTGAGGTAGGCATTTACCTTACACGTAAAATGAGGATGATTTTTTTTCTCACGTCATTATTATTATTTCAAAACATTAGGAGATTGGGACGTTTTTTTGGATTTAGGTATCTGTTTGCGAGATATTCGACTCTAAAGCGCATTTTTTGTAAACTAACTTACTCTACCGAGTAAGTTAGTTTACAAAAGGGAACTTTGAGATAGTTTGAACTAGCCGGATAAAAAGACGATACAATAACTTGAGAATCTTAATACAAACAACTATGTATATTTTTACGTAATATTATACTCGTATTTATTTCAAGCCGATGTCATGAGAAAAATAGAGAATACTTATATCTAATTGGTTCTTGGTGGATATTCGTGTTCATAATAATATCACACAACTTTTTTATACCTTTTTCACTTTATTTAGGTTTTTACAATAATTTGCATATAAACACGACCTGTTTCGACTGACACCTGATGATGAGTTAATCGAAACCAGTCGTGTTGTATGATGATATTATTATGAAAAATAGATATAGTATCAAATGCTATTTTAATTACGTACATTTAGGATTAAAAAACTGAATATTAATTTTTCGTCGCTTCTAAGTTATTTACCTGATACAAAATATTCGATCAATTTATGTATTTTCCAGGTAGAAGTGGCTACAGTAGAAGGGGCACTAGCAAATAGCCGGATACGAAGTCGATATTTAAGATAAACAGCTTAGATATCAAGCTTTTATACATTATTAACAGCCGAAAGATAATATTTAGAATAATATAAATATATCGTGTGTACTTACTGTGTAGGAATATGCAAATATTAATTCGTAAAATTATATTTAGCAATACATTTTAACAAGTAACTGTTAGTACTTTATCTTGTAGGAACAGATTGTCGATATCTAGATTGTAGAATAAAGATCTTTCATGATTTAGATAATTAGTTAATACTCTTAAAAATACAAGATATTTGGTGCTTAATTCAAAGCAAAAAATTATGACATTGTAATTCTAAAATAATATTGTGTTAATGCTGTTAAATTAGCGAAATATGTTGGATGGTGAAACTAAAAATTATAAAACACATTTTATCCGTATCAAATCTAACTTTTTGAGAATGTTTATCTACTAACTAAAATCTAAACATTTTCTATTGTAGGTAGTTCTGTATGTATTTTTATGCTAGGCGAATTTTTTGATCAGCGGGCTTAGCATGACTATCCGAAGAAATAATTTTAAAGACGTAATATTCTATCCAAAACAGTTCGTTACGAAATAGTTCTTAATCCATGGTAACAAGGTCGTCAATAGAAGTCAACATTTCTAAATAACCATATTTTTAAAATGGCTGCCGGGAAATGTTATGTCAAAAATGATCAAATTTTACAAGTAAATGACTGAACGTAAAGAAACTATTTGTCTTGGACCGCCATGATGGGGAGTAGTTGAGATTATTGTAAGACTATTTGACATTGAAATAAGAAAACGCTTCTACTTTAGCTGTCAAAGAGGCTATTTTGTGAGCTCATGCTCGGGAAGAAAAGAAATCTTGTTTCTAATAACGACGATGCATCGACCTTGCTGCCTTACAATAAGAACTATTTTGCTCCGAATGGTATTAATGTTTCTTCAATTGTTCATTTTGTCGATTCTACAGTGTTTCTAGGGTGCGCATGCTAAGCCTGCTGATATAAAAAATAAGTCAAATAACTTCAGATGAAATAAATCAAAATGCACTCACGTTAGTTGTCAGCTGTGTAGTTAGTGTGTGGACTTTTTCTTTGGCATCCGCCAGCTCCCGTCGCAATTTTCGCACCTAGGAAAAAAAATACATAAATATAAGTCCTGATGGATACTATCATGACAAAATGTCATAGCATAGCTAGCTTTATTGGCAAATAGCACAGGTTTTGAAATTAAGAAAAAAAAAACATGTTTAAAAATAAGCAATAGATAAGCGGTAGGAACATTTCTGTCAACAAGATGGACATCTCGCAGAAGTCGCGATGTAGAATCAATATTTTGGAAACCAATGCTTCGGAAAGTTTCTGACCAATATGCCAGTAGTTCCTCCACATACACTTTAACTGTACCAACTTTCAAGACTAAAGTCATCTCAATCAGTGGTCTGAATCAGTGAATCTAATTCATAAGCTGACAAAGACAGACGTGTTCTCATAATTTATTTAGTACCTACCTGGGTAACCGTTAGTTGGCTTTGCTCGGAGCTCTAGTAGATTAAAAAATAAAAGGAATCTCAAAAATATTTTACCGGGGTTCGTACACACCACATTCTGAATTTCCGGACAACGCAAAAATTAGCCTAATTATCCATACGGACTGACATTAGAGAGTCGAAATTATTGATATATTGTTGTACGACGAAAGAAAAAACATATATAGCTTAAAAATGCCCAGTTTCCCAGGGATAAAACCTAGCTAGACCGATTTTTCTCCAACAAAACTTCCTGCATACTAAATTTCATGTAAATACTCACAGCCGTTGCCGAGATTACGATTATATATTATAAACAAAATTGTCTCATTCAAAGTACAAGATTATTGTGATGACATGCAGGCACAATAACGTACAAATTATGACGACGGTCAACCTGCTTATGGACTAGATTCCCTGATTATTTCAGTGCGAAGCTATTTTTTTTTTTTTTTTTTTTTCAAGGAAATCTTACAGCTAGACGGTGCAATACTATTTACAGAGTAACAGTAAAGGGCCAATTACAAGTTTTCACGATTAACTAATAATTATAATGTTGAAATTAAGGTAGACATTCAAAGGACGAGCAAAAGGAAAAATATTTGACTTAATTGTAAATACAGTATTAGCAATTACTATTAAAGAATTGGTATGTAAGAGTTTTTCTTACATTATGCACACTGGTGTTGAATAAATCTATGTCGGTAATCCGAGACGCTACATTGTATGCTCCGCTAGCTCGCACGATGTACGAGTTCTGACGGTAAAATTTTAATACTCGATAAGATCTCCACAAAATTCGTTTTGTCAGCTTTTAAGACTGATTTATTTTAAAATACTGAACGCCTTATTTGTTGACAGAGACGTGATGTAATAACAAGGGTCGTACAGGCGCTACCTCGTGGGCCTGTCTCTCCTCCGAGCCCGCGCCCGCCGCCAGCGACGACGCCGTCGACACCAGAGAGGTCGTGGAGCCGTGCACTGGAACAATGGAAACACGTCATTACAACTAGGATATGATAAGTTACCTAACATGAATATTTTGGTTTATTGAATTTAGACTTCTACTGGAATCGGATATTTTTCATTTCAAGGAAGATCCAAACTTGAAGATTTGATTTACCAACCAGTTGTAACGAAATAACATTCCACAGGATTCCAAAACAATCGTTGAAATCTTGCGCCCCGGGCGTTTCTAACAATTTGAGGTAAAACATTTTCCACGGTAATTTTAAACGCAAAACTTCATTTTTTTTTCTAAGTGCAATTCAGTTTTACCTTCGTCATTCTTCTTGGGATAGTGGTGTGAGTGTCGTGGAGTATGCATGACGTTGCCGGGCTGGTGGGTCGGACTCAGCGCCGAGCGCGGAGAAGGCGAAGGAGGTTCTGACACGCCATAGTTTAGACCTGGGATCAAAGCTTCTTTTGTATAAACAGTAGGTAATATATAAACAGTAGGTAATATATATAAATATAGAGTATATTTGATCTATGTATTAACATAGATCAAATATACTCTATATTTGCTCCATGAGGTAATTTCACTGGATAAATAATAGAATAACAGCCTCCGTGGTCCAGTTGTTTAGAGCTTGGCTCTCGACTCGGAGGTCGTGGGTCCGATTCCCGCATTGGAACAACATAAAATGTTGTTCCAAGTTTGGTTAGGACAATGCAGGCTGATCACCTGTTTGACTGACAAGAAAGATGATTCATGGGTCGGATGGGCATGCAAAAAGTCAGTCCTGCACCTAATCTATCTCCAGTCGTGTCGGTCCGTCCGTCCCACTGGGCTTCGAGAGTAAAGGAAGAGAGAGTGCTCTTATGTACTGCGCACACACCTGGGCACCATAAAACAACTCCTGCGTAGCTGGCCCGGTTTCAGTGAAAACGGCCACCGTCACCGAAATCGGTGTGGGGAGCAATAGCTTTAATAAATAGAATAAGAGAGTACCATACCAAATTTCATCAAAATCTGTTTAGTAGTTTTTGCGTGAAAGAGTAACATACCATTCATCCATCCATCCCTACAAACTTCTCTCCTCCCCACACCGATTTCGGTGACGGCCAGCAGGAGTTATTTTTATAGTGCCCAAGTGTGTGCGCAGTACACAAGAGATTGATTTTTTTTTTAATATACAGTAGTAGGATTAGTATTTACAAACAGTTGCTTTATAGGCCTCCACGTACATTCGAAGATAGTTTCTCAAAGGCTATTGGCGTGAAATACTCGTGTTACTATTTACAGTATGACGCGGAGTGAAAAAGGCCGGCTATTGTGGTAGCGCACAGTTCTATTTTTAGTGCTCCGAATTTTCCGAATAATCCGGCCACGCCGGACTACGTATCATATGCCGTCCCAGCCGTACCTTGCCCTCCCGGCGGGTACTGCACGGGCAAGCAGTAGTATGGCTCGTAGTCGCTCTCCGACGACCGCTGCAGCATCGACGGGTACAGCTTTTCCGACTTGGTTGACCTGTGGAATTAGTGGCATTAGTATTTCCATGTATTGTCTGACTTTTATATTGTGTGGCCACACCAAAGGGAAATGGTATTGATTGCTAAATGGTTGGCGATTATTTCCGCGTTTGCTTGTTTTGTTCGGAACTATTAGTGACGGTGAAACGGGGAAACACAGGCTAATATGTTTACAAGATTGAAATATTCAGCAGCCTTGTGACGCCAAATTAAAGATGAAATAAAGGTACGCGCACATTATTTCGGACCCCAGCATGCCGCAGAGAGCTGAATTGAAGTCCAAAATGTGTACTTAGCTCAACTGTATGGAGCGCATTATTACGATGCGGTCCGCCCTGCCGCGCGTGGCCTCTCATAATGTACGCATACCATGAGTTTAATACTTTAATATTAGGTAGATATATGTATGTATTAACTTGCAACTTTTTGTATTTAAGTCGTTTTGTATTTAATATCAAAAAATGTAAATATTGTCAGATCTGTATGCATTTAAAATTATTTTAAACTGACTTTCACCAATAATTGGCTTAACATGAAAAAAAAGTTTATAAGCCCGCTCTATGCTGTTTGAATATGAGAATATGTTTTAAATAATAAATATATATTATATATACATAAATGAGATTATTACAATATTAACATTTTGTTATAAATTGATGTTGAATTATATAGTACCTGTTGGTGCAAATAATAAAAAAAAATCAGCAGATGATTTACTTTTACTTATGATTTTTACTATTACTATTCATTAGTATACTACACTCACTGTAATAAACGATAAAAAATATTATCAAAAATTACAATAGGTATGTAGGCACTTACAAGAGTATATCTACGATACAGTTGTATGTTTGTACGTTTGAAATTAACAAAGATAGATACAAAAATAATATTATGCTTAACAAAATGAATTTTATAATGATTTGGTATTACATATTCTATAAATGATACTTCCCATGACCAAAAATAGTTCTAAAATATTTAAATGATTAACACATCAAATACATTGTGCAGTAAGAAAAGTGTGAGCGACAGTAATAAAAGCCGTGCTACACTATCCGGCATGCAGGATTATAGTTAAGCGTACCACCTCGAAGCGAATTGTTTTACCCATAAATCATACCTTGGGAATGTCCTATCTCTGAGGTAGCTAAAATTAAATATTTATCAATATATTAAATATTATTGTTACATACATAAACATAGGTGAAGTTAATATAACATTATAATAACATTATATTATGTATGGTTTTAAGCGCGATAGTAATTTTGATGGACCGTGGACGGATGGATGGTAAGAAATGCCAATGTTACCTGACTTGCATAATGTCAGGTTCATCCGACAAACCCTTTAGATGAGCTGGTCTGAGCACCACGATGCGAGATGATTGATGACATTATACCTGTTAGTGTCAGTTTTATCTGACTTAAGTCAGTTCTGACCCACCTAATGCTGTTGCTTCTATTGAGCCTCGAGTTCTGCGCGTCACGATGCAGGATGAGCTTATTATGTGTGAGTGAACTGCGGTGGTGGGAGTTAGGGGATGAAGTGTGGTTGTGCGGCTGCGCCGAGTGCAGCGAGGTCAGGGACTCCATGGACTCGCCCTCGGACAGTCTCCCGCTCGTTGTGTACGTGTTGCTGAAACGGGACAACGAGATGAAGCATGCTGGCCTGTGTATAATCGGCTTAAGGGGTGATGCAAAGCAATGAACATTTTGTGATCACACAAAATGTATACACGACTACATTGAAATGAATCTATACACGTTAGTACATTTTTTAATTGAAGATATATTTACCTGTGTCTCAACCATGGTGCGTAAGGTATTCCATAGTCAGATTTGACTTCGGAATACGTCTGAGTGTCAGATAAACTTCCGTCAGATATCTTCATTCCGCCTCTGGGAGGGGCCCTAGAAATACTTTTATATACACAACCTGCCTTCACAATCATCACCAAAATACTGGCCACCTTTCCCACGTTTATCAAAAGCAAATAGAGATACGAAAGTTCAACTAACCGTCTAATCTGATATACTCGATTCATCCGACGTTTTCTGAATCCTTATAAAAGTCAATGTTTATCTGTTATGCAACACCAAATTGTTTACATTTGCGTTGAAATTTTGACAATAACTAAACATTCAGTTAGAATAAAATAGATTTTAACTGTGGTAGAGTACCGCGTACGCCAAATTCAAACCATTTATTTACTAAAAGCACGCTTGTACATTGTAACGACCAAACAAATACTAAATTACTCGAATATAGCAGAGACGTATTTTTCAATAAAAATAATAAATTTTACTACTCATTTTATAATGCCGACTCTCGTCTAGAGAAATCATTAACATTTTAGAGAAGAGAGAAAAAATATATACATTGCGCAATTTTAAGTTTTCCTACACTACACAATGCTCAATAAAATTAGATAACAACAGTAATTGATTTTAAAACATGTTTTTACACACTCTACAATCATTTCGGTATGGTTTTAAGCGCGATAGTATATTGTGACATTATATTTAAGATGACGTTTTTCTTATTTCCATAGAAAAAGGAAGATTGCCTAGGGCCATTAGCAGCGTGGTTTGACCGTACACTAATATTAGGACTCTATCACGGAAGAATTTTATCTCAATTCTCAACCCAATAAACATTATTACAGCCGCATTAAATACAAAGACTAACGCAGAATACGGCCCTGGCTTGCATCATTAATCTCAATGATGTACACAAAAAATGTCTACGGAATGGTATCAACTAATAAAGTCCGTCTTCCTAATTTATGATGCTGTGATATTTATGTTTGAATTTTTTCACATTTACCTAGTAGTAAAGTTACTATTGGTACTTTTAACTGGAACTTTCTTTCTCGGATTAGTTTTTTTTTTTACTTTATAATCTTAGATGAAAAATACCGAAGATACCGCACGATCGCTCACAATGTATCCTACGTCATGACTGCATAAAGTGCGACAAGCTCGCAGTGCATGCCGAAGTGCTCGGTAAAAAGTGTAAGAATAATACGTTAACCATTCTAAATAGCATGGAATATCTTGTTTCGGTAAGCATTTATTCTGTATTTCATATCTTATTGCGTTTTTAGATGTCTTAAAACTTGATTAAAATACTACTTGACTTAAACTCTAAATCGAATGGGCGTTCCGCTTAGGACGCAACAGTCCCTTTTCTTCCCGTGAAGTTGATCGTGTGTATAAGAATGTGAACACGAGATACTATGAATTATACATCAGTAAATATTGAACCATAATACCAAAAATTCATGTCTACTATTGTTATAATGTAATTAACGTTGGTGATTTTTTTTACGACCTAAGCATTGTTTACGCGAAATAAAGCTAATATCAGCAGTTTTCGAAATTTACAATACCGTCGAATATAGTATGAACTTAAATGTACTTTGCAGACATGTTTTCTGTAGCTTTTTGTAACAGTTGGTTCATAATTGGTATTCTTGACAAAAGCAATAGTTACAAATGTTTTAAAAATCTTTTTTTTTCGATATTAATTATAATTTACCCCGAAATCATTCTTACCCACATACTTTAAAAATTACAGAAAAAAAAATCTGTTAAGTTCTGTACATAGGTTAGTTCAACTCACTCTCATGCTATTTACACTCCACACTAATTACAAATGTATTATTAAATAATATTAATTAATTAATATAATAATATACCTGTGATGATGGAACAGTGCCGCGAACTCGTGTGTCCCTGGTTTTGGCAGTGACTGCGACCCTAGTAGACGTTCTCTCACTGATGCTGACAGCTGAGCAGCGGCTGTTCCTCCTAGAGAGTAGGATTTTGGACCAATGCCGTTTTCTGAAAAAAAAATAAGCAAGCACATGTAAAAAATATTTTCGCACTTCTTGAGCATTTATATTCCATTGATTTTCGTTCAATTTGTTTTATTTCTTCGTGAAAGTTTAATTCTTATTTCATTTTACTTATGTTGTTGGTTGGTAAGTCAACTAATGAAGGTTTCTTTTTTCAAGTACCAAAATATCAGTTCTTTTTTTTGAGGTCAGGGGCTAAAATCAACATGCGTTATTTAATTACAACAACGAGTTTCGAAAATCAAAAATATATGGGATTGTCATATTTTTTCGGTAAATCACGAGGCATGGTACTCCCATATTCTTTAAGAATTTCGTTCTAATGTTGCACTTTGTCTAAGGCCCCTGCTGTCCCACGCAACCAAAAACTATTTGCTAGAAAACGATTAACATCTATTAAGTACGTAATTACGAATTAGATTTTAATCGTACCTAATCGTATGTTCAAACATAATAAAGGCAGTATAACAGAAATATAATTATAGAAATATATATAATTCAGATAATTAACTTACACTTTCATTTTACTTTTATTGAATTATAAATGAATCGCCTTGATATCATAATCTACATTTTAGAGTTTGGACTAATCAAAATGCTTTTGACGTTGGTTTGATGTTTAAGAGAATACTATTTTGCAGTTTTAACATATCGAGACTAGATCGTAACTGTATTATTGCAGGACTGAATTAGCAGAATCGACCTTCCGGATAGAACAAGACTAACGCGAGTAAAGCCACGGACAAGAGCTAGTACTCACTATGTATTTGCAGGTCCTGCGTGCAGGTTTGAGTTCCACCTGACACTTTGACCTTTGTCCTTGGCACTGCTGTTACTTGAGCCGTCCTCCCACCACCTGTAGAATAAGCTCTTAATACAATATTTACAACAATTTTCTTGAAAATATAGCTGTTATTATATGCTATTTCCCGCGGTCCGAACTGCACGTGTGACGGGCGCTATTTGAAAAAAAAAAGATGATACTTCAAACTCTTCAAACCTGCTCTTCCATTATACGACGATGTTTGCCAATTTCATTAATGATACATCATTAATGATGATGTTGTGATGATGATCATGATTATAATTTTTTTGGTTTTTTAATAGAATAGCTACCGTGCATTTGTTGCGGCGGGCCGTTCGGGGGCGGCGGTGGCGGTTGTCCGTTCCTCTTCACGTAGCCGAAGTTTTGCGGCGTCTTGCTCTTGGGAGTGCCGTTGCCAGCAGCACTCGAAGGCCGAGACGAACCGCTTGGGGATTGGAGCTGCAAAGGAAACGAACCAATTAGCGCCACATCCTGAATCGCGCTATCGAAGTTTTCACAGTACAACATCTGAAATCTAGGCTTTGGCCCATGTACAACATCTGAAATCTAGGCTTTGGCCTGACCGATCATACCGTCCACTCGGTCGGAGATCTCCCTTTGGGGCTACAATCCACATATGCCACAAATTGATGCTGATTATAAACTTGTGTTGAAGCAATAAGGCAGTGTTTCCAACTCAAGGTTAAGACATAGGCAATATTGTTGACTTAGGACTCTTAGGAGTTAGGGCCTGTTTTAGAATCTTCTAATAACTGTCGGATAGCTTAGCTTATTCGGAAGTTTGGTCGCTGCTTACTTTATACTTTATATGAGTGAAGAGAGAAAATAATATGTCTGATAATACGTCTCTTAGGCTGGGACTATTATGCTCCAGAATCTGGAACGCCGCACACAGGTGAAATTTACTCAAATGTTGGCCAATACTTGAGGGTAGCCCGCCCAAGAGATTATTAAATATAACACCTATATATTGCTGTAGTTTGTCCAAATAATAGTTTGAACTTTAGAACTCTTTTTTGATAAAATCTGGTAATTCGTCTTCGCGGTGTGTTTTTTCCCGAACTTTTGTAATTAAGCGTTGAAATCGAGCCTCGTGGTTATTAGATTCACCCGTTATGTCAAATCTAATCTTCGACTAATTGAAATCTTATGCTGGGAATTGTCTGAAAAATTGTTATTTGTTTTTTTAAATTCATAAACATTGTTGCGTTTTGCTCTATTTTAATTAGCAAAGCGCAAGTAGACGCAGCAAAATTTTGTGTCGTATGAAATCTATACATATGTTCTTTACTAATGTTCCAAATTGTAGAAAAATTACCCTATAAGCAAAACTGTTTATATCCAGTGTTCTGGGTGACTAAATAATAGGTGTCAAATGTTTTACAGATCATTATTACATGGCGTCATATGTTTTGTTTCTAAATTAGGTTACTATTTTTTAATCGGAGTAACTTTGTTTTTATCAATTTTTGCCATAAAATATGTGAACTCTACCTGTGTGCGCCGGCGAAAATTCAGAGCAGTAAAATTAGAACTCTGCAGTTGAAAATCGAACACCCGAGTGTCGAGACACTTCGATTTTCAACTGTATTGTTCTATTTTCAGTGCTCTGAATTTTCCCGGGCCCGCCGAATTGCGGATCATATAGTACCGGCCTTTTCATATTTGTAAAAAATTAGGTACCTGAGATCCTGCATTTCGGGACCCGTGCTGGTTTGGTGGACTTGGGACAGGGTACTGAAAAGTAAATTTAAAACTTATGAAATCCTTCACCCATGGTGTATTCTATCGCGAAAGTTATTAACTTCTTCAAAGTATGCAGAACTAACAGGATTTGTATAAAAATATAAAGAATAAAAATATTTTGTTCCTGAAACAGCTTTTGTGTGTAATTATGCAGGCGCACTGCCGTGGAAATTTTTTACTAAAAAATACAAAGCATGTAGCGTTTAAAAATACTTACATCGCTTTTATTATTTTTAAAAGCACTTAGGAGTTAAGCCTTAGATCTCGAGGACTGTTAAAGTAAATACGAGCGGCAACATTGTTGAGAATCCAGCATAAGCTGACTGCTTTTTAGCAGTAAATGGTATGGAATGGTAGTTCATAAATCACTGGATATACCTAAGTTGCTGTATGTGCAGTATTTTATGATTGAAGCTGTAAAACCCAGGATAAGCTGACTAGTTTTGAAAGTAAATAAGATTTACAAGTTGAACCACTTTTTGAGATGTTTGACTTGTTTTACACTTTTTATATTACGCTGTCTTGAATGAAGATGAAAACCGCGGAATCGCGTGCAAAAGCTAGTTCGCGACTATACTTCAGTCCAGTCGCGAAACTACCCAGTTGCGGAACCGTCCAGTTCAGAATATGTCAAGTTGCGACGGAGGGCTCTACAGTAATTATTATTATTACCTGCGGATGCGGCGCTATGCCGAGCTGCTGCGCCGCAGACAGCTTCTCCCGCTTGTGCTGCGGTGAGTGGTGGCCGGCGCGCCGCTCGCCCTTCCTGCTGTGAGACGGGCTCGGCGGCGCTTGGGCTGGCTGGTTCTGGAAATAAATAGGAGAAAATGGAGTTTCGCCAGACCATTCCGGATATATAAAGGTCGCTTGAGGTAGCTCCCTGTTGTTAACTGCAGCCCACCACGCGATACAGTGAGAATAATATTACCAACAGTGAAATACCGAAGCCCTGTGTGTCTTCGTAAGTCTGCGTAGCTGGTGTCTACTACTAAAGTCAGTCTTGTTCTGTGATAATACCACAGTCCGTTTTGGTCCGCGTCCGATCAACTACGCGGCATAGTAAATTATTCCTGGTAAGTGGCGGCGTTCCGACGTCCGGGAAGTCAGTATATTTCTTCCACGTGGTGTTCTGCCGCGGTCCGTTTTGTTCCGCGTCCGACCAACTACGCGGTATAGTGAACAATTACTTACCAGTGGCGGAGTTCCGACGCCCGGGGAGTCAGTATACTTCTTCCACGTGGTGTCCTGCCGCTTCGTTTTGTTCCGCGTCCGACCAACTACGCGGTATAGTGAACAATTACTTACCAGTGGCGGAGTTCCGACGCCCGGGGAGTCAGTATACTTCTTCCACGTGGTGTCCTGCCGTGGTGGCGGAGTTCGCTCGGTCTGCTGTCCGCAGTCCGTTTTGTTCCGCGTCCGACCCACCACGCGGTACACTACACCGCTCCCGCCCTCCATGCCGCGGTTACGAATCCCACCTCGTCTGGAAACAGACGAAAATTGTTATTTAATTTTTTTAGAAAATAGTCATATTATAACTAGCTTTTGCCCGCGGTTCCAGCTGCGTAAATACAATATCCCACAGAAAAGCTGTTCTCTTTCGGGATAAAAAGTAGCCTATGTGTTTGTTTAAGCTCTGGATCTAGAACAATCCAGAGCCCAAACTACCACCATACCAAATTTCATCAAAATCCATTCAGTACTATTTGCGTGAAAGAGTAGCAAACCATCTATCCATCCATACATCCATCCATTCATCCATCCTCACAATCTTTCACATTTATAATATTAGTAGGATAGGATAATCTTATCGCAAGGATATAATTTATTTATAAATAATAATGTTATTATTGAATCAATGCCGTTCAAAATTAATAATAATTATTATTTATCTTATATATATTATATAGGTAATATTATATATTAATCTAAATATATAATATTACCTATTATGCCATTTAAATGTTAGTATTGGATGGAAGTATAATTAGTTTATTTGATCTACTGCTCTGCACGATCCATCTAAGATAAATCCTATTGTTAAATTGTCTCTTTAACTTGTTGTCATTTAATAGGAAACTGGCATTTAAGACTATGCCTGGGGAGCGACCTATGCTCGCATTGGTCTGTGTCTGATTCCTAACTTTTGATGTTAAAGATTAATGCGATCTAACCGAAAGGACCGAAAATGATACGAACATTTTTGAAAAAATAATTATAATAACGTTGCGTTTTTTGAAGTTTTTAAAAAGAATTTGTTTAACGCAATAATATTTATAAAGCTAGGACTAAGCTCTAAACAGACTGCCCAGATCCGATGAGTTGTAACTTGTAATATTATTATGTTATAGCACAGAAAACCTCGATTCCTCACAAGACAATACAAAATCGATGCGATATTTAATACAGCATATATATAAACAACCCTTTGTAGGGGACAAGAGTTTGGCTCGCCCTAGCGAGATGAGTCATGGAATTACGCCAAAGTCGTGCCAAAGATATTAAAGTAATCTTTATTACACATTATTATTAACATTCGGCTCAACAGCTATTCTAATTAGAATCCTTTTACTACCAGAGTCCTTAGTCATCAATAAAAAAAACAATGAGGGTTTTTGATATTTTTCTGCCACTAGGTGGACGACCCAACTCACACAAAGCGTCATCTGGTAGCGTAAGTGGTATCAAAAGCGGTCAATAAGAATTTTCGATTCTTTTGTTGTCACCAAGCGGCGCTTGGAAGTACGACGGCCCTTGTCATGTAAAAAAAAAGCTGTCAGATGTCACGAATTTAAAAACCCTCATTGCATGAGCCTTTATATGGCATTAAATTTCAAAAATGTTTTGTCGGACTTGATGTCGAAATAGAGATGATAGAAACACTATAGATGGTCGAAATTCGACCATAATTCATTTTTTTTTTGTTTCAATTTTTAGAGTTCCTTCGCCTCTTTTTAGATCTCGACAGATTTGCGTATCTACGTAATAAAAATCTGTAAATTTTGTCTATTATATTTACAGTGTCGGATTTAAGCACCATACTCGATTTCCAACCTGCAAATCCAAGGCCGCGGACTTGTAGGCAAAAATTATAAATAATTGACACTCATGACGGCTATTAGTACCGGATCTGCAGGCTGGATGGTGAGTAAGGCGCTTAACACATTTGCTGCCAATAGGCTATTCAGTTTTTGCCCCTCCCCCTCCCCAAACTTGCTTATCAAAATTACTCTTCTTATACTAATCAAGAGTACAATTGTAGTTTTTTACAATTGTCCTGGTTGAAATTTGTACCAAATAGCTCTTTGAAAGCGTGTATTCTTAAATATAGATATAGATATAGAAATAAAAACAACAGCGCAAAATATGTTATAATGATAATATTATGTTTTGTAGGTTGAAAGCGAGCGAGCAAAAATCTTTCTATTTTCGTAGGATATTGTATAAATCATTATTTTTCTTCAATTGTACTGGTTTATTTTGTAACAAATACCTTTCTGAAAGGTATTTGTTACTTATTCTTTGGAATAATCGACAGAGTAAAATAGACTATAGACTACTAAATATTAGAAATAACATTATTATGTTCTGTACGTTGAAAGCGAGCGAGCGAGCAAAAAGTCTCTAATTTTGCAGGTTTCTATTCGATAAATCCCTATGGACCAAAACAAATGACACACAGTAACACACAGTCAAAATCTGCAGAGTCACAGATCTTCTCAATACCTAAAAAATCCGCTGCCGCGCTTTTTTACAATACCTAATAAAAATTTATTTTTCATTTACACTATTCTTAATCCAAATTTATTAAATTTTATATTTTATTTTTTAGTTAGAATTTCTATAAAAGTGTGTTTTTTTAGTTTTTTTAAACTATAATTTATTTTTTGCTTTTTAGTACGATTTGCCAAAGAGTAAGCCTGGAACTGCACGCATGATTATTTATTATAATAATTTATAATTTTAATTATTAAAATTAAAAGTTTTGTAATTATTAAAATTAAATTAAATCGAATTATTGCATTGTCATCGGTCTTTGACAGGTGTGCAAAGTTTGAATTAGATCTGATCGTTCAAAGTAGGACAAAATCGAGCCCAAATGAGTCGGTTACAAACAAGCATGTAAGCAAGCAAACATATAGGTGAAACTAATATAAGCGTTATAAAAATCCGCTGCCGCCCGCCGCTCTCATCTAAAAATATTGAATTTAATTTGTATTTTCTATTATTGAAACGATTTTACAATATTTTGCATCCTATATTACCGTTTTACAAAGCGTTTAGTAATTTTTTGGATTAAAGTAGGTATACTAATACAGTAGCTACTAAAATATATATCTTTTGTTATCGTTTGTTATGATTTGTTGTTATTATAATCAAGAGTTATCTTTGATGCAAATAACAATGTTTTTTATATTTCTGTAAGACAAAAAGATGTTTAGGCCACATTTACCGCCCCCTAAAATTTACCGCCCTAGGCTTCAGCCTACTCAGCCATCTCGTAAATCCGCCTGGATATTTACTACTATTTACAGATAACAGATGAAAAGTAATAAACAAACTATTGTCAGGCTGCTGTATTTGCAGGCTGGACCGTGAGGATGTCCCTTAGAATAGGTCCAAAACCGTGTAAACGTGATTTTTACTTCACGTATTAGAGCGTTTTCATATTATGCTATACGATGTAGCATATCGAGCGCGATAATGTGAGAGACAGCTTTATTATTTTTTATATTGAAACATATAAGGGTTCTTTCCTTAAGGGTTCCTTCTTAGTTAATAGAATCAGGCGTCACTTTGCGGAAATCCATAGCATACAATTTAATTAACATTATATCTAGCAATATCCCGCGGAAAAATACCCACAAACTGCAAGCTAATTTTACACATGCTTATGCGTGTACTCACACATTTGCTAGATATAATATTAATTAAATTATATACCTTCTTATTTATTATTTTGCCTGTTAGATAGAAAAAAGTAAAAAAAAGTTTAATGTGACAGATTGTCAACCTTTAATAAAATTATATCAAACGCACGGTAGGTAGTGTGAGCTAACTGAGGTAGCCGTAATCATTTTAAACTATAATAAATGTAACAATTAAAAGACTATCAGTCCAGTTTTTATACTTACGAAAGACTATATAATTACGAAAAATCAATTTCCACTCATGTTTTTCACGGTGAAACCGAACATCAACACTCAAAGGCTCATTCATAATAATAGCCTCACTCATTCAAATCTCATCAGTAGTTTAGGCGCTACAGTGTCTGTGTATCATGTATATATGTATGTTTGTGACAACAAACATACATATATACATGATACACAGACGGTCAAAATCATTGCCCTTCCTTTTGGCTTCGCCATAGTCAGGTAAAAAGGCCTCCTAAAACCTAACTAGCCATCTAAAGGCCTACCTAATATGCACCTTAAGATATCCCGGACATTTCACATACTAGTTCACACACAGCTGTAAGCTGCCCATTAGTTAAGCCGCGTGTACATTGCGATCCCTCAACTCCTGAGGCTTCTAATCCTGTGTGAAGTATGCCTACACTACGATTACCTTTACCGATATTCAATTACCATAAGAATGGACCTTGTGGTTTAAAATACACTTAATAACTCGACTTCGAGGTCAAGTAGTCCAAAGGGTTGTAGGGTAGCCTTGGTAGTAGTCCTTGAAAATACACGGTATAACGACATTGTTTACTTGTACTTAATTGGGAATTTGAATTTACCAACATGGCAACCCTAATTAATATTGAAAAGTATTTATTTTCGTTAAATTTTAAATATGCAACATTTTTCCTCTTTTTTTTTTAAATAACAATTTTCCTTCTTTTTACTAAGAGGTGTTTCTTCGAGAACCGTTGGTTGGTGGTATAGGACAACTTCTATAAGTATTATTTGAAAAACCTATATGGATTTTAAGTAATAGATTGATGCTAATAAAGATATATTATGTTGAATATTGATGTGACTATATTTTTATGGATTTCTAGTCTGTTTTGTTTGCAAATTTCATTTGCGTTTAAAGTAGCTATGCAACGAGATTGGTTTAGTAATGAAAGCAATTGAATTGATGAAGGAAGCTCATCCTAAACATGTAACCCAGATCTGAACAGCTAACAATACGTTGTAATTTGAAAATTATTAATCACGGTTGGTACTTTATAAGTGACGTTTCGGGTCAAGAATGATATCTATAAACTGCACCGTAAATGTACGATAAGCATATATTATGGCTAACTAAGGATTTGACAGAATTCAAAATTAGTCATTCATTATTTAGTCCAACTTCCAGGCTTATCGCATGGGATATCATTGAACACCTGGGTCACCATAGTTGTAGCTGTTATAGACAAGTGACCTGAGTTTATTAATTAATTTCGGCACAAACGGACTTTTAACGACCACGGCCAGTCGCCTACAGTAGGTACATATTTTTATTCATTTTGAAATGTCGCATCTGTCTACACGATGCCAACGCAGGCGACCGGTAGCAGCGACTTATCAAAAAAATATGACGCTGCGAGCTACGAACTTTTGCGCATAGCTAAAAATGATTATCAGACAAAAGCAATATTATCGCTATATTGAATAGACGTAGGATCACACCTACATTAAATATTAACCTAAGCTATCACTTGCCGGTTTCCGATAGTCGCGATACCTAATTGACCGCGGCGCGGAATTCAGAACGACCATTAATCATTTCTTACTGCATATCACTCCGTCAATGAAGCCCTTGTATTATACAATACAGCTTATGTCGGAACACTGGCCACGTCTCGTTAAAAAAGAAAGCCGTTCTATATTCAAATTTTTCAACAGTATGAAAACATTTTGTTTTGGTTTGACTGACACTGCACACGTGTGATTTACGTGTACTTAGCAATAGAAAAGGTAGGGAATAGGGGATGGAACAAAATATAGAAATAGGAATTTTGAATGTATAAAAACATGTGTTGCAAATGTAAAAAGTATTATTTATGATAAAAAAGTATAACTTTGTTAAAAATTTTGTTAAGACTGGCGTTAAATAAGATAAGGAAGTTTAAAAAAGTATTCATGTTATAAAAGAAATAAGTAAGCCTCAGTCTTAATTAAAAGAGTTTTCGACAAAAACCCTTGTCTAAAATAAAGACAAAGTTCTGGCAAACATTTAAAAGCTTCTACGAGATACGCGTTTCAAAAGATTGAAAAATTATAGAGAAAATTGAAACTTTTTCAGTAAAATGAATTGGTTTGCGCTATCACCGCCAAACATACCTACTTTAATCTTGCGAAGTGGGGGAAAGTTTTATCTCCATGATCTGTTGGAGTTTAGCTAAGGTTTTTGTATCCATTTAACAAAATTATATTTACTTTCTGGTGTCTATTTTTGAGATTCTATAAATAATAATTTCAACATTAGTTATTTATTATAATATGTTATTGATTCTACTGTAGGTTCTTGGTGGAAATTACGTTTCACAGTAATAATACACAGAACTTCTTGCAATTTTTCCACTTAAATAAGTATTTTACATACATTTAAATATTATATTAGGTCTTTACCTATGAAATTGCCGTTTTGTATGAAAAAATTTTAACTATTTTTTTTCATGTATTTTTTATTTGTAATATCTAAGTAATCACCCATGCAATCAATGCATCTTTGCCAACGCAGTGGCAGTTTATTGATGCCCTTCTTAAAGAAATCAGCTGGACGGGAGGCAACAAATTCTTCAAAGGCATTTTGTACTGCCTCTCGGGTATTGAATTTTTTTCCCGCCAAGAAGTTATACAAATTCTTGAAAAAGTAGTAGTCTGTAGGCGCAAGGTCTGGTGAGTAGGGTGGATGACGGAGAGCTTCCAACCCCAGTTCTTGCAACTTGGAGACCGTCTGCTGTGCAGTATGAGGTCGCGCGTTGTCGTGCAGGAGCAACGGAGACGAGCGATTGACCAATGCTGGTTGGAGATGTGCCAGCTTCTCCATCATTGTGTTCAGTTCTTCACAGTACACATCTGCAGTAATGCTCACCCCGTTTGGTAAGAAGCTGTGATGAATCACACCGGCGCTAGACCACCAAAAAGTGACAATCACTTTTCTAGGGGTAAGTTTTCGTTTAGGGCATTGTTTAGGTGCTGAACCAGGATCCAACCAACTTGCTGAGCACTTGCGGTTATCAAACAGAATCCATTTATCATCGCAGGTAACAATACGGTTCAAAATTCCTTCATTTGTGTGTCTGTTGAGCAGTGCAAGGCACGTCTCGACGCGTACTTCGCGCTGGTGATCATTGAATTCGTGGGGCACCCATTTGTCAAGCTTTTTTACCTTGCCAATTTGATGCAAATGGACCAATATTGTTTTGACGCTAACGTCGAAAGCTGCTGCTAATTCAGCCGTAGATTGTGTATCATCAGCTTCCACAATCGCATTTAATTCGTCATTGTCGACCAAAGACTTCGGACGACCGCGAGGTTCATTTTTCAGGTCGAAATATCCAGAACGGAAGCGAGCAACCAATAACAGGTGGTGCGTTGGTTTGTAGTGTTAGCTCCGTAAACGTCGTTGAAGTTGCGTGTCGCTTGTGCCGCGTTGCTGCCACGACGGTACTCATATTCCATAATTACTCAAATTTGTAACGTATCCATGATGACGAAAAACATTGAAATGCGATGAAAATGTAACACTAATCAATAAACAAATGACTACTTTTGGAAAAAGATTCCATGTTTTTAAAATAAAATTAATTTGAAATTAGAATTCTTAGCCAAACAAAAATTATTTTGATTGAAATTGCCAGTACTGCAGAACGGCAATTTCATAGGTAAAGACCTATTATTACACGACCGGTTTCAACAAAGTCACCATCAGGTGTTATAAAAGTTTTAGAGAGACGGTTGTAAAACATTTTATTTTAACAACAAAGAATATTCTAGAAAAAATCCACCTTGAAAATTTCAATATACACCTACTACAGGCGTAATGAAACCCCGACACCCTATTTCCTCTTATCCGGGAATAATGGCGGATCGTGAAAGGAACGTTACCAAATGAGCAGCCCTCATTATCCTTATTATCCATATTTTTGCAAAAATCTGCCGTAGATTGTTAAAAAATTCCTTACGTAGTTGATCCTTTCTATCAGACTGCTAAAGTGCGGTCGCGGAGCACGTATAATTTCGTTCATTGACTCATCGCTACATGTCTCTTATACATAAGGTTGGACAAAATCAATTACGGATATTTTGGGCATAATATATGTAATCTACTACATAAGTAAAAACGTTTAATCAAAAATCTGAATAATTGCGCTCTCCAGGCGTTAAGATATAAAGCTCACAGAAACAGCTGATTTAATGGGGATGAAAAGACTATGCCTAAATAACATCAATAAAATCAGATATGTGAGGTCAATGACCTTAACAACGCCGTAAAGCGCACTGTAGTTTTATTTAGTATAGAAAAAAAAATCTGTATAAACGTCTTTAAATTATCTACTGACCTTGTAATGAGACCAGTATCTTTTTGTGTTATCAATAAAGTTAAATTTTGAATAGCTATCATATACAGTGCGCACCGCGTCGCGTCCCCGATGTGAACTGACGCTTAGGGTCTACTAGAGCTAATTAACATACCAAATATCTGAAAATGAAATAAATCCATCCTACGAAACCTTACCTACATTCAAGCAATGAGTCATGATTACCACAATGTCAGTGCACAGGCTTCATTAGCTGGCTACTGGCGTTTATGATTTATGTAGGCAAGATAAGATCTAGTAATAGGCTAGACTCTAACCTCTAGCCGCTAGAGCTAGACCCAGGTTATTGCACACGTTAGCTTCGGATCTAATCTAATAAATTAGACGGAACTATGGAGAGTTTCGACATTATCCCAATTTCGATCTGGATATTTTATTACTTTTGAAATAATGGATATATAATATATTGAAACCGGTAAACGGTAAAAACCTTATAATATCTAAGAACCATAAATTTCTTTCAATGTAGACTATTAATTATTTATCAATACTTCATCAGAAATTGGTGAATATTTACACACAGAGACTGAGCTTGCAATTAGAAAGTTTAATTGCCGGCTTAGTTCAATTTCGTTTGATCAATTTCCTCTCTTTAATGATATTTGAATTGTATTGTTTTCAAAAAGTTGAATTTTATACTTAGTTTTTTAATGTACACAAGCAAATTGTTACACAGCGACGCGATGGCTGCTGCTTTAAGTTTATTACGAATGTAAATTAATTATGTACGCGGGTGTTTAAAGTTTGCAGAGCTTTACAGAGCTTACAAAATAAATAAAATATTTAATTAATTCTTGTGTGTCAGTCTGTTTGTCCATTTAAACTTGCATCGCATCGTGCAAACACACTGAAGTGATTCGACGAAGCAAACATTAAAAAAAATCTACTAACAGTTTTACCTATCTTCGTTGCGTAAAATAACAAAGATCAAATCGTCGTGGGCAAAAGCTTTAAAATAATGTTATAATAAAACTCAATCACAACTCAGTAGTATGTAGGTACGTGATACGTCTGCTCTTCAAGTAGTTGTTAAGTTTAGTCTCAAGACATTCTTATCTTAAGTAAGCGCAAACGCGAACTTACGAGTCTTTAGCACCATCCTAAAATTTAACCAACAACTTTTAAATGAGTTCGGAATTTTATCTTACTCTTTTGAGTTTAGGGGGATCTTTAAAGGATTTTTTTTCTTACAACTTTTCTTTTACTTTCCGTGTTCAGAATTCCGTAGTTTAATAATCTCCAAAATTAGTAGACATCACATCAGGCAAATAGATGCAGACCAACCCTGTATAATGTAGATTTTTAAATCCTTCCCTCTTTTTTCAAAATATAAAAAAGGAATGATTTTCTTTTTTTTTGGTCGATGAAACCCTGGCCCGCCACTACACATGGTATGCCAAAGTGAGACAATACATTAGTTTTTTCGTTCATTTCATTTTCAGAGCTCGACTTTTCTCATTAACATTTCAGGCTGGAACAAAACGGGCCATGTTACAATTTCCCACTACAAATATATTTGTAACCCTTTGTGAGAGACCTACTTTTCATTATTTATTGTTGTAGCTTTGGGATATTCTGTTGTGTCATAAAACATAATATAACCTGTGTTCATAAAATTAAAAACATTGCGCGACTCTACTTAGGAATGATATTACGATGCTGTAATCAAAAATTAAAATATTAGGTACTTACATATGAAATTGGCGTTTTGTCGTACTGGCCACTTTGATCTCAAATATATCTTCGTTGGTTAGGAATTCCAATTTCAAATTTATACTGCTATTTACTCATACATTTGTGTTTCGAAAACCGTAATTCATTTGTGTTGAATTGAGTGCAGCAAACCGACAAACGCGCGTCGACTGCTGCGTTACATTTCTCAACCGGCACAATAATGAAGGGATTCTAAATCGATTCATTACCTGTGATGAAAAGTGGATCCATTACGATAATCGGAAACGCTCATCGCAATGACTGAACCCTGGCGAACCAGCCAAAGCCTGCCCCAAGCGAAAATTGACTCAAAAAAAATTACTTGTGAGCGTTTGGTGGACTAGTGTCGGTGTCGTTCACTACAGCTTTCTTAAATCTGGCCAGACGATTACGGCAGATGTCTATTGCTAGCAATTGCAAATCATGATGGAAAAGCTAGCTGCTAAACCACCGAGGTTGGTCATTCGCTCTAGGCCACTGCTGCTTCAGGACAACGCTAGACCACACACTGCACAACAGACGGCTACCAAATTAGAGGAGCTTCAATTGGAATGTCTAAGACATCCACCGTACTCCCCGGACCTTGCTCCAACAGATTACCATTTTTTTCCAAATTTGGATAACTTCTTGCAAGGGAAAAAATTGAACTCCGATGGGGCAGTCCAAAGCGCCTTCAAAGATTTTATTGATTCCTGTCCGAATGGTTTTTTAATAAAGGAATCAATGTCTACGAATCTACCTATGATCTCATAGGTAGATTCGTAGACATTGATTCCTTTATTAAAAAAAAAAAAGTGCATAGATAGCAATAGTATATACTTTGATTAAATAAATATATTATGTTTAAAAAAAATCGACTTTATGTTCCTCCTTTACAAAACGCTAATATTACAGATAACTTTTTCTTTTTATGGTGACAAATGTATGTTTGGTATGGTTTAATGGAATATAAATAAAATAAATAGTTCTATAATTAAAAAAAATATAATAGAACTATTTTTTATTTATATTCCACTTTGTCACAGTAAAAAAGAAAAAGTTATCTGTAATAAAAATGAAATGAAATCTAAATAACTAGTAGATATTTAGTATCTCAGTGTTCACTTCGGAATGCTGCGAAAACATAAATATTATATTTTCAAACATTATAACAATGGGTGATTGTTAATAAACTACCTAACCGAGAGCATGTCAGGACATGTCTAAGAAGGGTTCCGTAACTATCACCGCGTAATAGGTTTTTTTTTTAAATAACTTCAAAAGTTATTGTCAGATTTCGTTCAAAATAATTTTCCTAAAGAGTTTTTAGCATGATCTATCAGCATGGAAAGATGTCCTATAGTTTAGAATATAAACCACTTTGGAGGCCGACTACTTAAATTCAACGATAAGATGGGGTAGAATGAAAAAATATTTTTCCCACTTCACATGTATGGAGAGCCACCCCTAAAATGTAAAATTATTTTTATTTTATGATTACAAAATTGAGATCTAAACACAGTCATTAACTAGACCAAATTTCATCAATTTATATTCATAATTACAGCTGCTAGAAGCGCAGACAGACAGACAGACAGACGGATGGACAGAGCGAAACTATAAGGGTTCCTTGAGTATTACGGAACCCTAAAATGGCATCTTCTTTATTTTAGGCTCGACAATCGACGGAAGTTCGTCATATAACACAATATCACCTGTTACATTTAATTAATTGTTACAAATACGGTGTAATAATATAGTTCAACCCGTATACATAATATAATTATTATTGTAATAATTAAGAAATTCTTTACTGGATATTATTTAATAAAAAAAATGTTTATTTTGAACTCACAACAATAAAAAATATTCACCTGTAAAAATTGGATTCATATTTTTGTGAAGGCACTATTGATAATAGGTCTTTACCTATGAAATTGCCGTTCTGCAGTACTGGCTATTTCAAATCAAAATAATTTTTGTTTGGCTAAGAATTCTAATTTAAAATTAATTTTATTTTAAAAACATGGAATTCTTTTCCAAAAGTAGTCATTTGTTTATTGATTAGTGTTACATTTTCATCGTATTTCAATCTTTTTCGTCATCATGGATACGTCAAAAATTCGAGTTATTATGGAATATGAGTACCGTCGTGGCAGCAACGCGGCACAAGCGGCACGCAACATCAACGACGTTTACGGAGCTAACACTACAAACCAACGCACCGGCTGTTATTGGTTTGCTCGCTTCCGTTCTGGAAATTTCGACCTGAAAAATGAACCTCACGGTCGTCCGAAGACTTTGGTCGACAATGACGAATTAAATGCGATTTTGGAAGCTGAAGATACACAATCTACGGCTGAATTAGCAGCAGCTTTCGACGTTAGCGTCAAAACAATATTGGTCCATTTGCGTCAATTTGGCAAGGTAAAAAAGCTTGACAAATGGGTGCCCCACGAACTCAATGATTGCCAGCGCGAAGTACGCATCGAGACGTGCCTTGCACTGCTCAACAGACACACAAATGAAGGAATTTTGAACCGCATTGCTACCTGCGATGAAAAATGGATTCTGTTTGATAACCGCAAGCGCTCAGCAAGTTGGTTGGATCCTGGTTCAGCACCTAAACAATGCCCTAAACGAAAACTTACCCCTAGTCCGTCCCACCTACCTCCGTCATCCGCCCTACTCACCAGACCTTGCGCCTACAGACTACTACTTTATCCAGAATTTGGATAACTTCTTGGCGGGAAAAAAATTCAATACCCGAGAGGCAGTACAAAATGTCTTTGAAGAATTTGTTGCCTCCCGTCCAGCATATTTCTTTAAGAAGGGCATCAATGAACTGCCACTGCGTTGGCAAAGATGCATTGATTGCATGGGTGATTACTTCGATTAATACAAATAAAAAATACATGAAAAAAAATCGTTTAAATTTTTTCATACAAAACGGCAATTTCATAGGTAGAAACCTAATATTATGTGCATAAGTTAGTAGCACTTCACGAAAATATATTTTTTTGATTTACTTTCGTATTTCGAATTATGTATTGCGTTTTCTTTTTTAAGTTTAATATACAAAATTGTAGTAAGTAGGTATTTTGTAATATCTAATATTTAAACATATTCCCTCTTACTAATAAAAAGATTTACACAACGGATAACTTAAACAACGTTGCTGTATTTGTCTGTCAAGTGACTTATCCAACGCATCAGACAAAGACAGCAACGTTGTTTAAGTTATCCGTTGTGTAAATATTTTTATTAGTAAGGGGGCTAATGTCTATATAGAGCTAGCTTTATAAACATGGAATACCATACGTATCGTAGAGATATCTTCATAATTCTTATGATAAGATATAATATGTGTAGATATTTATCACCTCAAAATAAATAAATTTTCGTTTGATGAAATTCTCTGACTCAGGATTTACTTATTTATTTTTAATATGTATTATAAATAAAAATACTACATACATTATTAACCCTTTAGATGCTACGCAAATAAATATTATTAACTCATAAATATTACCCCGTATCGATAACTACGTGTATATCCACGACGTTTGAACACTTTCGTAAAAAAAGAAGAAAAAAAACCTACTATCTACATTTTTCATCACTACAAACAATTGTTTGTTTTCGAAGCGGGATCGTAGCTAATATTGCCGAGGGAGCGGGCCACTTGAACTAAACAATCGAAATTATGAATCACCGTTACCCCTCTGTGTTCAATACACAGTACAGCTGTAAGCTGGGATTTTAGCAGCAACATTTATTATTAACTCTGCTATATAACTTTCTAGTATAGCAGTACATTTAACACTATAAATTAAAACAATGACTAAGAAACACTGCAACATTAGAAACTTGTGAAGAAAGTATCTACTCAAAATGTAGTGAAAAATATTATGTATTCCCTGAGAAAATCCCTAAAATTCGATACTTTAAAGTTAACATTTAAGTACATAATCGAAACTGAGGTACCTTGTTGACTTAGGAAACCTGAGTAGTGCAGCCCAATACAAATGTAATGTTAATTAAACGATTATACTATACGATTCTACGTATACCAATAATAATCTGTTCATTTTTTTAGAATCGGAACAACTAGGCAAAAGAATGTTAGCCGAACCAACACATTATAGTCTTTATCAAGGTCAACGACCTCGCAAAAATCATCTGTTACAAAAAGAGAAATTCTCATAAATACGTGCGGAAAATTACACTGGGTCCTTAAGTAATTTCGGATCTTATTGTGTGGTGATTTCCACCCCTTCCATAACCTTGTGGCCTTAGCAATAACATTCCATTGATCTGTTCAATAGAAAATAAACTCTATATTATGTACCATAAAGAATACAATTGAATATTTTATTTTGTGTATTTCTCACCAATAAGCCCAAGCGCGGTGGGCAAATTTTTTTTGTATTGCGAATTTTCAATTTAGTCAGGTTTTCTTAGAAATTGTGTTTGCTACATCTATAGTCTACATTGCTATATTTTCTTTCTTATTGATTTCCTTTTGTTGCTAGTGTTATTTATTCTTTATACGACTGTTTTATACTATATTGAGTATTATTAATATTATATAATAAATCGCATTTATTTAATAAGCCACACAATTATTGAGAGAATGTTTTGTTCTATTTTTGTATCTTGGGGAGCAAACTGAGCGATTAAGTTCATCTACTCCTAAGGATTGGCAACCACATGTCATAAGACAATGACTTTATTACTCCAGATGCTGCACGATCAATAAATATTGTTAAATGCCTATGATAATATTCTGTAGCCAAACCTACATTCGCCAAGCAGATGCGCGAGTCAACATAGTTAGTTCATGTGTACGATATAATTATGTTTTTATTACAACAAAACAGGTTACATATTAATATAAAGTGAAGGCAGAGTTCTGCGAACCACATAGGGAGGCCGGTCTAAACGCCTCGCTGTGTAATAACACAATGTCACGCACACACATGTAACGAAAGTACGCCTCAACTTGTAAGGCGAGCTGTCGTGATGTGTAGGGTTTTTATGTATGTAGTGCGTAGCCACACGCGCACTTATTTAGAAAACCGGCCTCAATATTTGCGTAACAAAGCTATGTCTTCACTTTTTTATTTGGTCTGAGGTTACACAGGCTAAACATACTTACTCGTATTAATATCATGTTGTAGATTCTTATCGTTTCTAAACTATAAGCACCGATATCTAGCGAAAGCAAAGACACATTGCAAGGCAACACAGATTCCTACATTAATGCAAAATTACTATCGAAGCGCTGTCCAACGACACAAGGCACGACACTTATGGTCCTTAAAGAGTAACGATCCGATTTGTCGTATCGTACGTTCAGAGTCTTTGTTTAGTGAGAATCGCGCCGGCCGCGGCTCGCCGACTTCGCGCGTCCGATCGATTACCGTCACCGATTTACATTTTCCGGACCGGTGAAAAAATCGGAAAAGTTTGTCATGTGAAATACCGGTTTATTTCATGACGGCGCGCCCGCACGCTCGCAGTGCGCTGCGCCGAATGCCGCCCGCCCTGCCGCCCCCGCCGCCGGCGACGGACCGACTCCAGTACTTTACATAATCACTTAAATCGATGTGATTAAAATCTACTTTGGACACCTCGTTGCAAAAATTATATAAGCCTCCGCGATCGATTAGGGATCACATCAATTTCGATATTTTTAATAAGCTTCAGCGAAACAATTTCGGGACGTGAGAAGTATAAATTGGATTTCCGGCCGATAGAAGTGAGATTTTAATTTGATATCAATAAGGTTCGAAATGGTGTATTAGATTGAGGGTGGTTAGTATCGAGGCGCAACACTAGCGGGGCAGGGGTAGACGAGGGACTATCGATTTTGGCGACTCCCTCGCCCCTGCCGCTGCGGCGGTGTGAGTGCGCGGAGAACACACAACAACGCAAATAACAACAAACACTTATCTATTGCATATGGCAACACCAAAACGTAAAAAATAATGCTTATTATCTCTCTTCATGTTTACGGCTCGATAGGTACATTTTAAGAACAAAATATGTTACCTTGCTTGGTTGCTTGCTTGCTATACTTGCAAGAAAACGAAAAGTTAACATTTTGTACTAGGTACTAATAATAAACTCAAGCCTTAATTAGTTAATCTTTTAATTAGCAGCAATTAAAGACTCATCAGCAAAGAGTAATCAACAACTCTTTAATCACTTAATGACATGATTCCTTTTCCGTATTTAAAATTTAAAAATAAAACTTCTGTTTCCCGCCAATGACGTCAATGTCGCACACATTTACAACACAATATGTTCAAAAGTCGGAAGGCGGGCCCGACCACTTGTGGATTGACACGGTCTGCCAATATTATTTGAAAAAGTGTCCCACATAAAGAAAAAAGCTTAAAACGCCTTTTAAGATTCTTCACAAATGCACACTTCTCACCTATTCAACCTATTTTAAGCCTTCAATAAGAGTTCGAGCACTTTTGCATTTAAATATTACGTACAATATTACCCCAAAAATATCTAAATTTTGGGGTTATCTTGTCGGTCTACCCTAACCAAAATAAAAAATGATAGTAACAATAATATTTTTGTTTTTTTTCAAAACCGATATTTTTATCCTATTTTTTAAATTAAAACAACAAAATTTTGACAAAACAATCAAAAGCTAAAAAGCGTTTGCTGGAAAATCCTTCTACATAAAATATGTTTGATGTTTTAATAATATAGTATGAAACCGTGGGCAATAAAGCAATTACGTTTAAATTGCTGGTACTAAAGTCGAACCTGTAATATATTCCTTTAATTAAAGACTTAAACTAAGCTCCTAAGGATTGTACCACGAAGAAAATATTCACGCACTCTGATGTCCGAAAAATATGTAACATCGCGTTTAATAGAAATATTGTACAAATAGTAATTGGGGCTCTCTGTGTGATGCTAAGAGGCTGATAACATAAAAGAAGTTGATGTAAAAAATGCAAACTTTAATCAAATTCTTGAGTCAAAATTATAATTATATTAGTCAGTACATAATAGTCTCAACGATGAGACCGCGGCTGAACGGAGAATACCCTAAGTGCAAAACCATTAAACTTACGATCTCGGAAAGGCAATGAATCTTACCCGCGTAGGGGGCTTTTAATTTGGTCCTTGAGAAGGCCTTACTTAATGAGTGTATTCTGGAATTTATTTTAAAGTTCGTACACTCAAAAACATGTTAAGAAAAGTCGTAAAACACTCACCTTTCGTCGATCTGCTGGAACTGCGATGGCTGCTGGTAATTTATTCGCCGACCGTAAAGTGACGCGCCTCCTTCGGACATGTAGCCGTCCATTATATCGTTGTTGCGTCCGCAATCCATTTCGTTAACGGTAATCCGTCTCAGACAATCACCATCCGACATATAACCCGACGCGATATCTAGATCACAGTAATCTGGATTGGAGAATCCGGGACCGTAATTTATACGCTCGCGAAACCCGATGTTTTCTCTTCCGAAGTTGGGCTTGACTGTATTTGCATGGTGTGGATAGCCCGTGATATTCTTTTGCGTCAACCCTGACGTTCTCATCGGCAGTGTTAGGTGGCTGTTGTAACCTCTCAGCAAAGGTCGCATTGGCATTACATTCATTAATGGATTTTCGTCATCACCGAGAGAATTATCTCGACAATGGGACGGAGTGCTCGATCGACTATCGTTCTTTTCTTCCGTTAATGTTCTATTGTGTTCGTAAGCCTGTCTTCGTGAATTATCTACATTCCGTTTTTGGGCGGCTTCCTTTTCTGACAGCTCAGCTTCATTAATAACTTCGTTTATGTACGTAGTGTTCATATCTACTCGTTTATTGGCTGGCACATGATTACTTTTTGATATCTCTGAGCCAGATTCACTAGATGGCCGATAGATAACACTGCTGTCACTGGAATTTGACTGTTGTCCTGTAGTACTATGAGTAGAATTAGAATGTGAACTTTCAGACATTTGAGACGTCGGATTTCCACTGTTCATGACAGGCATCGGTGAAACAGCAAGCGTTTGTTTTTGAGATACTTCTTTACTTAAATTAGATTGCTCTCTAGCTAATGGAAGAACTCCAATGTTGTTAGACGAATTTAAACTAGAATTGCTCTGTATAGGACTTAATTGACTATTTGTACTCTTATAATTTATATGTTTTTCATCTTTAGAAATTTTCGATGTTCCTTTTACTGCAGCAGTGGGCTTTGGGATGCCAGTCTGATTCTGAAGCGATCCTGATTGGCCTCCTGGAGGTGAAGGAGGTCGGTTATGATTGTGCGAAACTTTAGAATGATCATGTGATTTACTTTCATTCGAATGATCTGGCTTCGGTTCGCTTAGTTTCATTTGACTACTGGACAGCTTAACCATCTTTGTTTTCGAATTTCTAATTTGATCATCTATCAAATTTAATTTTGTGTTGCTAACGGATTTCGGTGCAGCTATTCTAGACTCTTTTTCTCGAGTAGATAGTTTAGGACTATTTTTACTTTTGGCATTATTGTTTGCATTAATGTTACTAGTTTTATTTAACGTAGATGAAGAGTCTCTGGTGACTTTTGAGTTACAGTTAACCAGTCTTGATTTTATATTTTTACCAGATTTATCTTTCGTCAGCGTATCGGTTTGATGTCGCACGCTTTTTGGTCCTATTAAGTTCGAAGTCTTAGTATTTGTGCTAGTATTATTAGATGATTCATTGAGACTTAAACTAGAGTCAGATCTTTCGCTTTTTGCAGATGAAAATCCACTGGAAGAGCTTGTGCGTTTGGACACTGCGATACTTTTACTATTTTGTTTTTCACTACTAACTTTGTCCTTATTGAACAGTTTTAACTTCTCCAGCATTGACTGCTTCGTCGGAGTTCCGTTATGATTAGCATTTTGTGAATGTTGATGTGTTTGCGATAACGTAGACGGAATTTTACTACTGGGAGCTAATAACGACGAATTCGGCCTTGACCTGCAAGAATTTTATTTAATTGAGAATAATATCGTAATGTTATTCTTATCGGCTTATTAAACATTCGTATTATATTACGCAAGACATGACAGCAACAGATTATTTAATGGTGATAACTGATAATATTATTTTTGAGATGGATATAAAAGGTAAGGAAAATTCTTACCCAGATGAACTGGCCGGGGCTCGAGGTATAAAGCTTACTGCTCCTTGGCCAAGAGGACTTGTAGATCGACTAGAACTTGCTGATAATCCACTTTTACCTGAAACAAAAGTAAATGATTGTAATTAATTTCTGTTGTTAGTGTAATACATATTTATTTAGGGTCAGTTCACACCGCGATGATAATATTTTTGTGTAATGAATAAAGTTTAATTTTGATTAACTATCTTCAACATGGCAGCGCTATGTCGTGTATCGGTTCGTTTCGGTGTGAATTGACCCTTAGATCATAGATGGAGCTATATATGAGACACAAATTGACCAAGTCTTATCTGTACCAGATGAACGGTGGCTATTTATCTAGTAAGAGCAAACACACAAATATTGACATAAAATTGAGGAGCATAAGATCTGCCTGACAAATTATACGTACCAAACTGTCGCTGCCAATTGCATTTAAATTATAAATTATGACTAATATTATGTGATAAGTAAAAAAATACGTACTTAACCTCATAAAACTTTTAAGCAAAATCTAAAATAAATGTATTACTTGGCCGATATATTCAGACCAGTAAAACACTAGTGACCTACACTGCGCCGGCGTTGTACTGAGAGGGTTGCGTATAATCAGGTCCAAAATCATTAGCTCTCTACAACCCCTACCTACTGTTACACATAAACTTGTAGGGTAATCAGCTGGCCGTCACGTGTCAATATATCGATCCGTGTGTTAATGAGTATGTTATGACGTCATTAATTTCCATACAAATAGACAGACAATGGGGTCGAACCATAAACAGCGCAGACTAAAGTGGTCTGTTGTCTTGGTTTGTGTGTTGATGTGATAGTTATTAATATATATTATTTTAAATGTACCTACGAGAAACTGTACAATAGATGTACAGATATCTTACTACTATTGTAAATGTGAAAGTTTTTGAGGATGGATGGATGTTTCTTTCCACTTTCACACAAAAACTACTGAACGGATTTCGATGAAATTTGGTACGGTGGTAGTTTAAGCTCTGGATTAAAGCATTTTTATCCCAAAAAGTACAGTGTTCACGTGGGATACTGTATTTATGCGGGCGGAGCCGTGGGCAACAGCTAGTTAAGTAATATGTTGTTAATAATAACATTTAATGTATTCATCAATCTACTTCTGTTTATAGTAAGTGCTTAAGAATGAAGAAAATTTAATTCTCACGCGTATGATAGTACATAATAAGTATTTGCGCTACATATCGATTTCAAAATTCGTTACCTCAATATAGTTAAAATTAAGTTACACTTTAGCTTTCATAGATAAGTCAGTACATCAGACTAATGCCGGGTTTCTAAAGGTTTTTTGGCGGTAGTTTATCGATTTAATAGCTATATAATGCTATCGAATAAATAAACAATAAATAAAAAAGAGTCAAAGAAACCGGGCATTAACCAATTTTAAAAAATTGATTTTAAATCAACAAGGATAAGACAAGGCATATAATATAATAGCCAGCTACAATATTAAAACCTCTTAGATAATCTACACAATAATCGTATGTAGATAAATAAGATCGTGTCAGATATATTAACTAAATAAGATAATACGAAAACAGACAGGCCATTAATTTATAATGGATTAATTAGACATACATTTTGCATAGCGAGCAACAGTTTAAGCTCGTGAGTAAGAAAGTGAATCATGCTGTGATTCCTTCGCAGAACTCAAGGACTTGTTTACAAATATTTTCACAAGTAACACGACCTACAGAAGTTACAGTATGACAGTTAATATTTAAGTTATAACGACTAGCGACAGGAGAAAGCCTACACCTGCAAGTATCTTGATGCACCTCATTTAGTTATAAACAAATTTAATAAATTATTTTCAATTTCTTTATCTATACTAATATTATAAAGAAGAAAAATTTGTTTGTTTTTTACTTTACTTGTTGGTATAATAGGGTTGGTTGAATAGGGTTCAAAACTACTGAACCAATTTGGATGATATTGGACACATATATAGAGTAGATCACTGGGAAGGACATAGGCTACATCTAGTCGTTAAATATTTTAACGGTCGTTGATAAAGACATATATAATAACATAAAAATCTAAATACAGCTGTACCAAATTAATAAAAATCGTAGAATATTTCTCGTAATATAAAGTCTGACAAATGTAGCGTAAGCGAAACGATTAACTAATAGATTCGAAGAGGAAATTAAATCAAAGTTAGTGCAAACTTAGACGTAAGCGATCACTTAATTAATCAATTAATAAATCAAGTTACGCTCAATGCAATTAATACATTACTGCATTGAGATAAGATCCATTTTAGCAATATTAAACACTTCATTTTAAAATGTACTTAGGTAAAGTACTTATGTAAAGTAAGGTAAAGTACTTGCCGGATACAGAAAGTCAATTATAACGACCGCTCAAATATTTGAGTAGCTCCCAAATATAAAATGCATCATACGAATTGTGTTTACTACTCGAACATTTCAGCAGCCTCTTCTTCATTTAATGTGGCTAACATATAAATTGCACTTACTTCAAATCTTACAAGCCGTACTAGGTATGGCAAGTTTTGCACATTTAATTTTAACGGCACACGTTCAAGATGTTGTTAGGACGTTATTTCAACAACACTAGATGCTTATAAAAAGTTCAATATATTTTCACAGTAATGAGCGCACTGTCCGACTATCATGTAAGAACTGACGCTGCATCTGTCTGAAGACGACCACACGGGGTACCAACCACGAAATCAGTCTTACGATATGCAAATAAATTATTGTTTTTTTTTATATGCACATATAAAGCCCATTGGGTTTAATTAGGTTAAGTAACTACTCCACGTATTTAAACAAAACTATCATTGTACAGTAATTATCAGTTTTAAAAATTGATATAAGAGTTAGACCTTATTTTTTATTAAAGGCTCTAAAGTATAAAATATGTTATATGGTCGAACTACAGCAACTTAACCTGGTAGGTAAGATAAATAGCAGCTTATTGCAAATATTTATGTAAATTTGGAACAGTAATCAAATCCTACTACTATTATAAATGTGAAAGTTTGTGAGGATGGATGGATGGATGTATGAATGGATGGAAGGTCCATGTTCATTTACGCAAAAACTACACAACGGATTCAGATGAAATTTGGTATGGTAGTAGCTCTGGATTAAAAGATAGACTACTTTTTATCCCGAAAAATTCCCATGGGATACTTAATTTACGCGAGCGGAGCCGCGGGCATAAGCGAGTATTCAATAACTAGAATAATATTTAAAGCCTCCGTGGTCTAGTGGTTAGAGCTTGACTCTCGACTCAGAGGTGTTGTGGATAATATTCCCGCATTGGAACAACAGAAAATGTTGTTTCCATGTTTGGTTAGGACAATGCAGGATGATCACCTGATTGTCTGACAAGAAAGATGATCCATACGTCGGGCATGTAAAAAGTTGGACCTGTGCCTGATCTCTCGACAGTCATGTCGGTTAACCGACCCACTGGGCTACGAGAGTAAAGGAGGGGAGAGTGCTATTGTGTACTGCGCACACACTTGGGCACTATAAAATAACTCCTGCGTAGCTGGCCTGGTGTCAATGAAACCGGTCACCGAAATCGGTGTGGGGAGCTATTATATTTAAAGTCGCCTTTATCTAACAGGTCATATTCACATTTACACGTCTTGTATCTTAAATCATATTTTATCTAACAAGCACTAAACAACACAGTAAAGTCCGTCATTCGCAACGAGGTAGTAAAAATCTTGAGATTGATCTCCCAGCGGATGACCCCTCACCGCTGATCCAGATAAGATGGCCACTTATCTGGATCAGCGGAAACTGAATAACTTTAGGTATGGACTGCTCTATTTTAGGCACTAGGTGAGTAATCATCATGTTACCTGTACGGTGTACCCCATGGGCTTCTACCGTGCTCTACTAGGTGTGTCCTATTGTATCCTACTACTATTATAAATGTGAATGTTGGTGAGGATGGATGTATGGATGTTTGTTACTCTTTCACGCAAAAACAACTGAACGGACTTTAATTAAATTTGATATGGTAGTAGTTTAGGCTTTGGGTTCAAACTAGGCTACTTTTTATCCCGAAAAATACAGTTTTTCCGTATTTACGTATTTACTGTACCGTATTTACGAGCGAAGCCGCGGAGAAAGCTAGTATGACATAACGCATATATGCATTATAAAATGAAAAAAAAAACACAAAATTAAAAATGTAAGTAACCTCCGTCATATTCAAGCAGTAAACGACCTGACGATGATGAATTATAGCTAATAACACCCTCGATACCGTCACGCTTTCAAAGAAAAAAAAATAGATCAAAATCGGTCCATCCGTTTGGGAGCTACGAAGATCGATGGTATTGATTGTGAATAAGTACCTATTTGGTAATCTGTGGGTAATAGATACAAAAAAAAAATACTCACCATGACCAGGCGTAGCCGGCAATGGTCTCTTATCCGGCGGGGCTCGGCGCACCGCGGCAGCCGACGCGGGCAGTGGTATCGACGTCTGCAGCACTGAAACTTGCCTAGAAAAATAAAGGAAAAAATATGAAAAACCGTCAATTAAAAGGTGTCCCCAATTGGAGCAGAAATGGGTTAAGAGCTCTCCAACTTTTACTCCGACGCCTCTCGTCTCTGCTCGGAATTAATTAAAAAGCGATATTAAATATTTTTTGGGACGTCCATTGTTTTGACTTAAAATTCTACTTTGCACGACGCTCTACATTTTTAGTAGATCATATTATTATTATTACTCCATGGCTCCGTGAATTGTCTCCTTGGCGTCTAAGATTTTGTTAAAATTTTGAGAAAAAAAATTACTAACTAGTGACATTTATGATAATAGCTAATTTTATTGTAAAAGCTAAACAAAAGTTTTTTTTTTTAATGAAACGATACAGTAACGGTTTTATCTACAAAACGTAGGTATTACATATACCTCCGTAAAATCAATTCTAAATGTTATCATTTAGAATATAAAATAAAATACAAATGTAATATTCTGTTCATTTTTAATGTCAATTATTAAAACACTTTACTAACACGCATGAGGTTTAATATTGAAAGTATCTACTTGTTTCGCTAGTGGTCACTAGATGGCGCCAGGATTTAGCACATTTTATTTACGATTATTTAATATTATATTTTTTAGCAACTAACAACTCCGAGTGCGTACGTTTCATTATACCTATTAGTATTTTTTCACTTGAATACAGGCCATGGAATGGAAATTATTTACCTAAAATAAAACCTTTTGGAATTCGGATAACGTATACAAAAGAAACAAGTGAGAATTATAAATTGTAGCAAGACAATGCTAACTAATATGCACTGTTCTAAAGCAAATGACGGCATTAATAAGTCCTTTGTTATCATAATGTTTGTATCAGGGTTTTGTATGCACATCTGTCGCTGCTCTCGCGGGAGAATGTCACTTTGCGTAACTGATACAATACAGTAGACACCGGCACAGAATATCTAATTACATTATTACGATATAGTTATTTTAGGACAGCCAATTTTATGACACAATGTGTTAAAACAGTAGAGCTGTATTATAATACTAGCTTCGCCCGCGTGAATACAGTTCACACGGGAACATTGTACTTTTTTGGGATAAGTAGTATGTGTGTTAAATTCAAAGCCTAAACTACAACCATAACAAATTTCATAAAAATCCGTTCGGTAGTTCTTTTAGTTTGTTCACAGTATAGGATAGGATTTTTGCGGTAGAAATATAACGGTCCTGTTTATCTATCTATTAGAATTTAGCTAATGAAGATAAATGCAAGTGTAAAAGGGTGTGTCCGTATGTAGCTAAAAGGTAAACCTAATAATTTAAACCGGGGGAGAGTTAAAATTATACAACATTACTGTCTTTCGGCCGAATACTGGAACGATAATCAAAACTAGGAGCCCTCCTATTCACAGGTTGTCGCTGTTTCTGCTAGCCGAAATGAGAAGGACAGCATATGACTTGAGCGTCACTTAATTTAACTATCGGTCCAGTATTCGGCCGTTAGTCTGTCAAGTGACTTTTCCAACCATTTAGACAAGGACAGCAACGTTGTGTAAGTTATTCGCAGTGTAAATATTTTTATTCGTAAGGGAGTAAATGTTTAAAAAGCTAGCTTGGTGAACTAAAGCAAAACATCACATCTAGTGTGGAGTGCCCGAGCAGGGATGTTAGTGGTGCTATTTTCTTTTCATGGAATTAGACATCTGTTATAATATAATACAAATCCATCGGACTTAAACGCAACAGATGGTCATGAAAATTTATATTTGATCGTTCAACCCATTTTTAACTTTCATTCGTTTTGAAATACTTAGTTGAAATATACTATCACAAGCAATTCTTCTTGCTTAAAATGTTTAGATTTTTCTAGGTTTTAAAGAATTTTCTTTCGACGCGATGTTCGCAAAAGTATTTTACATTAAATAACAAAATTCTCCCCTTACCATTGAAGCATTCATGTTTCGAAAGTTAAGTATGTGGATTGAGAAGGAAGGAAGGTAAAAAAAAAACACTAAATCAAACGCTTAGTTAAAAACATCTGGACGAATTTGCATAGTAAAGATACTTTACAGAACGCTTCATTTTTAAATTATTATATTCATACCTAAAAAGCGTAGTACAACCAAAAGCTGAATCGCGCTGTTTTATAGAAAACTTTAATAAAATTAAAGACCCGGCGAAACAAATTCAAAATGTCCCCCAAAAGCTCTCTCAAATAGGGTATCGCGCGTGATAGTGTCCGGGGTGGAGCGGGTCAGGTCGGAAATGAAGCGTGTCGTGCACGTCGCGTCACGTGTTACGCGGAAAGGTAATTGGCATCTCCATCAGATGACTCGTCAGAACGATTTTAAATCATTAAAACTTGCTGTGGAAGTTAGAGCTTACGGTTTCGAAATATTTTTGAAGGAAAATGGAGACTTTTTACCCGACTACGGCGAAGTTAACATTCCTTTTATAGACTAGATAGACTAGACTTAGATAAACTGCCAAAATCATTACCATTCCGGGTAATGATTTTGGCAGTTTATCCATAGTCCATCGTAGCGCCTAAGCTACTATTCCGATTTTAATAAATGAGGTGTCAATATATTTGTAATAATGGTCAGGGTAACATCTAAGGCCCGGGTAACATCTAAGGCCCGGGTAACATCTAAGGCCCGGGTAACATCTAAGGTTATATATTTTACGTAGTTGGGTTATAGTTTTTTATAAAAGTTATTTTTCCAGAATATTTTAAATTGTCTATGAACATTTTTAATTGTTACAGGGATATCTAGAAAAGATTTTACTTATTGTGTATTAGGTGTAGGAATCCAATGCAAAAGCTTACAAACTTAGGCTCATCATTCTGAGCATTTTGAACATCTCAGTTTGACGAAAAAAGCGAGAATGCCTTTGCAATGCCGAATCACCAATAAAAAATTCATCTTTTAATCGCATTTTCAAGTCACACCCCATATTCAAAGAATTAAACGATTTACAATTTACAATACGCGTTCGTGACACAGAGGCGCGGACCTGGTTTACCGAGTCCACCTTCCAATAAGAGTGCGTTCATACTAGGCGACACAACGGTCATCTCCTGAACGTAAAACTTTCTATGGAATAAGGAAGCGCCAGCCGCTACATCAAACGAGTGAATTTTAAATAGAACGTGTAGATTTGATAATAATTAATGTAATATTAAGATTGGGCAAATTTTTTGCCGACCCGATATACGCTTTTCAATTATCCATATATAACTGTTGCGGCCATCTGGTTCAATTTGTCAGCTATCTGGATGAAACGGCAGTTCATCAAATGTTCTTCTAATTTAATGGATGAATATCAACTAGCCAAGTCATTGAGCGCAACGTTTAATCAGATGACTGAATGTCATGTACTAATTTAGTTTTTGATATTGATAGATGTAATGTTTGACTAATTATGTCGACTATGCGAAAATTATCGGTTTAGGCATTTAATCGATAGCCAATAAACGTACTAGGTGCCCAATAAGCTATCTATTTAACCACGTTACGTATTTCGTTGCATCTCAAATAATTTCTTACAATCATTTTGTAATATTTTTGCGTCGCGCTGCCAGCCGTGTCTCGTAGTGTGGACACACCCTAAGTATTCATAAGTCATTTATTTTCCAGGTCACGGAATTTATTCCGTTTGCAAGATTTGGCGCAAAACGTTAATTTAATAAAATATTGACTTATTTAGGTATTTACTCGAACACCGAAGGGGCTATATAGCTTTCCTTTAAAAGTATTTTAGCAAGAAACCACGCTTGTTTTAAATTTAAGGATTTATAAAATATTTTACAGTCATGAAATTTTAATTTAGAAAGTAAAAACGGACTTATGCGAAAGTATTTTAGTGGCTAAGGTAATTTCGGACATGTCCGTTTCTTATGTATATTTTTTACACAATCCCGATTACTCTATTACCTCTAGAAGTTTAAGAGTTTATACACGGTTGAACGTAGTCTATCCGGAAAATGGAGGTCCGGCGGGTGAACACGAATCATTTGAAGGGTACCCCTTTAAATGGCCGTTTTTGAGATATTCGCCATTTTGTATTTTTTTCAGAAGTGGGTGACCTGACCTGTGGTTGATCATAATAAAACACTGAAAATAGTTTAATTATTTCGTAGTATCAGAAGTACATTTAGCTAATCTTAGCACTTGATTTAAAAAAAATCTACACGCTATTCAGTATTTAATGACACCTCATCATATTTTTCGGCGGCGTGAAAATAGTTAGACCTGAAAAGCACTTGTCGCTCACTGCTCAGCGCTCATACTATTAAAACACAAACACTATTAATAGCCATACATATAAAACTCCATAAATAGAAGAGAACTAAATATTTATGCGCAAGTAACAGTCCACTTCACTACAAAGTACGACTATTGTTTACTGGAATAAAGTGATGTAAAGATCAAAGATTTAACGATATTGATATGGTGCAGGATCGATGCACTGCACCAGGGTTGCCACATGCCAGGTGTAAAATTTTAGAATAGAAAATTTATACTATGGCTGTTTCAACAATGAAGAAACAAAAAATAAATACGTGCGAGAATAAGAGAATTTAAATTTTTACATATATCATGTTTGAAGTTTGAACTGTACTCGACATAGTATTTTTTTATTTTGCGCAAGTAGTCTATTCAAACATAAGTTCCATGTAGTTTAAATTCTTAATCGTCAGTTCACACCGATGGCGTTTCAAAATTGTACTTTATTTTCTACACAAGAAGATACACGTTTAACTGCAAGAGATAAAAATATGTCAAACTAGACCGATCTGCATAGCTCTTGCAATGAAACGTGTATCTTCTTGTGCACAGAATAAAGTGTAATTTTGAGTAACTTTAAAAAAAAAATTGCAGCGCCGCGTCGCGTATCGTCTCGTTTCGGTGTGGGGTGACCTAAAGGCTTGCAAAAACTAAAATCGATAAGTGAAATCGAAACAACAAACAAACAAGCAGAGGCTGGTAATTGGTACCCATAGCCCACAAGATGAACTCTCGTCTCGAGGGCTCGAAGTTTTTTTACTTCAAACAATAAACCACAAATGTAGTATCTAGTCATGGTCAACCCTAAGCTGAACTTAAATCAGGCTTGAGTATTTTTAGACCTACGCGCTAAGTAAGCTTGTTTTCACAACGCCATTCGAATAAAGAACGCCATTCGAAATTTACGACTAAAGTTCGCTCTAAAATATGATTCTAATTACAAATTCCAGTTACTTTAGAAAGTACCGGTAGTTTAATCATTTTCACAAGTTTCATTGCTTAAGCGTTTTCATAATTTACAATTATGCTATTTCCTTATATATTAGGCCATTACATATGAAATTGGCGTTTTGTGAAGGAGGAGCATAAAGTCGATTTTTTTTAAACATAATATATTTATTTAATTAAAAGTCTATGCACATCTATGCACTTTTGCCATCTCATAGGTAGTTCATTGATGCCTTTACTAAAAAAACCATTCGGACAGGAATCAATAAAATATTTGAAGTTGGTTTGGACTACCCCATCGGAGTTGTATTTTTTCCCGTGCAAGAAGTTATCCAAATTTCGAAAAAAATGGTAATCTGTTGGAGTAAGGTCCGGGGAGTAAGGTGTATGTCTAAGACATTCCAATTGAAGCTCCTGTAATTTGGTAGCCGTCTGTTGTGCAGTGTGTGGTCTAGCGTTGTCCTGAAGCAGCAGTGGCCTAGAGCGAATGACCAACCTCGGTGGTTTAGCAGCTAGCTTTTTCCATCATGATTTGCAATTGCTAGCAATAGACATCTGCCGTAATCGTCAGCCAGATTTAAGAAAGCTGTAGTGATCGACACCGACACTAGTCCACCAAACGCTCACAAGTAACTTTTTTTGATTATCGCAGGGGCTTTTTTAAAATCCCTTCATTATAGTGCCGGTTGAATAATGTAACGCAGCAGTCGACGCGCGTTTGTCGGTTTGCTGCACTCAATTCATGAGTTACCAACCTTTCAAGCTTTTTTACCTTCCCAATTTGCTTCAAGTGGATTAAAACAGTTTTATCACTAACACCGCAACCTGCAGCTACTCGGACGTGGTTTGCGATGGATCCGCTTCCACAATAGTCAATTCTTCATTATCTACTGTGGTCTCCGGCCGTCCATGGGGCTTGTTCTGCAGGTTGAAATTTCCAGAACGAAAACGTTGGAACCAAAAGCGCACTGTGGTTTCTTTTGCGACACCGTCCCAATACACATAATTAATCCTTCGAGCCGTTTCTGCAGCACGGTGGATCTCGTACTCGAAAATAATACGATATTTCAAGTTTTCCATTTTGTAAACAGAGCAGAGACGCAAAGAAAAAACCAAAAGAGGAAAAAACAAATGAATTATATGATTATAATTAACAACAACAATTATAAACATATATATATGGTTTTCAAAACACAAATACAAGAGTAAATAGCGGTATAAATTTGAAATTGGAATTCCTAACCAAAGAAGATATATTTGAGATCAAAGTAGCCAGTACGACAAAATTTCATATGTTAGGACCTAATATAAAAATTATATATATCCTATTGCTTTTATATTATCTACTTCTTTGAAACTAAGTGTTCTTAAAATACAATATGTAATGTGTTTTTTAAATCTCTTTCAGTAAACTAGTTAAACCCAGATCCGCGCAAGTGATTAGTTTTTTTTGTTTTCTTATAAGTTAGGACATGGGGAATGCTAGTCTAGAAAAATTTGCCACGGCGACCAAAAGCTAAAATCTGGATTATAACGGCATAGGTGCAGGAGGTGAGATAAATGCTGTGATACTTTATCTCATTTCAACGAATATTTATATAAAACTAGCTGTTGCCCGCGGCTCTGCCCGCGTAAATATAGTATCCCTCGGGAACACTGTCCTTTTTCGGGATAAAAAGTAGCCTATGTTTTAATCCAGAGTCTAAACTACCATACCAAATTTCATCGAAATCCGTTCAGTAGTTTTTGCGTGAAAGAGTAACAAACATCCATCCAGCCATCATCCTCACAAACTTTCACATATATAATATTAGTAGAAAGCAGGATGATAAACAATTTATTGACTATCTCCACACTTCTCCATTGATATGAATTAAAATAATTAGGTATACGGGAAATGAAAAGTGAATGAAAGTTGTACAATCTAATAGTATTATGGTTTGTGGTCGCCAGTCTCAGTACAGCGGGTAAAAAACGCCCGCTACACGGAATATATTTTGATTCAACATAATAATTCAGTCTTCATAATATCAGGTTTCCCTTTGGCGACTGCTAGATGTCACTTTAATATTTGTACTTAGTTACATACAGAATGTTTTTTCAGTAAGTGTCCAAACTTTCAGGAGTGAATATACTCTACCTAACATTCCTACATGAAAAAAAAATCAGCTGTTTTCTTCAAAATGCTATATATGCCGTTGCCATTTTGTAGGACACTGACTGAAAAAACACCCCGTACAAGTAAAGTTAAAAACCTTCGAAGAGCTTTATTTGCTTCACAGAATCTCGAAATGGTAACAACAACTAATGTAAATGTGGTTCGGCTGGATAAAAATATATTTCCTTGTACATAAGCCAGCATTGTCAGTATATATCTCGTTATCCAAGTAGGTAAAGTTGTCACTCTTTATGGTATTTTACAGATAAACTTGCAAACGACTTTTAGAAAGACTGCAAAAAGTTTACTAGCAGAAAGTCTCGCGGATATTTTTCAGAAAATGTTTACTTTTAGTACAGAAAAATGCGTATTATAAACATTTTTAATCCAAGAATATTAAAAAAAAAACACGGAAGTAAATTACACCTTTATTCTTACCCTCATTATTTGAAATTAGGCCAAAGGTATTAGAGGAAAAACATCATTATCTTGTCGCAGTCTAGCAAGTTTGCGTAGTTAATGAGTTAAACTACCTTATATAAGGTACAGGCGCCGAAGATGGCCCGGCTCCTAGGATAGCCCACTTTAAAAAAAATACAGTTATGATTATTCGAGACATTTGAAATTTCGCGGGTTTATACTTCTAGTACCATAGACAATAGTGCAAGTGTGTTTCATTACCGGCGCATCGCCATTTTGAATACAGATGACAGTTTGCTTGGTCATGTCGAGACAATGCACGTTTTATAACCTTCATTATCTAAATCTTTTTGAAAATTAACAAATTTAAAACAAATCTCTTTGCTCTAAACAGTGGAAATTCATATTCAATCTATTTATCAGCGAATTACAGGTAAGTGTTATTATTTTATTTCCTTTTTTATATTTTTACGAGATTATACTCAACCCGGGTGTAATTTCTTATCATGGCCCATGATATAATTCCCAAACATAGCCCGGGCCTTTCTAGGATTATTGAAATGTGGTGTTAGTATATTTTTATGTTTGAATGTTTGTTTTTTTTTAAGTTTGACTTGTTATTGAGATTGAATAAGAATGTATTAAATTTGAAGTCAGCAATTTTTTTAAGGTACTAAATTTTTCTTTGTTTTATTCTATTTTTTATCGCAGATTAAAATGGAGCCTTCTACTAAAAAGCGGCGCGGGGAATGGACAGAAACACAGTTGAAATCTGCCCTTCAAGCAGTGAAAAGCTGCCAAATGTCACAGCGAAAAGCTGCTGAAACATATGGCATACCAAGGCGAACATTAAGAAATCACATAGAATCTGGTTCCATGGAGAAGATAACTGGTCGTGTCCCTATTCTTAATAAATCACGAGAAAAGGATTTATGCAAAAGGATAATTAGACTGTCTCAGATAGGAATGCCATTAACTCCGAAAATTGTGCGGAAGCAGGCTTACGAATTTTGTAAAGCGAATAATGTATCGAATGATTTTAGTGATAAAAAGAATATTGCTGAAAAAAAATGGCTCACAAATTTTGTGAAACGCAATCCAGAAATATCGCTTCGAAGGGCTCAATTGTTAAATCCCGCCAGAGCACAAAAACTCAACAAGCCAATAGTTACAAAACATTTTGAAGCCCTAAAAAACATTTACGATGAGTTAAATATTTCCACCCACCCGGAACGCCTTTATAACATGGACGAAAAGGGATGTCGTCTAACACTACACCACCAACAGAAGGTTTTTGCAGCAAAAGGGACCAAGAGAGTGCACTTTGTCAGTCAAGAGCATGCAGAAAATGTCACAGTCGCTATGTGCAACGGCCAACACTGTGCCACCTATGATTCTATTTAAGGGCAAAAGGTTGAGACCAGAATTTTGTGATAATTTACCATCTGGTAGTTTAGTCAAAATGGCTCTAAAAGGCAGTATGACGACCGAACTTTTTGTTGATTTCATACACCACTTAGGACAGAATAAATCTCCAGGAAAATGCCTACTAATTTTTGATGGGGCCTCCTCACATTTAGACGCAAGAATCGTTGATGCTGCTGATGCCCATGATATTGTACTCTATTGCTTGCCTTCAAATACGACTCATGAGCTTCAACCGCTAGACAAATCGGTTAATAAGTCGTTCGAACATTTTTGGGACGAGGAGGTTTTGTTGTATGCAATCAGCATCCAGAACGTAAGCTGACTAAAGCTCGATTTACAAAAATTTCTACAAAAGTTTGGTCTAAGTGCATGACCAAGGACAATATAATCAGTGGGTTTAGAGCTACCGGCCTTTTCCCGTACGATCCCAGCGAAATTCCTGAAGAAGCGTATGCACCTTCAGTACTTACACTAATGCCCGATCCACAGGTGGCAAATTCCTCAAAAATGCATCATTCAGTTTCTAATTCATCACCTTCAACAGATTCTATTCCCGGAAGTCCTGTTATGTACCCAAGGTGCGACAATCATTCGGATGAAAATTTTTCAAATCATGAAGAAGAGGACAGGAATTTATTACCATCAATTTTAATTCACGATGATGTATCCCCTAATCATGCAAATTACGTCGAATCTTATCCACAATCTCCATCTTTTGTCAAAAAATTAGTTGATTATAGCTCCTCTTTTGAAGATTTTAACATGGACAACTTGGAGAATCAAGATCCAATTCAGAAGCTACCTGTTTTGGAGAAATATAATAGAAGTACTGAGTTTTCTTCACCTGTTCCTACTACCTCTGGCTTCAATAAGCAACCTTTAATACCGCGTTTAGGTTCAAATACGCCTGATTCATCTGAAAATGAGGATTTTGATGAAGGCCTTCGAAAAATGAAAAATTCTACAAAGCGTTTTAATATTTATACTTCATCTTCTGAATCAGACGAAGAAAATTTAAATGCGGACCTCAGAAAACTTCCATCGCTCCCTGAGCCCAATAAAGTTCAACTTGATGATCCGGAAGATAATTTACCTTTATCAGAACTGAAAAAAAATGCTGAGAAATCACCGTTTCACAAACAAATACCCACTCCTAACTTCGCTACCATTAAATACAAACCGAGAAGAAAAGCGATGAATTATATAGGCCAGAAAATAACTAAAGATTTGTTTGATACTGCTAAAGAAAAGACGGCGAAGAACACTAAAAGAGCAACCAAAAAAACTGAACCAAGCAAACGACCAAGTGACGCTGATACAACAAAAAATTTGCAACTTACAAGAAACCAGAGACAGAAAGGAAAACAACCGAGTAACTCTAATAAAGGTAAAAAAGAACTAAACAAGAAAAAAGGTAATGAACTTAAAAAAGTACCCAGAAAAAGACGACTGAATGAAGATATTAATAAGAAGGTGACAAAAGCAAGTAAGAAGAAGGAATCTAAAACACTCGAAAAAGATGGTTGGTATTGTCATGGATGCAAGGTGGATAGACTTGATGATATGCGTCAATGCCAAAAATGCCAAAAATGGTATCATGAAGTCTGTGTGGGCTTAACCAAAGACGATGAAGAGCAATTCATATGTCCAGAGTGCAATGAAAGTTCTGATTAAGCTATTAAGTAAATTCACTTTTGAGATTCTTTTCAGTTTTTTTTTAGGAGTGTACACACTCAATTAAAGACAGTAGCGTCTAATTTGTTATAAATAATTAAGTATATTCTGATTGATCTCAAAGTTAATTTTCAGTATTCCTTAGATAGCCCACCTATGAATGGCATTAAAAAAAAAATTTTAGAAAAAAAAAATGATTTATTTTTATTTTTGATGAGTTACTTTCAAAGTTGATCACAAAGTTAAATTTTATTTTATTTAGCAGTTTGTTTTTATTTTATAGTTGATTTTCAATTTGATAGATTTAAGATAGCCCACATTTAAATTTTTGGTTGATTTTTTACCTTTTATGAAGAATGTTATGAGAAGGATGTGTTTTTATTCTGATGTTTTATGTTTAAAGTGTTTAAGTGTTCATAATGCATTAGCAGTTTGTTTTTATTTTATAGTTGATTTTCAATTTGATAGATTTAAGATAGCCCACATTTAAATTTTTGGTTGATTTTTTACCTTTTATGAAGAATGTTATGAGAAGGATGTGTTTTTATTCTGATGTTTTATGTTTAAAGTGTTTAAGTGTTCATAATGCATATATTTTCATTAATATTTTTCGGGCCATCTTCAGCGACCAGCTTCCCAAGATAGCCCAATACCAAGTTTCTAAAAAGTGTTTACATTTGTATTAAAATGCCAAAAGCTATACTACTTTCTTAGATATCTTGTTTCTCAAATAAATTTATTACAACTTCCATTATGTTTTTTCTTCACATTACTTATCTGCAAGATTTTACGAGGTTTTGAAATTAGGTGGGCCTTCATTGGCGCCTGTACCTTATTTATATAAGGTAGTTTAACTCATTACTTACTCTACTACTAGTATTCATTGAATAGACTGAAAATACTTCTTTATTTCTATTCTTTAAAACATTAGTATTTAGTACTAACAGCCCATCCTGTTTTTTAGTTCTCTTGCATCTTTGCCGTGCAGTAGAAGGAATTGGTTTTCATTTTTTAGTATACTTTCATAATAATAATATTAACTAGATTAAAATTAAGAGAAGCTAAGTATTTCTTATTAAATTTCATAAAACTTCGTTGCGAAAAGGAGATTTTTTATAACATTCATATTGAAAACTAAATAGTTAAATAGGTAAGTAAGTACTTAATAAAGTTCATACATTTTTATTTAACTAATGAGGACCTACTTAGGGCAAAAAAGGTCCATCACAACTCTTATCGATACACTTAACATACCTCCGAACTTCTGGCGAAGTTGGCAAACTTCTGGACTTGCGGCTCTTGCTGTTCTGGCGGGCAGGGCCCTGGCCCGAGTTGGTGTTACCCATGGCTGGCCAGATTATAACCTTTGACCTTCACTCACTGTGTCACGACATTGTATACGGTCATGTATTTGTCCACATTTACTGAGCGAAATCATGGTTACAATGTTTATTTTATTTTCGATCTACCCGCAAACTGCTTTACCAATTCGAGACATTGGAGATGGAGACAGTTTTAACACAATTTGTTTTTTTTTTTGCTTTATTGGCAAGGAGCAGTGTTTGAAATTTGAAAGTGGAAGTGCATTTTGTTTTGTTATACGATTATCTTAGCTTTTTAAACACGATTAAAACTAAATTATGTATATTAAAAATGAACATTGTTTTTTTTTTTATATATTTCTGAATAAATTTGAAACAAATATTTTCGGAATAGGTAATTTATTCTCCTACTTGTTGATGTACCACCGGTTCGGGAACTAATCCGGCGAGAAGAACCGGCGCGGCGTAAGAATCACGCGCGGGGCCACCTTTTAGCAAAGATGGAAAATTGTGCTTCTAAAAAAATAATCTTACTAAGTATGTTGTAACTTTATCTATATAATATAACAAGTCAGGATATATATAGTACATAGAAGTAGCCTTGCAGGTGGTCATCTTATTCCCAAGGTATGCAATCGTCAATCGTTGACCTTTTAATAAGCTTAATAAATAATATATAGGTTTTTGATACTTGATAATTATATTAATGCAATACACACTGAATTCATCAGTGATAATATTATTTATAATCAAATTCAAGAGGAATCTCTGGTGTTAGGGAAGTTAGTATGTTGTTCGAAAGCAAACTGTTTATTTTAGAAACTTAACCGTGGCGATGAAAGGTTAATCTCGGTTTATAATTAGTTTATGTTAAGATATAAGATCGCTTTGAGTAGGTGCCTAATTTATAAACTTTTCTCTTTCTTGTCGGTAACTCTTCCTACAAAATATAAAATCTAATATATATTATAATAATAATCTAATATATATTATATATAAAAATATTTAGGGTATGTTTATACGATACAATAGGTAACCTAGTCTGGAATATCACATTCTTATAAATTAAAATTGTCGATTAAAGATACATAAATCTAAAAGAAATAAGTAATTAGATTGACGCGATTAAAAATTATAAGCCAATGAAAAATTGCCCATCTTTTTCTCGCAAAACAATTTGTTAGGTACTCATATGTTGCTACCGCCATACATTCTATAATGAAATGTATGGCGGGTGCAACTCGTGACGTCACAGACCGATATATCACTCTCTTGTATATTGTAAATTTAAATTACTTGTATCTTCGTTATTTTTTAAGATACACGAAAATGGGTTCTAGATTGATTATTAACATGTTGTCTAACATCGAATAGACGACAACATGCCTCTTACCTTTTGTTTCCTTTTATTTATTATATTAGTTTTTTGAACGAATTTAACGTTACCTCAATTGTCTAGACTCTAGTACCTACGTAGACGTGTTAATTTGACAGATGACTGTGTCAAATACAGTAGCACTTGAAAGTGTCAAGTGTCAAACTGTAGTTGTTCAAGTACCAACTTCCGAGTCTAACACACATCATGTATCACTTTCTACTAATCCAAAGGATGATAGTTATTCCCTTTTTCTCTCCCTCTTACTCCCATACACACTACATATTTACAAAGCGTAAGAAATATACAAACTATCTCTTATAAAAATATATTTCGGTAAAAAATTAAACGCCAATAAACGTTTTCCTCGAAACAAATAAAATTAATAAATGATCAAAGTGCCGCTTATAATTGTAACGAATAACGATTAAGATAAATGGTGGCGTAAATAAAGGTGGCGTGACAGAATGTCGCAGGGGTCCCGCACCGCAGGATCACCGTCAGGTTTCATCAACATTTTTTTTAGAAAGAAATGTTTAGAACACCTGAATCATAAATTAAAAGAATTATTATTAGTACTAGCTTCATAATACTCATACGCTTGGTTCGTTTTTCCTTGTGTTACAAAAACTTGATGGTTGTTATATTATACAATAATTTGAAAACTTTTATGTTAGGATTGCCTAAAACAGTCATTATCCATGTTTTGTAATAACTTTAGTATTAAAAGCATAGACGTACACATTATTGACGAGGCATGTTGAGGCAAAAAGTGTCTCCAGTTAAATGGCTCCACTTTTGAAATTTTTGGAGTTTTGCCGGGGAGATCAATGGATGATATTGTGGAATTTGTAAAACTTCATAAATTTGTGTTGTTTCGGTTCTTAATGTGTAATATTGGTAGAATATTGACCATTAAATATTTGTTATCGTGCACAAGTGTGGGCAAGTGGTACAACTTCTAAAAACGTGTTATTTTGTGTTTCCCGCCAAAACTCCCTAGGAACTTTCAGTAAAGCTGCCACCACTTTACTTAATCGACTGACATGACTCATAGACTGTATTGATTATATATTTGGACTTTGTCTAGACTTTAGACTTGACGATATAGGAATACGGTGTTGAAAATTGAAAAGAAAGTTCTATTTCCCGTCTTTTTAACTTTACACTGGCAAATGGTTATAAGCCGATGCCATATATAAATAAATAAAAAAGATGGCGTAACTTTTTCTTGTATGAAGAATTGTTCTGTCAAATGTACGTCATAGCCTATGTTGAGTTTTGAAATATTTGATTAAAAAGGCTCTATCTAGTATCTACACACTATGGCTATCGTTATGATAGCTGTACTGTGTTGCAAGTTGCAACCTAAATGCCATCGCTCCTAGCTTCGGGCACTGGAATTTCAAAGGTCAAATCGGTTAAAACGTATCCTAGGTATCCGTTCTCAGAGTACTAAGCTAGATGCTAGACTCCAATAGATGTTTAACTTGTAATTGTACTGTAAAATCCGTGGTAGGTATTAAAGATAACTAATATATAATATTCGCCAATTTGACTTGACCAACTTGAAGCATGTTTGCTGGATGGAGATCCCTTCAGGATTTTCTAGCACACTACCTTAATATTGTTCTGTTCACGGCCAAGTTCGGCTTACCAACAGCAAGTTCGACCTAATTTACGTTAGTACAGTATCCCACGGGAACGCTGTACTTTTTCTGAATAAAATGTAGCCTATGTTTTAATCCAGAGCACATACTATATTATTATCTATAGCTACTACCATACCAAATTTTATCAATATCCGTTAAGTAGTTTTTGCGTGAAAGTTTAACAAACATCCATCCATCCTCACAAACTTTTACCACCTCACATTTATAATATTAGTAGGATATTAGTTGTAGGATACATACTCAAACAGGCAAAGTTACGAGTAAAAGCTGCTATAAAACTCAATGATTAGAGCCATATTGATCCACATACAATAAACAATTGCGATAATATCCATAGGGGGCTCGGCGGACAAAATGTTTAATTACGACTCGAGAGCAGAGGTCATTACCCCCGACCTTTTCGGTCGGTCGGCTACAGAATTCCATTTTCGAATTTGACATTTCTTCACATTCCATTTTCAAAATGAACGTTTTGGACAGATTTTAAAATTTCTTATTTCCTTGATGTTTGCTTTTCAAAACTGTCGTTAATAAAATTTTGAAGGTAAATTAGCTTTTTTATGGCACACTATGTATTTCAATTTTAAAATTTAATTAAAATGGAGTGTTCAAATGTTTTAAACAGCAATGCAATAGAAATTAGAAGAGAATTGTAACAAATTGACGGAAGTAGAGTAATTTGTACTAACAAGCTACTCCATTGGTTCCTGTGGGTTTCTCTGTTCCGTTATACAGTGTGTTATAAAACGAAGTTATGACTAGTTGGAATAATTTATTTTAATTCGGCAGGTACTGAGATTATTTATTTTATTTATCTCTTTAACACAATAACCTTGAAGCAGTAATATTTGATAGATAGAAATTGTTAAGTTCATCAATTGTTGCGGGAAGATTCGTTATATTTTACTTATTATAGCACTAGCCCGCGGCTCCTGCCGCATGGAATGTGTTCGTTGCAAAAATATTATTAGCCTATTACTTTTTCGGGATAATAAGTAGCCTATGTGTAAATCCAAAGCCGAAATCAATTCGCGTTCAAATCAGTTCAGCCCTTTGGGCGTGAGATCAAAGACACACAAGCATACACTCATAAACACAGTATCCCACGGGAACACTGTACTTTTTCGGGATGAAAAGTAACTTGGTGACATATTGTGTTAATCCAGAGCCTAAACTACATAATATTATACTATCGTACATACATTTTATCAAAATCCGTTGAGTAGTTTTTGCGGAAAAGACTTATACGAAAAAAAGAGACAAACATATTCTATCCATAAGTAACAGTTACCATCCCGGTGGCGATAGTAACTGTTACTTATTGTATAGTGACTCTTTCACGGTTCGGTTAAATACATTTTATATAATGTTAGTAACTTAAAACCTTAATGTACTCATTGCCCACAGACAAACTGCTACCCCCATTTTGTGAGAAACTGCTAACTATTCCTAAAAGTTTATTGTTCTAAATGATAATAAATAATCCATCCGTCCTCACAAACTTTCACATTTATAACAGTAGTAGGATAATGAAACAATAACTAACTGGCACACAATAATATTATTTAAATTAAACTGATGCAGTATAAGCTACAATATTGCTAGAAGCAGTTGCAGCCTCAAACATAAATGATTAAAATGCAAGCTTTTGTTTATTATTTCTAATACTAGATGTTGGCCGCGACTTCGTCCTTGCAAATGTTAATCCCGCGTAGATCGTACATTTCGACGCTACAGAAAGTAGCCTATGTCCTTCCCCGTGGTCTAGTCTATATCTGTGCCAAATTACAACAATATCGGTCCAGTAACTTCCGATCCTATGCAAACAAACATATAAATCTTTCCACTTTAGAATATTAGTATAGAAAACGTAACTCCGTTAAAACAGAAGTTGTTGCAATGGGTACTCAAGCAACTAAAATCTATTCTCTATTCATTTTAGAATAATATTATTATTGTTGAAACAGTTAGTTCATTACGATATTCTACGATATTCTGTTCTAAACAAGATATTGGACAATTTAGGTTTCAAATTGCAAATCAGCTATTGTCCGATAACTAGATCAATGATTAACTGTGAGTGCAGCGGTCGACGGGCGGTCTACGGACTAACTAGGGCTAACATTGTAACGACAATATCGACAATACTTTTGAATCCATATATTATAATATACTAGCTGTTGCCCGCGGCTCCTCCCGCGTAAACACAGTATCCCAATTCCCAAAGGAGCACTGTACTTTTTCGGGATGAAAAATAGCCTATGTTTTAATCCAGAGCCTAAACGACTACCATACCAAATGTCATCAAAATCCGTTCAGTAGTTTTTGCGTGAAAGACAAAGAGTAACAAACATCCATCCATCCTCACAAACTTTCACATTTATAATATTAGTAGTATTATGTCGAGACAATAACTGTCCCCACTTACTTTTAGACATACTTTTCGGATTGTTTGGGGCCATTTTGACATTTGAGGTATGGTGAAATCAGGATGGCGTAAGTTTTTCTTTTATAAAGATTGGTTCTGTCAATACATTTGACATAGCCCATCCTTAGTTTTAAAAACATTGTTTTTATCTTATAAATCTGATTCTGAACCTAATCTCCACTAACACAGGTCTTTCGGTATTTACGATAGACATGTTTTGTATACTTAGGACCTGTTTCACAATCTTCTAATAAGTGTCAGATAGCTTATTATCATGTTTCCTCTCTGTCGTTCGTTATAAAGTTGGCTTCGACAAAACTTCCGAATAAGCTATGTGACACATAGTTTAAGATTCTCAAACAGTAATATAACTTCCGTAGTTACGATACTTCAATTCAAAAATCATACTGTCTCAATGTCTATAGCGGTACCTAATCTGTACGAAAAATCATTACCTACCTATAATTACGTAACCATTCCTGAAGAAAGGATTTTGATTAAATACAACGTCGAGCTCCCGCGGTCAAAGGCCAAAAGGTAGTAACTATAAAATAGCTCTGAAATGACATTAGAGAGTGAACTTTAATGTTTGTCATTGTTCGCATCTTTAGTGCTTAGGTGAGTTTCATGTTTTATTCAAGCCCTTATATCTTTATTCTTCTTCATCCTTCATTTTTGTATGAGTTTTGTCCAAAGTCAGGAGTACAGTAGCGCTATTTTATAGCTAAATTCACCTTAACTATCACATATTTACGATCGTACCAAAACATATTGAATATCGACAGAATTTTAAATACTGAAATACATAAAATACTATTTATAATCGCGTCGAGGACGAAAATGCAGTCGACACTCAACGAAATTATTTTTTTAGATCGCATGAATGAGTATAATAACTCCATTGTAACCAAAACAGTTAATTTGGTCGACTCGTGACTCGTAATGACATTTGTCATAAAAGCGTGCATCTTGCTTCATCATTGTTTAAGGTTTAAATAATTTGACGGAAGTAAACAATGCACGCTCACGGCTTTCATTATTTTTGTTAATATAATTCAAAGAAGATTGACTATAATTATTTAATATAAGGATACTAGGTATTATATAGTGATGCTTATGCAAATACCATACATTTTTATTTTCGAACTTCGTCGTCGTAACTAGCGTTGGCAACTTGGCTAAATATTCTAAACATAAGTACACTTTTATATTCAGTCCCTTTATTCTAGTAAACGTATCTATAGTCATCAGTGGCAATCATTCTATATTAGTTTCGTTGGTTCCAAATGTCACTGGCCACTATAAAGTCTATTATTAAAAGCTATAAAAACAAAAATATGCTTTCTTGCTACCTTTTGGCTTAAAAAACCCCCGGTTTTAGACTCATCAGATTTTGTATGAATCACATTTATTTTATTTGAAAAGGTAAAACCAATACTGCAATGAAATTCGGAAACATGACCGAAACTGCGGTTTTCGGTTTGCGGGGAACAAAAAATACGTAAGAGGTAAAATGTTTGCAGTTTGCACGGATTGAATGTGGCTTCGAAATTCCATATTTAGTATTTATTTTACAAGCTGGCTTATTCGAACTTTATAAATTCTATCACTGGCACAATTACACACACGTGGCAAAATCAGGAAGTCGCAAATCGCAAGAACATTCATTTATCATTTGGAATTTTCTCTATGATAAAGAAATATAATCACCTAGATAAAAAAAGGCGATAAATCAAGTTATACACTTTGTTTTACTATCGTATTATCTTAAATCGTATTAAAAATGTTCTTCCATCTAACAAAATTAATCCTAGTCTAGAAAAAGGTTGGGTCAAAAAACCTCGATGATTGTGAGAGTTGAAACCTGCAACCGATAACCATATTGTTCTCGTCGAAACCAGATCGTAAGCTCTTCGCACGCCTATAACAGAAAATTGCTTTTCGTAGAACGGCAAGATTTGTACACTCGCTTACTGCTAATTTATATCCAGCCTGATACATCCTGTATAGCTTGTATTTTTTTTTTAAGTTAGTAGAAACTAGCAAGTCAATGACCTATAATACAAAAAAATCCGATTCCAATACTTGCACCACCATCTGACTGTTAACAATAAAACACAGTTTTTTTATATATTACGTTTTTCTAAGCAGTGATGAATTTGCCATATGTTAATAATGGTAAATAGAGGAAGAATTTTGCCAGAAAATTTTTAATTGTTCCGTTTTCATTGTTTGTGTAAAAATAATCCACATTTTTATAGCGAATAAAATTATAAAAATTCTCAGAACCAATAATATAAAATTAAAAACAACTGACGTAACTTCAAACAAAACTCAGTAAGCAACAAAATACGACTATAAAAGATATTTTATTTATCGTTACTACAATATGGCGCGATAATTTACCAGCCAGGAGCAATCAATTGCAGTCGAGTTGAATATTTGCGGCTTAGTAGCTTTTGAAAGTTGCGAATATTATCTTTATAACAGTTGTTATGAGTCTTTGAGTTAAAGTTGAGACAAGAGCTCTTTAAAAATTGAATATTATATGTGTCACATTATTATGTTCTACAGTATATTGGCTTTACGTGTAACTGCATTTAAATTGTACATCAACAGCTAAATTATTGTTGATTAGCTGTTTCCCGCGGCTACGCCCTCGGAAATATAGTAGGATATCCCACGGGAATACTGTGCTTTTTTCGGGATAAAAAGTAGCCTCTGTTTTATTCCAGAGCCTAAACTACTACCCTATTTGGTAACCAGTTAACTTTATCGAAATCCGTTCAGTAGTTTTTGCGTGAAAGAGTAAGAAACATCCATACATCCATCCTCACAAACTTTCACATTTATAATAGTAGTAGGAATTGCAGTTTGAATGTAGGATCGTCCTGTCTCTCGTGCGTGCTAGTGCTCTCTCAGTTGCTCCGCGTTCTCGTGCCGTCTCGCGTTATCCGCGTCGTAGTGACTCGCTCACTCCGCGGTAGTGCCGTCCCGCTCGGAACGTGTCGAGTGACTCGCTCACTCCACGCTCGTGCCGACCCGCTCTAGTGCAGATCCGTTTTACCCCAATAGCGATCGTCAATCTTCTCGTTATTCGTAAGAATAGCGAGCGGATTGCCGCCTTGCTGAGGGGTTGCTCTGCCTTTGGCCTCCCGTTGGAACTTGTTCCTACGTTGGGTCACGGGGAGCCAGCCTCCTCAAAGTTTTAAATCCGTGCAAGTAAGTACACTATCGTGACTACTTTGACACTAGATACGTGTTTCGTGTTTAGTTTTAACCGTGTTTGTGTGATTACTTTTATTTACATTACTATTTCTATTGTGCGTGTACATGTTGTTTGTGTCTCATTGACATTAAGAACATGTCTATCATGTTATACGGTGGACGCTAGTTAGTGCCCCGTTACCATGGCCGACCGCGGTTCGCGGCCACATAGCCGCGACCGCCCCAGCCACTCACGCGCTGGCTCTGGTACGTCGCGCAGCTCTACCTCATCCAGGTCGAGCTCGCGCACGTCCGAGCGCGCCTACCTATCAGCCACCGAGCCCAGCTTGAGCGGCACGGACACCGCTCGCCCCGGCCCGTCTTCGGCATTCTCGCGGGGCGGTACTATTACCCCCTCGCCCCAATGCCTTCCGACGGCGGCCCGCAGCGAGTCAGGGCTCCCGCACCGCCCAACCGAACAGGGTTCGGTCTCTCCGCCGCGCTCCGCGCGCCGCTCCAACGAGGCTTTGCGGCCCCAATTACCGCAAGACCCCGCGCAGGCCCGCCAGCCGCGCGGACCGATAGCCGTGCCTCTTTCGCCGGCATCGCCGCCAAGTGTGGACCGCTGCCCGGTGCCGCAAGTTTTGCCGCCGGCCCACCTGCCGAGTGTCATGCCCCCGCCTCCTACCCCGCCTGCCGCACCCCCTGTGCAGGCCACCAAGCGCACCCGACAGGCAGTAGCCTCGACTGTTTCGCCTCCGGCGAAGCGAACTGACCGCCAGGTGACTTACGCTGAGGTAAGTGCCACCCCCCCTACAGCTGCCACCCAGTCCTCGGCCTCTTCACCGACACCGATGGACATAGTAAGCACTCCCCTAGATGCTTCCACAGCACCGGCGTGCGCCTCCCCGCCGCCGCCGCCCACCCCGAGATACCCGCCCTTGGTCGTAGAGAAACTAGACGACTGGGTGAGGCATTTTCGTCGCCTCCGTGAGATCCTGGGCTACGCCCCGCATGCCAAGCCACATGGAAATGGGGTCCGATTCCGACCTCACAGCGAGGGGGAATATAGGGCCATACAGAGGTACCTTACAGAACTCGAGAAGACCGAGCACATCAGCTGGTTCTCGTATTCCCTGCCACAAGAACAAGCTATCAAGGTAGGTATCAGAGGCCTACCCAATTGCACCAGCCCAGACGACATCACGGCTGGACTCGCCGAGCTCGGGTACGTAGCGGAGTACGTATCGAAGGTGGCGGCGAGACCGGATAAACCGGGATGCATTTTCTTCGCCCTTATCACCAGGGCCCCGGATGTCGTACCCGGCATATATAAGGTAAATGAGATCCTAAATATGCCGGGCATCAGGATTGAAGCCTGGAGGGGCAGGAAGAGCCCCGCCCAATGCCACCGCTGCCAGCAATTCAGGCACTCGAGCCTGAATTGCCACCGCAGGCTGGCATGCGTGCGATGTGCCGAAGAGCACCGCGCGCAGGATTGCCCCCGCCCCCTCTCTGAGGAGCCCACTTGCGCTAACTGCAAGGGGGCTCACCCTGCAAATAGTCGACACTGCCCAGTGTATCGCCAAGAGGCTAAAAACAAATACGCAGGCACAGTAGCCCGCACTAGACCCCCCCGCACTAATCGTGACCCGCCCATCCCGGAGCAAGAGGTCCCGCCTCCCCCGCCCACTGCCACCTCACTTATGGCCGAGGCAAATGACCCAACTCCGCGGGTTGTTTCTGTCTCGGAAGCTGGCCCTTCCACACAGCCTCCTAAGAGGAAAAGGAAACCCCGGAAAAGGAGGAAAGCGGCCACATCATCTGCCGCCGCCACCGACTCCGAGTATGAGCCGCTTGCGCTCCCCTTGTCCCAGCCCGCTACCTCATTGGCGGCACCTCCACTGCCCCAGCGCGTCCCACGTCCCCCACGCACTTCTCGTGCATCTAGTGCTCCTCAGACGGCCACTACCACTACCGAAGTAGTCGAGGTGGCTACGGCGCCCTCGGACCCAGCGGCTGTCACTGCTCAGCCCTCTTCTGGCGCGCCGCGCTCTCAACGCCGCACCCGCAGAGAGGCTCCTACCACCACAGCCGAGCTCCTCCAGTCCCTGTTCTCCCTGGCTATGAGCATCTATGTTAAGATCCAAGCCGGGGAGGACATATTTGCCACCCTCTTACAGGCCCTCCCTGAAGGTGCCGCTCTAGTCGCGCAACTCGTTTCCAAATGGCTGCCCAACCCTCAAAATTAACCATTGTCCACTGGAATGCCCGGGGGGTCCGTGGTAAGGCAGCACTACTTCGCTACCTTTTATAAACGTACGAGGTAGATGTTGCCCTACTCAGCGAGACCCACTTGTCTCCCCAGGACCGCTTGTCCATCCCGGGATTCCACATCTATAGACAGGACTACCTGGGAGGTGGATACGCGAGTCGAGGCCTCGCCGTACTCGTTGGCAGGCGATTACTCCACCAACTTCTCCCCTCTCCCTCGGTGACCTCGCTCTACGCCCTTGGTGTTGAGCTTATGTTAGGCTCGCACCGGACACGCATTTATGCGTGTTACAAACACCCGGGTTCGCGTTTAGATATCTCCGACATCCACGGGCTCCTATCAGAGGATCCCACTGTGATTGCCGGAGATCTAAACTGCAAGCACCCGGGTTGGGGTTCACGCACACCAAACGCGGACGGAAATCGTCTGTTCGCGGACTCCGAGCGCGCAGGATACTCTGTGGTGGGCACTTATGCCCCCACGCACTACCCCGAGTGTCCCACCCATACCCCCGATGTTCTGGACATTGCCATCATCCACCGCCTCCCTGGAGTTTTCCAGCAAGAGGTGCTGGATGTGGCACTAGACTCGGACCATCTCCCAGTGTTGGCCTCAATAGGAGTTGCTCCCTCCAGCATTCCCCCGCTGCCCCCTCGCCCGGTCTATGACTGGGAGGTCTTTGCCCTGCAGCTGCACGGCTCTACGCCCAACTTTCCGGTGGTCTCTGTGGATGACGTGGAGCGCATGACACAGCAGATCACCGCTGCTATCACCTCTGCGATGGAGGCGGCCACTCAGCAGTCGCCCAGTCCCCACCCGAAAAGATCTCCGCTGCCACGCCACATAGCCGAGCTGATCGCCAAAAAGAAGAAGCTACGGCGGCGTTGGCAGCTAATTAGATGCCCCCGACTCAAGAATGAGCTGAACCGCCTCACCGCAGAGGTGAAGCAGGCACTGCAGGACCACAATGCGGCCTTGTGGACGCGGCGCATCACGAATGCAGGTGAGGACTGGACCTCCCTGCACCGTGCGTGCCGCAGTCTCACCGGCGCCACCGTCCCCACAAGACCTCTGATCCACCCAGACGGTAATCCTAGGTACCGAGCTGAGGACCGTGCCGAGATCCACGCCGACCACCTGGAGCGGCAGTTCTCGCCCCTCCCGTCTACTGCGACCGACCATATAGCCAGGGTATCCGAGGAGGTAAGAAAATTCTTATACTCCCCCCCTTCCTCCTTAGAACGTCCCAATTTCTCCTTCTCCCCTAGAGAAGTTCAAAAAGTACTCGCCCGCCTCAAGCCCCGCAAGGCCCCCGGCGCTGACGGGGTTACAAACGCTGCCTTGCGCCATCTACCTTTTCGGACAGTGGCCGCTCTCGCTCGCCTATTTAATGGCATTGTGAGGACAGGTCACTTCCCTAAGCCTTGGAAAATGGGGCTTGTAATTACCATCCCCAAGCCCCACAAAAACTTGAGACGGGCGGAGGGCTATCGCCCTATAACCCTTCTCTCCACCCTATCTAAATCCCTTGAAATCCTATTCCTCAAACACCTCTCTCCTTTTCTTCCTCCTCGGCGCGAACAGTTTGGGTTCCGCTCCCAACTAAGCACTACCCTTCAGCTGGTTCGCGTGGTGCACCTCCTCACGGATGCCGCAAACAGGAAAGCCTCTGGTGTGGCAGTCTTCCTGGACATGGAGAAGGCCTTTGACAGCGTGTGGCACGAAGGCCTCCTCCACAAACTCCTGCAAGCAAATGTCCCCAGCCACATGGTAAGACTCCTCTCCTCTTATCTTTCGGGCCGGACCTTCAGGGTCAAGGTCGACGGGGTCCTCTCGGAGAAACGCCCAACGCCCCATCACCGCAGGTGTCCCGCAGGGTGGAGTGTTGTCGCCCAGCCTCTACAACTTTTACGCCAGCGACGTGCCCACTGACGTTGGCACTACCGCGGCGTTGTATGCTGACGACACCGCCTACATCTGCACCTCCCAAAACCTCACTCACGCAGCCGTGAAACTCCAGAGGACCCTCGACCTCCTCCCGGCATGGCTGAGCAAATGGCGACTCGCCGTCAACGCCGGTAAGTCGCAGGCGCTCGCCGTCACCCGCAAGAGGGGATACCCGCCCGCCCTGAAGATAGGAGAGAAGGAGATACCATGGGGTAAGACAGCTAAATATTTAGGCGTCATTATAGATCGGCGGCTGACCATGTACCCCCAGTGCAACGCCGCGGTTGCTAGCGCCAGCGCCGCAGCAGCCAAACTGTCGCCGATCTATGCAGCTCCCCAGGTCCCACTCAATATGAGGTTGGCCCTGTTTCAAACATACATCCGCTCGCGCCTCACGTACGCGGCTCCTGCGTGGCACCACCTGCTCGCTGCGTCCTACCAAACAAAGATGCAGCGAACGCAGAACCGCGTGCTGCGCCGCATCGTCGGAGCACCGAGGTACGTGAGCAACGCCACTATAAATAGGGACCTCCGCATAATGAGCGTGGAAGACTTTGTTCGCAGGCTCTCCACAAATCTCTTTGAACGAGCTGATGCCTCGGACCTGGTCGAGCTTGCCGACCTGGCGCCTTGGCACGCCCGACCGCCTGACCGCAGACTGCTGCCCCGCGACGCCACCAGAGCTGGGGACCCTGCAGAGCCTCGCCTGCCGCCCCGCCCCCGAAGAGGAGGAGCCTCGGCGCGTTAGCGCGCTCTGCCACCCCGTCCACCGTTGGATTGTCTCCCCCCTGACCCTCCCCCCGCGCCAGTAATTAAAATACTGGCGCACTCTTCTTGTACCCGCCCGGTGTCCGACGTGTGGCAGCCCTAATGCCACTCTGTCGGCACCGTAGCGTGTTCTCCCCCCCGACATCAAAAGTCTGGGGTCCGGGACAAATATTTTTCCCCCTACCTTTTCCCCAGGTCGGTTTGTGTCCGCAGTCCGACAAATGCGGAGTGTGTGGAGCGGCACCATACGCGTTTCCTTGGTTCCCGGACCGGGACCCACATGCTCCGCCGGAGTCGACTGCTGGTCTTGGCCGCCCTCGGCCGTCGCTTTCCTTCCTCCTAGCTACCTCGGGTTTCCCCCGCGTTCTGTCGCGGGGGTCTTCCCCTAAAACTGACGTCTTGCGCCCAGTATTCGTACTGGCGTGTCATCATTAAAAATTAAATAAAAAAGGAATTTCACATGTAGAAGGGCATTGCCCCTGACCATGTTTATCCGCTCAAGGCCCCTTTCAAGGGCCCGGCGGCGGTTAGAAGACGCCTTCTTCTAACAGTTTGAATGTAGTTCAACAAACTACTGCAACTGAATTGCATGCTCCATATTAATACAGCATGCAGACTTTAAAACTTGTTTTCCAGTATATAGAGAGATTAGAGAGAAAATAATATTAATAGAGAAAACGAACTGTCCTCTATTCCTATTATTACTTTAATAAATAACATCCTATTACTAGCTAATGTTTACTTCTATTAGTAGAACGTTTTCTCAATATCTACTTATTCATTCTCGAAATGATTCGTGACTGTGGTCATGATAGAGAACTATTTAAATCAGTATTGTATGCAAATGCTTAAAAAGATAATTTATAGATTTCCTGATAGCTGTGGGTTATAACGGGTTTTTATTTTCATTTTTGTAATATTTAAGCCTTCAAATGGAAGGCTCATCTGGTAGTAAGCACCATGGATTTTTATGTACTTTCGTTTTAGGGGTCAAAAATCTTTGCAACATTCTACAGATTTTTTTAATAAAAAGAGAAGACTTTTTTGTACTGGTGCCTGATTACGGAAAACTTTCAAGTGGTCGTAAAAAATTTAATTAGGGTTTGTACTGAAAACAGCATCTGCATAAAATGATAAGAGGGCGGGCTGAAATTGCAAAAGAAACTAATTTGTCTCGAAAAGGTCTTCGAGCTGTAATATTTTTCCTTTGAAATAGATGATTGTTGAGGGGAATTCGCGGGATCCCATTAAAAGTATGAGGCAGAAAATTGCTATTTCTTGTTTTTATTTTCGTAAAACGAATATTCTATTATTTCGTTTCACTGGCCTCTAATATCCCAAAGATGTAGGCAAGGGTAAAATTTGATAATAATATTTCTAGGAAAAATTAAGGCTGTAACTATTATAGGATGTCTATAATGAAAAAAAAGGATTTTTAATATTTAATTGGGACACACATTACAATATGATGTCAAAGATAAATACCTACTTAATGTGAAATTCTTCCGCCAGAACAAAATACAATGACTTTTTCTTAGAATTTCTAACGCGCTAATTGAAATTGACATAAAGAAGCATTTACACAAATCCGTGCATCGGGCGACCGCATTCAATACCTACTGTGAATCTTCATTTGCCGTCCCTTCACCTGGGGGGTGAAAGGGGGGTTAGAGGGAAGTGACGTTAAGTTAGATTAATCGCGCACCCCGTATTGCAGTCTGAACATCATTCAAGATGAATATTTGACAAAATGTGGTGAATTAATGATAGATCATAGAGCTTTTTGGAATATTTGGTTTTATGAAGAATTTCCAAATAGATAGGCATAGCTTGTTATAAATTAAAAATAAACTAATATCGTTACCTTCAAAGTTTTTGTTTTAAAAACTTTGATTTGCCAATGTTTGTTACATTAAAATCCGAAAAATCTTTGTACGAATCAACTCTACACGCACAATATTCAAATGCATAGGCTAATAATTATTGGCTAGGATATTTTTTTGGAATAAAAAAACAAAAATCATGCATGTCCCAAATTCAAACGCGCTCAGCTAATGTCATTTGCACTAAACTTATATTATATTAGATAGCGTGGCATTTATCGATCTATGAACTATTGTTACGGCAGATGGGGCAAAATCCTTGGGGTGGCCCCCTCTGGCCTCCCTCACAAACATACACGCTTGTAACAAACGCGCTAAACGTTTTTAAAACGCATTCGGAGTCTGGAATTTTCATTTGGATTATAAATGTTTTACTACTCAAATACTAAATTATTTATTTACTTTTTAAATTATGGGGTTATTAATGTCAAACAAAATTGTTGCGTCTTATGTGCAAAAGTATTATAATGCAAAAGTAGGTTACATGTCATTTAAATTTTAAAAAGTCTATGTTCTAGAATGTAGTTCAAAAGTTCTTAGTCTTTATCTTTTTTAAAGTTGATGTTAGCTTTCTCCCTAATAAAGAGACAGTAATAATATCATAGTAATAAGAAATGAATGACGTAAAATGTGAATCAAATTCCAAGTTCCTTAACTCAAACAAAATTAAACAGGACATACGACAGCCAACGGTCGGCCACAGGCTGCCGCTGTCTCTGCTAGCCGAAATGACAAGGACGGCATGTGATTAGGTGTCACTCAATTTAACTGTGGTTTCAATATTCGGCCGTTAGTGCATGAAGCTCCAGCAACAGGCTCTTAAAATGACCAAAGCTCCAAAACTGTCACTTTGCTAATACCGTCCTGTCACCCTCCCCCATGCAATAAAACCCCATAAAGCATTATCTATAGTCTCATAACGGATTCCACCCTAGACCAAGACGCAATAAATTCCATTCAAACACTGAAAAATGACGCAAAATATAGCAGCGAACGCAGATAGAGAATTCACGATTTTTATTTTGAAATTGCTCATAAATAAAGGTAACATATACACTAAAGATACTTTAAATATTTAAGATTAATATGTGTATTGTGTAACTTGAGTAATTTAATTTATCTTAATATGTTACATGTATTAAATAAACGTTAAAGTAAATGTCATTTTTAACCCCCGACGAAAACAGAGGGGTGTTATAAGTTTGACGCGTCTGTCTGTGTGTCTGTCCGTGGCATCATAGCTCCCAAATGGATATACCGATTTTGATCAAGTTTTTTTTCTTTGAAAGCTGAGTGCTGACACGATCGAGTGTTCTTAGCTATAATTCATAATCATCAGCTCACTCACTGCCTGATAATTCGGTGGTTACTTAAATTTTCAATTTTGTTTCTCTACTTTACGAATAGGTACCTACAATACAAACGATAACATTGTTTGTCTCTATCTTATACATAAACAAGTTTAAGAGTGAATAGTATTTAAAAAGTAGGACCGCCCTAAATACAACGGACGCGGCCGGCCGCGTCGAGTTTCATCGCTCCGCTATCGCCGAGTGCGGTCTTACCTTAAGAGTGGAATGAATGAAACTCACGACACTATTATCGCAATACAAAATAAAGCTATAGCTTAGACACTTCTGAATCGTTGGTTAGCCGCTACAAAGCTAGTTAGTGTTGGGTTTGCAAATATCAGAAATCAGTAAGCTCTGCCCACGCTCCGAGAACTGGTTTAGCGCATAATAGGGTTCTGTACACTCCTTGTATACGCAAATTCCAATACTAGTTCTGTTAATTTTAGCCACGAGTTCTAGAGATTCTTCAGATCAGATAAAAGGAATCTTTAGTTTACGACTAAAGAAAAAAACCGCTGCACGTTTTTAAAATTAGAACGAAGTTATGAATAGCCTATCAAACATCGTCACGTAAGACATATACGATTAGTTTAGATGAATGACAACGGGAAATAATATTACCATGTCTGTTAAGTCGGTTTACGAACGATTTTTACACTGATAACGTCATCACAAGCCGAATGCTTAGGTCGTGCCTCTCTATCGCTTGTTCCGCGCTCTCGCTTGCACGCTCGCCTCAGGCGGAACGTGACAATCAGGCGGAACGTGACAATTTTTCGTGCGTGGAGCCGGTTTTTGAAGACGTTATCACGTCAAAAATATCATCAACGTTAAATACTAATTGCCGATCAGCCTACTACTAATATAAACGTGAAAGTTTGTGAGGTTGGATGGATGGAAGTTTGTTACTCTTTCACACAAAAACCACTGAATAGTTTTTGATTAAATTTGATATGCTAATGAGTTTAAGCTCTGGATTAACACATAGGCCAATTTTATCCCGAAAAAGTGCAGTGTTCCCATGGGATACTGTATTTTCGCTGACGGAGCCGCGGGCAAAAGCTAGTCTACGTAGAGTTACATTTAAATCTCATTTGTTTACTTTTTTTCCCTACTAAGAGTTCGCAACATCAAATTCTCTCAAAAGCGATACGGCAATTTTAAATTCAAACATAGCAACATGTGAAATTCTTAGATCTTAGCCCTGTCCTTTACCCTGCCTTGCTCCTGTACAAAGAGTCTGGAAGTCGTCTTTCACTCACTGTTTATTTGTAGTCTTCGCCGGCCTTTTGAAATACTTCCTACTTTCATTCCTTTATGACCCAAGTGGCAACGTACCTGAGATGAAACTCATGGCTTAATAAATGAAGCAACTTTAATTTAAAAGTTATACCACATAAAATAAGTATTTTAGTAAAATAATAACTTTTAGGGTCAACTCACATCAAGACGCGACGCGGTTCGCCATTTAAGATAGTGGTTCAAAATTGAATTTTATTCTCTACACAAAAATATTAAACATTGCAAGAGCGGCGCCGCGCTGCGCAGCGCGGTGCAGCTCGGAATTATAACTCTTGCAATGAAGCGTATATGTTGTGTGTAATAGATAAATAAAGAAGATAAATTTAGAAGTGCTATGAAAGCTGAACCTCAACTCTCGTATTAAAAGTTGACTTTAATTTTACTTTAATCGTATTATAAGTGAAGCGTCATGTTATCATAAACTGATTTTGTGAAGTTTGGACCAATCAAAACGCGTTTAACGTTCACGAGAATACCGTTTGGCAGTTTTAGCGTATCGGGACTTAATTGTAATTGTAATATTATTATTATTTTCATTTAGCAGATTTGATGTTTTGTCAGAACTCACTTGGCTTTTACCCTAAAATAAGAGTGAGGAGGAGGAGAGGACTCGACGTAGGTGTAGATTTTACACTGTATAATAATACGACACCCACGGAATTGTGGCACGCTTTTGACACGCTTCTTGTGGCCTGACCCTTAAGTATATACTATTAATATTTACTATAGGTATGTAACCTAAATTAAACCTAGCTTATGGCCGAATACTGAAACGCGAATCGAAATAAGGAGCCCTCCTATTCACCGGCTGTCTCTGTCTCTGCTAGCCGAAATGACAAGGACAGCATGTGACTTGAGCGACACCTAATTTAACTATCGTTCCAGTATTCGCCCGTTAGTATGATAGGGTGAAAGCGAGTGTGAGTGAGTGTCATTTACACCTAAATGAATTATAAATATAATTAAGGAAAACTTAAAATTTTATCGCATTGACATGAATTTAAATGAGCGGAACTGTTCATATATTCGCAAAATTCTTAAAAATATTCTTACATCAGTACTTATAGAATTAAAATTTTCTCTGAATTCAATAATGCATGTCCTGTTAAAGTCGAATATCAGAATTATTGTGACCGTTATGTGCCAAATTTTCAAATGGGGCCACTGACCTGAACTTTAAGGTTACCTTTTTTGGTAATATAGTTTTATATTCTATAAGTTAAGCACATTTGGTATTTGATTGTTCGGTTTAGATTGGATGAAGACGACGATATTTAATTTATTTTGGATTAACTTCCAAACATTCTAACTACGACTTTACCCATAGACGTATATATAATAGTCGGGGCCGGTCTAGGTAAACAGTGTCTACATCTAAATAGCCCCAAACATGGGGTTGTTTGGGGCCATTTAGGTTTGAAATTTGTCATCTTAACATTTGCTTTCCGCAGTATAATCAGACTTCTGAAATCAAGATGGCGTAATATTTTCTTGGATGAATATTTTTAGTATTGATATCTTTGCCTTTACCTAAATGTAGTCCTACTGAAACTGCTATTTTAAACAATTTAATAAGTTTAAGTCTTCTTAAAATGAAATAATCTGATAGTATAATTTATCATGTAGGAATCTAAATACAGCCAGGTGAATACCTACATTAAGCTTTATTGATATGTAAAATAATTTAAACTGATTAAACAATGTTATCACCATTTTAAATGGCAAACATTCACATACAACACCTTTCATATTCATTATTTACAGTATCTAAATATGATTTTTTTAAATATTAACTAACATATAAAACAGAACATCGGCGAACGGCGCGTTTATTGGTAAAGTAACTTCAAACTTCGAAGTTACTTCCTAAGGGGTCAGCGCTCACTTCTTAAGATGGCAATTCAAAATTGAACTTTATTCACTTCACAAAAAGGGACACAAGAGCGGCGTCGCGCTGCAGACCGCGGTGCTAGCAATTCGAAGTTCAACTTGTATCTTTTTGTAAAGTTCAATTTAAAAAATGGCGCGCTGCGTCGCATCTCGGTGTGAACTGACGCTAAGTTGTAAAATAATATTGTTATAGGTAGCAATAAAGATTTTAGTTTGCATCTTGCTGTTGTTACTAAGTTGTGTCTCGGAAACAACCAGATGATTTACTTAAGTTATCATTTTTATGTTCTGAATTTGAATTTTTATTCTTAATTTCCATTCTAGTTTTTACTTGTCAGTAGATTAAATATAGGTTTAAAATAATGTGATAGTCCAAATATTTAAGTAACTAATAACATTAGCATGATTTCACCTTTTACGGCCCGTTTCAATAACCTACCTATCTATAACTATTTGTTACAAACATCGCCATTCAATCATTTGACGGTTTTTGCGATACAAGTTTGACGTTTCTAACAAATAGTTATTGGTAGAATAGTTATTAAATAGTTATTGTTACGTATATACGTTACGTTATAATAAATAGTTATTGAAACGGGGCATTAGTCGATTGTATACCTAAATTAATTAAAAATTATTTGTTGATACGCTTGATCTCAATGTCTTATTAGTAAAATCTTTAAAAAAAAAAGTATTGTACGATGCACACTGCCAGTGGCCCATTACTGTACTGGCGGTACAGAATTCACATCCATGCAATTTCAAATAGAGAACTATCGATATTTATATCTAAATTCCACAACCAGCCAGTTCGCAATAAGAGCAAAACCATTTTGAAATAAGAACGTAGGCGTAAATGCAGTACCTTCGTTTTACTTATTGCCTCGCAAAGGCTATCAGACAGCGCCCACCGAGAATAATTATTTTCATTTATCCACATATTGATACACCCGGTTTAAAAATAGAAAATTAATTTCTAGGTTTTTAATTATGTTTGCTTAAAGTGAGTAGTATTCGATAATTGAATTGAACTAGAGATCAGTCGAAATTCGCACATGGTGATTTGAACCTTATAAGGGTTATTTTTTGCCTCTAAGATAAAAAACGAATTAAATGTTGTGACAGATTGACAAACGTCAACGTATAACAAAATTATTGTATCTATCATACGCACGGTAGTGTGTGTTAAAATCTGAGTGCTGTTGTTATTTTATTAATTTTATGTAGGTATATCTAAGAACACATGCACATTTTCCACACCTTCCTCCACATAAACTTTAATCAACCGGGCAATTTCGTACTTCTCACACAATTGTCGAAAACTGTACTGAAAGTTTGTGCTTCACGTATTACCTAATAAAATAATAACAGATAAGTAATAATAATAATATAATAATATCTATGGACGCTTCACACCACATCAATCTGGCCCAGTACTAAGTATCCGAAGAACTTGTGTTACAGGTACCAGAAAACGGGAAGTATATTTAATACAAAAATACTATACATATATTTAAGATTTTTAGTATATTATTCGCATATTTAATACACATCCATGACCCAGGAACACAGAAAAACTATTTTGTTCCTTCGGCGGGATTCGAACCCGCGAACCCCAGCTTGAGCACCAACGCGCTGAACCACTGAACCACAGAAGTCGTCAAATTACATTCTATGTCTGCAATCAGTAATACAATATATAATTAAAGAGATAAACAGATTTGCTTTTATGAAATTTATCGATTAATAACATTTAAAATTTACCAAGAACATTAGTAATATTAGTTTTTATCCTCATAGCTTCATAGTACTTTGGAAATATAAAGTTCGAACGTTATGCTTTTGAACTTTTAGTATAACTAGCTACTTAGATATTTCTGTTTATCATAACGATATGCATCTATCTAATTATTAAAATTATTTCCATAATATAGCACGGAGCACCGCGTTTTACAGAAGTTTGTGGAAGTTAGGTTTTAAGAATACGTAACTTCAGTCAACAAAGCACAACAAATTAATTTTGGTTGGTAACTAGTTATTTTGATGCTTTTTCTTCGGGAAGTGGAACAATTATCATAATGTTACTAAAGTTTCATTAACATAATAATACTTTATTAAGTTCGTGTTCATTTGAAAAGAAGGTTTGTAATCAATAAACAACAAAGTTCATTAACACTCCCGTCTTGTTTATGTTTTGTTTACAAACAACATTATGTAAACATTAAATTTACCGTAAAAATTACTTACAAATAACCCAATTAAACATCTAAAAATGTATGTGGCAGTAAAATCCGAAAAGGAACCAAGAATTTTCAAATTTCAAAAATCGAACTCTTTGTTTTTTTTTTCCAAGCATGAATCACGAATCAAAATAAACATTGAACCATCATTGCACTGCACTTCGCGGCTATTTACAGAAATCCCGATTCTTGACAGATCCGCGCGCTGTCAAACGCACATGCGTGCGCGCTCGGCCGCCGCGCGTTGACAACAGAGCTCCCCTTCCGCCGAGATGCAGTGAATGCATAGGGTGTAGAGCTTTTGAATATATTAAGCCGCAGATTTTCCTCACGACTTAGACTTGCGTAATCAACTGTACTTGTTAGAGCTTGAGTAATTGATTTAAGACTCTACCTAGCTAGTAGGTAGATTTCCGCATAATATTGTTCGTGCAAGTTATGCTTCTTATTTATTATGATGAACGTATTAATTTACTTTTGTTCAGATACAGATTCTTTTAGTTTTGTCTGGGTAATTTTCCATACATGACATATTTGAATTACTTTTATCTAAACTATTAGAAATAAAATTATTAATTCATACAAACTACTTTATCGATTCTAAATAATTGATTTATCTATAAGTTCGCTATTTAATATCATTTTTTAAGGCCCGAGCCCAGACAGACGTAAATTGATTTCAATTTATGCTCATCATCAAATTATCAATCAGAGAAGAGCCTTCAGAGCCTTCTGAAAATAACAAAAAGAACAGCTCCGCATCACACCCTGTATACGAGCGCCATCTGCGAAGGGATCCTTTGCATTAGTAGGATGGCATTATGCACTACAAGGGTTCGCGAGTTATCTCCTCACATCACGCGGCCTTTAGCCTTCCTGCTGAATTATTTACATCCCGCTGATACGGAGATATCTATGTGTTTTTTATGCATTGGCACGTATTAAATATTTTTTAAATTCATTTTATTCATCATCAAAACGGAGTTCTATATTTTAAAGATGTTTTTTTAAGTTAGACTTATAATTTCTCCGCATAAACATATTAAAATCATGTGCCCGAAGGCTTCTTGGTTAGTTTTTGGAAACTTTGCACGACGAACTTTAAAATTGATTTTCGGGTAGATAAATGATCATGAGATGTTAATATTATTTTAGCCTTTTAAACACTAGACTGAATACGTCAATGTATTTCTAGTTTAATAGCATAAAAATCATTTAAATTAAATTGAAAATTTAATCAATAAATACAAACTATTTATAAATTAATTGCCCATCACATTTTTGCGAATTTCATAAATATTAAAGCAATAGTATATACGTCTTTTTAAAAGCTAGAAAAATCAATAACAGAATATATATCAACAAACAAAATAAATGGTTCCGTTTCGAATTAAAATGTAACACGAGGGTGTGCCGTGTGCGTTACTCTCCCTGTCACAATGCGCTATTGATAATGAACGGTTATTATTTCTAGCAGTTATCATACAATGTTACTTTATTATGAAATATAATTGTTATTCAATGTATATAAACGTACCTAGATGCTTTTTTATCAATGTCCAAATGAAACTAAGTCCTCCTCCTATTTGTAAATGTAAAAGTTTGTGAAGATGGATGGGTGGATGTTTGTTACTCTTTCACGCAAAAACTACTAACGGATTTCGATAAAATTTGGTATGATAGTAGTTTAGGCTCTGAATTAGACTATAGGATACTTTTCATCCCGAAACAGTAAAGTGTTACCGTGGTATACTGTGTTTATAATGGAAATAGCTAGTCTAATATAAGAACAGAGAGAAGACGTCAAAAATATTAAAACTAAGTAGAAAGAACTTAAAAAATATTGTTGAAATTAGAAGCCAATCACAGATTGCTCATATATTATAATAGTAATTGGATAGATAAGTAGGTAATAATCAGTCAAATGTAACTTAAAATCATCACTTGAAAGTGAAACAAAATAAATAACTATGTCTTGATAGTTGAAAGAGAGAAAGAAAGAAAAGATAATTTATTTGGTAAAATAAAAACTAAACAACATAAATAAAAAATAAAAAGAAAAACACGCGGAAAAACATACAGACAAACATGACATACATACAAACACACAGGTGAAACTGAGAACCTTTTTTTACAAGTCGTTTAAAAACACAAGAAATTGTTAAACACAAAATAAGTTGATACTTTTATGTAACGAGCATAATGTAACGTGTGGTATAACGCGATACGTGACATTTACAAGGAATTCTCACTGAATGTAAACAAAGACAGTTAATTTCCCATTTACTGCAGTGCGGATAAGAATGCTGCAGTGTACCCACTACCCGACGTGTGAGCCTTGCAGCACAAACAGTTTACATAAATTCTAATCATCTTGTAACATCATAAAGCCATACCCTACGTGTCCTAATCCTACGTGTTATAATGGACCCTACGTGGAATCGTTTTGATTATAATATTAATAAGAAAGAATGGCATTTTAATTTGTTGTTATTACATAAAAAATAAGTATCATATTATTGTAATAAAATAAAAAAAAACACGGTAGCATAATTTTTCAATAAAAAAATCTACTTACGATTCGAGTATAATTGAAACTTACGTAAATTAACTTTAACTTAGTTCTGTTGCGTAAGTTTTGTTGTGAAAAAATTGTTTGTGCCAAAAATTCTTATATTTTTATTAGGTAGGTACTGGACATAAAATACTTGAGTGAAATATTTTATATAGCCTCATAAAATTAATGAAAACGGAGATATAAATCTTGAATGTTTCAAAAGAGGGGATTACGTTTTAATTCATTTCAGCATTGACACTAAACCACCGGCTGAAACGATTGTTTGTGCGACGTTGAAACTTTTTATGGCACTGACCATTTTTATTTGTGCTTCCCAAACTGCGGCTTGTTTAAACAAGCCAACTACTGAAAACACTAATATAAACAAGCCAACTACGAAAAACACTAATATAAACAAGCCAACTACGAAAAATAAGAAATACTAATATAGTATATTATAGTAAAAAATTATATTTTTAATAGACTTCCAAAAAAAGGAGGAGGGTATAATTATAATTATTGTAAAATGTTTATCAGAACCCCAATTCTCGTATTTAACTTGGACTTTCAATTTAGTTTCAATGAATTACACATGAATCGTTTTGATATCATAAACAAATTTTTGGAGATTGGACCAACGTTGGTTTGACGTTTATGAGGATACCATTTTGATGTTTTAAGATATCGCGACTGCATCGAAACTGTATTATTGTAAGTTTTAATAAGCAGAATCAACCTACTGATAAATTTAGCTTTTCAAAATTAATATATTAATATTAATGTACCTACTGAATAATTCTAATTTATTAGCGCTTAAATGCGCTAAATTATTAAAGATGCAGCAGCTGGTGTGCCTTAGCTGCAAATCACTTGATAATAGGGATTTTAGTAGAAATTTAAATTAAAGATGACATTACATAAATCTAAAATATTTAACAAATCAATAACACAATGAAACAAAGTAGCAATTCACTTTAAAGTTCTGAAAGACTATATTAGCTTATACCCTTCGTGAGTTCCAGTATCTGCAAAGCCCAACAACTTATACACGCCACTAGGTCTGAGGTTTAGAAAGTTTGACAACCGTTGTCTTAAGCAAGCACAATGCGGAAACGTTAAACGCGGTTAGGAACACACTAATCCGCTCTCGATTGTTAAACCAAATCAAACTATTCGTTGAACGTCCAAAAATATACCTACACTAAATTATTGAATCCAAGTATCAAGACTGATCGGACCACTTTGACATTCGTTTACACAGGAAATTCAGAGCACTGAAAAAAGAACTTTGTGCTAATACAATAGAGCAGAAAATTGAACACACGTCACGTCAAGTCATATGTCAAATCTGATAACTCGACACTCATGTGTTCGATGTTCAACTCTTTTGTTTTAGTCCAGAAATTATATTTTCAGTACTCTGAATTTTCCTCGGCTTTACGGATTACGGATTCCGGACAATATAGTCCCAGCCTTACGGCAAATAATATTTGTTTTGGTTAAATATTCCATAGATTGCAGTCTCAAATATTTACTCCATACAAACTTTGAAAAAATTACAAATCTAATAATTCTTCAATGGCCAGTTTCAATCAAAATGGATTCTAAATTCAATTTCCAAAATTCATTGATCCATCCAACATTTTCATCGAAACCGATGTTTTTTTAGCTTTTACTCTGTTTGTCAACGTACGGTTAAATCTGTGGGACAGATCTTTTAGTCGATTTACAATTAAAAAAGAAAAAACAAATGATTAAATTTCTTTTAATGTTACTAGATTTGACGTTCGATGATTGATTTTACTCTTCCCGCCCGCGGCTTCGCCCACGTAAATACAGTATCCCACGGGAACACTGTAGGTACGGTATAAAATAGCCTATATGTTAAACCAGAGCATAAGCTATAAAAGCTACTAGCATACCAAATTTCATTAAAATTCGTTTGGCGTTTAGTAGTTTTTGTGTGAAAGAGTAACAAACATCCATTAATCCATCCTCACAAACTATTACTACATTTTATAATAGCTTTTGCCCGCGGCTCCGCCCGCGTGAATACAGTATCCCAAGGGAGCACTGTACTTTTTTGGTATAAAAAGTAGCCTATGTGTTAGTCACGAGCTTATTATTCTATAAAATCTGTTCATTATATTTTGCGTGACAGAGTTACAAACATCCATCTATCCATCCTCAGAAACTATAATCAATACTAGTATTATAAAGAGAAAATGTTTGTATATTAGTTTGTTTGTTTGCATTGAATAGGCTCTGAAACTATTCAACCGATTTTGACGAAATTTGGCACATATATAGATTAGACCATGCGAATGGACATAGGCTACTTTTTATCTCGGCAAAATGAACGGTTCCTGCGAGATTTCCTTTGGCGCGCACGAAGTCGCGGCCAACATCTAGTAATATATAAACTACATTAGGATTATACTATTAAGAAGCAATATCCTCAATATATATACTTTACTCTCACTTAAACTGTCACTGTATGGCTCTCCCGGTGTCACACAACATGAAAAATCACAACACGATGCTTTTAACAAGAGTGCTACACATAACATTATGCATACCTATTACCTCTGGGTGTGAGTACTGAGTAGCATATTATTTTTACGTACTCTATTTGTATGAGTAAGTATAATATTCGTTTACCAAAGCCCTAGAAGGCCTTAAGTCAAGATGCACTGACGACCACCCTCGCGTCTATGCGTGCCTATATAGGTCCCATAGTGGTGACCCCGAGACGGACCGACTCTTGGAACACCTGCAAGCTGCTTCAGATTTTGTGCAGCGGCAGATCCCATCCGCAGAGATCATAATACTTGGCGACTTTAATGCCCACCACGCCGACTGGCTCAATTCCAGTAAAACTGATCATGCGGGGAGATCTGTCTGCAACTTTGCCCTTGCGAACGACTTGACACAACTGGTTACTACGCCTACGCGAATCCCAGATGTGGATGGTCAGAATCCTTCCTTGTTGGACCTTCTGCTGACTTCAAATCCTGACGGCTACCAAATATCCGTAATCGCACCACTTGGTTCATCGGATCATTGCCTTGTTAGGAGTTCTGTGCCACTTACGACGGTGTTACGACAGCGTGCTGTGAAATACCGTCGTGTGTGGCACTACAAGTCAGCAGACTGCGATGGGATGCGGTCGTTTTTTGCATCCTATCCTTGGGGGAACGTGTGCTTCTCGCCGGATGATCCCGACAACACTGCCAACTCTGTTGCCGATGTGGTGATGCAAGGGATGGAACTTTTCATTCCGTCCTTTGTAGTGCCAACTGACGGCAGATTTCGTCCCTGGTTTGGTTCATCCCCCAAAAAAGCTTCTCGCCGGAAGCAGGAGGCTTACCAATCCTGGGCCAATGCAGTGTCTGCTCGGGATTTAAATACCAGCACATATAAAAAGGAGTACAACCTTGCCTCTAGGTCCCTCAAGAAAGAGATCACTCGGGAAAAGAAACAGCACGTCAATAGAATTGGTAAGAGACTTGAGCGCCTCCCCTCGGGAACCCGTGCATTCTGGTCTGTGGCCAAAGCTATTGAAGGAAATTTCTGCAAGCCAACCCTACCATCCCTGCACGTAGGGAATGGATCGTTGGCCCAGGACGCAAAAAACAAAGCCGATCTTCTGGACAAGCTCTTTGCGTCAAACTCGACCCTGGATGACGGGGGGCAGAAACCACCGACCATACCGCGATGCACGAGCATCATGTCGGATATTCGGTTTCATCAGCGCTCAGTGCGAAAAGCCCTCCGTTCCCTTGATATCCAAAAGTCGAGTGGGCCTGACGGAATCCCTCCTATTGTGTTGAAAAAGTGTGCTCCAGAGTTGGCTCCGGTCTTGACGCGTCTTTTTCGGTTCTCCTACTCTTCTGGCATTGTCCCGGCTTCTTGGAAGACAGCCTTGGTTCACCCGATCCCCAAAAAAGGTGATCGCTCAAATCCTTCCAACTACAGACCAATCGCTATAACCTCTCTCTTCTCGAAGATAATGGAATCCATTATCAATAGCCAGCTTCTTCGATACTTGGACGGCCAGGGATTACTAAGCGACAAACAATACGGGTTCCGTAAGGGTCGCTCGGCTGGTGATCTCTTGGCGTACCTAACTCATCGTTGGGCTCAGGCAATTGAGTCGAAGGGAGAGGCATTGGCTGTTAGTTTGGACATTGCGAAGGCCTTTGATCGGGTTTGGCATAAAGCGCTGCTATCAAAGCTTCCATCATACGGGCTGCCCGAGAAATTATGTAAGTGGGTCACTAGTTTCTTAGCAGATAGAAGCATAAAGGTCGTAGTTGACGGCGAATGCTCGGAAACTCAGTCTGTTGTCCCTCAGGGCTGTGTGCTATCGCCTACCCTATTCATACTGCATATCAATGACATGTTACAGACCAACGGCATTCATTGCTATGCGGATGATAGTACAGGTGATGCTGTATATACCGGCTCCCCCAATATTTCTCGGCTAAATGTCATTGAGAGTCGAAACGAACTTGTGTCTAAAATAGAGAATTCATTGGAGAAAGTCTCCGTACTACCCTTAATTGGGGTAGACGTAACTTAGTCCAATTTAACCCCGCCAAGACACAAGTCTGCGCGTTCACCACTAAAAAGTCACCAATGGTCGTATATCCTCGTTTCGAGGGCACATCTTTAACCATCTCCCCTAGCATTGAGATACTTGGCGTCAACATATCGAGCGATGTCCAGTTCCGATATCATCTAGAGGGTAAGGCCAAGTTAGCCTCGAAGAAGCTTGGTGTTCTTAACAGAGCGAGACAGTACTTCAGTCCGGACCAACGCCTACAACTCTACAAGGCGCAGGTTCGGCCTCATATGGAATATTGTTCTCATCTCTGGGCAGCGTCGCCAAAATACCAACTGCTCCCTCTGGATCGTATCCAACCAAGGGCCGCTCGAATTGTTGACTGCCATAGTGTTTCAAACAGCTTGGACCCCTTGGAATTACGCCGAGATGTAGCTTCACTCTGCATCCTCTATCGGTTGTATCACGGGGAGTGCTCTGAGGAATTGTTCGGAATCATACCACCTGCAACTTTTCGCCATCGTCCCACGCGAAAAACATACCATCCTCATCACCTTGATGAGTGGCAGTCTTCCACCGTGCGCTTTTCGCGTAACTTTCTGCCGCGCACTGTAAAACTCTGGAACGAACTGTCACCAGCAGTATTTCCGGACCTATACGACCTGCAAACCTTCAAGAAGAGAGTGTATTCCCTCTTAAAAGGCCGGCAACGCACCTGCAGCTCTTCTGATGTTGCGAGTGTCCATGGGCGACGGTAGTTGCTTACCATCAGGTGACCCGATTGCTCGTTTGCCCCCTTATTCAATAAAAAAAAAATGCACTCGATAATTTCGACGGCGAAGTTCGATATCAAAACATAGGATTTGACGTATTAAGTCATCGCTAAGTGACATGTCGTTTTCGAACTTCGTCGTCAAAATTATGGAATGCATCTTGACTAAAGACCCTGTTTATCTAAGTACTACCTTTTCCCCGCGGCTCCGCTCGCGTAAATAAAGTATTCCACAGAAAACCCGTACTTTTTGAGAATAAAAAGCTAGCCTATGTTTTAATCCAGAGCCAAAACTACTACTGTAGCAAATTTCATCAAAATCTGTTTAGTATCTTTTGTGTGAAAGAGCAACAAACATCCATCCATTCATACATCAATCCTCACAAACATTCACATTTGTAATGAACGTTCACTGCTGGGTGTCAATGATATTATTTTTTCATAAGTAACTACCTACGTATTTCTGTTCCTATCTAACAATGATTTACCTAAGAAATGATACGCGGCGCTGCGTTTTTAAGATAGCTATTCAAAATTGAACTTTACTAAATACACAAGAAGATACACGTTTCATTGTAAGAGTGCGAATGTCAAATTGCGCCGCGCTTCGCAGCGCATGTGCAGTGTATGACCAATGTCATATGAAACTTATTAGAAGATTGTGAAACAGGCCCATAATCTCGTTTGGATTTTCAGGCTGTCCCGCTCTCGCGTACGAAATACGCTTAAGCGAATGAGTCGGCGCGTTGACCGAATCGAGATTGTATCGAAAATACTTAGGGCTTCTGATCCTGCGTCGAAATTCATTTATGACCATAGACTTATATATTATAGACGAGGCATGTTGAGGCAAAAAGTGTCTTCAGTTAAATGAAGACATTTGAAGTATGCTGAAAACCAAGATGGCGTAATTTTTTCTTGTATCAAGATTTGCTCCGTCAAATGTACGTCATAGCCTATGTTGAGTTTCACAATCTTTGTTTATGACCAGTCTTAAGGCGTTTTTTTTTCTTTCACAATAAAACAAAAATACATTTAACAACTGACCATCCTTAAAAATAACATTTTTCGTGACAAGTTCAAGGGAATTCAACATATAACATTTAATTATTATTTATGATGAAAACTTCAAACTAGTAAGGGAGCTACTAAGTAGATATTTGGTCTACAGTAGTTCAGGCCATAAAGTAACCAGGCGGTCTCGTGTAACGTCATTTTAATTGCTTGCAAATTAAATTGAACTAGGACACTATCGAATAAAAGATGGGTGTTACATTTAAAAGTTGAATATTGATAGCAAGTTCAAGTTTGTTCACGGCATATTGGTTTATTCGATAGAACGATTTACAAAATTTGCCATATTGTTTGCGTTTTTTTAACATAGAGTGATAAACAAGAGGTACCTACTCTAGGTGAGGAATAATGATTAACTACCTATACAGTTTTGAAACTACTAACTAGAGAACTTTTAAAATAAACCTACCCTATAGAATATAGATAATTGAAAGAAATCACTTGCTTTACTTATTTAACTAGTCCAAGTAGTAATTACTCACCTTGAATAAAACTCTGTTGAAAATACATTTAGTGTCAGTTCACACCGAGACGCGGCGCGGCGTTGCATTTATAAGATAGCGATTCAAAATTGAACTTTATTCACTACACAAGAAGAAAGATGATACCCGTTTAATTGGTTGAGTTCTAATTTCGAGCTGCACCGACAAACGTGTATCTTCTTGTGTAGTGAACTAACTTTCAAAGAACTTAAAAATGCAGAAATCCGTCGGTGTTAGCTGACCCTTAGCAAAATAGCATCCTGAATTTATTAGTGCAGGAGCTAGCGGCTGGAGCCTGGAGGATATTAGAAATACAATGGCGCTACCAGGAACTTGGACGATTTTCTCATTCGTGTTTTGTAACAGTTATGTAATTAATGTATATTAATTAATAGCTAAAGTAAGTAGTAAAATGACAGTAAAATAATATTAACCATTCCCTGTACTGTATCTGTATGTACTAATTTAAAAAATGTAATGAAGACACAACAGTCTCATACCACTTGTAAAAGCCTAAAAGGTACATTATAGCAATTTTAACTACAGTTTATTTGAAAATGCAATTACATACATAATCGTTTCATTGATGAATTTTTATTCATTTTTTTTATAGAGTCGCTTGTGTTTTACTATCAATATTATAATAAAGTATACTATTATGAATTTGAATCACAATTAACATAACAATAGATCAACTGGGTATAGTATAGTGTTTGTTGAAGGAACATAAACGTTGAGTGCGGTCGGCGGAAAGTAAACATTGACTGAAACGACACGGCTGTCGACTGTTTTCAAACATGCTACTAAATTTTTTTTGGTTTCTTTTTTTAATGTTGGCGATGTAAATACGAATTTAGACAATCGTTATAAATAAATATATTCAAATAATCTCAAAAGGTTATTGACATTCAAATTGAAAGTATTAGCTTAAAGTCTAGATTCTTGATTCAATAAAATTTTAAATTCAATATGTTCAGGCTTTCAATAATATTAGGTCCTATGAAATTGGCGTTTTACTGACCACTTTGATCTCAAATATATCTTCTTTGGTTAGGAATTCCAATTTCAAATTTAACCGCTATTTACTCATGCATTTGTGTTTCTAAAACCGTAATTCATTTGTTTTTTCCTCTTTTGGTTTTTTCTTTGCGTCACTCTGTTTATAAAATGGAAAACTTTAAATATAGTACTATTTTCGAGTACGTACGAGTTCCACCGTGGCACCAGTGCTGCAGAAACGGCTCGAAGGATTAATGATGTGTATTGCGGCGGTGTCGCAAAAGAAAATACAGAATGTTTTTAGTTCCAACGTTTTCGTTCTGGAAATTTCTACCTGCAGAACAAGCCCCGTGGACGGCCGGTGACCATAGTTGATAATGAAGAATTGAAGGCTATTGTGGAAGCGGATCTATCGCAAACCACGTCCGAGTTAGCTGCAGGCTGCGGTGTTAGTGATAAAAGTGTTTTAATCCACTTGAAGCAAATTGGGAAGGTGAAAAAGCTTGAAAGGTGGGTACCTCAGAAATTGAGTGCAGCAAACCGACAAACGCGCGTCGACTGCTGCGTTACATTACTGAACCGGCACAATAATGAAGGAATTTTTAATCGAATCATTACATGTGATGTAAAGTGGATACTGTACGATAATCGGAAATGCTCATCGCAATGGCTGAACCCTGGCGAACCAGCCAAAGCCTGCCCCAAGCGAAAATTGACTCAAAAAAAGTTACTTCTGAGCGTTTGGACTAGTGCCGGTGTCGTTCACTACAGCTTTATTAAATCTGGTCAAACGATTACGGCAGATGTCTATTGCCAGCAACTGCAAATCATGATGGAAAAGCTAGCTGCTAAACAACCGAGGTTGGTCATTCGCTCTAGGCCACTGCTGCTTCAGGACAACGCTAGACCACACACTGCACAACAGACGGCTACCAAATTAGAGGAGCTTCAATTGCAATGTCTAAGATATCCACCGTACTCCCCGCACCTTGCTCCAACAGATTACCATTTTTTTTCCAAATTTGGATAACTTCTTGCAAGGGAAAAAATTCAACTCCGATGGGGCAGTCCAAAGCGCTTCCAAAGATTTTATTGATTCCTTTCCAAATGGTTTTTTTAGTAAAGGAATCAATTAACTACCTATGAGATGGCAAAAGTTCATAGATAGCAATGGTATATACTTTGATTAAATAAATATATTATGTTTTAAAATAATCGACTTCATGTTCACTCCTTTACGAAAACGCCAATTTCATATGTAATGACCTAATATTATGATGTAGTGCCTGGGTAACCGAGCTTTGCTCGGAGCTGTAGTTGTTAAAAAAAAGAATCACCACATTCCGAATTTCCGAACAACGCAAAAATTAACCAAACTGCTAATCGGACTGATATTTTAGAGTCGAAATTATTGATATATTGATGCATGACGAAAGAAAAGACATAAATTACTTAAAAATGCGCAGTTTTCCAGGGATAAAACCAGGCTAGACCGATTTTCCTCCGCCAAAACTCCCTGCAAACTAAATTTCATGTAAATACTTGCAACCGTTGCCGATATTACGATTATATACAAGATTGTCTCTTGGGCTTACAGGCTCTCCGCCTAAAATGTCAAAACATGTCTCACCAAAAAACGAAACGTTTTACGTTCCAAATTCAAAATTAACAAGATGGTTGTTGCTAATCAGCTGTTACACGAGAATCAAATTCCGCCATTACGTCGTCGCGTCGTCCCCTTGATCATGTAACCCGAGAGTTATCTTATCGAGGAAGAAAGACGTAATAAACAATGAGGGATGATCTTCATGATTTACGTATCGATATTTACTCAACGGGGCTTTTTGGCATATTTATTTTTGTAAGATTAAAATTATTAGGGTCAAATGTGTGCCGAGACGAAAATAAATCAGGATAACAGGAATATTGATTTACTGAAGTGGTTAACTTCGTTTGTTTTTTGTTAACTTTAACGAGCACGATATGTTAAATTCTGCAACGAGATCCCAGATTTTGGACGTTAAAAGCGAGAGGCGAGTCGAGTTTTTGTCAGGATTCCTCGGTTTTTTCTCAGGTGAACAACCGAGGGCCACAATGGGACCACTTTCCATTCTGGGACGCGCCGTGTATGGGACAACTGGTACGCGAATACCATTTGTATTTCGCAGCAAATTATTCAAAAGCTGGTCCTTGACATTGACATTGAATTGTTTGAAAACTATCTCTATAAATGTGCCAAGTTTCATCATAATCGGTCCAGTAGCTTCGAAACCTATTCAATGCATACAAACTAACGAACCTTTCCTCTTTATAATATTAATATAGATAGTATACTTTATCCATTCAAAGTTGACTAGGAAGTAGAATCAGGGAAAAATAATATCAAGCATAGTTTGCGTCTGAACTATGAAAGTATATGGAGTGCAGCGGCACAGAGAGTATCTAATGATATGCCTGTGCTAATGGCACGCGAGACGGTAAAGGCTTCTTTCATCTTTTTGAGAAGCATTAGCAAGTGTTCACGTTAAAGGGTACAGAAGATGCGATGCCCTGGTTATACGAGTAAGTAGATATAATGTATTAGTCTCTACTGATAGACTTTATAGATAGATAATTTTTTTTTGATTTTCTCCTACAATTAGGTAATCTTATACAATAACCGAGCTAATTTTGTATATATTAGGTCCTTACATATGAAATTGGCGTTTTGTTGTACTGGCCACTTTGATCTCAAATATATCTTCTTTGGTTAGGAATTCCAATTTCAAATTTATACCGCTATTATTTACTCATGCATTTGTGTTTCGAAATCCGTAGTTCATTTGTTTGTTCCTTTTGGTTTTTTCTTTGCGTCACTCTGTTTACAAAATGGAAAAGTTGAAATATCGTGTTATTTTCGAGTACGAGTTCCACCGTGGGACCAGTGCTGCAGAAACGGCTCGAAGGATTAATGATGTGGATGGCGGCGGTGTCGCAAAAGAAAACACAGCGCGTTTTTGATTCCAACGTTTTCGTTCTGGAAATTTCGACCTGCAGAACAAGCCCCGTGGACGGGCGGAGTATATAATGTATATAATGAAGAATTAAAGGCTATTGTGGAAGCGGATCAATCGCAAACACGGACGGAGTTAGCTGCAGGCTGCGGTGTTAGTGATAAAACTGTTTAAATCCGCTTTAAGCAAATTGGGAAGGTGAAAAAGTTTGAAAGGTACCTCATGAATTGAGTGGATTAAACCGACAAACGCGCGTCGACTGCTGCGTTACATTACTCAACCGGCACAATAATGAAGGGATTTTAAATCGAATCATTACCTGTGATGGAAAGTGGATCCTGTACGATAATCGAAAATGCTCATCGCAATGGCTGAACCCTGGCGAACCAGCCAAAGGCTGCCCCAAGCGAAAATTGACTCAAAAAAAGTTACTTGTGAGCGTTTGGTGGACTAGTGCCGGTGTTGTTTACTACAGCTTTCTAAAATCTGGCCAGACGATTACAGCAGATGTCTATTGCTAGCAACTGCAAATCATGATGGAAAAGCTAGCTGCTAAACAACCGAGGTTGGTCATTCGCTCTAGCCCACTGCTGCTTCAGGACAATGCTAGACCACACACTGCACAACAGACGGCTACCAAATTAGAGGAGCTTCAATTGGAAAGACATCTACCGTACTGCCCAGACCTTGCTCCAACAGATTGCAATTTTTTTCGAAATTTGGATAACTTCTAGCGAGTACTATATACCTGATAAAAACACAAATAGTATGTACTATAGTACTTTATTGGGGGGGTCCCCTTTTACTCACAATTTATTTATTGATAAGACGACTAATAAAGCACCCAGCACCCACGTTTACAGTGGCGTATTTAAAAGACGGTGGCGTATTTAAGACAATAGTGTATATATTATGTCTACTAACTGTATTTATAACGTTAAGAGCTTAGAAAGGGCTCAGTCAAACGTGCGGCAGACAATGGATTGTTAGTACAGGGTTTGGGACATCCTCACATTGTCTCCGCATAGTACCATTGACCGCCGGGCGCCCGGGGGGTTAAAGTACGAGACACCTATACGTAATGAGACAGACATCATTTTAATGATTGTAACTAAATTAGGGGTCTGTTCAGAAGTATCAGATTGCTTATTCAGAAGCCTTGTCACTTTCTTACTTTACATCGAGCGACAGAGACAAAACATATGAATAAACTATCTGACACTAATCATTAGATTGTGAAACATACTCATATGGCCGGTTTCAATAACCTATCTACCAATAACTATTTGTTAAAATTCGTCGTCATTCAATCATTTACTGTTTTTTGCGATACAAATTTGACGTTTCTAACAAATAGTTATTGGTAGATAGGTTTTTGAAACTGTCCGTTAGTCTAATTGTAACAAACCTCCTATCACGTTTTCTTAAACTCGAGTGCATAATATTTGGTAAGCATTATTCAAAATCGTACGGTGGGTAAGCCGTGCTCCTGCACATTTGTGCCAACAAATGCCACAGCCTTACATAAAATAATAACGCTTGCATTATTTCATGACGTGTTTTTGAGGTATTAAAGACATCGCTAATTTTACTATGGAACAATTACCCATAGTGACGAAAGATAAAATTAGGTTAGACGTAAGCGTAATTGCATATGGATTATAATAATTTATAACGGACTAGCTTTGACCCGCGGCTCCGCCCGCGTAAATACTGTACTTTTTCAGGACAAAATGTAGCCTATGTGTTAATCCAGAGCTTAAGTAAACTGCTATCATAACAAATTTCATCGAGATCCGTTCAGTAGTTTTTGCGTGAAAGATTATAATATTAGTAGGATGTCTGCTGGATAGGTGGCATATCTGCAGGAGGTGGAGGACTGTGATATTTTAACTCATTCCAACGAAAATTCCCATAAAATCTGATTAAGAATTTATTATCTCCACTTCTCTATGGATCTGGATTAAAACAATCTCGTAAAATGAAATATTGTGTTAAGTGTGAATAAAAATTGTACAATCAAATAGTGTATTGGTTTGTGGTCGCCACTTTTTTAAAAGCGGGCCTAAATCGCCCAATGTCTGATGTTGCGGGCGCTCTTGCTGCTAGTTTTCCGAACTTATTCCATATTACAATATCGAAGTGTAACATGTCACGTGAGTGCTATAAATTCGAACTTTAACGATCCACGTACTCTTAACACCATAGCCTAGACGGCAGACGGATTTTATATTTGTGATGTGCAACACCAGCAATAGTGCCGTCTGGTCACGACACTACTATAATTTCGGCTATTCTCGTCTCAACGCCCTCTGTTGGCGAGTTGCCGAGTCATTACGATCTATGTTTGTAAACAAAGAGGTCCGAAGTGCACCAGTTTGTCATATTGCGTTAGTGTTTAGCCGGCTTATGGAATGGCTTAAAATATGCCTTATGCTGATCTCTGTCAAATGGAGTTATTAAATACTATCCTATTAACAATGTTGTAACAGGAAACGAGCTGCCTTAACGCCTGATGATAAGCGACTACCGCCGCCCGCAAGACAAAGCACCAGCAAGCTTAGCATAATCACCGTAGAAATGGTTTCTTTCTACTGAAGAATAGACAAAATGACAGATTGACAAAGGAAAGCTGTTTTTTGTCAATTTCACCTGTCAGTATATGAATAGAAATGTGTTTTGTCTCAAGAATGCGACAAAACACATTTCTATTGTGATCATGCAAGTGGCAGGAGTGCAGTTTTAAGTGCGTTTCTGGTAGGTATTTAAAGTAAACGTCTAATGCCAGGATTCTGAATATTTTACATGAACTCTAGATAAACTAATATTTTACATAAACTCTAGATAAACTAAGTTTATCTGTCGCAGAGTTTTCGATTCCCAAAAGTGTCATCTGCTGGTCACTGGAGGATTTTTTTTTTAAATTCGAACATAAAGTAATTTTTGTTTTATATGCCCGGATTTATAACTTCTCCAAAAATTAGTTACGGATGTTTCGGGCATATGGTTTACTGATTATGTAAAGACGTTTAGGCAAAAAAATTATAAAATTATAATAAGAAAAAGAAATAAAAATATTTCGTCTGACCGAGATTCGAACCCGAGACCAATTGGTCAAAAATACAAGTGCCAGCGCAGTTAGAGCTACGCATATCTTACATTAGAACTCTAAATTACCATATCTTATTTGTATTACACGACGAAAGAAAAACATGAAAAAACAACATGGCGCGTAACCGAAAATCGTGACGATTTTTCTATAAAATTTTTCCCATACGAGTCTTACGTCGATTAAGTAGTGTTTCACTACAATATATAGGATATTGTAGTTAAACACTACTATATCGACGTAAGACTCGTATGGGAGAAATTTTATAGATATTTTGCTCATTTTGAGCGCACCTTCAGAAATAAATATGGCGCGTAACAGAAAAACGTAACAATTTAAATTTCTCCCATAACTTCTCCCAAATAATTGTCATAGTCGAAAAAAATATTTTTAAGGGCGAGTTTGCGTTTAGCAGGGAATGGAAAGATTTTTTACTTTGAGTAAGACAGTTACATTTTTGCCTAAACGTCTTTACATAAACAGTGAATCACGTGCTCAAAGTATTCGTAATTAATTTTTGGAGAGTTATAATATAAATCATAGACAAAAGCTAAAACCTCTATTAGATTTTACAAATTACTTCCACATCATTCAGAATAAAATTTAAAATGAATTTTCTCAGAACGCCGTTTTATTTTTAACCTCCTCAAAATTCATCCTGTGTGCTCGTGGTAAGAGGTCTTCCCTCAAGCCCTTCAGTTAAGAAGCAGGATAAAATACTCAAGCTCACAGCTCCTTACTTATTATATTATTGTTTTAACGCAGAGTTGCATTTTCAGTACTCTGAAAATTCACCGGCGTTCCGGATTCCGGAGCATATTATAGTCCCAGCCTAACGTTAGAAATCTACTTGTAAATCAATAGGTAATAATGTAAATTGTAAAGTAATTACATACCTATATATTCCTCTATTTCTTACCAGCGAAACCAATTCTTACCAATGATACGAAACACAAAGTCATTATGTAAGTACGTAGGTATACATATTAATACTAGCTTTTGCCCGCGGCTCCACCCACGTAAATACAGTATCCCACAGGAACACTGTACATTTTCGTGATAAATAGTAGCCTGTATTAATCCAGAGCTCAAAACTATTAGGTACCATACCAAATTACATCAAAATCCGTTGAGTAGTTTTTGGGTGAAAGAGTAACAAACATCCATCCATCCATACAGCAATCCATCCATCCATCCTCAAAACTTTCACATTTATAATAGTAGTAGGATTATTAAATATTGTCAAAATGTAATCTTAAAAATCGAATACTGAACCGTTAGACGGATTGACAGTTAAGGAGTTTATAGCTATAAAAATCCTTAAATAAAAAAAAAACTTTTAATGCTGGAAAAATTTAAAAGTGTATGGTATCGTGTTACATTTAAAAGTGTATAATATATATTTAACAGATATTAATTTATTTTCTAGCCAATGACGAAAGCAAACCATTCGTAACAAGGTGTTGCATCTTGTTACGAATAATATAATAATTCAGTGCAATAAAATCTTAAATTAGAATCAACCGCACTAGTCATCAATATCTTGTCCCCGCAATTTATTAACTTCAATTTGAAGCTGTGTGTCTGTTAAATGGATCAATATCTCATTAGAAAACAAACTACAAACGCTGCAAACACAACAAAACTGTTCGGGGTGGAACAAACTCGGCGAGATATTTATAAATGCGTCTTGTATTAAATTTAGATTCTAAGTTATAATAATAGGGCTGCCACTTTTTGCAATAATACCTATGATTTAAAAGCTATTATAGTGCTTTTTCTTTCTTGATCAAAAATAGGTATATTATGCTTAGGTATTAAATGCATTTTTAATAATGTACAGTTTATAGACCTTGGTTTTTTTTTCATTTTTTTTTATTTATTTATTTCTCTGAGGTATAGCTTTTATATATTCAAATATTTTTATCGTAAGCAACACTAACCACATGGCCTCATAGTCAGTGCAATCAATGAGTTAAGTCACTCGATTCAGTAAAGTGGTAGAAGCTTTACTATAAGTTCCTAGGGAGTTTAGGAGGGAACACAAAATAGCACGTTTTCTGAAGTTGCCCACACTTCTGCACATTAACGAATATTTAATGGTTAATATTCTACCCATATTACACATTAAGAACCGAAAAACAAAATTTTTGGAGGAAATACAAAAACCAGAACGTCACCCATTGAATTCCCGGAAAAACTCCACATCACACTTATTTCAAAGTCAAACTCAAACCAATTTTTTTTTAATTTCCATAAAGGTTATAAAATAACATTTATAGCCCATCCTTAGACTTAAAAATCATTAGTGTACCTAATCAATAAAAGCAGCAACTAAATTTTATATTATGCTTTACGCACTTTGCGCTGCAAGTTAGTAAGTAGGTAATATTCGTGTTAATTAAGTTAATAGTGAATCATTGGTACAAATGTCAAGATGGCTTATTTTCATTGGATAATGTGAACACGGCTTATGCTTCATTGGTCAACTTAGTTATATGCACTGATAATTCACTACAAAGTAACACGAATAGACTAGGGTAACTATTATCTAATGTTTTTTAAGGTTAAATGTGACCAAAGGGTAAAACGGGACCCTCTATTACTAAGACTCCGCTGTCCGCCCGTCTGTCTGTCCGTCTGTCACCAATATGTATCTCGTGAACCGTGATAGTTAGACAATTTTCACAGATGAGGTATTTCTGTTGCCGCTATAAGTTCTAATAACAAGTATTAAAAATCAGAATAAAATAAAATAATTATTTAATTCAACGAGCGTGATTTTTGCTGTTTTTCTAGATAATGGTACGGAACCCTTAGCCCGAGTCCGACTCGCGCTTGGCCGTTTTTATTCTCTGCTAACAAGTGTGAACCCTGTTATAAGTAATTAGGTGTATCGGTGTTACGTCTCGTTGAGAAATTTCAGTGAGGAGCATCGCGTTACAGACCTGGTGGATATTATTCTCGCCTCTTATACGTTAGTTTTTTTTTTATATTTTTTTATAATAATGTTAATGCTATTGCATTTGTCACTTCGCATATGAGTTAGCAAATTGAAAACTATTCTAGGACAGATATTAACTGAAGAGGTTTCCTTTATTCAAATGAAAAACAATAATATGTAGGTGCTAGGTAGGTGTAAGTAAAAAATGTTTTTGAGCAGAACGAATTTTTGAAACTGGTTTAATTAACCTTAAAAAATGTGCTTCGATTGCACCAAACTTTTTAAACCGCGCTTAACGCTAAACCCGGATTATTTCTCTCTCTCTCATCTAATGTTGAACGGGATAGAAAGATCTTAAACCGTAGCTCAGCCGTGAATGTCGGTTTAACGCGTTGGTGACTGTAAATTGTGTGCATTTACTTTAATTACTGTGTTTAATATTCTTTTTTATATTTAAAATCAAAATTTCAAAAGTCCGTACCTAAGTGCGTAAATATTTTACACCTAGTCGTTAATAGATGGCGCAGTTCACTTAATACTATCTTGTTGTATTACATTACAACTAGATGGCGCTTTTACGGACTTTACTTTTAAGTACAAGTAATAATTATGAAAGTAATGAAATACATAAATGACTAAAAAAAACGATAAAAAATATAATATATTTTAGAGTACCTGTTTGCTGTTAATGTCGTCATTTCAACGTTGTTTCCGCACGCCGTCAAAATTTCATCACAACTGCTGCCACCTGTTATCCGCTGGACGGAACTCAATGATATGTCTTCGCTTGAATTTTTTCCGATGTTTGGTGCATTTCCACTAGATGGCGCTGTTCTCTGCTTGGACGCTTGTTTGTGTCGACTAAGTGCGAAAAACAAAGCTAATACCGCTTTAAGCTTCGCATCCCGTATGTCTACAGCTGTCACTTGTTCCAACCCTTGCACTTTTTGCGCGTGTAGGAAGTCCAAACAGCATTGGACGTTTTCCAACTGCAACAAGAAAAAATAGTTTTTTAATCCCATAGACTTATGCCAAAGGATCAATATATTGCGAACCTAAAAAAAATAATTTAATTTTAAATAAGATTTAAAAAATATTATCAACACTAATGTGTATTTAATAATTTGCAGTTAATTTGTTTCCTCTTAGTTTTAAATAAATCACCGGGTGACGTATTTATTATTTTAGAATTTCGATTAGGCACTATCGGGGAATCTAATTCATAAGCAGTAGAGTGTTCTCATAAATTATTTGCAATATAATGACGGCAGCCAGTCGCAGTTCAATAATTATTGTCAATGACATGCCAGTTTGATATAATACGAACAAATTATGACAAAGGTCAACTTGTTTATAAATTAGATTCCCTGATTGTACTTAGACTCAGGCCCGTATTAATAAAGCGTTCTTATCTCTAAGACAATTCTCAAGAAAGTACTTAAGACGTTGTTTTAATTAATAGACCGTACTTAAGTACAGCTCTAGGTACGGCGTATCAAGTGAGTGCGAACGTATTAATAAACGAGACTCGTTACTCAAGTACGCTGTCATTGCTGTCAAACTGTTACTTGAGACACGGTTTCGTTGGTACAGTCAAACCTTGACTTGAGAACGGCTTGCTTGGGAATTGGGATACAGTACATTATTATTTGTGGTGTTTTTAGGTGTGTTACAATTATGTAAATTAAAATCTAAATATTTATGATTAAACAAACTCAGAATTTACACTACATACTCAACACAAAATAAAGTTAAAAAGATGCTATATTGATACATAATTGATACTTATTCTTTTTCTTTTTTTTGTAATCGCGGTTGCAAAGGTTTTGCACCATTCTGCCAGTGTTGAGTATTTGTAGAAATATTTTCGATTTTATTTAAATATATTTATTTATTTATTTATATTAAACGAATTACCTATTTGATTTATATTAATTGACTTGATTTGACACTTGAAAGCAGAACTTTTTTCGCTGCCCAAAAAACAATCCTCATTATATGATCCCTCCCTCCTACAATTCCTCGCCCTATCAACCTTAAATCTGTTCTGTGTTTTGTAAATACTCCTTTTACTGAAACTTTATGTACATACTTTGGTACTGGCCCTAAATTTGTCTGTTCTAGGTTTTAGATTATTCAACAGACTTCCTCCTGTACACCGTGCCCTTGTTTATTCATAAAACCCACTCATAATGCAGAGTTTTCGTCAACACAACACATTGGCGAATCACTAGAAGAAGAACTTTTTTCGAATGGCAATGATCCGGATTCCGTTTTACGTAGTTGTTAAAAAAATATGGATATTTTGCTAGACAATAATAAATATTAATATATACGTAAAAATTAATGAAAATCAGTTTTTTAATATAAAGAATACAGACTAAACTTTTTTTGGTATTTATATTATAAAATATTACATTTTTTAAAAGAAATATTGAAGGAATGTATAATCAATAAATCCGTTCTTTGTAGAAGTGTAAACGAAACGTTATTTTATTCGTTCTTTGTCGTGTAGATGACGCTTAGTTGAGTAAGTGATCTCAATAACGTTATCAACTGAGACGGTCTTGAGATCATACTATGAATTAAAGAGCGTCTTGAGAAGCTAATCGTTACTTGAGACTGTCTCGGCCAAGGAAGGTCTTGAGAACGAGTTTGAGAACGGTTTATTAATACGGGCCTCAGACTAAATTCATAAGGCATAGCACAGAATCCTGATTCTTGTAATTAACTTACACTTTCATTTTACTTACATTGAATTATAAACGAATCGTCTCGATATCAGAAACAGATTTTTAGAGTTTGGACCAATCAAAACGGGTTTGACGTTTATGAGAATACCATTTTGCATTTTTAAAATATCGAGACTGGATCGTAACTGTTCTATTGTATAATTTAATTAACAGAATCGGTTTTCCTTCCGTCCTTCGGGTTTTACTCCAGATACCTTCTTCAGATAGTATGGAACAATAATTATAATAGTATAAATGATGATGGTGATGATGATGATGCTGAACAAAAAGTTTCCGTGTAAACCTGTCTCGAGTAGTCGGTAGTTGGAAATCAATACGAATTTATTCCGAAGTCAAAATTCGCGTAATTCTAAAATGGAAAGTAATTCGGCGCTAAAAACAGCCGGCGAGACGCGCTGGCATTGAAGCCTACGTGAATCGCGATGCGGTAGGGCTGTCGAGAATATATACATATATATATATATATATATATATATATATATATATATATATATATATATATATATATATATATATATATGAACTACAACAAACTTTAACTCTTATATAGCTATATCTGACTATATTTTAAAAAAATATATAACAAATCTTCTTATTTGCTCACATTCACACAGAAATTTGAAGCAATTTTTTATAATACTACGACAGTTTATTTAGAACTTAAGTAAACATAACATTTGGTCTGAAAAAATGTGTTGTAAGCGAAAATATTTAATTACTCGTAGTGCTCTACTCACAATTTTATTCGTATGCATCGTCACCAGAAACTTTCGTCAATCTGATAACATTTAATTTTCCACAACCGTGCTTTGACATTTATGCCACAAACCACAAAAAAGGTTTGTTAGTTCCATATATTGGTAAATCAAGTTTAAAAAAAACGATAATACTCATTACCAACCAATTGAAGAATCCTTCTAAAGGTATTTTAACACTTATTATATTATAGTATATTATATTATGTAAACCTACATATACTACATTAAATCCCCAATAACGTGTAGTAAATAAAATTCTAATATAGATTATTTTTTATTTCAACCCTGTCATCGTTAGCTACTGGCGCACGCTTCACGATGCACTTGAATTTATCGCAGCGAGCGCATATCGGGAATAACAAAATCGTGTCAATCACTGTGCCATATACCTGTATACTCGACATACATTTTCTAGACGATTGTGACTGAAGTATTGAAGAGTAAGTAGCAAACGTAGCGAAGCGTGTAACTATACAACTCGACGTCATATTGACAGCTTCCCCCCTTATGAATATTACTTAATAGATGGCGCTTAGTGCAATACAGAACAAGGATTTTTTTTTTGCTTACGCGGCTTACCATTCCGCACATCTCACGTTTCCCCACTGGTAAGTATTAAGAGTACTCGGCTGGCTAGTCAAAGCTAGGTAGAAATTATATTCCTAGATGTAAACTAAATAAACAAATCGTAGTAGCTTCTTCTCATTTAACCATCATGCAAGGCATATTAAAAACCAGTATATCGATTTACGCTTCTGAACACTCTCAAGACATTTTAAACTACACAATAGATTTGAATACGGTTTTCTTTAACAAACCATTGGTGCTTATTCTTTGTTTAATTTTAAGATATTCATCGTCGTTCCTATTTTAAATTAAACTGCAAATTCGACTTTTAAAATAGTAGTGTCAGTTTTTTTTATGTGTGCAATTTTTCCTACAATAGGTCAGTAGTTTAAAAACTAGATATTGTTAATTCTGACCAAAACAACGCATAGAATGTAAATATTATGTAACATGCACAATGACTCCATAGAAAGATAAGAAAAAAAACGTGTTTAGGGGCCAGGATACCACATAACAATAAAGAATTAAGTCGACTATCCTGGCAGATTACTGTTGGCCGCCAGCCACATGCTAGTTAGTATGAAGCATGGACTTGTGGTTCAGTGTAATATTAAAACTAGCGCCTAAGGCTTCACCCCTGACGTAGACCTACTCAGAATGATAAGTCATCCTGCAGTTAATTTTCTACAATCATAATACTAACTACCTACATTAAGTATTTATGGAAGAGTTCTATGTAAAAGAAATAAATATAATTTTTTTTTTTAAATGACTCTGAACAGGGCCGGACCGTGAGTTCAGGGGGCTTGGGCTAGTACTAATTAGGGACCCACGTAATTATGCAAAGTATAGGATAAAAATATGTCAATAAAATATTTAAGATCTGTTTAATTTTACAAAATGTATTTTTCGTATTTCTTCGCATTATAGTCTACTTTTGACTTTGACTTAACTATGGACCCTTGAATCCATGGGCCCCAAAAAGCCATATGGTAGATCCATCCCGCAATCCTGAATCGCAAAAATCTAAAATTTACGGTTTCCGCAGGATTTCTATTTGCGCGCACGAAGTCGCGGGAACGATCTAGTAAGAAATAAAATAAAAATACAGCTAAGCGAAATAGTTTAGCTATTATTGCAGTTCATCTATGGAATAGCCTGATAGGTAGTTAAACCGTCAATTTGTGCAAATTTATAGCACGTCGAGCTCGGAGTTCGGCCATCTTGATTGTTATTAAATTATATTATGATAACAAACAGATGTTCACGATATCTAGCACAGTTTTCTCAATTGGAATGAATTGGTAATTCATTTACTAGATGTAGGACAGAGGTCGCTGACTTTGGGGCTCCTTTGATATTTTTGGTTTGAGAAATTCGTAAAACATAGTTTGTAGGTACTTAATATGTTCAACATTTCATTTCCAATTAATTATTTTAAGTAATTATTTTACATTAGGCTCGTAAATAATTAACTCTTTTATTATCATATTGTTTTGTTAAATATTTGTTAAAACATTAAAATTTGCAAAAACATATCGTATTATCTAATAAATTGACTGAACTGCCAGTGAGAAAAACCCTTTGATTTCAAAATGTACCTACGCATACTACTAGAAAAACCTTAACTAGATTTCTAAGTTAGAAACAAATTCAAAACGTCCATATTTTTACGTGATAGGTATTAAAAACGCATACGCATATAAAGAAATTCGAACACAATAGATGCGTGTGAAGCTTACATGTTACCTACTATCTATTACAATTTAACCCAATTGTGCTGTGAAAGTAAATCATTTTAATATAGCCTATGTCACATTCACCACTTACAACACAAGGGCTGGCGTCGGCCCTTAAAAGGCTTGTCTACATCTCATAGGTCACTAGGCTACCTGGTGAGCCACGTGCGTTTATACACAACAAATAATTTACATTTTGATGCGGTTTCGTTTCGTTTTTTAGTAAGCTTTCTTGGATGTTAAATTTTTTGGGGTTCTTTAAGTAGACAAAATAGACCGTAGTCCTGATGCTCTGTAATAATAGCTATATTATTACGAGATAATTATATCAAAGCCAACCGAAGACAAACCGTGAAGCAACCAAAAACAAAATGTAAACGAGGAGGACACCGAACGGAATACGAGAAGATTTTACACAGTACATACATACTACACATTGATTTATTAGTACATTGGATTGTTATAATTGGCAACGTAATATAATCAAAAGCTTATCTTAAATCTGTTTTCCAAATCCAAATACCTGCAGCTGGTAGTTTTGAACTCATAGTAATCATTTAAAAAGTAACATTTAAATCTCTTTGATAACTTAATACATTGTCATTACTCAAGCGTTTGACTTAGTATCGGTCGATGATCACATTCTTAAGTTGAGTACAGTTTAAATACCAATCTGATAAACATACATACGTCTTACATCCAACTAGTGACACGTACAATCTCGATCACCCAATAACATCTTATAGAAAATACATTATAATAATAAAGAACGAATTAGATTCGGGGCTGCCGTAGGGTTCCATTCTTAGACAAATATTATTCGTAATATATAAAAGTAATGATATCTACTATAGTTATATTTTCGCTTCGTAAGTTTTGTGATTTATGAAGGGAAATTATTCGGTATTTATAACAAACAAATTGATACTAATCTCAATTATCACGCATTGACCTCTTTAAAATCCATTAAATCCTAAAACTTTAAATCCTGGGGAACCCTAAAACACACCAAATACACACAGTACAATTGACAAGGCAGCATTTGCAACACAATAGCTGGCCCCACCGTAATCAGATATGATCTGGACTCGGCTTTCGAATATTAATTTTGGGCATGGTAAGTTCGTGAAATAAGTCTTAAAACTATATTGCGCTGCTCTAAATAAGCTCAGGACAATTCTATTTCTAATATAAAAGGTACTCTAAATGAAGATGATAGTTGTGATAAATTTCATAATATTCAAGATTAAATGTTACGAAAATGATAATATTAAACAAATGTCACCTAAAATTTCTGATGTACCTATTAAGGCACTAATGAAGATTGTGATTAATTTGAAAATTTTTTTAACATTAAGGATTAAAATAAATCTTGTGTTACCTAAGATTCCGGTAAATAATTAGTAAAATATCATTCCTTCAATGACACATACAAGACGTAAATATACTTGAAGTGACGGTTTGTCACAAATCATTGACATATTGACATCACCTTGCAGCGGATGTGCAGAATACAAATTAGATAAGAACAAATATACAGGACCTGACCCAATGAATACTAAAATAACACTCAGATAACTGAAAGCATCTTAAAAAGCTAAGGGCCTGTTTCACAATCAATGAAATAAGTGTCAAATATCAACAAGCTTATTGGCATGTTTTGTCTCTGTGAGTACTAGTGTGAGTAGTAGTACTGATATAAAGTAAGCAGTGACAAAACTTCCCAATAAGCTATCCGACACTCACAGTAATAACACACAGGACTTCTTGCACTATTTCCACTTCAATAAGTATTTTACATTAATTTTAATATATTACACGACCGGTTTCGATAAAGTCATCATCAGGTGTAGGTAGATTAAAAATTTTAAAAACTTTTTAAACATTGTGCAAAGGGTTGCCAGCATGAAATTTTTACAATTTTGTGCAACGTAATTAAAATTTTTATATCAACTTACTCTATTTTCTACTGTATATCACAAATTAATATTAGTATAATATTATAACACATTAGATTGATAAATTAATAACTTATTGATTTGTAATGTCATAGAATTATATAATTATATAGAATGGATGTCAGAATATAAAATTAATGAATGATTAATGATTCAATTAAATTAAAATGTCCTTAATACATAAGAATCTAAGATATTATAAATAATGGCAAATAAATTATATGAAATTAAAACATGTCAAGATTAAAATTAATAAATTATGTCAAAAATTCATCCAAAATTAATACACATGTCAAAAAGTCATAACATAAGAACATAACCTATAAATATTAATTAAATTAAATGTCTTGCAATAATATGGAGCTCGAAAGGCATGTCTGGTCATTTAGTAAGATCCCACATTTTTTGTGTCTGTTAATTTCAAGCGCTTCTAATGCGTCCATCTTCCTGCTTTTTGATAATATATGTAAATATTTTATATTTTTATCGGGGTCAAAGTTGTGTCCATTACTATTTAGATGTTCGACAAACGTAGATCTTTCAGTATTCTTCTTCCAAGCTGTTATAATATGTTCTTTTATTCTAGTTTTAAACTTTCTCTCCGTCTGACCTATATACACTCTGGCAACCCTTTGCACAATTAGAAAATTGTGACACGGACCCTTATTAAGACTAACTTATATTGCGATTCGCAAGATTAGATAATAATAATGGTACACAATAAATTAATGGTCAGGATATAATCTTTTAAATACACGTAAGGACGCAATAAACGTAAGGATATAATATTTTGAACTTTCTAATGTAAAAACAGATATTTGCAAATTGCTTTCTAACTTATTAGCCTTTGTATCTACAACAATAGTTAAATATAAATTGAACTTTTAGTCGAACACTTAGCAGCACAATTTTAAATCGACTTATTATATTATAAAAATATTTTTAATTTAATAAACTTCCAGGAACACAAGTTTGAAACTCATTTTTTTCGCATTTACATTTTTTCGAAAATATTACGCTTTATATAAATACGTTTTATGTTATGACCATGTCGGATTATAACTAGCCGTGTCGATGAAAAGTCACGCACTTTGTGGCTTGAAGTTTTTATATTTCTCGAAATGTCTTCATTAGCCGGTGGCATTATAAGTAATTGGTTATTTTCATGGCCAACATCATTAGCATAAAATATTTATATCTGTTATTGAATTTTATGTTTTACTTTATTTTACGTATGTATCAAAAAGAAAATATTTTGTGAAATTAATTTTAACGATATAGACGAGGCATGTCGAGAAAAAAATTGTCCACGCTTGAACTGCCCCGCTTTAAGGGTTGTTTGGGGTAGTTGAGGTTTGACATTTGTCATCTAAACGTTTTGACATTTGCTTTCCGCAGTATTATCAGTCCGCATTTAATGAGGGTTTTTAAATTCGTGACATCTGACAGCTTTTTTACACACGGCCCGTTGGGCTACCAAGCGCCGCCTGGTGACAAAAATAGAATCGTAAATTCTATACCGTTTTTGATACCACCTACGCCACCAGATGACGCTTTGTGTGAGTTGGGTCTGCCCCCTAACAGCAGAAAAAAAATCAAAAACCCACATTGACAAAATCTTCTGAAATGAAGATGGCGTAACTTTATCATGTATGGAGATTTTTTTAACAAATGTACGTCGTCGTCATCAGTCGTCATAGCCTATCCTTAGGCGGGTTTTACTGTCGCGCAGACCGCGCGCTGACCGTCAGCGCCGATAGGTCGAAATATATTGGAGAGTATTAGCAGTCGGTGTTGAATATATGCAATTCTATGAAGCGTTTTCGAATAACACGTAGCGATCAGCGCGGACATTTCATACATTTCGGTGTCGGGGCTGACGGCCAGCGAGCGGCCAGCGCGACACGATAGCCAGCCTTAGTTTTGAAATCATTGATTTTAAGTCTTATTAATGTTTACTAATAATTACAAATGTAAATTTATTTTTGGCAATCTGTCTACAGATTAGAAATCTCTCATCATTTAGAGTCGAAAAGCCCCGGAAGTTAGATGTAGATTATTATTCATTACTAAGCCTGACTAGATTTTAAAGTTTATCGAACTATGACTAAGGAAACATTAACAAATAGGACAAGCACTAAAAGTCAAGTGCATCCCGTTATGCCAGGTCACGGCTGACCAGTCCATGTGTGCCGAGGTTGGAACTTTCTTGTTTTGTTTACAATTTATTACTGTATCAATTGATTGACCTTGCGGCCACGATTTTTATTATTTTATTGTTATTACAGCAGTTTTTATTGCAATAATTGAAAATAATGTGATTGATTTTACTGCTTCAATTCCATAGCAACTTGCAAGTCAATTAACACAGCGCGGCTGTGTTTTTTTTTATAAATCTTAACGTAAGGATGTGTATCATCATATTTATCTATTAAAACGAGAATTGACGAGAATTGTGCGAACGGAGGAGTATGACATTTGGCAAACTTAAAGTTTATGTGGAAGAAGGTGTGCAGGTAAAAATTAAGTTACACTACAATAAGTTTCTTTAATACAGTAGGTGTTGTTTTGACACAATTGTCAATATTTCTTTCACATTCCATAGACAACATTTACATAATATATTTAATGGCGTATCTAAAAGGCACAAGAACCCTTAAAAAGATAAACTTGCACTTAAATACGCAAAAGTATTTATTCTCCAGTCTGTGCATTTTCGAGAATGATCTAGAATCAAGAATTTCAGCAATGATCCATTTCCGTTTCGGCCCGAAAGACCGGGACAGTTTCCACGTAATGGACGTGGGCACCAAAAAACTTAAGCAATTAACTTGTATTTATGTTATAGGATTTCCGTTCGACTTTATATTACTTTTACTTTTGAAGAATTTACGATAAGATAAGATTCCTTTAGATGTTAAAATAAGTTTTGAATTAATTATTAATAGTTATTTGTTTGCATTGTTCGGTTCTGATATTATTATGACATGTCATATGAAACGTATATCTTCTTGTGTACTTAAGTTCAATTTGTAGGTACTTAATGTACACATACACTACATAAAAGTGCAGCGACGCGGTGTGAGTAACTGGACCCTTCGGAAAATAGGAATACAGATCAAACTGACATCGTTGAATTTTTTGGTAAGCCGTATACATTACAAATAAATATAACCTGAACTTTATTGAAGGAAAATACTTTTACTTTTGAAAATAAAGGTACATTCAGAAGAAAATAACAACGAGCGTAATGGGCGCAATAAATATTTTCCGCTTGTCCCGGCCGAGGTAATTTGTATGAGGAAAAGTGTTTTAGAATTTAGGGTGTAATAAAATCTGATATCAATTTAACCCGCCGGTGACAGTGGTCACGCGATGTGAAATAATGGCCGACTATTATACTCGAAAAACTAATGTTTATGGGAGATTGTGAGTACCCACTACCCACATGAATGTAACGTTTCAAAAATAAACGCTTTTGTGATTTTTTTTATGTTTTTCTAAATTATTATGAGATACAGATAGATGCGAATGATTAAAAGATAGATGCTTCTAAATAGAAAGTAGAAACTGCATTTTCTTTTTTATGATATCTGAAATTACCTTATACTTTACGCGAGACGATCTTGTATATATATAATCGGTATCTCGGCAACGGCAACAAGTATTACCATGAAATTTAGTATGCAGGGAGTTTTGGGGGCGAAAAATCGATCTAGCTAGGTCTTATCCCTTACAAGATGCGCATTTTTAAGAAATAATATTTTTGTTTCGTCGTGCAACATATTATCAATATATTTTCAATAATTTCGACTCTCTTACGTCAGTCATTTTATGTGTAAGAAGAAGTTAATATAGTTGATGGTTTTACATAATATCATAATGGAACTGAACAAGTAGGTATAATAGTAACACCATACTGTCCATTTCGGCTTAAGTAAACAGCGTCATTACCGACAGTGTTGCCACAATATATCGCATTAACTTTAAAAATTAATCATAATAACGGGTGAACTACAAACACAATATTTTTATAAGTAGTTAATTTTATTTAAACTTTTTTTTATCTTAGGTGTGTCAAGTTGCCATAAGGTTGCCAAATTACGTAATTTTACCGAAAACCTGCCACATAAGTATGGATTATTTTTTAACCTACTTCAAAAAAGGAGGTTCTTAATTTGACTGTATTATTTTTGTCACCTCAGAAATTTCGACTGGGAGAACCGATTTTGATGATTCTTTGTTTTTTTTAAAGCTGGTCCTTCTCTTGGAACTGGACCAAATTGAAATGGGACCACCCATTTCAATTTGGTCAAGTTCTGACAATTGCATCCATGAGAAAACTATATTTAAAAAATTAAATTTTTAAATTGGAAGTCTGTTTTGTTTAAAAATAATAATATTCTTGTACATATCTACATTCTATAGACTTCTAGAATCTACTATCTACATTGAACAATATACATTTGATTCAAAAATAAAATAAATACTTTTAATTTTATATTTTCTCAGTTCCATCGTTCATTATTTAAAATTTGAAAGTTTGTTTTGTATTACATTCATTAACTTAAGATCGACATCAGCCTCCATAAATCGTATGTAAATGGGCCTTAAACAGAGCCCTTGTTTGCCGGAACAAAATGTTTTAACCAAAACACTCTACAATGTTGTAAGTATCGTGAGAAATGTGTTACTCATAAATAGTTTTAGTGTTATAGATGTTCAAATTTATGTGTTAGAGTGAAATATATTATAGACGGTATTACGAATGACTAAATAGCTGATTGTACCTACATATTTTGTAATTTTTTTTTACTTGTTTTACCTCATAACTTTTATGTAGGTACTTATAAATATTATGATTTTTTATGTCACTCTAGCTGATTATGGGCTGAGGTCCCAAACCCGCCAGACTATTACTATTGTTATATACTGATAATCTTACTGATCAAAATATGTATCTTATAATATTATAGTATAAGTGTGTACAATGAACGTGTTGCATGCTATACAGTATACACTGTATCAGTAGAATATAAGGGTAGTCTGGCGGGCCTGGGATCTCAGTCTACTAGTAGATCTAATAATAGCTGTCAAAAAGTTTTTACTTTATATATCTATTTAGAAATACGTTATTTCGTCTCAGTTTCGGCTTCAGACACTGTTCCGGGTTTTCGATTTAAAATATTTTGTAAAATAATACTACTATTATAAATGTGAAAGTTTGTCAGGATAGATGGATGGATGTTTGTTCTCTTTCATGCTGAATATACTAAACGGATTTTGGTGAAATTTGGTGTGGTGGTAGTTTAAATTCTGGATTAACACATATGCTACTTTTCATCCCGAAAAAATACAGTATATAATAATATGCGCGGGCGGAGCCGCAAAAGCTAGTAATATTTAATTTTATCGACTTGCAAGAATTAAATGATTCTCATGTTGACACTTGATATGTGATATGATCATAACGAATCGGTAATACATATTATTTAAATAATAATAATTATTAATTAAATATTATTTAACGTCAACAAAATCTAGATACTAATTCTTAGAATAATTAATATTAGAATAAAAAATATTGTAATCAAATAACAAGATTTAGTGTCCTATTATTATTTGTAAAACAATGGTGGGTGACCTCTCTTGATCTCACGTATCTTAAAATCATTAGAGCGAATCAAAATAAAATTTTGCTTTGTATGACATCCATGTATTAGGTACTACACAATCATGTTTAGTAATGCCGTACCGTATGCCTTTTCGAACTGGATCCTTAGTATTCGTAATATTATGATGACTTATTTAAAAATCTAAAATTTGAGTTATTTTCCCAGGGCCCTTTTAAAGTTTTCAACTGTAATTACGGCTCATAATTAAGCTCATACCATCTTAAATCTTGTTGACATTGAGTGATGCGACAGTTTAAAATTTTTCACACGTTTAACAAAAATGTAGGTCAAGTTACATAATTCACTAGTGTTAAAATAGTCTTTTAACTATTTGAAGAATGCGTACATCCTAATGGCACATTCATTTACATTTAATATTATATCTAATTACTTAATAGCGTCAAATAACCAAATTTCGCGCTGAAAATTTTTCAAGTTTTATTGCAGCTAATGCTATGCCGATTGCCGACGCGACGTGGACTGCAGTTGAAAGTCAACACGGAACAATAAACAAAAGAAATTCTAATTGACCTCCGGAAACCGAAAACAATAAAGTGAACGGGTTTGCATTATGTAGTTCACTGCCTCGGTGATATCGTGACTAGGGCCCACATAGGGTCCAGTTACATTAGCACAACTTGCAGAAAAGGATCCTTAACATTTAAACAGCCAAAACAATAGCTGCCATCTGATTAGGTAACAATTTGGTCAATTTTTTATCAAATAGACAACTTCACAATAGGTCTAAAGATGTTACGTCACTTATTTTAAAACGACTCTTTCACTGCATAAGTTGCGCAACATAGCTTATCTCAATATACTGCTAAAACGCTGATAACAGAAAACTTTTCTTCTTAAATTTCATTAAAATTCGTAGCGACACGATAAAGAACCGCAAAATAAATGAAATGATTTCTTGGCGAGCCTTCAGCTTAAATGTTCTTATGTAACATGAAAGATGGCCAACAATCTAATCTATTAAATTGCAGTTGCCCTAGAATACTAACTAAACCATTGAGGGTTTGAAGATAACTATCTTATCTCTATCGAGCTATAACTATAGCTCGACTAATAAATATTTAAAAAATACTATATGGGGCCCCTAGTTGAAAGAAGCCCAGGGCCCACATTGTACCTGTATCCAATTCTGACAAAATTTATTGAGAAACTGAAAATATAGTTAGGAAGCTGCCATTAGTCGTATGTAAAGTAGAACGGACGTGTCTGAGTGCTGCAAGTGGGATTGCATTTGCAGTGGACGTGACAATTGCAACGACGTGATATCATCCGAATGTTCTGGAATCTAGATAATTCTCATCTAGGGCTTTGTGACGTCATACGCATCACACGCGTGAGAGAAGAAAGGCATACACTTACACACTACAATATATTAGGAGCAATCCTACTACTATTATAAGTGTGAAAGTATGTGACGATGGATGGATGGAGATTTGTTATTATTTCACAGTACTACTGAACGGATTTTGATGAAATTTGGTACGATAGCAGTTTAAGCTCTGGATTAACACATGGGCTACTTTTTATCCCGAAAAAGTACAGTGTTCCCGTGAGTTAATGTATTTACGCGGGTGGAGCCGCGGCCTGTCCAAAGATTTGAAAAAATGGCTAGCGAGTAGCAGCAAATGGACGAGGGCACCCCAAAGCATGGATGATTGGCTTTTTGGGGGGGGGGGGCTTTGTTCAGCAGTCGACTACAACAGGCAAATACGATGATGATGTTATCTATGCAGCTGGTTAGAAAACGTCCTACATTAATCACTAGAAGGCTGATATTCTCCGAAATCGGATATTTGACTATCTCCGATCACGTACGATTCCCAATTACTAGTCGATTAGGTCGATTCTATAACTCATATCGCAGACTGAACGGTCAAAAAAGCTTTGACAGGCCAAGGTCATTAGGTCGAACAGACGCCTTAAAGGAAAATATGAACTATAGAAGGAAAATGCGCATGAACAGAAACAAACAATTAATCCTCGTAGAATTCATTCAATATGTTCTATATTAAGTACATCTGCCATCACATTCTTCGAACGAGATAATTCACTTATACCTACGCCGCCTCTTGGCCTATATTTCTCGGAATCACTATAGGCTAACCTCTAATTGCATCGAGCAAAAACATTACAATGAGTTTACTATGAGTAAACTTATTTTAGGTTCTGACTCATCAAATATTCCCAATGTCAATTGCTTATTCTGGAAATTGAGTGATTTGGCCAATCAATCAATGTATTAAAAGATTTAACATTTACCGAAATTGCGTTTTTATTTCTTAACTCTTTCGTAGATCCTACCATACTACTACTTATATAAATGTGAATGTTTTTGAGGATGGGTGTTTGTGACTCTTTCTCGCAGAATCCACCGAACTCGATAAAATGTTGTATAGTAGTCTATGTTGTGCTCTGAAGTAAGGAATATGCTTCTTTTATCTCGAAAAAGTACATTGTTCCTGGAAGATTTTCCCTATTTATACATATACGCGGGCGGTGACTCGGAAATATTAGCACATACTGTATACAGTCTGTATTACCCCATATATACCAGTCATATACCACACACCCATCATATATCCCATAAAATATAATTAAATGTCCGTAGTTCTATCAATAGTATATTATGTTATTAGGACTACTCGGATGGTCGCATCAAATCATACGTATCATCATATTAATTTGGATTAATATGTAATATATATATATATTTTTTTTTCACTTACACTCAGTAAGTTTTACACCGAACTTATTTAAATCAGCGTGTCCCACATGCGTCCGGTTAACGAGTGTGCGCCGGCCTTAAATCTGTTGCGTCTGGTGACAGTTCAAGGCGAAGTGTGACTGGCGTGGCGCCTCCCGTATTGAGTGCCTTTTACACTTGCAGGCGATATCTTTTAATAATAATCGCTTACCATCAGGCTTTCCGTCTACTCGTTTTCTTCTTATGCTATTAAAAAGATAAAAATTTAAAGTCATGATATTAAAAAGATAGCTGTTATAATTTTATTTTCAAATATGTTCAGATGTTCCGCCTAACCATCGATTTGATTTATGTGTGATATTTTTAAAGTTACAAAAATAACTACTAAAAATCCAAAGGAAACAGAGAGGTTAAATAGTATAATTCGTTACATTTATACCTACGAAGCTCCAAACTTTGCTCTTAACTCTCAAATGTTTGCACTCAAAACCGCAACGTTCTATAAAAAGCGAATCGATGAATTTATTTTGAAGTTGCATCCGAACTTTTGTTTTATTCACAGGAACTTTGTACTTCTATGTAGAGGCGTGTTGTTTTATGTTACTATATTTCGATTTTAAGTTATTTAATCGAGTATACTGTATAGCTTGAGGTGGCGATGGCTGGTTCTCCTTCACAGGGAAGCCCTAGCCTGTATAATAGGTAGGGACTTGGATGAGAGTATTCAAAAGCTAAGTGGTAAGTGAAGACGATAGGAATGGAGTAGTCTGCAGGTATAGTGTTAAAAAATGCGCCTGACCTGCGGCGCAAGATACATTTTTACATTTTTGCAGATGGCTTATGGTAGGTAGTGGTACCTACTATAATCAAAGGCTAATACTACATCTTAGGATAGTAATTGTCAGCTGATTTTGACATCTATGTACATACTGTTTAACTGGTAACTTTTTAATCAACACAGGATCAAAATACAAATATAATTATTTTGTTTCATTCAATACAATAAATTAAATAACATTTTTTTTTCTTTAATATTTCATAGCAGTATTTTTGGTAATCTTTATTTCAATATAGAGATTATAGAAGTTAATGTATTGTTAAATAAATTTAATAATTAGGTTTTTTACCGTTTACAAATATATCCAAGTAAAACAAAACACTAGTAAAAACATTCAAATTCCCGTTATGAAATGTAACAAAATTGTATTTAATATTAGCTCAAGCACTAAACATTGATTAGGAATACCCTAACCTAATTATTTTAATAGTTTGTTGTAAACAATATTGCATGTTAAATCGTATGCAAGTAATGGTATAGGATTTCTAAGACCACCCACTTTAAGTGTAAATTCACACTCCGCCTGAGACGCTGATATCATTTTTACACATGTCGGCTGCTGATTTATTACTTAATTGCCGCATAACATTTTGTTTATGAATATTTTAATGCCTACTTTACTTCCGATTGAAGAATTTTTGATAACAATTGTTTAAAAGAGCATTAAAAAAACTATTCAGAGTATACATTGTACCTGTAAACTGGTGGAAAATATCCACTGCACTGTTGTGTTTGATTGCGATACTTAATCCATTTACGCGAAAGTTTTGAAACTGTTTATATGTAGAAAAAATATTTGTTAGGTTAGAAAATGAGCGTATTTTTTTAAATTAGATATATTAATAGTAATATACTAGCTGACCCAGCGAACTTCGTACTACCATATTTTTTTGCCGTCAAGAAAAAATATTTTAAATATTTGCTATCATTTTGTTACATTTTTTTTTTCATTCAAACCTTCTTCTGGCAATAACGAACACATTAAAGAAAGATGTATCCAATTTGATGCAGTCGTTTGGAAGTTATGCGCGTACAAACATTTCGGTAATTCATTTTTATTTAGATATATAGATTGTTGTGAAATCGCGATAAAATAGGAGGTTAAACACAAAGCACACTAACCCTGGTTTGTTTCCTAAACTGCAGGTGCAGATTCTCCTCCTATTTTTATTTATACATCTCATGATGTTTAAATAAAAATAGGAAATTAAACAATCGCGATAGTTTAGAAACAAAACGTCCGTTACATGTTTTAAGTATTTAGAAGACGAACGAAACTCGAAACATAAACATCGTTTGAAATATAAAATCGAACTAACCTTATAACACAATAAAATCCCAACAATCACAAACACTGCACAAAATCCAACAAACGTCGATTAAAACATCGATAGTTTCAGAACGATTAATCGTCGATTAAGAATTAAATCGATACAGCCGCCACCGCGAGTGGCGTGAGGCCGAATGAGCGTACTCACTTGATAAAGCACAGTCTGAGAAGCTGCAGTAGACGCTTGTAATCAACCAATTAACACTTAACGGTCAAACTTTATCTTCGTCTTAATCAAGTGTTACATTTATTTTTAGTTAGCGCTAAATTACCTTGAGAAACCAATAAGCAAAAGTTAAAAACTATAACCCGACTAAGCAAACTTTAAAAGGTTTGGTAAAATCAACTACGGATATTTTGGGTCTACTACGATCTACTGCTCATATAAAGACAAAATAATTGTCATACTCAAAGTAAAAAAATAATCTCATAATGGGCGAATCTCCGCTCAACGCAATCCCCCGTTTATAGGATTTTTTTTGAGCATATCAATTATTTTTCTGCCTAAACGTCTATATTTAAGCAGTAAGTAGATCATATGCCCAAAATATCCGTAATTGATGTTACCGAACCTTATATAGCCTATGTTACACGGGCAATTATTACGAATCTATTGGAACCAAATTCACTAAAAACGGATCAGTAGTTAAGGTGCTACGATGGAACAAACATATATACATACAAACATACATACATACATGGACTGCCAAAATCATTACCCTTCCTTTTGGCTTCGCCGTAGTGGGGTAAAAAGGATCATAATATTATTCTCGTATCAACATACTTTTTTAACCCTAAAATGATATTAATTGCCTTATAATAAAATGAATTGATTGCCGTTTCATTATTACTTGTTGGAAACAAAAAAGATTATTTTATTTTAAAAAATCAACAAAAATTCTGTTTTTTTTTACTTCAAATATCTTTGTTAATAATAAGTTAGTAACATTAAATCATTTTCACCATCAAAATCTATATATGTAAACGCACCTCCAGAAAAGAAAAACCACGTACGAGTCATAATTTTAAGCGATTTAAATTTTATTAATATCGTACCTAAACGTACCCAACATGCAATCAAGTGAGAGCTTTTATTAATTTTTAAATGATAAATGTGAAAATTGTCATTAAACGTGCCCACTTATTAAAATGCCCGAAGGCTCGGGTCGTGACCCACAAAGCCTTAAGCTTATCGTAGAGCCTCTCGCATCTACTTTCTAACTATTAAGTATTACTTCTGTCTTTACTCATCTTTAATGTCTTGGTTTAAAACTCATTGATCACTTAAAAGGAAAATAGTTTAACATAACAGTAGTTTTCGTCATATAATTCATGATAGCTTGTTTTACAATCCCGTAAATTGGACGCTATCTTTTTACCCGACTGCAGACATAAGGGTTATGTTTTTCGAGTGTATATGTCGCTGGCTCACTCTAGAGCCTAAACGGATTATTATAAATATAGAGTGACATTGGGTACATCAAAATTATTCATTGCAGTTGATTTTTTTTAATTAACAATGTAATTATTGTTCGTATTAATTTAAAAAATCTTATCTTTGGTTAACTACTGAAGGTGGTTAAATATAAAATTTTATTCTTGAAAAGAGGAGATTGAAATATTGTTAATTTTAATAATTTGTAGCTAGGCCTAGATTTTTTTTTTAATTTGGGAGTTTTTACAAAATATGTCTTCCTCCTCTTTAATTTCACGTAGGTCGTGTCTCGTCTCTTTTATTTATAACGTAATAATAATTTTCCTTGTGCTGAACAACTGTTATTGTGTATTGTAATAAACATTAGGTAATTTCCGACACGACCGTTAAAATTTTAATCAAAATCAAATCCGGTAAAACGTGTTTTTCCTTGATTTATATTATCTTTGAATATTTAATAAAGTGAGGCTAACGATAATTGCTTTAACTAAAATTTTACGATTCTGTTTCTAGTCCAATCAAAAACGAAACTGGTGTTGATATTTTTGAATTACGCAAAATTAAGACAAAAGAAAAAAAATCGTAATCTCTTTTGTCTTAATATTGTCGTATATAATTATCGTAAAATATTTTATTTTACTTCTTTCTTACTAATATTATATTATAAAGAGGCAAGATTACTTTCTTTGTATGCATTAAATGGATTCCGAAACCACATAATCGATTTTGATGAAATTTGGCACAAATGTAGACCACAAGGAAAGACATAGGCTACTTTTTATCGCGGAAAAATGTACGGTTCCAGTGATATAAATATTTTTGTCTATAACTAACACACTCAGTTTCGTGAAATGGATAAGATTTTATAATCCCAAAATGTTATAAGAGGGTTTAAAATGAAAATGATATTTTTATTGGAATCTACACACTTTTTAGAGGATATATTTTAAATCCTACTTAATTTTACAATACTTACTTTTTACACTCGAATAGAAAAATAATTAGGAGATTCATTAACGTATTATAAATTAAATGGTCGACTTCACCATTATTACTTTCTTTAATTCTTGTCCGAGTTTTGAAAAAGCAAAGATACAAGTCATCCAATATAATAAATCATTCTAAATAGAAACGATCAGTTTGTTTGTCAATCATCTGACTAATAGATCGGGGAGGGTACGCAAAAACACACTTTTTTCAACCTGTCGACGGATGGATGTAAAAACATCCCATAACGCACAATTAACCACTTAAGGGTTCTAAAGGGGTTAAAGTGATTCTTCATTCATGCAAGAAAAAGTATAATTAATGATTTCTAATTTGTTTAACATTTTCTATGTAAAGATTTTATACCTATTATTATTAAATAATGAGTCGTAATTATTAGGTCCATTTCTTTTGTAACTTGCGATAGTAAAAAATATTTACATCAGTGGTCAACAAAAGTTTAGGGTGTGGGTCTTCGTTATCTATGTAACCTTTACAACCGAGAAAAAAAAAGTCTAATTATATGATTGTATTGTAAGTTGTAATCTATGTGTATTTTAATATTTTTGATCTTTAGGGTTCCGTACCCAAGGGGTAAAACGGGGCCCTATTGCTGAGACTTCCCTGTCTGCCCGTCTGTCTGTCGTCTGTCCGTCTATCCGTCCGTCTGTCATCAGGCTGTTGCTAGACAGTTACATTTTTCACACATGATGTAATATTTCTGCTGGCGTTATAACAACAAATACTAAAAGCAGAATAAAATAAATATTTAAGGAAAAAACATACAACTAAAAATATTTTGTGCGCGAGTCCGACTCGCACTTGATCGGTTTTTTTGTTCTTATAATATACGAGTACTTATCTAATATATTCTTCTCTAGGTGGTTTCCTAAAAGTTTCCTCATAATTTGTTTATGGTAACAAAAGTCACATACTATCGAGTAGGTATCGGTAAATAGCATTACGTGGCCAATTTCAATATAAAGTCTGGTATACATTTAATTTTCCTACTATGCAGCCGAAACCTATCAAGACAATAAGAGATAATCAAAAGTTAAACACTATAACCCGACTGCGCGAAGTGTATAGCCTATGTTTAACGAGTCATTATTACGAATCTATTGACATGTCATTATTAAAATTGTATCAGTAGTTTAGGGCTTAACATGAAACAAATAAACATACACACATAAATATATAGACTACCAAAATCAGAAGCCGAAAATGCGAGCAGCGATGGGAGAAGTGCAAAATTTTGGCTTTCCACTCGGCTTGGCTTTCACGGGCCTTAATACTAGACTTCCGACTGACCATTTGCGGCACACAATAGATTGCAACTGCACGCGGTTTCTATTTTAATTGTTATTTAATATTAGAAAACGTCCAACGGAATATCATTACCTTACCTATTTGATTGTTCTCTAAATGTCCGCGTTTTTCGGAAGAGGATAAACTTGTATATTTGACATTTCTTACACAAAATACGTATAGATAATGAAACTAATAATAAAATAATGATAAGTGTCACATAGCTTATTTTCATGTTTTGTCGCTATCGCTCGATATAAAGCAAGCAACGACAAAACTTCCGAATAAGCTATCCGACCCTTATTAGGCGATTGTGAAACAGACGCGTAGCTACCTGCGATCTCTGGGACCGCACGTAGGTGGTTAAGATACAATAATATGTGGTAAATGGTAAGCTTACAGTATTTTACTTTGTAAAAATTGAAACAGTATGCCAAGCTACGTGCCGAGCATGTGCGGGTGCTATAAGCCATTACATAGTGCACAATGCACACACTCGTGACTTTGAGACAGCTAACACCCGCATATTTTTCTACCATGATGTCAACACCGAAAACCACCATGGTACGGCTCGGCGGCTAAAAATGCTTTTTGTGACACTTTCTTTTATTATAATGCTGATAAATTTCATTAGGAAATCATGAACACATCCTGTCAATCATAGAAAGTCAAGTGGTAAATAAGAAAGCTACAAATATTATTATTATCATTATCTAATATTTTCACAATTTAAAGTTATGGCTTTTTACTACTTCACTTTCTTTTTTGATGACAATAAGAAAATTTCATCATTATCATGTGGCATTGTCGTAGTAAAATCCATTATGGGACGGACGTACAGTGAAAACATTTGATTTATTCTTTAGTAAACGCCCGGCCTATAGATTTCCTGTTTTGACGTCTGATCACTAAGCTATTAAAATATAAATGAAAAAAATAATATACAAATTATAAAAAAGTACATAGGTAATTAATTATAAAGGGTTTTAGATATCTAATTATGGACAACTGAGAAATCCTCTAATGCTAGACTATTTACACGTTAGGCAAGCAGGTTGGCGAGCGAGCAAATCCTTTTGTTCTTCATACCAATTCCTGTTTTACAAGTCTCTTTATAAAACCATATTTCCGCACCACTTCTAGCCGCAACACCAATCAGCGTATTGAACAATATGTCAAGCTGTGGTTAATGTAGTTTACGACTTATTCTTACACTACGAGCCTAAGGTTCGTACAGACGAGCCACAAAAAACCGCTAGGTTGCAAACATCAACATCGAATTAACTTCACAAGACTACATACAACAATATTTACTCCAATCCTGATGTGTCATATTCATCATCTTCTTTTATAATAAGTAAGTATAATACGGACTCCGGTACATTTAAATACAGAATCGCGGCACATGTAGCAGGTTGAGAACTTTTACCGGCTATTACGCACTGTCGACTCGTCTCCGGCGACTCGGTCTCTCAGCGACCAACACGCTTAGCATGACCATCATAGAAATGCGTTTTGTCTACACAAGAATAGACACACCGACAGATATTATAGACAAAATGACAGCTTTCCCTTGACAATCTCTTATTTTGTCATTCTTCCGTAGAAAGAAACCATTTCTACGGTGGTTATTGTGGGTAAGTCACAGTCGCCAAATCGCCAGCATCTAGTCGACAGTGCGTAATAGCTCGAAGTGAAGGCGACTGGCCGCAGTCGCTTGTGGCGCGTCCGCGACGAACCTAAATCGACTGTTACAAGAAATAAAATAAAGCTTTTTACGTCTCATAAATCTTCGACGATGAAAAGTATTCCGGTTGCATTTGGTTTAAGGTCTTAATTGATGTACTTCGGAGTTCATTGTAAATGTACTGAATCTACTAATATGTTATAATTACTTATTCTTAAGCGACTTCCAAAAAGGAGGAGGTTCTCAATTCGTGTGTATGTTTTTTTGTATGTGTGTTTACGCGACTACGTTTGCAAAATCAATTACAAAGGACACATGATTGACTGCTTAGTGGATTTGAAAGTCGAAAAAAATATCTAGAAAAAATATTTATCTCTGCAGTCCTCACACTTGACACACGTTTTGAGATCAGCTTATAGCTGATCTCAAAACGTGTGTTGTTGGTGAAAAAAGTCAATGACCTCCGTGCCATATAATAACTAATAAGTTTCATTTTATCTTATCAGATATCTACTATATTTCTTTTCGACTTTAAATTTTTTTTCTACCTTACGTTTTTACATAATCAATAAATCATGTGCCCCCGTAATTGGTTTCGCCAATCGTTATACTATAGGGCAAGTGTTTGCCCAACACAACCTCTGTTGACCGTGTGATAGTGATACCAACCATGCCCACTGCGGATGTGGTGTTGTCCCAGAGCTTTTCACCACACGTATATCGGATTGCAATTGGCTTTTTGTGGTGCAATAAACGCACCTTATAATCGATTTCGTTTTTCAATGAGGACTGCAGAAGCGTATAAAAGGCACATTTATTGCCTGTCAGACACCAGAAATGGCGGGGCTTCATAAATGAAAACTTACGATACCTACATAGGTAAACCATATAAAAAAATATATATGTCTAATGTTATTTACAACTTATTTTTTAATGGCTTGTTATGTTTCCCTTATATCTTCTAATGAATTTTTAAAACAAATAAATCAACCAAATTTTTTTAAGACATCTTCTACAATTATTTTTTTAATGTTCAAAAATCTTCAAATTTTTTCCCATGTCTCGCTACAAACGATAAAATAGTTTAATACGGTAACTTCATTACGAAAATTTGTAATCTTGAATTACTCTAGAAAAATGCGAGCTTCAAATACTCTATATTTATGGAAGCTTTAATAACTCGAGAAATATGGGAGATTGAATTAGTCTAGAAACATGGGAGTTTGAATTCCTCTATAAATATGGGAGTTTGAATTACTGTAGAAATCTTGGACAGAGTAGCCCCATTGCCTCGATCCCAACTATGTTACTCCGTATCTGCACAATGTATTGTTATTTGTATAATAACGCTTTGATTATCTCATAAATATTATCATCACTTTCACAAATAATGCCGGAAGCGATTTCAACTGCAGGATTAGGGTTTGTAGGCTACCTATCGTAAACTGGAAGTTTGAACTAAAAGATCACAAGTTATACATGATATTTAAGCTTTATGTTACTGGAATATAAGCGTGATTAGCGTGACGAATGCTAGTTTTGTTGATACCGAAGTTAAGTACAATACGTTGCTATCAAACCTCTAAAATCCGGCCACAGTTGGGTTGACTACGGCCAGACAAACTTCTATTTTAGAGTGTAATCCATATAGATGGAGTTGCATATTTGAGACATTAAGACACGACGATTGGAGCCGTGTTGAATTAAAAAGAGAAAACATAATTTGACGAAAGTAGCAAATGAATACGAAAATATAAAGTTTTTAAGCAATACATGAAACGACTGAACATCGACATTAATTGACAGTAAAAAATTGTGTGCCTTCATTTACGATTTCTACTATTTTGGTTCCAACAAACTAGCGTATAGTTTGATTTTTAACCGTACAATAATACACAATTAAGCCGGATCTGTCCGTTGAATGATTGATGTTATGGATGTTTGTTATTTGTGGGGAGGTTCCCGTTATGGATATGGGCGTTTGTTATTGTTCCTTTTCTGTTAATTTATTACTTTAGAGTTTAGGTGACATATGCCTAAGAATTTTAAAATGTAGTTAGTCGCGCCTAAATAGGTACACTATTTGTCGCGTGGGGTCTATTAGACCACAAACGCGTCGGTTCGTATCATATTTCGGTATTACATTTACCTAGGTGTCAGTACTTCCTAGTGGCTTCCCACCCTCACCTGTCCCTTCCGTCTCTAAGTTCCAACTATAAATGTTAATAACTAATGTATGCGACAAATTTAACCCTAAAACTGCAAAACACAATTAAAACGCTTACCATTTGTTGTGGGTTCCTCGGTTTCCGATGCGCTCGTGGTACTTTTAACCCCGTGACGCCCTCCAGCACGTCGGCAAGCAGTAACCCGTCGGCGCAGTCGCGGGCCAGGCCGCCGGAGGTGCCGGCCCGGCGCCTGGACCGCGCGCGCTCGAGGTAGTGGTTCGCCCAGTCTGTGTATATCTGGGGAGAAGCGAAAGAAATTTGAGATTAGATGTTATGTTAGATTTTATGTAGCAGTAGTTTAATAATATAATAATATCTACGGACGTTTCCACACCACGTCAATCTGGTCCTGTACTAAGTATCCAAAGAACTTGTATCACAGGTACCAGAAAACGGAAATATATTTAATACTTTTATACTATACACATGACACATGATATTTAAGATTTTTATTATTCTATACATATTTTTAATACACATAGGTACAAGACTCAGGAACACAGAAAAACTTTTTGTCCCTTCGACGGGATTCGAACCCGCGACCTCCGGCTTAATCGCCGACGCACTAACCACTGAGCAACAGAGTAGTAAGTTACCCTTGGGCCTCTAATATTCTTTAATCGGTCGGTATCATCCGTGAAAAACGTCGTGGGAAACGTTGGTACGTTTTTTTTAATGAAATGGATCAGAATTTTCGTATTTAACTTAGACTTTAATTTGGGGCATTTCACGTCAAGCGGACGGACAACCATAAAATAATAAGGTAGTGAATTTTGTTTATACTCTGGTCAGTTATCTGATCACTTTTTAATCTTTTTTGTGAAGAATTAGTACATTTCAAGCTTTCAAATATTTAAGAATAAAAAGGTCGAAGTTACTAAAATATCGATTTGAAATTTTCATATCCTACTCATTTCATATTATGTTACTACACGCAAAAAAAAAACAAATTTAGAATTCGTTCAAAAATATAAAAAATCTACTTTTTAAATATAAGAACCAATACTTTTTGGTTTTTGTTACAAATTAATTGATGAAAATATTAAGCATCTGAAAATAACGGACTTTACTCTTAGTAATTTTTTATAAGCTCATAACTCAGCAATAAAGTATGATACGAAAAAAACATTGTGTGTACATCCACGTCTACTAGAAGTATAACTGACCAGAGTATAAACAAAATTCACGACCTCATTTTTTTTGGTTGTCCGCTTGACGTGAAATGCCCCATTTACTATCTATGAATTATAAATAAATCGTTATGATACCATAAGCTAATTTTTGGAGTTTGGAATAATCAAAACGCGCTTGACGTTGGTTTGACGTTTATGAAAATACCATTTTGCTCTTTTAACATATTATACAGACTGCATCGAAACTGTATTATTGTAAGATTTGATTTACAGGAAACGAGCATACGGATCGTCAGATGGTAAACGAGTGCCATGAGCACACGTAACACCAGATTCCTATACGCAGACTGTATAGGTACATAAAGATTTATTGAAGTTGTGTAGGTATTTATTAAATATAATCTGCAATCTGCATGACATTTTACCACTAAAATAATGTTATCCCAAAGGCTTCGTCATCCAGGCTCTGTGACTCACCCAGGAACACTGAAAATATTTTGCAGGATATCTATGACGCACAAAGATAAGGTCGCCGAAGGGTCGCTGTTTGTGTTAAGAAAGGACGAGATATGGCGCTTTTAAATTTATTGCTGCAATTACTGTGCTAATACCGACTTATATTGGTTTTAAATAAAGAAAATGTAGGGGTGAAAACAGTTTAAAAGTGCAAAAAGTTTGGAAAAATGTGACATTTACTAAGCTACATTACTTACTTACTTTAGTACTTTACTTTTCAACAATAGCCATTTAGTGTTCACAAAGTGTAAACTATAAGGCTGGGAGTGATGGGACTATATAATTGTCCAAAATCCGTAAGGCCGGTGAAAATTCAGAGCACTGAAAATACAATAGAGCAGAAAATCGAACACACAAGTGTCGAGTCAATTGTCAGTGTCATAATATAATATGACAAATCGACTCGACACTTCGATTTTTAACTCTGTTGTTTTAGCGCAGAGTTCCATTTTAAGTGCTCCTAATTTTCCCAGGCCCGCCGAATTCCAGACCATATAGTCCCAGCCTTACATGCAGAACCAATAATTTTATTCCTCTTTCGCAAACATGAAGGATTTCAAAGCTTCGAATCAAATATTTTTGACTGGCGGCGACGCGGTCTCACGACATCTTGCAATTTATTAGGTCTGTGCACTCGTAACTTGGCGATTGCTACTTAAAATTTAACGACTGAACTCATGTTAATATCACCATGTTTGTAAAACAGTCGTAAAATCCGTATTGTTGACTTACTACTTTTTGATCAGTGTGTAGCACGAACAATATAGATTGTAGAGTTTTAAGCGGTACATAGGTGTACCTATAGCGAGTTTTATTTCAAATATTATTCTAAAACCCAACTTTATTTAAATTTTGTTGACCATTACGGTTTAATTTTATAAAACTCAGGAATCTGCGATCCATAAAAAACGTTTATAATGCCATTTCTTCGATCAAAGCCGCCTAGAAAACCCAACAAAGTTTTTTTATTTATTTGATTAAAGTATCGTTTTGATACTTCAAAGAGCATTGTGTCTATAAATTAAGCTTATTTATATAAAAACGAGGGTCAAAACTACGTTATGTGCGGTGAGCCTGTGGGGTCTTGAGGCGGTTCTAAGAAGATTTAGTTTACATTTGTACAAGTCTCTTAGCCGGTGGCCTACTAACCGGAATATGACAAATATGAAGCTATCTACAGTTGAAAAATAAATTATAAAGGGCCATCATTATGGTCAAGTCTGCAAATCCAGCAGCCAGATTCAAAGGCTGGACCATCAGTATGATCCTTAAGGGGCATCCTTGTTTTCTGTTCCATGATCGTGGCCATCCAGCCAGCAAATCCAACCAATAATTATGGCCGTCTTTAGAGTCAATTTTTCCTGCTGTATCGACAATTTTTCCTGCTGGATGATCAGGATTCCTCTTTACGTGCACGGACTATTTGTTTTTTTTTTAACAAATCACGAAATCCTTAAATTTTAAGGACTAGCCTCGAACTAATTGGGATGCTGAGATTTCCACTTTAAAATACCAAATTGGCTCGCCAAAAAGTTTAATAATACCAAATTGGCTCGCCAAAAAGTTTAATAACTGCAACATAGTAATCCTGTACTCTGCTGTACCCTGGGTAGTAAATATACATATTATTATGTACGTCTACTCAGTTGAGATAGGGAAATAAAATATTCTGTTATTTTTTTTCATACTTTTTTAAGAACATAATCATATTTTTGTACGGTCGTGACTCGTGTGACGTCATAATGTCAGCTAATGTGTGGATATTATGTCGTATTCTTAAAAGGATTAAGTAATTATTCGCGTCAATCTGTAGAATGAGGGCAAGTGTCGGCGACGAGTGGACGCCGTGTCGCGGCCAGACCGTGGTCACCATAATAAATACTCCATACAAATACAATGTTTGTATAACCTAATTGCACACAAAAAAACTGAAATTTTCCAATTTTTTATGGCGCGGTGAACAAGTGGCATTTAAATTGGAAGCGTTATATTATAGCCGCACATATTGAGCCTTGATTTAAATATTTAAATTAGATTGAATCGGAACTAGGTATACTCTATATTTATACCAAATTTCATCTTAATCAGTCTAATAGTTCCGAAGCCAATTCAATGCGAACAAACATACAATCAAACAAACTTTTCCTCTAATACTAGTGTATAGATATATATGCATGTAATTTGCAACTTAATAATAATAACAATGAAACTTTATTGTATGTAGAGAGTCTAGACAGTTATTCTCTAAGTAGAGCCCACTTTTCCAGACATTTTAATCGTTAATTTAAATTCTAAATCGCGGTTGATCCCAAACACAAAAACGTGTGAAATGTTAAAAACCAGTTTATTATTAAACTTGATTATGGCAATATATACGTATTTTTATGGTTCTTATCAACAAAATTAACAAATAAAGCCATATTAAATTGTGTTATTTTATTAACAATCGGCTATAAAAATCGATATCATTATACAACTTATTATAGTGTAATGAATAACGAAAGCATCGTTTTACAACAAAACCTGTTTAATTAATCGATTATGAAGCGCAAACACATTTTGTATGTAAATATGCATAAAGAGAGAGAATAAAATGTATAGAGAGATCTATACATTTTGTATCTAACATTCAATCGATATGTATCGAGATATTGTAATTTGTAATATCTATTATCATAATATTATCAAAGTTACTTATATATTATTAATCTCTAATTAAATTATCTTTATATACAGTCGTGGACGTACCACTTTGACCCTCATTGCCAAAATAATAAGATCAGAATATGGTCATGGGTTGCTTGGCTATCTACTTCAATGGTTTTGGTAGAATTTGTTTCAGGTGGGAACACATGGATAATATAAATTATGTGGACTGACTGATTCATTTAAATTAATCTTAATGAATTTTTTATCTACACTAATAAAATAAAGAGGAATAAAGAGAAATTTGTTTGTTCGTTTGTTTGTTTGCATTGAATAGGCTCTGAAACTTCTAGATAAATAGAGCACTCAACGGGGAAGGACTGAGGACATAGGCTACTATCGCTGCAAAATGTACGATTTCTACTTTGTCACAGAACATATATTGCAATATAAATTAAATGTAAGGAAAAAAAAGAAAGCGTCAGCTACTTTTATTTTAAAAAGCTCCATTGAGCATAGCAGTGGAAGTCCAGTCAGCAAGTCACCAGTGCATGGGAAAAGCAATTACATTAAAAGAAATGTAATGTGCAAGCAATAGGAGCTAAAGCCCTCTGTGTCTAATGCACTGATCTCTATTTAGCTGGATAGTATTGGAAAAAAAAAACTTTCGAAATGGCAAGCTGGGACAAAAATATAGACAATCCACATGACGTATCATGTACATTGTCTACAAATAAAACTTAAAAGTAATTTCAGCTTTGCATTAAATTAGCATTAATTAATAAAGTAAAGAATGACCTACGTAAACCGTACCTATTAAAAATATAGACCGATGCAGATAAGAATGCATTTAAGTTCAGTTAAAATCAAATTCAAATCGCGAAGATACGCGACGCCACGTAACGCTGCATTTTTTCCTACTTAACTTTATTTACTTCCCAAAAAAGATACACGTTTCATATGACATCAGTCATACACTGCATATGCGCAATGCATAACAGCCTCCGTGGTCTAGTGGTTTAGAGCTTGGCTCTCGACTCGGAGGTCGTGGGTTCGATTCCCGCATTGAAACAACAAAAAATCTTGTTTCCAAGTTTGGTTAGGACAATGCAGGCTGATCACCTGATTGTCTGACAAGAAAGATGATCCATGCGTTGGATGGGCATGTAAAAAGTCGGACCTGCGCCTGATATCTCACCAGTCGTGTCGGTTATTCGTCCCACTGGGTTACGAGAGTAAAGGAAGAGAGAGTGCTCTTGTGTACTGCGCACACACTTGGGTACTATAAAATAACTCCTGCGTAGCTGGCCTGGTTTCAATTAAACCGGCCACCGTCACTGAAATCAGTGTGGGGAGCTATTATGCGCAATGCAGGGCTTTGCAAATTAACACACCAACTCTTACAAGTTACAATTAAACGTGTATCTTCTTGTGTAATTAATAAAGTACAAATTTTGAACGGATCTTAAAAATGATGCGCCGCGTCGCGTATCGTCTCGTTTCGGTGTGCACTGATCCTTAGCAACCAACAGGGCTTGTAAATCAAAATAAACTTTTATCCCCTTAGCGCTAGCGGTAACGCGGATTTTTTGAGAAGCTTCAGAGCAAATAAGAACTAGGGTCGCCCTGTGGTCGAACTTCGCCCGTAATGATTTATATAATTTTTAAGTGTGAACTTTATAGGGTACTTTCGCTTCATGAATAGAAAAAATTTAAAAAATAATTTTGTAATTGATTGACAAACGTCAACGTATAACAAAATTGTTTCCGTATGTAAAACGGTAGCGTGTTAATAATCTGAGGTAGTGTGTTGTTTTTATTAATTGTATGTATTTCTAAGCATTATTTAAAAAATATTTTAGCTTTCTACACACCTTCATTAACATAAACTTTAATTTACCAGCCAAATTTCATGCTCCTTCAGTTGCAAAATTCTTGTAAAACTGTACTGAAAGTCTTTGCTTTATCAATGTCATAATCTCTATTCTATCCAGTTGCGTAGAGATCTTTGGTCTAATGTTAGCTATATTGCCTTATTGCAGAAGGCTTTCAGTTCAACTGTAACAATAAACGTTTAGATAACACAGCACTTCGAACTGAGTTTACGTAGCTTATTATGCTTATTACTGAATTGAATTACGTATTAATAAATGTGGGTTACAATATTTTACCCACCAGAACGCCCCATACTTCTTTGTCATTCTAGTTTCTGAGTGAGATTTTAGTTTTAATGACAAACAGTCATTAAAACATTTATTATTTTCAATTGATAATCCTACTAATATTATAAATGTAAAAGTTTGTGAGGATGGATGGGTGTATGTATGGATGAATGCTTGGATGGATGTTTGTTACTCTTTCACGCAAAAACTACTGAACGGATTTTGGTGAAATTTGGTATGGTTTAGGCTCTGGATTAAAACATAGGCTACTTTTTATCCCAGAAAAGTTCAGTATTCCCGCGGGATACCCGTATATATAATAGTATATTTAACGGAGGCGGAGCCGCGGGAAACAACTAGTTATATATAATTTGTAGCAAACAACTATACGCCAAGCAATATACAATGTACATTAGTTCGAATAAAATATAATATATTTTTTAACTAACCCCCGAATCGGCAAGCTGTGGGCGAACTCCTGATGAAGAACACTCTCGATCATGTCAGATTTCAAACAAAAAAAAATCTAGATCAAAATCGGTTCATCCGTTTGGAAGCTATGATAGACACGCACAAGGACAGACACGTCAAACTTATTTATACTATTCTGTTTTCGTCAGGGGGGGGGCAAAGAAATAAATGTACATTTAAAATTATTTTGGTGTCAACCTTAGGCTTGCGTCAACATGGCTGACCTTCGGCGGTGCTCGAGCTGTCATTTGTAGAGAGTATCGCCCCTGTTTCGGGGGTTATGTTATAATTGAGTAGGTAAAAAACAAACGTTTAACATTATCAATATTAAAAATTACTAAAATAATAATACAAAACGATTCATAAGTTGCGTTGTGGGTAATAAATTAAATAGTGCTCAAATTGTTGCTTGTAAAGTTTAGTTGATGGTAGGATAAAAATTATCACGACTCTACTTACCTTGTGCCTTGAACCATAAAGGAGTGTTTTATACGACAAGTAGATCGTATTTTTTACCATAACATATTATATAAATTAAATACCACATAATTATTATTATATTTTAAATTAGCTGTTTCCCGCGGCTCCGCCCGCGTTCATATACTATCGGGTATCCCGCGAGAATACTGTACTTTTCCGGGTTAAAAAGTAGCCAATGTTTTAATCCAAAGCCTAAACTACTGCCATACCAAATTTAATTTAAATCCGTTCAGTAGTTTCTGCGTGAAAGAGTAACAAACATCCATCCATCCTCAGAAACACACATTTAACATCAGTAGGATGAACTAAAACAAACAAAAAGGGACTGATTACTTACCAACCTACAACCTATGTAATGTAATTATATGTTATAATTAACAGGTAAGTAGCCTATCTATACAATTAAAAAATAAAAATGAAGTATAAACCTGCCGATAACAAATCTTGGGTAATATTACTTTAAGTACATTGCGTTTTTAACAAATCGCTAGTGCCTTGAAAATTCGCAAAACGGGCACAACCGTCTATGACGTATAGACAATCTTTATAAATTGTAGCCTATATGTTATTCTGATGTATAAGCTATATATTAAGATATATATTATTGTAAAGTTTCATTAAAATCCATTCAGTAGTTTTTACGAGAAAGTGTAACAAACATCAATCCATACTTACAAACTTTCGTGTTTATAATATTAGTAGGATTCTTTAAGCTTAAATGACAAAAAGGTATGTTATTGCGATCGAAATTTTGTAAATTAAACAGAAAATGTTATCACAATTTTGCATACCTACGGTATATATTTTAAGTGAAGTCCATCAACTGTAAAAAACAAAACATACTGTACAAACAGAATTTATAAAAGCAATTAAAGTCAACAGGCGGGGGTAATGGGGGACTAACTTCGGCAACAATGTAAACTCACGTAAATTCAGCACCCTGTGTAAACAAATCAGCATGGCCCATTCACGTTTGGTCCCCCGTGAGTAGGTACTGAGTACCGACGTTATTCTATAGACGTATCTATGAGTAAGTAGTCTCGGACATAGATCGTGGCAAAATCACATTTTTATATAATACGTGAAGCAAAAACTTTGAGTACAGTTCAACGAGAATTGTAAGTGTAACGAACGGAGGAGTGTGAAAATTGGAACAGCTAAAGTTTATGCGGAGGATAGAGGATATTTATTCTATTCTGTTTCTACCCGACTACGGCGAAGCCAAAACGAAGGGTAATGATTAGTATCTGTGAAAATTTCAACACATTTTACAAAATACAGCCTGGTGAGAGACAGACGGACGGAAGGACAGCGGAGTCTCAGTAATAGGCTCCGTTTTTATCATTTGGGTACGGAACCCTAAAACGTTGAGACTTAAAATTAAAATATGAGGTATGATCGAATTTCGGCACAGGGCTTTCGACTTCTAGTTTATTTTCATACGTCCTGTTGCTTTAACGGAAACAATTGTACAGCGTGTTTTATTTCAGTCAACGCTAAAATATAATAAATATTACCAATAATAATATCAGTATTGAGGATCGTGAATATTCGATATATTTACGAGCTTTAATCAACTGTATGATGCAATGTTTAAAACAATATTTTATTCGTTCTGTATGTTAATTGTTCAACAACAAAAAATGTGAAAATATTTTCAGTGTTTTTATTTGGCATATCGATATAAAGAGAAAAAAATAAAGTTGCAATGAAATTTTATTATCAATTAAATTAAGAGATAAAAGGGCATTTCATATTTTTAGATCTATAAATATCAGATTGCCCTCATATATTATTTTAATAGAGTCATCACTTCCATTCAACCCACACGGGTTCAACTCGTCCCACTTTCAGCCATCACCGAACAAATTATTCCATTAATAACAATCAGTAAATCTATATTAATTGGTATTTTACAATAGTGAAGCACCAAGTATTTGATACTTCTCGATATGACTACTATAAAACACAAAGTCGATTCTACTATTCCAATTTTGCAGTAATAAAGTTTCGATACAGCCTCAGTTTCATCTAAGGGTCAGCTCACATCGAACGGGTCGCGACGTGATGCTCCATTTTAACAAACGTTAAACGCCGCGCTGTACACACGTTAAACGTGTAGCGACATAAACTGTAGTCAGTTTATGATAACCAGATAGTTCATTTATTTGAAAGTGAGTAAATTGAAAGTGTAAGTTAAATACCTACGAGAATTAGGCATCTGGCTACGGTCTACATTAGGTAAGAAAAATATAGGGAATCAAAGGTACATACGTGTTTAAAATAGGTAATTATGGATTATTGAATTATCCGGATTGATCAGAAACTTTTCTTAAAATTGAAAAGTTTGTATATTAAAAAATGTAAAGATATTCCATGAAAACAATATAGTTTCCCCTACTTTACATTTTATAAAAAAAAAAACACTTAAAAAGGATACGTTAACATGTCAACATAACACTATCCCCGTATTCGTATATCGTAAATTACACAATTTACGATTCGAACAGATGGAGTTCTTCATTGACTTCCGACTGTTTTCTAAATCAAGACGACTTCGTGCAGTAAATACTTCAAACTGAAAATATATTTTTTTTATTTCCTTATAGGTTAATAAATATAACTTATAGAATTGCCCTACTACGCTGAGCTAGTTTCCGAACCGGTGGCATCATGCCTACCACCGGTTCGGAAACTAGCCCAGCGAGAAGAACCTTATCCTTTTTACTAAGTTTTTACCACAGAGGTTATACGACGATAACTTCTCTTTGTAATATTATAAAATTACTTATCAATAAAAGAATGTTACTTTCTATTAACTAACTTTTTTAGGGTTCCGTAATACATAAGGAACCCTTATAGTTTCGCTCTGTCCGTCCGTCTGTCTGTCCTCGCTTCTAGATTCTGTATATATGAACTTACTCCCCCCCCCCACCGATTTCGAAATTTGATTTCATTTCGGTGACGGTGGCCGGTTTCTTTGAAACCAGGCCAGTTACCCAGGAGTCGTTTTATAGTGCCCAAGTGTGTGCAAAGTACACAAGAGCACTCTCTCTTCCCTAAACTCCTTAAATAACCGTCACGACTAGCGAGAGATATGGCGCAGGTCCGAATTTTTACATACACATCCGACGCATGGATCATCTTTCTTGTCAGACAATCAGGTAATCAGCGTGCATTATCCTAACCAAACTTAGATCCAACATATTTTGTTGTTCCAACGCGGGAATCGAAACCACGACCTCCGATTCGAGAGCCAAGCTCTAACCACTAGACCACAAAGGCTGTTCAATATATTTACTACACTTATGACAAACAAAATAAACGTGCAATCGGCCTGCATTGTCCTAACCAAACGTGGAACAACACTTTTTTGTTGTTCCAATGCGGGAATCGAACCCACTACCTCCGAGTCGAGAGCCAAGCTCTAACCACCAGACCACGGAGGCTGTTATTTCTCCTTTACTACAGTAAGAACTCTATTAACTCCGAGTAAGTACGTTTGTCTTAGTTCCTCTGTGTCTGTGCTGCAAGTGGCACGTGTTGCCACAGTAACGTCTATTTCGGTGCAGCAGGTGAAGCGGTAGGTACACCATGGACCAGGAAGTGAATTCGGGTCGCGCTAAATATACGAGGGAGTTCTAAACTGGGATTATGTCTTTCGTAGCAACTGTATAGAGCTACCCAAATAAATAATGTTTCACGTAAATTAGGTACGCAATTTTACAATAAATAAACATCTGGGCATGAAAATGGAAAATGAAAGTCAATACTTATCTTAATAATATGAATACTGCTTTTGCTCAAGCTCAATTTTTTTTATTTCCAAATAGGTTAAAATAAAACTGATAGAATTGTCCTATATGATGCCACTGCCGGTTCGGTAACTAGCTCGGCGAGAATAACCGCCGTAAGAAACTCGCGCGGGGCCACCTTTGTTTTTTCTTGTTTGTTCTTCGCAAAAGTATATATTTTTACAATGTGTATAATTAAATCTGTAAGACAAAAAACAATATACATTATCCACTTTATTCCCAACTCCCAAGGTGTATTATCCTTAATGAAATCACTGACCTTCTAATAAGCTTTAGAACACAAACGTACTTTAACGACTTTTTTTAATTCATTAATGGAAAGATTTTGAACGTTTATGAAATTTTACGTTTACTACAAAGTAAACTGTTTAAATTTCATTGTAATTACAAATTCTACTACAGATTAAACAAGTCAATGTCCCAAGTCCTTGTCAGTATGACATATTGAAAATTCGCCGTATACTCATAAGTAATCCTCTGAACCTCCACGGTAATTAAGTCCTCGTGCTAGCCATACACGTAACGGTATACCTGACAGGTGAACCGGAGCGTGTATGTTGCACAAGTCACAACTGTGCAGGTTTCCATACAGTATCAGCTCAAGCTAACCCGATACTTATAACAGTGCAGGCAAACCTGTCAGATAAACCCTTACGTGTAATATGTATAGCTAGCTTAATTGGACGCATTGACAATTGACATACAGTAAGTAAATGTACTTACTTATTGTATGTACTTGTAAGGCAGAGAAAAAACGCAAAATGATTCTAAGATATCCTACAAGTAAATAATACTCACAATATGTCTAATAGCAACATCAAAATAGAAACCACGCGACGCGGTGCCCACTTTTAATAGCGACACAAAATCGCAACGCTGCATATTTTGATTACTATTACAGCATCTTCAAGCATCGTGGCGTCGGGTCGGGTCTCGGTGTGAACGGAACGGTGTGAACCTTTAATAATAGTCGCTTCATCGAGTATATAAAAACAACAATACCAGAGTTAAGAACAAATAATATACTTACATAATATAATAATAGATGTAACATACGAGTCCTGGACATCTTTTATCAAAATTATTATCCTAGGTTATAAACTTTATATTTCATGCTACACCTTATGAACCATACAGTCATGATACAATGGACCACGCCTTACCTGCACGATGGAGCGAGTCTGGCGCGTGACGTCATCCGTGGACCCCTGGATGGACCGCGGGGCCCTGATGCAGGTCGGTATCATTGTGCCATATCACGAACTACACGACATTTTTAAGTTCACCTTACTGTTATGTTTTAGTTCAGAACTAATGTCACGAAACACATTTTTAGTTCACCTGATCTACTGACATCATTGTGTACGATGGTACTAATAGATCACTCATCACATGTAGACATGTAGCGACACTATATTAGTTCACATAGTAGGTTTCAGTTCACCTGAGTGTTAATTTTGAACTGCTGAAGTAAAAATATCTGAGTGATATATTTTTAATCAATGAGCGTATTAGCTTTGATAACATACTGAAAGCTTAATTAACGAAATTTCAAGAATGATATACATTGATTTCAGGTTGATCAACTAAATGGGTTTACACTTTACTATAATTAAAATATTACAAATAATAAATTAATAGTTAGGTACGTACTATTTAATTATATTATTTTCCTTATTTATAGGAATTACGAAGCAACAATCTGTAACAAGACTATCATTGATTTTATGCTGTGTTAACTTACTTCCGTCATTATTCATTTAATTATTTAAACAAAGAATATTTACATTGCACGTTTATTTTGTTTGTCATAAGTGTAGTAAATATATTGAACAGCCTCCGTGGCCTAGTGGTTAGAGCTTAGCTCTCGAACCGGGTCGTGGTTTCGATTCCCGCATTGGAACAACAAAAATGTTGGATCCATGTTTGGTTAGGACAATGCACGCTGATCACTTGATTGTCTGACAAGAAAGATGATCCATGCGTCGGATGGGCATGTAAAAAGTCGGACCTGCGCCTGATCTCTCACCAGTCGTGTCGGTTATCCATCCCACTGGGTTATGAGAGTAAAGGAAAAGAGAGTGCTCTTGTGTACTGCGCACACACTATACGGCATTATAAAATTACTCCTGCGTAATTGGTCTGGTTTCAATGAAACCGGCCACCGTCACCGAAATCGGTGTGGGGGAGTTAACTTAAATATATCGAAAATGTATAAAATTAATATTAAGCTCTTTTTTAACCCCCAACGCAAAAAGAGGGCTGTTATAAGTTTGACGTGTCTGTCTGTCTGTGTGTCAGCTTCTAAACGAAAAGCCAATTAAGATGCTTTTTTTTATTTGAAAGGCATCATCATCGCTCATTGCTTGACAATTCGGGGATTACTTTTTTTTGTCCCAGATTTTCTCGCTCAAGTGAAGTAACAGGCAACTACTTACTACCTAATAGATAAAATGATAATTGACTAGATATAGATTAGATCTAGATGTTGCCCGCGACTTCGTGCGCCGTACATTTTGCAGCGATAAAAAGTAGCCTATGTCCTTCCCCGTGGTCTACTCTATATACGTTGCAAGTTTCATCAAATTCCATTAGTTTCCGTGCCTATTCGATGCAAACAAATAAAGAAACAAAACTTTCGTCTTTATTATATTAGTATAGAGTATGTAGGATGCAAGGGAAGTAGGTGGAATACGAGTATAGCTGGAGGTATGGTGTAGCCCACGGTTCATGAATGAATTGGTCCGTGGCTCGGAGCGATAAGCTTCGCGGAATATTTACTCTGGCGTGGCGCCTACGCCTACGTCGAGTGACTAGCAACGACTTCAACGACGTACACATGCGTCCGGCATGCAGGATATTGGAGGAAACCAGAGCTCCGATTTACTTTTAACAAAATGTAGACATATTTACAAAATATTGTCATACTTAAACGTATAGAATTTGTTTAATGAAATAAAAAAAAGTATTTCCAAATGAAACTTAACAAGCTTTTTTCGGAAAGTTAACAGACCTACCACCGGTTCAATCCTAACCCGCCGGGAAGAGCCGGCGTTTATAATTATTATATGTAGTAACATTTGTATTTGTCTATGGTAACAATTGATCTTGTACATGGTTAAAATGAATTAATCAATTTGTCTCAAAACGACGTTTCATTTCGTTCCAGATATAAGGAACATATTGATTTTGCTTGAGCCAAAATACTTAAATACATGTTGCTTGAATTTATTTACTTAAAATCAATGTGTTCTGAAGCTGAAATTAAAGGTCTATTTAGTCTTGCAGTTAATAAGTATGGTTCTGTAATAATTTTTTGACGATTACCATTGGCGGTTTTAGTTTGGTCTATGGACTTATTAAAGGTAACTATAATAAAATCAATATTACCTATCTACTTATCCTACATAAATGAATATGAAAAAAGAGCAATTGTGGTTTTTAATGCTGCTTGTAATAGGTGAATTGTATTTTTCCTACATATAAAAAAAAATTGGCAATGAACTATTTTTTTGCGGACAAGTGTAACTGAACCTTAAATATTATATGGCACAATAACTCCGTACGTATGAGTAAACTAAACTAATAATGACTAAACAGATACTAAGTGTTATTTTTAGTTTGAGGTTTTTCCAGAGAAAAGTTGTTCATTATACACTTCAGAGTTGGGAAACGTTAAGATATTTTTATCCGTTTTCCGGTACATTTATTTTTATGAATACAAACAATTTTGGTCTATATATTTTGCTCGTAAATGTTTGGAAACGTTGGTTTAAACACTTTATAGCGACTGGTCATAATAACATCTTCATTTCAAACTAAATATAAACATGGTACCTAGTTGAGAAATGTTACGTTGAGTATTTTGTTTTCTTTGCCAAATATAAGAATGATTGATTGATTACCAGTTAAAAACCCTCATTAATATTAATTTAAAATAATAATAGCTATTATTATTACATCGATTTTGATGACATTGGACGATTTCATTGGAACCAGACCAGCTATGCAGGATTTATTTTTAAAGTGCCCAAGTGTGAACGCAATACATCTCTTCGACAGAGCACTCTTTCTTCCTTTTCTCTGCGGATCGAATTGTCGTGCAAATTACGACTAAAAATGCGTCACAGTTTGGACTGCCGGCGACTTTCATAATACGTCAAAATAGTCATAGCATAGCTCAAACTGTCACTCATCTCAGATCGGCCTGTCAGCCCTGAGCATATACATATTCGGTTCGGAGCGGGGAACGGAACCGAGCGGGTGACAGGCGCTTTTGCAGGTATCGTCTCTGTCAAACTCAACTTGCTCTACAAAACCGAAATGTACAAAGTTTTTTTTTTTTTTAATCTCGCCTGACACTGACACTGGCTATTCCTCAAGGGAGGCCATTATAAAGAAGAAGAAGAAGAAGAAGAAAACCGAAATCACTTTTAAAAGTGTATTCCTTTATGGCCGGGCACTGTACGTAATACTCATAAACAGATAATAGTTACTATTTCATAAGTGATCATAACAATAACTTACCTATAATGAAGCTGCATTTATGTATATGTAGGCGCAGTAAGAACAATTACTAATGAAATCAATAGAGTACTAGAACAATGAACACAGATTAGTGGGAGGGCCTATATGCTTATTAGACTCAGCTTCTTGCTATGATGACTTTTAATCAAATTAAATAATATTTCAAAGGAATTCGAACCGTATCTTTAGGTAGTAAAGTTTAAATTCGTAATGACTTTTTCAGAAAATTGGTTCCTGAAAATACATATCAAATTATGATCTTTAGTCCCCTGTGATACGGTTCAATGTCGTTTCATAATTATATAGCCTCTTAAAGGGCTTTTAATAAATTACTAATCAATATTCAAAACTCCATGGGTGTTATTGGTATTTAAAAAACGAACACGTATTTTGAAGATTTATGCATTTTTAAATGCTCATACGCGTGTTCAGTTTCGATAGTGATCTTGTCTTGTGAAACTTAATCCAGGTAATTCTTATTTAACGATCGTTTTTACAAATTATAACGAAAGTAGCTTAAAAGACAAATAAGAGTATATGCTATTTCCTCACTCTCCTATGTCCTGTCTCTAACATCTCCATACTCATAGCTTTTGTAGGGTTCCGTAGTACTACCAGGAACTCTTATAGTTTCACTCGTCCGACCGTCTGTCCGCTCGTCTAACATCCCCCAATTATGAATATAAAAGGATGAAATTTGGTATAGTTATAGATTGTGTTATAGATCTCAGTTTTGGCATCATAAAATAATATATTAGCGCTGGTATCTACCAGCGCTAAATAATATTTAGGAAAATTATTTTAAAAATCGGACAGTAACTTTTGAAGAAAGTTGAAAAACCAATTACGTGTTTATTCTTACGGAACCATAGACATGACCTGACATGCTCTTGGTTAGGTTATTTTACTGTAATTTTTTCATTCGTGTGGTTTCATCGGGGAAAATATTTCTGTCACTTCGACACATGCAATTGAGTCATAACCGTGAAATTGAACTCATAAAGTTGCGTTCCAAGAATTCCCAGATCTGAGATATTGCTAATTACATTCTTGGTAAGTTCAGATCTTATTATGCTTGCAAGTCTTGCAACACCAAGTGTGTAGTTACGAAATATCCTACGGACTACCAAATTACCTGGCGAAGTAATAAGCGCGTTGGAAGCGCGAAGCCCACTTAATAGGTACCTACTTATTAATCAGAAATTATACGCAATATAAATATACCTATTATTTAAATAGGTCTTTGTAGTTTCTGCCGAGGTATACAAATGGTCTTCTTTAGACCATAATAGGTACTTCTCTCAAAAATAGATTAGGTTCTTCCTACTATTATCATAAATGTGAAAGTTTGTGAGGATAGAGGGATGGATGGTTGTTACTTTCACGCAATAATCACTGAACGGATTTCGATAAAATTTGATAGGGTTTAGGTAACGAAAAAGTACGGGGCTCCCGTGGGATATAAGTGTAGAAACGCGGGTGAAGCCGCAGGAAAATCTAGTACCTACTATTCTAATGTGAAGTTTTGTGAGTGAAAGTGTAATGTAAAAGAGTAACAAACATCCATCCGATAGATGTTTGTTACTGTTTGACGCAAAAACTACTGAACGGATTTGGATGAAGTTTGGTAGGGTGATATTTTTGGCTCTGGATTAACACACAGGCTACATTTATCCCGAAAAAGTACAGTATTTCCGTGGGATACGATATTATCATGGGCGGAGGCGCGGGCAAAGGCTACCTCTACTATAATTTCTCTTAATATTCTTCAATAAAATAGAACAATTGCCTTCTTTAAGCTTTACACAAATACAAGTAGTATATTTTAACTTAAGATCAAAATGTCCACATATTACGTCACGCAAAATTACGACTTTTTGAGCCCCTCCCCCCGTGTGTCACGCTTTTTTAGTATACATGTACCTACTTAACATGTACTGTCACGTTTAGTATGACCTCCCCCACCTCCTTGCGCTGTGACGTAATATGTGGATGGACCCTAAGCATAAAAAAAGAACACTTCAAAATGTCATGTCCGAAACATGTCGATGTTAATCCTGCCTTTCCAGTAATGGACTGCATCATAACATGAGAGTATGCAACACAACATAATGATCCTACATTACCGATGTTGCAACGCAATTATTAATTAGGCAAATCACCGAAATGGCTGGCTTTTAGCATATATTAACCCGTGCTCCCCGACATGTATTTACACTGGACAGTCAAAGCGTTAATCATGATTTTAGGATTAGCGTCCGTCATCACGTAGTATTTATATTACATCTACTTACATTTACTAGAGGTACTTGTGGTCGAAATTAAAAAAAAAATATATATATATATATATATTAAATCTACGGTATATATGAATCGCACGGTAGTGTGTTAGGTTGGTATCTATTGTGAGGTGTTGTTATATTCAATTTTATGTATTTATAAGCTTTCTGCACACTCTAATTTACCGGCCAAATTTCATACTCCACCGGTTGCACAATTCCCGTAAAACTGTACTTAAAGTTTATGCTTCACCTATTAAAATAATAATATTAGTTATTATATTATGTGAAGACGGTACGTATTTCCTAGTCACTACTATAATTTTATCGCGAAAAAGAAAGTACCGCCGGAACCGTATATTTTTCCGGTATAAATAGTATCTATGTCTGTGCCAAATCTTATAAACATCGATTCTGTAGTTTCGGGGCCTATTCAATGCAAACAAACAAAATTTTCTCTATAATATTAGTAGAAATGAGTGCCGACAGGTAGCTGATGCCTGCTTTAAATGGATTCTAAACAAGTACTTCAATTACCAAATCCTGCTAATCCTACTAGAGTAGAGGAGGAATATGAAAAAGCTACAGTTTTTGCGTTGCTATGTAACAGATCCAGTAATAGAATTTAATATCCTACTATCCTACTAATGTTATAAATGTGAAAGTTTGTGAGGATGGATGGATGTTTGTTACTCTTTAACACAAAAACTACTGAACATATTTCGATGAAATTTGGTATGGTAGTAGTTTAGGCTCTGGATAAAAAGGCTACATTTTATCTCGAAAAAGTTCAGTATTCTCGTGGGATACTGTATTTACGCGGGCGGAGCCGGTGAACTTTTGCTGGTTAATAAATAAGATGATGAAAAGCAACGTTACTAGGCTCCAGCAATATTGAGTAACGGAAGCTATCGTTGCGAAAGAAAATAAAAGAGGACGTGTGAGGATGCACGTTTCTAGCGCCTCTTTGAACCGACTTTCATAAATATTTTCTGGCAAAGTGACAGATTCGGCTTAGTGCAGTTTCAATGGTTATTAGATGGGTATATTATTATCTACCTTTTTACCCGACTACGCCGAAGCCAAATGTAGTAGGTAATAAATTTGGCAGTCTATGTTTGTATGCGACTTATATTGCAATAATAATGTTCTTTTTGGATGTATTATGTTGCCCACGGCTCTACCCGCGTTAATACAGTCTCCCACGGGAACACTGTACTTTTTCGGGATAAAAAGTAGCCTTTATTTTAATCCAGCGCCTAAACTACTACCATACCAAATATCTTCAAAATCCGTTCAGTAGTTTTTGCGTGAAAGAGTAACAAACATCCATCCATTCATCCATACATCCATCCATCCTCACAAACTTTCACATTTATAATATTATATTAGGATATTAAATTCTTTCACTGGACTCTGTTACATAACAACGCATATCAAAATCCGTAGCTTTTAATATTCCTCCTCTATTCTAAAAAACACACATAACTAGACCATAATGCCCGAATTATATTTAGACTAACCTACATAGGTTTATAGCTGTAATGCTGTAACATAAAGATCGTAAAAGGTGCGCAACGCCACATCCAACAGTTTACGCGCCCTGTCACAACCTGGACGCGTATTTATACCCGAGCGTTGAACCCCGTGACCAAACGGACATTTTAAAACCGAAAAACAAAACGGTAGATAAACGATAGTGTCAACTACCGTAAAAGTCTTTATGGGACAATAATCTTGTTCTGTTACGGTTTGAATTGTCCACTTCAATAGTTTACTGCGTGTTTTAACCGTGCCCCTGATACTTGGGAGGTTGTTTTATGTGCAACGAATTTTGTTTCTTTTAAAATATTTACTACTTTTTTACTTGGTTAGTAAGTTCTGAGGAAACGCAGGCTGTTGTACAACAGATCATGAGGAATAAACATAAGAAAGTACCGTTTTTGTGTTTTGTGTGTTTTAAGTGATTTATTTCAAAAATATTCGAATACTAGCTGTCCCGACAGACGTTGTTCTGCCTTACCTATGAAGTTTTGGAATAAATAAATAACTGCCTACATTATACCTACAGTGTCTACACATACTAACACCATCTACATCCTACACCAGATATCTACTCCTACAACCTACAGGCGATGTGTGAAAGAGGTTATCGACAGTGACGGTGGTGGACAGAGGGTTAATGATTATCACAGTACTAATATTGGTATTAACAATAGGGGTTGGCGGTAGAAGGTTGCAAATTAAAGGCTATATTATGTATATTTAATGCCAAATCATAAAATAAAAATAATGACCAAAATATTTTTGGGGTCAAGCCGTTTAAGAGGAGTTCTGTAACACTGTGACATGAAATTTTTATAAATAAGAAAAATAATCTACACTCCATAGCCTAGTCCAGACTTGTAACTATCTGTGTGCCAAACTTTATCTAAATGCGTTAAATAGTTTTATCGATTTAAACTCTATAATATATTAGGCTGAGTTAGCCTGCATAGATCGTGCAAATAAATAAACAATACTAATTATGCCTCAAACATATGAGGATATCTAATTAATAAACCTATCTCCTGATCAATATAAGAATACCCTTTGTTTACAACATTGGCTAAACAAGGCGTCAATGAGACACGAATTGTTAATATATGGAAGTTTGATAGAGGATGTATACGTGAACAGATGGCAGAGGTTATTGTTTGTACAGGCAGCTCCAAGTTTGTGGCCAGTCCGGAAACTTGCATAACAATAGTTACCTATTCATCTGGATGTAGATTGGGAATAAATTTCTACTAGAAAGACTATTATTAACTAGATGTTGCCTGTGACTTTATACGCGCATAAGAGAACCTTACATTTTGCTGCGATATAAGGTTATCATTTTTTTAAATTAAATATAGGGGCCAAATGATTAGACGAATAGCCTGATGAAAAGCGATTACCGTCGCCAATGGATGAAACACCGGAGGAGTCGCAATGGCAGCCTTTCAAAGATGAATACTCTCTTTTATTGAAGGTTTCAATGTCGTAATGGTCCGGGAATACCGCTGGCGACAGTTCATTCAAAAGTTCAGAAGCAGAAAAAGTAAGTCTCCGGGTAAAGCGCACGGTGGAGGACTGCCACTCATCAAGTGTCATAATGAGGATAGTAGTTTTGTCGCATGGAACGGTGGCGAAAAGTATATGTCCTTCCTCATGGATTACTCTACATATATCTCTCGCCAAGTTCCATCAAAATCGGTCTAGCAGTTTCGGAGCCTATTAAGTGCAATATATAGTGTTTTTAATTTAAACCTAGTTTGTTAAAAATGCATTTATATCATAAAACATATTAATTGAGAAAAGGGATTGTAAACCAATGGCAGTAATTAAACCGAAGCTTCAATTAAATCAAAAATCCGATTGAAAAGATAAAAATATATTTTCGATCCGAAATACTTAATTGAGATCACAAAAAGACAATCTTGCATTACAAGTTACACATGTGTTGAAAAAAAGCTAAATTACCAATTTGAATCAAAGGTTAAGAGAGGGCTTCATAATAAATTGCCAACAGTAGGTCGTGAGAGACGATTTATTATAACGACGTATACAGTCGGATCTGCAAATACATTGTGATCCCAACATTACTTTTGGTACGGTCAGCAAAACTTTTCACATATCAATTTACTAAAAATATTTTGGGCCCGTTTCACAATCGCCTAGTAAGTGATGAATAGCTTATCCGGAAATTTTGTCGCTTACTATATACTGAGCGACGGAGACAAAACTATATTACTCTTATAAGCTGTTTGTCACTTATTAGGCGATTGTCAAATAGGCCCTTAGATATCCATTGCTATAATAAATACATAAGAAATATTATGCTCTTATCTCGATTAAAATTTCAATAGTTTTATGAGCAATATGTTAATTCATTACTAAGTAGTAATAACTGGGGCAAAAAGTGCGTACTTATTATATATGGTAATTTTTTTACTCATATCATGACCTCCTGACAAAATCACTTAATTAAGTCGACTTGGGCTTTGTGAGAGATGTATTAATTATTTCGCTGGCTGTACACTTATATGCCATGATATCCTTATTTTATAGATTCCGCAGTCGAAACGGGACTCTCGTGTTGTGGATCTTAATGTTATTCTAAATGTACTTTGACTGTTTATTATTTTATCAAAAGCTAAACTTAGGTTACTGAGTTTATTAACTTTAGTTCTCCTACTTTGGAAATAATCCTAGTTATCGAAATAAGTTTCCGGTGACTTTAGAATCAATAATATTTTTCTTTACACAGAAATAAAAGTCTCTGTCGCTCCATATAAAGTAAGAAGCTACGAACGAAACCTTCGATTAAGCTATTCAACACTTATTTTAAGATTGTGAAACAGGGCATTGTTGTTGTTAAACAGCTGATGTGAGTTGATTATTATCTGATTCCGATGTAAGGCATCACTACGCAGTTGATGATATTTTTTAAATTTCTAATAAATAATTTGTATGTTTCACATTAGGCCTTCTTCTACATGGACTAAGGAATGTCCAATATAAATAATAATTGCTCCCCACACCGATTTCGGTGACGGTGGATGGTTTCATTGAAACCAGGCCAGCTACGCAGGAGTTATTTTACAGTGCCCAAGTGTGTGCGCAGAACACTCTCTCTTCCTTTACTCTCGTAACCCAGTGGGTCGGATAACCGACACGACTGGCGAGAGATCAGGCGCAGGTCCGACTTTTTACATGCCCATCCGACGCATGCATCATCTCTCCTGTCAGACAATCAGGTGATCAGCGTGCATTGTCCTAACCAAACTTGGAAACAACATATTTTGTTGTACCTGTGCGGGAATCGAACCCACGACACCCGCATCGAGAGCCAAGCTCTAAGCCACTGGACCACGGAGGCTGTTATAATGTCCAATAAGGTAGTATTGGTATCGTATATAGTACCGAACGCCGCGCCGTCTATTTTGACTCGTTGACAAACGCGAAGCGACCGATCGCTTTACCTACATCCACATCCACACTATTTATATCGCGACGGATACGAATAAATAACTGTGAGATTTTTACTTTTTAACTAAATCATTTCAACCGTCTGGCAGAGAAAACAAATATTCCGAACAAATTATGCCACCCGCAGTAGACTAACGTGGTGGGCGGCGGCCTACAGTTTCCCCCCTTTTTTAAGATAACTGAGCCCGAGCTTAAGATACGTAAGTGGTCGGTGGTGATGATTATGATGATTATTATATCTATTCGCTCAACGGCAATGGTTATAATTCACTGAATTTTCAATTTTTATAACATGTTCATGATTAATTTTTAATATTCTTATAACCATAAGAAAATCCTTCAAAAGAATTGCTCCTATCAAAAGCCCTTTTATATCAAAATACCCCATTCAAGTAACGTATGAAAAGACTTTTTCACATATAAACGAGGAACGTACAACCTAAATAAATGCCAAAAATAAAAGGAATTGGTAATTTCTCTTCCAACCTTTCATAGCTTTTCATATCGACAGGCTTAAACTATCGAATGTTTTGGTCATCCACTCTTTTATTCATGTTTTCGTAAACTATTTTCGTAAGATATTTTGGTTTCGTAGGATTTGACTTCCATCGTTGCGTCATTTTCAATTAACTTAATTTTTTAAGTTAAAACCATTATCTACCTACTGTGTTTCTTTAATATCAGCTGACAGCTCCTTCGTAATATGTTTGTATTTAAACTTAACAGTGCAATTATTTAATAGTTAAGATAGGTACCTAATTTAATGCAAATAATATTTCTTCTTATCGATATCACTCAGATACTTTTATAATGTAGGTATCTCAGATATCACCAATCATCACGTGACAAACCCAATTAATTAATTTGAGGACCAAAATCCGAGTTTAACCGGTAATATCCAATACTTTTTATGTAACAATCATTAATTATCACTTGACAGCTTTACACATTAAGCTCCCGAGAATTTGGCGAAAAAAGGTCCCAAAATTAAGCTGAATAATCCACATGTGATATTTTATTACTTTTTTATGCGTCAGATATAACAAATTATCACTTGACAGTTTTTAATTAATAGCTTTTATCACGCGAAAGCTTCGTACGCGGCGGACGCGTGGCCGGTGCGCGCGCGCTTTTCTGACTAACCCGAAAGCTCAGAGCTTCCTACTGCTACAGTTGCATCAAACTTTTGCAAAGGTGTTACCTTTGCAAAACGGGATAGAATCAGTGCATTGCGTAAGCTTTAAGCATAATGCATGAATTAATGAATGCGTTTATCTGTTTGTAATCAAGTTATTAGATACGATATATGTACGTGTAAGTGTTATTATTATTATATTACCTATATGCGAATAAAAATCTTTCAGTACAGTTTTACGAGAATTGTGCAATCGGAGAAGTATGAAATTTGGCCGGTGAATTACAATTTATGTGGAGAAAGGTGTTCAGAAAGCTAATAATTTTTAAATATAGAAAAGAATATTGGAAATATATAAAACTATTAAAATAACAATTACACACATTACCATAGATAACTAATATACGCACTACTATAATATAATTATTTTTTTACACGTTGATGTTTGTCAATCTGACACAACATTTAGTTTTTTTTTTTATATATATATGGCATCGGCTTATAACCATTTGCCAGTGTCAAGTTAAAAAGGCGGGAAATAGAACTTTCGTTTTAATTTTCAACACCGTGTTCCTATATCGTCAAGTCTAAAGTCTAGTCAAAGTCCAAATATATAGTCAGTAAAGTCTATGAGTCATGTCAGTCGATTCAGTAAAGTGGTAGAAGCTTTACTGAAAGTTCCTAGGGAGTTTTGGCGGGAAACACAAAATAGCACGTTTTTAGAAGTTGTACCACTTGCCCACACTTGTGCACGTTAACGAATATTTAATGGTTAATATTCTACCAATATTACACATTAAGAACCGAAATAACACAAATTTATGAAGTTTTACAAATTCCACAACATCACCCATTGAACTCCCCGGCAAAACTCCCAACATTTAGTTTACTTTATTTATTATTTTTCTCTATCTAAGAGGCAAAAGAACCCTAATAAAGTTTAAAACTTACACAGAATCAAAATATTATAAAAAATATTTGTCATACGAAAATTTTGTTATTTCATTTTTGATTGAAATATTTTGTTCTAAAGTGTTTGCAATGTAAAAAGTGCAAAAATAAGATTACTAAGAGACGATTACCGAACTAATTTACATATTTAAATGTATGATGTTTCGGAGCTCGGACGACGTAGTTCCTCAACAAGGAAAAAGATCAGAAGTACGATTCTGCTAATTAAATCCTACAATAATACAGTTACTATTCAATCCTGATAAGTTAAACCTGCAAAATGGTATACCATAAACTTCAAACAAACGTCAAACGCGTTTTGATCGGTCCGAACTCCAAAAATCAGTTTATGATACCCAGACTACTTTTATACAATTCAATAAAAGTAAAATAGAATTTCATGTTAATTATGAGAATTATAAATTGTGGGGTTCTTGTGAAGGATTATTTGAATATAGTGAAGCTAAAATAATATTCAAAAATACTCATTCAGTAGTGGGTTCGATCCCAAAGGTGTATAAATAAGACAATATGTAAGTCAATTAATTGCAAGATAGATTTTTTTGCATTTTTACCCGACTACGGCGAACCAAAGTCAAAAATGTTGAACGCATATTTAAGCAATCTATGTATGCAATATGCATGTATGTATGTTTGTGCCACCGTAGAGAGTAAACTACTGATCCAATTTTAGTAAATCATGTGTCAATATAATTGTCCGGATGTAAATTAAAAAATAGGCTATATTTTTATAATTTACGGGTTCGGGTTATAGTTTTTGTAAAAAAATATAGCTCCTGACATCTCACTGTCTAAAAAAAGGAATAAGATTTGGCTTCACTACTCTTCAGTATCACAAAGTCACCCACATAATTAATATTCTGCATTGTATTCTATACGCCATAAGAATGTAATGAATCAGCAGTGCAAATGTCAAAATGTATCAATGACGCATAAACTGTACCTACTTACATTAAGCATTTAAGCCATTTTGATTTTTATACTGATGAGTCACTGCATTACCTAAAATAAAAACATTTTTAATAGATGTAAAAGTCGTATAAAAATTGCAACCTAGCGTCTGATTTGGCGCCCCCTACTACTACTTACTACCTTACCCCTTTTAAGTGTACCTTATCAATAAAAACCCTTCATTCAGGGCTCACGTCCGGGAAGCACTTGACCTACGTATTTAGGCCCTTTGTCACCGACACCATAGGGCGTCAGCCCTTTGGAGTACAAAAAAAATGAATACCTTGTTATGACCGTTTTTGTCATCTCTACCTTTTGTTAAGGGTCCACCCGTATTCTTTTCATTCAAGATATTGTATTTTTAAATTGAATTTGAAATTTTGACCGATTCGAATGTTGTTGTGTTTTTAATAAGGAACTCAATGAATGAGGTAAATACTAAGCTCTAATTTCAGTAGCTTCACATATAGTACAATTTTATAATATATTATTTAAAATAAGTATGTATCATTGTAAATTTATTAAGGATTCAGCAGTTATATTATGGTATAATTGTGTTAAAAATGTTTTATTGTTCTGCGAGTACAATGAGGTGGCAAATAGTTAAAAGAATTTATTTTATTAACTACAAGCTCCCGACTCGGATTTCTGAGAGGAAAGTAAGGATTATACAGTGAAAAGTACACTCGTGCTCGAAACACGCCAGTAACTATTTTCATACATTTTGTTCCGCCACAAAGCCACCGCTCGACATCAATGAACGAACTACTACTGCGCCGCCCTACAACCGAATGTACTGCGATTTATAATTTTGATACATAATATTTTATTTCACTGTAAAATAGAATATAAAAATTAGGCACTTCAATCGTACAGAAAAGAATTAAAAAATTATAGTTTAAAAAAACTAAAAAAAAACGCTTTTATAGAAAATCTAACTAAAAAATTAAAAATAAAATTTAATAAATTTGGATTAAGAATAGTGTAAATGAAAAATAAATGTTTATTATTGTAAAAAAGCGTGGGGTGCAGTGTCTTCACCTGTACGTTTGTTGTATGTAACCGACCCGAGTGGATTTTGATCTACTTCAAACGGTCAGATTTCGTTTAAAGTGATTTTTAAGATATTATCAAAGTGAAGATCCTTCTCATATATCTGCCAATAAAATGTTTATAACTATTGACACTATGCACCCCACGCTTTTTTACAATAATAAACATTTATTTTTCATTCACACTATTCTTAATCCAAATTTATTAAATTTTATTTTTTTAAACTATAATTTATTTTTTGCTTTTCAGTACGATTTGCCAAAGAGTAAGCTTGGAACTGCACGCATGATTATTTATTATAAAAATTTATAATTTTAATTAATTTAATTTAATTTAATTTAAAAAAAAATCTTTTTTTTTAATTATTAAAATTAAATTAAATCGAATTATTGCATTGTCATCGGTCTTTCACAGGTGTGCAAAGTTTGAATTAAATATGATCGTTCAAAGTAGGACAAAGTCGAGCCCAAAGGAGTCGGTTACAAACAAGCATGCAAGCAAGCAAACATGCAGGTGAAACTAATAAAAGCGTTATAAAAAGATTTTAATTTCAATTAAAGCTGATGCCAGATAGACCAACTTTGGAATTTAATGTATATTAGATAAATTAGGTAACTAGGTAGAAGTAACTTAAATTAATTATATCTTTGAACGTTTTTATTATCTTGCTTATTTTTCAACTGATAATGGCGATTTTTTCGCCAATTCTTTTATTACCCGACTACAGCGAAGCCAAAAGGAAGGGTGATGATTTTGGCAGTCAGTATGTATGTATGGTTCCAGTGTAGCGCCTAAATTGCTAGTCCGATTTTAATCAATGAGGTTTGAATAGATTTGTAATAATAGCCCGGGTAACGAAGGCTATATAATTTACGTCGTCGTTATAGTTTTTATAAAAAATTTAGTTATTTTGCAGTATGTAATATTCATATTTTAAGTAATTTTCTGTGCATATTCCCTATTAGTTCAACTAACTATCATACCTATTTCTTACCTGTCTTCTTTTAACTTATTAAAGTATCGAGACTGTTACAGTGTAGTAGTTTACAGATATAAATACCTAGTGGTCTGATTCTCATATTTACGACTGTTTGAGTTTTAATTCGCAACTTATGATAAATATATTTTTATTGCTAGTTTCGGTACCGCATCGCGGATGCAATGGCTTCCAGTCATGTAATTATGTATTAACTTACGTTTCCAATCGAGGATTGCAATTTATGGCATTGGGATTATTGCTTATTGTTTTAAAGTTCTTTTTTCCCGTATAGTCCAAAATCTTCTAAAATATTTTCCATCCATTACGACGAGGAGGATAAGAAATATTAACAGTGTTTTTTGTTGTGTTACTATATTTATTTTTAACAGACTACGGCGAAGCCAAAAGGAAGGTTAATGATTGTTGCAGTCTATATATATGTACCGCCTAAGCTTCTAGTCCGATGTTAACGATATATGTTATATAACGATTTATTAATGGCCCCGGTAACATAAGGCTATGTAATTTACATAGCCGGGTTATAGGTTTTTAATAAACAATTGTAGTATGTGCATAGTTTTATTTTTACCTTTTAATAGATTATTTCTTTTTTTTTATTAAATTTCTCACAGACAAATGTTTTATTTTCAACTTATGCTACGTGTAATAATCTTAGCACACGACTTGTTTTGGGAAATATCTATGCCTATGGGTCGGACATGCTAAAAGACCAACTTACTCCAAGTTTAGACAAAGTGATGTAGAAGTAAAAAACTAAGTTTGCTGATAGAACAGGAATAAAGCCGGGCATGTGTCGTTTGACTTTTTTTATTCTCTTTATCATTCACGCCGTCTGGAAGATCCCGTCGCTATCGATAGGACTTGGCTTGGAGACGTCTGAGTCACACACTGACTCAACTAGACTGAATTAAACTAGCTAACTATATACGTGGAGAAATAGGACAAGAAAACATCATTGTGTACATGTTCCAGTTCAAAGTCCTGATAATAATTGGTGCGATTACGTAAAGTCTCAATTTATATTGATCGCGGTAAATCGATTTTGTATGTTACCGCAATATTTTATTATTTAAATAATCCTATCTACTAACAAAAACTACCTGAATTAAAGAAGAAGAGCATAATTTTTAATCTAATTATATTTTTTTATACTTAGCGATGTTATTGTCAATCTTCTTCAAATTAACACAATTATATTTTCTAAATACGTACCGAGTATCAAAACTTATGAGTTCCTAAATAAATACTAATGCTTTTCTTACTCCTATAATAATTGTATGATAATGAAACTATCGTATCTGCCAGATGCGTTGTTCTTCATTTACGTTATTTATTATTATGATTGTGATTAAGCGACGCTCACGACGATGACGGAGAGACATAGTTTACGTATCTACTTCCTGGAGCTTATTTCGTATGTGCAGTACGTGCCCTTAATAATCCTCCCCTTTCCAGAATAAATTGTATAGCATAGGTGATATTTTGTAGAGACACCGACTGTACTCAGATGGATCTACAATTATTGATACTTGAGGTATAATAAATCAATAGGTTTAGCCCTTTACGTAGGAGATGAAGCAACAGTATAGGGTTATCAAATGAGGTAAAATTGCCATGTAGGTGGTAGAGATTAGTTATTGATTTCCTATCAAAGATTCCAAAACTGAGTATGGGCTATGACGTACATTTGATAGAACAAATCTTCAAGTTACGCCATCTTGATTTCACCATAGGTATCTAATTCAAATGTCAGTCATCTTAATTTCACCATACCTATCTCAAATGTGAAAATGTCCCCCAAAACCCCAAATTCGGGCCATTTAAGTGGGAACAGTATTTGCCTCGACATTTCGGAAAACCTCACAGATTTAACACCTATATAATTTGGTACAAATTGCACAAGTTCCTTATATAAAAATTTTTCGCCACGTCACGACAACGTAGACTTGCCCACGATATGAACGTAGCCGACAAATACGGTGTAACCGAGTAAACCGGTAAACCGAGGTAAAAACCGAGGACCGTACCATCTGAATACCAAATTTAGTAATAAGCAAGCGTAAATTAAATGAAAATGCATACATACTCACGTGTAAATACGTAGTTTAACCACGTCCGCAGTCATTGCGGTCACTTCCTTTGTGTTTAAATGTTTTGAGGCGTCCTCGTGCATGAAAATGTGTAGAAACTGGTCGAGCAGGAACTTTGTCGATATCGTTGACCGCCGACCATAGCCTTCTGCGCATATACGCGTACCACAGATTACTAAATAGTCAACGTAACTCGAACATTCGGAACCCTATTCTTGTAATTAACTGCCACTTTCATTTTACTTTTACTGAATTATAAATGAATCGTCTCGATATCACAATCTGATTTATGGAGTTTGGACCAATCAAATCGGGTTTGACGTTTATGAGAATACCATTTTGCAGTTTTAATATCGGGACTGGATTGTAGCTGTATTATTGCAGGATTTAATTAGCAGAATCGTCCTTCTGGTAAAAATGTTTATTTCAGCAATATGCTAGTACTAACTATTAGTTGATAGGTGGTACTACTGGTGGTATACTCTGTGGTAGTAGCGTAGCAATAGCGGATTGTAGCAAAATCAGTGTTGTTCTGGAAGCAATCTGGTGCAATTTAGCCGGGCCGTGGAGCAGCGGCCAGCAATTATGTGCTTGTGCAATACCGATGTCGTTTACCCCGTGTACCTAGTAGGTAATTGATGGTACAATCAAGACGATAATTGAAAAAAAAGTACGAAAGAAATTTGCTTGGACTCAGGCTCAATTACCACCGCGACGATACGCGACACGATGCGGCGCTGCATTATACTATATAACTATTCAAAAAGATACAAGTTTCAAGGCTAGAGCGGCGTATTCGACATTGACTTTGATTGACGTTTATCTTCTTGTGTAGTGATTACAGTTCAATTTTGAATAGCTATATCAAAAATGCGCCCCATTGCGTCGCGTCTCGTCGCGGTGCGAACTGAACCTAACTACTTATCCGAGTTTACCAAATTATGATTTATCTTCCAGTAGCAAAACTTGTTGTTTTTTTTTTTAAATTGATACATTAGACTGATTTAGGTATTTACCCAAAGGTCATGCACTAAGATTGTCAATCTAATTAAAAACGTAATTATTTAACGTAATTTTCATTTTAGTATCCAAAAAGTAGAATTCATAAAACTATTGAGTATCTTCCTGAAAATATTGCGTAGGTGTGTCAAAGTATAGTCGGGTAGAAAATGAATTCAATTTTTTTCACAAATCATCGTTGTGACTGTAAATAATCGGATTGAGTCAATTTCGTCAATTATTTTGACCCGATACACAACATGTTGCAACAATGACAGACTTAATTTATTTTTCATTTCATTCAATTTAAATTCCAACAGTCCCTTTATAATCGAGTTGCAGCAATCACAAAGCAATAAATCAAAATTATTTAGTGCGCAGTCGACAATTAAGACCCTAAAATGGAGGCGGGAACATGCGTAAATGAAATCACAAATCTTATATTTATGACCAGAGGGTAACTTTTCCGGAACAATTTTCCGTTCGATTTCGTAACGGTGTGGTAAAAGTTGTCTGCTTAGGCCCACTAGCGCAGATCTGGGTTAAAGCTAACCCTGGGTTGAATATCATGTTTTTTCTCTCGTTCTTCGTATTTATGAAAGAGAAGGCATAATATTTTAACCCAGGGTTAACTTTAACCCAGATCTGCGCAAGTGGGCCTTAGATGAATTTTCTTAAGGTTAGTTACATTTACACTTTAAATTTCTAACCTCCGACGAAAATAGAGGGTTGTTATAAGTTTGACGTCTCTATCAGTCTCTGTGTGTGTGTGTGTGTGTGTTTGTGTGTGTCCCAAATTATCGAACGGATATTGATCTAGATTTTTTTAAAGCTGACATAATCTTAGCTATGATTTGACGACCTCTGTGGCTCAGTGGTTCTGCGCGTTGATGCTCAAGCCGGGGGTCGCGGGTTCGAATCCCGCCGAAGGAACAAAAAGCTTTTCCGTGTTCCTGGGTCATGGGTGTGTTTTAAATATGTGTATAATATAATAAAAATCTTAAATATATGTATAGTATAAAAGTATTAAAAATACTTCCCGTTTTCTGGTACCTGTAACACAAGTTCTTCGGATACTTAGCACGGGGCCAGATTGACGTGGTGTGAAGCGTCCATAGATATTTATTTATTTACTTATTATATATATAGAAGAGTGTATCTCAAAACGCATTAATTTATGTATTCTAATACTAATATCATTCTTCTTTACTAAAATCATTCCTCTGTATGTCCTTGGGCAACCATACGACATTTAGTAACCTAACCAAGAGCATGTCAGAACATGTCTAAGGAGAGTTCCTATTATTATTTTATGATCCAAAATTGAGATCTATACACAGTCATTAATTAGACCAAATTCCGTCAATTTATATTCATAATTACAGATGCTAGAAGCGCGGACAGACAGACAGACAGACAAACGGACGGACAGAGCGAAACTATGAGGGTTCCTTGAGTATTTTACGGAACCCTAAAAACCAACTGTCCCAGGCACTACAGTATTTCATGAGTGGTTCCTTTGCTCGGAGAATACTGTATAAATCATGCAATAACGGATGAAAAGGACTAAGTTTTTAAGTTTTTAATACTTGTTATATAATAAAGAGGAATGATTAGTCTGTATTGAATAGGCTCCAAGCTACTGGACTGATTTTGATGAAATTTAGCACAGACTTAGAGTAGACCACGGGGACGGACATAGGCCACTTTTTATCGTGGCAAAGTGTATGGTTCCATCGAGACATCCTTTTGCGCACACGAATTCGCGGGCAACATCTAGTAATTCATATTTACAAATATGAAATGACATCAAAGCGAATAGGCTAATCAATTCGAACCACGGCGGCCAACGGTAAGTCAATTAGTCGGCGAATCGTAATGAACCGTTAATGATACGCCGCCTGAATGTTAATATATGTATCGACCAGACACGGACACCACGTGGGCCAAAATTGGCATTGCAAATGGTTGAAGAGTCGAGCGACCAGTCGATCAACCAGTTCGTGAACTAGTCTAATAATATTGAACTATGTTTTATTTTATTAAATTGGATCTCAATTTAATCTCATTCTATTGTGGCGGACCAATTAACGTCACAATCCAGAATCGCGCTATCGAAGTTTTCACAGTTCGGCGCTATAAATTAAACATTACACAACAACTGAAATGCCAACAAGTGGGCTTCGGCCTGACCGAGCATACCACCTCGTTCGGTCGGAGATCTCCCTTTGGGGCTTCCCACTATTACACTAAGAATGTATAATATTACGAAATCCCTAAGACCTGTCGCAAGCTTGGTAGTGAAAAGATTTGTTTACAGCGCGCTGTGCCAATCTCTACTACAGTACTGCATCGACGTATGGGGTGGTGCGGCCAAGTCGCACATGATTATACTGCTATACACTGCGGGCCCAACGCGCAGTAATCAAAGTCGCACTTGGAAAACCCCGCCTTCACCCAACCACACTAACTTATTCAGGAACGAACTACTTCAGGAGTTCATTCTTAGTGTAAGACAGCTGTTCATACTAAGAACAATAACAAAATATGCAAGGTCTCAACTCAATATCACACATGTAAATAGTTTTTCCGGGTATACGGACAGTTTTTGCACCGCGATTACCTCCCTATATACACGATTTTGTTAGCCGGTCTGTAGCGACAGATCGAAACATCCCGATAGAATCTCTATGTATGAGTTCACCTACCGAGTCCAAAAGATGGCTTAAATCCAAAACTTAGGCAGAAACAAAACTATTTGTGGAAGTCCGTACTAACAGGCTACATAAATAGTAATTATACAAATCACACACACACACACACACACACACACAAACACACACACGCACACGCACACACACGCACGCACACACACACATATACACACACCCACACACAACACACACCCACGCACTCCTGTGCTGCCCTAATATTTTTTCTTTTAATATTGACTAAGATGAAGTAATTTTAATGAAACTAAATTCTGAATTATAGGTAGTTTGTTGTAATTTTAATTTTTATCTGACTTTTTTATGTTTTACTTTGTATAATCTAATGAAATTAACGTAGGAATCAATTGACATGTATTTTTATTTGATTGATTTGTTCTTATTTTAATTAATACTTGTTTGACATTATTCTTATATTTTTTTACTTTTTTATTTATTTTTATGTTTTTAATTATCATCATTATTCTACTTTGATCAATTTAATGAAATGATATTACTTCTATTTGATTTATTGATACTTGACTTAAATTTTTAATAATGTTAAATTCTGTTTTTAATTGTTTTTTTTCGGTTTTGAAGCTTGTCATGTCACTCTAAAAATATCTGAACAAAATATTGAAAATTAATCGATAAAACCAGTTTTCGAGACGCCAAAAGAAAAATAAATATACCTTTTTAAACATCTACAATAGAATCAATTATAATTTATAGCACCCCAAGAGGGACAAACTGGGTCACAAGCAAAGGTGAATACATACACAACTGACAAGACTTGCATCGGAGGAATAACGAGGCAATCCCAGGAAGCTGTATGATGTGTTTTTTGGCGAAAAGTGAGCCTAGGAACTGTCTCACGCTCAAGCCTACATTCCCCCAGAAAATGAGCATAATATAGTTCAAGGTTTTTTATATTAGTTAAGCAGTTTTTTAATTTTTGTCTATAGTTTATTATATTATATAACTTATATTTTATAGTTTATTTTTACCAACCTATGACAAGCAGCCAGGATGCAGGGACCTCCACTAATATTTCGACAGTGTCCTTGGGAAATCTGCTGCAATGCTCCCACTGTTCCCGATATTTTAAAAGCCAGCGGGGTTTGAACATCCACGAAGGCAAATGCCAGAAACAGCTTCCAACCCTCATTCCCCCAATAACCAATTCACTTCCGAACCAAATCTATCAAAAAAATTTCTGGCAAGAAATATTAAAATTTAAACGTTTTGTATTAGTTCTAAGACTGACACCCTAAGGGTGCCAGAGTGACTGTAGCCCAGAATCTTGCCGAGACAATACGCCACATAGTGCTGGAGAACTCGAGGCAAGCCTGGGAAAATCTATTCACCTTTCCCTACCGTTTTCTGCATATCACTAGAGATCCGCTCAACAATGCCTCCCTCACTTCAAGAATCAAAAAGAATTGTGTTTCGGACATTAACCTCAACCCAAATTTTTCTTCACATTCCTCGGTCAAACATAACATCGTGAAAACTGTGCAAAATAAAATAAATGAGGGAAACATTAAGGGTGCAGCGCGGCTCCTGTTTTCCAATGACACGGTCGCCCCCGACTGCCCAGAAACCCTCATCGCCTTGCAAAACAAACATCCATCACAATCCACCTCACCAGCGGTTACTGCAGGGAGGCCGGCGAGAAGCTCCTGCATGAACTTACGAATCTGTGCAACCTGATGCTACGTGGAGGGGTCGCATCAGATATCGTAGACATTCTGTATGGAGCTAACCTCTGCGCCTTGAGGAAGAGAGATGGTGGCATTCGTCCGATTGCTGTCGGCTCCACATACCGGCGCCTTACAGCCAAACTAGCTTGCAAATCGGTCACTTCCCTCGCGTCATACTTCCAGCCAAAACAGCTCGGTTTTGCCAGCAAAGGGGGTTGTGAGGCCGCCGTTCACTCTTTCAGGAGAGCTATCCACAATCACGGCGATGATGTGTTTCTGAAGGTCGATGTCAAAAACGCTTTCAAGTCAGTTGACCGAGTCGCCATGTTGGCCCAAATTAAATTTAAAGCACCTGGCATTTTACGATTTATGCTCCAGTGTTAAAACGACCCCACCAAACTCATTTACAAAGACCATCTCATCTCATCCGAAGTGGGCTGCCAACAGGGCGACCCTCTAGGTCCAGCAATCTTCAGCCTTGCTATACACCCAGTTATCGAGCTTCTAAATTCAAAATTTAATGTTTGGTATTAGGATGATGGGACCCTTGGAAGCGATGCACCCACTGTATTATCCGACTTCCGCACTCTGATCCGCGAGTTCCAAAAAATAGGTCTGCAGCTGACCTAGGTAAGTGCGAACTTTTTGTGCCAGACAGTTGTGGGGATAGAAACGCGATTATATCCAGCTTTAAAGAAATAGCTCCACAACTATCTGTCATTGACAAGGATTCGCTCTTCCTTTTGGGCTCACCTATTTTAGACGAATCTCTCCCGGACTTCATAGATAACAAATTACAAAATTTTAATGAAACTTTAGACCGCCTCCTCCAAATTAAATGTCACATGGCCCTTACCCTAATCCGTTTTTGCATTTTCGTACCTAAATTGACATATGTCTTACGGTGTTGTCAACTGGGAAGTTCCCTCAACTTCTCAAACAGTTGGATGATATCATAAGACAAACGCTCTCCACTATTTTGAACACAAATTTCGATGACCGCGCATGGACTCAGGCAACGCTTCCAGTTAGGTTCGGTGGCCTGGGTGTTCGAAAGCCCTCTGACATATCGCTTCCGGCCTTCTTGTCCTCAGTCCACGCGAACCATAGTCTTATCTCCAAAATACTACATCACCCATCCTATTCCAATACAGTTCCCTTTCTGGACGAGGCCAAGGACGCCTGGAGCGCAACTAGTGCTTGTAGCGAATTACCTGACCATAACAAAAAAAAAAGGCTCGCCTCTTAGCTGCGAAGAAGTGGGAGTCAGGCCTTAGTCTACAAGCATTACCGTCACCCAATACGGGCTCATTGCTGGATCGAACAGCTTTCCGGTTAGCCACTTCCCTGGGTTTTGGCACCCCCCACGTCGTCCCCCATCGCTGTGTTTGTGACGCAAACGTGGACAGCCTCAGACACTACGGGCTGTCCTGTCAACAAAGCGCCGGCCGCATCTCCCGACATCACTGCCTGAACGATCTCATCCGTCGGGCTCTTGTCACCGCCGGAGTGCTAGCTATGCTGGAACCCTCTGATTTGGCGTGCGATGATGGCAAGAGACCAGACGGTATGACCCTGGTCCTTTGGAGTGTGGGACGGGCTCTTGTATGGGACGCTACTTGCGTCGATACATTTGCTCCGTCCCATGTCCAGGGCACCTCAATTTCTGCAGGTGCGGCCGCCAATCAGCCGGAAAACCTCAAGCGGCGCAAATATGAGAACCTTTGTGAGGATCTCATATTTGAACCGTTTGGGGTTGAAACCCTAGGTACATGGGGTCTGGGGTGCGCACAAACTTTTCAGAGAAATCTCCAAAAAACTCATTGAGGCCACCCGAGACCCCAGAGCCAGCACCTACCTGGCCCAGAGAATAAGTATCGCAATCCAACGAGGAAACTCTTTGAGCCTTCTAGGTACTCTGCCTGGTGGGGACGACCTGGGAGATTTCTTTGTTTTGTAGCATTTTAAGTTTTGGAGTAGTTATTATTTTTTACCTACTACCTACTTATTACCTACTTTTATAGTTTGTAAATATTTTAATAAGACTAATATAACTCAGGAATAAAATAGTTAATTTTTAATAATTAATCGGCATGTTTTAGGTATATTTTTTTTTACTTTATTATTTTTTGTTGTTTATAAATAAGAAATTATTATATTTAACTTATTCTAATTTATAAATGAACTAACATTAATTTGAAGTTTGTTCTTTGGTACGCAAGCGCGCCAAATTCTACTACAAAAAATCTGAATGAAATACAGGGGCGTGCACAGGATTATGACACTGGGTATGCGGCGAAGTACTCGGTCACAAAAACTTTTTTGTTTATAGATTTTTAGCATAGCTACAGCCAAGCGACGGATCTCTAAGTCGAAACCATGCGAACAGAGCAAGTCTTAGATGTACTACTATTCATGTACATCTTCTACGGCAACGCAGACAAAACAGCGATCGATCGTCGCGGCGGAAGAAATTCTAATAAGTAAAATAAAAAGCATATTTTAAAATATTATAACTACTCACCAGTCAGTCAGCTTCAATTTTCATATTCAAGGTTCCGGTTACTTGAGATTACTATATCACGATGTAAATTACTAAATAATATGCAAGGAAAACAATATAATTTAATCGTGTGTACACAACCACACAGCCAGTTATACGTTTCATAACTTTTAACATGAAATTTTCGAGTTACATTATTTTTTTGCTGGATTAATTGTTGTAACTCGGGTACACACCTACCTTTAGACAGAATTTGAATCTTTTCACCGAATGACAATTGTTATTTTTAATTTTTAATAAACACACATTTTCAACACAAACCTCACAATCAAATAACATTTTAAAAAAATCAACAAACGCACTAGTAAAAGCAAATCACTACAATTATTATAGAAACTCTGTAATAAACTGTTAAATGTACACACTTTCAAATGTTAAAATGAAAAATCTTTGAAGAAAACTATAAATAAACTGGAGCGATTAAATTGTAAACAATGCTTATCACATGAAATATGCAATATGGCCCCCGCGAAACACAAAACGTTTCTTCTATTTAAACAAATAAAACCTTACTTAACAAAAATGCATAATGTGCATACGTGATTTATTAGATTTCCGTCTATTATTTTTACTCGGATTATAGGCAACGAATAATTTCCGACAAGCCAGTTCGGCGGTTTTCGGAAGCGATCGGATAGCCGAGAGCCATCGCCTGCCGCGGGAGTTTCGCTATATAATCATGTCGATATTCATGGGTATGTGCGTTTGCGAAGTATGAAAATTACACATACATGCGATGATATGTCCTGCAGAACGCAACGGCATGAGATGAGTTGCTATTTATAAAATATTAGGCGTTTTTAAGTTATTATATTTTTTAAATTAATTTATTTACTATTAATTAAAGTCATCTAAAACGTACGAACGTTTTATTAAAATATCTGTGAATGACAAGTAAAGCACTGCATTTCTGCCTATATGGAGCGCACGCCCCTGATGAAATATAATACGGACCACCAAGATACAGGCTCTGACTAGTTTGGGGTCCACTGCCTTAATCTTTCATGGTTCAACTTACCTACATTTAGCATAATAATATAATGTACGCGTATGTATGTAATTAAAGGCTCTTGTTTTTTTCGAAACATTACACAAAACATCGAAACATTGAGGCGTAGCTATACACATTTGTGTAGGAATATTCAATGTTTTTGTCTTCCGAGACGGACGGAAAACATTCCCCGCGAGGGTAGAGAGGGGAAGAAATGTTTCATTTCTTAACAACTGTAAACTATTTATCAATCCCAAATCGGTTTTCTATTCTTAATCTATATATATACTAAAATTACGGGTCAGTGAATATGGCCTAACTCGAAATCTGGGGATCGAAAAATGTCATTTTAGATGTTTCATATATGTTTTTCCATTTTCCAAACATTTTCCAAAAATCGTGAAATGGTAAAATGGCTACATGATTCATCTGATTTCATCATATTAGAAAACATCAATTTTGTCAGTTTTCAATAGAAATGCGTAAAATGACGCACATATTATAAGTTGAAAAAATATATGAAACCTAAACGGGCCTTTTTAGACCCGCTGTGTTTTCTCCTAGATTCTACATCTGCAATCGCTAAAACTCCGAGTGCTTACGTCATCCTCATCGGAACTCATGATCTTGTCGACACAAAATGTTTTGTTTCAGTCAAAAATATTTTCTACAGCAGGAGACAGCTTGTGTATGAAAACAAATGTTTTTCTTTCGTGTTTTTTTGAGTAATGTTTCGAAAAAACATGAGCAGGAGACGCGCCTTTATATTATGTTTTGCATGCAGCTTATTGTAAACTGTGTTTTATATTTGTGGACTGGTAAATGAATAAATTTGATTAATTGGCTTCCCACTATTACCACACTATCATTGTATTTCTTTGTTGCACGGTAAATTAGTGACACTTAAATTGCTAGCATTATAGCACGGTAAACAGTGAACAGTATGATATCTTAGGCCGTCTGGCGAGTTATTTGCCAGCATGATTTAAAATTATTAATTAAACAAAAACATTCCGCAAAAAACCAAATATAAGCAATCTAATTGCGAAGTCCACCGAGAGAAATATGTAAGAATTAGGAATCGCTGCAATAAAATGTGTAGGGATGCCCAGCGTCGTTACATCCACTCTTCTGTGGAAAATGGCGATTCATGTAAAGTCTGGAAGTTTTTGAGGACACTTGGAGAAGGCAAAAGCTCGGATGATAATTCTTGTTTAATACATGAAGATTTGTTAAATAAACATTTTACTTCCGTTTCTAACTCATTTGACCATCATATCAAATCTGAAACGCTTAATCACCTATCTAGGTCACCAATCCCTGTTTCCTCGCCTTTCGTTCTTAGCCAAGTAACGGGGGATGATGTCAAAAGACATGTCATGTCCATCTCCTCGAATGCCGTAGGTGATGATGAAATAAGTCGCAAGATGATTATTCCGATTCTTGACATCATTACGCCTATACTTGTTCATAACTATAATCTATATAATAGACTTGGAAATTATCTGTAATTGGAGCAAGCGTCACGGTCTCTTTATTAACCCAGCTAAAATACAGTTGATTGCTATTGGAAGCCCTGGGCTGGTGTCGAGGATTCACTGGAACAGCTTGCCTCCCGTTCTTTTAAATAATGTAAACATTTCTTTTAGTAAATGTGTAAAAAATTTGTTTTGTTTTGGTGTTTATTTTGACGACATATTATCATGGTCTCAGCATATTACAGAAATTAGTAAAAAGATTTTTGTAACTTGGAATTCTAAGAAGGTAACGAAGGCGACAAACGGAGAATCGTTTGTCGCCTTCGTTACCTTCTTAGAATTCCAACTAAGACTAAATCGCTAAATCCCTGTTCCTGTCAACTCTTGACTATGCAGATGCATGTTTTACCAATCTCACCGAAGAACAACTAAATAAGGTCGAGCGACTGCAGAATCTCTCGATAAGGTTTATCTTCGGTCTAAAAAAATTTGACCATGTGTCAGATTTTCGATCAAGACTGAAGTGGTTGCCTATACGTTTTCGGCGAGACGCTCGTATTCTTCTTGTTTTCTCTATTATACATGACCTTTGTTTACCCTCATATTTTAAAGATATTTTTATATTTCCAAAACCTACTGTTAAAGAATTACGATCTGCATCCAATTTTCAACTAGAATTACCCATGCATAAAACTAAATATTATGCCTCCTCGTTTGCTGTTACTGGGGTAAAACTGTGGAATTCGTTACCAAAACATATCAAACTTGCTTGCTTTAATACTATGGTTAAGATGCATCACTTTACTATTTGTAGTCAGCTAAATCAATAATTCTTTTTTTTTCATGTTTATTATTTTCTGTCATAAGACTATAAAGTTTATTTAAAAGTATTTGTGTATCCGTGTAATATATATTATGTATTTATTTATGTATATATATGTTATGTGCACAATAAAGAATATTTCATTATTTGCCTACTCTCGCGTTGGCGCACGCGCAGAGCGCCTTATCATTCCTTAAATGAGGTCTGTGCCTGCGTGAGGATAGACCCGGCGCACACGCACACATTCAAACCAATCGCGACACGTTTGTATGAAGATGTTCTACTGTTCTTATACTGTGATTATAGTGTACATATTAATAATTGTCCTTTCGTTTACAAAAAATCAACTTTGATTTGAAGTTTGAACAGAGTAGATATATTTAGGTGGTATATGGAGTAGATATATTTCTTTAAAAACTTCAGGATCATCATCACCTCTGATGTCCTCTCACGAGATACGACTGTGGCTCGGGTCTTGATGTGATGATAAGGCTGTTAATACACGATGCGTGTCTACTGTGGGATGGTTAAAATACTTTTACATTAGCGTTTTTTATTTAGCTTTTTAATTAGCAGACTCAGAATCGAAAAGCGGCATCTAGTGTCGAGTAGATGGATCTTCATTTGCATGTTATTTCGTTTTCGTTGTACTATTATTGATTTTCTATCATTAAATTTTACATTAAAAGCAGACAAACCTGCGAATGGTATTTAGACGCAGCTGTTATAAATATAAATGATCACACCCGGTGACATGTGCTAATTGACACATAGGGTTAGTGGACCGTCGCGCGTCGGCGAAACACGACACCGAATATAAATAATATGATTCGTCTGAGTGTATATATGACGTAATAGATGTCTGTACTTGAGGATTAATTTTGAGATTATTTCTTTAATGGGTAGTGATAAATAATATATTACTAATATCTATGGACGCTTTCACATCACGTCAATCTGGTCCCGTGGTAAGTTCTCGAAGAACTTGTGTTACGGGTACCAGACAACGGATATATTTTTAATACTTTGATGAATAAAATTCGACGTGAAATTTTTAATAGTGACACTCCGATAAAAATGTAATAAAAAAATAAATCAATCTTAACTTTAGCTTCCATGAAAAGCATACAAATTGACGACTCTTACTAACGAGGCGAGGGACAAAAGAAAATGACACTACAAAAGGGGACAATCCTACTACTATTATAAATGTGAAAGTCTGTGAGGATGGATGTTTTGCGCAAAAACGACTGAAATAATTTTGATGATATTTGGCATAGTAGTAGCTACTTGTTATCTCGCAAGAAACCCTGTTTCTGTGGGATACTGTATTTTCAAGGGCAAAAGCTAGTCTCAGAATAATCATAGGACTAGTGCTCCTTAAAACTGCAGACCTAAACAATCAAAGCATCGAATAATATAAGGACAGAGATAAGATAAGATGAGCAAATGGACCATGTGGCTAGCCAATTACAATCTCCAACTGGTAGACTGCAATTAATATTCATTAAGATACATTGCAATTTGCAAGTCAAATATTTAGGATTAGATGTTGCCCGCGAATTCGTGCGCGCAAAAAGAAATACCGCGGGAAATGTACATTTTGCCGCGAAAGACACCAAATTTCATCAAAACCCGTTCAGTAGTCATCGCGTGGAAGAGTAAACATTCATACATACAAAATTCGCGACTGTCCGACCGCGTACATACAGTATCTCTGCGGGAACACTGATCTTTTTTGGAATAAAAAGTAGCCTATATGTTAATCCAGAGCCTAAAATAGCCTCCTACCCTAATAGCATACGTTTTTGCGTGAAAGATTCCCAAACATACGTCCATCCATTCATCCTCACAAACTTTCACATTTACAATCGTAGTAGGATTTATAATAGTAGCAGGAAGTAAGATTTTTATAATATTAGTAGGGATTATAGAAAATTCGCAGTTTCGAGATGCTTGTCTAGACTAGGTTCACTATAGATTAGACAGAAATCTAGTACATAAGAGTTAAATCAATATTTCACATTTAAAATAACATTTTAGATTATGAAGATCGCTCCGTTTATTTAACGAATGACTTTACAATATTTCATGACGTGAAATAAGAATAAAACTTCATAACTCGTGTGTTTGTCTGCCATTATTAAAAAAAAACAAAGCCTTTTTCGCGGTTCCTGGGTAGGGGCTTTCTTCGTAAATGCTTCATGAATGGCTTAGGGGAAGGATAAACTTTTGTATAGAATTGCGTGCAGCAGTTCACGCAGAAATGTTTAGAATTCTGATACCCGGTACCCTTGATAAACGTGCAAGCTACTCGCGAAATTTTAGTAAGCACTGTAACAAGAAAGTTGAAACTTAAATAACGTACGTACAAACAAAGTACTAATAATATTATGTTCAGGTCGAGTATTAAGTAAGTAGAGTAACAGCATAGCGGCTACATCAGAGACAAAATGACAAGTGTAAAATCGCCCTTTTTTATTATAATTCCCAAATAACATAATTCGACTTATTTAACGTATCACAATTCAAATTGCGACTGGTTTCTTAAATCCTTCAAACGACTTAGTACTATCGGGGAATCTAATTCATAAGTAGGTAGACTGTTGTTATAATTTGTTTGTATTCGTACATTATACTACAAATAAATTATGAGAACACTCTATCTGCTAGTTAATAGAATCAGGCTTTACTTTGCGGAAATCCATAGCATACAATTTAATTAATGTTATATCTAGCAATATCCCGCGAAAAAATACCCACAACCTGCAAGCAAATGTGTGAGTGCACGTATATACGCTTGCTTATGCGTGCACTCACGCATTTGCTTGCAGGTTGTGGGTATTTTTTCGCGGGATATTACTAGATAATATAATATTAATTAAATTGTATTAAACACTACCTGCTTATATTACTATAAGTATACTTTTAAATCGCCATTCCAGTTATTTGCACCACTCGTGCTATGCAGAACACTACAGTTTCACCACTGGAATGATGAGCTAAATCCTTAATTGATATGCTAAGTGGTATCGTGTATTGCGATATTGGTGGCCAGCAGATGCAATAAGGATTTTGATTCTGCGAATGCCAATCTCAAGAGCTGCTTAATTGTTTTGTACGAAATTTAGCACACGGATAAACTGAAAAAAAAAGGTTAATGCTGCGTATATATAAATTCTAAATACTAAAAATCACCCTATGGTCGAAATTCGCTCATAATAATTCGTATTATTATAATTTTTAAGTTTGAACTTCAAAAGGGTTGTGCGTTGTGTGTAAACAATTGACATAAGTCAATAAGTAACAGATGTCGTATATATAGTGCCGATCTTAGAAAACTTCGATAGCGCGATTCAGGATTGTGGCGCTAATTTGGTCCGCCACAGTATCTATCACACGCACGGTAGTGTGTGTTTATAATCTGATGTAGTGTGTGTTGTTGTCATTTTAATAATTTTATGTATTTCTAAGCATCATTAAATATTAGCTTTTTGCACTACCTCCTCTACATAAGCTATAACTGTACCCAATATCATACTTGTACCCGATATCATACTCCTCACCCACCTACCCAATGTCATTCACAATTGAAAACTTTTATAACACGACGAATCCATTGATAATATTAGAAGCTACTTTTAAAGTCGACGTGATCCCGTGGGATATACAGATTTTTGGTTTATAAAGTTATATCGATAAAGTTCCTGCTCGATCAGTTTCTAAACATTTTCCTTTGCATTAGGACGCCTACTTAACGATACTTGAACACAAAGGAACTGTCCGCAACGACTGGAGACGAGGTTGAACTGCGTATTTAAACACGAGTATGTGTGCGTGCGTACGATTCAACAGCGCTACTAGGCGATTTTCATCTTATGTACTGGTCGAGCGGCAACTTGTTAGATAGTACCCAATACAAAAACTCAACACTTCCAATACCACACAGTAAGACGAAGCCAATGATCAACTATTGGGTCAACTGGCTGTAACAATCGAGTTAATTCAGACGTGATCTCCAGTTAACTCCGAGTTAAGTCCTGACTCCTGAGCACTGTCTACAAATATCCTACTACTAATATAAATGTGAAAGTTTGTGAGGATGGATAGATGAATGTTGATGGATGAATGTTTGTTACTCTTTCACGCAAAAACTACTGAACGGATTTTGTTGAAATTTGGTATGGTAGTAGTTTAAGCTCTGGATTAACACATAGGCTACTTTTTGTCCCAAAGATGTAGTGTTTCCGTGGGATATTGTATTTACGCGGGCGGAGCCGCGCACCAAAGCTAGTAAATCGTGATTATCTAGAATACCTATGTATAATCTACACTAATATTACAAAGAGGAATGGTTTGTTTGTTTGCATTGAATATGCTCCGAAACTCATGGACCTGTTTTGATAAAATTTGACATATATATATAGATAGACCACTACCTGTTTCCCGCGGCTCCGCCCGCGTAAATATACTATCGAGTATCCCGCGGGAACACTGTACTTTTCCGGGATAAAAAGTAGCCTATGTTTTAATCCAGAGTCTAAACTACTAGCATACCAAATTTCATCAAAATCCGTTCAGTAGTTTTCGCGTGAAAGCGTATCAAACAAACTTACATTCACATTTATAATATTAGTAGGGATAAGCTACTTTTTATACGTACATTTGACAGAACAAATCTTCATACAAGAAAAAGTTACGTCATCTTGGTTTTCACCATACCTCAAATATCAGCAATCTTGATTTCACCATACTTTAAATGTGAAAATGGCCCCAAAAACTCCAAAAGTGGAGTCTCCAAAACTCCAGTTTTTGCCTCAACATGCCTCGTCTATAATATACGTCTATGGTTTAGACACAATTTGATGCGAGCTTGTGAACCAATGGTTTTATTGTATGAATACTAAAATAAAATAAGAAGACTCTGTTGCTCTTTCGTTTAAATACATTTTATTTTATGACGTGAAATAAAAATTCATGAATTCAAAGCACATTCCTTGGCATCGTGTATTTTCCAATAACATTGATTTTAATGTTTTTAGTACCAGAAACATATTACAATATGTATTTTATTTTAATGTTTGAAGAAGATGATGTACGTGAGCACGAGACAATAATGTATTTATACATTCATTGAAAAAACATGAACGATAAAGTGTAAATTAATGCGAAGCATGCACAAGATATTCCCGGCATAACAATATGGTCCTAAGGCGTTTTACAGACGAAGCGATTTTGTAATAAAGATATCATCAGTTTTCTGAGACTGAAACTTCGCTGTCTCTCTGTCTGTCCGTCCGTCTGTCTCTCTGTCGCCAGGTTGTATCTCCTTAACCGCGATAGTTAGACAGTTGAAATTTTCACAGACTATGGTTTTCTGTTGCCTCAATAACAACAAATCTTAAACATTTTTTTTGCCGTTTTGTACCGCACCCTTACCACAGTCCGACTCGCACTTAGCTGTAATGTGTAACTGTAACTGTAATTACGTCGGATTTAATTCGGTTCGAACTTGTATTAAAAACATAGACGACCTTAAAAGCATATGGGTTAAAGTTTAACCACATATTAATAAATAGTTACTCTAGCACTGAATGAATGTATCTGTATACTCTAATTATTAATCACATTTAAGTTTATATTGCGGGTAAAGTACTACACAACCTACACCTGAAATTTTATTTTAAATCAAATCACTGGTCGCTACGAATGTGAAAACTTTCAACTGTGAGTGCTAACTGTGAGTTTTTCTTTTCGCATTCGATCGTGAGCGCGTTTGTCGTTTACTAGGAATTTGTATGTGATTTGTACAGCGTCACCAGTTGTAAACGCGACAAGTAGGTCAAATCACATACAAATTCCTAGTAAACGCCAAACGCGCTCACGATCGAATGCGAAAAGAAAAACTCACACTATGCACTCCGAACGCTCCATGTGTACAAAACCTAACGTACATTCCGATGCAATTTGGGCAGCCCCACGAGCCCACCTGTCCACAATCCGGACATACCTGCAGCATTTAATTGGTCTTCTCCATGACATGACCTGATCAATAGTCATGTCTTTATCCAAAATAACTGCCCATATTTTGGTTACCAAGTAGACTTTTACGAAATATTAAAATATTCGCATTTTCGATCGGTACTCAGCACGAATGGCTGACACATTCGTCTAGAGAAATGCAGAATTATAGAATGCGATTACCGATCGTGAAATAACGCTCACGTTATGAATTTATGATTCGCCGTCTAATGCTCGGTTTCTGAGGTTTTTTGTCTGTAGTTTATCTATTTAATAGCGCTTTTGATTGGGTGACGTACACACGTTAACCAATCAAAAACGCTATTGAATAAATAAAGTATCGACAATCTAAGATCTATCTATGATTTATTTCGGAAATGTTCATGCATAGCTGATTAATTATTATTCAGCACCACCGATGACTATTCAAATAGACCACAAAACATTGACCTTGAACGATGGCGCTTATAAATTATTTATCATGTTACCTGATGATTATAATTATAAGGATAAAATTAAACTGTCTACTTCAGATAAAAGTACTAAAAGTGTCTACTTCATGTAAAAGGTTTCTTTTTAAAATTGTATAGGTACTTCCTCAAATCTAAATTTCATCCGCTCCTCATAGACTCGATATAATAATAGTCTTAAGGTACAAATACTATGAGAATAGGATGAAATAATTTAGATCTTTTTGATCTTTAAGATATAGGTCATAAAGATAGTGAATACATTATTGTTTTACCTATTCCTAACAGCTAGGTCGATTCTGCTAATTAAATCTTACAATAATACAATTTCGATGCAGTCTCGATATGTTAAAACTGAAAAGTGGTAATCTCATAAACGTCAAACCAACGTCTAAAGTACTTTTGAGTCAACAAAAGAGTAAACTGTAAGTCTAAGTGAAATACGAGAACTGGGGTTCTGGTTAAATTATGTCATCAAAGTAACGAACTAACGACCAACAATTTCAACACAAAATATCCGCCAGCGAAACGCAAAATTATGTAAGTTTTGACGGCAAAATTACTGAGCGTTAACAAAACCTTAGTAAATTAGAAAATTAATAACCTAAAACGGACTACGGAGGTACCTCAGCTCCGTATCAAGTTAAGGCACTGTCACCCGCAGTCGTGACTCGTCTCCCCTACCCTCCCGTACTATTTCCTTTGTATAATTAGCTTGCTAATAACCATTTTTGATGTATCTACGTTTGTGTTTTTGTTTATTTTCATGTACCTACACTATTATTTAGAAGTATTTTTTCGACGTTGGTATTTTGTAATTTTTATTTTACCTTCTTCGTTGCAGAATATTATGTTCGATAGAGTTTTTCGTATTACGGCTCGTTTCAATAACCTATCTAGCAATAACTATTTGTTAGAAACGTCAAATTTGTATCGCAAAACACAGGCAAATGATTGAATGACGACGTTTTTAACCAATAGTTATTGGTAGATAGGTTATTGAAAACGGCCATTTATCAAAAATTTCAAACTCAAGATAGACTATGACGTACATTTGACAGAGCAAATCTTCATAAAATAAAAATTTTATGAAGATTTGCTGATTTTCACCATACTTCAAATGTCAGCCATCTTGTTTTCACCATACTTCAAATGTCAAAATAGCGACCAACAACAAACAACAATCTCAAAAGTGGGGCCATTTAAATGAAGACACTTTTTGCCTCGACATGCCTCGTCTATTGTCTATGGTCTTACTACTTTTGTATGCAATAGGGAAGGTGATGACTTCAGTATATTCGCATTAAGATTGAGGTGAGCCATCAGCGCAAATGTCAAAATGACAAAATTGACCAACGACTCGTTCATACTAATTGAATGACTTACTAATGTAAATTGTTTAATCCTACAATATACCACAAACATGGTGAGGAAATGAAACCTTAGTTTCTAAACAAATAGAGTTTTAGGTATTTAATACCTGCGTACTACATACTTACATTTATAAATTAACAATCCTACTACGATTATGAATGTGAAAGTTTGTGAGGATGAATGGATGTTTGTTACTATTTCACGCAAAAACTACTGGACGGATTTTGATGAAATTTGGTTTTAGTTTAGACTTTGGATTAAAACATAGGCTATTTATGAATAGGCGGAAATGTACAGTGTTCCCGTGCGATACTGTATGCACGCGGGCGGAGCCGCGGGCAAAAGCTAGTATTTTACATAAATATTGCAATATCGCAATGCTTAACTTTCCATCAGTTAGGAGGCAATAAATTTTAGTCTTATACAAACTTTGTAGAAATTTCGCGAATCCATCAAGTTGAATAAACGCTATACTGGGGTAAATGTAAGGAAATAAATAATCGCTGAGGGATTTGAGCGATGAGTCAACATCAATATTATTTGAAGCGCCACTTTACTATGAACAAATATTACTAATGAGAGATCGAGAGAGGGGGTGGCAAATTTGATTATTTACCCCTTTTCTACCTGACGCGGATGAAGAGCCATTTTCATGGGGACACAGAAATTTCCATTTTTTTTGTCGGCCTGAATATTATATTATGGTTGTGTACAATTCGGTAGACACGGGTCTAGCGAATTCGTATCTAGCTTAAAGGTTGTATAAAATCTTAGTCAGTAAAAAAGTTAACCCCCGAATGGCGGATTGTCAAGCAGTGAGCTGATGATGATTAATTATAACTAAGAAAACTCTCGGACACGTCACCTTTCAAAAAAAAGCCGCATATACAATCAGATCTTTTGTTTAGGTGCTACGATGGCACGGGCAGACACACAGACAGAAAGACACGTCAAACTTACAACACCCCTCTTTTGCGTCGGAGGTTAATAAATAGAAATGAAACATACTTTAACAATTTTTAAATTGAACTTGCATTGGGCGGATTTCTGATTAGCGTATACCTTAGGTATATAATTTGTGTATATACCTACTTACCCAAATCAGGAGTTCATGAGTAGGTACTGATTCAAAAGAGACAAATGTTTCTACGTCTACACTAATATAATAAAGAGGAAAGATTTGTTTCTTTGCATTGAATAGGCTCCGAAACTACTAAGCCGATTTTGATGAAATTTGGCACGGATATGGCCGGGGAATCTATTCGGGATCTATTCTATATCTGTGCCTATGTTATATAGGGCTACATTTAATCGCGGCATAATGTATGTGCCCGCGCATCTTCCTTTTGCGCTCGAAAGGTCAACAACTAATATTTCATAAATACGCATTAAATATACAATCAGAAATTCAAATATTACCCTCAACAATTTGTGTTCGTAACCCTACAAATGCAGCGGTTTGTGCCCAAAGCTTTCATTTCACACATCGCTTCATGAAAGGTGACAGATACACGGTTCAATATCTCATACATATTCAAGCACAAACGAAGCCCTACCCATCTTCTTGCGGAATTAATTTCAAGTTTGCAGAGACAGATTATATTGTCCCAAACGTATTAGATGAACGTGGAGTAATAACTAATTGTGATGAATCAATTATAAGTTATGTGTCAGTACTTCAAAAGTTTGCGACTCGTACAGATTGAGTCAAAAAGAAAATAATCCTTATGCAGAATATCGAAATCGTGTTTTAAGACTAGACGGATGAAAGATACCTTCAAAATTTTAATGGGCCTATTTGATCGACGTCCGCAGAAACTATACAATGAGATAAATGGGTAATATGCGGCAATATTCGGTAATATGCGGACAATATTCGGTAATATGCGGAAAATATTGGATGCTCCGCCGCATATTCGCATTCTGTTGAGCCAATGCGACTAATCGACTGGAACCCTCTAAACACAATAGTAATAGCTAATTCGTACGTGTATAGTAGTGTATGGCTAAATGCTGATACACATTTAAATCGCCTATTTTTGTTGAATGATATTAACTTTGATTCAGGCTGTCATTGCTAGTAATAAAAGAGACAATATTGTATAATCGGCTTCTCGAAAACGGCTGCAAGAATTACCATGAAATTTAGTATAGAGGGAGTTTTGGAGGAGAAAAATCACTTTAGCTAGGTCTTATCCCTGGGAAACTGCCCATTTTAAGCTATATATGTTTTTTCTTTCGTCGTGCAACAATATATTAACAATTTCGACTCAATTATGTCAGTCCGATAGGCAGTTTGGTATGCGTATGTATAATTGCGATATCGAATATTCGGAATATGGGTTTGACTCTCGGTCAGATAAATATTTTTGTGATTCTTTTTTTTTTTAATTTATTTATCAGAACTCGAGCACAGCTCCGTTACCAAGGTACTTTCTATAAAAGTACAAACTAAATTTCCGAAAACCAACAATATAAATATACTATTGAATATAAAATATACTATTGAATACCCAATTCAATAGTATATTTTATATTAAATATAAAATATACTATTGAATTGGGTAGGTACCTTATAAATACAAATAAAGTTAAAAAAACTGATCTTAAAGTACTCCGAATATAAGAAAGAACTGCTAAATACAAGAATTATTGTTCTTATAAAGTATTTCCTTTACTGTTGAAAAGTTCAAAATAAAAATAAATGTCTTATCACTCATTATTCAGAAAAACTTCAAACAATTTGTATTTTCTCATAAAAGAAATCTGCAGATTCAATTTTGTTTTGCGACAGCTGAAGGTGAATTTAAATTGAAAACTCTGGTCTTTTTAAAAACAGTCGCCTTTCTCCCCTGCTCGCTCCACGCAAATTTACATGCGCTAAATCTGCCTCTTTTCCCCTTTAAAATACATTAGTATGAGAAGATAAGAATTTTCCAGGTTTCAGTGTTATATACGATGCTGGAAAATCTTTCAGGAAATGTTATATTTTGTAAAATATTCTAAGAATTTCTGACTGAAATGCTTTTGTAAAGTTCTTAGCATCGATTTATTTCGAAACTTTCTAAAATGTTATTGTAAACCTAAATGTTCTTTAAAATCAACGCTTTTTAGTTACATATATTGCCACATATATATATTAAATACATTGCCACATAAAGATTTATACACAGTCTTTACCTGTACTAAAGGACACTGGCGAATCCTGCCCATCAAGAGCGGCCGAATATATGTGGTTTTATAGTACTTAAAAAGTTATTATATAAAAAAATATTATATTTTTAGGACTTGGGAATAAAAAGTCATGTATCTCCAAATATCAGAGAATTCATGTGCAAAATACGTACTTATCTGTGATAATCGTTATCATCATAGCTGTATAGTCTATGGTTATCATGATGTAAATTTGAGGCGTAGAAGCTCCATCTAGTGGCTCAATAGATAGATTTATTTTTATTGGAGTATAAAGTTATTATCTTTTTCTATAGTTCAACAGTTTAATACTAGTTTTATGAAAAAAAAATGTTACTTGGGGGTGTGAAATAGTATATCCCTCTATACTATTTATATTTATATCGAGAAAAATAATTATTAAGTTTTTGATTTTCGTAAAGTGAAAGCGACATCTATTATCTATTATTTATCTATTAGCATATTGCGTTTCTAAACAAATTAGTTATTAATTTCATTACGTGATTGACATCACAACTAATAAATGTAGCTTTTCCGTAAACCGCCACTTCGGCAATTTATTGAACAATAGGTTAGGTTATATTTAATCAATTATATTTTATCCCCCGAGTTTGATGTGTAATGTTATTGCTTTTTTTGTTCCTATGTTTACAAAGTACAACTTACAATAAATATTTTTTGTGGCCACGTATTCTAATTACCAGGCAGTAAATGTATGGCGACTTACCGGTCCCCTTTCATCTATTTATATTCATAATTACAGAAGCTAGAAGCGCGGACAGATAGACAGACAGACGGACGGAAAGAGCGAAACTAAAAGGGTTCCTTGAGTATTACGAACCCTAAAAACGGAAACCTCAAAATATTACTTGGCTGTCCGTCCATTTTAATTTAAATATTTTATAAACAATTTAATAAACATTTTTTTTTAATATTTCAAGATAACTAATAATTATTATTGTCTGTTCCATTTTAAAAGCTGTAGATTTTAAAACTCACCTCTATGGTGGTCTTCCCCGAGGCCTGCCATTTCATGAGATGCGTGCCCTTAAGGGACCAGCCCGGCGCGTAGCTGATTAGGCCTCCGCCCGCGCCCTCACCTTCCTTAGCCTTCTTAGGGCTCGTCTGAAGCCGGAAAAAGCTCCGGTGCTTACAACTTTTCGAGGGGGAGAAGAAAAATGAGTTTTTCTTTGGAGATTTTTCTTCCTCAGCTTTGGAAGTGTTCGCTTCTGCATTCTGCACGTCTAAATTTTCGACGCTTCTCGACTTTGGTCCCGAGTTCTCGTCGGCGACGAATAGTAGAGTTCTTTGAACAAATGGAGTCGCTTTGTTGTAGAATTCATAGGGCTCGGGGATTTTGAAACTGGATGGTATGGTGCTCCGACTTGACTTAGAAAACCTTCGCTCCATGTATTTTCTTGCCATTACACGCCATGAAGTAAGAAGTCAGCCTTATCTATATTGTCACTATATCACTGCATGTTACTAATGTGTTTATGTGTAAAGTTTGTTATACCTCTTGGTAATATCACTGGCAATTTGTAAAAAAATACTAAAGAAAATTAAAAACATCATGATATAAAAATATTTTTGCTGTATACGTAATAACACAAAAGTAAGCAAATACAGTAAAATAATTGCATCTACATCGTCGTAAATTAAAAAGTTAATTTTCAATTTATTACAAAAGTGATCATTCATCAGCGTGAAACACAGTGGAGTAAGTTGAAAAATGATATTTTTAATGGTATCATTTTCAGTTATTTCGTTAGCCGGCTGAAAGCTTTTCCGCGCGGTGTGCAATTTTCACGCGAAGCCTTCGCCGATCGATGTGCGTGGGTAAACAGACCAACCCTCATCTCGCAAATTATTTAGGCTGCACAAACAACCTTATTGCCACGCATTAAGGTCCATTATCGTACACAAATTTGCATACACTCGAGGCTAATAAGGGAATAAAACTTGTCTTATGCTAAATTTAATATCGATAAGGTTAAGTCTTATGAAACACACTTATACTAAGCACTTCGAGTACGGTTTTCTTCCAGGTGTTTTTATTTCAAAAAGTTGTTTTTTTTATTTTGTATTTTGTTTTATTTATTGCCTTCCTATTTCGATCGAAATGTGTATTGACTGACTATACAAATTAAACTTTTGTGAATTGGTATTTCTATCGGTACGCACTGTAATCCGATTATAAATCGATCCTATATAATCCGGATGAAGTCATTGAAGCGTATTCGATACATCGAAATAAAATTTCATCTATGCCGAACTCCATTTGATTGCATAGAATTACTTTTTTATAAGTACATTTTATAAAAGCAGTTATTAGTTTGCGCTTTTAGTATAAATTCAATAATATGTGCTAAATTATTAAATCTAAGCAAGAGTATATATTACCTATGTATTCTAAAAGAGATTAATAACAAAATTAAAGTATGGTGATAGATTTTTTCATATTATGTAAACTTAAACATTTTTATGGCTTGTTTCCCAATCGCTTCGTAAATGTCGAGCTTATTCGGAAGTTTTGTCGCTTCTTACTTTTATATTGAGCAACAGAGATAAAACAGAGCTATCAGTAGATTGTGAAAAGGACCCTTAATGTTTTCTTACAGCCACATTTCAGTGAAATAAGCAACGCTTCATGTCCCATATCTAATCTGGCCCATTAGCCAAGATGCATTCACTAATTACGATGACAAAATTAGAAATCAAAAATGTATTGACATATCGCGAGCTTTGCGAACGAATTCTACGAACGAGTGATTAACGAACGAGCTTCACTTAGCGAACGTTGCGTCTATCCCATTTATTTTCAGTTCAGAAGATCGTCATTGTAATTAACTGTAGCTTACTGCTTTTGACAATGTAGCTGAAACTAACAAACGAATGTAATAACGAATAGTATAGAAATAACGAAGTCAGTCACAGATCGCCCCAAAATAGAAACAACTTCAGGTAATATCGAGTCATTTGATGTAAGATCCCCGAGCTCCCCTTCCTTTGTAAATAGCTTTTCGATCTGCAGGGGGACTTATTACATTTGGATGACAAGACGAATTGGAGATGACATATAGGGCTCGCACTCCATTGACCACAGGGAAAACCCTATGATTGAAGTTTATGAAGAAAAAATGCAATTTAGTAAATATTTTAATTACCTTTCGATGAATATCGTTTTTCCGCGCATGATCTGGAGGGTGTATTTTGGAATGTCGAAAATTTGAAATTCTTGGCATGTGCTTTCTTTTATCAACTAATAGATACTAGCATGTTATATTTCAGCTAAAGCTGAAAGTGGTTTAAGCTTTGTGTTGATAAAACAGTCTAACAGGGTAAATATACTAGTACTAAAAAAAACTAGATGTTTTACGCCACTTCGTGCACGCATCAAAAATTCCCACGAGAACCATATATTTTGCTGCAGTAAAAAGTAGCCTATATCCTCTCCTGTGGTCTACTCTATACCTGTGCCAAAAATCAAAATTAGTCCAGTAGTTTCGGAGCCTATTCAACGCAAAGAAACAAAAAATCAAATATTTCCATATATTATTCCATAATATATTAAAATATTATAATAGCTGATACACATAAAAAACAAAGAGCTTTCTTAGAATAAAACTTAAATAGACGTCGAGAAAGTATTCTTTTGTAGTCCAATTTCGACGAAAAACTTTTGATTTTACAGTGAAGACATTTTTGTCAGTGTTGAAAATTAAAGCTCTCTTAATATTTAGAAAACACCTGTAACTTTTCGGCTGTCGGCGACGAAGGTTGTCTTTTCATCAGACGATATGTATACTCGTTTGCCAATATTTTTCCACAATAAATATTATATATGTACATCTTACCTAGGTGCAACTGAAAGCCATAAATCGCTTCTAATGAAATAAATGAAAATTGTCTCTCTTCTTCGTTTTAGGAAACAAACATTGGTTGAATAAATAAAAATGCAATTACGAGGAAATTGAAATATCTCGTTTAGACTCCTTTTGCTTTGACTGCAGGTTAAGTTAAATCGAGCATAGGGATCCCTCGGGTCAACGAACTTCAGATGTCAACGAAAAAGAATTATTTACTAACTAGTTCGGAAATAGAAGTGTATGCGGATAGGGAAAACCACGTGAGAATGTTTTGGGCGGTAATATCACAGTTGAAAGAAAGAAGAACAGATAAACAGCCACATAGTTAGCTTTCGATTTAATTGCACTACTACAACCATACGGTGTGTCCAGGATTGTGTGGCAAAAATTGTGAGCCGTTGCAGGGGACGTCCAAAATTTCAAATATTCTATGAAAGCTGTTTCTCTGTACGGAATTGTATAATATATTTTGTACTCTATGGTATTGTTACTATATCAATTATTATTAAGACGCAATCGACATCCTACTATGCTGTGGATGTTTGCCACTCTTTTAAGCGCAATAACCACTGAACGGATTTTGATGAAATTTGGTGTGGTGGAAGTTTAGAGACTGAATTAACACGTAAGCTACTTTACCCAAAAAAATGCAGTGCTCCCGTGGGATACAATATTTACGCGTTTCACAAAAAGTAAAACTGTAGCTTTCACGTGTTACTTTACAACAATAAGCTCCAAGTCCTCACAGGTTTCAGTAACAGTGTAGTTTTAATTACGCCAGCCCCGGGTAAATTATGCATATCCTGGGGGTGGCCGGGGTAGATGTACAGTCGCCGACAAACTTGGTGTGCCTTTCAACCTTGTTGCCATAGGAATAAGATCGTGTAGTACACCGGGTCTCTCTGCGGCCTTACGTCAGCCTCTTCGAAGATTTATACACTGTACTCGTGTTATACACTGCGTTAGAAATTTTAGAAGCCTTACAAAGAATTTAGTTATGATCTCTTCAAAAATTTGGAGAAGGTAAAATTGATAACTTTTGTTAATAGAATCGGGCTTTACTTTGCGGAAATCCATAGCATACAATTAAATTAATATTGTATCTTGCAATATCCCGCGAAAAAATACCCACAACCGGCAAGAAATCGTATTAATAGTAGATATAATATTAATTTAATAGTTGTACGATAGCTTTTGGTTGCGATTCGATTTACATAGACTTCCATAGAGAGATCAAATGGATTGCACTAGAGTAGAGAGATGATCTCACGTAGAGTCAAGCTTCTAGCTCTTCACGTCCTAAATACAAGCTCTAATATCACTCACTCTAATAAACAATAAACAATTAAAACTTAAATTAGTAGAATAAACCACATTAAGGCTCTGCTCACACCGATACACGACGCGATTCTATGCTGCATTTTTAAGATAGCGATACAAAATTGAACTTTATTCACTACTCAAGAAGATACACGTTTTATTGCAAGAGCGGTGTCGCGTTGCGTATCCTGTGAACTGACGCTGATGGTTTCAAATCATTTGCATGGAAATAAGTTATTTCAGAGGAGTAAGAACTATGAATGATAATTACTATGTATCATGGTCTCAATGAGTGAAGTGGCCAATGCAGAGGGCGTGAGTTCAAATCAACACGTGATTAAAATGCAAATATGGGCGCTTTGCCGGGCAGGGAGGGCAGTTAGGTGATTAGGAAGAAATTCTCGATCACGCATTGTAGAGATTTACATAGGACACATCAACAAGGGAATATTACTGTATATCTGTACAGTAACTCTTAGTTCAGATCTTATATAATATAAACGTAAAAATAATAAATACGACCAAGTTAAGGTGTCATTGTATTAATTTTTTTGCACGGTAAATACCTGAGTCACATTAATTAGGCTAAGAACTCACGGAGGGAGTTTCAGTCGTGCCCGCCGCGATCGTGGAACTGCGATTTTATTTCAAAACTCACGAGGCCGATTATTTGCGAGATTACAAGTCGCCGCGGTGGCGATTCGCAAGACGAGCGACTGTAAATCATAAGAATTTCGTCCGCCAACCGATCGCAGAGCGCTCGGGCGCAAATTGCCGAGGTGCGGGTGATCGCGGCCCGCGCGATTCTACTATTCGCCCGCCGGTGCAGCGATACCCGGGCGTGAATCGCGTCGTGAGTTTTGCTTTAATTTTTTACATATAATATATTTGCATACAGAAGCTGCGCGCCCGCAATCGCGGCGGGCGCGACTAAAAATCGCTGTGAGTTCTTAGCCTTAGAGTCAGTTCACACCGCGACGAGACGCGACGCTACGCGCTGCATATTTGAGATAGTTATTCGAAATTGAACTTTATTATTTATTTACTATTGAACACAATAAGATATACGTTTCGTTGCAAGAGTTCGAATGTCAAGTCAATCAAAGTCAATGTCGAAGGCATCGTTTTGGTAATGTCGTGGTGCGAATTGACCCAGAAATGTAGCATTCTGTATTCTAATGTTCTTTTTGTTTACGTTTGAACTAAATTGGATCTGAACAGATTAGGTTTAGATACATAATGTTTTCTCGGCAATCCCGTGGGGCTAGCAGCCAGCAGGAATAATTGACAGCTTCGTATTCGTTTTGTCGAAAGGAAATTGTATGAAAAATTATGACAGCATACAATTGACACTCAATAACGTTCCGAATACGTAGTTATCAATTGTTCCTGCTTGGGCTACTGGTGTTTCAATGGCAGCGACAAGCGATGTATGTAACACAAAGTTTCCCGGAAGAAATTAGGAACGTTGTTGCACTGTGCCCAAGTATCGGTATGTATTTTTAATGGAATGAGACCGGAAAACGAGCAGACGGTTCACCGGATGGTAGGGGCCGGCGATTCCTCTATTAACTCGGGCTAAACACAACAAAAGTGCTATTTTGAGGAAGCCACGCAAAATTTTACAAAAAAAAAACTAGAAGAAAATAACATAAAATACGTGTAGAATTTATTCACAAGCGTCTAACAGAGCTTATCGATGTTGCTTGAAAGGAATTCTTATTCCCGAAGGAATTTCTCAATCTTATCCTAGACTTCAATAGATAAGGTGGCCAGAGGTTTCGAAAGAAATATTGGAGAGCGTAAATTAAAAATTCCGACAGAGGAAATTGAATTTAAAGTGAGAAGAAAAGAATTGAATACTAATGTATTGTGACATTACAGTTCAAAGTCTACACTACAACTTATGCACAATATCAACAAAGTTCCTACTCGATCAGTTTCTATACATTTTCCTTTGCGCTGGGACGCTCCGAAGGAAGTGACCGCAACGACTGCAGACGTGGTTGAACTACGTATTTACATGTGAGTATGTGTGCGTACGATTCAACGGCACCGTTAAGCGATTTTCATCTCATGCCTGGTCGAGCGGTAACTTGTTATATAAGAGCTACTAACTATAAGACTACAAATCAAATCAAATATGCTTTATTGTGCACATAAGAAATAACAATGATAATATACATAGACAAAAACATTACGAAAATCAGACAGGCACACAAACAAAACACTACACGTATAGGACTACAAATTATTTTATCTGCGATAGTGTTTGATGACTACCAACTTTATGATTAAATAAAAACCAGATTAGTCTGATTACAAATGTCATCAGTTGTCATTTGCAATATTTGATGTATAAGTATTAATTTTATTTACAGATTTCGATTTTTTTTATATAAATCGTTATTTTAACATATATTTAACTAATTAAATAAAAACTTTGGTATGTGTGTCATAGTATTTCGCCATAATTTTGCTTCAAAAACCGACACAAAAAATTTAATTCCCGGCGAAATCATATTTGATATTTGGCATTTTAAACGTTATATTTCTTGCAATTTTTTTTTATAAAATGTGTACGATGTTTATTCAAGTTTCCAAAAATATATAAAATGCCAAAGTTTTACTCACAATTCATCAATGAAAATCGAAAAAACAAGCGCGGTTGCCTTCTGCCCTATAGTGCCGCGCGATGCTTAAGGGTTTTTTGTGTTCACATCAAGATTGCTTATAATCATTTAGTATTTTTAAAATTCCAGTTACATAATCATATAGGGCATTTATTCTAGTTTTTAAATATATGTCATATATATTATTTAACAATATAATCTTAAATAATAAAATAGCGGGAAACTCGCCGCCCCCCCACCCTCGAAGGCTCGACACTTGATCTGCTTGACAGTTTTTCAGCGACGCTCAAGAGTCAAGAGGATATAATTCCTTGCCACACATAAAATCTACGTACTACACATATAGGACTACAATTTATCTGTGATAAGTGTTTGATGACAACCAACTCTTTATAATTCCTTGCCACACACAAAATCTACGTACCTACTGCAGTATATACCCGAAACTCTAATTAAATTTTGTAATAATATAAAAAAAATTGTATTTTTTCACATATAAAAAAAAATATATTAAATATTAATTCATATAGCAGCAAACGTATAAATTAATTATAGATAAAGTATATCGTAGTTTAATTATATTAATTTTATTAACCATGAAAAGGTAATATGTAAATAAATATATTAAAATAATTATAGATATAAATAATTCTAGACAGTTGATATAAATTATGCTAAAAAGACAGGTGTATCCGGACAGCATAATATTATACTGTATTAAACTATTATAGATAAATACATAATATAGTAAAATCGTTACTAGTTATTGTCTGTACATGAAATATATTACAGGAGAAACTATTACATTATTTTATATATATTACTAAATAAGACCCGAAAAAAATGGTTTTTAGATTATTTGTCTGTACTGCTAAAGTTGCATGTACGTTTGTACGCGCTAATCTCTGAAACTACTGAACGGATTTAAATGAAATTTGGTATGGTAGTAGTTTAGGCTTCGGATTAACACATGTCTTCAGACGGAAAAATTTCTTCTTGCGCGTACGAAGTCGCGGGAAACATCTAGCTAGGAATAAAATCGCACTACGTTAGTGGCACATTCATTTATTATTATTCTAGACAGGTTTCTGAAGAGACACAATCGAATTTGACTACGAAATTACTTATAAATATATATATATAAAATATTACTACCGAAATTACTCGGAACAGACACATTAAGAGGCACTACTCTTAATGTGTCTGTTCCGAGTAATTTTTGAATAAAAAAGCCGTGTGGTGTCGTGGGACACCGGATAGGAACGAAGTTCCTTATTATAAAAATATTAATTTTAAGTTATATTCAAGGTATACAGAAAATAATAAAAACTATACATAAAAATCTTACGTTACGGACGTTTTTTCCCGGCTAGGGTACCCCTCCACATCGCCCCATAAGGAACTTCGTACCAATAACTACTGAATAATCACCGTGGGCCTTGGTGCGAAAGGTTTCTTTAACATTAATTTTTAGCCTTTTTAGAAACTTTTATTGCAATTTTGCAATTTGTTGAACAATTTGAACATATATTATATCCGACTTTATCATAATGTTATTCATGATAATATTATGTAAATTTTTGTACCAAATTTCTTAATAGTAACTTCCTAGGTACCGGTAAAAAACTAGATTAAAATTCTAAGTCAAGGCAAAACACACAGTCGTCTTAATCCATCATCATCAGCACCAGTACCGAGTGCGAATGCAAAATAATCATCATATTTTATGTGCTAACTAGTAAGTACTAAGTACTCTTAGTAACAAGTAATATTAGTAATATGAGTATTACTGAAAACCATAATTTTCTGAAAATTAGGAAATAATATTATGTCTAACAAAACCTCCCTTAAATTTGAATTTCATTACAGATTTACGAACAGCCCTTTATTAGCTTTCTTAATTTAACTACTTTATAAAGAATGTTTATGAGGACATAAAACATCTGCTTAGTTAAACAAGGATACAGTTTCTAAAATTAAACCGCCACATCCTTTATATTCTCTAACTAGCCTAAGGGCCAGTTCACACCGAAACGAGGAATACGCGACGCGGCGTTGCAGTTTTAAAATATTGATTTAAAATTCACCTTTATTCAGAACATAAGAAAATACACGTTTCATTGCAAGACCTTCGAACTCTTGCAATTAAACGTGTATCTTCTTGTGTAGTGAATAAAGTTTCGGTGTGAACTGGCCCAAACAGCTAGAATTTCTCTTAAAATGTAATCTGGATAAAAGTTATACGAAATTATTGATATTTAAATACAAAAACAAAGAAACTATGCGATCTATAAAGCCTGAACTTCAAGGTAGATAAATATGAAAACATACCCCAATAATACCGGCATAACATCCTATAAAAATGTCATAAAACATGTCAATACTTCGTCTAGTTTTGACAAACTTGGAACACGATAATAAGATTAAAATTAATAAATAAAATTATCGTTGTGTTCGGTGCGGGCGTCGCGTGTTTCGGGAATTAAGGCCGTGTACAGACGGGCTATTACGTGTTGGTGTCATTCGATGGCCAATTAAGAGTAAAACAATATAGACAATAGTTGGCTTGGTATGGCTGGTATGGCTGGTTGGACAGGTATGGCTGGATCTAAATAATCTGCACTCAGTATATAGTACTGGATGACAGTTACAATTCTTTGAGCGTGCGTTTACAAATTTGACATTATTAAGCTGTTTTTTGGTCCATTTTGCGACCGAATGGAACCTAATCGTACAAAACTAACATTTGTCACAAAGTACGTACATAAGTACTTCTTTATCTGCAAAATGGTTAAAAAACATTTTTTGCAGTACCTATAGTATAAGAAGTTTTGGAAAATTGAAACAATTTTCCAGAATCTCTTCACCCAAAATTCACAAAAAGAGGTTGTGTTTAGGATCAATTTTCTGCCCCATAATGTAGCTTAGCTTTTTGTTTAAAAATACCCGAAAACAAAACGGATATAATCACCCTAAAATTGGTTAAGAAATAATCCAACGATATTAAAAATTGATTTGGAAAAAGCATAAAAAATCTTCTCAACATCTTCACGCGTTTTGCTATTATGAATGAGTCTTGATCCGTGGCAATAAAGTTTATTTTATTTGGTCACTGTCTGGATATATCGCACAAAACATTTCCAAAGATATGTCATTCCATACTCGGGAACCTGTGTAACAACTATTAGTAAATGCGCCCTTAAACCTTCGAAACAGGAAAAAGCTCTACGTTAGATCAGCAGAAGCAATTTCGAAGCGCGTAAAATTGTAAAAAAAATTTTAGCTACGGTAAAACTACGTATTTTTAACCCCCGACGCAGGACGACTAACAAGGGGTGTTGTAAGTTTGAAGTGTCTGTCTGTCTGTCCCTGGCATCGTAGCTGCCAAACGAACGAACCGATTTTGATCTAGTTCTTTTGTTTGAAAGCTGTCATTATCGAGTGTTTTAGGCATAGTTCATCATCATAATCGGCTCGCTTGCTGCTTGATAATTCGGGGGTTACTGAATTTTGTTCCTAAGCTATAAATAAGATAATAGAGACATTATTGAAAAGTGACAATAACATGTCATTGTGGTTGGTTAATACCAAATTCGGTCTCTATTTGGATTGGTCTCTATCCTAATGGGTAGAGACCAATAGTGGGTCGCTATACGCAATAGCCCCCAGGATTAATCGCGTTCGAAATGTTCCCGGTGCGGAACTACGTTTTCGGATATACATACATATACCGCTTTATTTTAATAGTGCACATTAACTTGAGCGATGGCAATTTGAGCTATCACGGAATTGGAATGAATAATTACTACGATTTGTAGTCAACCGTAGCCCGCAGCCTACTCTATGTAGCTTCTTCGTACAGTATGAATATGGAAATATATTAAAACAAAAAAAAAACTATTATCCACTATTATGTTTACTGCATTTGCGTGTTAATTGATATTGAAAAGATTGTAGATATCGGACATTTAAAACGTGATGTTAAAAGGCTTTTCAGTTTTCACGTGAAACGAACAAAAAGCTTCATTTGTTTGTAAACTTAATGAAATGTTAAAATGAAATTCCGAATTAACACGAAAAAAATGAGATGCATAAAAATAAAATAAACTATTTTTCATAACCTCATTAAAATGAATATTCATAAATTGCCAGCAATATTATTACCAAGAAGACAAAACATCCATGTAAAAACACACTTCAAAAATTTACACATACATTTAAAAAAAAATCCTCCGTTCACACACAAATCGAAATCGTTCATTCAAAAGTTCGTAAACGTTCAAGAACTACGATTCTACGTTCAAAAATCGCGTTCCCGCCTAAAGTCGGAGGTTCCGGCGGCGGGCGGTACGTGCGGGCGGCTCGGGTGCTGGTTGCGACTGGGGCGACTGGGGCGGATCGATGCTGGCGCGGGGATGCAGCGTCCACGACCCATGTAGCTGTAGATACTGGATGAGCACGTGAATAGTTTACCGTAGGTAACGTGATTGTGGCCGACAAAGTTTGGTTATGGACCCCATATATTAGGTATACAACAATGTTTAGGGTCCATATCCAAACTTTCGCTATTCGCGTGTTTTGTATTTGGTGGACGTTTTAATAAGGGTAGTTGGCAAAAAAAATATTATTGCGCTTTATTAAATTTATTATGAAAATATTAGACTATTACTTTGTTACAGTTTAATAACGAAGGTTGTAAGCTGGAGTTAAAAAACATTTAAAAATTCAATTCTGCCTTTTAAAATCATTCTGAGAAATTAAATAATAGGTACCCACACCGATTTCGGTGACGTTGAAACCAGGCCAGCTCCGGAGGAGTTATTGTCAAAGTGACAATGCAAGCTGATCACGTGATTGTCTAAACTCTAACCAAACATGAAAACATTTTTTTTACTCCCAACGCGGGAATCGAATCCACGAATTGAGAGTCGAGCGCTAAGCTAAACCGCTGGACCGCGGTGGCATAATAACAGCTTATTTTGTAAGGCTCACTTTTTGCCTCTTCCAACTGTCTACCTCGGTAAACAAATTGAATAACTCACGAAAGATTCACGCACTCGTGCTGTAATTCCGACGGGGCATCCATCGGGCCAGTCTCCTCCGATACATAGTTAAATTACTCAAAATGGCAAACGTTACCCCATAAGCTATTTTTATCCGTGAGACTCGATGATTACTTTTTAATTATTCTGGACACAGATGTACGTTTTTTCTAATTGACAATGATGATCTTGTCCACATTGGTATTATATTGTGTGAATTTTTATTAAAGTAAAATTAAAACTATAATAATAATATATATTTAGTAACTAGCTTTTGCCCACGGCGCCGCCCGCATAAAATACAGTATCCCACGGGAACACTATACTTAATTTCGGGATAAAAAGTACCGTAGTATGTATTATTCCAGATCTTAAACCACTATCAAGTTTCATCAAAATCCGTTCAGTAGTTTTGGCGTGAAAGAGTAATAAACATCCATCTATCCTCACCAACTTTTAGATTTACAATATATTAGTAGGTAATTACTAAATAACATGTTACTACTTACTTTAAAAGTTGGTGTGTAAGTTGTGTAAGCATAACATTCTCCCACAGACACATATATTTTCTTTAACAAAAAAAAATATTTTTTTACACAAAAATAAGTAGCTCAGTAGAATACATTTCCTAAACCTATTTAAATATACTCCCAGATTCTAGTGCAAGTAAAATAATAAAATCCTGGTCCCGTACACACGCACTTTAAATGCATAAAGTGTTGTCCTTGAGATAAAACGCTGAAAAGGCTTTCCACAGCCCTCCCTTTGTCAGACACAAGCCTCAAAGGATTGTTCGTTTCAGGTTATTTGAACGTTTTTGTGCTTTCCGTTCCTTTCCTAATACCTGACATCAAAAACGGGCTTAAATGTGACGGGGTAAACGAATTTTGGGTAATGTAATATCCAAAGTGTAAACGATATTAAATACAATATCTATCCCTATAATAAATAGGCTATGGGCTAGATGAATGAGTTGATGCTTGACAGGTACAACTTATCACAAAAGAATAATATTCTAGTTATAATAATTAATCTATTGATGATATTGATTGAGCTGATCATGTGATCATGATCATGAAAAACACTCGATCATGTCAGCTTTCAAACAAAAAACGGACAAAATTAGTTCATCCGTTTGGGAGCTACGATGCCACGGACAGACACATACACAGACAGATAAAAATTAATATAAAACTGATGAGTAATATAGGATTTTTTACATGTTTAATCATAGTTTACAGAAGCACTGTGAACTTGTCGAACTTTGGATCTAATCAGAGTTAAAAATCTTCTTCATCACATTACATTTCAAATAAATCTTTGGATCCACAAAAAAGGATATCATCTCAAAGGGAAGTAAATGAACTAAAAATATCATTTCACGTACTGCGTACCCACTGCACATACGATTGTACTTATCCAGTATAATCTGTAATCTTCTGTATATCAATCTTATGGGTTGGGAGGTCAGCTTACACTGGTTTCTCTAGCTTTGTCTGTGTCGCCGGGTGTGCTTTCGTCTAACATCCGACGCCTTTGATTCCTAAAATGGTCGTAGTTTGAGTGATTGGGCCATTTTTAGTCGTCGGAAGGGCGTTGGGAATAGGAGCGCCTAATTATCGCCTGCCACGTGGTAGATACGTGATTTATACTATATATCGCCAAGGAGACATTAAATAATTAAAATGTTACTTACAATTGGCAGTGTACTGGATAATTAACTGACCTGGACAGGCACATGTTTGGCCCCGGACGTATTGACCAGTCATTCCTCTGGACTGGGCTGACTGTGAGAATGTCAACACATTCAGCAACCATACGACATTTAAAACCTATCCCAGGCACTATAGTTTTTCAAGAATGGTTACTTCGCTCGGAGAGTATTGTATAAATCATCCAATAACAGATAAAAATGCCTAAGTTTACACGCACGATTATAAGATATTAATAATATGCAAACAGTTAAAATGACACTTTGCCTATGCTTATTATAATAATCATCGTGATTTATAATAATTCAAGTCCTAAGTTAAATAAAGGCTTAAGGCATACTATTATTGTGTGTTGTTTGTGTGACAAATATGGTAACTAGACACATTTTACGCTTACCTTTAATAAAGTTTCCTACAGTTAGAGACCTCCTCTCAAACTAAATGTGTGGACGAATCGAAATATTTATAGGTGGCCATAAAAGCATACCCCTTGTATCTTTTACGGGATAGTTTTGGGTATACGGTTATGGCATTAATATACATGCAAAACTCTTACGGGTATTTGTAAAGGTATGTTTAAATTTGTTTTCATACAACGATCGTAAAACTATATCAATAGAGTAGTAACTAGTAAGCTCATCCTTAAAACAAAATTATAATTAGTAATTTTATTCTTAACCATGATTTTTTTTAACATTATCAACTGAAAAATAAGGAGAAATATATAACAAAACTTTTGTTCTACGTATATTCTTTCCGTTGTTCCATTTTTCATTATTCTTTTTTTAAACTTCCAATCTATACACGAGTAAACTACACATAAATTATCACTCTATCAAGCCAAGACAACCAGCCTAAAGATAATTTATGTCTTCTAAACCAAACAACTAAAAAAAGCTCAGGACAGGATATGAACGTTTTACTCTTTACTACCGACTACGAGCTGTAAACTTTTGAACTAAATAATTGGCCGCAATTATTTGTAGTCAGTAAATGAAGATTCATTTCAAGCTTAAAGTTCAAATATTTTAGACTGTTAAGATCTAGTTATTTTACTTTTTAACAATAAATATGTTACATACGAGCTTAGTAGGTAATACATTTTTACATACTATATCTATCTTCCGAAATACCCTCTATCTCAAAAGCGGTTCGACGCATAAAAAAAGTTTTAAGTAAAATTTGTAGAAAATTTTATTCTAGTAGATGTTTTTTCCGCGACTTCGTGCGCGCTTACGGAAATCTAGCTTGAACCGTACATTTTGGCGCAGTTAAAAGTATCCTATTTCCTTCCCCGTGTATAATTTCTATGTCTGTGCCAAATTTAATCATAATAGGCCCGTTGTTTCGAAGCCTATTCAATACAAAAATTAAATGCAACCAATCTTTCCTCTTTATACTATATTAGTATATAATATTTACATAATTAAGGCCATATGATGCAGAGAAAACGGGATATTCTCAAAATATTAAATATTCCGATTTTTGTACTTACACGTTGGTATTTGCGACTTTTGAGACAATATTTGTAATGCGAAAATAAAGGTATGTATACAAATTCAGCTTGTTATATTAGATAATAGATTCCTCGGTGAAATCCTTACTTCATTGGTCTAAATCCCGCTAAACACCTAACGTTTTATCGTAAGGATTTAGCGGTGTAAGTCAAATTGTGTATGGCAAATTGTTACGATAATTCGCTACGATTTGCCACACAATCAATAAAAATACACATCCCGAACTAGCGTTTATTAATCAGTAGACATTGAATATTTAAACTGATTGCAGTGTCCACTTCATTAGGTGATCAGTGGGCCTAACAGGAACATTTGACAGCGGCGTAAACGAAACGTTATTCTTCTTCTTTTATGTATGGCGGCCTCAGTGAGTTGCCAATGTCAGAGTGCTTATTTTGTTTATACTCTGCTCTATTGTAGGTCTAGTGGGGAAACAAGGGTACGGCGTCTTACTTAACTAATACCAAATTGTTGAATAACCTAGAACCAACGCAAAAAAATCGGATTAGTAAAATTTTACAATTTTACGTGCGATTTCAATAAAAAAAGTTGTTACATAACCTAGAATGGATTTTAAAATGATAGGGCGTGAATATTAGAAGGAAGAAGGTCATAAAGGGAGGATTGGTTTCTAAGGCAACAGAAAAAGATGTGATCCTAGGTGGATCATCAAGGCCACACTCACAAAGAGAGTTATCCTTAACCCTCATTTTAGCTAAGGTATTATTAATGAGAATTGTATGAAAATCTGTCAAAATTATAACAGCGCCCGTTACGTTTACGCCGCTGTCAAATGTTCCTGCTAGGCCCCCTGTACACAAATCTATTGGAATGGAATAACAAATTATAGATACTTGTCAATGTTGGTTATTAAATATATTTTGCATACTGTAGCTGATATAGGTAATATTGTTATTTATAAAAAAATGATTTTAAATATTGCGTTTGGTTTTTCTGCCCAAACACACATTTTAAAACTAGATTAGGTCTATTTTCTTATTATTTAAGTAGATATAGATATAAACTTAAGTAATATGTATACAAATATAATAATATAATTATATCTATGGACGCTCCACACCACGTCAATCTAGCCCATTGGTAAGTATCCGAAGGAGGAGTGTATCCACACTGTAGAGTGTACTTTAGAATGGTTTATTTTCACATACATTTTGAATGGTATAATAATACATAAGAAAATCCAGCATTTGTAAAGAAATACCCTCTGATTTATTTAGAACGTCAGGCAATAAATTGTGTGATTGTGTGAGGTGCAAAGAAAAATGCCCGCATTTGGTGCCGCGTGGCTACATGGTGCCGCGTCTCCCCTAAGTTCTACGTAAATCTTTCGACGTGAATATATTTAATAAACCATGAGCCCCCATACGCCAAGGCCTGAGCAAACTTGACATGTAGATGTCTACCAGTCTATATACATGTACGAATGGGCCGACTCGACCGCATAAATAGCACGACCTCACAGATAACCGGCGTGAAATAACGCTTGCGTTGTGTATCGCCGAGTGAGGTTACCGGAGGCCCAAGGGGATTGGGGATTTAGAGCTCGCCCGTTGGCGAGATGACGCCCGCGAGGACCTCTTCCAAAAATGGGAGGAAGATCTTGGGCTCCCGGGTGCAAGTAGGCAGCTGGTAGCTGCTTTCCAGATTATCTATTACCTTACACAGGTGCTCACAGGGCACGGGTGCTTTGGTGAGTACCTGTGTAGAGTGGTCAAAAGAGAGCCAACAGTAGTCTGCCATCACTGCGAAAGTGGAGCCGAAGGCACGGCACAACATACGCGGGAGGAGTGTCCAGCTTGTTGTCGGCGGAGTCGCACCCGATACGTCGTAGACGTCATGGTCGGCGGCGTTTAGCGCACTTTAATGCTCTAAGTAGATTACCGCCCTAAAATTGATCCGTAGACGGTATCTGGGGGGTTGCCGCCTACTGAAGGATCAGGAGATGTAGGGTTCCCTTATGTCCGGGGAACCCTTAGCGAAGGAAGATGGCAGCATCGCCGTCATCTATAATAAGATGATGCCCGATGAGGCAAAACGTCAGCGGGGTTGTGGTAGTCACAATAGTTCCCATGGCCTCGCCTAAAGCGTGAAGAAGGACATCGGTAAGTTGTAGTTGGTAAACCGGTGCAAAGCAATGCGGTGTCCAACATAACCCTACGACCCTCCCCCGTATCCAAAGGGTAAAAACGGGACCCTATTAATGAGACTTCCCTGTCTATCCATATGTCTGTCTGTCTACCACCACGGTTTCTGAGATACAGCCTGTATCTCAGAAACCGTGATAGCTATACCTAGTCAGTTGAAATTTCCACAGATATTTCTGTTGCTGCTATAACAACAAGTACTAAAAGCAGAATAAAATAAATATTTAAGGGGGCTCCCACACAACAAACGCAATTTTTTTCCCCTATTATGCGGAACCCTTAGAACGCGAGTGCGACTCGCACTTGGCTGGTTATACTAATTACAGTCAGTTGTATGGCAAAATGTCCATGCCTACGATTATTAAGTACAAAAATGTTGTCTACGACTTAGTGGGCGCAAAAGGAGATCCATCGGGAACCGTACATGAAAGTGGCCTATTTCTTTCTCCATGGTCTACTCTATATCTGTGCTGAATTTCATCAAAATCGGTCCAGTGGTTTCGGAATGGAAATGGAATAATAAAAAAACGGAATTACACGAAATAAATCACCAAGAATTTTGAAATATTACGTCCGCCTAGTCATTAAATACAAGAGTAGGTATACCATTAATGGAGCAATAATCAGAAGTGGGATGATAATGAATATATACTTCCATCAATCGTGATGGTTTCCTAAACGCAGGAGGGACAGGATGGCGAGATAGAACAGAGGGCAGGATAGAGGGATAGCGGGATAGGGACAAATTGATGCACCCTCACTCGATCGAGAAATGGACCCTTTTGGCCAAGAACAGCCGGAAGGAGGCTTGATGATGACATAGAGCTGGTAATAGCACAGAAATGACAAGCAAACGTAGATTGTAGAGTATGTAGACTTACGGCCCGTTTCAATAACCTATCCATCTATAACTATTTGTTAAAAAGGTCGCCATTCAATCGTTTTTTGCGATACAAATTTGACGGTTCAATTTCGAAGATCGTCATTGTAATTAATGATAGCATGTTGGGTAACGCCCGAAATTAATAATCAATCTAACGGCCCGTTTAAATAACCTATCTATCTATAACTATTTATTAAAAATGTCGTCATTCAATAAATTGCCGGGTTTTTGCGATACAAATTTGATGTTTCTAATCTTTCGATTTTCTTTCTCTCGTTATTGGTATATAGGTAATTGAAACGGGTCATTAATCAATTTTAGCTATCTGAGATCAAGATTTCAATACATTTCAACGATCCTAGGATTAACTTCACGTCAATTTACGTCCATTTTTGTTTGAGAATCTGAGATTGAAGTCAATCTAAGATTTTAGATTAGTTATTAATTTCGGACGTAAGGCCTCTGATTTTTTTTTTTTTTAATCGCGTCATATACTTGATGCGATTTTTAAAAGATCTTGAAAATTACTATAACTCGAAGCTAAATATCGTGAGATACGATTTTTTGACGAATAATAAAACGACATTTATAGAGCGTCATTTATTGATTTATTTCGTTTCGTAGAGATTTGAGCTCTGATTTCAAAATTCAATGTTTTGTGTGGTAGCCGTTTTTTAACTGACATAAATAACATTTCGGTTAAGGTGTGCTTACATAATAGGTGTCTGCAATCACGATAGATATTATTAATAATTATACCGAATATCAAAATAATTTCAGTCCTCATCACAATGAAAAGCACAATTTTCAATACATTAAAACCATCAGACACAAAATGATTTACGCGTGTGTTTAACAAGTTAATTAACTGTTATCTACAAATAATGATATAATAACGGCCATTGTAACAGATGGTCAAATCAGCGTCGAAATAAATGGTGCGGGCGATATAATTGCTTTTCCGAAGCCAAATATTAAATACTGATAACGTTATAATAGCAACACAGTAGGGCCTCGCTAATCCGGATAGGGTAAAAAGAAGACCCATTCCGAATTATCGAAACGTCTGGATTATTGTCTGCAATAAATTATATTTTAATAGGAATGTAACACTTTTTGTGCTTTGACGTTTTGACAATGGAGCAATTTCGTCAGCGAACGTGCGTTAATTTGACTAACACTGCAAGGTGATCAGTAAAATACTATCGGGAGACTGTAAATGATTGAATATTGACACATTGCGTTGTGTACTGCAAATTTCCCTTCCCCCGCAAAAATCCCCCCCGCGTGATCCCCTCGTCTGTTCGGAATAAAGCGTGCAACGAAGTAACGCGGGTCCAGATTAGCGAGGCTCTACTATATTAGAGTTAATATGCTTAGGCAGGAGGTGCCTACGAGTAGTACCTACGGTAAGTATACTTGTGAATATTTTTAAATTGTAGCCTGACAAGCGTTTGTAAAATTCTAAACTCTAACAAATAAATGTATGAAGTACCTACTAGATGTTGCTCGCGATTTCAAAAGGAAATTCGACGGAAACCGTACATTTTTCCGCAGTAAAAAGTAGCCTATATCCTTCCCCGTGGTCTACTTTGGTCGATTTTGATGAAAACAGTGCACTATTTAAAATGTCTGTGCCAAATTTCATCAAAATCGGTCCAGTAGTTTCGGAGCCTATTCAATGCAAACAAACAAATATTTGCTCTTTAGTATTAATATAGATATAGATGTAAGTAGTTACATCTATATCTATATTAATACCTAACCTAAATACCTAACTAATTGTGTAAATTGTGTAAATACCTAACCTAAATACCTAACTAATTGTGTAAATTGTGTAAATACCTAACCTAAATACCTAACTAATTGTGTAAATTGTGTAAATACCTAACCTAAATAATAAATACTAATTACAAAGCCGATTTAAGTAATCTTACAGTCCAGACAACAAAAAGGTACAAGTTTTTAACGAGGGTCGGAGGGTGTCTGCGCCATTAGTAGCTCTGTAGCAGTAATTAGGTTACGCAGTACGTGAGGTGAGTGCAGTCCTCACTCCTCACTGCTCAGTCCTCACTCCTCAGCGCAGTCGCCCGCGGCGAAGCTCTGATTTGCACTTCGACACAATGTCACATTTACAACTTAAATTGTAGAAGAATTGAATGAAAAAATGTTTTAGCCTTTGTTGTTTTAGTAAGGAGCAGAAAGACCTTACTACCTTTTGTAAGTAACTTTTTATTGTTTGTAGGTCTAACTAGTTAACAAAATTACTGCATAATTATGCGGTAATTTGTAGTAAGTAGTTGATATATATTTCGTCCTCCTCCTCCTCCCGTGATCACGGCTACTGGAAAGTAGCCGAAACGTCGGGAAAAAGAAAAGTGCACCGCGACACAATCCCTAAGTGTTTAAAACAATATATTATTTCGTCGTCATTTGTCTTAGTTCCTGTCTCTATAAAAGCAAGTTATATCTAGATATAGGTAGGTACCTGGTATAATTATTATGGAATGCGTCTCAAAATTATTATTTGCTTAATTACTTATTACCCAATTATGAAAAGGTTAATAGATTATAAAATGGTAAAGTATAGTGAAATAAGTTTGGAATATTAAACAGAATAAAAATGCAAGACTACCTATAATATATAATAATTAATAGGCAATAGGTATACATAACGTCGTTTAAAATTAATTAAGGATATTTTGGAAATACGATGTACTGCTTATGTAAAGACGTTTAGGCAGAACACAACAGGCAATAATTTCGAAAAAATATTGTAAATAAAATTACATTAACCTGTCTGAGGCGCTAAGGTCATTAACCTCAAAGAAACAGATTATTTAAAGAGGAAGCAAAGACTTTGCCTAAATAACATCAAGACAATAAGCTGTGTGAGGTCTATGGCCTTAACAGCGCCGTAAAGAGCGTAATGTTTTTTTTTTTTCTATGGACGCTCAACACCACGTCTATTTGGTCTCGTGGTAAGTTCTCGAAGAGCTTTTGTTACCAGACAACGGAAATATATTTAATACTTTTATATTTTACACATACCTATTTAAGATTTTTATTATAATATACAAATATTTAATACACATCCATGACCCAGGAACACGGAAAAACTTTTTGTTCCTTCGGCGGGATTCGAACCCGCGACCTCCTTGACGCCCTGAACGTCTTGGGCACCAAACACGCTCAACCACTGAGCCACAGAGATCGTCTTTTACTTAGTATAACTTTTTTTGCAAACTTTTTTAATTATTTTCAGCCTAAATGTCCTAACATGAGCAATAGATCACAATAATATGCCCAAAATATTCGGTCATTGATTTTGAACAATATATGCTGTAATACAAGGTTTACTCAAGTCGAAATTTATTCTAGCAAGAAGCAGACATATTATTCAAATAAATTTCCGTGACACTTGGCGAAACGCAACATTTTGAGGAGTTACGGGCATAGACCTAGTAACACTGGCGTTTACCTCAAGTGTACTCGGTCCCCGTCGAGTGTTTGCTCCCCGGGAGTCGGGAGTTTCACACTTCTAACCCCCGTTCACCAATTACTCTTACTTTTACGTACTTACGTGCGCTCTTTAAATTCGTAGTTTATTCCTTTAAAAAGTCGCGTTATAATCATTGAAATACGGATTTTGTAATAAACAACAAGATAATCTAAATATGGTTATAATTGCACAGACAATTAAATACCCCCCTAATACAAAACAAAAATTATTGATGGGAGGAGAATTGCTCTCATGCTGATATGAAACCGCAGTCATTACAATGGCGAGCCGTAGCACGCACGCCTACCGCTCGTTATTTGTGCTAAATGGGCCCATTTGAAAATTAACTGCACGATTGCTCCCGAATAAAGTGCCGCTACACAGCAATATACCAGGCGGAGTTAAACAAATGAAGGGGAATTTGTATACGGGCTTATTACCACTTTGGTGATAAACTTGTTCAGTGTCATCTAACGGCGAATAAAGAAACTATTATGAAATTAAAAAAGTTGCTAGTATATTCCTAAAGATGGAAGCACATAAATTTAAAGCTCCATCTAACGTGGAATAGAAAATTGAGTTTTTTTATGCAGATACTAGAGGGCGCTGCAAATATATTTTATTTGGTAATTTTTTTAGAATCTTGACTATTATTTGTACTATTATGTATTCTGTGCTATTATTACTTTGTATTATTATATAACTAGTAAACTATTTAAAATAAGTGTATATTAGAAATAAGTGGTATGGATTCAAATTATTATCATATTTAAACATAACTAAATAAAGGAAGTCGTAAGCTAACTACATATTTACAAGTTCTAATTAGTAATTAAGCAGAAAACACACTCACTGACCTTAATTTGTTCCGTTGCCTTTTTTGCGAGTATCGGGTCGACGATGGTGACCTCCAAGTCGGAAGCACATTTTTTCGCGGCTTCACTGAACACAGCAGCGTTCACGTAATAAGTGGGCACCTGGTCCCCCGCCTCGCCAGGTGAGTTGGGGGACAAAATTCCACTATCAGTATCACTAGCACTCACACTCACTGATTTTCGAGTTCCAATCGACTTTTTACCGATCGGGGATTTTAACGGAATTTTGGATTTTTCACCTCCCTTCGACAGCCGCTTAGGTTGTTCGTCCGGCTTGAAGCCAGTGTTCGGGTCAAAAATTACATAATTATCTTTATCACACCTCACTTTGTTGTTGACGGTGACTGTATACTTTTTGTTGGGACTCAAACTCAGGAACGGATCCTCGCTATCTACCGGACTTTCGGGAATTATGGACTGTATCTTTGGCGTTATTTTTGGTACGGATTTCCCGTCGATTGTCCTCCTTATAACTGTATCGTTTGTAAACTTGAGCCGAACGTACTCATTTGATATGGTTCTTCTGACATTTGTCGCCAATAATGGCGAGGGCTTATCACTTTTATCACTAGTAGGAGCATTTCTACCTTGAAATAAATTTAATTTTGGCTTCTCCATCGTTCGCGTCGGACTAAATGGAATTTTTAATCTCGAAGTTTTCTTTTTCTGTATGTTTACGCTGGCATATTCAACGGTACTTTTGTAAACCGGTAAAACGCTAGATTTTTCATTTAATTTATCTACAGTCTTACTTATCTTAGGTTTAATAACATCTAAAGACCTAAGTTTATGTAAAGGAATATGTGTCTTCTTATCTCTAAGTTTTTGAGCATTTTCATTTGTACTGCCTAAGGTCTTCCCGGTTTTATTTCCCTTAGTATGTGGTTGAGATTGTTCTTGACTATGAGCGGTAAAAGATAAAGGATCAAAAACTGGATTATCAAAAATGTTTTCTATAAAAATATCGATTTCACTAGATTCAGACGTACTCTGGGAAGACCTGTTCTCATTGATCATACACGAGATTCTCTCTTCAATATCAATAAGAAAATCAGCCTTGTTTTCGTCGGAACTCTGAGGGTTGCTGCTGGAGTCGGAAGGTGTTTGCGCTTCGAATATGACGTCATCCCTTCTCACAGAGTCCTTGGAACTTTCTGGACATGAGGATCGTCTCTTGACAGTTCCAGTCGCCGTGGACGGTGAGTCCCAGTCCAGATGTTGAGCAACACACTGACTACCTTTTTTTGAGCGTCTCGGGCTAGTCATTATTTTATCACATATTTATAACTTTGTCTATCTGAACATTTGTTAGCTTGTAACACACGTAAGCAAAGCCTTAACTCCTATTCCGCCAATAGTAATTGAACTAACATGTAGTGTAAGGTTTGTTTACGTTTGTACATTGTTGTGGAATAGAGTAACAGTTCTACACATGGCTCCATTAGTGGAACAACACGAATGTGTTATCTAATTACAATCAACTGCCACATGGAACGATCGCGAGTTATGGGTAGCCGATATTACCTTAACTACTATGTTATTTCATTATTTCATGTATTGATTGGTTTTTTCGACGCTATAAATGTTTTGCCTAGTTTTAAGTTTCTGCTTCAATAATATACTTAGTTAAAAAAATTATCAGATTCATTTATACTATTCGGTCGTTTTTGAAAACTATGTAAATAGATTAACAGTAAAAAGATTTTTTCTTTTCTTTATTATGATCACGTTAAAATTCACATTAACTATTACCGTTATTATTGTTAAACACATAAAAACATTATTGACGAATTCTATAAAATTTCTCAGATTGATGAAAAATTTAAAGATTTAAAGGAGTACAACAAGGCCGGCCTTATTGTACTTATATACAAGGCCGGATTCCTGCGAAGTCCTGGGACTATAGTGTCCGGAATCCGGCGGGCCGACGAAAATTCAGAGCACTGAAAATAGAACTCAGCGCTACTAGAGCTGAAAATCGAACACACAGGTGTCGAGTCTAATGTCAATGTCATAAATGATAGCTCGATACTTTGATTTTGTACTACAAACAACTATTGTATTAACATTAAGCGCAGTGTTCGATTTTCGGTGCTCTGGATTTTCCCCGGCCCGCCGGATTCCAGACACTACAGTCCCAGCCTAAGAGAAAAATAACAAATGACAAGTTACTTTACTGCATACTAAGTACGTGTGTACTGCACACGTACTGAGTACGTACTGAGTACGTCGTGGTCGTCGAGACAGGAAGGTTCAAGTGCTTTACATAACGAATGCTGAAATAGAGCTCATGTTTTATTCAGCTTCCTTTTAGGCTCTATTAAAGTCTGTTAAAGTAAGTCTATTGAATAAATATTTGTCACTGTTCCATTTCCCGTATATTTTCGCAAAGGCACATACCAATGCTTTAAGTAAGTCCAATTTGCTTATCTGCTTAGAGGCACAATTTTTTTTATGTAGGTACTATCAGGGAATCTAATTCATAAGCACTGTTGACTGTTGTCATAATTGGTTCGACTTATGTTATTAAGGTTTATTCTATGTATATTATTGTAAGTAAAATATTGACCCCTGTCCTACATAATGTCGTTTTAAGGACAAGAGTAGAAAATCAAGGGGGTTGAACACGGAATAAAACGTAATTAAATATGATAAAAACGGGCATGTCATTGACAAGCTGTGTGTGACTGCATGCCGTCATTATAATAAAAACTAGCTTTTGACCGCGTATCAATACAGTATCCCACGGGAACACAATAATTTCGGGTTAAAAAGTATGTGTTAATAAAAAATTAAAACAACAATTTAGGTTTTCCCACAACTGAAGATTCTGATGCGAACACCGTTTAATATCTGCGACCTTCTTTAGTGAAATTCTATTTTACCTTTTCAAAACGCAGATTTAAATGAAAAATCCTTCCACTTTTATAAATGTGAAAGTTTGTGAAGTTGTACGGATGTATGTATGGATGGATTATTGTTACATTTTCACGCAAAAACTACTGAACGGATTCAGATGAAATTTGGTATGGTAGTAGAGTTAAGCTCTACATATACATAACATAGGCTACTTTTTATCCCGAAAGTGCACAGTGTTCCCGTAGGATACTGATTTACACGGTCGGAGCCGCGGACAAAAGCTAGTAAAATTATAAGTTCATAGTTAAACTTGGCAGGCCGTTAATAAAACAACCCCGCCAAGAAACCATGTCTGCTCGCATTAACAAGTTGAAACGTAGACAATAACAGCAGTCGGAGCTAACAAGAAAGTTGCGAGATTTTGACAAATTGCTCCCGAGTGCCAACAGTTGCCAGCTGAGCGTCAACTGAGTTGCCAATGTTGCCAGAGTTGCCACAGCTAACCTAATTACTGTAAAAGACCAATGAATACTAACTTCTGCTTAACTTGCAGACGGTTTGCGACATACAAATTATTAATAATTATATCGTAGCTACATAGTACCTGCTAACTTAACAGATTTGCATTTAAATTCAAATATTACACCTTTAGTTAAATTTTATACTCATAGGAAGAGTAGGAGAGGCTTACAAATAAGTAATTTTGCACGAAATGCCTGCCTACCATGCGTTGTAGAAACATAATACAATACGGTATTTTCATGTATTTTTAGGGTTCTGTACTACACAAGGAACCCTTATAGTTTCGCTCTGTCCGTCCGTCTGTCTGTCTGTCTGTCCGCGCTTCTAGCTTCTGTAATTATGAATATAAATAGATGAAATTTGGTATAGTTATAGACTGTGTATAGATCTCGGTTTTGGCATCATATATTTTTTTAGGAAAATACCCGATTACAATAGCTACAACCTACTTAAGCAGATAATACTGAAAACTTTTATGCTTCAGAAATGTTTAAAAAATGTAAAAGGTTTTTTTTACTAATGTTAAGGGCGAGTATACAAAATGTGTTGTATAATATGGTCTAGTACGGACTGACATTTCTTTTTTTTTTAAATATTTATTGAGGACTTGGTTCACAAACAGAGAGTGACCATGTCGTCCTCATAAGGCTACAACATTGGATAGTCTTAACAAATAAGTATTAAAAAATTCTTACATCTAGCCCAAACTTAACTAATCTATACAAAACTATTGCGTCACTAGACATAGGGTCCGATAACGCGATATTACATTATTAAACATAGATTTATTAGGTATACAATTCCTAAGCGATGCGTTCCGGACACATCCCACCAAGATATGACCGACATTTCTTTAGAAACGTTTTGTGTATTACTATGTAAATCCAGACAGTGGAATTATAAAATACGCCTTATCGCCGCGCATTAAGATTCATGCATAGTAAGAAAACGTGTGAAAATTATGAGGACACTTTTTGTGCTTTTTCCAAATTGAATTTTGATATTATTCGATAATTTTTAACCAAATTTTAAGGTGATTTAAAATTTTGGGTGAAGGGATTCTGGAAAATTATTATCATACCAATTTCAGATAAAGAAGTAGGTACTACATTTGTGAAAATTATTCGTCATGTAGGATTTGGTTTCATTTAGTCCCAAAATCGACAGAAAAACAGCCAAATTATGTTAAATTTGTAAAGCGTGAAAACATTCGATATTATGCAGGAAAACATCAAGTTTTAAAACATGCACTAGACTGAGTAATAGGTGTTCTCTTAGTGAACATTTCCCGAACTTGTTTTCGTGAACTCAACTCGAACTTTTAAATGAAGTCTTTTTAGATGGAAACCAGAGAATTCGTACTAACAATGTTAAGAAACTAAGAAATAAAAGAAGTAAGTGAAGTAAGTGAAGTTAGGATTCCAGTTACACGTGAAGAAAATAATTATGTAGGTAAGTTTTTCGTTTTGCTCTGTGGGATCTTCCCATTTACCCGGGGCTGAATTTGACGAGTAACATCGTTATAGACCACAAGTACAAGCCAAATTCTGATAACTGCAAATTTGTAATTAAAAAATATAAAATTGTATAAAGTAGAAGGGCTCGAAATTTCAAGATGAAATACTTAGTTCAAATGGGCTGCCATATGAAAAGGCCTAATGTGAGCATTCTAAGACATGTTTTATTTATTTCTTACGACACATTTGTCACCCATTTTCAGGCTCAACAAAACTGTGAGACTCCATTTTTACTGCGACTGCGAGATATTATGTTCCTACTTTGTACGGAACCCTCGATGGGCGAATCCGACTCGCCCTTATCCGGTTTTTTATGTTATAAACTCTTGTTTAGGGAAAATAAATCGCGTCGTTCTATTCAGATCGGTTTCCAGATCGGGAAGCTAGTGATTTTACGTCAAACAATCCAATTCTCAGTTTGATTTGCGGCAAGCCAACGTGGTTGCATCGATGTCATGATATTCATTACAATATAAATCGTAATATGTTATACAGATGTTATACAGATGTTTGTTAATATTTATATTTAACTATACACAATATTGATAAAAATATTCAGTAAATGCTATTTTTCGTTGGAACCACAGCCCTGACTATTGTTTATAATTCTTAGGGCCTGTACTACATATAATGTCATAAAATTTATTTCAATGTTTTGTCTCTGTCCCTCGATATAATGTAAACAGCGACAAAACTTCCAAATAAGCTATCCGACACTTATTAGAAAATTGTGAAACAGGCCCTTAGCTATTCCTCTAGTACATATAGCATCATGTTATGTAGGGCACACTTATATTGTATTAGTATAAAAATATCTTTCATACTTGTAAACCTAAGCAATGAATGAATAGATAGCATTTTTCAAAGTTTCAAACATACATTTATGTAAGTGTTCGTAACTTCAATATTTTCTCATAGCTATTATCATTCACGATAGTAACTCCGGCTGAAATATATCAGTCCCGAGGAACTTAAGGAGTAGCCCTTTAAGTGATTTACCGGCACCTTGGTAGCCGTTTGCAAAACGCCGTAAAGGTAATTTACATGGGTCTGTTATGACAAGCCTTTTTTGCTAATTAAATTTTCACGCTTTATTACCATGACACTTTCCCTAAAATTGCGGTTATATTTTACTTTTTACCCAGCTAAGCACTTTTCGCCATTTTTGTTTTTCTTTTGTGTTTTATTACTTGGGAAATTATATCTACTTTACCGAATCACTACTCTTAAGGGTCAATTCACAAAGAAACGAAACGATACTCGACGCGGCGCAGCACTTTTTAAGATAGCTATTAAAAATTCAACCTAATTCATTACACAAGAAGATACACGTTTCATTGTAAGAGTACGAATGTCAGGTTGCACCGCGCTGCACAGCGCATATGAATGTTGTAAATAAAACGTGTATCTTGTTCTGTAGTAAATAAAGATCAATATTGAATAGCTATCTTAAAAATGCAGCGCCGCTCACGTATCGCCTCGTTTCGGTGTCAACTGACCCTAAGGGTATTTAGAAAAACATAATAACTTAGAAGTTTAAAATTGTAACAAGTAAGCGGTAAATGCGTTACCAATTTTGTAATCCCTTGAAAAACACACTTGATTTTGATAAACAAACTTTACGTCTCTACAACGTGTATTATACACCGCGTTCTCAAAGTAGAACGTAAAATATTTATTACAAAGAAATATTCCTTAGAAAAAAGGCTTTGGAATATTCTACGCGCTGAAATCTTAAAACCATGTTCACGCAAAACTTTGAAAATACGCCCTTTAATGGCGCTCTGCGAGAATTGTTTCAGGGGTTACTGCAAGGTCTGTATCTGTCCCCCTCTAACATTCCTTCGAAGAAAGGGAGAAAACACTTAAGAAAGCCAAATTTGCAATGTATCCGGCAATATCCAGCTAAATAGGTCAGGAAGGCGAAGTTTACGGTATCAGGGAAACCGAATGGCAATAAAATCTACAGTTGGAAGGAGAATTACAAAATTATTCAGGGGTTAAGTTATTTCGGGGGTTCCCTTGAAGAATTATTGCCAGTATAATCCTAAGTGTACGTATAATTAGATATAATTAAGTTCAAATTGAGTGAAAACCTACTTAGGTTGGTTCAAAGATAAGCAAATAAGTAGGTAATAAAATTAAACCAAAAATGTGCTAAAACTTCATCCTAATAATATTAGTATATATATATATATATATATATATCTATATATTATTTTAAAATAGCCACTTTTACTTTGTCTAAATTATCTACACTAATATTAAAAGGAGGAAAGATTTGAATAGGCTCCGAAGCTATTTGACTGATTTGATGAAATTTGGCTCAGATATAAAGTAGACCACGGGGAAGGACAAATAGGCTTTTAATGGCGGCATAATGTACGGTTCCCTAATTTTTTTTAACATTTAGTTTAGAAAAAAAATTATTAAACCCTTAGCCCGAAGACATTGAAATAAAAAAAAATATGGCGCCATCTTCAAAGAAAAGCGTAATGTTTCCCGTTCGATTTACAAAACGCGGTTAATAAAAGAAAGTAATAAAAACCGATACAAAATATACATTGGCGCTAGCGTGGCATTTTAGCGTGATATTAACGGGGCAATATTGTCCGAAAGAAATATTTGCATCGGTTAAGAGGGGTGGCACCCTTGCATTCCTGCACTCCCGTGCACTTGTCTTTACGAGTGTACACTTTGTAAATAATGCTATAAATTCAGTTAAAACATAAAACTGAATTGTGTGGTATCAATAGTTTTATGTGTGCAAAGGAGATTATATAGAAAGATTTTGAAATTGCTATAGGTACCAAGTATATACCACTTATGATACACAATATGGAAGTTTTTATTTATGTTAAGTCTCTAAAAGTAAGCGAAAATATTGTCCATAAATGGCGCAGTCGGTAGGATAGTCAATTTAATATTTCAAAACAAGAAGATAACATCGTATTATCATCACTTACCTGATATCTGATCTTACAAACTGCAACCCCCTGCAACTGCAAGTGTGGGGGAATTTTCGATTAAATATTTAGATGGGATTTCGCCAGATCCATTTATCAAGGTCTAATTGTATTAGGGATGATGGTTTCACACTGGAGATGGAAAGTATTATGGCGTTTCACGTTTTTCATATGTAAATGTTGTTTCACGGATCGGATTTTGAAACGAAAATCTTTTGGAATGATAATAGATGAGACGAAATTAATTTCATTCGACAGTTTATTTTAAATTATATTCGTTATTAGATTGTTAGTGAATTTAAAAAAAAACCGCCCAATGTAATTTTTAAATAATGATTTATTTCGAATTTTCATGTACCTGTAATAAACCTATGTTAGGTATATTTATTTAAAGTTCACTTTTCATTTCAAAGGCCAATATACAACTTCGGTTTTCCCAAAATGTCTAAAAAGACAGACGTCAATAAAAACACCTGAAGTACATCCTAAAGGTAGGTAAGGGCATACTTGGTTTGTGTTCACCTGGGGATCAGGCTACGGCTCGCTGGCTCATAAAAGCGAGTCTCTCACACGTTTACGTTTATAATATTCTCTCTTGTTTTACTGCGACCCGCCTAACGATATTTTGTACTTAGCCGAAGCTATTTGACGTGACCTGAACAAAATATATGTTTTGGGGGAGTTTTTCCGGATTCCTGAAACTGGTAATGGCTTTTATGAAAATGGCTTCATGTAACCAATATTATTGTCTGGCCACTAATACGAATAAAGTTAGAGGGAAATTCTTTTACATTTATAAATTGTTAATTTTTGGGTACTTTTTTAGGGTTCCGTAGTACTCATGGAACCCTTACAGTTTCACTCTATCCGTCCGTCTGACTGTCTGTCTACTCGACCTAATATCATCCATTTATTTTCATAATTACAGAAGCTATAATTATGAAAATAAATGGATGAAATTTGGTATAGTAATAGACTGTGTATAGATTTTAGATATTTCGGTTTTGGCAACATAAAATAATAATATTATTTTTATATTTTAAGAGTGGCTGTCCAATGTCCGTATATGTGAAGTGGGGATGAAAAATAATAGATAAAAACTATATGAGATATAAACTTGTAAGTTTCCATGCTAAAAGGTCATGCTTACAACTCTTTAGGAAAAGTATTTTGAACGAAGTCGGACAATAGCTTTTGAAGTAATATAAAGAAAATCTATTGGGCGTTGGTAGCTACGGAACCTTCCTGTTCTCTTGGTTTGAATATTCTTAAAAGGATTGTGGTTAAAAATAATATCAAACATAGGCAAAGCTATTCGCATTCATGGTTTTTTACTTTAATAGTTAGCATTACAAATAACATAACCTATTTAATTGGGACAAAGCCATCCTATCGCTTGTATCAGATCAGCTATCCCCCGATAGGGCTCCGGCCTATTTATATGCAGATTCCGGAGCCGGCCATAAGTTACCCGTTACAGGATCAATCCCTTAATGACATAAGCGGAAAAAGGGAAAAGTATACTGATTGTACTACGACAGAGTTTTATCGCGGAGCGCGATGAGGGGAAATACAACCTTGTCGAAGTGAGCCGAAGAATCAACAGTGTAGAATTAATTAAGGTTGATATTAAAATTGGGGATTGGAGATATTAATAACATTTGCGGCGAGGCTGACGTAGATGTAATGTCATTTATTATAATGAGATTCTGTTATAGAAAAAATGCTTTTTTTTTGGAACGAAGTTCCTTATGGGGCGATGCGGAGATACCCTAGCCGGGTAAAAACGTCCGTAACGTAAGATTTTTATGTATAGTCTTTATTATTTTCTTTATACCTCGAATAGAACTTAAAATTAATATTTTTATTATAAGGAACTTCGTTCCTAACCGGGGTCCCACGACATTATTTTAATAGCAGATAAATTTTAGATTTTTTTTAAAGAGTACGCTCTAAAATGAGTACTGATTATACTACGACAGGTTACTTGAATAAAAAATTATTAAAGAATTAAATCTTCTATATACCTAGAATAGATTTATTAGCGACCATATTGTGATAACTTAGTTTCACAATCAAATGAAGATATCGTAGTTTTTACGTAAAACTTATAACGTTTAAACGTAAGCTGTGATGAGGTTTTAATTTCATAATTGGCAGAAGGAAAGGGAGAAGTTCTGCAGTAATTACAGTATCGACTATAGGATTACGCGGTCAAAGTTCCCGCGTAATTCAATATTCTGTCATAAAAGTGTGTCTTTCCAACAAAGTGGCTGAGGGCTTGCTACGATAATAATGATTAAAAACCGAGTACTGAAATTAATTACTTAGTTAAAATTGAATATTTGACAGCTTATTCTGTAACAATGTTATGTAAGAGTTCCCATCACCTACCCCAGTAATCCCATCAAAAACATCCCACAAAAACATTAAATAAAAAAGCTTTCGCAAAAAGTTATGAGCTGTAGAGACCAAGTCCAATACAAGATAAAAAATTTGTTACCTATTTTCATACAAATAAAAATTTGTTACATATTTTCCACATATGGAAAATTTTATTTTTATAATTTATTGTATTACAGTGACTTGGCAATTAAAGTAAAAAAAAATCTAAAATCATATATTTTTTAGAATTTTTCTTTTTCTATTTTTTTCACTTTATATGTAGCTAATAATATTAACCTAGCCTGACAGCAAATTTTAAATTCCTAAGTCTTCTAGAAGTATGCTTTGTATTATGCTTACCCCCCCTACCTCCATACCTCCATCTATCCACATCTTTCGAAATTGTTTTTTTTTTGCCGCTTAATATCTCCTAAACTATAGGTACACACGATTTTAATGAAATTTAAAACATTAGCTTGTGCCGCAAACGACTTCTCCGCGACAAAAATTCAGACCGCTAGCTTTATTACAAACGAAAATATGGGGGCTCAAAAAAGCCGCGAAATTCTTCGAGAAAATATAGTTAACGGCCGCTAAATGCTTGGCGATAGCGCTGCCGCGCTATCAGATAAATGTTAAATGAGAGCCAAGTTCAATCAAAGACAAAAGAAGTGAGATCTAAATGGGTGCCAAATTCAATGGTCAGTCCCGAAATTTATTTATAACAACATTAAATATTTTTCAACAATTAAAATATAATTCCTTCTTATTACTTAGAATAATATTATATTGAATCCAAAGATCTGACATAACTAGTTTTTATGAGGCGAGCTCGTCGCATGTGTCGTTTTTTACTTATCCGACTGCACCAGAAGGAGGGTAACGTTTTTCGAGAGTATGTATGTATAATTGTTTGGCACGCTCTGCTGCCTGAACGGTACGATGGATTTTAGCTTGACAGGTGTCGTTAGACTCGTATTTGCTGTGAGAGTGACATAAACATTTTTATTAACATTAACATCAAAATTACTTTTTTCAATATGTAATGCGTGATTTTTTGTATGTAGATCGTAGTGCCCGTGTAGCTACGGCTCATCTTCAATTTTTGTTTGACAAAGCTCTGTCTTCACTTTTTTATTTGATCTGAAGAATAGGGTAGTAGAATGTGGACGAGGCGAAAGAAGTACCTAAGGGCCCCAGCAAATGGAGGCAGGTATGTCTAGGTATGGGAAATCTACGTCAATCTCTTAATATTGTTACTACTAGCAACTTCGTTTTCGTAGAACTAACATAAACGGAACCCTAAGATAAAAGTAGCCTAAGTTACTCCTTGTAACATCAGCTATCTACCAGTGAAAGTACCGTGAAAATCGGTCCAGCCGTTTCAGTGATTAGCCGTAACAAACAGACATATAGACTGATAGACAGACAGATAGACAGGCAGACAGACGGACGGAAAGACAAAAATTTTAAAATTGATTTTATATTTTAAGCACCGTATATAACTTTCATATGCATTTATTGAAAAGCTGTTCATTTAAAATTACAGACACTTCAATTCTATTTATTTGTATAGATATAAGATAGAGAATACTGTGTAGTAGAAAGGTATTTTAACATCAATAGCCGCCCTAGCCCTTCCCTAATGCTCTCCCTAATCCTAATGGGAATAACTGAGGCATCTCCGAAGTCCAAGTAAAAGTCGAAGTCCATTGCGAATAAAATATTATGTTTACCGATTGAGACAAATTTGTAAGTTATTGCATCTCTAGTCTCTACATTTTGTGTCTGCTAACAATCTGTTGCACTTCTTGTTAGCAGATAAGGGCCAGCTCACACCAAAACGAGACGCGACGCGAAGTGCGCTTTATAAGATAGCAATTCAAAATTAATAATAAATAGCAATACCACGCTGCTCAGCGCGGAGCAGTTCGCAAATCTAACTCTTGCATCTAATCATCTAATGAAACATGTATCTTTTGGTACAGTAAATAAAGTTCAATATTGAATCGTTATCTTAAAAATAGCCCGCTGCATCTCGTCTCCGTGTGAGCTGACACTTACTCGTATCTTGCAGTTCAGTATTCATCATCATCGTCGTCGTTTGTATTCCAGTAATTTTTCTAACTAAACATTTGAAAAATATCCACAATCAACTACTTTACTATTGCATTTTTGAACATTACAACTTTTTGTGTTCCGAGGCTATGATGATGTTCTTTTTCCTATTGCAAATAAACTCCTTTAACAAGTCATTATTTACTCTGTTAATGTTAATTGCCAAGTTAAGTTCTTTGAATAGCAACACAAAATAAAAAATAAAAAAAAAACAAATTATGCGCACCCGAAATGCAGTATGTAAAGCTTCGACGGCGCCATCAATCTTTCCGAGTTCCGCAACTGTACAAGATAAATAGCCTCTGAACTGCAAATACGAACTCCAAATGTTTGCGAGCCCTGTCTTTTTATACTGGCTCGTACCGGCAACTTTGTCGGCGATTGTCAATAACTTTGTGAAAATATTCCCTATGACACATTTCATGATATACTCCGTTCTAGAATTAAGCTCATCCTTACTGTGTCCTAGAATATTATAAATGCGAAAGTTTGAATGTATCGATATTTGTTGCTCATTCACGCAAAACTACTAAACTGATTTGCATGAAATTTGGTGTTGTGGTATTTTAGACTCTGGATTAACATATAGATTACTTTTTATTGCAGTAAAATGGACGGTTCCCGCGAAATTTCTTTACGGGTCCGAAGTCGCGGGCAATATCTATTGTTCTATAAAGTCCATATATCTAGTATACAAATAAATAAAATTTAGTGTGTTTGTAATTTCAAATGAACAGCTTTGCACTAAATTCATATGATAGTATATATACGGGGGACCTACGTATCCGTTTGTCCGTCTGTCTGTGTTTCTGTCTGAAACGGCCGGACCAATTATAAGCTGGACTTTCCTTAGCAGCTAGCTGATGTTATAAGGAGTAACTTAGGCTACTTTAAAAAAATCCGCTAAAAAAATAGAGTTCCCTTTCCATTAATAGTTCAGTTCCATGCAAACGGAGTTGCGGAGACCAGCTAGTATGGAATAAAGATCGCTCTAACATTACCGCTCTAGGTAAATTACCGATTCTTCCTCAAAGATTTTAAATAAAACCCTTGATCAATAAATATGAATGGAGTTTTGCCGGGGACCACTTGGTACAACTTCGAAAAACGTGCTATTTTGTGTTCCCTCCAAATATCCCTATGCACTTTCAGTAAAGCTTCTACCACTTTAATGAATCGACTGACTTGACTCTTTGATTGCACTGACTATTTATTTGGACTTTGACTAGACTTTAGACTTGACGATTTAGGAATATGGTGTTGAAAATTGAAACGAAAATTTCCCGCCTTTTTAACTTGACACTGGCAAATGGTTTTAAGCCGACGCCATATATTAGACTTAAAAAAAAATCACAACTGTCGACGCTCGCGCCTGACTTCAATATGTTCTACAGTCTGCGGCTAGCTTCACTCGTCATGTCATTCGCTCACTTTCCTTCATCGTCTTTCATTACAAACGCCATGTTTGTTTTCTGTTACTTTCAAATCAAATTATGAAATAAACCGGAGTCGAAAAGCAGTACGATTTCATTATTTCAAACGCCTATGCAAGCTTCCTTAGTCGAAACAAGATTTTATTTTGTTTGTACCTCAATTAGGGGTTACGTTAAGCATATTGAAATAAAAAAAACTCTTCCGATACAAGTATAGTACTAGGCTCAAAAATTTCAAAACTAAAGATAGGTTATGACGAATATTCGACAGAAAAAATATTCACACAAGAACAGTTACGCCATCTTGATTTAATTTTATCCCAAATGTCAAAATGGCCCCAAACAACCCCAAAAGTGGGGCCTTTTAATTGTGAACCTCATTTTGGCCTCGACATGCCTAGTCTATAACAATGCATACGTCTATGACTGGGCTTAACATCTACAATCTACACACTAGTTGGTCACTGTCTGGTCCACGGTACACCTCCACTGAGCCCAGCCGTAACTCAGCAGGTATTACCGCGGTGACCCCTGTCCGTCTGCTCGTAAATTACACCAGCACCACACTAGTACCGCGCAGGGCTTAGGGACCGATAAACCACTGAACGATACACAGTAAATTACAGCTCCAGGCAGAACATATATTAAGCAAACGCTATTTCAATATCATCATAGTATTTCCATTCACCTACACTTAACCTAATCTTTAGATAATAAATATGAAGTATAGAAAAAAATATAATAAATATGTTTCCGAACAAGAAATAATATACGGTAGCGCGATCAGGAACAATTGACAGCTTGATTTGACAATTTTTTTAACATTACCATACAATTCTCTTTCGATTATTCTCCTTATACTCGATACGAATACCTAGTTGTCAATTGTTCCTGCTAACCCCACAGTAAATTGAGAAGGACAAGCGGAAACAAAGAAAATATCTTAAGTGGAAAATATATGAAATCGCTCCATTTGGTCGAGCAAGGCTTCACGAACATATCAAAACCGACCGCAATATAATAATAAAATATATGTACTTATAACAACGGTAGACGTACTCTTATCTACTCTATAGTGTATAATATATTTTATAACATTATAACAACTGTGTCTTTGATATTTGTATTTTTTACTTAAAAATAAATTTTCCAAGGTAAAAAATGCAAGTTTTTCGTAGCATTGCTTCGGTCTCTTATGAAAATCTTTTAATCTTATTAAATTGGAAAATGATATATTTTTCTTTGTTCAAATCATGAAAAACAACGCATCAACAGGAAAAGTTATTAGGTCCTACTAGAACCTATAGTAGATAATTTCTACCTAGCCATACCTTTAAACTAACCCAATCGCTAGAAAACTAAACATTTCAACAATTAAATTACAATTAAGTGATCGAAAATGGAAATTAATACAAAGCATACAAAGGCAAGACCATGAATAATTAAGATTAGCTGAGCCGAATTTTGATGAACATTTGACGATGGGATAATGTAGATATAATTGTGGGGAGGAACTCGGGGTGTTTACCTTAAAAATTTACCAAGTAGAAACTTGTCTCTACCGACCTAATCGTAAATCGATATATTGACTTATAAAATTTTCAGGTGCTACTGATGGATCTATAATGGATGGTCAGTTATTACGTTTGAGTAGGAATTGATGTTTATCTTTTTTTAATAATTCCAAAACTAAGGATGGGCTATGAGAAGGTTCAGACGTACATTTGACAGAAAAATCCTCATACAAAAAAGTTACGCGAAATTGATTTCAGAAGATTTTGTTAATTATAATATGCGGACTGCTTGTATTGCAGAAAGCAAATGTTATAATGGCAAAACGACAAATGTCAAATCTCAACTGCTCCAAATAAACGCAAAAGTGCAGATTAAATGATGGTATTTTTGGCCTCGACATACCTCGTCTACAATATAAAGGCCTATGTTTATAGCTAGTTTGTTATGTATATTTTTTGGTATTTATTTAATGTTCTATTAGTCTTAAACAAAGAGTATAGAACTATAAGCTTTGAAAAAAATCCTTTTATTAGGGTTGGGCTAATTAAATAAAACAATTTAAAAAAATGTAGGTAAATTATGACAGATGAACCGAAAACAACGCCACCCAAAACGATTTATTTAATTTGGAACAAAATTATTTATTTAAATGTGACAGTTTTTTAGGTTTCGAAAATAGGGTGAAATCAAGGACGTCAACCAGCCAGCGCCGTGGTGTCTCCAATGGTGTTGTAATTACCGCATAACATTAATTCGTCGGTAACACGCGTTACTAAGCTACTCAAAAATATTAGAGTTATTATTAAATGTTTTAACAAATAGCTTCCCTCATTTACTTACATTGGGGAAAATAAGTACTTAATTATAAAGGGTTACGTCGTAAATAATTAAGCTAAAGAGCATAGTATGTTGCAGTGGCGAAAGGTGATTCTCCTTCATAGTCAAGCCCTAGCCTGTATAATAGGTAGGGATTTTGATGGGGGCCTTCAAAAGGAAAATGGGAAGTGAAGCCGGCAGGAATGGAGTTATAGGAACTCCACACTACTGCTATGTTCATATCTGCGAGAAAGTGTTATAATTATCGTAGGTAGCAAAGGGCCGCCTCTGCGAACTTTAGGGAGGTTTAAAAATATTAAATGGTCATCTAATTTTGATAATCTAATAATAATAATAATCATATATGTTCACTTTATAAATGGAATGAAGGAAACAATATACAAAAAAAATCGGCCCACAAACGACAAAGTAATCGTTACATCGACGGGTCGAATATCCTTTCCTACCCATTTTCGAAGTCGGTTTAAAATATCAAGCATCATCAACCTCGATGGCATCTTTTTTCAGTAGGTAATTTACTTTTGGTTTTATATTAAAAAGCGGGAAATATTAAATTTAGTTTAAAATTTTAACATTGCGCACAATATTTACTCCTCTTTTCACCTTTTGTAGTGGAATGAGTATGACGAAAACAACGGGGATGTTTTAGTTACGCAGAAATTAATTTTCAGTGAACAAAGGAAGCTCTGTGTTTGATATCTAAGAACGATTAATAATATATTTATTTACTGCAATAGACTTTTCTCAGACATTGTTCGTATTTTTTAAACGTTGGAGTTTGCAGTAAATTATCTTAAACATTGATTATATAGTTATTTTATAACTGCCTCCGTAGTCTAGTGGTTAGAGCTTGGCTCTCGACTCGGAGGTCGTGGGTTCGATTTCCCACCTTGGAACAACATAAAATTTTGTTTCCAAGTTTGGTTAGGACAGTGCAGGCTGATCACCTGATTGTCTGACAATAAAGATGTTCCATGCGTCGGATGGGCATGTAAAAAGTCGGACCTGCGCCTGATCTCTCGCCAGTCGTGTAGGTTATACTTTCCACTGGTAATGAGAGTAAAGGAAGGGAGGGTGCTATTGTGTACTGCGCACACACTTAGGCACTATAAAATTACTCCTGCGTAACTGTCCTGGTTTCAATGAAACCGGCCACAGTCACCGAAATCATAATAATAACTCCCCATTAATATTATTATATTATAAAAAGGAAAATTAGCCCTTGAGTACATATTACATTTAACTATCAGACTTTATGATAAGAATAATTTAAATAAAGTTTAAATAGTAAATTTTAAAACTCGAAGTAAACGCAAGCAAAGGAGAAGCATAAAATATGTTACAGAAAATATGTAATTGAGTCGCACATGCTTTAGAAAGCGAATACAGACAATAACAAAATACCGTTTTCCTGCATGTGCGACGTAAGCTTGGGATATTTATGTGTTAGGCAAACTTCGGTAAATAGCGCCGTAGGGTTAACACTGCCACCTCACGCGAGTTTCGCGATCGTGTGACGCGCCCATAAATGTTGTGCTCGCGCTTTATGATGTTTTGTGAAAGTATTTAGGACTTTAGATTTAATGGCATTTTTAACATCGCTGAAAAATATTGCGGTAAAATTGCAATAGTTAGTGTCGGAATGTTATAAACTACATAAGTTTAAAGAAAATTTAAATTTATTCCTTGATTCAGGAACGTATATAATGTATTGCCCGCGTAAATAAAGTATTCCACGGAAAAACTGTACTTTTTCGGGATAAAAGTAGCCCATCTGTTAATCCAGAGCTGAAACTACTACCATATGAAATTTTATCAAAATCCATTCAGTACTTTTTGCATGAATGAGTAACAAACGTCCATGCATCCATCCATCCTTTCTTTCACATTTATAATAGTAGCAGGATAGGAGTATTGCGATTGCGAAATTTACTATGAATGACCTTAATGATAATAAAACCTAGCTATTAGGTACAAGGTTTTATTTTTCATGAATTCAATAAATTAGGCTTAGCATTTTAAAAGTTAATCTTTTAATAGGTAATTCGCGATAGTTAATTTTACAGTTGAATTAAATCGTAGATCGTAGAAAAAGAGTTAAAGTTAAATAGTACCTATAGAAGGTACTATTTAACTTTCGAATTATGTAGGTATTATGTACCTAATGTAAATATGCATTATTGCTTTGCTTATCTACTAACATAATATAATTATTAGCTCGACAGACTTAATCCACGACATACCCGCTCCCGTTATGAAACACATTGTTCGAGATTGTACACACGGGGTACTTCGTACCAGACAACATAATGGAGTAGTGTCAAGGGTTAAGACGACAGAATAATTGAAGATTGGGCTGTCTCATCAATATATATATTATTTCATACGTCCCACAAGATGTAAGTGGTTTTCGATTATTAATACGAAAAAATAACCGCCTCCTTTTTTGGAAGTCGTTTATAAAAATAATATTAAGAATTTGGAGATTGAAATCTCAGAAAAAGCGGATACTGCCTAAACCTTTTTCTTTTTTCTTTCCAAAAATATTTATATAAAAGAAAGGTTAACACGAGTACCTACATAATAAGTACATGCATAATAATATTAAAGCGAGCGGATCTGCAGGCAAAACTCTTTTAAATATGAAATACATTAAAGGAAAAACTTGTAGAAGCCCCACAAACGTCACAATTCGTGCTGCGACTAATCAAAGCTTTAACTTAACAAGGCACTGAATTGGAAGTTACACTGACTTTAGTTCCGCTAATTTTATCCTTTAATGAAAAGTATAAGTCTCCCTGAATGTACAGTACCGTGCATTGAAGTTTTAATAGAATACTTTAGGCCTTTTCATCCGTTATTGGATGATGTATATAGTATTCTCCGAGCGAAGTAACCACTCTTGAAATACTGTAGTGCCTAGGACAGTCGGGTTTAAATATCGTAATTATAGTCAGCCTAGTCCAGAGCAATGACTGGACAATACGTCTAACCATGTGCGGGGTTCTTCACGATGTTTTATTTCACCGCTAGAGCGCGCATATAATGTACTTGAGATCTGAAAAAGTCTCATTGGTACACGCCACAACCTGGGAATCGAACCTGCACTTATCGAGTGCGAATCAAACGGTCTACCTACTAGGCCACGAAACGCTCTTTAATAGATTATAATTTAAATAAGGTGTTATTTCAAGCCACCTCGACTGCCCACGTCTGATGACCCATCGACGAAACCAAGGATTGGTTTGTATTTGAATACGGCGGGCTAAAGCTAGTCGATTTGAAATGTCAGCAAGTTAAAAAATAATAATAAACACCAGTTTCTAAGCGGTGCACGGATCAGATGCAATTTCAATAACGTCGATACATCTAAGCAGGCTGAGATATTGAATAACCTATTATATATAAAAATTATATATAAAAATAATAAAGTTAATGTTACTGCCATCGGAGCAATAAAAAATACCTGCATAGAAAAATCTATGAGCTAAAAGAAATAGGATTAGATATTTAATCCAACATAACTAATTAAACCTGATTGATGCCGGTTTCTGATGATTTTTGTCAGTAGTTTATCTATTAAATAGCGCTTTTGATTAATTAACGCGTTTGCATCATCCAAACAAAAGCGCTATTAAATAGATAAACTACCGACAAAAATCCTCAGAAACCGGGCATTAATCTTGAAAAAAATATATATTTGTATCATTCATTACATGAATACTTGAACATTATTAAACATAAAAGCTGCAGAAGGGACTGGACAAATAGAAAAGTCTATTTTATGGAAACATTTATTTTTTATGGCTTATTTAAGGCGGAAAAAGGTAAAAGCACGTACCAGTTTTATTTGTCAATTACTGATTTGTAACGTTCCCCGTAACTACGTTAAGGGGATAGAAGTATTTAGTATTTTATTTATAAGTATTGTATTTACAGCACTTTCATAGAAAAAAAACGAACTAGAGAAGGGAGCAACATTTGTAAAATGAAAGGTAAAAGAAAACAGAAACAATAGAATCAAATATTTTTCATTTCTCATCGATATAAAACCTATATGAAACAAAGATATTATGAAATATAAGAGAGAAAAGTGCCAGCGTGCCCCAGGGGCCCATAAACAGCCCGGACAATTTGTTTAATCAGAAACGAAGCGCCTCGCAGCCCCCATAGCAGATCCTATTGTTTTGTCATAACTGATTATATGTTTTATCTTCATGCCCTTGACGTTGTTGTTGATAATGAAATAAAGTAATAACCTCAAAAAATAAAAAATCCCGATTGCTTCATTTTGATGTACCACCGACCGACCCAAAGACGAACGTACTTAACACCTACGTCTCATGTTCAAATGCAACAAGCCGTTTAAGCTCTGGAGCGTGCCAATAAAATATAAATATTATATATGGGTATGGTCGGCTACTATAAATTAGAAGTTAGGAGGGAAGTGGCCCTGGCCACATATGTAGTGAAAGTTTTGCGCGGTATAACGCACAATCCAGCTGTGTTACAAGCGGCCAGGCTGTGTGTGCCGGACGGGTACGCGGAGCGGCGGCGCCGACCGCCGCTGCTGGAGGTGTCGCGCGCGCGCACCAACCTGCTGCGGATGGCCCCGCTCACGCGGGCGCTGCGGGCGCTGAACACGGTCGCAAACACCGTCGATTTATTTACGTGCTCATTGAACGAGTTCACTAAGGTCACCTATTGTGTAGCAAGTAAGATAGATTTAAGTACCTACTAGTAACACTCTATTGTATTAGGTTTAAACCTGTAATGATAGAAGTTGTAAGTTGTAAATAAATAAATAAATAAAAATAAATACATAATACACTCGAAAAACATACCTCTCCTTCTGGCACAGTCAGGTAAAAAGTTACATACGTTATACAGGGTTATAGGTTGCGTCGATGTTGATTCTTTATGGGGTGTTAGTTCCCATCATTTTTGATTTTCGCGTCAATGAAACCCATATACTAAAATAAATATTTTGCAAGATTTTTGACTTTCGTGATCAAAATATTACGATTTTTCAACTCCGTGAACAGTATTTTCAAAACCGATAGCAGCGTAAAAATACTAAACCCTATAAATTGTATTGATTTTAGCTTAAAAATTGAGCTCATAGTGATCAAGAAAAAGATTTGTGAAGTATTCTTATTCTCTGCTCAATAAAAACGGGGTCAAATGAAGAGTAAACTAATATAGCTCGTTCGCACACAATGGACGTCAAAAATGTTCCTTGTCGCCGGAGCGGAAATCCGTTTGTGATAGCTTCATAAAAGGTTATCTTACTCGATTAGTACGGTGAAAAATATAAGGTTGTTTTAAAACAATTGCGGATATTTTGGGCATATAATCTACTGCGTATGTAAAAACGTTTGGACACAAAAATAATATAAATATTAAAAAAATATATATCATACTGAATAAAATAACTTTGCGGTCTCTCAGGCGTTGAGGTCATCAATCTCACAGAGACAGCTGACTTAAACGGGAAGAAATGTTTTGCTATTATTAATTTTCCTGTTTAAAAGTTATAAGCAATAGTTCATACGCCCAAAATAACCGTAATTTATTTTGAACGACCATATGCATACATATTCACTCCTTCTTTTTAAATAGAAGCATAGTCAATAATATGAAATTGGCGTTTTGTCGTACTGGCCACTTTGATCTCAAATATATCTTCTTTGGTTAGGAATTCCAATTTCAAATTTATACCGCTATTTACTCATGCGATTGTGTTTCGAAAACCGTAATTCATTTGTTTTTTCCTATTTTGGTTTTTTCTTTGCATCACTCTGTTTACAAAATGGAAAACTTGAAATATCGTATTATTTTAGAGTACGATTTCCACCGTAGCACCAGTGCTGCAGAAACGGCTCGAAGTATTAATGATGTGTATGGCGGCGATGTCGCAAAAGAAAATACAGTGCGTTTTTGGTTCCAACATTTTCGTTCTGGAAATTTCGATTTGCCGAACAAGCCCCGTGGACGGCCGGAGACCAAAGTTGATAATGAAGAATTGAAGGCTATTGTGGAAGCGGATCCATCGCAAACCACGTCCGAGTTAGCTACAGGCTGCGGTGTTAGTGATAAAACTGTTTTAATCCACTTGAAGAAAATTGGGAACGTGAAAAAGCTTGAAAGGTGGGTAACTCATGAATTGAGTGCAGCAAACCGACAAACGCGCGTCGACTGCTGCGTAACATTACTCAACCGGGACGATGGAAAAGCTAGCTGCTAAACAACCGAGGTCGGTCATTCGCTCTAGCCCACTGCTGCTTCAGGACAACGCTAGACCACACAATGCACAACAGATGGCTACCAAATTAGAGGAGCTTCAATTGGAATGTCTAAGACAGACTGCCATTTTTTTTTCGAAATTTGGATAACTTCTTGCAACGCAAAAAATTCAACCCCGATGCATGGGGCAGTCGAAAGCGCCTTCAAAGATTTTATTGATTCATGTCCGAATGGTTTTTTTAGTATAAAGGAATCAATAAAATTACCTATGAGATGGCAAAAGTGCATAGATAGCAATGGTATATACTTTGATTAAATAAATATATTTTGTTTAAAAAAATCTAATTTATGTTCTTCCTTTACAAATCGCCAATTTCATATGTTATGACCTAATATTTTTAGACTTCACTATAATATTGAAAACAACAGTTACGAACTTAGTTTATCGGTTACGACGTAGCTTCGTAGCAGATACCTACGCGGCGCGTAGTCTGTAATTAAATAGACGATTAATAAGTATGAAAAACCACAGAAACCGTATATTTACGCAAACGGGCTACTTGTGTAAACGATAAATGAAATTTAAAAAAACTCTAAACTCGTCCAAAATAAATTTAAAGTATTTGGGAGACCGAGCTTTGCCCGGTGTTTTTGTACAACGATAAAATTATAATAAAAAATATATATAAAAGAAAAAGAAATAATAAGAATCACAAAAACATATTTTATCTTACCGGGATTCGAACCCACCACATTATGAATTTCCAGATAATGCAAAAACTATAGGTAGGTATAAAGCTGCCAATTAGACTGACGTGAGTCGAAATTATTGACTACGTATATTGTTGACGACGAAATAAATAACATATATTGCTTAAAACTGCGTAGTTTCTAGTAGGTAGGTAGGTAGGTAATATATATATATATATATATATATATATATATATATATATATATATATATATATATTTGAAGTATAATATAAAATAATTGCGAAGCACTAACAAGATGTATGAAAATTCTGTAGCGGCGGTCTGTCGCGGTCGTCGATATTCGCAAAGCCTTAATTAATCATCAATTTTGTCGACGAGTATAATATAAAACAATGGTTAGTGCTTGTTCCAGTACACAACGAAAAAAAACTCGACAAGCCCGTGCATACTAAAAGGGAAATTGGCAAATGAATCGTAATTGCTGGTTCGTTTTGATCGACGTTCAGTCTGTCGATGAACGCAATTGTACTGGAACCGATACAATCAGAGCCGCCTGTCAACTGTGAATGAACGAACGGAACGTTACACTGTCAATTAGTAGCGCCCGCACACGTACAGTTACATACCGCGGATAGGACGGCATTTTTTTAGTTGAGCTAATTATTAGTTGACTAATAATGCGCTACGGTTTGGACATTATACGTGAAAATACGTGGTAGCGCTCGGTTTTAACTGTGGAAAATGCGCTGTCATTGACATGCGAGATCGGACTGTCGGCCGCGTGCATTTACACGTTCTTCTTTTATATATAAGGTAAAATGATAGTAAAATCAATTACGGATATTTTGGGCATATGATCTACTGCTTATGTACAGACATCATGAACCTCACAGAAATAGCTGACTTTAAAGCGAAGGCAAAGTCTTTTGCCCAAATAATATCAATTCAATCAGCTGTGTGAGGTCAATGACCCCCGTAGCCTCAACGTAGGCCGTGTACTAAAACTTATATTAGATTAATCGGTATTAGTGTTCCAAGGTATGATATACACACATACACATTATAACATACTATAAGTGCTACTACTACTAATCCGTTGTCAAATATACGACAACAATACACAGAGCATGAAGCTTATCTCACTACATAATTATCCCACAGACACTAACGCTAACGGTCGATACACGGACAATGTTTACCGCTTCATTAGCGGTCTGACAATAGCCTAGATGAAACTTAACATCATATCTTAAGGTTAAAGACTATTGTCTTGAAGCATTGACCATTAAACTTTCAATGAAGTGACCATAGACAAAAAGAAATTTCAATAAGAAAAATATTTTTTAACACGTAAATGAAAGTCTAAAGTTAGGCATATTTAAAGTCTAAAGGAAAGGAAACTATTATAATACTAACTCAGTAAGTACTTAGTAAGTTGTGTGTATTAAGCAACTATTCAGCATAAAGGTTTTATTGGCTACCCGTATTTCATTATCCATATTACCTATATCATTAGGTACCACCAGCTATGATCACGAACTGGATATAAGTAAAGTATAAAAAATGTAATAAACTCGTAGTCCTCCGTTCATCTAGCGACAAAGGTATTATAATCTGTAATATCAACAAACATACTGGCAGTTCGGCGCATTAAGTTTACACTTTAATACTGGCGTGCCTCGCGCAGTCACGTATTCACCCACTTAAGTTTTGAAAATTGTTCCCAAGAAAATTGCTTGTCGAGATTTTCATGAGACGTTAGGACGTGTGCACACTTCTTAATGTTTTCATTTAGCGTCAGTTCGTACCGCCACGCGACGCGATGCGGAATTTTTAGCTATTCAAAATTGAACTCTACATGCACGTTTCTAATTTCTTCTAATTTCTAATTTCACAGGTGTTCTAGTTTCGGACTGCACCGCGCTGCACTGCGCGGCGCATCGCGGCTCTTGCAATGAAACGTGTATCTTTTTGTGTAGTGCGTAATCGCGTCGCGTCTCAGTGTGAGTTGACTCTTATTCAACCCTGGCAGGATTCGCCGTGATAAACGCGAGAGATACAAGAAGGTGTCAAAAACGTCACTTTAAACACCACTCGAAGAACCCTCGCGCTTAGAAATCTTCTTGACTTTCTCACGCTTTTCGCGATGAGTTATGCACAATGAATGATAGACGTTAAACAATGATCTATAACAAATAACGTTATATAACATTGTATAGCACGATAGCATTTCAAAAGTGTTTTTTTCACGTGTTTTATAAGTCAACAATGTTATGTTATATTCTGTATTGGCATAGACGTGTGTATTATAGACGAGGCATGTCGAGGCAAAAACTCCCCCACTTAAATGGTCCCACTTTTGGGGTTGTTTGGGGCCATGTTAACATTCGAGATATGTTGAAATCAAGATGGCGTAACTTTTTCTTGTATAAAGATTTGTTCTGTCAAATGTACATCATAGCCTATCTTTAGTTTTGAAATCTTTTTGTATTGGTACGTTAGTAATATAATATCTTCTTTGGTATTGGTATATAATATCTGTGTGAGAGCTCTTTAACCTTCATTCGGACCTGAAAATAACTGACGTTATCGAATGAGTATAAAGAGGTGTAGCGTCCTTGATTGACTCTACACACTTTTACTTGATAGAGATGAAATAAAACTAGAGTTACGAATTATAAAAATAAACTGATTTATTGATACTTGATATGATCAAATGACCCGGTGTGCGAGCACGCGCGATCGCCTTGATAGATCCGAACGTACTAAATTATATTTACTAATTAATTAATTATGCGCGTGTCACAAACCGCTGATGCCTTAAACCTAAAAATGTTTAATGTACGATTTGCATCCTACAAGAGGTTTCGAACAAATACAGGTACGTACATACTACACATCGATTAAAAATTAAAATTAAATTTTCCCCAAAGGCAGGTTAATTCGCTTTGACTAATTAGTCGTTATGTCATAGTCGTGGTCACTTGTTATTCCGCGGCGGGATGAGCCGGAGCTATTGGCCATGTGATCGCCGTGACTCGAATACTAACACCTCCGCCAGACACGGGGAAAAAACTCTCCGAGGCTATTGATTAACAGGCTTTTTCTTATGCTTTCCTACTGGCATTATAAATTGTCATTTTGGATAGCCAATATCAAAGATTTCATTAGACGCTTGGTAGATTGAAATATTGAAAGCAAGAGTTCGAATGTCAAGTCAATCAAAGTCAATGTCGAAGGCGTCACTCTTGAAATGAAAAGTGCATATTTTTGTGTAGTGAATAATGTTCAATTTTGAATAGCTATCGTTAAAATGCAGCGCCGCGTGGAGCCGCGTATCAACGCGGTGTGAATTGACCCTTAGTGTATACGCCTTTACACACGCGCATGTGTGCGCTTATACACGTGCGTGTGTAAAGGCGCTAGCAGTATACCGTCGTATAATATGACAAGAGAATTTACATACCAAAAAATAATCAAAAGTTAAAAACTTCAATCCGACTACCCAAATATATAGCTTATGTTACCCGGGTCATCATTACGAATCTATTGACATCTCATTCATTATAAATCGGAACAGTAGTTTAGGCGCTACGATGGAACAAACAAAGAAACATTCATAATTACATACAAAGACTGCCGAAATCATTACTTTTGGCTTTTGGCTTCATCGTAGTAGGGTATTTTTTTTTACCGTAACGTGTGCTCTCATCCTCAGGTACTTACCTACCTACCAATGTTATTTTTCTAAATATTCAGTTTCTGAACACTGCAACAGTGTTTCAACATCCACACAATGTTTTCCGTAGATTACATTATAGTAACGAGAAAATCGGAAGCTGTACCGCGCCAACAAAGCTTAAATTTTTATCAATATCGTGATAGCTCAATCCTATTTAAAGCTTAGTAAAACGTAGAATTTTCTTTTTTTCAAATTATTGTCGCCGAATACTGAAACGATAGTTAAATTAAGTGACGATCAAGTCACATGATGTCCTTGTCATTTCGTCTAGCAGAAACAGAGACAGCCTGTGAGTATGAGGGCTCTTAATTTTGATTGGCGTTTCAGTATTCGGCCGTTAGCTAGTTTAAAAATAAAATAAATTAACCAAAATATTTTTTATTCCATTTTCACCTACAGATATAATTATGGAATGTCAGGGTTAAATACCACTGCACCGGTTTGTTGATCTCACCCGCCGAGAAGAACCGGTGTAAGAAACTCGGCGGGACCACCTTTTATTAAAAATGATGAAAAAATGTTCTTCTAATCGAATAAAGAAATTATCGTTCCCAATCAAAGCTTAAGACTAAATAAGAAATTACAAAACTTACTTTAATTTAATTACACATTGGTGACAATAATTTTTAAAAGAACAATTTTGGCCCCGTGGCCCGCCGAATTTCTTACTGTGTGTATAGCATTACAAACGGCGTTCTATAAATGTGGGCCCCGTGGCCCGCCGAATTTCTTACTGTGTGTATAGCATTACAAACGGCGTTCTATAAATGTTGGCCCCGCGGCCCGCCAAATTTCTTACTATGTGTATGGCATTACAAACGGCGTTCTATAAATGTTGGCCCCGCGGCCCGCCAAATTTCTTACTATGTGTATGGCATTACAAACGGCGTTCTATAAATGTTGGCCCCGCGGCCCGCCAAATTTCTTACTGTGTGTATGGCATTACAAACGGCGTTCTATAAATGTTGGCCCCGCGGCCCGCCAAATTTCTTACTGTGTGTATGGCATTACAATATATATAATATAATATACGGCGTTTTACAATTTTTACACCTATGTATATTAGATAGCGGTCTTTTGAGGGTTCTGTAGTTTCATACTTATACTTGCACTTCATTTTCAAAACGACCTAAAAGCACTAATCGCTAATTTCGTATTGATTCAAATTTAAAACAATTAAAATACTAGTTAGTAGCTTTAGTAAGTTATTTATGATTTAACAATAAAATATACCTACGAAATCGTATATTTTATTGTATTGGAGGTATTCAGCATAGAAGATATTGACCCAAAATAAGTAATGCACGGAAAAAGGCGCGGTGTTTTTAGATTTGGAATTGATAGTGACTAAACTAAACTATGACTCTCTATGACTCACAATTGAAAACCTTATCAATCATTTGTATTTTGTTCGTGCAGGAAAATGTATTTAAAGTTTTATGCAAATAGGCTTTAAAATTAAAATTTAGTTGGACGTACTAATTCTTAAATAAAAGGGCTAAATATTAAACACCTACTTAAATTATTTTTATTTTTAATTTTTTTGGCCAATTTAATATTCAAAAATGTTTAAAATATGAAATTCTGCATTTAAAAAAAAAATTTTGGAAGAATCATTCGGAAACAGCCGGAAAATATGGCAACAAATTGTAATTTTGCCGAACAAATAATAATTGTAAAGTTCAAATCAGAAACTATACCGTTTCTCTATTCCATACGGCAATCCATACACAAACACTATTTCCATAGACACGCTACACTATAACACAACACTTAGTTTTCCCGCGTCAAGGTTAAGCCGAGTGCACACGGTTGTCCCGCGGTTCGCTGTCACGCTGCGTGTGAGGAGTCACGGCGCGCGTGGCGCACTGCCGTCACGTCCAGCCTCCGCCCCCGCCGCGGATGCGCATTTGCAGTTTTAGCCCCGAAGTCTTTATTACCTGTGTAGCGTGTACTATTACCCAATGTATTTCGTTTTCACTTTAATATCGCTTCATTAATTCGGAACTTCGAGCTTTAGTATTATACTTTTTATTCACTGTGAAAGCAATTTAAAAGTGTAACTGCGCAATGCATAGGAACTTGATAAAAAATTCTCTACTTGAAGAGTGCTACGAGGGCGGCACTGAAAATTTCGGGAATCAAGGAAATGACACAACATTACTATTTAAAAATGTATTTATTGCTTTTCGAAGTATTCTCCGCAAAATTTGACACATTTTTCCATACGATGGAACCAATCATTGAAGCAACCATTCCATTCGGAAGTTGGGGTCTCCAAAATGGCCGTTTTGTAGGCGTCCACAGCTTCTTCAGGTGATAAAAATCTCTGACCACGCAATTTATTCTTTATTTTAGGGAAAGTATAGAAATCATTAGGGCTTAGGTCGGGGCTGTACGGCGGATGGTCTAATAATTCTATGATTTCTTGCTCTAAAAACTCTTTTGTTCTGTGCGCGGTGTGAGAACTCGCATTGTCGTGATGGAGGACGATGCGGCGGTTGCAGTTCTCTTTACGGAGTTCAGAAACGACCTGTGGCAAACAAATGTTAGCATACCATTCTGCATTAACCGTTCTCTGTCCCTCAAGAGGAATAGTCGCAACATGGCCGGTTTTGGAGACAAACGTGGCCACCATTTTTTTTGCAACACTCCGTGAACGAACAATTTTTGTTGGCTTTAACTCATTTTCGAACACCCAAACTCGTGACTGGTTTTTTGTTTCGGGTTCGTACGCGTATATCCAGGATTCGTCACCTGATACGATGTTGTATACAGCATTTGAGGATCCTGCGTGGAATCTTTCGAGAGTTCTGACGCACCAAGTAACGCGAGCCGCTTTTTGCTCTTCACAGAGCAAATGCGGTATCCATCGGGAAAACAACTTTTTTACACCTAATTGTTCATGCAAGATTATTTGTATTTGACTCATGCCAATGTCTAAAGTTGCCTGAATTTCGCGGTATGTCACATGTCGATCTTCCTCAATCAGCTTACGCACAGCATCAACGTTTTCTTGGGTGACTGCAGTTTTTGGACGACCTTGACGGGGATCATCACTGAGCTTGACACGTCCACGTTGAAATTCAGCAAACCAGCGATAAATTGTGGTTTTGGATGGGGCTTCATCACCAAATGCAGAAATCATCCGGTCAACACACTGTTTTTGTGTTAAACCACTTCGAAAGTCATAATAAATCATCGCTCTAGAATTTTCTCGAGTCAATTCCATTTTCTCAACGACTAACGACAAGTTTGACAAGACCTTGTGACAAGACCGAGAATCTTTTTTTAAATAAATAAACGGTATTCGATTTTTAAAACCAAGGAGTTTTGAATTAAAAAGATTTTAATATGACAGGAACAGTGGAAATATTCCATTCCCGAAACTTTTAGTGCAGCACTCGTATGTTAATAAAACGTCGACATTTATTTAGCATAAAAAATGTAAACAAATTGAACAAATGTAGCAGCACTGACTTTTAGTCTGAATTGTTATTTTTGGCAACGTACACAAAATAAATAGACATGAAAACAAAAATACATTACAAAACGAAACAGTCTGGCGCTATAATATAGTAACTCAACTTGACAACACGAAGCGGAAAGAAATAGCTTTTTGATCCCAAACCAAAACTTTCAACCTTCTTTTGCAGCACCATATATTATGTCCGCAGAAGGGTTCAAAGGAATGTACAAAACGTAAAAACAGCATCACAGAAAGGGCTGTATCCCGTGTAATTTAATTTCACACAATTCTATTATGCTAGAGGTTTGTATGAAAAAGATTCAATGCATTTATTATTGTTTGCTTACTATTTGGGAAAATTATCATCAAATTTCATCAAAATCAGTCCAGTAATTTTAGAGCCTATTCAGTGCAAACAAACAAGCCTTTCCTCTTTATAATATTAGTATGGATAATATTATTACTAACGTTCATTTAATTTGCTTACTAATCCATGGTAACATGGATCAATTAAAACATTATCCACAGTTTTATTTCGATCTAGCATTAGGAGAGTGGAAACTATAGAAAAACGCTACTTAATTATCTACCTGCTGTGCTTTTAAATGTTTAGAGATATTATTCAATTACTTCAAACTGAAATTGTTTATTATTGCATTTCATACAACCATCCTCTCGAAACCTAATTGGGTTTTCCGACATAAATAGCGGAACTATTTGAGTAAATTGATTTGATACATTCATCCATTATACGCATCGGCGCTTGTATAAATTGCTGCAGACCTCCCCACCGATGACTTGCCGTCGATGCACATTTTAATGCACCTTTCGTCTCGGCGGACTGTAAGTGCTTTTTACACTTTCTGCAAAATTGCAGGCGCACTTGTGTTCTGTAATTAAATTTTACGTAGGTATTGTTGATTGTATCTGGTGATTCTTTGTCGGTTTATGCAATGTCATGTCATGATATTATAATGTCACGCCGTTTTGTTAATGTGCACTATAATAATGGTTTTAAAGTGCTTGTATATTAATAAACCTATGATTTTGCATAATATGAAGACAAAAGTAGACAGCAATAAATCCTAAATGCCCTATTGAGTAAGGAAATAAATGAAATGCGTTTTCCACGTACAGCTAATGCTGCTAGTTAAAGAAGTATTCACGTCTCAGCAGGGCAGATGTGCCCACTGCCCCATAATTGAATCACCCCGAAAGTTACATGTTATTGCCTTTATATTGGCTATGAAGACGTTGGCTATTTGTTGTTCTATTTTCTTAAAAGGTCGGTTAAGTAAGCTTTAAGCTTTTCCGTGGTAGGCATCATGTTACGTAGGAAACTTACTTAATAACCTATATGGAAAATTATTTTGAATTTTAATCAGTTATGAGGTGGTAAAAAATATAAAAGGTTTCGAAATAGTAATATATTTTTGACGTGATAACGTCTTATAATTCGATGGAGCCGGCTGCACGCACGAAAAAACATGCCTCATGCGTTACCTGTTACCAGCGTTACCTCGCTAAATATGACGCATTGCCGTTACCTCAGCTGGCCGCGCCTTAGGTATGTGAGCGGTGGGACGGAGAGGCGGGGGCGCTTGATGTTATTACTCAGTTCGGCGCCGGACTTCGCGGCGGCAACACGCCTACCTAAGGCGCGGCCAATTAGTTCCGCGCGCACTATAAACATGACGTTGTCACGTTCAACTATCGTCAGTAAACCGACTTTACAGACTACCGATTTTTTTCTAATGATTTTAACACTTTAATTTGATTCTTAAACCATTCCACAAAACGTTTTTCTGTATCAAATGCGAGAACTTGACAGATTAGCAGTGTCATTGTCTCTATGTACGTGCATTTTTCGTTTATTAAGTAAAAGCGCACTGCACATCTATATATTTGAATTATATGTAAAATTCAGTACGACTAGATCAGAAAAGTATAATAGTAGCAGTTCGCCAAGGTTAAAAAAAAGACTTGGAAGGAAATTCCATAGATTAATTTTATTATTAACGCCTTAGATATTCAGCTCACGACGCTAACGAACTAGAACCCATGGGATGTCTAGACTTCGCGCGTCTAGATAAGTTAGACCGCCTACCAAACCTCCACCTATCACCTGACTCGAATTTCAAGTACAAGTAAACAAGTAACAACACTTACTTTAATATGTTAATATTTTAGATATTTTCAGCTGGGGCTGGAATAATGATGGTTTATGGGTAGAGATAGTCAGAGAGCTATCTCTCATGTCATGCAAAAGTATGTTCCTTTTGACACGGAAAAAAAATTGCATGTATTAATATTATTATTATATTGCAAGTATCATAGTAATAATCTTATACTTTAAACGAGACGATATATACTCGATATATACGATATATAATCGGTATCTCGACAACGGCTACAAGTATTACCGTGAAATTTAGTATGCAGGGAGTTTTGGGGGAGAAAAGTCGATTTTAAGCTATATGTTTTTTCTAACGTCGTGCAACAATAAATCAATAATTTCGACACTAATAAGTCAATCCGTTTGACAGTTTGGTTTGCGTAAGTTAATATTTGGTTTGTTCGAAAATTCGGAATGTGGTGGTTCGAATCACGGATAAATATTTTTGTGATTCTTTTTATTTATCAGAACTCCGAGTAAAGCTCGGTTAAGCTTAACCGAGCTATGTTCGTATATTAGTACGTAAAACCTTCAGTACAGTTTTACGAGAATTGTGCAACGGAAGGAGTAAGAAATTAAAAAAGAAAATAAAAAAGAACTTCGGTTCGGCACTGTTAATTAATTTTTTTAAATGAACATCGAAAAAATTATCATTTTTATTAAAATAACTATTTTCTTTTTTTTACACCACTTTAATCAAGTCTTGCAATAATTTTCCTCTGCATATTGTTTAATACAAGTTTTGAGATAATAACTTGTGTTTAATAGTAAATACAGTATCTAAGTACCTAATAAAAACATAGAAGCTTGTAGTTAGGTACATAACATCGAAGAGTAAACTTTACAGTGCAAGTTGAAGTGAATAGTTAGCAGGTTGCTTATGGCTTTACCTGCCTTATTTAAGTACTCAAACTAATATGGTAAAGTTTGTGCTGTTGTTTACTTTAACACATAGTAGTTAAAGTAAACAACAGCACAAACGTACAAAGTATAATTACAAAGTAGTTTAAAGCTTTTTCGATCTTTAAAAACCTACAAAAACTTTCTTCTTTTGTGTCCAAAAGAACACAGAACAACCCTCAAACACGAGATTCACAGAGTAGAGTACCATCATTTCTTTTTTAATATTCTAAAAATATATCTGTCTTTTTTTAACTAACTGCAAAGATCAAAACGCCTATTCACCTTATATACCTATTTGGGGAGACGACTATATGTAAAATATTTAGTTTAATTTATATACGAAGAAATATTGAGGCACTACTTGATAAACGTAAAAAATATAATATTTTGTGTGTAGTTTAGTAATTGATACATCTAAAAAATACAAAAAACTTACTTTTTTTTGCTAAATTAGTAAAAAAACCTACATCATAAGTTTATTTACATCATATACAAAAACATTATCTATGGTAAATATGAATTTACGCACAAAGGTCACTGGCGAATCATGCCCGATTTTCCATCAAGAGCGGCCAAGTTTCGAACATATGTGGTTTTATAGTACTTAAAAAGTTATTACATAAAAAAATATATTATATTTTAGGTCTTGGAAATAAAAAATTATGAATCTCCGAATATTAGAGAATTCATATGCAAAATACGTATTTATCAGTGGTAATCGTTGTCATCATATCTCTATAGTCTATGATTATCATACTGTAAATTGTCAATTTGAGGCGTAAAAGCTCTGTCTAGTGGCCCAATAGATAGATTTATTTTTTATTGGAGTATAAAGTTATTACTAGTTTTATGAAAAAAAAATGTTACTTGAGGTGTGAATTAGATCCATCTATACTATTTATATTTATACCAAGAAAAATTATTGATTTTGGTTTTCGTAACGTGAAAGCGACATCTATTATTTATCTGTTAGCATATTGCGTTTCCAAACAAACTAGTTATTAATTTCATTACGTAATTTACATCACAACTAATAGATGTCTCTTTCCACGAACCGCTACTAGGGCAATTTATTGAACAATATTTAGGCTATATTTAATCAATTATTTTTTATCCCCCGAGTTTGATGTATAATATTTTGTAAACAAATTATGTACCATATATGATATGATGACAATATAAAGACTTTTATTATATTATTTATTTTGAGAGCTTATTCATATTTAGGAGTACTTTTCATTTAAATGCAATTAAAAAATCAAACTCGGGGGATAAAAAATAATTGATTAAATATAGCTTAACTATTGTTCAATAAATTGCCCTTGTAGCGGTTTGAAAATCAGCCCACAGACGGTGGAATTATCGTTGAACATACAAAATATATGTATGTTTAACGATAATACCGCCGTCTGTGGGCTGATTTCCAAATTTCTTTATTTGATGTAAAGGGTAGAACCCCAAGTTGGTCCCTTTTTTCACCAAAGTGGTGACCTGATGATGGGATCCATGAGGAATCGAAGGAACTCCTCGAAATTTATATGGACACATATTATGGTGATTTATGATTATGTGGTATTGTGGTATACACCAAGGTATACCCTGGATCCAAAGTACTGAACAGAACTCCTGACTCTTATAGATACATGTTTGGGGATTTCGGCGTTGTTTAAAGAACTGCAAGCATATACCACTATATCAATTACGGTAATCATCATCATCAACACCATCGTCACACCATACATCACATTATGATGATATAATATCTACTTCTCATAGTATTTTACATCGACACGGATATAGAATAGAATAAAAGAATAGAAATATTATTTATTTGGTAGAAAATAAACACAACGAACAAAAAATTAACGACAAAACTAGTTTGTATTTTACGAAATTGGTGCTCACTCGGCATATTGTAGCGAAATTGCAACGCTGATTTTCAGTGACCACCATAGCAAATAAACAAGAATAAAAATAAAATAAAACTAAAAACGCTCATAGTGAGAATGAGAACAATTAGTTATAACTAGTAACACTTATCTATCACGATATTCAGCAGAGAAACTAGACAAAATATGCAATTTACCATCTATGGCACCAATATTATGCAGTATTCTAATAAAATAATTTACAGTTTTCAATAATAACAAATACAAACAGGAATAAAATAACATGAATACAGAACAATACAAAATATTAATATTCTTACAGAAGATAGTTTCAGGTGTTAAGCGAGAGTACATAATATATTTAAATATTAAAATTGAAACTAGAATGGTCGGGGTTGCAAATTTCACTGAAAAGCTTATTATGACAAGTACTTTTCCATATTGGCAAAGTGTTTTGGTGTAAGATATTACAAAACCTTAATAAACAGAATATTTTTGTTAATTTAGTAGATAATCCCTTCATTTCCGTTTGAATGTGCCAATTGTTATGCAATTTCTTATCGGTGGTGGAATATTGTTTCAACATTTTGTGGACGCATATCTGAAACTGCCACGGAACGCCGATTTTGTGAATGTTGGACATATCTTTATATCTTTGAACATGAATATGAAGTCGGTACCAGCAAATTTGAACATGAGTTCTATCTATAAAATATTATAAAATATTATAGGATATTGTTTGGGCTGGTACCGACTTCAAAATTCGGAATTTAAAAAGCGAATGATTAAGAAAATAAGTTTTATTTCATACTTTTTTATGCATTTTTACTTTGGAAGTCGGTTTTAATTTTTGTTTAAAAAATAATAATCTTGTTAACAAATGACAAAATGGCTCAGCGGAATTATGCTAATTAATATTATTACTAATTTTGTAACATATAATAGCAGACACAGCAGGAGCAAAGTCTGAATATCGATTTCAGTTTCAAATTATCCCGACTCGTAGGAACAAGACGCGTAAGTTGTAATGTGCAGGGCCAGCAGCTGCCCTCGCTAACTCAAGATATTGCACCAAGGGCAGTTGGCGTAGGGTCGTGAACTGAGTTCTGTGTAGTAACGAGACAGTCTGTAGTATTCGTCCTTAGCGAATCATACCTACTTACTTATTTTATATATTTACCCTCTTACCAATAAAAATATTCACACAACGGGTATATATGGTTAGCTTACCAGCTACTCGATTAGGCTGTCTTTGTCTGATCCGTTGAAGAAGTCACTTGACAGACAAAGACTGCAACATTGAATAGCTTGTCAGTTGTGTAATATTCTTAATAATGAGGGGATATGTTTATGAAATTACAAGAAATTAAATTATTATTATTATTATATAAAAACAGAAAAATAAAGTAAAGAATTGTTAGAAAACATTTCGTACTATACCTAGTAACTATTTAGTATTAAATGACAATAAAGCTCATTTCAGACTACGCTATAGTACTTATAGCAAACAAGGACCTAATGCTATACTATTATCGCCAGCATTTATAGTATATATAGCAATATCGACGCGCGATATAGCACAGCATGAACTCAGCGTATCGCACTATTTTATAGCGTATAGTAAGCCAATAATATTTAATACAGTACAGTGTGAACTTGTCCATAACAATTATATATGGTACGCGGAATTGTTGTGCTATGACCTATTACTATATGCTATTATATTATATTATAGCGTAGTCTGAAAGACGCTTGGTTGTCATAGCGATGAATCACCTTGTCACGACTCACGACACTGTAGCAGATGATCTGCAAGACTTTTCATATAAAAATATAACGTTTTGATATGGAACGGTCAAGAGCTACTTTCTAAATAAGAACGCATAAAAGTAAGGATCTAATAAAGAGCGAAGAGCGAAGTTCTAATAAAGAACGTTTAAGAGTAAAGTTGTATGAATCTCAAAAGAACTGCGTGCAGCCACGGGCGAACGCTGGCGGGCGCGGGCGGCGGCGAGGCGGGGTGCGATCATAAATTGTCCGGGTTTGATTAAGGCGCTTGCACTGGGCTTTATTCCCCTAGTGCATAGGTGCATCGTACTATACAGGGTGGTCCAAAATATGTAGTATTAAATTGCAAATATGTAGTATTGACGATCAAAATACGTTAAAAAATATTAAGCTCTGAAATCTTGTCCTTATCAAAGTATTGCGTTCCGTAAATCTGTACCACAAGGGTTAAAGTAAAAACGTTACTAGACTTCACTGTGTGTCCGTCTGGTGCGTCTGTCACCAGCTGTTTCTTATGAACTGTGATAGCTAGACAGTTGAAATGCTCACATATTAAATATGGAATAAATATTTAAGTATCTCATATTATAACAAACGTGATTTTCAGCCGTTTTGTTTAGTCGTGAACCCTTCGTGCGCACACGGCACGGCGCGAGTTCGACTCGCACTTGGCCGGTTGTATTTTAAATACTTAAATATTATTAAAATATAATAAAATAAAAGTGTTACAAAATACTATTAAAAGTATAAAATTATTACTAGAACAACATGTATATTCATATCACCACATTGCCATCTACTTTCGGGATTACTATTGTAAGAAGGGGATCATTTATTTCCTTTCCATCTATAGAAAAACTTTCTCAAACTTTTACATTACCAACCATGAAAATTAAAATGATAACTTCTAATGCTAATAATGCTTTGTATCCGACGAAAATAGCCTTAGTTAGCATATAAAGAGGTTTTATGAAAGTTTAAGGTTCAGTTAGGTACTGAATTCAACTTTCGATTTCGGACTCGAGTAAGTAGTTACCAGTATAGTTTTACGGAAGTTTCTATATCCGATAATCAAAGTATGTACCTCACACATCACAATGGATCCACTTGGATCGCAGTGATGACGTCATGGCTCATCTATGACCTGCCTTCGGTGAAAAAAAACCTACCAACTAACATTTCAATTGTTTCAAAACGAAAGCAAAGTTAGCAAATAATTTATTAAAAAAAGGCCTGTTGCACAAACTTCTACAAGTGTTGAAAAACTTATTTACAAGTATCGCCACTTTCTTACTTTGTGTAAAATGACAACCCTTTGAATAACTAGCAATCTGACACTTGTCAGAATGCGGTGATTTGTGAAACAGGCCCTAAAAGAATTGAGTAACGCCCTAAGTTTGAGAAGAGCTGGCTGGTCGTGTGAATAATCGCAATAAGCAAAATAAGATTCGGTGAGTGGCCGAGCTGTGGGGTGTGATGACGTCATCAATATTTTCAAGTAAAACGTTTTGAACTTGCTTGCAGAAATTTCCTACATAACCGATCTTAAAATATGACAAAAAAACTATTATCAGACATGTTACAATCTACTGATCAGTGTCAGATAGCTTATTTGCATGTTTTGTATCTGTCGTTCGATATAAAGTAAGCAGAAAAAGTGCTTCCGAATAATCTATCCGACATTTAATTACTTAATTTAATTAGTATAGGTACAAGTTAGTTAGTTTAGTTATATTTATATCTGAAAGTTTGTGAGGATGGATAGATGTTTGTTACTCTTTCACGCAAAAACTACTGAATGGATTTTGATGAAATTTGACATAGTAGTAGTTTAGGTTCTGAATTAACACATAGGGTACTTTTTCCAAAAAAGTTCCCGTGGAATACTATATTATATATTTACGCTCGGCAGTTGTGGAATATCGTAATTAATATAAGCAAAATTTTATAATTGTAGGAATATTGAGTATGGCGATGCATTACTTGACACAATCGCCATACCTACAGAACACTAAACGTTGATAAAAAGTGTTGTTATGAATTTATCCAATAAAGCAGAAGTATTCCTTTATATCAAAATCGTAGGCTTAATTTTATTAACAAGTTTTAATATTTATAAACAATCAAAATAAGCTACATTAGAGCAGAAAAAGTGATCCTAAACGCTCTGTTTGTATATTTTGGGTGGTTGGTTATTAACCCTTTTCACCTTCTCACCCTGAGAGCTCTCAGGGTGAAGAGGTTCTGGTGTTTGTTTTTACTGTAAAATCATATATTTTTAAAATGTTTTTAACCATTATGCAGACAAAGAAGTACTGCATTTGTGTTAGTTTTGTAGGATTTGGTTTCATTTAGTCCCAAAATCGACTGAAAAACAGCCAAAAGATATTTTTATTTATGCGTATCATATTCGTGTTGATTAAAGCACATCATGATAGTATCTATAGATTATAGAAAATGTCCTGGTGCAATGCGACTATGCAATTTTCAGTATTGCAACAAAACGCATTGTTACACTGCAGCCTGTTGTGATTTAGGGCGTCGCGCCGAATTTTCTGTTTGCCCCACTCGCCCTACGCCCCAATCGCCCTATGCCCCACTCTACCAATGCCCCACTCGCCCTATGCCCCACTCGCCCTATGCTCCACTCGCTCTAACCGCCCGCCGGATTAATTTTCGGCCGGTTAATTACAACTAACTGCCCATTGACAATTTGGGGCGTTATGTCTCGATTCTGAAGATTTATTTGTCCAAATTTTTAATGAACTAACAAGGATAAAATACTCGTACGTAGTATTATATCAAATATGTATTTGTATTTGACATAATTTGATTAAATATGAAATTTTAAGGTCTTCCATAATGGTTTGATAATACTCGACACTTTTAAGTTTCATAGTTCAAATTTAAGGTGTAGTTAAAAGCCGATTTGGTGTTTGCTTGCTTTCTTAACACTTCTATAAAATTGCCCGTTTCTACACCGAGTATTACATGGTCAGAAGAAAACTTAAAGGGTATACATATACGGTCTGGATTTCCTTCAGTTCGGCCTGAACGGAGTCGGCCGGATGGACTGAAGCGATTCGATCCAGTGTTGCCAGCTCTGTTTTTGCGAAACTAAAACTCGCGTCGATTTCTACTAAAAGAATACTGAAACTACTAAAAAGGCTACTAAACTTGGCAACTCCTACAGCCCCCAAAAACCACTGTATTTTAGCTTTTGTTATATTTAATTTTTATTATTTATTGAATTATATTATAAATTTTATCGTTAAATTGAAATATACTAGGAAATATTACGCATATACATAGTAATTAAACGGGTAGTTTTAAGCAAAATACGGACGAATACTAGGATATATTATCTATTATGAGGTGTCAATTTTTTTTTGTTTTTGTTGTGCCGAACTAAGGCCATTTTGCATATGTTTACTGTATGGCTCTTCCTACTAAAACACTACTAACAACTAAATTCCTACTAAGGAGGGAATAAAATACTTAATTTAGTAGTAAAACTTTGTAAAATAACTAAGTTGGCAACTTTAATTCTGGACTGAACGGACCATGTGTCGACAAATCGCCTCAGTTCTCGCCAGAGCGGGCGTGTATCGTGTACAAGCGTGTACTCGTAGACCAGGGTATAAGCCTTTACAAATAATAAAAAGTGAAAAAAAATAATAGTAGGATAAAACCCATTAGAAAAGGAGGAGAATATTATAAAAATGAAAGGAAAAATAATTTACGGGTGATCTGAGATCGGGAAGGGGATGGGGGTGAGTTTTTAGGGGTGTTAAACGGTTTATCTCGATTTCCGGCAAAACTAAAAGTCCTATGGAAAAAAGTCAAATGGCAAAGTTGTAGGTAATAAAAAGATCTAAAACTTTTGTATTTACCCTTTTTTCACATAACCTCAAAATTCATGTGAAAAATTCAAAAAACCAAGTTTTTGGTTTTTTATTTTTATCTTTTACAAATTTTTTTTTTCGTGTAATTTGGTGAAAACACCTTTTTATGTCCCAAATACGCTGTAGTTTATTTGATTATAAATATTTATTTTTTCACCTTATTTTGAATTAATATCGAAAAAGCACCCTAATTTTTAATCGAAAATTCACCCGTCAAAATATCAGCTTTTTCCAAAATGTTGGTATGCTTTCTGTTCGATGAAATCTCTACATTCCGATGGTGAAAAAAAAAATATGTTACTATAGTAAATCTTCTCAGAAAATGCAAAAAATCGAAAAAAAATCGAATTCGAATTTTTTTTTTAAATTATTATATACAATTTTGAGCTATTTATTAAAATTTACACTTTAACTCGAAAAACGTAAAATTACATGTTACATTGATAAAAAAAATTGCAAATCAAAATATACTACTGTAATTAACAAACAAATAAGTTAATAAAGTTAATATTTAATAAGATGTCTACAATATTTGAAGAAAGTTGTCGAATCTTCTTTAAATTATATGCGTAGATGCCTATTTATAACTATTTTAAGATAACTTATATACCTGAGTGACCTACGAAAAATTTTAGCCCATCAAAAGGTATTTCATAGAGAAGTGGGGAAGGGGCTAGGCGGGTCTGGGTCTTACTACATACATACCTACTATTTCGTAGCAGCTGTAACAACCGTTAGCCTAGCCAGTATTCGAAATACAGTACAGTATACAACATCGTTTATAAAAATACACGTGCACGCTGAGTTTCTTTAAGATAATTCAAGTGATTAATTCTTCTTTAAGTTTACTTAAAAAAAAAACCTCGAATCTGCATAGGGAGGTAAATACTATCTCTATTTTTATCTGTATCAATCAACTCAAACATAAAAATAGTAATATTTTCTTTAAAAAATAGTATGCTTAACGTAACATAAGCTAAAGATTAAAATTGAATGATATTTTAGTACAAGATTAAAAAATAATAATCTCCTTAATTTTGCACAAACTCAAAATTTTGCACTCCCATGAAAAAAAAAATTCAAAATACATAAAAAATATATTAAAAATCTATAAAAAATTTATAAATATATAAAAAATATGTATATTAAATATATTTTTAATAACTAACTTTTGGCCGATTTTCATGTATATTTCATATATTTTAAATATATTTCATTTCAAATATTAAAAAAAATATGTTACTATAGTAATATAGTAACATTTTTTTTTTTCACCATCGGAAAGTAGAGATTTCAACGAACAGAAAGCACACAAACTTTTTGGAAAAAGCTGATATTTTGACGGGTGAATTTTCGATTGAAAATTAGGGTGCTTTTTCGATATTAATTCAAAATAAGGTGAAAAAATAAATATTTCTAACCAAATAAATTACAGCGTATTTGGGACATAAAAAGGTAAGTTTTCACCAAATATCGTGAAAAAAAAAAAATTTTTTTGTAAAAGATAAAAATAAAAAACCAAAAACTTGGTTTTTTGAATTTTTAACATAAATTTTGAGGTTATGTGAAAAAAGTGTGAATACAAAAGTTTTAGATCTTTTTATTACCTACATATTTGCTATTTGACTTTTTTCCATAGGAGTTTTAGTTTTGCTGGAAATCGAGATAAACCGTTTTTTACCCTTAAAATCTCACCCCCATCCCCTTCCCGACCTCAGATCGCCCGTAAATTATTTTTCCTATCATTTTTATAATATTCTCCTCCTTTTCTAATGGGTTTTATCCTACTATTATTTTTTTTGGTTTTAAAAACTATCGACCCTGGTCTAGTAGTGAGTTTACTAATAATAAACACGACCGTAGCTCGCGGCAAACCAGAACGAACGGATGCGATTTTTCCGTGTGTGTGCTCGAATCCGTGCAGGCCGAAATGACGTCAGTTGGGTCGGATGCGATTTTCAGGCCGAACCGACGTCAGTTCTAACTGAAATGATCGGCCTCTCATCTGTGGGGTCCTTAAGAATACTAGAGTCCGTTCACAGTTAGGTTACCTCGGAGTTTCAGTGACAATGATTCTTATATCGTCGGCATAAAGGTCTTATTAGTGGTAAGATAACTCAAAGGACTGCAGTAGTTTTCGCAAATTCTATGTACCAAACCGTAGACACGCGCGAGCCCTCTAGTTCATTAGTTTATAATCAATTGAATCCTAATGCCGCTACTGGATACCAGATGGCAGACTTCTGATCACAAATCATAATATTTTATTACAACATCTTATACTTAGAAATGTGAAAGTGTGTGATATATAGATGTTTGTGACTGTCACGTAAAAACTACTGAACGTATTTTGTTGAATTTTTTTGTGGAAATTTTGTGTTGTAGTAATTTAGGCTCTGGGTTAACACATAAGCTAGTGGGATAATATAATGTTACCAAAAAATCCTTTATTATTATAACCTAGTACCTAAATACATAACTGATATAAGTAACTGTCGGAAACGTAAGTTGCAGGAAGTGGACAGATGTTTTCGTAACGCTACAATGTTCGGTAATTTTCAGCAGCACGCTACACTTATTAACTTGTTGGAATGCAAGTGTTACCGTCTGTTTCATAAGTAAATACCTATGCTTTGAATGAATAAAAAGAAAATGATACATCTGGCAGATGTTAAACTACGAAACAATTTTGTTCATTAAACATTGGGGACACGTTACATTGTCACGCTACTTGCCAAAAGTCAATGGATTCCCTATGATCTTTTTTGACAAATATCACTCTTAGCTAATACAATAGGGTTAAAAATCGAAGTGTCGAGTGTCGAGCTGTTTCAGCTCTATTGTATTAGCGCAGAGTTCTATTTTCAGTTCCTGAATTTTCCCGGGCCCGCCGGATTCCGGATCATATAGTACCAGCCTAAGATCATGGATTGATGGAAAACTAGATTACATAGACAAGATTAAAAATAACGTGCAAATGAGCCGTGTACTGTTATTGTTATCCTCGCAGGAAAATGTATTCTTAACAAGAAACTAATTAAACTCCGATCTGGGATCAATAGATTCTTTATTCCCAAATTAAAACAGATCCCGTGACGCAAACGAAAATTTATCTTTTGGAAAATTTAAGCGCGGATTACAGACCCTCTCCAAAATATGGTACAGCCGCTGGCAAACCCAGTGTATCACATATCAACCTTATTACTATAGTATGAAGGTTTGAAAATGGTATCCCATAGGTGCCGGCGACCGCACATGATACTTACAAGGTACAGAAATTGCTCCATGTTTCCGGCTTTTCTCTTGTTTATGTATTTAGAAAATAACTTAAATATACTTGCAATGTGAATTAAAATATCTTCTATACTATCTATCTCTTCTAAGTTAATATACCTAGCTATAGTACAAGTAGAGAAGCAAGCAAAATGTGTAAATAACCGTCACAGGATGTCTGGCATATATGTAAATTACACGTTAGATTGGTAATGCGTTAGTACTATATTTCACTCGGCAACTTCACATTAAAAATGTTGTTAGAAAAATGTATTTTTCACACAATTCACAAAAATGTAAAAAGTACAAGTAACTACTTAGTTATCTATTGAAAAGTTTTTATGAACAGTGACGTCACAAACTAACAAACGCCTCATTTCCTCCAGAAGTCATTACGGACATATGTAAGGTTGTGCCGCGACACGCTCTGAAAACCCCAACAAAAGAAGTCTCTGGAAGACATAGAGCGGAAAATTCGATTTTCTGGCCAGCGCCTTCCTAATGTGGGCCACATTGGGCCCCTAATGTGGGCCACATTAGGCCCCTAATGTGGACCACATTAGGCCCAACCCTTACAGAAATAGTTCGTTAATCAAATTCACTAAGCCAATTTCCGAGCATAGACAAAATCACAATAAATTGCGGGACCTTCGATAACGTGCACGAAATATTGGGAGAGGCTTCTTCGTGAAACTAAATAAGTCTATTTATTAGCAGTAGCAAAGGGTTAATCTATACGGATAGCCACTTTATATCTGTATATTTTAGATAGTTTTAGGGTTCCGTCCCCAAATGATAAAAACGGAACCCCCATGTTATATTTGGCGTTTAGTACGAGTTGTTAACATACTTGGCCGGTTATTGACAAAATCCTTTACAAAAAGGGTGTTATTGAAAATATACAAGAGGGCGAATGTAAACAATAAACAAAATGTTCATGAAACTCCGCGTTAGGTATTTTCAGGAGCGTAGTTATGTAGGAACTTGGGGCTGGCGGCAGATGTCAGGCCAATGTGGGTCGCGCCTGATAAATGGTGCAGGCCCGAGGGATCTTGCCAGATAAGGACTACAAGGGATACGCAGGAGTATATGTATCGAGTATGTGTTTATTCGCCTATAATATAAAATGACTATAAGGTGTATAGAGTACACGTGGCAGAAGTGAAACTTCATTCATTATTTAAAATCCAAAAGTACTCTCATCGTGCCTAAAGCACATCACTTCAAAAGAGAATAGAAAAATTAAAATTTGTACACCTAACGCCACCTGTGCTTTAGAAAGTTAAATTGTCACGTAAGAAGTATAAGTAGCTTCCGACAGATGGCGTTATATCCAAAATTGTGTCGCGACCTTCAAATTTTAGTCTCAAAGCAGCTTAAGTAGTATTAATTTTAGCCTCAAAGTCACGTATTTTAGTCCAATAAATTATTATTGGACTAAAATACGTGACTTTGTTGTGCAACTTATTAAAGTTGCACAACAATTTACAAACACACAAAGTACAAACAATTTCGTGATTAAGCCGGCGTGTTTGCGAAGACGTTTTTTTTTAAACATTTGTGCAGAACTCGAACCAGCTAGTGTGGACTGCAGCTTTAACGTTTTTAGTCCTCAAATTGAGGAGCCCCAAGCCGCAGCAATGGATGAAAGTGGTCTGTGATGATGCAATTTTGTATTCCAGAACATAGCACAAAATAGATACATAGTAGGCTACATGCAGGTAAATTTGATTAACGAAAATTTATAATAGATTAAATCATAATGTAATTTTCAGTTTCCTGAAACAGCCAATGCAAATATGAAACAAAATATTGTAACAATAAAGTTTCTTTTCGAATGAGCTTTCGATTGTAAATCGGTGAATCTGCCGACGATTCTGTAGTACACGTAATCTTGATCAGGCGAACGAAGCCTCAATATCAACTGAAATGTTTTAGTAATAAAGGTTATTTTCGTATATCAATATGAGACGTAGGGTGAAAAGTATTTTTTTTTCAGACTAGTCATAAAACACATTAAGGCGTGCGGTGCACCTTTATTAAAACGGAAACCGTGTGATGCTGAGATTTTTGTTCAAGGAAATGTTAACAAGGTAAATTTTGCTGAAAATTACGTTAGTTTTAAGTAAGTACTTAGCTACTAGCTAGTAAAAGTTCACGTAGTAATTATTTAGTAATCTGTGCTGCACACATGTGCTACAAACGTATGTATGTTAGGCTTGTGTGTGTGTACAAGGTACAAACACAAGCCTAACATTCATACGTAACAGCTAAAAAGTATTGTATAATTATCCCCCTACTAATAAAGAATTTTTACTTATCTGATAGCTACATAATGTATTTGTATTATATCTATTATTATCTACATACTGTATTTGTCTGATACGTTGGAAAAGTCACTTGACAGACAAAGACAGCAACATTGATTGGCTAATCTGTTATGTCGTAGGATCTATGCAATAATCCTAGAATATTTGCAAAGAGCCGAATTATTTAATTCTAAGATAAAATTTCGCCATCTTCGTAATTAACATTTTTATGATTCGCAAAAAACTTAACTCATTTATGGATATGAAAAAATTGAGTACTGATTGGCCGTCACATAGAGTACATTTTAAGCATCTTTATTCAGATTGGTCAAAAATCAGCTCTTTCAAAAATATATCTATCGTGATTCGTGGGTATAATGTGAAATACAATTAAAATAATATTTTTTTACTGTTAAATAAAAACACTTGAATAATACTATGTGATCGCGAAAATAATTTTTCTGTAGGAAAATAGTTTTGTTGCTGTAAAGCAGATTGGTTGTATTAAATGATGGCTTTACCTATATTAGGCGAATTGACTCAATAATTTGTCGTTATGGCTCTGTGTCATGGTCCTGCAAATCGCATGCATGGAACAAGGGGTTTACCTGTATAGTTTCATCGTATGTGTATGTGGCGGCAGCAGCGCTCATCTCACTGGCCGCTGTCCGCTCGCTGGGCTTGCGGCGACCGCATCTGCAACAAGACAAATTAAACTTATTACTGTCACAGATGATACCCCCCCCCAGCCTACAGGCTATTGCTATTAATAATGCGTCCTACTAAAATATAATAAGATATGAAAAAAAAATTTTTTTGTTTTTTTTTTAATACAATGAACCAGGAAACGAGCAGACGTTACGAGTTACACTTTTTCCTCTGGTGTTGCGACCTGCGTTTCCACTCCTTAAAATCCCCACCCCCTTGGGCAATCGGTAACCTCGCTCACTCGGCGAAACACAACTCAAGCGTTATTTCACGCCGGCTTTCTGTGAGGCCGTGGTATTTATCCGGTCGAGCCGGCCCATTCATGCCGAAGCGTGGCTCTCCCACGTTTTGACGATCGATTGAAGGCTTAAGTAAGGAAACTATTTTACGCAAGATCTAAGGGTTATTTTTATATAAAATAACTATAATTTACTATTTATTACATATTTTGTAGCTGAGAATATTTTTAAGGGGTTTCGTAGTACAAAAATATCCCTATAGTTTCGCCCTGTCAGTTCGTCTGTCTTTCTGTCTGTAGGTCTGTCCGGCCGTCTGTCTGTCTGTCTGTCTGTCTGTCCGCCCTTTCTAACTTCTGTTATTGACGAAATTTAGAAGAGTCATAGAACGCGTATAGATTTTACTTTTGGCATCATAAAATAATGATTTTGTATTTTAGGGGTGGCTCCCCATACATTATGTGGGGATGAATTTTTTCTCATCCTACCGCATTTTGTCTAATCGGTATTTTTTAAATTTAATTAGGTTTTTTTATTTAATAGGTCGTTTTAAATACAGGCGATGTTTACACGACTTTTTTGTGAACTATTTTTTACTATTTAAGTGAACTATTGAGTTTTACTATTTAAGTGAACTATTTTCGAGCAATCGGCCTTCAAAGTGGTTTACAGTTTAGTTCCTGGCATTTCTAAAGAATGAGAGTTAGAAACATGCTATTTCCCATGACCTATCAGCATGCTAAATACTCTTTAGGAAAATTTTGTTTGAACGTAATCGGAAATCGAAACGATAAACTTTTAAAGAAATTAAAAAAAAAAACTATTGCGCGTATGTCACGGAACCCTCCTTAGAGTGCCTTGGACATGTCCTGTCATGCTCTTGGTTAGGTATTTCTAGATCATCGTTTCTAAAGCTCGAGTTTGTTTTTAAAGGGGATCGCAGTTTGTTGAAAAATAATATATATAAACTATGTAGTTTCGTACGAATCTTTTGTACCTATATGTATAGGTACAAAAGATTCGTTTTTCGAACGAATATTTGTATCGAACGTCGAAAAAATCGTTCGAACGTTCGAACCAGTAAAGTCTAATATAACATATAGCTGATAAAAATAGCTCGCTATGTACATATTATTATAATTTTATTGTGACGGGGTCGCAAGTCTTTTTACTTAACTTTTTGGCTTTTTCGTGGGTCGCGACATAAAAATTGTTGAGGAACGATATTCTAGATAAATAATAACTAATAACTTATCCTTTCAATGCTTTTATTTTATACATTGGCCTGCAAAATAAAGTATTACACTTTTAATTCCCCCTAGACTATCGAAATTAGAGATTTAAAAAACAAAGATTTATTGCAAATTTTATCAGCTTTCTACTAATTTCAGGCACCTGATAAACTTAGCGACATAACGTTTTTTTTTTATTTAAAATCTGTAAATTTTACAGTTTTGAAAAAAATTACAATGTTTATTTTGCAGGCCAGTATAATATTATAATACTTGAGTTGTCCAGTGTCCGTCCATGTGTGCTGTGTCGGTAAAGAAGTCTTAAAACTATCAAGTAGCACAGGAAAAACCATTAACCATATGGGTGAAATCCTTATTAGTTATTAGGTACCTACATAACTTAATATTTCGCCGCATGATTATCTAATCCTTTGATAGAAATAGAAATATACGCAACAGACACAACTAATAACAAACATCCTAAACAGAAACTAAACGCGCTAACTGGAGTGCGGAAGCGCGTTTACGTGCGCGTTTGATGTTCAGAATAAACTCAACACAAATAAATCTTACAATTAGATCAGGTCATTTTTATGGACTTTTGTAAGACGAAAATAGTTACTTTCGATGAATTTCGTCTTTTTCGGGTAGGTACATGTAATGAAATAGAATGTTAAAGATATTACGGCCCACTGAAATTGGATATCCGTAGCTTAGGTAAATCTATACATCTATACAAATAAATAAAATTGAAGTATCTGGTTGTAAATTTAAATTAACAGTTTTTCATTAAATGCACATGAAAGTAGGTATATATACGGTACCTACTTTCTTTAAAAAAAACATTTTTTATAATTATTGTCTGCCCATCTGCCAGCTGTCTATCTGTTTGTTCCGGCTCATCTCTGAAAGCTAGATCGATTTTCAAGGGACTTTTACTAGCTGATACTATAAGGCGTAACTCAGGCTACTTTTATATTTTGCTTCCGTTTAAAAAAATAGGGTTCCACTTCCGTTAGTTCTACGCAAACGAAGTTGTGGGCACCAGCTAGTACTAAATACATAGCTAACTATGTACCTAATTACCAAAGCTGTCGATGATAGCAATAGGCAGTTTGGCAGCACATCTTATACTTTAAACGAGACAATATTGTATATATATAATCGGTTTCTCGAAAACGGCTGCAATTATTACCATGAAATTTAGTATGCAGGTAGTTTTGGGGGAGAAAATCGATATAGCTAGACGTCTTGTCCCTGAGAAACTGCGCATTTTTAAGCAATATCTATATGTCAGTCCGTTTTATTTATTTTAATTTATTAGAACTCCGAGGAAAGCTTGGTTACCCAGGCACTCATTATAATACGATCAAATTATGAAGATGCTCAAATAATTAAGGCGCGTTAGTTGTGCTTTAATTAGTATCCTACCGTAACGACACACAGGCACAGACTAGAGCACGTACAAATATATTTAATTAACTTAGGCCTTTTCTACCGTTATTGGATGATTCATACAGTATTCTCTGAGCGAAGTAACCACTCATGAAACACTGTAGTGCCTGAGAAAGTCGGTTTTTTTATAAAATGTCGTATTGTTGCCCAAGCACATACGGCATTCTCACAACACAGTCAGCCTAGTCCAGAGGAATGACTGGTCAATACGTCTGGGGCCAACCATGTGCGGGTTACCTCACGATGTTTTCCTTCACCGTTAGAGAGTCCGTATAATGTACTTGAGATATGAAAATGTCTCATTGGTACACGCCACAACCTGGGAATCGAACCTGCACTCTCTCGATTGCGAATCAAACGGTCTACGGACTACGCCACGGAGCTCTCATTAATAGTTTATTTATATTTAATAATAGCCAGTAAAATTCAAACAAAGCACATGAAAGTGGAGGAAGTGCATTTATGTACATAATTATTAAGTAGTCAAACGCTTAGCAAACAGCCGATTGGCCAAGGCCGGCAATTAATATCAATTATTATTGTTAGCAAATTCGAACTGCATATTCGAATATATTCTCTATATTCGAATATGCTGTTCGAATTTGATCTCTATTCTATATCTTCTTCGTTAATCTATATTCTGTACTAATATTATAAAGAGGAAAGACTCCGGTACCCTCATCCAAGACTATATTTCACGCGGTTTTTTACGAGGCCGTGGTATCGCTCCGGTCGAGCCGGTATTGCCAAAGCATGGCTTTTCGTTTGCATATATGGTTATTTTAAAGTACTTATTAAATACGTATTCTAAAGGAATATATGACGAATTTGTCCCAAAAGATGCGCAGTTTCTGGGATTTTGCCGTGACTCATCGAAGGCTGTATATGATCAGGCTCACACGTAAAAATCTCCATCGATCCGCGCGTTATCATTCCCGTCACGACTGCAGCCTACTGCGCCGTCGTCATGGCAACAGACCTTAAGATAAAACCAACATCATTTACGGGAATCAGCGAAATTTTGCTCAAGTTTTCATTTCAACCTCATTTCAGGTTTCTCAGTTCTAACTAGAGAGATTTATTTCCGAAAGATTTTCAAATTAGAATAACGTCTTATTTCTTAAAGTAAATATTTCGCGTTCTCGTGGATAATTTAATGTTTTATAACGTAACGTAAAGTAAAAAGGTTTTTCTAAGTTAAATCGTGCGATTTGTTTATGAATTTAACTTGTGAAAGTATAAATTAATTTATCATAATAAGTAATTTATCATAATAGGTATTCAGTGAAATTTTGTCTTAAAACTTTTGAAATTGAAATCAGTTTCAAATATTAGTTCCATTACTTTTGAGATACTTAGCCTTAAACACTTTATCTTATTAGCAATACAAACAAATACTCCACTATAATATTTTCTTGTAAATTGTTGCCAAGATTTAAGTTTTAATCTGTACTTGCCGTACAAGCCCTGACTTCTCAAACCATAGTGAAAATATGTGGCTTGGCTATTATTTTAGGCTTGGCCCACTTGTTACTGTTTTTTTCAATTTCTTTGAGACGGGCCATGATTGTGCTCGTTCCTGCGCCTTAAATAACAACTTAACAGCGACAGCTAACAAGAAGTAAGAACTTTACTATTGCACGGTTAACTTTAAATATAAAATACTGTTTTATGTTTGTTTTAGTTATATGTTGTGTCTATGTGTACATTGCCCTATCTACTCTAATTGCATCCACAATTATAGGTTTGCTGGAAGAGATCTCTTATGGAGATAAGTACGCCAATGTATTGTTTTAATTATTAATTATCAAATAATAAAATATATTTCTCCCTCGCTAAAGATTGTGACAGTAGCGAAACGGCCAATACATAAGGGTGCGATTACAAAATGTGTTGTTTGACAGCCTAGTACGGACTGACATTTCTTTAGCAATGTTTCGTGCAATAAATCTAGACAGTGACCAAATCAAACAAGTCTTATTGCCACGCATTTAGATTCATGCACATTAGCAAAACACGTAAAAATAACGAGGAGACTTATTGTGTATTTTCCGAATCAATTTTTAGTTTTATTGGATTTATTTATGGTCATTATATTCGTTATCTTTGGGCATTTTTAAACAAATTTCTGCACATCTCATAGCTATTGAAGTAGAAAACGAGGTGGGCTAAAAATAACCTGCGCGTGAGCACCCTGACTCGCCGGAGTCAGGGTGCTCACGCGCAGGTAACCTTGAGGTTACGATGGGCAAAAAAGTCATATTATTAGTATCACAAGACAAATTATCTCATATTATTTTATTATTATCACAAGGCAAGAAACACAAGTTACCTCACGGCGGTTGGAGCTGGCCTACTGCCGAAGCAAGGCTCTCCCACGTTTGAACTATATAATATTGCAAATGCCTTTTTATCTTAATTTAAAAAAACCGGTCCAGTGCGAGTCGGACTCGCGCACGAAGGGTTCCGTACCATTATTTATAAAAACAGCAAGAAAAAACATGTTTGTTGTATGGGAGCCCCGTTAAATACTTATTTCATTCTGTTTCTTAGTATTTGCTGTTATAGCGGCAACAGAAATACGTCATCTGTGAAAATTTCAACTGTCTATCACTGTTCATGAGATACAGCCTGGTGACAGACAGATAGACAGACGGACAGACAGACGGACAGCGGAGTATTAGTAATAGAGTCCCGTTTTACCCTTTGGGTACGTCACCCTAAAAGTAAGACAATCACAAAAACCATATATTTGTAACTAAATAGTAAATAAAATTAAGGTTTTAGGTATTTAAGGTATAAATATACATTTTGTACTGTCTGTACTCAATACTCATAGCCCCATCCCCAGGCTAAAAATAGCCCAGCGGAAGTATTGTTCCTCCCTTGTCCCTGGCCCTACGTAAAAACAATAAGATATGGTGTGGACTTTGTACATGTACCTTCGGTTTATGAAAGGGTTGTTTTTTTTTTTTTAATTAACCAACATTAATAACTAGATGTTGCCCGCGCCTTCGTGCGCGTAAAAGGTAATCCTGCGGAATCGGTACATTTTTCCCCGATAAAAACTAACCTATGTCCTTTCCCGTGGTCTACTCTATATCTCTACCAAATTTCATCAAAATCGGTTCAGTAGCTTCGGAGCCTATTCAATGCAAACAAAAAAACTTTTCCTCTTTATAATAATACAAGTATAGATAAACAGTATAATTGGATAGTTCCAACTATGGTTTTTTTTTCCTCCAAAACCAGTAGCCAACCGGCAGTCACGAGTCCGACTAAGTTAAGACGGCATCCAGCCATTAGCGTAGACCCATTCGAAAAAAAAAGAAAAGGTATATTTGATTGATAATAAATAATAATTATAATGGGCCTTGCTGCAGATGTGGGATTGTAACGTGTACCAAGTGAGTGTATTAACATGTTTATTAAAAACATATCTAATTAATACTCAAAATACCTATATAGTTATTCGCCAACCTAATCCTACTAATATTATAAATGTGAAAGTTTGTGAGGATAGATGTATGGATGTTTGTTACTCTTTCACGCAAAAACTACCGAACGGATTTTGATGAAATTTTGGTATGGTAGTAGTTTAGGCTCTGGATTAAAACATAGGCTACTTTTTATCCCGGAAAAGTACAATATTTCCGCGGGATACTCGATAGTAGATTACGCGGGCGTAGCCGCGGGAAACAGCTTGTAAATAGTCATTCAACAACTTAATAATTGTATAATGTTACGATATTATTCTATTTCGCAATTTTAATTCAATTTCAAATCAATTTCAAGCGTCTCTATGTTAGTAATCACAAAGGTTCGTACGGTAGCGTATATTTCCGGTGTGCCACATTTCGACCTTATTATTACTATCACCATAAGGTTCAAATGTGCACCTGTGCGCGAATGTGTACCTAGTGCCTACCATAAATAGGCAGAACACTTAATTTGTGCTAATAGCTGTACCTTATCTCTAAACTTACTGTACCAACACAACCGCTTCCCATGAAATTATATTAGCATCTATTTACTGGTCGATGCGTCGTTCAACGTTATGGCATCGTCAGCAGCTATCGTTAACTTTGATTCAGGAGAACTGCAAGCTCGTTCGTTGCTTCTACATACAATAAACATCAATATTTATCCGAGAAAAAGGTAAAAGCATGTTTTTCCAGTGTAAGCCTCAGACCAAATAAAAAACTTTTTTATATTTTGGTCTGAGGTGTAATCTTTCGAAAGCTTTACGGATAGCTCGCCTTTCCCGCCAACTAACAACGAAAGAGGTTTAGTTGCATACTTTTACATCACATTATTTTATTTGAACATCGTAAATAAAATATATAAAAGTAGGTGAGAGAACTTATTTTTAAAGAAAAATAACAATCGTCAACGAAAACTTTGAACAAATATTTTTTTTTTATTAGATGGAGAAATGTTATAATGTGTACAGGAAAACTATGTTGTTAATAGCCCTCGGCAATCTTTGTTTTCTATGGAAATGACAGACGATGTACGAAAAACGACGATTGCCGAAAGACATTTGTCGTACTTTAGGTAGTTGTAACTTTTCTGTAACAGTCGGTTTATTTAAATGAACCGTGTACGTAGGTACCCAATGGAACGCCATATTAATTATTACGAAAGTTAAAATGAAACAAACTTACCCCAGTTGTCATCGTTTTATGGAGTTCCACATATTTGTTCCTAAGAAAACCTTTTCTAAACACGACATAAAAGTATCGCGGCACTGTGAGCATAAGACTTATTACACTTATAACATAAAAGTAAGCCCGGCCTAACGTAACATGATAGTGGTTTATATCACATGAAATAAGTAAATACTTAAAAAAACAATCTCTGCTACCATATAACTGGAATATTGGGCCTTAAGCAATTCATTTTTATTTGCGTTTACATTAAAAATTCATTGTTTATGTTAACATCGGCGTCATACGTCGCAAGCGAAACACCGCTCTACGGACAGAACACGAGGGAAACTGAAGCCTGAAAGATGTAAATAAGAAACGAAAATATTTGCACGAAGCTTCAATGGTTACTAAAGCTTCATCTATTGACGAGTAGAAATAGCTTTCATCGTGAACTAACAAAATTGTTTATTTAGTAGTTCCAAGTACCTCCAAAAGATGGCATGAATTAGACGATTTATATTATATTATGAACATAAAAACTCCTTGGTTCTTGCTACTATTATCTGCATATTTTTATAAAGTACAATAAAAATTTTGTTTTAATTTAAAAAATACAAGATATATACATGCCGAAACTTGATCAAAACTCAGTAATTTATTATACTAGATATTTAGTGACATCTTGTGTCGAGTAAAAAAAATCTGTCGTAAAATAATATTCTTGAGTAGTTTTATCTTTTTAACAGATGGCGCTAGCATAGTTTTTACTATAATCATATGCTTTTGACGTTGACACCCAATGACATAACCTACACATAAAAAGATAGTATGTCAAAATTATAGTGTTTATTTATTTTGTAAATTAATAAATCTAATTAATATTGTAAGGTTGATTATTGCTAGAAATGTTTTACAATAAATAGTGCAACCAAATAATATTGAGTTGAAATTAAAATGATGAAGATATGGAATTTAGGTCTAATAAGTTATGACACCGCTTTAAGTGTTCAGAAATGCATTGCGAGAAAGCATTTAGATGCTCTAAAGAATGGGATAAATACTAATTATGACAGCCTCCTACTAGTGGAACACAAGCCGGTATACACAGTTGGTTAGTAATAGTTTTGTATAAGATTTTGATATGCTTAACTATCACACATAAAATATGTGTTTGTTGTATACTCCAGGTATCAGAGAAGCTACATCCAAAGAAGAAATATTAAGGCTACGTAGTCTTGGCGCAGAATTCCGTAAAACTGATCGGGGTGGCCTTATTACATTTCATGGACCGGGCCAGCTTGTAGCTTACCCGGTGATAAACTTAAAACGATTCAAACCAAGTATCAAGTGGTATGTGAACAATTTGGAGGAAATTGTTATTAGAATGTGTAAAGAATTAGGTACATTATTCAATTAAAATGTTAAAAATTCGCAATTTTTTGTAACCCCAAAGCACCCAAAGTCAATAATAATTGTTAACTTGTGATGTTGTAACTTTGAACTGCTTGAGATATTTTTCTATTCCTTGTATAATTTCAAGTATTTTAACAATTTTTATCATTTCAGGTATTAAAGCTCAAAGGTCTCCTCATACTGGAGTATGGGTAGGTGATAATAAAATAGCAGCAATAGGAGTTCATGCCTCTCGGTACATTACGACACACGGGGTTGCTCTAAACTGTGATATAGACTTGAACTGGTTCAAACACATTGATCCGTGTGGAATCAAAGACAAGGGTGTAACTTCTCTTACCAAAGAAACTGGCAAAGTGTGTACCATTGACAACATGACTCCAATATTTATACAAAATTTTGAAAGAGTGTTTAACTGTACTTGCCAAGAACTAGAAACCGAACAACAAAAAGGAATTCTAAAGGGCGTTTATGATAACTTGTTAGTGGAAGAAAACTTATAGCTTTTGGTAAGCTAAAACAAGGCTTTGTAAACTTAATCCAATGTCTGAGAATACATATTATTATTGTGTTTGTTAGAAAATTACACATATTATTCTATAATGTTGTACCAACAAAACACTTCTTAATAACATTATAAAACGTTACATAATGACATACAAAAAAAAAAAATGTAAGTTGTACAAAATATAAGTAATGTTTTAAAACTCCACTTTTGTTCAATATATTGTGTTGGATAACACGGAATATTGTAGTTAGTACATATTTTATGTACATATTAAATAATAAAAAACAATATGATTTGTACAAAATATTTTATTTATGAAATAGCAGTAAAAAATAAATAGAATAAAATTAGCTACAAAACCTAAATAAATAAGATCGAAGTCTCAAGTTGAGTTAAGAGAAAACCATTTTTACCGATAGATGGCGCTAATTCGTCGTTTCCTCAGAACCCAACTGAAAGTTCTATAAAAATAGAGCTAAGAACTGCTGTGTCGGTGAGACGTAAACAGTATATTTACAAGTGATGTTTGTAGTTTAACATACAGAAGTTGGACTTCAAATACATTGTAGGCAGAAAACTGATAGCACTTAGTAACTAAAACAAAATATCATATTGTTCAGAATAACCCCTTCAAATCTGTTGCCTATTCAAAGGGACTATTCCAAGGGAAAGTCTAAATTCTTGTGAGTTGTAACCTAGAATTGACTTAACTATTTTATCTTATAAATGCAATTTCTGTACTAAACTAACATTAAAAATTATGAGCAGTTAACTATGGAATACCATTCTCGTGTAAACGCGTGTATATAATATACGCGGGTTTGTCATCAGTTGGACAAATTGTACATCTAGTTTATACCTACTTACAACTAGTAAATGCTTTAAAATGCGCTGGATTATAGCCAGATACGGTGGATATACACATAATATCTGTTCAGTCATTATTCCTACTCTAAAATTGAATAAAAAGATATGACACCTCATAAATAATATAGGCAGATAAGAAAAGAAAAATATTGTCTCTTTCTATGTGCATGTCAGAATTTAAAAGCGCCCTCTGTTGGTATGTCCCATGAACTATGAAATGTCAAATCGATTTACCCACTTACACAAATCTCAGTTTCTAAACTTTACTGGACGGAACGAAAGTTACCTAGTTTTATCACATTCTATGAATATTTTGTCTCGGTCTAAAGAGAAAATTTAAATTAAGTTATATGTGCTTAGGCGGGGTCAGCCATTTGCGCATGTAGTAGCAGAAGATGGTGGCGATGTAAAGTAGCACCAACATGGCGCAGGCCACACCCAGCAGCAGCACGGAGGCCTTGCTTGGGCACGGCTCTACGATGGTCACCGTTTTCTCTATAAATACAAAATAGTATTAGTTCACACTTTAGGTATATCTATTGTCTATGATAGTTAAGAGATTGGCTCTCGACTCGGTGGTCGTGGGTTCGATCCCCGCGTTGGAACAAAAAAAATGTTATTTCCAAGTTGAAAGTTCTTGTCAGACAATCAGATGATCACACCTTAATTGTTTTTTGATTGTCAAGAAAGATGATCCATGCGTCGGATGAGCATGTAAATAGTCAGACCTGCGCCTGATCTCTCGCAAGTCGTGTCGGTTATCCGTCCCACTTGACTCTTGTGTACTGCGCACACGCTTGGGTATATAAAGTTACACGTAGCGTCGCGTATCGTCGTGGTGTGAACTGACCCTTACTTTAAATAATGTTGAGAATGCAAGTTATTTATTTGTAAAATGATATCGTCAAAATATCCATTATCCTTATATTAACAGGGAACATTTTAAAATTGTCTTTGTTCAGTTTGAACGCACTAAACTTGTTATAAACGACCAGTAATTCGTCTTTTACCGTGAGCTGTAATAAGACATAATTTTGTTTTAATCCGGTTTATAAGACCGCTTAGGTTAGTTGAATGACCTAACAATGCCTTTGCAAAAAAACTTAGCAATATTTATGGCTTTTATTGAACGTGTTTAGCGTCCACTAATCACTGCCTAAGTATTTATAAAGTTAATTTTCCTCTTTAAAACATACCTATAATTATTGAACAACTTTTTTTAAATTATCTTTGGTATTAAGTACCTACATTTTTTAAAAAAAATTTTTGTAATTCGAAACAATTTTTAAAAGAGCAATCGGACATTAATTCTAGTATCTTAAATATTTAAAGGATAATTTTGTTTGTGAATGTAAGAATAAAGAAATAAATAGCTTCAAAAATTTGTCACATAAGATGCGACATTACCACACATATTTTTTAAATAGAAACAAAGAGAGAAAATAATAAATCTCACCTCCAAAGTTAGCCTCAGACGCCGTACCGCCGGGTTTGTCTGACCTCAGGAAGTCGGTGCTCTGTCGCTCATCGCCGAAGTCCAGGACCAAGATCTCTTGCGATATGTTCATGTCCTCCTCCTGGGAGTGCGCCTCGCTGGTCTCGTTGTGTGGCAGCGACCGACGCTTCCTGCCCCATGACTCGATAGACTCCCTTCCCCATTCACACACAGCCTGCAATGAGATACAACGAATAGGCATGTTGATTAAAAAAATCGTCCAATATACTATGCTAGAGAGCATGATAATCAACAATCTAAATTTCATTTTTGTAAATATTAAAAAAGCAAAGAATTTAAATTTACAATAAATAAAAAAGAAATCGATATATCGGCCTGTGACGTCACGACGTGATACTGGCTGCCGCCATACATTTGTCATTAATCAATTTGTGGCGGTAGCAGATTGTGACGTCGCAAATCGTTTTGCGAGAAAGAGATAGGCAAAATTTTTATTTGCTTATAATTTTTAATCGCTATAACCTAAATAACTTTTTCTTTTACATTTATGTATGTCTATTTAACTATTTTATAATTTAGTTTGTAAAAATGTAATGTTCGACACGAGGCAACACCCCTATTATAAGTGTTAAGTCCAAAATCAAGAAGTAATGAGCTATGAAAATGAATTTTCATTCGATCTGTAAACTACGAAGAAATTGGCACTCTCTCGTTAAGATGAAGGTAAAAACAAAACTAGTATATTGCGCCGTTTTAAATCAGTTTTTGCATCAAAACTAAACAGAGTATTTTTCTTGCGGGAGAACTAAGACTGCAAGATCCCTAATGGCTGTAAAAATATTACACTGTTCTTGGTAAACTTACGGCTAAATACTGAAACTATATTTAAATTAAGTCACGCTCAAGTCACATGCTGTCCTTGTCATTTCGGCTAGCAGAGACAGCGACAGTCTCTGAAAAGGAGGGCTCTTAATCTTGATTAGCGTTTCAGTATTTGGCCGCTAGAGGCTTACTTAGCTTAGCCCATGAAAAACATTTAGACAAAGGCTACTCTTTATAGAATTCTATCCTTTGCGGACACTGAGAGGATTTATTTGCATTTCCGCCTCCTTTTCGCTGTAGGTTCATAATTACAACTTTACCTAACTACATCATCGTTCATCTGAAGTAGGTGGATTATTACAGCTGAACTATTAACAAAAGGTTCCTAGTAATGTAATTATATGTATAATAATAATTCACAAATTATAAATACTTTTCCACTTTATTTAGGTTTTAAATAAAATTATTGTAAAAACCCAAAATAAAGTGGAAAAGTGTATAAAAAAGTTGTGTGTTATTATTATGAACATTAATTTCCACCAAGAACCATCAGTACCTACATTCAATCAGATACATATTAATGTATTTAGTTAAAAAAATCTATGAGTCTACTATACTCTCAACTTATTTGGTGGAAAATACTTAGCACAAGCCTGTCCTTCGCCGTGGTCTACTCTATATATGTGTCAAATTCCATTAAAATCAGTTTAGTAGTTTCGGAGCCTTTTCAATTGAAACAAAGAAATATACAAACAATAAAATCTTTCCACTTTATAATATTAGTATAGAGTATAGACCAACGGCTGAATACTGAAACGCTACAATAAATTAAAGGTGTTGCATGCTGTCATTAATCACGGACTGTCCCTGGCTCTGCGTGGGAAACTGTCACTTAATAGTACCGTTTCAGTATTCGGCCGTAAGACTGGGACTATACGATCCGTAATCCGGAACGCCGCGCCGCGGCCGTAGAAAATTCAGAACACTAAAAATAGAACTCTGGGTTAATACAATAGAGAATGAAAATCGAACATACAAGTGTCGAGTCAATGTCATATTATATGACACTTGACACTTTTCAACTCTATCGTATTAGCGCAGAGTTCTATTTTCAGTGTTCTGAATTTTCCCCTAGCTCGCCGGATTCCGGATCAGTCCCAGATCAGTAGTCCCAGCTTAGGAGTGAAAATCATTTATAGTATTGCAAATCAATAATTTAAAAAAAACTTACGGGCTCGCACGGTCCGAGGCAGTACTTGACGTTGCACTGGAAGATGACGCCGTAGGACTCGGTGAAGCGGAAGGCCTCGTACACGGACTGCAGCGCGTTGCCGTCCGGCGTGAAGGACGGGAAGATGGACGGGTCGACCGGACAACTGAAACAGGACATGTTTTATTGATACAAGATACAAAAGTAAAATAAACTTTTATCGATTTGTTTGATATAGGAATATCTACGAATAAGAACTTTTATAAATGCTTTATGACCCAGAAACATTGAAAACTTTTTGTTCTCTCGGCGGGATTCGAAGCGCCTCCGGCAGTGCTTAAGCGACAACGCGCTAACCACTGAACCACAAAGGTCGTCAAATGATACGAGACATCATATTATTATAGTCTTACGGGCATTACTGATACACCCAATGAGGGTATTTGATATTTTTTTTGCCGCTAGGGGGCAATTCCAACACACAAAGCGTCATCTGGTGGCGTAAGATGTGACAAAAACGGTCGGTAAGAATTTTCGATTCTTTTTCTGTCACCTGGCAGCGCTTGGTAGCCCGACGGTCCTTGTCGTGTCAAAAAGCTGTCAAATGCCACGAATTTAAACACTCTAATTCTCGTAACAATTTATGATCAAAATCCTGTTTCGGTCCGCGCGCTGTCTCACTCGTTCACGCGCGATAGACGCGTGTGTGAATACGACACCGCGCGGACCGAAACAGCCAAAAGGATTATGATCTCAAATAGTTACCAGAATTGGGCTTCTGAGATAATGTCAAAGTGTGTACTTGGTGATTACTACAGTCAACAGTTGCACAGTGGTTGTAGGAATGTGTAAATAGTGGTTTTTTATGGGGAATTGACCGATAAAAAGCCGAGACGCAAATAACATTTGTTTGATACTATACCGGCACTTCACATGGGTAGGTATTTATATTTGTGTATTTAGGATATTGGGCAAACAATTACCATGCGTGGACAGTTTATAGAGAAAAAAATCCTTCATATGTGTATTAGTATAAAATTATTAAATTCCATTTCCATTGTCTGGTACCCGTAACACAAGTTTTTCGAGAACCTACCACGAGACTAAATTGACGTCGACGAAGACGGAATCATTCATAGATATTATTTTTATTATATTAAGACTTAATAAATTAAATTAAATTAAATAAATAACTTTTATTTTAGGCTGTATAGGCCCTCAAAAATATATTACAGACTAACATACTTGTCAAGTAGTTGGAGTAGGAGCTATTTTAAGGTAGGTACAGAACCTATAAACGCGCCTGGCATACGCACAATGCACATGACTGCTTGACCTTTAAATAGGTACCTGTCTACTAACTACTACTAACTAACTATACTAATTTACTTTTAAAAAATACCCACACAATTTACTTAAGTAGCTAACATAATAATATAGATTATAGTTACTTAGGTAAGATATATATGAGTTATAACTTTGGGTTGAATAGACCTTGAATAATACCTAAATAATTTGAATGCCAGTCGAAAGGTGAGCAAACCCATTTATTAGGTGTTATCAAACGCCCAATAATAATCGCGATCTTAAATTTATCAAATTGAATATAAGAAATTTATATAAATCAAACTTTATTATTGCAACTAAAAGTTTTATTGGCAGTTATAATGTGTATTTAGTTCCACAAAGAAGTTAATTATAGATACCTTAAGAGGAAAATACTAGTCAGTAGTATTATAGAAAGTGCTAAAAAATCTCTATTTTCGTTTACAATTACAAACTTACCCTTCATCGTCAATGATCTGGAAGGTGCTCTTCGAATCTTTAGCCATAGCGACACAGCTGCGCGCAAAAATGCCGTAGGGAGCTGAGAAAAGATAAAAGATCACATTAATAAAAATAGCATTATGAAACGTGGTTTTATGGTGTTTACTGTTTAGTTAATTTAATGGGCAACAAAGAATAAAAAGTTACAAGCTACTATTATATCACGAACGCTCGTTTGGGAACCGTTCGTTAGGAGGCGTCACGAATTGCACGATTTGTTTTATAGATAGACATTATTGACCATTGTTATATTGTAATTTTATGTTATATAACTTTTGTTTTGAATAACTTTTTAGAGGTCCACCTGCGTGTGCGCCGGCCCCAAATGTTACGTCACAATACTCACTGTCCTCCGTTTTCTCGATGCGGAAGGTGAGTCTGTCTCCGATGCGGACGGTCTCCACCTCGCGCTGCCGGCCGTCCGGGATGCGGCTGTTCGTTGACGTCACAATACTCACTGTCCTCCGGTATCTCGATGCGGGAGGTGAGTCTGTCTCCGATGCGGACGGTCTCCACCTCGCGCTGTCGGTGGTCCAGGATGCGGCTGAGCGGTGACGTCACAATACTTACTGTCTTCCGGTATCTCGATGCGGAAGGCGAGTCTGTCTCCGACGCAGACGGTCTCCACCTCGCGCTGCCGACCGTCCGGGATGCGGCTGTGCGGTGGCGTCACAATACTCACTGTCCTCCGGTATCTCGATGCGGAAGGTGAGTCTGTCTCCGACGCGGACGGTCTCCACCTCGCGCTGCCGGCCGTCCGGGATGCGGCTGTGCGGTGACGTCACAATACTCACTGTCCTCCGGTATCTCGATGCGGAAGGTGAGTCTGTCTCCGATGCGGACGGTCTCCACCTCGCGCTGTCGGCCATCCAGGATGCGGATACGCGGCGGCGGGGCCTCGGGCGCCGCAGTGATCGATATCATCTCCGGGTCTCTGTGATATAGAGATAGTATTAATGGGGTTAGAAGATTTATTACTACCGTATAGGGACTAAATCGTAATGAAACAAGTTCGAAGTGAACAGAATATAGCGCTCGTATTATAATTTGAATCTCGGCCGCAGTTTGTTTAAGTAGCCAACGACCAGGACCACAAATCCATACCAGACTAAGGAGACATACATGCCCCAATAGAAAGTACATATTCGTAGCTTAGTTAATATCACACAACAAACCCAATTCAAAAGATGTAATATAATATTATATAGTTTTTGTGAAATTTTAAATCTCAATTGAAGTAATATCTAAGTACCTATTTGATATTTCTAGTCAAATTTGTTAAAGGTTAACGTAATAAAAACAATTCCAATTAGGCTATTCCCTGATACCCATAACATTAAAATTCAATTTTTAAATTGAATTCGTGTGATAACCGTTATACCTCAGATTAACTGCAAATTGGACAACAGTACATGTGCGATCGTGACCAATTAGTGACGGGAAGACCACCAGACGGCGCGCTTGGAATTTGAGGAACCAAATAGAACTATAGACAATAGGGACCATGCATTTGTTATAAATCAGCAAAATTCTCATATTTTCCGAAAGGCAACATGGTTATGGACCGAAAAATGAAAAAAGTACAGTATTGCTAAATTAAAAAGTTACAGGATTAAACAGGAGTAAAAAACGAAGTTTTTTTTTATATATCTAATTGAAAAACGAAAATTAATGTTCAAATTCTTATGTTATTTGTGTCATTTTTTTCGTCAAACAATGATATACATAAACGCAGTATTTAAGTTAAGAAAATCAATTTTGTATATATCTTCATACATTTTCAACTGCTGTGACGTCACTCGTGCATAATTTTTTGTATACTCTCCAACGATCTCAGTTTGGTGATGACTGTATTTCATCAACGGTTGATCATAAGTAGATATACCATTGCAAAGACAATATTTCCTAGCTTGTTACGTAGGCACTTTTCGAAAAGCCAATTTAAAAAAAACTATGCATGTTCCCCATTGCATTATGGTTTTGTTTTCTAACAATGTTGTAACGGCATGGGAAACGTAGAGTTTACTACTTACTTTTATAATTATAATATAAAAACTTTTATTGGACCGCTACTTTTGAGTTCGATTTTAACTTTGGAACAAATAAAAGAATTTTCAGTACCTAGTTGGTCTAGTTTTCAGGCGCTACCGAGATTTACTTTTAAATCAAATAAGAATAGACGTTCAAAATAATAAATTGCCTAACCAATAGCATGTCAGGACATGTCTAAGGAGGGTTTCGTAACTATAATCGCGTAATATATTTTTTGTTTAAATATTCTATTATTATCTATTATTTATTACCTACCCACGCACTCACTAACCTTATGTGATGTGACTAGGTGCTAGAGGAAATTGAAATCTACCTCGGCCTAGACACAATATACCGGGTCACTATTAGCAGTAAACGTAATAATTTTTCTAAAGGATAAACTTGGTAATTAATTATCTATAATATACTGTCCGATTTCGTTCAAAACAATTTTACGAAATAGTTTTTAGCATCATGCTATGCATGCTGTTAGCATGGAAAATTGCAAGTTTCTAAGTCTCATAGTTTCGAAATGCCAGTGGGGGGACCAACTTATAAACCCCTTTGGAGGCCGATTTCTCGTAAATGGTTGACTTTGTTAAAAAGTTATGTATGAAACCTTGCTTTTATTTAAAGAGTCCTATTCAACGATATTCTACACGATGGGGTAGAATAAAAAAATATTTTTCATCCCCACTTCACATGTATGGAGAGCCATCCCTAAAATATAAAATTATTATTATTTTATGATGCCAATTTACTAATATACATACACATATAACTATACCAAATTTCATTCATTTATATTCATAATTACAGAAGCTAGAAGCGCGGACAGACAGACAGACAGACAGACGGACAGACAGACGGACAGACAGACAGACGGACAGAGAGACAGACACACGGACGGACAGAGCGAAACTATAAGGGTTCCTTGATTATTACGGGACCCTAAAAACGCTACCTACTTAAGGTACATATTATTATTTTTGGTCAAAATGTTTAATTTATTAAAAAGTACAGTTTCTCCTTATATGACAGGTTTGAATTTTAGGGCACTCGGTTAATTAAACAAAGTGACTTGAATGAGAGTCCACATTTTGCATATGCACATTTAGCACGATGTCGTGAACACCAGTGACCAAACAAACCCAGTGAACTGCTGAACTGGAGCAGTCTACATAAGTTAGTAAGTGTTTATACACCTTTGGAATATTACACTAACAGGACATTAGGTAAATGAGGTTCCAAAATCATTGAAGATGTACCTTCGGCAACTAAGTACCCGACTACGTCGTGGCCAAAAGGAAGGATAATGATTTTGTCATTCTATGCACCTTGTACGTATGTATGTTCTACCGTAGTGCCTAAACTTCTGATCCGATATATTAATAAATCAGGTTTCAATAGATTAGTAATAATAGCCCGGGTAAAATATAGACTATAGAATAATTATAGTTATTCACTTTCAGAAAATGTTGGCAGGCACAGACGAGGAAATTTAATGTTACTATTTCTCCACAGCAAGTGACTAACGACGACACCGAGTATTTTTATCAATTACTGTACTTCTTATGTTTTATATATATTTTCAACTTTACACCACTTAAAATTATGCCACGTAACTTGCCGATTCTAATAACGCCATAATATCGTACGCGCCATACACAGAGCTACTCAAAATGCACGAGCGATAACATCGATTTGCTATCATGAATCGTTACAAGGTATTTCGCATTCTAGGTCACTAACGTGCTAAAAGTTACTAACTTGACAGGCACCCAATGATTTAAAAACTAAGGATGGGTTATTACGTACATTTGACAGAACAAATCTTCATACAAGAAAAAGTTACGCCATCTTGATTTTACCATACCTCAAATCTCAAAGTGGCCCCAAACAACTCCAAAAGTGGGGCCATTTAAATGGGCACAGTTTTTGCCTCGACATGCCTCGTCTTTAATATATATACGTCTATGTAGGCACCACTTATGTCTACTTACTTGATAGGCACCACAAATGTATACTGACCTGATAGGCACCATGCCAAACGTAATGTTCTTCGAGCTCATGTCGTATGTGCATTTCACCTTGTAAATCTTATCAGCCTTCGTCATCACCACGCTGTGGTGTTGGAGCACGACCGTGTTGGAATATACGCCAGTCTGAAATACAAACTTTGTTATAATTTCAAATTCAGAATCGACATGCTTCTTTTGCATGCAATCAAAAACCTTTTTAAAAGAGGGTTTATAACCAGGCAGTGACAATTCGAAATTGGACACTATAATACGGTCCGTTCATAGTTATTTTACCTCGGAGTTCCTATCAGAGTGACCCTTATGTCGTCGTCATCAGTCAAAGGCACTCAAAGGTAAAATATATCTAAATGGACTGTATTCGGTTACTTACTGATTAATTAATTGAAAAGAGTTGATGTAATCACATCAACTTTTTAATTAAAGAACGATTAATTAAATTTTAATTTTAATTTTTTTAATTAATTATTAAATTAAGATTAACTAAATAAAAAACGAAGAATCAAGGATTAATTAAAGAATAGATTCTACTTTCAAAGTAAGTCCTAAAAGACGCATGAAAATTTTACATCATTATTTTTTAAATCGTTTTATATCACTTACAAAATGTAAGTAATTTCCGAAATTCACGCATCGGTACGTTGCTCTTAAATTGTTTAATTTGTTTACTTTCTCCAAGAATCTTAATAACTCGAGGTAACGGTGCATTTATTTTAGTGCTCTTTAAAGACTTGTCACACCTAAATGACATGCAGGTACCTACTGCCTCACATGTATTTGTTTCCGGTTGCTGAGCAAAATGAAGTCACAGGAAACAGTAGTCAGATAAAAAAAACCCGCCGGCATTGTGGAAAGTATGACTTTTTTTTAAATAGGACAAAATAATGAATTGAAGTATTAAAATGCGGTGGAATATTCCATTTTATACGTAGTCACAAATTTACGGGGTAAAGTCTCTTAGTGTAGCCATACACGATACTGCCTATCGTCCAATCGGCAAGACGCTACCGATTGTGTCAGTTAGAAATTAGAACTGATCGTGAATGGGTGTGGATTGGCATGACAGTTTATACTGTTTATGTTAAGTTTCTTACTGATCCAATCGGAAGCGTCTTGCCGATTGGACGATAGGCAGTATGGTGTATATGGCTACTGTTACTTAACTAAAGTGGAATGTTCTTAAAACGGACCTATCTGGATCCTAGACCTTATATCAGAACCCCAACATATCGGGATCCTAACTGTATTATTGCAGGATTTAATTATAATATTCTTCTACCTAATTTATCACTACTTTACTATCTCCTCCTACCTACAGTGGCTTAGAGATCTCGACTACGGAGGTCGTGGGTTCGATCCCCGGGTTGGAACTACGGAATAAATTTAGTTTTCAAGTCTGGTTAGGACATGCAGGCCGATAACCTGATTGTCTGACAAGATAGATGACCCGTGCGTCGGATGCATGTAAAAAGTAGGTCCTGCGCCTGATCTCTCGCCAGTCGTGTCGGTCATTCATCCCACTGGGTTACGAGAGTAAAGGAATAGAGAGTGCTCTTGTACATTGCGCACACAAGTGTGTGCACTATAAATCAACTCCTGCGTAGCTGGTCTGGTGTCAATGAAACCGGCCACTGTCACCGAAATCGGTGTGTGGAGCTATTATTATTTATAGGGTTATTAAAAAGTCATAATATGTAACACTTAAAACTTACCACGCTCTGCGTGTTACAGTCCTGGCCGGCCATGGTGAGGTCGAGGCGGAAGAGATCGCTGTTGACGACATCGATGTTGCAGGTCTCCGAGCGGCCCAGGGCGTAGATACGCCCGTTGAACGGCTTATTCGTGCGCACTTGAACCGCAATGCGGGTGTCCTTGCAGTGGACGGATACTGTAGGAAGAGGTTTGATTTAAATATAAAAAGACAATTTTTTCCCGCGTCCGCGTAAATACAGGAATACTGTACTTTTTCGGGACAAAAAGTGAAAAAGTAACAAACATCTATCCATCCATCCTCATAAACTTTCACATTTATAATAGTAGTAAGAAGGAACAAGGTGGTCATCATCATCATCATCATCACCAACCTGTAACATCTTTCCGCTGGAACTCGGTTTCTACTCATAATTATAATGTGTCGATGGGTACTCCATAGTCCATACCTACTGCATGTTATATTGTAAATTGTAATTAAACATATGAATAATAGAATTGCATTAGCTACACAAGAGCATTGGTTAATATTCGCAATTCAAATAGGTTATGTTACGGTGGTTGGTATTTATTAAAGTAATGTTTTATTTGACAGTAGTTTAGAAAACCGACCAAGTAACTTTTGCGAGATTTACACGGGTGACTGAAGCCGTGCGGCACGGACTTCATCTCTGAAATAGATGCAAAGCAATCGCTTAATAGTCTATTTGATTTGTCTATGATAAGACATAATGAAATAGAACTGTACCACATAGCAGCAATAGTAAATCCTAAGCAGTTCCCGGCAGTCAGATCTAAGGCGTTATTATCGAAGAACCAGTTAGCAGAATGAGCAAAAATTCCTTTAAGGATTACTGTACTAACTTTTTAGATTCGAGTAGACTCTAAACCAGTTGAGTTGAGATAATGACAATGATAAACCAAGGAAGCTGATGATAAATCTTGAAGCTGTTTACACTTCTGCGAGCCTGGTATATTATGATGATAACATCTTTAATATTTTCACCATAGAAAATCTGGCTTAGACGTAAGAAAATAAAATAAATCCCACAAAAACATTACCTAAATGAAAAAAGCCAAGTATTTCCTTTGCAAAAAGTTATGAGATGTCGTAGAGACCAAGTGAAATTCAAGATAGTCCCTTTAATTAGTTGCTCATAAAAAATTTGTAACCGTATGTTAAAAATTTTATTTTTATAATTTATTATATTATTAAATAGTGACTTGGCAATGAGCATTTCAAGAGTTAAATGTTCGGTACTGGTATTCATATTTTAATACTAGCTTTTGCCCGCAGCTTCGCCCGCGTGGGAGAGTGTTCGTGTCAAAAAACTTTTTTAGCAAATATACCTACTGCAATATAGTAATACCACAGAGTAAAATATATACTTATAACAAATTTTCACACGCACTTTTTTATTTTAATATATCTCCTAGATAAGGATTAGGTAATATTGTATCCGTCCGAATTTAAAAGGGGAATTTTTTGGAAAATAAGTTTTATTTCAAACTTTTTTGTGCACTTTTACTTTGGAAGTCGGTTTTCGTTTTTTGTTTTTTCATTTTTTGTGGTAGTGGTGGTGATGATGATGATATTTACTGTAAGTGGCATATGCTTGCAGTTCCTTAAACAATGCCGAAATTTCTAAACGTGTATATTTAAAGACTGAGGAGTTCTGTTCAGAGCTTTTGGATCTAGGGTACAAGTTGGCACAAAATTTTACTTACTATAAAAGTCGAAATCACTATAAATGTCCTTATAATTTTGTAAAGTTATCTCGATTTCTCAAGGATACCATCATCAGGCGACTCACCTTGGTGACTAAGGGACCAATTTCGAATTATATTCTTTATAACAACAGAATAATTTTGAAAATGATTCGACAAACGGCAGAGTAATGTTCAAATATATATGTGTCGGTACATATTATCATCATAATGTGATGGTGTGATGAAGGCGGTGATAATGATGATTACTTCGATCAACACAGTGGCAAATGCTTTCAGTTCTTTAAACAACGTCGAAATCCCCAAACATATATCTATAACGACTCCGGGAGTGCTGTTCAGTACTTTTGGATCCAGGTATATCTTGGTGCAAAATCTTTATTTTTGGTAGCATATGCCTGGACTACTTCAGAAAAAATCAAAATCACTATATGTGTCCATATAAATTTAGAGGAGCTTCCTCGATTCCTCATGGATCCCATCATCAGGTCACTTTGGTGTCAAAAAGGCCAATTGGGGGAAGTCCAATGCGGTGGAGTAATCATTGAACATACAAAAAAATTATTATAAACAGCCGAATGTATAACCGCCTCCTTTTTTGGAAATCGGTTACTTAAATTTTAGTGAAGAGGTGTAACCAAACCGCATTAGTGAAAACCGCATTCAAATCGATTAAGCCGTTGACTTCATACGCGCAAAAGCGAATATCGCAGGAACCGTACATTTTTCCGAAATAAAAAGTAGCCTATGTGTTAATCTGGAGTCTAAACTACTACCATACTAAATTTCATCAAAATCCGTTCAGTACATTCAAATGTACAGACAAACAGATAAACAGACAAACAGACAAAAATTCTAAAAATCATTGTTTTGGGTTCTATATCGTTCATAAACTCCCCCTGTAAAAGTTCTTACATATCTTCCATGTACAGACAGCGACCAGTTACCATTTTATTATATGTATAGATAAATAAGATAGATAATATAGATTGATTAGACCCATGCAAGTCACTGACGGTGAGACACAACGTAAATGCTATTTCCCATCGGTTTTCTGTGAGGCCGTTTTATTTATCCGGTTGAGTGGGCCCATTCGTCCCGAAGCATCTACTGTAACCTAAAATGACCTACCACTTCTCAATTTATGAGATTTGTTATATAAATAACGATTACAAAGTTATGAGTGAAGTTGTATCCGTTAGCGCGGCCGCGCTATTGCTAAGTAGTCATACATTTTGTTCCTATGAATTCGTAAAATTAAAAATTCTAAAATCGTTATTTTTTTTCAGAATTGTTACTTTTTCCATATTTTCCCTTTATATGTAGCTAATAACCTAGCCTGACAGCAAATTTAAAATTTCTAAGTCTGCTAGAAGTATTTTTTGAATTATGCTTATTCTCCCTATCTATATATTATATATATTCTATCTATCCATATCTTTCAAAATCGTGTTTTTTGCCGCTTAATATCTCCTAAACTATGCACTCAATTTTTATGAAATTTAAAACAAAAGCTTATGCCGCAAACGACTTCTCTGCGACAAAAATTTAGACCGCTAGCTTGGTTACAAACGAAAATATGGGGGTACGAAAAAGCCGCGAAATGCTTCGAGAAAATATAGTTACGGCCGCTTAATACTTGGCGATAGCCTACCGCGCTATCAGATAAGCAACTGCAGTTCATATGTGCCTATGGCCCCTGCTTCGAATTTCGCGGTATGCGGCGCGGCGGCGGCGCGGTATAGACGCGTTGGAGACGCGGTGGTGAAGCGACGGCGGGCAGTGATAGCAGCGATGACGCGCGCAGACGGTTGCCATCGTCACCGCTTGACAGGAGTGCATTTCTGACAAACGGTGACTATAGCACCCGTGACTATTTCTTTTTGCGCGTACGAAATCGCGAACATCTAGTAAGGAGTAATTTCTATCAACCTACCCACACTCAGGTACCTTTACTACAATTAGTGTAGTATTAATGCCCGTTCTCTTCTTTCGAGATACTAAATAAATATTTTTTCATTTTCGTTTTCATTAATGCCCGTTTTCCTAGGTATTTAGCCGGTAGTTTGCGCTCATTCAATAGCGCTTTTTATTTTTCCGTGATCAAAAGCGCTATTAAATAGATAAACTACCGATAAAACACCTCAGAAACCGGGCATGAACAAGATAAAAGCAACACGTACCATCATAGCAGGTGCCGGTCTTGTCGCAGTTGGCGTCGGTTCTCGTCAGGTTGCTGTTGACGGTCGTGTCTTGCTGATGGTCAATAGTAACCGGCAGTTCTCCACCAGGATTCGCGTTCGCAGGCGGCTCTGGAAATAAAAGTATTTTATGATTCGATAGGCTATATTAATCTTTCTAACTAGCGGGGATAATCAAAGACCAACCATAAAACAGACTATAAATAGTTCTAGAAACATGTTCGACGTGTACTAGTATAATAATCGACACATGATTGCAGTGCAGTGCTTCTAAGCGTGGATCTTACAATTATAGTGCAACCATCTTGGAAATATATTTTTATTGAATTTCGATGTTTGAAAACGTAATAAAACTACTATTATGGCGTCTAGCGGCTTTTTTGTACTATAATAATGATCATATCTAGGGACGCTTCAGTCTGGCCCCGTGGTAAGTATCCGAAGAACTTGTGTTACGGGGACCAGACAACGGGAAGTATACCTATTTAATACTTTAAACTATACCTACATAATTATATTTTTATATTTATAATAATTGATAATTATCACAGTTGCTGTTAGTGTTTTGGTAAAAGTTCAAATCTAATAACGGTAAAATCCAGTAAAGAGATTTCACAATCTCACATTTTTCGTATATCAATGTCGTATAGCAATTTAACGTGAATCTTATAGCTACGCCTTAGCTGATTCGGTTATGTAATGAATTGGTTCGATACTGTTATAAAATATTATGTTCACATTTTCGCATAAACGTTAAACTATTAATGAAAATTATTTAAGTTAAATCAAAAGTCAATGGGCGTATTTGACCCACTTTTTAAAAAAGTGGCGACCACAAAATAAAACTCTTTCATTCACATTTCATTTCCCGTAATAATTTTAATTCAGATCCTTGGAGAAGTGGAGATATTCAACCTTCAAGAATTCATTCAAGAGTCATATTTTATATGAATATTCGTTTAAATGAGTTATAATATCTCAGTATTCAGAGGGTGGAGCCCTCTGCAGATATGCAATCTTTGCCGTTCTAATCCAGATGCAATTACGCTTACATCTAACTTAATTTTATCTTTGGTCCTTTGAACAGAGATCAAAGGGTCAGCTCACACCAAAACTAAACTTTTTAAGATAGCGATACAAAATTGAACTTTATTCACTACACAAAACTTAGGGCTTTTCATCCATTATTGGATGATATATACAGTATTCTCCGAGCGAAGTAACGACTCTTAAAATATTGTAGTGCCTAGAACAGTTGGTTTTCAAAAGTCATATGGTTGCCCAAACACATACGGCATTCTCACAACACAGTCAGCCTAGTCCAGAGGAATGACTGGTCAATACGTCTGGAGTGAACCATGTGCGGGTTTCCTCACAATGTTTTCCATCACCGTCAGAGCGTCCGTATAATGTAGTTGAGATCTGAAAAAGTCTCATTGGTACACGCCATAACCTGGGAATCGAACCTGCACTCTCTCGAGTGCGGATAAAACGGTCTACCAACTAGGCCATAGTGCTCTTTTTTTACTACATAGCAAGATACATATTTCATTGCACGAGCGCCTAATTAAAAAATGCAACGTCGCGCGTTTCGGTGTGAACGGTTCTTCCAACATCATATTTTGTTCTTCAAAAGTTGTAGTCAAATTATCGCTTGTACATATTATGTAAAACTTTTTAGACGTAGTTATAGAATTTTCGTCGTAGCGAATACAAGTAGCACCCGGACGTAAAAAACAGTATACGATATGATACAAGTACCACTAGGCTATTACAACGCAATATTACCACTGAACCATCGCGAATCAATTGGCGGGATGACGTCGACGGCAAACGACGTGTCAACTGACGCTGCGGCCACTGACCGGTCACTAAATTCGTCACAAATCGGCCACGCCCTATGATCATATTTTATCGCCGAAATGGCCACTGTCATTTAGTATTAACGTTCTAAACACCTATGATTCAGTTGATGGCCAATGGCGATAACAATGGGTTTTCGCGCTACTCAATCTTAGATTGTAATTGTAACCTACGAGGGCTGATTGACTAGTTTCCGAAACGACAAAGAAAAACTTCAAAAATCTATTTAAAATAAATTTATTTCTCAACGTAGTTTCCTTCTACCTCGATGCATTTAGTCCAGCGCTTCTCCAATGCCGTTACACCAGTTTGATAAAATGTTTTCTCCAACCCCTCAAAATACTCGTCCACGGCAACAATGATGCCGTGATTCATTTGATGAAAATCTCTGGCCACCTAACCATTTCTTCAGGTTTGGGAATAAGTGGAAGTCGCACGGGGCCAGATCCGGGGAAGGGTGGATGCGGTAGCAATTCGAACCACAATTCATGGAGTTTGGCGACTGCAACCATTGACGTGTGTGCAGGTGCGTTGTCATGGTGGAACAAAATTTTTTTCTTGGCCAAATGTGGTCGTTTCTTCTGGATTTCTTCACTTAATTTTTGCAGCAAGCTTGCGTAGTACTCTCCATTTATTGTTTTTCCTTTTTGCAGATAATCAACTAAAATAATCCCTCGAGCATCCCAAAAAACAGTCGCCATCACTTTGCCGGCCGACAAAACCGTTTTTGCTTTCTTCGGCTCAGGTTTTCCGCTCTCAGTCCACTGCTTAGATTGTTCTTTTGTCTCGGGAGTATAATGATGTATCCAGGTTTCATCAACTGTACATAACGCCGCAAAAACTCATTAGGATCTCGGTTAAACAGCGCCAAACACTCCGATGAATCGTCCACTCGACGTTGCTTTTGGTCTACAGTGAGCAAACGCGGCACCCATCGCGCGCAAAGCTTTTTCATTCCCAAATGTTGGTGCAAAATATTAAAAACGCGTTTAGATTAAATGCTCACCATCTCTGCTATCTCTCGCAACTTTAAGCGCCGATCATACAATACAATTTCTTGAATTTTTTTGATCATGTCCGGATTCGTGACTTCATTTGGACGGCCAGACCTGTGGGCGTCTTCGCAGCTCTGTCTTCCACGTTTAAAATCAGTTACCCATGTGTGAATTGTACTCAATGCAGGAGCAGAATTACCTAAAACACTGTCTAGCTTGGTTTTAATCTGGGTTGCTGTTTTCTCTTTAAAAACGTAAAACTTTATCACCGCACGAATTTCGTTTCTTTCCATTGTTAAGAAAATTTACGACAGAGAAAGTTCTACGTCCTCTCAAACAAATTCCATCAGTTCGATTAAATTCAAATTTGGCGTTCTATTTTCAAAAAGATGCCAGAATATAATGTAATATTCCCTTTTTGCGTATCATTTTTTTAAGTTCGTCGTTTCGGCCAGTTATCTATCAGCCCAGGTAATTGACAATATAATTATTTTATTAATACGTGAAGCAACAACTTTGAGTATAGTTTTACGAGAATTCTGCATTCGGAGCAAAAATATGAAATTTGGCAGGTAAATTAAAGTTTATATGGAGGAAGGAGTGCCGAAAGCTTATATTTTTTAAGTAATTCTAAGAAATACATATAATAACAACAACATAGAGTGTTGTTCACAACAACCTCATATTATTAACACATACTACCGTGCGTTTGATAGAATTACAAGAAGATACAATTTTGTTACACGTTGACGTTTGTTAATCTGTCACAACGTTTAATTTTTTTCTATCTAAGGGGCAAAAAGGTAAAAAGATCAAACTTTCATAAGTTTTAATAATTCATATAATTTTTATTATGTGAATTATTATGGGCGAATTTTGACTTCTAGTGGAGTCGACTTCTGAAAGCTTCACAGCCACAACGTAGACTTTTTAAAAAGCTTTGACAGCTTAGCTTTTAAAGTGCTTAAAAAAGTTCTTAAAAAATCTTCATGTTATAGTCAAGAATGAAATACTTACAGGTAAAAGAATATAACTTCTTTAACCACGATACAGAGCTATAACTTATGTAAAATAACTTTTTAATTCCCATTGATAATATCGCAGACAATTGCATCCTGATCGTGAATTACAAATCAATTTCAGCATTCACACGGGAAATGCTACTCGATAAGTCAAAAGACGGTATTAATTAATCTGATAGACCAGGAGATGGCTAGATACCGCAGACCTTATCAAGATAATTATGCAAAATTATCCTACCGCGATCTAATCCGTAGGGAAGGCTTCACATTTTCTATGGCTTATAATGTGTACAAAATAAGCTAGCATACACTTTGCCAGTGACTCACGTCTGTCAGCGAGTATCGCGACGACTGGCATTAAAAATATTAAAGTTTAGCATCTCCGATCCTTACTGAGATAAAATGCATACAGAATAGGCAATTTTTACACTCATCTATTCTATCTGATCGCCTTAAGAGAGAATATTCAAGTAGGTAATGACTGATTTAGAATAAATTAATTACTAGAGATAAGGGTCAGTTCACACCACGACGAGACGCGACGCTACGCGGCGCTGCATTTTTAAGCTAGCTATTCAAATTTTTACTCTATTCGCTACACAAAAAGATACACGTTTCATATGACATCAGTCATACACTGCACATGCGCTGTGCGGCGCGGTGTGATCTAACATTTGAACTCTTACAAAGAAATCTTCTTGTGTAATGAATCAAGCTCAATTTTATATAGCTATCTTAAAAATGCAGCGCCATGTCGCGTATCGTTCGTTTCGGTGTGAATTGAACCTTAATACTACGGAATTCGTACAAAATAAGAACGATTTAACGTAAACAGCACAACAAGCACCTAGGATGACTGGCATTTGAAATATTCAACTCATCGCCACTTTTACCAGACTACAGTCGCGAATCACTTGACCAGTGTTAATCTGCTTTAAATGTCGATGACACCACATCGTTTTACCTTCTCCACGCTTCAGCGGCTGAAGTCAATTTTTCTCACGCTTCATTTTATACTGAGTTATGTGTTATGTTTTGTAATTTATTACATTATAACATACGATTATTATCATCTTTTTCTAGATAATATTTTAAGACATTTTATTCTTATACGAAGGCAGCTTTATATTCTACTAGCTTTTGCCCTCGGCCCTGCCCGCGTAAATCCGACGGGAACACTGTACTTTTTTGTGATAAAAAGTTGCCTATGTCCTTCCCATCCATCGAAATCAGACCAGTAGTTGCGGAGCTTATTCAACACAAACAAACACATCTTTACTATTTATAATATGGAAATAGTGCAAGAAGTCCTGTGTGTTATTACTGTGATTTATAATATGAGTTATATACTTAGTTATTAATTACTTATAACATCATAATCAAAATCAACAATTTAACTTGCCCCCGAATTGTCAAGATGATGAATTATAGGTAACAATACTCTCGACCATGTCAGTCTTCAAACAAAAAACTAGATCAATATCTTTTCATCCGTTTGGGAGCTACGATGCCACGGACAGACACACAGATAGACAGACACGTCAAACTTACAACACCCCTCTTTTTGCGACGGGGGTTTAAAATATATTCAATGAAGAAGAAAATACTTAAACAGCAGGCGGTGAAATCATTTGGTACTGAATTAATCTAAAGGTTTACAGTACCAGGTTACATTTTTTTTTTTACTTTCTACACAAAGCACAACGACTTAATGCCATAGAGCATTTTCTACCAGTCACCCTATGGAGACAGAGACAAAACAAAATGTCCACCTGGAAAAATACAAAAATGAAACTAAACGAAAGGTCGTGTAAAACTAATAATCCTTACTAATATTATAAATGTGAAAGCGTGGATGTTTGTTACGCTTTCACACAAAAACTACTGAACGGATTTCGATGAAATTCGGTATGGTAGTAGTTTAGACTCTGGATTAAAACATAGGCTACTTTTTATCCCGAACAAGTAGTGTTCCCGAAAAAGTAATGTTACTTACGCGGGCGGAGCCGCGAGCAACAGCTAGCACATAATAAATAGACAATAACATTAATAGCATTTAATATTTGAAGATTGCAAAGTTATACGTAAAAGTTCCCTAGTAACATTTCGATACTCTGTCTATGATAATAACATAATATTTTAACACCGATAAGAATGCACCAACATGTTTATCTAAATCTGGAAAGTTTTATCATGACTCACGATGAGCTGGGTGAAAATATTTGTATTCTAGCAATAAAATTTCCTATTTTGTTCTTTTTGTAGGCTCGAGCTGCTTTTCTATGACCCATAATATTGCGACTGTACCACTTTCCAATGTTCGCGTTTCAATACAATATAAACAAGACGTTGCTTTGGATTCGTATTTTGTACATTTTAATTAACTAGTATCGCAAGTACCTCTATCTCTTTCATTATAAACTTAAATAATTGTAACTTTTTAAATTAACAAAAGTGCCTGTTTCACAAAGTTAAAGTTCAGTCGATTAAAGTAATAACTACGTAATATCTTATACTTTAAACTAGCAAATCTTGTGTGTGAAAAAATGAGTGATTTCGATTTCTAAATGTAAAATTCGATCGGCGTTTTGGTAAGCGGTATACTTTATGCGTTGTAGGCAAATTGGTATCGGGTTTGAATCCCCGTCAGACGAATATTATTTTCATTCTTTTTATTTATTTTTATTGTACTAATTAATTGTAATTGTACAAAAATATTTTCAAACAGAAGCAAATGCTTCTTGCTTAGGCCTCACGACCTATGATGGATATTATTAGAATCGTATAAAGCTTTAAATAGAGGCCTAGATGAAGCGGTTTGTAATGACGAGACTCGTTTCGTCAACACAGCATTCACTAATTGAAAGGACACAGGTATTTACCGACAGGTGACTTCTACATTCATACTTTTTAACCGTCATATTATTTTTCTTTACAAGTAAATTAGAAAACTTATTTATATTGCATTTTCCTGGATAATATATATAGCGGTAAAACTATTTTAACTTTTTTTCTGAAAAGGAAAGATTTTGTTTTTTATTTCTAATTGGTATCTTCGTTGAATTATTACAGAATTGTCCAAACGGTCTGCACTATATTTTTTGTATTTTACCATACTTGACGTCATACAAAAAAGATAACCTATTGTTTTCACTTCAATAAAAAATAACGTAATAATATTATTTTCAGATAGAGTTTCGCGGAGTCGGAATTAACCGCGGTAAGGTAACGGGACTCGCATAGTGTTGGTTTCCAAACGAGTTTTACTCCAAACTAATCGCTCGTTTATATACATACTAGCTGTTGCTCGCGGCTCCGCCCGCGTAAGTATAGTATCCCTCGGAAAACTACTTTTTCGGGATAAAATGTAGCCTATGTTTTAATCCAGAGTCTAAACTACTACCATACCGAATTTCATCGAAATCCGTTCAGTAGTTTTTGCGTGAAAGCGTAACAAACATCCACGCTTTCACATTTATAATATTAGTAAGGATAAGGATTGCGTAGGTACAGACTACAGACACCATCACCTACTACCTACATCCGCCAAGTATTTCACTAGGAACTTACGGTACACAACTTGTCCCTTATTAATACTTGGCAACTCTGCTGCTCTACAAAATATATTTAGCCCCACGACTATGCCAGCGAGTTTTGCCGGGAATTCAATGGGTGACGTTGTGAATTTTGTATTTCTTTCGTAAATTTGTGTTATTTCTGTTCTTAATGTTTAATATTGGTAGAATATTAACCATTAAATATTCGTTAACGTGTACAAGTGTGGGCAAGTGGTACAACTTCAAAAAACGTGCTATTTTGTATTTTCTCCAAAACTCCCTAGAAACTTTCAGTAAAGCTTCTACCACTTTACTGAATCGACTGACTTGACTCATTGACTGCACTGACTATCTATTTGGACTTTGACTAGACTTTAGACTTGACGATTTAGGAATACGGTGTTGAAAATTGAAACAAACATATAGAATATATTTTTTCCCGCCTTTGTAACTTGACACTGGCAAATGTTTAAGCCGACGCCATATATTTAAATTAAAAAAAATAACTTGGCCAGGCTTTATCTAGAAAACTAGTAAACGGAGTTTTGAAGATATTAAAATCTTATATCTTATTTATGGTCTTATATCTAAAAAAAGCCTCAATGTAAGGTAAGCAAAGAGAAACACTAACTGTCTAACTTTTCAATATTTTAGTTAAGTGGCATTCCTATCTAATTTCATATTTCGAGAAAGAAAACGGGATAACAAAAAAAAAACTATCAAAAATGGACTTATATGGTATTACTTTTTGTATACACAATTGTATGACTAAAGCTTACTGTCAGCGTTCAAAATTTAATATTAACACTTTCTTCCTTTCGTTCTTTAAAACAGGTTTGGCATGTGCAAAAAATATTATATAATGTTGGATAAGTCGAATTACGTATACTATTAGCCGACTGGACATGGTCTAGGGGCCACTGACCTGTATTACTGGTTAAGACAAGGCCGACCAAGGCCGTTAGACCCGCGGCACCAGTTATAACATACGTATATAAAATCGCAATATTAAGATACAGCGATAAAAAAGACCAAAAACGTTTTACTCTGAAAGTGATTAAAGGAGAAATAATCTGATATTATAAGAATAAAAACCGGCTTATTGCGAGTCGGCCTCGCGCACCAAGGGTTCCGAACAAAACGGTTAAAAACCACGTTGTATGGGAGCCCCTTAAATATTTATTTTATTGTGTTTTTAGTATTTGTTGTTATTGCGGCAACAGAAGTACATAATTTGTGAAAATTTCAACTGTTTAACTATCATGGTTCATGAGATACAGACTGACAGACAGACGGGTGGACATACGGAGTTTTACCCTTTGGGTACGGGGATCCTAAAACAGCGAAAAGGTGATTGTAATAAAGAGAAGGAATATTTTATAGAGTGCAGAATAAGCATTGTAGTTTTTATTACGAATAGTAGACTTAGTTACTACCCATGAAAATAAGGAACAAGTTGTTCCTGAATAGGGACGCCAGATGTCCCGTATTTCCCGGGACGTGCCGTATTTTAGGTATTATTTAAAACGTCCCGCCGCGCCGGGACCCGCGCTCTCCCGAAGTCCTAAATCGAGCTATGTAGGGTTAAAAAGTACTCGATACTACACATAAATAATATGAGCACGGGCGCCCTAAAACGAATTAAAATATGCTAAAACTCGCTCGATAGAAATTAGAAAAATACCAAAAGTTTGTCACGCATATTTTTTTGTCCCGGTAAAAAACCGAAATCTCGTACTTTTTGGCTTTTATAAACATTTGCCCTTTATTGACTGAATAAAAAAATATGGCAGTCATATTCCTAAACTATTTTTTATTGTGAAAATAACTTCAATTTAGAATAAAACGCAACGCACGCCCTATATTGTGATTCTATTAAAACGATTAATTTACTGCTTACTCATCTAGAAAGGCCTAATCTAATTCGTTTGGCATCAAAGCGATTTAAAAAACTAATATCCTGAAATTACAAACAGAGTAGGTACGCCCCACATTGTACTGCTAATGTATTAATCTCGATTCAATTGAAGTCGAATTAAAGAGCCAAGACGAAATCGAGTTCATGAACAAAAACATCTATTGATTTCCTAAAGCTACCCGTTACAAAGCACGCACGAGCGAACTCGAAAACTTTTTGCATCTAATGCAACCGGTGTCATGATTCAGCGATATCGATATTGTAAACATAACGAAATTATGTCGACACACAATAGGGATGTGCCTCATCACTTACTTGATCAATTTGCTGCCATTGAACTTTATTCGATTAGAGCTAGTTTCACGTTTTTGCTATTAAACAGTGTTCACTAGTCGTTTGTGTAACTGCGAAATTTGATGAAATACCGAGCAAACAGCATTTACATAGTCCATTTACCCAAGTATGACGTATAATAATGTCATCCTCTCGTTGGTGTCAAGAGTTTTTTATGTTATTAACAAAATGGAGAATGTTACTAGATATGAAAAAAATTCTTGGAACATTTTGTTACAGCACAGAATACTTAATAGTACAAGTAGTCACAGTAAAGTTATATGTATACAGATACACAAGTTTTTGTTTTATTCAAAAATGTTAAGTAGTTATGATTTTACACGCGTTGCAAGTTCCGAAAAATTTTCGAAACCAGCTAACAGTAGCGTGACGTCACGCTACACCTCGACCATACAGCACGAAGTTACCGTCTGGGCCACTTTAAAGTTAAATATCTTGGAAACTAATTGACGCATCGAAAAAATTCTATCACGAGATTTTTTATTTTCCGCAATACTTTGTTATCGACTCAAAAAGATCAAAATTAAAGGTTCTGTATCGACAAAGTTCCTGCTCTACAAGTTTCTAAATATTTTCCATTGCACTAGGACGCCTCAAAACCTTTAATCACAAAGGAAGGGACCGCAACGACTGTAGACGCGGTTGAACTACGTATTTACACGTGAGCATGTGTGCGTGCGCACGATTCAACGGCGCTCTTAAGCGATTTTCATCTTATGCCTGGTCGAGCGGCAACTTGTTCGATGGTACACTATGAATTAGGTATAAATTAAATTATTATCGTTGGTTAGACCGGCATTTAAGTACTTGAAATAAGCTATAGTAAATATTTACAGCCAGATAAAACCTACAGGTATGTTAAAATGCGACTTCAATCTCAGTTTATAATATTCGAGTTCCACATGGTTTTATCGGATAAATTAATAAAACCATTACATCATAACAGTATTGGAAATGCTCCGGCCTACTAGAAGTAGCGGAACCTAACTGTCTTCTCAATCATTGCAATATTTACATTAAAACTCGATTCCTGGACCGTTACATCAACTACTGCCTTTAGCCATGATGCCATCGCTAATTACGATGACGAAGTTAGATAGCATAAATGTATTGTATTGACGTACCGCGCGCTATCACTTAGCGAATGTTATGTCAATTCCATATATTTTCAATTTCGACGATCGTCATTGTAAGTAACGATGGCATGTTGTCTAAGCCATCTGTTCACCCTTTTAGTTAATGGGATTTTTGAGACACAAGAATCCTAATATTCCTGGCGTTTTACATTTCCAATACTATTATGTAGTTTATTCTCTACTTAATAATTACCGTTTTACAAGAACCTAGATGACTTACAATTTAAATGATAGTACAGCAGATAAGCTACTGTTTTATTGGCCTACTTCTAAATAAATATGAGCTTTTCATTTACCTTCCTTGGTTGTTCTTTAATCTTGAAATACATTGTAATGACACCGACCGTGTTTCATATTAAAAGTTTATTCGGTATAGTGAAACGAGAAAGCACATTTATGAGTATATTATATATCAAGTTTAGAGAAAATAGTAAATTAGAAATATATTCAACTGATATAGTGAAACTAGCCTAATAGATTAAGTATTAACTGGTCAATTTGTAAACGACTTCAACGTGTTTCAATTTATTATAGAAACCGTATAAATTATAAACAGTTCGACGTTATTATTACGATATTCCGATGCAATACAGAGTTGCTGTATAAAAAACAAGAAAACAAAATATGTATGAATACATTACATTCATTCGTTCATCAGTCACTCAAGGTTAATAAGAATTCAGTAGAATATGAATTAAAAGAATAAAAATTTAAAAGGATTAATAGTTTTCATACATTTTGATAGTCAGGGCTAGTCAACATTTAGACATCTCAGAATTAATAAACTGACCTTAACAAGTGAGATCGTGATGTCTTACGCCTCAGGCAAACAATTACTATGCATTTCTTATAATCGTGTAATAAGAGTTAAAAAATATATTCTGTTTAATAGAATTCCTATAAGTGGAAGGTAAAGACTCACGCGAGCAACAGAAAAGACAGAAAAGGAATAAAAGGATTTCGTATAGTTAACAGAACTCGAAATCATCCTATGGTCGAAATTTGCCCATAATAACTCATATAATTTTTAAGTTTGAACTTTATAAGGGTTCTTTGCCCCAAAAATAGATCGGCAGATTGACAAACGTCAACGTGTAATTGTGTATGCGTGTGTTAATAATCTAAAAAAATACTATGCTGTATATTAATAAAAATATCAACAATATACACTGTATTGTTGATATTTTTATTAATATACAGCAACTTTAATTTTCCGGCCAGCTTTTATACTCCTCCGGTGGCACGTTTCTTGTAAAACTGTTACTGAAAATGTTTGCTTCACTTACTGATATAATAATGTATCATAAATCATAATATATATGAAACTATAAGTAGATTTTACTAATTACATTTTGTATATTTGTATGGTTATACCAAAATTGTGTCAAAAATATAAAATACAAATACAAGTTATAATATACATATTTATAAACAATGACGTTAACCTAATCTCATGGGAAATTTGTTAAAACTCGGGCCAAGAGAACCAGCTTACCTACACAAGTCATTTCACTCAATTTATTTATTATATTCCGGTACTCTCACTCACACGACGGAACATAACGCAGGCGTTATTTCACGGCGGTTTTCTGTAAGGTCACGGTAAAACCGCTCGAGCCAAACCATTTGTGCCAAAATCGTGGCTGTGCCACGGTGAAACTTATCCCCATATCTATTTCAATTTACCAAAACTGAAAGAAGAACGAGCATGTAAATTCTCACGCGTAGTTAATGAGACTAGTAATTGTTGTTTTTTCCGACTTCCTCACATTGCGGTGCTTTAATACGGTTAATAGGTTCACACGCTTCTTACGGCTTAGTATTAACAATGCCAATAACGTACGTACCTACGTCACCTACGTGAACGTATATACGTAAAAATCTGCTTAACGATACGAGAAAGGTGATGGTCCAAAATTGACACAGACTTAACAGAAATCAAGTGGTTGCTAATGTGTTCAGTTTCAATCCAAGGACAATCCTGAAAAACGCCGAGTAAAGTTTATAAACAAGAATAATATCAGTTTTTCTATGGAAATGACAGACGTGAGACGATGTATGAAATGCGATGATTCCCGAAAGACATTAAAAATGCGGTTTTAATTTATTACATATTATGTTGGTCGGTGTAGGTTGTAGGTGTAGATGTAGTTTTTGGCGTGGAAATTGTAGGTATACTCGTACTTACGCCTATAATTCCAATGTACGGAGGTACGACTTCGGATGTACGATTTCTTGCGGAACTTCTTCGATTGTGGAGGCAGAAACGAAGCTCCGTTACAATTGTAATCTATACCTAAACCTACCCACCTACAGCAATTTAACTAGATACTCCTACAGTCCCTACACCAACAAATACCAACCACCAACCTACACCTCCACCTACTATGATTTTGGACCTTATTTTTGCTCATAACTTCTATATCCGGCGCGGGCGAATTTCGGGATCGCCATTTTGGTCTGTCACCAATTCACAAATTGGTCTGGTGTTATTAGGTCTTTTAGGCCGTCACTGACGGCGAAGATACTATGAGATTTTATCTTAAGATGCCTGGATGAATTTGGTATTACAATTACGTAATATGAAAATATATAGTACTAGCTTTTGCCCGCGGCTCCGCCCGCGTAATTACAGTACCCCACGGGAACACGGTACTTAATACCTTAATATAATTAAAATAATAGTACGGATAAAAAGTAGCCTATGTAGTATTCTGACCTTAAACTACTACCAAATTTCATCAAAATCCGTTTTTGCGTGAAAAAGTAACAAATTTCCATCCATCCATCCTTCCGTTCCGTAGTAAGATCTACTGCCGTAGATAGCCGGCATAGGTAGCCGGCTGTGATAGTTCATACAAACTGTATGGCAAGCAAAATTTTATTTGTACATAAAATATTATGGTATCTTAGCGAACTGTGATATTTTATTCACACAAATAATCTCATCCATCGATCCAGATCCAGATTTTGTTGGTAGGTAAATGCAATAGTTTAGTCTCTATTATGAAAGGTTCTTATAAGGAGCAACTCTAAGTTGTAGCATACGTGACTTAAATTAAATAAGAGTATATCAATTTTCTAATATTTAAGTATAAGATTGACTTTCAGCCGGTTATTGATATTTAATCTTGTAGCCCTTTTTCGATCCACATTTAAGTTGGAACCGGATTTTTTTTCTAAGCCTACGTGAGATCACAACAGTTCAACGTATACCTACATTACTAATCTTTGTCTATTTATATTCTAATTTTATTGACAGAAATATAGATTGACATAAATAGTTACATTTATCTAAGTGATCTAAAAAGCTTGATCTCTACTGCCATTTTTAAATATAAAATAATAATTCCTCCACTATATTAATTAGTCCACTTCCACTATATTATTATAATTTATATTCTGAAACTAGCTGGTGCCCCCAACTTCGTTTGCGTAGAACTAACGGAAACCTAAGATAAAAGTAACCTATGTTACTCCTTACAACATCAGCTATTTGCCAGTGAAAGTCTGAAACCGATTTTCAAATCAGTCCAGCCGTATCAGAGATTAGCCGGAACAAACAGATAGTCAGACACACGGACAGACAAAAATTTTAAAAATTGTTTTTTTGTTGTAAGTACCTACCGTATATACTTTCACGTGCACTTAGTGAAACAAGCCATTAATTTAAAATTACAAACAGACACTTCAATTTTATTTATTTGTATATTCTGAAAAAGCTACTAGCAATACTTCATTTCAAACAGATTACGCAACTCAGTACTTCGCCTTTAACTTTGGGCATACTTTTTATCAAATTTTCTTTTCCAAGGCGCCGTTAAGACCACCGAGCCAGCGATTACAAAACACTATGATATCAATTATAGCGATGTGTCTGTAACAAATGTGTCTACGTGTTAACATTTTGTACTCATTACTTTTTGTGGACCGCCCGTCGGCCGGTCGAGTATCATAATCAATAATTTATAAAGCTAGTAAGTAGTAGCTGATATCATTAGAGAGTTTAGTAGAAAATGTCTCATGTAATGTCATGTTTAGCACAAGAGGAAAACGACTACTGACAGGTGATTTTGTGTTTCCAATGATTAATTATATCATATTAATACGAGAAGCAAAAGCTTTGAGTTCATTTTTACGAGAATTGTGCGTACGGAGGAGTATGAAATTTGGCCGTTAAATTAAAGTTTATGTGGAGGACGGTGTGCAGAAAGCATTTTTTTTAAAATGCCTCGAAATAGATTAGGATAACAACAACACACACACTACCGTGCGTTTGATAGATACAATTTTGTTACACGTTAACGTTTGTCAATCTGTCACAACGTTTACGTTTTTTTATTTTTTCTATCTAAAAGGCTATTGAACATTTAGAAACTTCAAACTTAAGAGGAAACATAAGGGCCACGAAATTAATGGAAAGCATACAAACGTAGTCTCTGTTGCATATTGACAAAAGTAAGTGTCAATATCATTTTTGACATTGACAGATGTCATAAAGTAAAGCCTATCTAGATAGTTTATTTTAGTTGGCCAAAAGGCTATAAATAGTGTAGACGTATATTATTGTGTTACCCATATACCTCATATGTAATACGTATCAGTGTTAAGCACCAATAAAGGAGAGTATAAGAAATGTTGCTGTATTATTATCATCACCACTCAAGCACAAGAAGGACATACAAATCAAGAGCTCGTAGCCCGCTACAGTCTCCCGATTCCTTCTCCAAAACTTAACCGATTTAAGTACTTTTTTCATAAAAAATTAATAAAAGGCTTGAAATGTCTTCCTGATTTTTCATTTTTAGGGTTCCATAATACACAAGGAACCCTTATAGAGATAGAAACTTCTATGTTTACATGCTGATAGATCATGCTAAAAACTCTTTAGGAAAATTATTTTAAAAGAAATCGAACAGTAACTTTTGAAGTAATTTGAAAAAATACCTATTACGCGTTGATAGTACGGAACCCTCCTTAGACATGTTCTTGGTAAGGTTATTTTATATAATGTAGTCAAATTTGTTTTCGGGATGTTTGAACACAGCCGAAAATCAGGACATTTTTTTTTGTTTTTGAACGTCCATAACTCTTTTAATAATTAATTTATGAAAAAAGGAAATCACAGGGACATGCCAATAGTATCCATAGATATTACCTATTATTATTAGATACCGGCATTACCCAGGAAGGTAACAGGGGTCTACGTTTGTATGATTTTCCATACATTGCGTGGCCCTTTTGTTTCCTCTAAAATATTATACGATGAACGAACTTCGACCTCAGGGCGACACCAGTTACAATAAACATACGAGCATAGTCCATAGTAATGTTTTTGTACATAAAATACATTCAAGTGTTCGTTATGTATTGTACGGTGCTTAAAATATTTTACTATACCTGAATTTATTTTAACAAATTGTTGAATAAAGAAGCTAGTTAGTTAATTGCTGTTTTTGACGTGACAACGTCTTATAATTCGATGGAGCCGGCTGCACGCACGAAAAAACATGACTCATGCGGCGTTACCTCGCTCTGAGGCGTTCCTTTTTTTTATGACGTTGTCACGTTCAACTATCGTCAGTAAACCGACTTTATAGACAACTGATTTTTTCTATGAATTTTTAACATAACAAAAATTTTACGGATTATCAAGGCATACACAAATTCTTATCGAGCATGTTTTATGACCAAATAAATGTAACCTTCGAGTATAATTTGATATTTAATTACAGACCTGTGCTTGACTAATTGAGATGTTAACAAAAAATAAAATTTATCTTACACATATCTATGGAGAAAAAAATATTACCGCGCTTATTTTCATTAATGATTAGATGTCTACGATTAGATAAGGATTAAGGACTGTATTTTGTTACTCACTATCAGAATTTTTTCGTTACTTTACAATAAGCATAATAAAACATAGGAGGAAGTTCAGTATGATTTTCAAATATGAAGGACATCAGTAGTCGCCTAATTTTTAATTTCTGTATACATTTTATGACATTTTTAAACTGATCTACAATAATGCATATCAAAGGTGGTATTTAGATGTTTATAATTAAATATCGCTATAACTAAAGAATTTTTATATCCTTTAATAATAGAGTTAATTACAAAGTAAAAACCAATCGCGCATATCTCAAGCAAATAAATCGTTGGCGCAATTCTTTCCACGTAGAGAATGCGTCTGCTCCAAGAAGAGACATCCGGGATTTGCGTGCTAAAAATACTAAACCAGACACATCTATATTATGTTTATCTTTATTATTATGGTTATCCATATTAATAAGTGTAGCAAAATCTTTCAGTACAGTTTTACGAGAATTGTACGACCGGAAGAGTATGAAATTTAATCAGTAAATTTAAGTTTATGTGGAGGAATCATACTTATAGGCGAATTTCGACCACAGGGCGACCCTTCGTTATGATATAAATTATAAAGGAAGCCTAGAAAACGCGATGAAACTATGTCATCTTTATCTGTTAAATTATAAGAAGATTAATAAGGAAAAAAATGTTGTTAGAAAATAGATATGAACAACATGTATTTTGCTATTATGATACAGGCTTAAGTTGCAAAATTCTAAATAAAAAAAAATGTTCTATAGACGACTTGATTGAATGATACTAATTATTCTGTATGTTACAATAATTACATTATAGAGCGGTGTAAATACCTACAATATAATGTATTGTCATTGTGTTATAAGTTTTACCATCATTTATTTTCATAATGGAGACCATTAGATGAATTCATAAAACTACTAATTTTACCTACCTGCAATTTAAAACGTGAGTGAAATCATTCTATTAAAGTTATCAATTTGATTCACTAACGTGTGTAATTTGTGCATGTACATGAGTAGAAGCATGATTATTTTTTAAACCATAAGGGTCCAGTTAAACAAGGCGAGTGAAGGCCGAGCACCTGCTTTCATTCAATACAACTTGAGCTTTATCGACTACGCCGCAACGTACAACCTAATGGCAATTATAATCCAACTGCGTGGAAGAATCTATATGTTGTGGTCTAGTCGATAAAGCTCAAATTGCGATAGCCGCGTTGTGATTTTTGTGGTCATATAAACGCGCCCTAAGTAGTCCGAGAGCCGTAATTGTATGAAGTTATTATTACGAGTACATGTGACTCTAGTATGTAATTTACTGTAGCAACCTTTTATTACTGGCGTTTCTATTTATATATATAATACCACTTGTTTTATACATATACTTATTAAAGTATATCTATAAAACATATATTTAATCAGATATGAAAATCAGCATTTGATTTCCTTTATAAGAACATTTTCAAAATTATCAAAATTGGACTTTAGTGTACAAGTCGTTAAAACGCGGTTCCTTAAAATACTCTTAACTCTACCACCTAGTTTCTAGACCATATTATATCAGTCTAGACGTCACATTAAAGGGGCAGATAACGTAGATAATAATAAAAATAAACCTTTACATTTTTTCCTTTACACAACCTTTCCTCCACCACACCATTCGTATCTCTTCAATCAAATATCTTTATGGCTTCTAAGCTTGTTAAATAATAAATACCCGGGTAGCCGAGCTTTGCTCGAAGCTCTAGTGGATTAAAAAAAAAAGAGTCACAAAAATATTTTACCCGTGTTAGAGCTGTTTGGAAATTCGGAATGTGGTGGATTCCGAATTTCCAAACAACGCAAAAATTACACATAGGCTTACCAAACGGCCAATTGGACTGACATATATTAGAGACGAAAGAAAAAAACATATATAGCTAAAAATGCGTAATTTCCCAGGGCTAAGACAAGACAAGACACCTAGCTTAATAGATTTTTCTCCCACCAAACTCCCTGCATGCTAAATTTCATGGCAATACTTGCAGCCGTTTTCAAGAAACCGATTATATACAAGACCGTCTCGTTTAAATTATAAAATGGAATAAAACGGGATTCGATACACCTACACCATATTATATCCAATCTACACGTTACATTATAGGGGCAGATAACTTAAGATAATAATAATAATAATAATAATAATAAATATTTGCTCTACCACTATCTATTCATATCTCTATATTGTTAAATAATAAATAATCAACATTCAACGGTGAATAAAGAGTACTCACTCTCACAGAAGTTCTCGAAGTATTTGCCAATGGGTTCGCCGTCGTCTATCAGCGGCCTCTCAGCGTTGAGGTAGGCCGAGGGTCCATCAGGTAAAGTGTGGTGGTCAAGGTGGTACAGCCTGCAGTTGTAGGCAGCTGAGTGAGGGGCTCCGAGATAGAGGAAGGAGCGACAGAGGAACTCCGACTCGATCTCGCAGGCGAGACGACACGCCGCTTCGGACGTCACCTTGGCAAAGGGATGTAAGTCAATAATTCATAAATTTGAGTTTAATTATTTTATTCAATTTGCAACGATTTATTTTTACCCGACTGCGGCGAAGCCTAAAGGAAGGGTAATGATTTAAATCTATATGTATATCATTACTCTTCCTTCTAGCTTCGCCGTAGTCGGGTAAATAGTTATTTTTAACCAAAAAATAAAAACCGACTTCCAAAATAAAAATGCACAAAAAAGTATGCAATAAAACTTATTTTCTAAATAATTCCCTTTCATTCATTTCATTTTGAAGTCGGCAGTTACCACTGTCGATCCTGGCTACACAGGAGTTGCAGTGGTGGGTATGTGTGGTGGGCTAATTGCCCGTAAAAAAAAGGTATAGGTATAGTTATAGGACTTTTAAGTGGTGGTAACCTAACACACCTGGTGTAGGTTGTAGGGTAGATATTGATGCAGGTTGTAGGTGCAGGTTGTCGTCGTAGGTGTAGATGTTGTTTAATCGAGACCCCACGAGATATAGATGTAGTTAACATACCACCTCCGCATCTTTCTCCAGTCACACGACGTATATAAATAAAGATTTACACGCAACATGTATATATAAATACATTTACACGCAACTCTTTATACAATTTTTACTATAGTCAATTCGCGTAAATAAGACAGTAAATGTCAATATATTATGCGTACATATGTCAAAATGGCTTATTGTTATTGGATAATGTGAACACGACTTTTGCATCATTTGATAATTTTAAATTATTTTTTTGACATTTCATATCTTCACTATACGTCTTCTTAACGCGGAAAGACTATAGTTGACACCCTTCCTCTCCTAAATCGTCTTACGTAATAAATGAATGGCCCTCTATGAGAAGTTCCCAAAAAGTATTAAAAATATTATAATATTCCTTAGAAGTGTATAAGTGTACTAGACATTTATTTTCAAACTAACATAAGTATTAAAATACATGGACCCGCAAGAGCAGACATAATTTGACCAAATGAAAGAGAGTAAGAAACCGTAAAATATAAAATTGTAACGGCAAAACTTTTACAGTACTGGTAACCTATATACTTACTCTATTGGAAACAATTTATAAAAAAAGAAACCTAAGCAAACAAAATACAAAATTAATAAAAGTTTGATTAAAATCTGTCATTATTTTGAACAATAAATGTGCAAAAAGATGACGTATATCAAAATTCGAGTAAGTGGGCCAATAAAAATGCACGTCAATAAACATAAAAACATACCGTTACGGGTAAAATAAGCAACATATTAAATAATTTAGTAACACTTTTAATACTTCTCATTATAACTCATGTTGTAATGTGCTTAGTATGGTTATAATTTATTAATAAATGGCCATAAATATAATTAAGAATGTAATTTTACAAATCTTTCATACTAATTACTTTAGGAGCATACTTATTGTATTGTCACTAACTTCTGACAGTTTATCGTGCGGTTAACAGGTACGCGTTGGTAAAAATTGCGAAATTAACTTTATGACGCTGACGTGTAAAGGCTAACGGCTGCACTCAGAGACATTTAATACTTACTTAAGAAGCTACTTAATAGAGATTTTGACAGAAAACTCATGAACTTTATGTGAAAATCTGTATTCGGCTCCATAAAGCTATAGCTCTATAAGTAAGCAGTAAATGTGTCTGAGTCCAGACGTAGTCAGTAAGTAGTCAAAGGTTTTTGACTGATAAAGTTTATATGACGATTAAATAATTAATAAAAATAACATTAAAGTAAACTGTTATGTACACTTTGATTTCATCGCACGTTTAAAAGTTTTAAATTAATCTACCCATTACCAATTCTAGATTACGGATACAGTAACGAAATAAACAACAATTGTTAGTATTATTACAAAATCTTTATAAGAGTTCGGTGTCAAAAACCTAATTTATCTACATTCTACAACAAACGTATTTATGCAATTGTCACTTAAGATGCGCTTACACGGGCAACAAAAATTTATCAATTATGAGCAATTATGGTCGATTGCGACGTGACAAAATATCAAGCAATTTACGGCAACAACAATATGCATCAATTTGGGAAAGTGTTTTGAAACTACAATATTGAGCGATAAGGAGCAACTCAAAGAAACTAGCCAACAATTTTATACACGAGCAATTCAGTTGAAAAAAATCGGCGATTTGTATCACCGACATTGAGCAATATGGAATATATGGAGCAACTAGAAGCAATATTGTCGTAATAATTGCCGAATATTTTTGAAATTGCTCTACATCGCTCGAGTTATATTGCTCTGTTCATCAATTTGCCATTGCCCAAAAAATTGGCCGTATAAACACACCATTATGCAATAATAATCAATTGAACAAATTGTAATTTTCATGGTTCTAAAGTTGTCCTTACCTGCAGCTCCTTATCCGTGTAGTAGTGGAGTCCAGCGTACTGCGCCACTTTGTCCTCTGCCACGCCGACTCTGGGCGCCGTGAACACTCTCGGGCCCTTGCAAGCCTGCGACGCCTTCAGGCACAGGTTCTGCACGACCACACACGAGACGTGTTGTAATATAATGACAATAATACGAGGGAAAACACTTATGATTCATAATTTAACGTGAAAATTGCGCCCTCGCGGTGCTGAGTTCGACGAAAAGCTTTTGGCTACGTGTAGTTTTAAGTAGGTTGACGGATGTTATTATGCTGTAATCTTTCTGTAGGGTAGACTAATACATTGGAGACTTTGTTGCATAAAGCCTGTAAGGGCCAGTCAACACCGCAACGATACGCGACATAGCGCTGCATTTTTAATACAGCAATTTCAAATTGAACTTCATTCAATAAACAAAAAGATATAGCACCTGACATTCGAACTCTTACAATGAAACGTGTATCTTCTTGTATAATAAAGTCAAATTTTTAATAGCTATCTTAAAAATGGAGCGCTATGTCGCATATCGTCTCGTTGTGAATTGGCCCTAACCTCACAACTGTCATATATACGCATTACACTTAGCAGTATTTTATTGCATGGCATATGTAATGCTATCGCGGCTTTCACACATGAAAAAACTCCGTATAGGTAATAAATAAACACCATATAAAATTAATGGTTATTAAAATTAAACGGTAACTGTAGTATAGCCAATTACAATTATGTGTGTAGAAAAAAGGCCAATCGCTTGTGAACACTTCTTTATTTACAACTCTTCATATGACTCATATAAGCTTTAAAATACATACTGGCTAGTGACACCGTCCGTTTTGATAATTGATTTATTATCAGTTAAGCCCGGAAGCTCATTTGCTTGTGTTTGCATAAAACATTTTTTACGATGCAATAAATGTTATAGAACTAAACAACTATTAAAGTTTCATCAAAATATGCTTCTGGCGATACGAAGCTTTCAATGCAGTGCCTATACCAACCTATTAAGTTTAATGAACTTTAACGTAACAATTACTGCTTTAACGGTATATAAGTATATATTGCATTGTTATTTTTCATTTATCAAATTTTTTTGGGTTACTACCTTTTTGTAAAAGATGGGGCTTTTTGAATAGAAATAGTATTGAGCCCGCTAGGCTTTCTACGTTATAAAGTAACAAGGAAAGCATGGACTAAACATCACCAGCCTTGGGTATGGTGCAACAATCGCTGTTGTGGATGTAATACCGTATCCTGTATCCATTATGTCATTGGCGGCTTTAGCGGAAAGCGGCTTAGGAAAGGCTACAACTAAAGGTCTGTTTTCCCAAGCCAGCAAGGCAATGAGGATTGATCTATCACTATTTATATTAGTCTCTGTTGGATTCAATCGATCTACCAATTTGTCTATTTTAATTCTAGTTCAGATTTCTTTCACAAAAGTTTATTACGGAATGGGGAACAATACGTCAACTACGAAATAATCACAAAAGTGAGACCGTTGGAGAGTATTAAAAACTCTATATACAAAAAAAAAACTGCACAAGTTACGTCTCATCAGTTGAAAATGTATAAAGATAAATACAAAATTTATTTAATTAACTTAAATACTGCGCTTATGTATTTCATTGTTGTCTGTCACAAAATGTCACAAAAAACATAAGTATTTGAACAGTAATTATTTTCGTTTTTCAATCATATCAAAAAAATCGTCGTTTTTAGTCCTTATTAGTCCTGTAACTTTTTAATTTAGCAACTGATTACTTTATTTTTTTCATTTACCTATACATATTTATATTGGATTTTTGAAAACATAAAAATTTTGCTGATTTAAAACATGCATATTTTTACCCTATTAGAGCGTTTCTAATTTAGTTAGTGCAAGACACGGTTCAGTTAAGTAAGGAATCTAGGATATTCTTAATTTCATGTAAATCCAAATGACTTTGACTTCGGACGATTCTAGAATCCTGTCGAGGATTTAACGTTACACTAACCTCGAAGTAGTCTGTCCCAGGCGTGTCGACCAGCTGCACGAAATGCTGCGCCGTGCGACGGTCGGAGTCGCTGAGAGCACACCTCATGCTGCCGTACTCGTATTCCGCAGAACGACAGGGGAACCGTTTCTATGGGGGAAAATAGAACATAATTGTAAAAAGCTTAGAAACTAATAAATCTATATTTCGGACCACTTAAATCCATTAACGTGTTAGTAAAAACTTACCACTATATTTTTAGTAGACAATTGTAAAATGTTGTAATTTCTAATATTACTCTTGTGAAAATGAAAGATAGATCATAAAAGTGTCAAAAAATTCCTGGCATTGCACATAGGTACTAAAATGTATTTTAAAACTGCCGCATACGAATAGCTTTACGGGTCTAGGAAAATCTAAGTTGTCCAGTCTTAAAGAGAGAGTTGCAGAATTGCTTATAGCTGAAGACAGCCATAAATTTTAACGACTCGATTCTCTCTTACATACAATACGTTGGTTGCACTTGGAATTCCAATATCGATTTCCCATAAACATACAATATATGGGGTCGCCCGCCATTAATATCCCCTATCCTTGACTTATCAAAGTGGAACAAGACATAAAACAGAAATAAACAGATAAATAACATAACAATGAGAGGGCGCTTAGAGGAGACAAATCACCTTCTAGCACGATAGCTATGCGCGGTCACCGACAAACCCGTTGTTCTACATTTCGATCTTACTACTATTGCAATAAGGTTCAAAAGTAGTACACCGAGTTTGTCGGCGCCTGCGCATGAAAATTAAAGCTTAGGGCTTGTACACAAAACTGCGATCGCGTTGCGAATTCCTAACGCAGATGGGAATCGAATTGCTGCGAAGTGATTTCACGCGTCATTTCCATGGTTTGATTCAGCCTTTTGTGGACGACCTTCAACTGTACTGAACTTAGGTAGGTTACATTGTTAAAAATAATATTCATTGATCGTAACGAGTTGAAAGCGATAATTAAAAATATGAAACTTTCCGTGCATCGAATCGCAAATTATCGTATCGCACTTTAGTGTAGGAACCCTTAGCTACAATTTAAGTGAAGTGGATTCATTACCTCATTGAGGCAGGCAGAGAGGCAGGCCTCTTTGGTTGAAGTGTAGATTATGGTATTGTCTAGTCCCCGCAGAGCCTTGCCGGGCACTCGCTCGAACGCCCACGGCCGCAGGCAGACATGCTCCGACCGCACCGTCAGTTTCACCATGTAATATGTGTTTACAGAGCGCTAGAAAAGACATAATATTGTTAACATTGGTTTCGAAAAGAATGCTAAATAGTTCCGATTATCTAAAATAGAGGAGGTCGCTAAAGGAGAAAAAAATAATAAAGGATTGTATAAATCGTTTGTAAACAGAATACAGATATTCTAATTTTAAAAGGATGAGATAAATCAGCGGGTTAAAAGACTGAATGCTCATTTCTAAAATTACGTGTACTACTTCAGCAACTGATAAGAACCAATTTATTCTACTACTTACCGTTAAAAATGTGAGAGTTTGTGAGGATGGATGGATGGAAAGCATCCATCCATCCAAGTGACTCTTTCACGCAAAAACTACTGTACGGATTTTAATGAAATTTGATATGGTAGTTGTTTTAGCTTTGGATTAAAACATAGGCTACAATTTATTCCGAATTATAATATTTTGCATTTACGCAGGCGGAGCTACGGGCAAAATTATCTAAAGATTAAATTGAGAAAAACAAAACATACATATTGCATATGATTACTTTGTAAAGTCACAACAAATAAAACTAATCTTACATTAAAAGTTATATAGGTAACTATAAATAGCAATACGTTTCTATAAATAACAGATGAAAACCTGAGAACAGCCGATCTTATGAAGACATCATTTAGCTGTTAGAATGTCGTCTGCGCATATTATAATCGAGTCTTTCACAGACACAAAAAGAGAATAGCAGATAGCATTCTTGTGTAATAATAAACACCATAAAGTAAAAAAGTTATTCAGAAAATAGAAAAAATATAGACATATCTCTGCAATGTGCAATTAATGAAAACTTGATATCGGATAAGCAGAGCTGTGTATTACATTTTTGTAACTATAAACTAGAGATGGCAATTTCATAACTATGTTTCGATGTGATATCGAATAATATGTTAGTATCTTTTAAGCTCCACAGCGGTTTTCACAAATAAACAGAGTGATTGAAGAGGAAGTTTTTATATATTTTACATGTAAAATATGCTTGTTATCATATCGCGAGCGAAGCCGCAAGAACCCCTAACCTATTATACATTTTATAGTAAGACCATTTTATGATCTTACACGATCTCACTGCGAAATGAACTTTTAATTGAGTTTGTGCAGTAAGGCATTAATTATGAAAGCTTAATTTAAAGTTTTTATTTGCACATAAATTCTATGCAATGGCTGGGTTTTCATCGCGAATGAGATAATAAAAGATACCGTAATTTTATCTCGACGAGAATAGAATGACTATTTATTTTATTTTATTAAATCAAACAATCCCAGCTAACCTAACCTAACCCTTACGTTTTTGCTAAGTTTTATATTAGACGGTGCTTTAAACAACAAAAATAGGTATAAAATTCGCTTTAATTTAAAGTTAACTGTATATTACTTGCTTTTCTTTAAGTTTTGTTCTTTAAACCTAAGTTAATAGTATCATCAGTTTCGATTAAGTTAAGGTAACATAAAAAGCCGATAAATGTAAGGTCACCTTACTCCTTAATTCTACTTCAAACTAGAATAAAATTGTTCTAAATACAATTTAGCCACATCACATTACTTGAACATCGATAGTATCCCTACTTTAGATGTTAAGCACTTCACTAGTATCTATGCTAGTGTACCAGCATCCTTTTATTTTCATTTGCTGTACAGCGGCTATCATGGAATCGCTCATTAGGCTCGAAAGCGAACTAACGGTAGAAAGTACGAACTAAACTGCCTATTTACATATATGCGCATGCGCAACTTTATGAGAACATTATCTTTAGCAATTATACAACTTGTAATTAATATGATTAATGAATGGATAATAAGCGATGGTATTTTCTAATTAACTTATTAGACTTTTCTGAACAAACATACAGTTAACCAAAAACATATGTTCATTTTCACAAATCATTTGTTATCCGTCCCACTGGGTTATGAGAGTAAAGGAGAAGACAGTGCTCTTGTGTACTGCGCACGCACTTGGGCACTATAAAATTACTCCTGCGTGGCTGGCCTGGTTTCAATGAAACCGGCCACCGTCACCGAAATCGGTGTGGGGAGCTATTTTTTTTTAATATAAAATCATCTTTTTGTGGTTTCAATATGATGTCGCTGATTTTTTTAGAGCACTATCAAACCTAAAACTTTTTTCTAGCACTCAATATTAAATCTCTCATCGATAAGGCAGCGTTTCTCAAACACGATTTCGTTCACCCGTTTTTTTTCGATTTATTTTGCAAATCAGACTACCACGGAAAAGACTTAATATTTTTCGTGTTAATAATATATAGCCTATGACACTCACAAATAATGTGGCTTTCTAACGGTAATAGAATTTAAAAAATCAGTTGAAGTAGATCCAGAGATTACCACTTTACAATCTCGGTAAGTCACAAACTCACAAATAAACAAATAAATAATAAATAATTAAAATCTTTATTTCTCAAATTATCAATTACATCATAATCTTGAGGCATCCCCATTTAGTAGGTAACGACACTTACCATTCATGTAAAGTTAGAGGAAAGATACTATACTAATATTATAAAGAGGTAACAAACTTTACCTCTTGATAATTTTAGTATAGTTATGTTGGCCACTACTTAATCCACGCGAAAAAGAAATCCCGGGTTTCTTACATAAACCGTACTTTTTGCTACGAATAAAAGTAGCCTATGTGTTAATCCAGAGACTTAACTACTACCATATCAAATTTCATCAAAGTCCGTTTAGTTGTTATTACGTGAAAGAGTAACAAAGATCCATACACAAAACTTTGACATTTATAATATTATAAGTAAGGATGTCTTCGTCGTCGTTTTTAATGATTTCGAAAATCTTTTAAATAAGGAAACGTTAGTTAGTAGGTATTACGGGTCTAGATTTTGACCTTTAAAAATATTTTGCATTGTGGTCACCCATCCTAGTTGAATCCACGACCGGCGTTGCTTAACATGAGTTAGCGCTACGACCTTAATATAAATTCTCACTAATGCCCCCTGGTATTAATATACATCAATGATTAGGTATAATACCTACGTAAACTTTCAGCCAATTCAACTGATCAGTTATTCCATAGGATGTTATATGTATATGTTATATTCTTTAGACTGATAACTTTTATATTTATGAACCGATTGAAATAAAACAAATGCCAATCAGACTGACGTAAGAGAGTCGAAATTATTGATATATTGTTGCACGACGAAATAAAAAAACATATATTGCTTAAAAATACGCAGTTTCTTAGGGATAATATCTAACTAGATCGATTTTTCTCCCCCAAAACTCCCTGCATACAAAATTTCATGGTAATACTTGCAGCCGTTGTCAATTTACCGATTATATATATACAAGATCGTCTCGTTTAAAGTATATGATAAGATGACTGAATTTCAACTTGAAAGATTAATTTCAACATTATTATGGTATACGTACACTAGACTCTTAACTCTCAAGACATTAGGTCATGAGAAGGTAAATAAGAAAGTCAACTAAATGAAATAAACGTGAACGAGGTTTCTAGGAGCCACGAGTAAAAAGTAATTAACTATTGCCATTATGTATATATGCCATTTATGGCATAAAGTATAAATACTTAGTAATAGTATAGTATAAATACTTAGTAAAGTATAAATACTTAGTAATTATGGCCTTTTTATAAAATAGGACTAAAAAATTGGGTCATAATAGGATTTATGTACAGGCACGAACAATGAATGTTTAGTAATTTGATCATCCTCAAAATTTGTTCGTACTGTAACGGTCGGTTACTATAACGAAACCAATCATTACGAACAAACAAATTTTGAGGACGGTCAAACCGTCTAAGCGTCAGTTCACGCAACAAATTTTGAGGACGGACAAACCGTCTAAGCGTCAGTTCACGCAACAAATTTTAAGGTCGGGCAAACCGTCTAAGCGTCAGTTCACGCAACAAATTTTGAGGACGGGCAAACTGTCTAAGCGTCAATTCACGCAAGAAATTTTGAGGACGGGCAAACCGTCTAAGCGTTAGTTCACGCAACAAATTTTTAGGACGGACAAACCGTTTAAGCGTCAGTTCACGCAACAAATTTTGAGGACGGTCAAACCGTCTAAGCGTCAGTTCACGCAACAAATTTTGAGGACGGTCAAACTTACCGTCTAAGCGTGAACTGGCGAAGACGGTAACCCCGAGACGAGACGCGACGCAGCTTTATTTACTACACAAAAGATAAATGTTTCGTTGCAAGAGTTCGAATTGAGAGCTGCACTCGCTGCGCAGCGTGGCGCCGTTCTTGCAATGAAACGTGTACGTTTTTGAGTAATGAATAAAGTTCAATTTTGAATCGCATTCTTAAAAAGTGCGCGCCGCGTCACGCCTCGGTGTAAGCTGACCCTTAAGCTTACCGTCGGGAAAACAATGTACATCTTTATGGGCATGTATCATTTTCGTTATAACATTAGTACAACAATAGTTAAAACGACCCACATAAGAGTAATGTGTGTGGAGGAAAAGCACGCGAGAGTGAAAGTGAATCACACGTAATAAAGTTTTAAAATTATGGTACAAGTTTTTTGTGCTCATTACTCAGTAGCCAAATACTCAAAGCATCAATCAAGTTTTTCACTACATTAGGTTCTGTAATAAACATTAGAAATAACTTATTTAAGCGTTAAACCATAAGATTAATTACTTGGGACATTTGATATTGCGCGTTTTTGACCCGCTGTTTAAAAAAGTGGCGACCACAAACCAAAATACTAATAAGATTGTAAAATTTTCATTCCATTTAATTTACTGTAATTAATCCATTTAATTCAGATCCAAGGAGAAGTTTAGACAGTAATTAAGTAGTTAGTCATATTTTATACTGGCTGGTGCCCGCAACTTCGTTTGCATAAAAACTAACGGAAACGGATCCCTATTTTTTTGAACTGAACCCTGAGAACGCAACCTTATAACATCCAGCTATCTGCCAGTGAAAGTCCCGTGAAAATCGGTCCAGCCGTTTCAAAGATTAGCCGGAACAAACAGACAGACAGACAGTTTATTGTAAGTAATGTATATATACTTTTATATCCACTGATTGAAAAGCTTTTATTTTTAAATTACTAACAGACACAAAAATTTTATTTACATCAACTCTGTTAAGTCAGTCCGATTGGCAGTTTGCTTAGCTTTGTTCGAAAATTCGGAATGTGGTGGGTTCGAACCCCGGTCAGATATTTTTTTGTTTTTATTTTTTTTTAAATCTGCGAGCAAAGCTCGGTTACCCAGGTACTCCCTATTATTAGCAAAATATTAATTAAGTTCTACGTTGAATAGTTTTCTGCGTGGACCTAATTTAACTTCATTCTGCATTCTCTTTACTTTTGACTTATGACTCACCTGGACAGTGGCAGGTAATAAACCCACATACCCACCACAACCGCGCTACTAAAAATGTGGCCAACCACTAAAATGCCATGAAAACTCACACGTACTAGATTTGACAGCGTTATGCGGAAACGTGCGGTCAATACCGATATACGGCCACTATACAACCATTATGCAGCTAACACAAACGCTAACGAGTAGAAATAATATATTACTGACGGTACAAGATTGGACGTTCGCAATAGTGGATAGAAATGGCATAGGTATTATGTTACTGTCATAGGATTACTATTTTTTTTAATTCACACATAATTAGTACATTGTATTTTATACTTTTATACTCGCTTTTTCCGCGGCTAACTGACCTAACCTAACCTAGCCTTCATTTTAAATCTGTCTATTCATTTATACTGCATAAAATAAATTGGTTTCAAAGATACGCGTAAGGCGAGTAGGGTCACACGATAGTTAGGAAATATTAAACAAAATGGCAAATCTCTAGTATGGTGCATGTTAGACTATTATAGTTACTTTTAGGAAAATTGTATGATGTTAGTCAACCTTCAGACTTTGGATTAAGGGCCTGTTTCACAATAAGTGTCGGCTAAGTCGGATAGATTATTCGGAAGTTTTGTCGCTGCTTAGATTGTATCGAGCGACAGATACAGAACATGCATAATACCTATGTCGTAGGATAATTGGAAAATAAGGATCTTTGCGATATTCCTAGGATTATTGCAAAGAGTCGCATTATTTGTTTCTGAGATAAAATTTAGCCATCTTCCTTAAAAATATTCAGGATATTCACCAAAAACCCGACTGACTGGCGAAATTTTATCTCAGAATCAAATAATCCAGCTCTTTGCGATAATCCCTAGTATTTTCGCAAAGATCCAAATTTTCCAATTATCCTACGACACATATATTACGCTATCTGACTTATCAGCAGATTGTGCAACAAGCCCACTGTATGAAATTAAATTAGGTAGAAGCTGTCTAATCAACTGTAGGTAGGTACTTTTGAAATTTTATATCGTACTAATTGACCTATCATAAAACTTCAGAAGTAACTGAAGTTCCTGATAGCATGTAATAAATAACATATAATAATAAAGTGGGCCGTGGATTTAATCTGAACTATTAATTTATCAGTAGCTGGTCAGTTAATGGCCATTTAGGACTACAGATTTGTTTTACTTTCGTTTGGCGTCTCTAGTATAACTTCTACGGCATTTATAAGAGCTATACTGCGTTCAGATCCAGATTAACAGCCTCCGTGGTCTAATGGTTGGAGCTTGGCTCTCGACTCGGAGGTCGTGGGTTCGATTCCCGCACTGGAGCAACGAAAATTTTGTTTCCAAGTTTGGTTAGCACAATGCAAGCTGATCACCTGATTGTCCAAAAGAAAGATGATCCATGCGTCGGATGGGCATGTAAAAAGTCGGACCTGCGCCTGATCTCCCGCCAGTCGCGTCGGTTATGGGATGGGACGTCCACTGGATTACGAGAGTAAAGGAGGAGAGTACTCTTGTGTACTGCGCACACTCTCGGGCGCTATAAATTAACTCCTGCGTAGCTGGCCTGGTTTTAATGAAACCGTTCACCGTCACCGAAATCGGTGTGGGGAGTTATTTATTACTATACATCTATACAAAGAAATAAAAGTACCTGGGTAAACAAGTTCTAATAGATTTAAAATAATAAAAAATCACAAAAAAAATATCTGACCGGGATTCGAACCCATCACACCCAACATTCCCGTCAACCCACATTCCCAATTTTGTAACAACACAAAAATTATTAACAAGCATGCCATTCCGCCACTCGGACTGACATTTATGAATCCGAAATTACTTATCTATTGTTGCACGACGAAAGAAAACACATATATTATGTAACTTAAAAATGCGCAGTTTCCCAGGAATAAGAGATAGATCGTTTTTTCTCCTTTTTTTCAAAACTCCTTGCAAACTAAATTTCATGGAAATATTTACAGCCGTTATCGAAATTCTGATTATATAGATTCTGATATACAAGACTGTCTCGTCTAAAGTATTAGATTGAAGTTCGGTTAGTAATTTAAATTTCCCAGCTTTTCACTGTCCGTCTGTCTGTCTATGTGTCTATCTGTTTGCTCCGGCTAATCTCTGAAACGGCTGGATCGATTTTCACGGGACATTCACTGGGATATGCCTAATGTTATAAGGTCTAACATGAGCTACTTTATCTTCGGGTTCCGTTTCCATTAGTTCTATGCAAACGAAGTCGCGGGCATCAGCTAGTTGCGCAATAAAGAAATACAGTAACACATTAATTTGCTCGTATCCCATGTTTACGTTTTGATTACATTGGATCTGAAGCGAGTATACGAGCACTGATATAATATATACGTGCCAAATTTCAAAGGCATGACTTTCATGATATGTCATAAATAGTAAATAAACGGCGAAAGTTTTCATTGAAAAAATTGCGCGTCTTTGTTAAACCTAATTTAATCTTATTATAAATAGACTTATCTAATAATTGGAATAGTAAACTTTACATATCAATATGTAAAGTTTACTATTCCATTAATTAGATAAGTTTATTTACATTAATTTCATTAGCCTCTAGATTTGCCTACCACAACAATATTTTATAATATAAATAATATACCACAACAATATTTTATAAGATAAAATAATCACCGTTGGAGTAGCCATAGGGTTGTTTGCTTGTGTGTCATTCTGTAGCAAACATCTTGTTTCTTGTACTGGAGTCAGCGGGTTCAGAACAAAACTGAAACAATACAACATTTTATCAAAATATATCAAAAGGTTCCATTTTTAAGGGTAATACCTAAATCCTACTATTATTATAAATTTGAAAGTTTGTGAGGATGGATGGATGGATAGATGGATGGATGGATGTTTATTACTCTTTCACACAAAAATTACTGAACTAATTTTGATGAACTTTAATATGGCAGTAGTTTAGGCTCTGGATTATTTACTTTTTTTGATCCCGTGGGATACTGTATTTACGCGGGCGGAGCCACGGGCTAAAGCTAGTAACATCTATAAAAATAAAGAACGTATAAACATATTTCTAAAGATGTTAACATGTCGATAAAATCTGATTTATCGATGTCGATAGAAAACATTAAATTCATTAATAAAAATCACTCAGCAGCTTTAAAGCCTCGAGAGGGCCTACTGCATTTATCATAAGTGAGTAGGACACGGGCATGACATGTTATGCCAAAGTCAATACGAGCAGTGCAAACAACATGTCAAGAGCGTGCGAGTTGTATGAATCATTCCTATTTGTTATTCCATTGCATTGGTTTGTTTAGTGAATAGTTGAATGCTAAAATATATAACGTATACTATATAGCACATAGGTTGGTTTTATTTTGAGCTATGTATAAAAATTGTTCATTTATATTTAGATTTTTTGGTTATAAATACTTTTAGTAGCTTCATTTTCAAATACTTTTATCACAACTTATGTTACACTACAAATTAAAATTATTAATTATTATTTGGTACTATTCTATTAAAAATATAATAGCTACATCTAACAAAGGTGAATGCAATAATCGGATTATATTAAAATTGTGCCGGGAAATATAAAATGTAACTTGTAACCATGGGACAGCGGAAATTGTGCGAGAAAAACGACAGGAGGCTTAAGCTATCTCCTGTGGCGACGATGCATATAGCCGATATCCGCTTGTCGAGAAGGAAGTTACTTGTAAGAAATATATCGATATTTTATACTAAAAGTTTGCATCCCTAACTTGCGTCTAGACCACAGAGTAAATAATATAATACTGTCTAGACGCAAGTCAGGGATGCAAACATAAAACTACTACTGATATAAAACAGTTACTTTATTTACTTTTTAACCGACTTTCAAAAAAAGGAGGTGGTTATAAGTTCGGCTGTATATATATATAGTTGAAGTTACAAAAAAAAAAAAATAAATAAATAAATAAATAAATAAAAAAAAAATATATATATATATATATATATATATATTTTATTTATTTATTTATTTTATTTTTTGTAACTTCAACGATTACTCCACCGTGTGTGGACCGATTTCAAAATTATTTTTTTGATGTATGGTGTAAAATCTCAAATTGGTCCTTTTGACATCAAAGTGGTGACCTGATGATGAGGAATCGAGGGAACTTATATGGACACATAGTGATTTTTACTTTTTCTTAAGTAACACAAGCATATGCTACCAAAAAAATAAGATTTTGCACCAAGGATCCAAAAGCACTGGACAGAACTCCTCAGTCTTTAAAAATACGCGTTTGTAAATTTCGGCATTCTTTATAGAACTGCAAGCATATGCCACTATGTAACGTACAGTAATCATCATCATCATATTATTTACAATACCTAATAGAAGCTTGGCGCGTATTCAATTATACATTCGATCGTTTATTTTAAACGTTCTTAAAATGTTTTAATAATAATTTAACAAATATCACTAAACAGGGAAAATTATTATTTTTAAACAAAAAATTAAACCGACTTCTAAAGTAAAAATGCACAAAAAGTATGAAATAATACCCATTTTCTAAATATTCCCCGTAAATTTTGTTTTATCAGGATACCGACTGGTACCGACTTCAAAATTATGAAGATTGGGTAGAGAAAAAGTTTCAATTTTAGCCGAACTCAAAAGGGGAAATATACTATTATGTATATAAGTTCTTGTAATAACTAAAGCCAGCCGTAATATTTATATGATACTTTCCGTAGCATTTCTCTGTCATTAAGTTCCAATAAATTAATCTTAGTTGCTTGATGACTTGAAATTTATACTCTACAGTCTACAATGCATTTTGACATGAATTTATTATGACATGAATTTCTAAGACGTTAGTAGAAATGTAGGGTGTTAGATTTATCTCTTCTATAAGCAATATAGTACTTAGGACTACTTTCAAACATTCTTTAAATTCCATAAATAGTTAGAAGGGTTCGAATATTTATTCAAATAATTAAAATCGAAAAGGAAATACCTATCAAATTCAAATGCTATATTTTAAAGACGGATGCAGATGTCAACTTATCTACATCTTACATCAATGGCTTACGTGTAAGGGTCAGTTCACACTGAGAAGCGACACAGCGCTGCATTTTTTAGAAAGCGGTTTAATATTAAACTTTATTTACTACACAAGAAGATACACGTTTCATTGCAAGAGCGGCGCCGCGCTACGCTGCGTGGTGCAGCTCGTAATTCTAATTCTTGCAATGAAACATGTATATTCTGCATCGCGTTGCATCGCGTTAACAACAGTTCAAGATACAATAGAACCTGAAAGCGCTAAAGAATATTGCGATACTAATGTATCCAATTTTTGTCGCTCAATCACTCAGTGCAGCTCTCTCAGAGAAAACAAGAAAACGTGACATTGCTTTATAATGACTAAACTTTAATACATAAATGCCATACATTCTTCCATTAACTCAGTAGATAGGCATATTACTTTGAATATATCAATGGTAATATATTCAAACATTATTAAAAAGTAAAACACTGTGCCAAGGATGTTTATATTCCGAGTGCGTAGATGTGCCGTGTTTGTGGCTTCTTAATGACAGATCGCCGCGTTACACTTACTGACTAACGGACGGTTTACCGTTCTACCTCGACATCTACTTACGACGGCGGTTTAACATAATTATAGAAATAAATTAGATTTGATTAAGAAATCTACTTTATTTTATAAGTTTCATAAAAAGTTATATACGATCAACCTTTGATACATTCTACTACTGTTTTCGTTAACGTAGCGTGTCCTAGTGTTTGTTGTAATGGAAATGTAACAAATTCCCCGAAAAATAAAAAAAACTTGGAAATATAATGAAAAAAAATGCGCTAATGTTTTGAAACTCAGATCGCATTTTTTTTATTTAAGAAAGAGAACTTAATAAAGGTTTTATATATTCTATTCATTTGTTTTCAGTTTCAATATTTCGTCTAATTTTTAGTAAAGCGTCTATAAAACCTACCAGTGGCACAATTTGAAGATTCCCTACCTATTATACAGGCTAGGGCTACCCTATGAAGGAGAATCAGCCTTCCCCACTGAAACCTACATTGTAGAATATTCATTAGCTCGTATTTAATGTACTTATATAACCGTTACTTAATAACCACATAATTAATGTCAACGAATCAGTCATCGTAATCTCTCGGTCAAGGTCACTGGTTAATTAAAACATTATGAATTCGTTTTGCTTTACAGCTGCTGAACATCAGGTGAATCGTTTTGAAACAAGAAAGGTTATTTAAGTTTTAATGTAAAATAGTTATTAGATGTTACTCGCGACTTTGTTCACAAAAAAAGAGAATCTGTCTATTCCTGAAACCGTACATTTTTACCGGTATAACAAGCCTAGGAATGTGTCAGAGGCTAACCAGACAACTGTGATCAATTTTCATTCGGGCTCAGCGGTTTTTGCGTGAAAACGCAACAAAGACACAATCCACATTTCACACTTTATAAACCTTCGCATAATATTAGCTGAATTGGTATAATTTAGTTCTTACCAGTATAAAATATAAACGTGTATGGTTTAAGTAATAAACAATGCTTAATGTAAAATATAATCATTCAGCCATAATTTATTTATATTTATAACCAATAAATACAGTAACATACAGTACAGTAAAATAACATTTCTACTGGTAAGATATAGGTTAGGAGCTGGTGTAAGAATTATTAGAATCATTATTTAGTATGTTATTAATGTAATATCCATGGGCCCTTTAACTAATAGCATACGTTTCGATTTCGTGATGATGTTATTAATATTTGATAGAGCTCTTCGAAATTAACAGTTAAAGTCAAAGGTAATTCTTAAAATAAAGAAAATAAATTATTTTTTATTTATTAATAATAGTCAATTACCGAAGTATATAATAAAATTGAAAATTATCGTAAATTATATTAGGTCATTACATATGAAATGGGCGTTTTGTAAAGGAGGAAGGATAAAGTCGATTTTTTTTAACCTGATATATTCATTTAATCAAAGTATATACCATTGCTATCTATGCACTTTTGCTATCTCATAGGTAGATCATTGATTCCTTTACTAAAAAAACCATTCGGACAGGGATCAATAAATATTTGAAGGCGCTTTGGACTGCCCCATCGGAGTTGAATTTTTTCCCTTGCAAGAAGTTATCCAAATATCGAAAAAAATGGTAATATGTTGGAGCAACGTCCGGGGAGTACGGTGGATGTCTTAGACATTCCAAGCTCCTCCTTGAAGCTGAAGCTCCTCTAATTTAGTAGCCGTCTGTTGTGCAGTGTGTGTCTAGCGTTTCCTGAAGCAGCAGTGGCCTAGAGCGATTGACCAACCTCGGTTGTTTAGCAGCTAGTTTTTCCATCATGATTTGCAGTTGCTGGCAATAGAAATCTGCCGCAATCGTCTGGTAAGATTTAAGGAAGCTGTAGTGGACGACACCGGCACTAGTCCACCAAACGCTCACAAGTAACTTTTTTGAGTCAATTTTCGCTTGGGGCAGGCTTTGGCTGGTTCGCCAGGGTTCAGCCATTGCGATGAGCGTTTCCGATTATCGTACAGAATCCACTTTTCATCACAGGTAATGATACGATTTAAAATCCCTTAATTATTATGCCGGTTGAGTAATGTAACGCAGCAGTCGACGCGCGTTTGTCGGTTTGCTGAACTCAATTCACGAGGTACCCACCTTTCAAGCTTTTTCACCTTCCCAATTTGCTTCAAGTGGATTAAAACAGTTTTATTACTAACACCACAGCATGCAGCTAACTCGGACGTGGTTTGCGATGGTTCCGCTTCCACAATAGCCTTCAATTCTTCTTTATCAACTTTGGTCTCCGGCCGTCCACAGGGCTTGTTCTGCAGGTCGAAATTTCCAGAACGAAAACGTTTAGAACCAAAAACGCACTGTGTTTTCATTTGCGACACCGACGCCATACACATCATTAATCCTTCGAGCCGATTCTGTAGCACTGGTGCCACGGTAGAACTCGTACTCGAAAATAATACGAAGTTTCAAGTTTTCCACTTTGTAAACAAAGTGACGCAAAGAAAAAACCAAAAGAGGAGAAAACAAATGCATTACGGTTTTCGAAACACAAATGCATGAGTAAATAGCGGTATAAATTTGAAAATGGAATTCCTAATCAAAGAAGATATATTTGAGATCAAAGTGGCCAGTACGACAAAACGCCAATTTCATATGTAAGGACCTAATATTTGATTAGAACTTAGCTGTTGAACGGAAATACAAATATGTGATGTTATTTGTAAGCATTAAACATAAAAACGAATAAATATATCAACAAATTAAGTTATATTAAAGTAATAAAGTATTTTAACTGTGATCTTTACCAGAATTCTACTTTACGGTCAGCTGATACTTATATGCACTTAACTAAGCCATAAACCATTTTCTAAGTCTATCATTTTAGGTTTTCCCATTTATTTAATTTTTTTTTTAATAATTCAAAAAATTTAACAGATTCCTATATTATGCAATACACTCCGAAAAGCCATAAACCATTTTAAGACAGGTCATATGTCTATTATACCATTATATGTAAAAAAACTTAATAAATATTTGTCTATGTAACATGGCGGCTATCATTACCGGCGCCTGCGCAGGGAACACAGCTCATCAATCAATGCTGTTGAAATCTGAAGTACCTATCGCTTCATCTCGCACCATAACATTTCCATTATTTTTGATCCGTAGATAAATTAATGGCTTATGTTTTATAAACTTTTTGTCTTTTTTTAATTTCCTTGTATTATTACTTGTAATTATTACTTGTATAATTGGCTAAAAAATTAATTCGAACAAATCAGACTAATATTTTTTTTATTTAAAAGTTTTGACTCTATCGATCATAAATTATTATCTATTGTATTTTAGTACTTATATTGAAAGAAACATTTCTATAATAAACCTACAAAATGCTACGCATATGCTACGCGCTCTACGAAAATACAACGCATCTTTAATACGACTTTTTTGTCGCTTTTGTTGGAATTTTATCCAATAAACTCATTTTCATTTTTCAATCAACCTATCTAAAGAAATAACTAATAGAACTTAGCAGCATAATTGTATTTGTCTCCAGAACAGTTACCAATTGTTACCATCCCATTCTTCTTCGTCCGCATTTCCCAGTAGATTGACTTGCACTCACAATACTGTAGCGCGGGAACCTTATCTCATCTAATTGAATACCTACCGAATTGGTTCAGATACCGTTTGAATCGGTTCCGAAGAATTTACTAATTTAATTCTTGTGCTATGATTAAAATGGCTTGTTCAATGATTTCAAAAATATACATGTACTAGTCACTAGATCGTATGGGATAGGTGCAGACATTAGAAGAATAAGCAGCAGCATTATTGTGATCGCATTAAACAATGTAGATTTATTTTTCAAAATATAAAGTTATGAATTTTGATATTGATTCAGGTCAGTCACAAAAGAATTCTTTGATTTATTTCTTAATTGTATAATTATACTATATATTATAGGTGTATACCTACGAGAAGATTTTCATTAACTCTATAAAATCGGAATGATAAAAATGAAATTATGTTTTATTATATTGCGGCGAAACAAAACGTCTATCCGGACCTGCCGATTCAATCACAGTTTAATATAAATTGATTATGGGCAAACCGCCAATTGTCATGATATAGCCTACAAAGGCATTCGAAGACGTATGCGATCACTTTTACTGTTATCCAATTTGGAGCGAACCTTTCCGCTTTTACACGGTCTGCGGCGATGCGAATTACATTGTTATTAGCCAAGACCGTGTCAGACCGAGGCGGCAGAGGACGTGTGTCTGACTGACACACATACCCCGACCTTTACCCGTCGATTTCCCCGATCCGATCGATTAGTGGATCTTCACGTCAATCCGATTTTATCTGAGACATTTGGGTTAGATGCGTCGTGATCGCAGATACGATTATGATACGAGAATGAAGAGTCATGTTTTTGATTAGACAAAATCGTTTCTCCCAAGTTTATCGAGTATCATTAGTGAGTTGTGCTTCTTGACTTTAACAGTAAGTTGCGTTGCATTCCGTCTGTTAATTCCGTTTGATTCTTATTATTAGGTTAGGGGCATTCTTTTTTATTTCATCCAGTTGTAATGCGTAGATTAATATTCATTATTTGATGTGGTGTGCTGCGTTTCTTTATATATTATTTCTATTGTTATTCATTTAAAATATGTTTCATTATCTACATTCGTAAGGTTTCTCTTTCGTTTACATATAACTATAATCACGTGTTTATCCTATCCTACTACTATTATAAATGTGAAAGTTTGTGAGGATGGATGGATGTTGATGTTTGTTACTCTTTCACGCAAAAACTAGTGAAAGGATTGTAATGAAATTTGTTATTGCAGTAGTTTAGGTTCTGGATTAAAATATAGGCTACTTTTTATCCCGTAAAAGTACAGTGTTCCTGTGGAATATTGTGTTAACGTGGGTGGAGCCGCGGGCAAAATATATAATTATAATTTACCTAAATGCTGCTGCCTGGCAGTCGTTTTCTTCCCTGCACCAGCCCTGGCACTCGTACAGCGAGAGGTTTCGCACCGTGTAATACGCTGTGCCGGGGAAGTCGACATCTGTGAGCTTCTCGAAGGCAATTCGACCTGAAAACGAAGGAAGACTTTAGTAAAGTTATATAATTATATACAACAGTTTCATTTAGTTTTTAATTTCATTTACTATTATGTAAACATCCTATCGGCTTAATTTCACAAAAAAATAACAAGAAGCAGACGAAATGAGAAATATCTTTGAAAATATATTAAGCACTGCGAACTACTTAAGTAAAGTAAATCATTTAAAGCACTAAACTTTAAGCAAGTTACTAGAGTACAATTCAAAGTGATGGTGTCAATACTGAGTAGAAGCGTTTTACTTTATGCAATATTGACTTTAAATAAAGTCCCTTCCAGCTCTAGCTCCAGCTACATCAACACTCCCTACAACTTATTCAGCCGCTCGTATTTAAATAACCGCTATTTACGGAAGTCTGTATGGGAACAGCGGTACAAGTGCGGCGACTGAGTACACATTACAATGGAGTGGTACGGCAAACGTTCGAATTCCCATGTATTGTTCACACAAAATGCCTTTTTATTTTTGTCAACCCGCTTGTAATTTGGAAAAAAGTGATTTCTAACAGAGAACTGATTAAGTCTCATCATACATTGGCGCAGAGACGAAGCGCCGCAAACATCATGTTTGCCACATGTCACTTACAGCATCATCATCTCTATTTTTCCATTATTAAGGTACAAATTTGTATCATAGAAATATTGTGACAAACGTAGACACAAAAACTTTACTCCTATTTATGTTCGACAACATATTAAGATCTCTCCGCGATCGTATAATAAATTGAAGTACCTGAGTAACCGAGATCTGCTCGGAGTTCTGATAAATAAAAAAAAATAAAAAATCACAAAAATTTTATATCCCTGTGGTCAAAATTGGCTTAATAGTTTCGGAGTCTATTCAATGGAATGAAACAAATCTTTTCTCTTTATAATATCAGCATGCAAGTATAGATATCTTAAAATTTAAACGAGACAATCTTGTATTTATATAATCGGTTTCTAAATCAAAACCATGAAAATTAGTATGCAGGGTGTTTTGGGGGAAAAAATTTATCTAGATAGATCTGATCGCATTTTCTAGCTAAATATGTTTTTTCTTTCGTCGTGCAACATTATATCAATAATTTCGAATCTATTAGGTCAGTCCTGCAGTTGGTATGCATAATTTTTGCATTGTTAGAAAATTCGGAAAGTGTTGGGTTCTATGAATCCCGGTCAGATATTTGTGATTCTTTTAATTTTGTTATTAAATTTATCAGAACTCCGAGCAAGGCTCGGTTACCCAGGTACTATGAATAATATAAGAAAGTATACTTAGTTACTTACTCAGCACGAATGATGCTTGGAGGAGCAGTAACGCCAGTCGTGCCCAGTCGAACACGTTGCCCCTCATAGTGCCGCTTCCACCTGCAACAATTGTAACACATTCAATAAATAAAAGAACAACCATTTATGTGCAAATAAAAATTAGTAACATACCAAAAAAATGCTACTACTATTAAAAATGTTAAAGTTTGTGAGGATGGATGGATGTTTGTTACTCTATCACGCAAAAACTACTTAACGGATTTTGATTAAATTTGGTATGGTAGTAGTTTGAGCTCTGGATTAACACATAGGTTACAGTGTTCCCGTGGGATACTGTATTAACGCGGGTGAAGCCGCGGGCAAAAACTAGTAAGTAAATAAAATAACACCAATATTGTTCAAATAATATGTACTGTATTTTTTATAAAAACTATGTATAGCCTATGTTACCCGGGCTATTATAACGACTCTATTGACACCTCATTCATAAAAATCAGATCACAAGTTTAGGCGCTACGGTATACCAAACATACATACATACACAGACTGCCAAAATCTGTACCCTTCCTTTTAGCTTCACCGTAGTCGGGTAAAAATTAAAAAAAAACAAGAGCATTATTAAATTAGTGTAACGTTATCAGCTCGAGAAAGCTCTATCATAAGTAGCCGAAGTAAGTCCACCGTTTCCTGTAATTAATTACACCCATACCAACATTACATCGATTTATTCATTTATCATTTCGAAGGCATATCGCTTTCACTCGCCTTTTTACAAAACCGAAACGAAAGTAAGGCGATCGTATTCTTCACTGAAATCATGATGCATGTTTAATGAATTGAACAGCTTTCGATTTGAACTGTTCTGCTCGATTTAACATATTGAATAAAAAAAACAAATTAAGCACGTTTAACGAAAGTGTATCGGTTTCATCTACGCCTGAAGCACTTAAGTGGAGACCTTTCGTTTTTACAGTAGCTATGTACTCGTATATAATTTCTATACAGCTATACAACTATCATTGGCGATGGCTGATTAACCTTTATAGGGAAGCCCCGGCCTGTATAATAGGAAGGGGTTTGGATGAGGGTCTTAAATGGTAAGTGGTAAGTGAAGCCGATAGGAATGGAGTTACAGGAACCCCACGCCACTGACAACTATACTTATACAACTATACAAGTAGCATATTATCATAAGCTTTATAAAGTTCCAATAGTGTTTATTAGTTAAAATTATGCGGATACAAGTGTGGCAAAACGTACATTTTTTCTTTTTAGGGTTTCATACCCAAAGGTAAAATCGGAACTCTATTACTGATACTTCCGTGTCCGCTTTCCGCTGTCCGTCCGTCTATCACCAGGCTTGTATGTCCTTAACCGTGATAGCTAGACTGGAGTTGAAATTTTGACAGATGATGTATTTCTGTTACCGCTATAACAACAAATACTAAAAAAAAAATATTTATAGCCCTTGAATATTCTCCATACAACAAATATGTTCTTTTAAATTAAAAAAATAAGGTGTCAGACATTTTTGGGCTTATTCTGAACCTCCGTTCCGGACACCAATTTAACGATGTTTAATCCGATTCAACGATGCAACGGCATGCTACAGTTATTAAATACGAACAAACACTCGTAAACACACAGTTAACCCTCAATTGACACCACATTTACGGACCATGACATTACGGCATCCAAGTGAAATGAGCGATTATGCCACACGGTTCCCGTTACCACCGCGAAACAGGGCGTTAAGAGCGAATGCTAAAACCCAATTAGAAGCGTGCGCATATGTCACATAATGATCGCGACAGTTATGTCATGGCCAGCGCATGTCATGGCTAAGCGCGAACGTGGACGCATCCACCGTGTAGATTCGTGCGCTCAAATTGCCCAATTTAACGGTGCATCCGATTTAGAAGGGCTATTTCTGTCTAACGATTTCCTAAGTCCTCAATCACGATGACAACTTTTTGTATAACCTTTTTACGTTGTTCGTAACGGTTCCGATTTAGACTCATTGTTTCACGTAAGTTGGAACTCGGATAACCAACGGCCGTATTAAATAGAAATTAAGAAAGTATTTTTTGTTAATTTAATTACAGAAACCATACTATATGACGACCTCTGTGGCTCAGTGGTTCAGCGCGTTAGTGCTCAAGCCGGGGGTCGCGGGTTCGGATCCCGCCAAAGGAAAGGAAGGAAGGAAAAAGTTTTTCTGTGTTCCCGGGTCATGGATGTATATTAAATATGTGTATAATATAATGAAAATCTTAAATATATGTATAGTATAAAAGTATTAAATATACTTCCCGTTTTCTGGTATCTGTAAACAAGTTCTTCGGATACTTAGCACGGGGCCAGATTGACGTGGTGTGAAGCGTCCATGGATATTTATTAATTCCAGTATGCATTTCAAATTTAAATTATATAAAACTTAAACAATATTCATCAATCACAAATTTAAAACTTAAACAAATCATTAAATCCAGTCATGACATGAGTCAACCTTAATTCAATGCAGGTAAAATTAATCCAAAAGCGATGAGAATCCAAAAACAATGATGCAAAAAAATGTAAAATACTTTTAGGAATTCGTAGTGAAAATTCTTCCCTAAGAATTTGAGATATAGTTCTCTTCTTCCGTTGCAACTTGCATACGGTATTTATCCACTTCGTTACTAATATCTTATTAGTAACTTTAATTGTTTTTTTTTACAATATTTATACATTACATAATAATAATACGATAAGCATGTTTAGACTCGTCTCGACGATTAACGAGGACACATGTGACCTTGAACTTGTCCCACCGATCAACCACCGATCAGTCGTCAATCAGGATAAGCGGTCTGACCCCACGAACCAATTACGAAGCGTGACCGTCAGAGTTGGGTACCGCGGAACAATCGCTACCGACTCGAGAGTTCACTGGGCCATTGAACTTCATATACAACGATTTCGTTCATATTCTTCCTTTAATCGATTTTGGAGCAGACATTTTTAGATTCATTGTGTGTATAGCGGACTCCGAGGTATTCGTCATTTTCTGTGTGAACACGATTAGAACTGTAATGAAACGAGATTTTTACCCAACTACGACGGAACCAAAAGGAAGGGTAATGATTTGGGCAGTCTATACATGTATGTTTGTTCCACCGTAGCGCCTAAACTACTCATCTGATTTTATTAAATAAGGTGTCAATATATTCGTAATAAGAGCCCGGGTATATATAACATAGGCTTTATAATTTACGTAGTCTGTAGTATACAGTTACTAGAGAAGAGGGATGTGGCAACATTGAAAAACGAAGCGCAACGTTGCCTGCGCAACGTTGCCTGCGCAACATGATAAGTAGTAGATGCGTAGATAGACAACGCTGTTAAACAAAATGTGCTCGCTACTTTTACACATGTTGGTCAACATGCCGCGCGCCTAATCTAGTGGATACGAGGCTTTTACAAAATGCAATTAAGGCGATTGATATGTAAATGTTGATGAGATTTGCTGTTGAACTTGACCGTAACGGGACCACGCGAGACAAAGCGTGCGACAGGTGATCGCCTCACCTAATATTACTAGGTCACGTATATCGTATACATCTCATTATATTTAGACTCGTAGTCATAACAAATTACTTACTATGATTCTATTGCCTATTTACTTGCTTAAGGCCCACTTGCGCAGATCTGGGTTAAAGTAAACCCTGGGTTAAAATATCATGCCTTCCCTTTCATAAATACGAAAAACGAGAGAGTTAACATGATATTTATTCCAGAGTTAACTTTAACCCAGATCTGCCTAAGTGGGCCTAAGCCAAAGAAAATATTAAGTAAAGCAATGATACCTACATCATGCTGTTCTATAAAATAGATTCACTGAACAAGAAGTTCTTTGGAGCAAAGTAGCATCAATTTAACTTAGAACGTTCGTTATATTTTTGGTGTTAGTTATAAGTATGTACTTTTGACTTGTCAATTGGCCTAAAGTTGTTATTTACTTGAGCTTACTTCTTCACTAGCATGTTAAGTGCCTTTTATTTAAAAAAAGAACGCGCTTAGAATTTAAACCAAGTATCAGTAACAATTGGAGTTACCGGCGGGCGCTGGGAATAATAAATAACTATTTGCAAAGTAAGAACTTTCTTTTTATTTTACCTAATTTATTCGCTTCTACAAAAAGGAGGAAAGCTTTACATTATTCTTGGCGCTTTAGCGTAAAATAGTGCATTAAGAAACTACTTTTTTTGGAGTCGGTTGAAAATAAGCCAGTGTTGCATTACAAAAAAAAAAGAGTGTTGCTGCACGCCGCATAAAATATGTGACACTCATTGTATGGGTTTTATGCAAGCGAGAGGTCCTCTATTTGGACGAGATAGCATGGAACATTCTAGAGGTTCAAATTCAGTATTTGTTTTATTCAACAGTCCAGGTTGCGTGTTTATCTTGCCTGGAATGCCGTGTCCTGTCCCTGTCGCCAACACGCTAAACTCGACTGCGCTAATAAGGCTGCGTTATATACAAACAAATTATTTCAGAGATAGAAATAGAGGTTCTTTAGATTGATACCTCAAGGTTTCTAATGAATTAAATGTAAATCTTGGAAACGAAATAATCGTGAGTAGAAATTATTATGACTATATTCATTTGTGTTTATATATTTCAGACATAGCTGTAGATCATAATGCCTATAGAATCAATTCACACAGATATGCGACATAGCGCTGCTTTTTTTAAGTTAGCTGTTCAAAATTGAATATTATTCATAACACAAATGTCATGTTGCACCGCGCTGTACAGCGCATGTGCAGTGTATGACTGAAGCCATATGAATAGTAATAAAGTTTAATTTTCAATAGCCATCTTAATAATGCAAGACCGTATAGCGTCACGTGTCGTCGCGGTGTGAACTGACCTATAGGCATTATGATCTACAGCTAAGTCTAAAATATATCCCTCAGTATAATTGTAGAGTATTATGTTCGATAAAAAGTAATAAATCCTAGGCTACAAATTCCATTGTGCGAGATTTCATTCAAATCATTTCAGCGACTCAGACGTAAAGCAATAACAAACTGACGTCCATTCTTATAAACCAGGTATCACATTTATTATACGAGTGTAAGTATCGCCTACTCTACACCGGTTTTATAAATGAAAATAATACCAGCCTACTTTACAAGACTAAGGGTCAATTCACACCGAAACCTAACGATACCGTGTCGCGTATCATTAGGTTTCGGTGTGAATTGACCTGTGATTTTAAGATACGTATTCGAAATTGAACTTTATTCATGATACAAGAAGATACACGTTTCATTGTAAGAGTCAAAATGTAAGGGTTGCACTGCGCTGCACAGTGCATGTGCAGCGCAGTGCACTGATATCGTAATATGAAACGTGTATCTTTGTGTAGTGAATGAAGTTCAATTATAAATATCTTAAGTTTCGCTTCAGTTGTGAACTTCAGGGCTGTTTCAGAATCTACAAATAAGTGTCGGATAGCTTATTCGGAAGTTTTGTCGCTGCTTTCTTTATATCGAACAACAGAGAAAAGACATGCAAATAAACTATCTGACACTTATCTGTAGATTTTAGATTTATATTAATTGATAGATGAAACAGGCCCATAGAAATGGAAATGGCGATATAATATCGATAGAGAGAATCGAAAACGACTGCTCGCGGACAAACATGTCACACATAATGTGAACTTTGATTGTCGAAGCCGTCTATTACGCTCAAGTGCAGTAGTTGTAGATGGTAATTAAGGAGACAGAGAACGAGTTTTCCTGGAACTAATGAAGCTATATTTTAACCTTTCACTTCATTATGTGTTCCTAGTATTCTAGTTTTTGCATATGTATCGAATTTTTTTAATCCTTTATGAATAATATGAACTTTACTGTCGTAGCCATCTGTTACGCTCAAGTAAGGTAGTTGCTGATGGAAATTGTGGAGATAGATAAGGGGTTTGCCTGGAGCTTCTAATGAAGCTATTTTTAACCTTTCACTTTATTATGTATTTCTACTTCCTAGTATTCTATCTTGATGTATATTTGGAGTCTCTGATGACTCGTCATTCATATTTTAATGTAATGCTTATAAGTTATACGTATCTTGTGTTTTCTAAATTTTGTGAAACTGCTTGCATTATATTGTTCACAGGACTTTTAATTTGTGCGTAAGTAGGTGAGCGGTATTCCTACTCTGACTTGATTGATTTAAGATCAATTAACGATTTTATATTATTATATTTATGGAGGAGAGTAGTGAACACATGGAAAAGGTATTGGTCATTGAGTGAAGTAATGAGAAATAAAGACTTGACAATAAACCTGGAAAAGAAAGTATTTAATGTATGTATGCTACAATATCTAACATTCTAACATATGGTTGCCAGACTTGGAACCTAACAAGAAAACTAAAGCTAAAAGTATGTCAAAACAGCATAAAAATGTGTGTATTGGCAATAAGGAGAAAATATAAAGTACGACTGGATAGTGTAAAGGTAAAAGCAAAGTTTAAAAATGTAAATCTTGTAAGTGGAAGATTAAAATGGAAATGGGCCAAACATTTTATGAGAGAAAAAAATCGAAAAGTGGACAAACACAATAACAAATTGGTACCCAAGAAATGGACAATAGAAAGATGGGCAGACAATATAAGGGAAGTAGCAGGTCCGACGTGGAGAAGGAGGGCAAGGGCTATCCCATGTATGGAAAGAAATGGAGGAATGGAAGGTTCTTGAGGAGGCCTATGTCGAAAGATAAGCTAAATACAAACCTCTTGTATGTAGCAAGAGAAGCTAATAATAATAATAAATAATTATTATATTTATAGGATACGGAACACTCTAATTGAGATTGAAAACTATTTACATTACATTAATATACTATTTTACAATTCTGTTAAATGAAATTAAGCAGTTAACACAAATACGGTAATTACAAGAAGTAAAATATCATGTTGTTTGATGAAATTTATCAAAAGTTTTAAGGCCCATTAAAAAGTTGTTAAATTAATTGACAGTAAATTCTTTGCGATTATTTATAGTTAAAATAAGATAAATCTTAATTTAGAGACTTTATGGCTCTCTTAAATTTGTCATATATTATGTACAGAACTATTTCGAAATAACCTCTTATATATAATAGTACACATTGGAGGTATATCGCACTTCATATACCGTTAGTGCTCATATACCGTAGTAGCTTCATAGTCGGACTCCCGCACGAAGAGTTCCGTACAAAAAGCAAAAATACACGTTTGTTGTGTGGACACCTCACTTAAATGTTAATTTTATTCTGCTTCTAGTATTTGTTGTTATAGTGGCAATAATAAATATATAATCTGTAAAAAATTTAACTGTCTATTTGGTGACAGACAGACAGACGGAACGGACGGACTACTACTAGGGTCTTACTAATAGGGTCCCGTTTTTACCCTTAAGGTACGGAACCCTAAAATATTTTAAACACCAACGATTCGAAACACGAAATTCGATTTCCGGCTGGAATTATAAATTAAAAAAAAAAAGTAAATATGCAGTTTTATTTCTTATCAAAATCAAGCTTCTATGCTTCGGCTAACAAGTCCACTCAAAAACGTTCACTCTGTATATTCTTTGAACCAGTTATTTGGCCGTCTATGTATATGATGTATGTATACATGTTCGTTTGTTCCTCCGTAGCGCCTAAGCTAATGATCTGATTTAATGAATGGGTGTCAATAGATTCGTAATCATAGTCCGGGTAACATAGGCTATATAATTAACGTAGTCGGGTTATAGTTTTTATAAAATATTATAGTTACTTTTCTAACTAAAGGATAAAGCTCACGCTCTATACAAGTTAGCTTCGACGATGTGGACGTCGTGCAGTGGACATGTATCAACATTTTTAAGATTTCGCCTATCAAGGCGAAGTCTTAAACTACGAGTTTTAGCGAAAAGTGCTCAAGGGTGTCTCAAGTGCGTATTTGATAAGAAATAAAACGGCATAATTACTTTTTAAATAATTAATATCGCCAGCTACTTCCTCTACCTACAATGATATTACAATTTTTTTCGTTTGCTGGCTTCTTGACTTGACGCCTAAATGAGCCTTGTCCTTTTACAATTGTCGTATTTTTTTTTAATAAAACTATATTATACTATTGTTTTCGAATTAAACTCCATTAACTGCTTAGCTTAAATCAAGGCTACGCTATGAACGTAAGTAAGTACAGTTCTTAATTATAGACGAACCCAAAGATTTCAAAACTCAAGATAGGCCATTACATAGTATTATACATACTAGTAAATTTCAATAGAAATTTCAAAGTACATTTCAATGCAATAGAAAGAACATGTTACGCCATCTTGGTTTTCACCATACTTCAAATTTCCCAAATGGTCCCAAAATTCTCAAAAGTGGGGCCATTTAATTGGAGACTATAATATATACGCCTATGGACGAACGAGCAATTTCAAATTATTACAATAGGCACCAAAAGGTCAGACAATCTCATAACTTTCTTTGTTTCAAACGTTATTTTGATTGTTACTTTCACTTATCGTTGCCATAGTAATTTCGTTTCGATCAATTTATAACAATAGATTACGAGAGACAAGTGCAAAGTTAATAATAATAAATCATACAGATACATAGTCAATGGGAGCCGGTACCTCCCACGTAGCTGCGACCATTTAAGCAGAGCCCATGATAAATTGCACGGTGTTCGAGTTCGTGATAGGTTCTCGAACAATGGGAGGTCAGATCACGTTGGTCGGATGTACACTGTACAACGACAGTCCCATTCTGCGAAGGCAAAGGCGATCGACAGCACAAAAAGGACTGAGGCCAAAGTTCAGGAACGACGCACGGACTAGGCATTGTTTCGATCGGAAAAGTTATGGTTTACTACGGACATTCGTTTATTTTTATTGACATTCGACTCGGCCATAAATAGAGATGTATGCGAAATAAACGTTTGCGCACTTTGTTAGATACGGTCGTCATAGACGTAACGCTTTGCATGGGGTGATGCAGACATTTCAGTATTTACGACGCTACCATTGCATTGCTGGTCCAGGCTATTACTGACCGTTCTAACTCTTGTAAAGAATTTTACTCGCTCGTAAAATTATTAGCCGGCTACTCGCAAAATACAATTCGATAAAAGTCGAGCTTATGAATGACAATCGTAGCTTTGATTGATAATGCAGCTAGATTATAAATAACGTCTTTTACAACGAACCTAATCAGTATAAGGCAAACATTTGAATACCCACATAAGCAAATACAGTTATTTATATTTATTATGGCTTTTCAAATATTTATGTCTAAATTAGATATTTGATGTCGTTCTAAGGTAATTTCTAAGATCTTAATAGAAGCTTTTCTTTGAAGGATGATTCTCTGCAAATGCATTATAACTTCTTATGTTTAACACTTACGGATTGTGTCGCGGTGCACTTTTCTTTTTCCCGACGTTTCGGCTACTTCCCAGCAGCCGTGGTCATGGGAGGACTGAGGTGGCAGTTGTCGAGTTTGTTGAAGTTGTTCAAACTACCCGAAGATTCTTCAATTATTATTTGTGTTCCAATCCACGCAAAACATACTAACAGTATCTTGAAGCCGCGGTGTTTTTTAATTAAATTTTATTTTGTTTATTATTGGATCCTAACTAGATGGCAGCACCCGAACATGTGTTCGCAATAAATAAATAAATCTGCAATTTACGAACACATACTGGATCAACCTCGCCATTACATAAGCCACAAGTACTGGCAAAGGAACACCGTTATCGCCCAAGAATGATACGCGAGGCTATAGAAATTAAAAGTACTCTAATTTTAACCGAGAAGATAGCTGGGTACTGTCATCTAGTTGGGATTCTATAATAAATAAAATAAAATTTGCTCGCAGTTAATTAAAGAGCCAAATAAATTTTATTCTAAAACACCGAGGCTTCAAGAGACTGTTAGTATGTTTTGCGTGCATCAGAACACAAATAATAATTGAAGAATAGTAGAATAGTAGGGTAGTTTGAACAACTTCAACAAACCAGACAACTGCCACCTCAGTCCTCCCATGACCATTGCTGCTGGGAAGTAGCCGAAACATCGGGAAAAAGAAAAGTGCACCGCGACACAATCCGTAAGTATTCAAAACAATGAACTTCTTACATCTTCTTAATATAAAATTGAATAAAAATATATTGCGTAATTGGACGAGACGCGAGAATTATGGTCACATACACATAGGAAGAGACAGACAAATAATCCATCAATTTAATATCTCACATTCTTTCATATCATTAAACATTACTTTCACACCACATTCTATATATTCTATATGATATTTCACATTATTGTGCTTTCATAAAATTCAATCCAATTAGCCGTTCGCAATAAAACACTTCCAGCCTATATTGAACATCTTTTAATCAACGCTCGGTACTAAAACTTTTTTTTGCCTTATGAAAATTATTACTAAGCATGTATGTGTCGACTGTGAGATTAAAATAATACGTTTTGCCATTTCGCTATTCGCAATAAAAACCCCTAGCTGCCATCAACTGCGGCCGGCGCCAACTTGTACAGATACCGACTTGACATCGCCTGCTCACTACCCACACACCACGTACACTTGAGTCTTGACATGATGTTATTCAATACACCTTGCATTATTTATAACGAACATTCATACATTTACATTTGTGATTAATCGTTCTAAATTTTTCAATACAACCCTGGATTTTTGCATCCCAGGACGGATATCCTATGGAAAAGCTATATTGTGGTCTGAACATATTATTTTTCCTGGCAATCATCCTACTATACTTCTATACTTACGATACTTCATCATCCTACCCAATAACATTTACGTTATTTCAAGGAGTTTAACCAAGTGATCTATTCGCATTTAAGTCTTAAACTCGACAAGATATAATCTCGTGCGAGCTGTTAGTTTTTAACCTCCTAACCTAGGCTTATATTCATGTCATCAAGCTTCGTAAACATACGTGCTTAATATTTAGTATTCACTTTTACTAAACTAGCTGCATTACTTCCCTTTAAAATTCTGGTTTCAATGTAGACATAAAAACGTATCTTTAACGATCTTTTCACTCTCTAAATGTCATAACAGATTTCCAGAAAGTAGGTTATGAGTAAGGATAACGCTTGTGGAATAGTTTATGTTGGTACCGTTATATTTTATCGTGCATTTGAATATTACTTCTAACAACTACTGTTAAATAAATTTTGTCGACATACCTGTCCTATATGTAATTATATAATTTAAAGTACCTAGGTAACCGAGCTTTGCTCGGAGTTAATTAAAATAAAATAATTTGTTCAACCATAATAAATTTTAAAAAATTAAATGAATCACAAAAATATTTCTTTGACCGGCATCCGAAACAACCGAATTCCGAATTTTCTAACAAAACAAAAATTATACATACGCATACCAATCTGCCAATCGGACTAACATAATAGAGTCGAAATTATTAATATACATATTGTTGCATGACTAAATAAAAAACATATATAGCTTAAAAATGCGCAGTTTCTCAGGGATAACACCTAGAGAGATCGAAATTTCTCCCCCAAAACTCCCTGCATACTATTTCATGATAACACTTGCAGCCGTTTTCGAGAAACCGATTATTTATATACAAGCTAGCACTAGCATTAATTGTCTGCGGCTTCGCTCGCGTGAAATTAGGTTTTAAGCTTTCATCCCCTATTTTACCCCTTTGGGGGTTGAATTTTGAAAAATCCTTCCTTAGTGGATGCCTACGTCATATAAGAAATACGTGTGCAAAATTTCAAATTTCTAGCCTTTAAGGTTTAGCCTGTGCGTGGATACATCAGTCAATCAGCTTTTCATTTTCTATATACATACACACACCGGCATATTTAGCGGAACATAAAATAAAGGTTTGATATCAGTATCATATAAGGTTGCTGGCTGGTTTATACGTCATTTAATTTAAAAAGAAATATTTTCAAATTAAGAAAACAACTGAACATCACATTTTATGCAATTGTTTTAATTTTATTCAAAAACACCTTATCTGGGGCGAACTTCGAGTATTTCTTCCTTCTGAGTTTGATTTAAAATTTTATTGAAATACTGTTTTTTGTTAGTTTTTTTTTAATCGCGTATCTTTTTGGAGTTGATGACTGAATTATGCCTGACTTAGCCCCAACGGAAGAAATGCGAAGAAATGGTCAAACCTACAGAGTGATATCCAGAGATCTTCGTCGACCAGTTTTAACGATCCATCGCAGTATCCAACGGTTCAAGGAGACCGGTACTTATGTGAGAAGAGCAGGACAAGGCAGAAAAAGACGCACTTCGAGTAGGGATGATCGTTTCATTCGGCTTCGTGTACGTAGGAACCCCCGTTTGACGGCCGTCCAAGCCCGACATGGGTTAGAAGCAGTGCGGGGTGTAACTGTAAGTGAGCGTACGGTACGAAGAAGGTTCGAAGAAGCTGGTTTGGATTCATTTGTGCCCGCCAAGGCTCGAGGTAAATCATCGTAAAAGCAGGTTAACTTTTGCTCAGGAACATCGACTTTGGAACGCGGACCAATGGAGTAAGGAATGGTTTAGTGATGAGTGCAGAATTCTCTTAAATCAAATTGATGGCAGGCAAAGAATATACAGACGCAAAGGAGAACGATACATTCAGACAAATTTTGAAACTGCAGTTGCATACGGTGGTGTATCAATAATGGTTTGGGCGGGCATTTGTTTGGGAGCTCGCACAGATTGGTAGTGATTGACAGAGGGAGTCTGACTGCAGACCGCTATATCAGAGAAGTTTTAGAAGAAAATGTCGTACCGTTTGCCCCATATATCGGTGACGATTTTGTTTTTATGCAGGATAATGCTCGGCCGCATATCGCTCGGGTAACTCAAGCTTATCTTAATGATATGAATATCACTGTTATGGAGTGGCCGGCGAGATCACCGGATATGAACCCAATAGAGCACGTTTGGGACTTGCTGAAAAGAAAAGTTAAGTCCAGAATTCCAGCTCCTGCCAACGTGGGTGAACTGCGAATCGCCGTAGTTGAGGAATGGCGGAGACTATCCCAGGAGACCATCGATAACATCATTCTCAGTATGCCTAGACGGGTATAAACTTTAATAAGAGCACGTGGAGGAAATACGCGACATTAGTCACCATTTTTCTAATTTAATTAATTGTTATTTTAATATTAATTTTCACTTTTCCCGGTTACATGAAAAGTTAAAAAATGTACCATTTTTCACAAATAGCCTTTACTCGCAAAATCTGTTCTTAATGTGATCTCATTTTAAGTAAAACAAATGAAACTTTAAATAACAAAAGAAGTGTAGTAAGTAGATTTTAAAATAAAACCATATTTTTTTAATTATGGACCTTTTTTTGTGTTCCGCTAAATAATTCTAAAGTCTCGTTTCGTCTCGCTTAAAGTATAATAAGATAACAATTTTATGTTACTGCTTACTACTCTGTGAGTACTTTTCATTAAATAAGGGGAAAATAAAGATTGTCAATGGTTTCAAATTGCCAAACTTCGCTATACAGAAGTCATATATATATACTTTAAAGAGCTTCTAAGCGCACACATATAGCAAATATTAAATAAAAACTAAACTACATAGCCCTAGTATGACCTTATCTAAAACCATCATGTCAAGATTTGTCATAGCCTTCTAACATATGGCATGGACTATCAGCAAAGCTGATTACACGCATACCAAGATACTCCCAACATAATATATTATGTCTTGCGACTGGCCACACTCCCATATTACATCAATTCTGTTTAACCCGTCAGCCATGGACGATAACGACTGTTTGTGGCCCTATAACTCAATTTATTGGTGACAAAATGGTTGATAAAATACTTAATAATAACTAATTATTATTTTATTAACCAATAATAATATTAATTACCAATAATAATATAGTTGATAAAATAAAAATAATAATATTTAAACAGCCTCCGTGGTCTAGGGTTAGAGCTTGCCTCTCGACTCGGAGGTCGTGGATTCGATTCCGCATTGGAACAACAAAAAATGTTGTTTCCAAGTTTGGTTAGGACAATGCAGGCTGATCACTTGATTGTCCGACAAGAAAGTTGACCCATGCGTCGGATGGGCATGTAAAAAGTCGGACCTGCGCCTGATCTCTCGCTAGTCATGTCGGTTATCCGTCCCACTGGGTTTCGAGAGTAAGGGAAGAGACTCTCTCTTCCCTTACTCTCGTGTATGCTCTTGTGTACTGCGCACACACTCGGGCACTATAAAACTAGTCCCGCGTAATTGGCCTGGTTTCAATGAAACCAGCCACCGTCACAGAAATCGGTGTGGGGGGTTATAATTATTAATCATTTGTTTTTGTGACCTGTAAAAATAGTAGTCATTTTCAAACCTTGAAAGTAGCTTTATTTAGCAAGATGCAGGTGTGTTAGAATTTAGAAGAGAATTCGTAAATCGTACCACATCTTTGTACAAAAAAGGTATACCACTTTCACTCATATACACCGGCTCTGCATGACATTTATTTCTTACTACATAATAGTTAGGCTCTATTACAGTCATTACAGACAGACTACACCGCCCTACAAAATCAGGAAGTCAATCGATACAATTCGAGTTATCTCGGCTCAGCTAATACGCCGGTCCTGCTCCATTTATCTGCCCATCGCTAGACAATATGGTGCACGGGGCGCGAGGTGGTGGGGGCTACAGAGCAGGGGAGGGGGAGGGGTATGTGCATGACCGCACCGAGCTCAATGACCTTGCGCACATTCCGCGCTTCCGAAGGTTCCCGCGACTCTCCCGATCCCGGTATCATACTTGGTATTACTTTTTTTGTTGGGAATTCGGGAGTGATGATTCGATGTAAGGGATTTATTCATCGATAGTAATATAATAGAGCTGAAAGATTTGATTGTTTGTTTGTTTGTATTGAATGGACTCCGAAACTACTGGACCGTTTTTGATGATACTTAGCACAGATATTATAGAGTAGACAACGGGGAAGGACATACGCTAATTTTTGGGGCGGCAGAATTTACGGTTTTTGCTGAACTTCTCATTGCACGCACGAAGTCGCGAGCAGTTTTAAGAATTTCTGTATGTTTTAGGCTGTCGTAAATTTAATTTGAGCTCATTGAAACCACATTTATTAATCACCAATCTGCTTATTTCTCATCACCAATTGTTTCAATTTCTTTGCATATAAGATAAGCTCTATTAAAATCATTACATTTGATATCTACGATCTTTTCATTGTTTTCATATGGTTTTATTATAAACGTTCTCAGTAAAGCAATTACCCTGGGGCTCATATAGACGGCAAAAGAACTATAGTAAACACGGCCAGCGAGTAGCGAGCACAACTAGAGTTTAACTGGCATGTGTTTTATGAGATACGTAATTTATAAGCACATAAATTAAATAATAATAAAAAAAAAAAACTCCCCACACCGATTTCGGTGACGGTGGCCGGTTTCCATGAAACCAGGCCAGTTACGCAGGAGAAATTGTATAGTGCCCAAGTGTGTGCACAGTACACAAGAGCGCTCTCTCTCTTCCTTTACACTCGCAACCCAGTGGGACGGATGGCCGACACGACTGGCGAGATATCAGGCGCAGGTCCGACTTTTTACATGCCCATCCGACGCATGGATCATCTTTCTTGTCTGTCTGACAAGAAAGATGATCCATGAAATATCAGGTGATCAGCCTGTATTGTCCTAACCAAACTTAGAAACAACATTTTTTGTTGTTCCAATGCGGGAATCTAGCCCACGAACCTCCGAGTCGAGAGCCAAGCTCTAACCACTAGACCACGGAGGCTGTTAAATAAAATTAACTAATATATTAGTGACAATTAAACGTTTTTGGCTAAGGAGAGAACGTAAATTTTATAATAGACCTTCACCTTTAATTTTTAATTAATACTAGAGGTCGCTCCCTGTGGTCGAAATTCGCCCATAATAATTCATATTATAATTTTTTATTAAGTATAAAGTTCATATGGGTCTTTTGTGCCTCTTAGATAAACAAAAATAAAAAATATTAACAAAATTGAATTTATCAAATGCACGGTAGTGTGTGTTGTTGTGATCTTTATTCATTTTATTGGAGCGTTTTCACGTTATGCGATAAGATGTCGCTTATCGCGATACTGTGAGAGACAGATATATTATTTTTTATATTGAAACATATAACTTCTTATTTATTATTTTGCCTCTTAGATAGAATTTTTTTTAAAAAGTCAATGTTGTGACAGATTGACAAATGTCAACCTGTAATAAAATTATTAAATCATACGTACGGTAGGTAGTGTGAGCTAACTGAGGTAGCGAAAATACTTTTAAACTATAATGAATGTAATAATTAAAAGATAATCAGTCCGGTTCCATTAAAATTACAAAAAATAAAATTTCACTCAAGTTTTTCACGATGAAACTGAACGCCAAAACACATAGGGATTGACAATAATGAATACGTGTTCGTGTGTGAACCAAATCCATGGTAGTGTGTGTTGCTGATATTTTCATTAATTTCATGTATTTCTAAGTATTATTTTAAGAAATTTAAGCTTTTCTCACGCCTTCCTCAGCATAAACTTTAATTGTGCCAAATTTCACTCTCACCCGTACGCACAATTCTCGTAAAACTGTACCTGAAATTTTCGCTTCACGTATTAATAGTTACTAATGTTTTTTGTCCTAATTTAATGTGGCATAACTCGTTAGGCATAAATAACGTTTGTGTAGTTTTGGGTTAGATTAGAACATTCTTATCACGTTCAAAACGTCTTCGAAGTGGTAACACGGCCCCACAAAAACCCGGTGTGTAATAACGTTTACACAAGTGCAGTTTTGGGTTAGGTTAGAACTATTTATAGCGTTTAAAACGTCTTTAAATAATGTTATATCACTATGCCTAAATATGTTTATGCTTTATAAAATTATGCTTAAATATGCATTAATAAATGTATGCTTACCAAAATGTGTATGCGTATTAATTATTATGCTTAAAGTGATTATGTCAAAAAATATGCCTAAACAGTTATGCCAAATTAATATGATGCGTAACTATTATTAGGACAAATTAAATTATGCCAAGTTAAATTATGACATGATTTTATGCGAAAAAATAGGGAACCGAGGAAGGGACATAATATCTACTATTTATCTCAAAAAACACGGACAACATCTAGTATTTAATAGTGGAATAGATTTAAACATAGGTATTAGTCTAAATATATTCTAGTAACTAGATATTTCCAGCGACTTCGAACGCGCAAAAGAAAATCCCACGGGAACTTTGCATTTGCCGCGAAAAAAAGTCTATGTCGTTCCCCGTGGTCTACTCTATATCTGTGCCAAATTTCATCAAAATAGGTCCAGTAGTTTCAGAGCCTATTAGATGCAAACAAACAAACCAACTATTCCTCTTTATAATATTAGTATAGATGTATAGATCTACAGAAAGGCAAACTTTAATTTGGAATTCACAAACGATTAATGCTGTAAGAGGTCATCTGATAGAATAGAGATCTGGTCTAGCATCCAGATAACCACGACTTATTGCCTCTATCTGTCTCATTACGTTCGTATAAGATAAATTCATTGGTTTCATACAACTACAAGAGCGTAACGTATATGTGGTAATTAGCAAAGCTTATAATAGGAATATTAAGTATTCATTCGGACTCAATCATAAGAAATATTCGCTTGATTTAAGCTATGAAAGTTTAGGGTAGAATTTTTTTTAACCTACTTTAAAATTTAAATACAGTTGACAAAAATGTATTTTAATACATTAACACAGCATAAACTAATTACAATATTTATTTAGAGCAGAATATTATCTTAATGTAATAGAACTGATCTTATGATTTATTTTTAAGTTGAACTTTGGGTGTTACTTTCGGACTGTCACATAAAAACTTACCATCCTTGTTTATGAAGATGTTTTACGTCCGGTTCAAGAATTCCATGCGAAGATAGCACCAAAAAAGGTAAATTTCATAATCGACATTATGCAAACATAAACGAATAAAAACCGTGTAAAGTTGAACAATTCATGAGAAAGGAAAACTGGGTCATTAACCTCTGGTACAGTCAATAGGAAAAACGTCGCACGGCCTTAGTGTTCCCGAGAAAAGCGATTATAGTCAGCTAACGCGTGTCACATATAATTATATGTGGGTCAGATAAGGTTAGTCACATTGTTAGTTGAAGGTTAGTCAAGTTACTAAATCTTGTTAATTTGTCCATAACCTGACATTCATATTTTATCTGTTTTAAGGCGACGGCGGTTTTCAAAGCTTTTGAATGTAGGAAAATGACTTGTAATAATAATTAATTTTGTCTTCTACCGACCAATCTTCTATTTCTTATATCTAATAATATTGTAAAGAGGAAATGTTTGTTTGTTTGTATGTTTGTTTGTTTGTTTGTATGTTTGTTTGATTGTTTGCATTGAATGGGCTTTGAAATTACAGGACCGTTTTTATAAAATTTGGCAGAGATATGCAGTAGATCACGGGGAAGGACATAGGCTACTTTTTATCGCGGAAAATGTACGGTTTCCGCAAGAAGTTGCGGGCAACATCTAGTTATATATAAAAATGGATTGCAATTCTAATGTCTCGCTAATACTCGAGAACCTATTTGGCTAATTTTGGTATTGAAATAATTGTGGAAGTTCAGGGAAGGTTTCAACGGTGAGAAATAATGGAAAGATTGCGACGAAACGGCGATTTAATTTTCCCACACTGACTGGTCGCTTTTGGAAAATTGGTTGATCCCAGTAGGTTGGTAGATGTTGGTTATGGTGTAGACGTAAGTGTAGGTTGTAGATGTTGATGTAGGTTGTATTACTTATTTATTCCAGTTCATATTAAAAAGAACAATCAACGTGTGTCGGGACTCGGGACAGCTACTTATAAATAAAAGCGCATATTTCTTATGAAAAACAACACATAACAAAACATTATTTGACTATTTGTCAAAGTCGTATACCGTCAAAGTCGGTAAGTACTTCGACTATATTGTCGATGCGATGTTTTTGCTGTACGTCAATTTCTCAGTGAGAATTTGTTAACAAGTGTGAAGTTGTGAACCTTCAAACCCATAACTTCTCGTTGATCAGGCGTACCGCGTACGAGGTTTTAATCTTCGCACATTTAAGTACCACACAAATGTTCCGCTTGAAACAAAACGATGAAAGTCTAGAATTTAATTTTTCTTCCTTTTGTAATAAAATACACGATATTGCCATTTACAATGCAATGTACGTTGCCAACAGATATCAAGCGAGTCAAAAAGAGTGTGGCTATATCTCAAACAATTTAAGAATATTATTTTCTATACATACTAGAAATTGAAAAACATAAAATATATGTTACCCACTGTCTTAATAGCATTCATCAAAATTCTGAACTCAAATAGTTTATCAATAGCACAGATCAATTAACCGAACAGACAGGACATTAAGAACGCGTGGGCAGTGACAGCATTTTACATATTTTCGTAATCAGTTGATGATGATGATGATGATGATGCTCAGTTATTTTTGTGTCGAATCGCGATGTGATGAACTCCTTTTTTATGTAAATGAATTTGTAACTGGTTTTTAATTAAAACAAGATTTTAAATATTTGGATGCAGACGGACGTCATTTATATATTTCCTGTTACTTGAAACAGCCGACTTCCTGAGATAAACTGGACGCACTGGTCGAATAGGTGATATATATTATGTTGCCCTACTTATGATGCTTATAGGGAGTACTGATCTTGTAAATAAAATAATTAATAGTTGTGTAATTAACAGTGTTTCATAGAAAAAAATATGATATAAGATTACATAGGCTATTAAGTTAACCCTAATCTGTATGATTGATATCACCACCCGGTGATACCATTAATACAGCAACACTTATATTGAATCTTCTTTATTTTCGTTTTATACGATACACATCAGAGAGACGCATTGAACATAGCCCCGTGGCTAACTAAATTATACAGACTTAGGCATCAAAGCCACTGTCATTATGACATTTGACATTATACACTTTTATAAGTACATTAATATGCAACATAAATATCGGTAATTGATCGTCTTGTTACATAAAAAAAATGTAAATGCAAAAAGTGATAAATCGTTTCAACATCCTGTTGTATTAAAGGTTTTTATTTTTCTTTGTGCCTTAAAATAAACCTATTTGGCTACTCGGCCGTAACACCTACACTATTTATTTCCGTCTAAATTCACCTACTTATAAGGAATAACGGGGAACAAAATACGGAAACCACAGACAAATGCTAAGTTTTTGGTCATAAACCCACGCCTTACTATTTTTCACGAAGCGTGACGATCCCACAACAATATTTATAAATATGGTCAGTGTGACCACTTCAATGTAATTTACATTTAAATAGAAGAACCGTAGGGAAAGGAAAGAGTATTATTGTGCGCATCTGACCTCATTTATTCTAACAACCTCTGTGGCTCAGTGGTAAGCGCGACGGCGCTCAAGCTGGTCGGGGGTTCGAATCCCGCCAGGTAACAAAATAATTATGTGTTCTTGGGTCATGGATGTGTATTAAATATGTGTATAATTTATTAAAAATCTTTAATATGTGTATAGTATAAAAAGTATTAAATAATATTCCGTTGTCTGGTAACACATATTATTCGAGGACTTACCACGGGACCTGATTGACGTGATGTAACGTACATATATATTATATTGTTGGCTATAGTCTATTCGCGTTATGAAGGTAGTGAATCATGCGTACAAATGTCAACGCAGCTATTTCCTAAACATAATACAAAACTAAGTAGGCACCGAGAGGCGCCCGGTGTCTGGTTCTCAAAAACTGAACATAATTAAATAATTTTATTAATGGTAACGAGAGCGAAATACTTACAGATATTGAAGAGAATGTTCACTGGATTTTTTTTACATTTTTATGCCAACCCACAAACAGATAAAATATAGCAGGTTCTTAAAAGTGATTCAATTCAAGTTTCGGTTTCGGTAAAATTAGTACTTTTTGTGTGCATATAGCAGATTGCGCTACTTTCAAAATTAACCAACAGCATTAAGCAAAACTGACATAATTATAATATGCATAATAATAATTATTAATCGATATTTTATTCACAACATTAGCTATAATTAAAAACATTGGCAGTTATAGGGACTGCGGATAGAAGTGAAAAATTATAAAGAAAAAAAAAAGAAAAATAATAAAACTATTTCTTCTGACCGAGATTCGAGCCCGAGTCCGAATCAACAACGCAAAATTCAAGCGCCTACATGACTGCGTTACGCGTATCTGACATTAGTATTCGAAATTACCCATATTATCTTATTTATATTACACGACGAAAGAAAAGCTAATTTTAGGCTCTACATTGGCCGTAACCCCACCCCCTGTCCCCCCCCCCCCGGCCTCCCCGTCTATATAGATATAGAAGTTTCACTTCAAAAAGAAAACTAAGAGCTAATTAACGAACATCATGGAATGTCATGTTTCGGCACGAAAGCGTCAGCCTTGACTAGAATTCCGTCCTACAGAAAACCGACGAGAAATCAGGCTATCGTTGTACAGATGAGGATTGTCCCATTCATCTGCATCCAACAAACATTCTCCGCATTTTCTTTAGCGAAAAACGCGTAAGTATTTAGAAAGTAAAATCCCATACATGGTCCTGACCTACAAAATTCTAAAGCAGAAACAAGTCCAAAACGACGTTGTCATGATTTTTAAAATTCGCACTCTCTATAATTAGACTGAATCATTTGGCCCACTTGTGGTCGGGTCTTTTTTGGAGCTCGTAGGATTAACTGGATATTTAACTTGTTCTTGTCGACGAGTAATAACTGCCACATATTTTTAAGAAACACGACGATTGAGTAGAGAAATAATTAAAATGTTTGGCGAATTTTAAAGGGGAATTATTTGGAAAAGAAGATCTATTTCATTCTTTTTTGTGCATTTTTACTTTGGAAGTCGGTTTTTTGTTAAAAATTAAAAAAATCCTTTTTAGTTATATGTATTAATATTTTAAAAAAAGCCTCCAGTATTTTCACTCTCTCGGCAAAACAAACTCAAGCGTTATTTTATGGCAGTTTTCTGAGAGACCGTGGTATTTCCCCGAATAAGCATTACCGATCCATGGACCTACTAAATAATCACCGTGTGATGATAATGTTAAGATACTACATTATTAAATAAATATTATTATCTATTGTAGTAGTCAGCGGAAAAAATGTAGCAGTCAGCATTAAATATAATATTATAGTGATGATGATGATCATGAATATAATTTTGGCTATAGCAAAATTTCAAATACATTGATATCGGTGTACTACACTATGAAGAGTACCTAGGTCACCATATGTTGGTGTATCGTAAGAAGATGGTGGTGATGATGGTGATGATTACTGTAAGTGGCATATGCTTGCAGTTCTTTAAACGATGCCGAAATTTCTAAACGTGTATCTTTAAAGACCGGGGAGTTCTGTTGAGTGCTTTTAGATCCAGGGTACACCTCGGCACAAAATTTTACTTACTATAAAAGTCGAAATCACTATAAATATCCATAAGGACATTATAAAATTTTGTGCAGTTCCCTCGATTCCTCATGGATCCCATCATCAGGTCACCACTTAGGTGTCAAAAATCTGACCAATTGGGGATTATAGCCCATTACAGCAAAAAAAGAATTTTGAAAATAGGTCTTCAGGCGGCGGAGTCGTCGTTGTACATACGGCGGAGAGATCGTTGTACATACAAATTAATATAAACCGCCACATTTTTTGGAAGTCGGTTAATTAAATTTTAAGTGGAGAGGAGTAACCAAAACGCATTAGTGGAAACCGCATTCAAATCGGTTAAGCCGTTGATGTCGTACGCGCACAAACTAATGTGTTAATCCAGAGTCTAAACTACTACCATACCTAATTTCATCAAAATCCGTTTAGTAGATTCTGAGATTAGCGCGTACAAGCCTACAGACAAACAGATAAACAGACAAAAATTCTAAAAATCATTGTTTTGGGTTCTATGTAATGTAATGTCTCATAAAGCTCCCTGTAATAGTTTTTCCTATATATCTTCCATGTACAGACAGCGACCAGTTACGATTTTATTATATGTATGTTCAACGATTATAACAAAACATTTTTATCAAAAACTAGCTGTCCCGTGAACACTTCCTTAAGCGTAAAACATTTATAATGAATAAAATCGTATCCAGTGGATCTAAAAAGTTGTTAATCTAAATGAAAAATCATTCTTGAAACCACTTGAACACACACAAAAAATTCAATCAAAATCGGTCTAGCCGTTTAGAAGAAGTTCAATTACAAACACACATTACGAGACACCAATATGTCTCGGGATCGATTTCCGGACAGACGAATATTTTTGTGATTATTCATATTTCTTTTTCTTTTATAAATTGTTACAATTTATTTTTAATTACTTTATCGTTGTACCAAAACTCCAAGCAAAGCTCTGTCTCCATGGTACTAGACTGGAATACGGGTAATTATGCTTTATCTGCCACCTTCCAAAGGACAGAATAGTAAATTATATTTTCTTTGTCCATACAGCATATTTATGTATGTGCTGTATGGGCAATTAATTTAATATTTATTTATACTAATAAGTTTGGTTGCTTGCTCTGTTTTGTCGTGCTTCATACGGTTTGGGGCCACGGAAGACCAGGTACCGCGGAGTGCCGTGGTGTTACACCTGGGTGGTCTGCATTTCGGATTTTGGACATTACTGCTTACCTGACCACATTTTTATTATTATTATTATTTTTTGTTTTTTTTTGTTTGTATTGTTTTTTTTCTCACCTTGTCATTCTTATATGTATTTTATGATGCCGATGTTTTTTTTTTTTTTCGAATAAAGTTTAAGAATCAACACAAATGTTATGCATGTATTAAATAATTGTACGGAAAATCGCGTTCACATCTCCAGCTGTGACTGATGCACTCAGCAAACCTGTTTCTGTTACGTCAATTACATTTAACTAGTAGAGCCGGCTCACCGTCGGATAAAATAAAAACACTGCTATTAAATAACGATAAAATATTTTGACGGCTGAAATTAGTCAGTAGATCTCAATCGATCGGCTTTGAGGCTTAGTAACATAGTTTACTTGACGTGAAGTAGATGCAAATGATTACGCACTCAAGCTACTAATCAGATTCAAATATTTCTCCAGTGTTTGACTAAGCGTCACACCGAGACGAGAATGAAGGCGACGCGGTTCTGCATTTCTACAATCGCGCTTCAAAGTTGAACTTTATTCACTACACACGAAGATACACGTTTAATTGCAAGAGTTCAAACTGCAACGCTCTGCATAGCGCGGCGCCGTTCTTGCAATGAAACATGTATCTTCTTGTGTACTAAATGAATATCAATTTTGAATCACTATTTTAAAAATGCAGCGCTGCGTCGCTTAAATCTTGTGTTGGTGTGAGCTAACCCTACGTGTAAATACAAGTCAGATTTAAGTACTTAGCTTCATAAATCCTTACTTAAAGAAATAAAAGAGTAAACTGCCGGATGGATTTAAATTATGTTATGCACAGGGACATTATTATAGCACTGAATTAAGCGTAACCTATTTTGATATACAAAGCCTTGTAGCTTTGTTTGCTATTAATTACTTTATACTTTTCTAATTCTTGTAGCAGGTGTTCTTAAGTACATAACCAAGCTTATTAAATATGGAACTATGGGCATAACTAAGCTTATTAAATAATAATCGATGACAATTAAGCTGATTAGCAACCCTTCGAACATTTTCTAATTACTAGACCCGTCTATTCTAATTCTAGACATAGAGAACAAAAACCAGTCACTAGAGACGGATCATTGAATTATATATTATGATTACTAACGTAAGGACAGGTCATATCTACGCGTTAAATGTCTTCAGCACGAATGCCCCAATGGTGCACTCGCGACTTCATCATTTACGGTCAGCGAGACTCGAGAAATAGTGCGCGCGTAACACTGTAGACAAAGTACTGTCTGTTTAGTTGTACGAAGAAGTTTTAAGCATTTTCCATTGCATTGCAATTTAATGTTTCTAGAGAACATTAAATCGCAATCCTTAGCTTTGAAATCATTAGGGTGTATATTACTATTATCTATGGGCCGTAACGTAACTCGAGTCTCGACCATTCCCACAATTACATAGCCTTTGTTGTTCATAAAAGTACCGTATATGAAGTAGATAAAAGAGTAATAAAATAATTACATATTCATTCATTTACACATGCTATTAGTCTTAATAACTTAAAGGAAATCACTCACCCCAAAACTCTCTGCATCCTAAATTTCATGGAAATACTTGCAGCCGTTTCAGAGATTCCGATTATATAAGATTTGCTCGTTTAAAGTATGAGATAATATTTTGTTTGTCCAATGTCCGGTAGCTATGACCGCTGTCAGTTCATATACCGTCCGTTCATTAGATCTCCAGGCTCCATTGTATATTGTGTTAATCAAAACTAATTTACGCGATGTCGGACACCTACACCGTTAGTGATTTTTGCGCGTCACGGTCCGCCATCATCGATTTAACGCCTCTAATTAGAAATTAGTGGACATTCGAAATAAAGCGGAAACGAGGAAAAAATATGTGATACCGTTGCTGTAATAGCTGGGGAGCTGGCAATTTAGATATATGATTTCATCGTCGTTGATACCAAGATAAGTAAACTGCAACGCGTAATGTAGTCTTCAACTGTGTAAACTAAAAAAAAAAGTAAGGTAACTCTGATTTTTTATAAGTGACTTCGAAATTTAAAAAAAAAATTAAAAATTATATTATCGTTCAGGATTGGATGATACAGAATTTTAGTTTGTTTTACAATAAAGGAACGTCAAATAATTTAAGCTCATAACTTAAAAAGATAACTTTAAGTTTAAAATTTTATATATTAACTGTAAATATCGTAATATCAGCCCTTAGAAAAAGTTATATGGTACAAATAGATGAAATAGAACATTGTTCTTGATCTATCTGTAAAATAGCGCGTTGATGTCGTTTGTATGGGCGCGGCGGGGGCAAACTTCGCTCACAACAATATAATCTGATTAATTGCTTTTTTAACCAGAAAATGGTTCATATTTAATACTTTTTACACGTGTCGTAAGTATGAACGAATATAACGTCTGAACAGATTTTAATTAGATTTGACCTAGAAGATACTTTGTAGCCTTCATTAACGCAAATACTTATTTTTATCCCAGAAAATGTAGTATTCTCACGGATTCCATTGCGCGAACGAAGTAGTGATATATAGTTTGCTTACAAAATAATATGCAAATAGCCCCCTACTTTACTAATTTAAAAGTGCCACGTATGTGATTAGGTTTAATAACGAAACAAATAACATTTTGATAGGAGCGCGTTGACAGCGTATCTACTACACAATACTACAGGAGCGGGAATGGCGTCCTGGAAGGTCGATGGCCGGCTTGCACGCCGCACTATTATATAACTGGTATTATGTCACTCCTAGTTACTACCTACTTACTCTATATAGTAATTGCACGCGTCAATTATAAAAAAAAACACTTATTTATAGTTTAGGAAGATATAATTTGAAGTATGTTGTGTATGTTCGGGTTAAATAAGTAAAGGAGATGATACATTTCGAGTCCCAACTTGTGAGGCGTCGAATCCTTTTCACAACTTCTTCAAGATCTTTTGCCTGGTAGAGTATCAAATCATTTTAATAATTTAATTCATTCAATGTCCAATTTAGAAAGGTGTTAAATTACAGTTTTAATAAAAACAAACAAAATTATATACAGGTGTATCTGTTTTATACTTTTATTTTATGCTTCGTAAGATTAGATACGCATTGATACTGTTGCCTCGTAAAAATGCTTTAAAAATAGACGTTATGAAACATAAATATAGAGTTACGATGTTGTTATACTTTAGAGACGTCTTTTGAGTCAATATTTTTTATGGATGAGCTAAGAATAGGAATTACTCTTGAATACAGCCTTAAACCTGCAGCCTCGTAAAATTCAACTATTGTCGATATGCGCATAATATTGAGATCTATATTGAGAATAGTTGTACTTAGTTTTTTTTTTTTTTTTATTAAATAAGGGGGCAAACGAGCATCGGGTCACCTGATGGTAAGCAACTACCGTCGCCCATGGACACTCGCAACATCAGAAGAGCTGCAGGTGCGTTGCCGGCCTTTTAAGAGGGAATACGCTCTCTTCTTGAAGGTTTGCAGGTCGTATAGGTTTAAGATAATAGATTTAAAAAAACTAACACATTCTGTTATATCAACATTAATTAAATAACTTGAATACCAATGCGCTAAACCGCACTATCCATCTCGTATTACAAGGAAGAAATGTTTTGAGGTTAAATAAAAAGTATTTTTATCGTAGTTAGTGACAACGTGGTGACAACTAACACTCAAGTATCGTGTTACTTACTAGATGTAGTGTAATATCTTATACTTTAAACGAGACAATCTAGTATATATATATAATCGGTTTCTCGAAAACGGCTCAAGTATTACCATGAAATTTAGTGTGCAGGGAGTTTTGGTGGAGAAAAATCGATCTAGCTAGGTTCGACTTGCCCAGGGATACCTGGCCATTTTTAGCGATTTATGTTTTTTCTTTCGTCATGGAACAATATATCAATAATTTTGACTATGTCAGTCCGATGGGCAGTTTGGTATGCGTATATATATTTTTTTATTTTTGATTAAAAGCTAGGTTACCCAGGTACTTCATTCTTAAAAGCATGTACAGGCCTTATCTAACAAGTATTAATAAAGTTATTAGAAAATATAAAATAAACAGTAGATGGTTCGTAATTTTCAAAAATGTTGTTTGATAGTATCTTATACTTTAAACTAGACGATCTTGTATATATGTATATAATCGGTATCTCGACAACGGCTACAAGTATTACCATAAAATTTAGTATTCAGGTAGTTTTAGGGAGAAAAATTGATCTAGCTAAGTCTTATCCCATAGAAACTGTGCATTTTTAAGCAATATAAGGTTTTTTTGGTTCATCGTGCAACAATATATCAATAATTTCGACTCTCTTACGTCAGTCTGATTGGCAGCTTGGTATGCGTACCTGCGTATAATTTTTGCATATTTTGGAAATTCGGAACGTGGGTGGGTTGGATTCCCGGTGAGATAGATATTTTTGTGATTCTCGTTATTGTCTTTTTCTTTTTATATTTATTTATTTATTCTTATTATTTTATTGTTCTACTAAAACACCGAGCAAAGCTCTCTCCCCGCGGTCTCGCAGGTACTAATAATAAATTGCTCTAACAAAATTACTTTAAAAATATCTGATTCTAGGATAAATTGTCAGATAAAAAAAATTTGGTTTCTATTTGTCATAGTTATCATAATATCCTACTGCTATTATAAATCAGAAAGTTTATGAAGAAAAATGGATGAATGGATGGATGTTTGTGACGCAAATATTACTGAACGATACTAATATTGATGAAATTCGGTAGTAGAAATATGTTGTTGGCTGTGGATGAAACATTGGCTACAAATGTAGATGGTATTCCGAAAAAGTAGAGTGATCCCGTGGGATACTACATTAGGCGGGCCGTGGGCGAAAGCAAGTAAGAAGATATTATTCTATAAATAATAATTAGTACATGTAAATCAGTTGGTGCATAATTCAGAAGCAACATGTTGTGTATGTGCCGGAGCCATTATTATTCCACAAAATAATTTTCGTGCAGTAAAAAAATTAAACCGTCTGTTACATAATGCAACACAAACTTTTAGTACCCACGTCAACAACCTCGGTATGACGAATGGATTTAAGCAGATTTTAAATTTCGTTGTACGACGTACAAAGTGGTTAATGCAGTGTACAATTTAGTTTTTAATTTTTATCTATATCTATATCTATTTTACTATCAGCCATAAGCCATAATAATTGAGTTATATTATAATTAAATTAAAAATTACAAAGTAAACCGCTTTTAAAATTTAAATCTCATTTTGCGGATGGATTAGATCGTGAGAGGCTGTTTTACGTCGGACTAAATTCTCATTATGAATAACGCTTTACTATTTGACAGACAAGTTGATAACTAGCTAGTGGCTACTGGCTCCAGTAGCTCGGACGTATTGTCATGCTCTACCTGCAGCGCCAGTTATAGATAGAGTATTAGCGTAGTTATACTTAGTGCACTCCGGCACCATTCTCAAGCTCCGCCATGCGTCGCTGCATATGCAATTGTATCTGCACTTCTATTTGTGCGTGATTATTATTAGCCTATTTGATAAGTATGCTGTGAAGTTTCTAATAAGACATCGCTTGACCTTGCCTTAGTGACCTTCGCATGCATGGTTCCGTTTATACATCTTCCCAAAATACAGCATTTAAGATTATTAGCGAAAACTTTCTTGATTTTCTTTTTCAATATAGCTTTGTAAAAAGTTTGAGTCTATTCAAACTTACTATCAACTCAAAATTCTACTTATGGCTAATAATAAAATAGATATAGAATAGATAAAAATTAAAAACTAAATTGAACACTGCATGAACCACTTTGTAAGTCGTACAACGAAATTTAAAATCTGCAATTAATATAACAAATAACTACAAATTTTATAACCCAACTACGTAAATTATGTAGCATATGTTACTCGGGCTACTATTACGAATCTATTGACACTTCATTAATTAAAATCGGACCAGTAGTTTAGGCGCTACGGTGGAATAAATATACATATTACATACATGCATAGACTGCCAATTTACCCTTCCTTTTAGCATCGCTATAGTTAGATAAAAAATACAAATGTTAATGTCGAAAGAGAGCAAGGGAAATGAAAAGAGAAAAATGTAGAGTCCTCTAAAGCTCAGATCCTCATCGCTAATAAATACATTACGACCTGAGAACAGTTAAGGCATCCTTAACAAAAAGTATTATTATTATTATATACGATATTCATGTCATCGAACAAAAAAGCGTGTGAGCCATCGAGGAATTTTCAGTACGAACAATCACACTGGACAAAACAAGGAAACCATATCGCGGCTATTTTTTACAACTGCCCATAACGGGACAGCGAGACATGGTATACATCGGGAAATCTCAACAATGACTACCACAGATTACTAGTTTATTTTTAATCTCGGAGGGGTTTTTGACTATAGATACGTGACAACCCAATCGTGACTACAGCAAAGAAAAACACTTATAAACTTAACTAGCTCAGTACTAACAATCTCTAATGGATTTTAATTAAATTCATTCACAAGTGAATTTACTAAACATGTAAAAAGTTCATTGTACTATCAGAGATTCTAACACATAAGCAGGTTCACAGTTGCCACAATTTGTTCGTATTATAATAATATTATGATGTCAAACTGATATCACTGACAATTGTATTGCGGCTGCATGTCGTCATTTTAATGCAAAAAAAATATGAAAACACTCTACCTGCTTATGTATTAGATTCCCTGATAGTGCATAGTTACTATGTAAACTCCACTACAGGTTACAGACAGCGCGTGGGCTACAAAGATAGTGTTCAATTGTCTTAATGCTAATTTTGATTTAATTGTGAAATTACGGGTAAGTACAGTAATTTACACCGTTACAGTAACAACGGAATCCGACTACGTGCTGTTTTATGAAAGACACATTTCTGGATTTATATAAAGATATATTTTATAGATAGTTAATACATAAACATGTATTGAATATCCTTTTCTTCTTCTGCTTCATATTGGTGGTAGAACGATATAACTTGATATATATTGCCCATAAAACCTTTAAGCAGTTCAGTTTGTTAAATAAAAATATTTGAAGATAACTATATTTTTTTGTAGAAACTATAAACCGACTACGTAAATTATACAGCCTATGTTATCCAGGCTTCGATTACGAATCAATTGACGCCTAATTTATTAAAATCCGATCAGTATAGTAGTTTAGGCGCTACGATGGAACAAACAAACATACATACATACATTGACTGCCAAAATCATAACCCTTCATTTTGCAAGTAAGAATGAAATAGATTTTTGCAAGTTAACAAGATACGAAAGTGTGCAAAGATCTGTGGGTAAGGTAATTCAAAACACGTTGTCTTAGTTTCCGCACTTCACTTTATCAAAAGATCACACTGAATATCTAGATAGTACCACAGACATAATAATTTTATTGACCGCTGACTTCTAAGCGGTAACATATTTTTGACACTTTATTTACAGACGTTTTAACTTTTAAAAGGTTATACTTTATCTTTAGCTTTCATACTCTACAATTTGTCAATTGCATATTAGCATATCCAATCTTTATAGTTTTATAATAGTAAAATTATAAAATACGGTTTTTTATCAGAAACATTTGTTTTTTTTGGATAATGGGAATATATGGTTTCTCATTTTAATAAAAAAGTACCTGGGTAACCGAGCTTTAAATCACAAAATATCTGACCGGGATTCGAACCCACCACATTCCGAATTTCCGAAAAATACAAAAATTATACATGTGCATACCAAACTGCCAATCGAACTAACATAATAGAGTCGAAATTATTCATATGTTATTTTCACAACGAAAGAAAAAGCATACATAACTTTTTTTTTGTATCCCCCAATACTCTCTGCATACTAAATTTAATGGTGATACTTGCAGCCGTTTTGTGATTTCGATATACAAGATTAGCTCGTTCAAAGTTTAAGATATCTCCAAAAAAAATAATACAATTTGGTTTAGATTTCAGCGTCTTGTTATAAAATAAGTCTTGTAATCCACGATTACAAATCTGTGTTATATAACGTAAAAACTTGTTAACACAACACGACCAACATCCTTTTCTAGCGCGTAACAACTAACAGTACATACTTGCACCGTGTCATTGGAAGAGCGGCCTTAATCTGATGTTAAACATAATATACATGTAATTGTGGTATGCACCATACAGCCCACTACTTTCCCCCGACCCAGTGCCCTCTCTGCTTGACCCACAAGCCTCCACAATTCCGTAATGCGTCTCTACAATTCCGCAGTCGTACATTTTATTTGAAATCCGCCGGGGCTCATTACTAACGGGTACTATCTAATATCTGATGGCGAATAATTGATATGAGATTCACAAAGGCCGGCTCGGGCGTGATAATGTTTAACTTTTGCCGCCTCGGCTATTCACCATCTGATATAAGGCTGAGGAATACTTGTTTGGTATGTGTTGTATTTAACATTTGCATGGGAAATATAAAAAAACTGTCTCCAATTAATTTTAACAACACTATAATATAATACTTAGATATGTCAGATTTCATCGACTCTATATTTGATATGAAACAATTTCATTCTGATTTCCTTGAGACATAAAAATACATTCCCATTCATCTAAATATATGCTAAATACTCTATTCCGTATACGTCCGTGACCGACTGACTAATAGAGAAAGAACAGTTAGACGATTTTTGTAGAATTCCATTATTTTTGTTCGTACTGTGAAGCTGGCGTGCCCCGCAGTCGTGAGGTGAGGCACGGTCACCAATATCACTCGACGAATAGTGATTCAGGTTTATTATATCGATACCCTAATTGGATGAAATTGTAGTAATCTATGCAACATCGATTCAATTGAATATAAACTGCGTTTGTGGTTTTATCGGTCGTAATCGTCACGTCTTTTTTCAAATTAAATCGACATATTAACAACTTTTCGTTACAATATTTATAGTTTTGCTTTTATCGGTCATAGCAAGAATAATATCAAAACTTTTTCACATTAAATTAACATATTAAAATGATAATTGACTCATTATCAGCATAACTTGCTGATATATAAGTCGTTATTTTTATTTGTTTTAGACGTAGAATTTTCCTTTTTTGACTGAGAATAGTAGAGAGAGAACGGCGTTAAATATTGAATGTAGACCAATCTCAAAATAAAGTCTGTTTAAAATTAAGGTAAATAGCGCTTTTTTGCACGTAGACGATTTTCTAAGTTGACAAAAACGATGAAACTTTCACTAGGTGTTTGGACCACGTAGTATATGAGTATTGTAGTCGGTAATGCATTTTGCCACTCCGACCTACTAATGTGAATAAGCGAGAAAGTATGCGATTCGTCTTCACAATGGCATGCCTAAGTTTATATGTTCAACATCGGTTTATGAATGTTGCTACTTGTTATTATTTGGTCACAACTTTGTGGAAATGACTAATCCAAAAGCTCAAAATGGTGACCAAATAACACACTTTGCTACTATATTGTGTTTGTAAAAAATTTCGAAGTGATAATTAGTAGCGATTAACTAAAAACATTACGAGAATTTGTTACAAAACGGAAGTAAGTTTACCAAAAAAACTTTATACTCGTATCAAGTTCCCATGTATGTATTTTAGTTGGGACATTTTCGTTAAATTCAGTGAAATTGCAAAAAGTGTACTTTTATTTTTGGCAAGTACCTTTATGTTTTTGGAAATTTCCATCGTCATTCATTTCCAGAGAGGCAATGAATAATGCAAGTCTAGCAGAAAATCCTCGTACAAACTCCAACGACCAAGCCTATTTCATTTGATTTATGAACTGTTACTCGAAACGCATTTGCTTTTCAAAGATCGTGTCGTTGTTTTATACCACAACATAATCGAATATTGCGGACATTTTCTAAGTATGCTAAAACTATTACCCTCAAAACTTAAATCTGCTTGCATACTATAACACACTGAGGCGCAGTCAGTCAACGCACGCTCGTTTTTTCTACACAATATTTTCTCTATCACAATTATAAATAATTGACATGGTAAGTTATTTTATTCACACATACATTACTCGCCCAGAGTAAAATTGTTAGATATTTTTATAACCTTACTTCAAAAATTACAGACTCGCGACAAAGTATTTCCTTGATGTTCACTTTGAACTCTTTGGAGTCAGTGGGTCGATTTTCGGTAGCGGTCAAGGCCGACGAGGAGAGCAACTGACGCAAAAACTCGACAGGTTATGTGCCCGCGCCGGTACAGTTATGCTGTACGTATTTATGCAGTGTCAAGTCCTTTATGCAAAATACTGATCGATTTTTGGTGAAACGAGAAAACGCATTCCGACCACATCCTTGATAAAGTACGATACGATACGACGATAAAGAACGTGTATATAATATTATCTGCGTACTGTTTTAAATTTTATAACATCAATAAGTTTAATTTTTAATACTATAAAATGTTCCTAAAGAACGCTTCAAAAAAGAATAGAATAATTCAAATTTTTACACTTAGAGTCATCTGTGTATTGAGTCGTACTACAGAAAGTTGAGTTGTTATGTTAGAAGTATAATTAGTACTGTAGCTTCCGACAGATGGTGTTATATCCACAATCGTGTCGTGACGTGACACTACCTTAAAATTTCACTCTCAACGCCGTTAAAGGAGTTTCACTTCAATAATTGATAAATGTATAAGTTGATAAACTTAGTGACAACTATTATATAAATGATAAAAGTATATCCACAACACTTGCACCCCAAAGCTTCATGTTCTTGTTTATACGATTTTAACTATTCTAGACACATGGCAAAATACTATAACTTGAAGATATTATCTTAAATGTAACATGGGCTAATGGCGAAGCTTATCTAGTTATTTATGTCCTCAAACTGAGGCAGGGCAGATAATTTCCTGGTATTTTATAGAACGTGTGTGAGATAGGGCAGAGAAATTGAACACAAACCTATGCCAAGTCTACTAGACTTTGAATGTATTGGACGTTTTTTTTTTGTCTAAGTAGCATTCATAGAAGTTTGTTTTGCTTCGCTTATCGCATTACCGTTCTGTTTAAACTTCCCTTATTTTTAAAGATCATAGTTTAAACACTTCGTAATTAAAATGACATTTACTAATTAATGGTTCTAATTTTAATCAAACTTGTTTATAGATAGATGTCTCCTATGTTAATTTAATAGATGGGTTTACTTAAGGGTTTTTTTCTATAATAGTATTTTTTCTTGACACTGCTGATTTTCAACATATTTATTACACTTATAACATTTTTTTAAACTTTTTAACGTATCAACTAAACTCACTTTTTTGTGAATAATTAAAACAAATGGCGTCGGATTATTTAAACCCGTATGTCTTACGACTATCCCGACGATCAAACGTTAGGCGCTAGAATGGCTGTGCTCGGTCTATTGGAAATACTTAAAAAGCCCAGCACCCCGTTTCACACCATCACTTCTTCGTGCCCCACCTTCCCCTATATGCAAATATTGGAACTGTTGTGCATTACTTTGTAACGGTTTTACTTTTGTCTTTGAAAACTTGCAATCTAGAATCCATTTACTATTATTACAAGAAAAAAAAGTTTTAATCAACAAAGCGGCGACCCACACAGGCTCATGTAATAGCTGGAGACGACTCGTAATGACAGCAATCATTTTACCATCTTCGTCCAGGGTTGTCAGAAGCATGGCTTAATTTAAGTCAGAGGCTTCCTAGTAGCTAAAATTATAATTCAAACTTACTGAAAATGCCAACAAGTAATAAAGTTGTTGGTATAAAACTCAAAAGATTTTAAAAGATATTATAACATGACACATATTATTGTATGCCTTGCCTAATTACTATTATTCCAATGAAAAATGTAATTTGATTATATAATTAAGTTACGTATATACTAACGGTAATATGTTATCGTCGTGTACATTTTTTTATGTAAGTTTTCATTTTTTGGTTTAACCTTCTTAAGGTGTTGATGACCCTATTCTCATCTACCAATATAGTTCGCTCTGTACTGAGCCTGCATTATACCCCTAGCTACAATTTCAAATGCAGTTTTTTATAATTGAATTATTTTTTTGCTTTGAAAGAAAATTACGTTTGTACAAAATTGCTTTAAGTAATTTCCTTGTTTCGATAAAATAATACCTGTCAACTGTGACGAATAGGAAAAGAAAAATTTCCTTCCCACATAGAAAATTACTTTTATGTTTTTCTTTTTGTTACTAAACTCCACGACATTTTCTTTGAAATACATACCTAACATTTCTTAAGTTTTTTGTTTCAGCTCTAATAGATGATAAAGATTACTTTTTTCTTCTTACACTAAAACATCTTATAAGAACGTTTAGTTAAGACGCGATTTATTTTTTCAATCTTTCTAATTTCAAGGTATCTCGAGTATTTCAAAGCGTGAGTAAAATTTTCACGCCAATAAAAATCTGATAGGATGACTAATGATTACTTTTTACGTTTATATTTTGGAAACAGTTACATTTTTCAAACATCATACAGTACCAAAACATTTTGTGAAATCAATTGGAGTTGCTTATGTTTTATATTAAATTATAACACGAGCTAGGGTATAAGTAGATCGAAAAGTAAGCCGAAAATTAGACATGTTAGAACAATAGTGTTATTTAGTTTTGTGTCTATATAGATAAGAATGTAGACAGATGTATGCAAACTTTTTATGACGCATTATTGTTTATATATTAAATGTAACATAATATACCAAGTGTCAATATAAGTGTCTAACAACTAATTGATAGGGCATTCTTCAAATCCTTTGCACTTGACGTTGAAAGGGCGCATAATACTCTAGTTGGTAGTTATATTGGGGTCGTTAGCTTGCAACGTGGAAATGTATTAGAAAAATCGAGTTTAAAATAACTAGTAACTCATTAAAATCGCATAAGGTAATTTTGAAATTTGATAGTCAACTAACACTTGTATCCAAACTGTCAGTTAAAAAAAAATACCAAACTTTTTAGGTCAAATGCGCCTGATCAATAAACTTAACTGTTCTGTATTAAAGTGTAACATACCGGTGTCTCCTGTGTAACGCCACCAATTTCACGTGATCACGTACAGTTTGTACACGTATAACTATCCGTACACTACGACCTGAACGTTAGCGCGGACGAGCGTCACAATGCACGCCACCGGAGCGTCTCAAACGGAATGAAATTGTGAAGAAGACGCCACTCTCTTTTATAGACGTTGCCGTAACCTGACGCTGGATAACGGACTTCAAGCAGCGTGATTACCATTCGAAAATAAACTTTCAGGTACCCACCTAAAGCTCAGTTTTGCTTAGCCGATATTATTGTAACAGATAGAACGAATTTTCAATAAAGCGCCCGAAGCCAAACAGCAATTTGCTAATGCTAACGCTTGCAAGGCTATGTCTGGAGAGAGACAGAACAACGGAACACTAAACAACAAGAATTCCAAACAACATAGATATCGATGTCACATTATACAAAATAACCTGGTTGAGGTAAACATTTTACACTACTAAAACTTAAGAGCTTTCAGTTGTGGAAAATTAAACAAAAAATAAAAAACCTACTTCCAAAGGAAAAATGCACAAATAAGTATGAAATAATTCTTATTTTCTAAATAATTCCCCTTTTAAATTCGTGTAATATTTTAACTTTTCTCTACTCAATTTTTATAATTTTGAAGTCGGTATCAGCCCAAACAATATCCTGATAAAACAATATTTTATAGAACTCACGTTCAAGGTTGCTGGTACCGACTTCAAAAATATAAAATTTTTCTAATCATTACAATCACCAGTGATGGTAATGATTAGAAAAATAAATAAAACGAAGTGTCTGTTTGTAGTTTTAAATTAACAGCTTTTCACTTAATGCATATGAAAGTATATACAGTACGTACCGAAAATAAAAAATAATTTTTTAATATTTTTGTCTGTCCGTCTGTCTGTCTGTTTGTTCCGGCTAAGGTGCAGAGTTTGTGAAGTTTTAGTCAAGTTAGGCTTGTGGAGTTAGGGCGTGTAGATTCAGAAGCTTGGTTTCACACGAGATCAGACCACGGCTCTAGGCATTTTTGTACCTATGCATTTTCTTTGGATTTTGAATTTTATGGATTTCTATCTGAATTATTTACTTGACCCCTTTTTTACGTAGTCGAGTTATAGTTTTTTAAATTTGTGTCACAAATCATCACAATATAACTGGGTCTGGTATCCGTTGCGCTTAATTAGCTAACGAACACCTCAAATCAGCTTGTCAATTAACTCAGGATTAGAAATCCCGCCCCGAAGACTCATAATAAAAAAAAAACATCGGTAAAAGCCGACATACGAAGAGATGCTGCTTCTCATGGTGAATAACTAAGAAGAGTTAACACTATTGGATATTAATTATTGTGGCGCATAATAGTAAGGAACAAAAAACAAGCAAAACCAGGAAAAGAGAGAAAAAGTTTGGTTTTCACGTCATGTTGTAAAAGTTCATAATAAATTTCAAAGGCTTCAAAAGTCAAAAGAAAACAATTTTATTATCACCATGAAATACGGTTCTAGTTGCGGATCCATGAATCTTTGGCTAACAGGTACTATTATCTATTCTGTGCTAACAGGCATAAGACTGATATAAAACATTCAACCATCCAACATTCATACAAGTGTATGATAAATGTTCCTCTCCACTATTTGCTGAGCGATAAAATTCATTTGACATAAGGCGATGAGTAATGATAGAAGTATATTTGTTTGCCCGCTTAAAAATAAATATTTTACTCTTGAACTAGTAAATATTTTTAAGTTTTCATGCCAATATTTATGATAGCGCGTAGCAATGAAGAAAGGCTATATATTTTATAACTGAGATTGCAGATTACTTACAGCTGTGTAGCTGTATCGTGTGTTGTATGAGTTTTATCAGACTGAACATTCTCAGCATTATTTCTGTAGCGAATTATCTAAAATTAAAAAATAATAATTCATAAACATGTTAATTTTTTCATAAATTTTTCTATTACATTTAGATTTTTAGAAATGATTCATTTTAATAAGCTTTCAATTTTCAAGTTTTCATTACTTGAATAAGTGAATCGTTTTGTGTTTATCAAAACAAAAAAAATATCGCTAGGAGTTAGAAATTTTTGGCGTGAGAATATAGATTTGTACTTTTTAAACAAAGGACTGTAGTGTTTCCAAATTTGTTGTAAGAAAAACTAAACTTTCACACTAAAAACTAAAGCCATGTCTCATAACAGTTCCGTTGGGAAGCAAATCCGTTATGTATCAGTGTTAAATGTGTGAATCTAGCGTAAGCCGAGTTTTTATCAGCAAAGACTATCGGGCTAATGTAAATATTCATTAATTTCAAACGCAGCTCCAACAAAAAGCCACGTGTGAACTCACTCCGACAGGGAACAGTTCTTATCTGCTGAGAAACAATTTCATACGAACTGTTAGACACTTACCGGGCCGCAATCATTTTTCCGTAATTAAGATATTGATAAGTTCGCGATATATGCGAGCCATATACATTAAGGCATATTATGTGTAAATTGCGTTTTGAAAAATTACAATGTAACATAGGAGTTCACACGTTATAATTCAATAATAAAATGACTATTTCGATAATTCGTGATTGTATAAAGACTAATTTCGAATTCATAGAAATAGAAAGAATCCTTAAGTACGGATGTTTACAATACCAAAAGGTCGATTCTGCTAATTAAATCCTGCAATAATATAGTTACAATCCAGTCCTGATATGTTATAAAAACTGCAAAATGGTATTTTCATAAACGTCAAACCAACGTCGAACGCGTTTTGGTTGGTCCTAACTCTAAAATCAGTTTATGACATCGAGACGATTCATTTATAATTCAATATAAGTGTGCTGACTTTATAGAAGGTCAATATTTAATTGTTTATTCCCCATTAACATTTTCTACGAAGTGCTCTTAACTCTCCGTCAATTCTTCCAGCCGACTTTACAACTACTGATTAGTCACAATAAAATTATCTCAATACGGTATCTTGATGTATCATTTGCGTAAAGGGGTCTGATGAATGATACGAATATATTGATACTCATCAAATTGCTAGCAACAGATATGTAATGAAACGTAATGAAATAGAAATGGCAGGACGATTCTCTAGCGTTAAATATAACTTAGCGGTGCACGGTAGCGCTATCATACAAGATACATAATTTAATTTCACTTTATATTATTAATTTACTAGATGAATGGCAGTCATGAGTGGTAAATAGGTATTAGGTACCATCGAACAAGTTTCCGCTCTACCAGGCATAAGATGAAAATCGCTTAACAGCGCCGTTGTATCGTGCGCACCCACATATAGTAGATACTCACGTGTAAATATGTAGTTCAACACGCCTGCAGTCGTTGCGGTCACTTCCTTTGTGTTTAAATGTTTTGAGGCGTCCTAGTGCAAAGGAGAATATTTAGAAATTGGTCGAGCAGGAACTTTGTTGATATTGTACATCATAATAATATCCATTTTTATTTTGGCTTTGTTAATGGGATTTTAACGGTGGTATTTTGAGAGCATCATGAATACGCTTTTCGTATGGTGTTGTATATAGAATATTTCAATTATTATTGTGATTGTCTCCTAAAGTACATTGCAATTTGCATCCCCTGGCGAAGTATTTGGTTGATAAATATAAAAAGCGCAAAAAAGATTAGGACCCTACCCTACTTACATTACCCTACCCTACCTACCCTACCATACCTACAATACCTATCCTACCTACCCTGCCTACCCTACCTACCCTGCCTACCCTGCCTACCATACCTACCCTACCTACCCTACCTACCCTACCTACCCTACCTACCCTACCTACCCTACCTACCCTACCTACCCTACCTACCCTACCTACCCTACCTACCCTACCTACCCTACATACCCTACCTACCCTATCTACCCTACCTACCCTACCTACCCTACCTACCCTACCTACCCTACCTACCCTACCTACCCTACCTACCCTACCTACCCTACCTACCCTACCTACCCTACCTACCCTACCTACCCTACCTACCCTACCTACCCTACCTACCCTACATACACTACCTACCCTACTCTATAATTACGGTTTCTTAATTAATTTTAGTATCTAGCGGATGACATATGATTATGGAGGTTTGAAGGTGGTCCCTACTCCCCATTTGACACACACCACACTTACAAAGTTCGATAGCCACATCTCTTTTTCAGCTTTTACATCTGGTTGGCTGCGACATAAACTATTAACAAAAACCTAACTAGTCGTGCCTATTATAGCATTATTAACGACAAAATGACGAGCGACAAATGGTTAGCGACAAGCAATTGTCGCTAGCATTATGTCAAAAATTAGACCAAGAGTTGGATGATTTTATGAATAGCTTAGAAAGAAAAAGATACACAAAAGAATGGCCAGAAGATCGATGGGAGGTGGGTTTTAATAAATTAAATACACACGGACACTCAAGGGGAGTTTAAGGCCAAGTCTAAACGATACAGTGAAAGTAGATTCACACAATTTGCGGTGATGCCAGTGATGAAAATCTAAAATTACAACTCGCACGGCATACCTCAATCTATTTTTATTTGTGGAGTATTCAATTACTGACGTTCAAATAAGTATATGCCTATGGAATTGGAAATAAAAGTTTTATTGCCAGCCACGGCGGAATAATATCTAGCCAGACAATATACAGACATAAGAGATAAACTAACAAGATCTACTAGGTCAAGATTATAAGAGCAAGCCAGTGCAATATATTTCTTTAATGTGTATAACAACAACCAAACAAAACGAAACAACAACCAAATACCTTTTAAGGAACCCCTGCATATCAAGTGATTACAAATCAACACTGAAGTTAATATATATTAACGTTTTTTTAAATAGATATGTAACATAATAGAAACATATTAGTGCTAACTTTTAATGTGAAGAATGAAAATAATATTTTTTGTAACCCTGATGACTATTCTACAAAACCCCTTAGTTATGCCAAACAGCAACCCACCTTGGAACTCCCTGCTATAGAGTATAGACTATGAAGGTTTTCATATTTATCCGATCCGATTTTCAATATCGGACCGAATGAGAAAGACACATATATGTTCAATATGGAAACATATACCTGACTTTTTGATTTTTGGTCCATTATCGGATATAGGATCGGATAATGGGAAAACGCACATACTTATATATGATAAGCATACTCAGCAAAGTACTTTGCTTTACTATCGGTTTATGACATTTATTTATTAAATATAACAAATATAACATTGCTGATAATTTAAAAAAAAATACACTACTGTTTTTACTAAAAAAGATTTTCAATTTATGAACGTCATTGCGTTTTATCACGAAGGAGTAAGTGAACAGCGAAACATGACCGAAGATTCAGTTGGTTTTTACAACTTTTTCTGTGTATTAGTTCGGTGTTTTTTACCGAAACGTTGAAAGGCGATGTGGGTCGCACGGCCGGACTGATAATACTCGCACTTTTACTTAGAGAGATCGGCCATTATTAATTTTATTTTGGATCGGGCTTGCGTCCGAACACTTAACCGATTTCTGTCAAACTATAATAGAATCGAATCGTGCAGCGAAAGAGAAAATAGTGTTAATTAAAGTTGTAATAAGTTTTTAGTTGCACTTTGTGAAGAGCGATATTTTCGGAAGGACTAAAAATGCAATAGTGAATATGGCTTTAACAATGTTACGTCAGATTTGCGGTTATGAATCTAAATTCTAAAGGAACACCATCAGGTAACGCGCTGAGTAAGGAACTATGATTTTTATAAAAACTGTAAATTGTATAGCCTATGTTACCCGGGCTATTATTACGAATCAATTGACACCTAATTTATATAAATCAGATTATTAGTTTAGGCGCTATGATGGAACGAATATACATACATACATCATAGACTGCCAAAATCATTACCTTTCCTTTTCACTTCGCTGTAGTCGGGTAAAAACATAACCTCGACTCCAACAATCAAATCAGACTTAGTGGTCAAAACGCTAGTACTCGTAGTCGCAGCTTCGGATTCCGCTAATTTGTAATAATATTCTGATGTGTTCATAAGTTTAACTCGCTAACATTTTAATGTGGTTCGACTGTGGTTCTGAACAACTTTAAAACTATGAGGATGGTACTACATCCTCGAGCTCTGCTCTGCATCATCGCTAAGGGGCATCACAGACGGCGAAGATACTATAATATTTTATGTTAAAATGAAATATCTATTGCTTGATATACAGTTTGTACTATCTGAACATCAGTTTGAACTATCGCAGACAGGTAAGGCACTAGGTATATATTTTCATATTTCGTACTTAATATATGATATATATATATGATACATCTTAAGATAAAATACTATAATATCTTCGCCGTCTGTGACGAACTTGAAGCCTATTGAGCACCAACAAAATTAACGACGTCAGTGACAGTGCTGTTGCAGTAGAGCTGCGCGTGCGCCATAATCGCGTAACGGTGGAGCACCGTAAAGCGCCGTAGAGCGCTGCCCGCGTGCTAAATTTGCCGAAACACCAACTCTAACGTAACATTTTATTGACTAGTGATGGGTCGTTAAGACTTGCACAGTGTCATCGCAGGGTAGTAAATGTGATTTTACAACCTCTCTAGCGAGATCGGAAGATTTGTTTTACCGTTCACCATGATATGCCTCCAAACAATGAAATAGTATTCTCTTTATATGCAGTACATAAAACATAAGCTATACAAACCAGGCACCTTCTACATGGAATTTTTTTTTATAATTACCTGACTAAACCTATGCCTGAAGTAAATGATGCGAGCATGCAGGCTCTTAGTATCGTATTAACACTTGCAGGTTTTTGCTCTTACTTTTAACTCTATCATAATTATGATTTTAACTTTTTTATCTGCTACTGCTGCGCTTTAATCTAACATAATTATGTCTCCGTCTTATCTTTCGATCATAGACCCAATCGATGTCCGTAGATGTACAGTTCGTAGTGTCCAGAAAATGAAAGATTGGCAGAATGAGCGTCGTTTCCGTCGGGGAATAGTAATTAGGAATACGTATTCCTATGCGTTAATATAAGGTCCTTACATATGAAATTGGCGTTTTATCGTACTGGCCACTTTGATCTCAAATATATCTTCTTTGGTTGGGAATTTCAATTTCAAATTTATACCGCTATTTACTCATGTATTTGTGTTTTGAAAACCGTAATTCATTTGATTTTTTTCTTCCTCGTTTATCTCGTTTGGTTTTTTCTTTCCGTCACTCTGTTTACAAAATGGAAAACATGAAATATCGTATTACTTTCCAGTACGAGTTCCACCGTGGCACCAGTGCTGCAGAAACGGCTCGAAGGATGTATGATGTGTATGGCAGCGGTGTCGCAAAGGAAAACACAGTGCGTTTTTGGTTCCAACGTTTTCGTTCTGGAAATTTCGACCTGCAGAACAAGCCCCGTGGAAGGCCGGAGACTAAAGTTGATAATGAAGAATTGAAGACTATTGTGGAAGTGGATCCATCGCAAACAACGTCCGAGTTAGCTGCAGGCTGCGGTGTAAGTGATAAACTGTTTATCTACTTGAAGCAAATTGGGAAGGTAAAAAAGCTTGAAAGGTGGGTACCTCATGAATTGAGTGCAGCAAACCGACAAACGCGCGTCGATTGCTGCGTTCCATTACTCAACCGGCACAATAATGAAGGGATTTTAAATCGAATCATTACCTGTGATGAAAAGTGGATCCTGTACGATAACCGGAAACGCTCATCGCAATGGCTGAACCCTGGCGAACCAGCCAAAGCCTGCCCGAAACGAATATTGACTCAAAAAAAGTTACTTGTGAGCGTTTGGTGTCCACCAGTGCTGCCGGTGTCGTTCACTAAAGCTTTCTTAAATCTGGCCAGACGATTACAGCAGATGTCTATTGCCAGCAACTGCAAATCATGATGGAAAAGCTAGCTGCTAAACAACCGAGGTTGGTCATTCGCTCTAGGCCACTGCTGCTTCAGGACAACGCTAAACCACATACTGCACAACAGACGGCTACTAAATTAGAAGAGCTTCAATTGGAATGTCTAAGACAACCACCATACTCCCCGGACCATGCTCCAACAGATTACCATTTTTTTTTTAAATTTGGATAATTTCTTGCAAGGGAAGAAATTCAACTCCGATGGGGCAGTCCAAAGCGCCTTCAAAGATTTTATTGATTCCTGTCCGAATGGTTTTTTTAGTAAAGGAATCAATGAACTACCTATGAGATTGCAAAAATGCATAGATAGCAATAGTATATACTTTGATTAAATAAATATATTATGTTTTAAAAAAGTCGACTTTATGTTACTCCTATACAAAACGCCAATTTCATATGTGTTGATCTAATATTTCAGAAATATTTCAATCTCCCGTTCATTTCATTCGACCGTACCGTACCTTTCGGGTACCAAAATTAATTGAATCGTACACACCGAAACGCGACGCGGCACTGCATTTTTAAGATAGCGATTGAAAATTGATATTTATTAATTATACAAATAGATACATGTTGCATTGCAAGAGAGGCACCGTGCAGCACAGCGCAGTGCAGTGCAGCTAGAAATTCTAACTCCTGCAATGAACGTATCTACCTGTGTACCTGTCTACGTATCTTCTTGTGTAGCGAATAAAGTTCATTTTTGCCGCGTGAATAAAGTTGAAAATACCGCCTCGCGTCGCGTCTCGGTGTAAACTTACGCTAATAACTGAATACAGTGACTGAGATCTACGAAAAACGAGACCCAAATATCAATTACTAAGCCACCTACTGCTAGCAACGGGTGTTTTATTTGTGATTTGTCTCAACAAAGACGACTAGATTAAAAAATTTCAATTGGCAAGAATCACTTCCGATAACATTATGCGCTATAATTATTTTCCCGCGCAGTATTATCAGTAATGACGTCGACAAAAAATATTTAAATTAATCTCAGTGTTTCCGCTGACGCCTGACACACATACATTGCGGTCAGCAGCTTCCTCGACTCAATTATTACTGGACTTCTATGTTCCAGTCTCGGCTGTCAGTCGCTAATCCGTATTCGTATCCGTAAATAGTCTATTCTTTTTACCATCATCGAATACTCCTCAGCTGCGACTCGTGTCTTTTCGTGGAAAGGCCCGACTGACCGTGGTAAGACTACACCTGCAGACTACAGGATTAGGCAGTAGTCCACGATAACCGATAAGTTGGAAGACTTCACGTGTCGAAAGATTGCTAGTCTACATACATGCATATACATGCAGGTTCGCATACAAAGATCTTCCTCACCATGTGGTTGTCGTAATAATTTATTTGGGAAAACCCTCATAGAGATACTAGGTACTATCAGGGAATCTAATTCTTAAGCAGGTAGAGTGTTCTAATAATTTATTTGTATTATAATGACGATATGCAGTCACAATACAATTGTCAATGACATGTCAGTTTGATATCACAATTCATAATATTGAAAAACAAACATATTAAGACCAATGGTCAACCTGCTTATTTCCATTAGTACAGGCCACAACCTGAGATTGAACCCGCACCACACATCACAAAATAGTTACTACGTCACCTCCGCCTTCTCATGTGCGATCAAAAAGTAATGCGATCACTAGGCCACGCTCATTTTCAGAGACAGGTAGATAAGTAATACAAAACCACATCATAATAGGTATTGTTGATTCAAAAATTGTGTCCCGCTTATATCTTATTTCCTTCGATTAGCATATTTAGAGTGTAAGTGAGAGTTAACCGCTAGCTGTATAAAAAGCCGTCCAAAAACATCTGCTTATTCATTCATCTGTACCGTAAATGGTTTGAGATCTACGGTCACAAGATAAAGAGAAACGTAAAATTAGACACTTGGCCGCATTCGATTAAATGAGAATTATATAGGAGTTTTATTTTATCTAACCCCTGAAAACGCTTGACGCGTTTATATGACCACAATGTCTAATTGGGCCCTAATACTTAATTTGTCGTTTGTATTTTATATTAGACCGCTCTTCTCTTAGATAGCTTCGTTTTGTTCTTGAGATTTGATAAACCGATAAGGGGCTCTCATTATCGTCTTGTCATTTTGAGAAGTCAGTAATAAAAACATGACGTGTACAGAGTACACGTGCCAGAAGTGAAACATTCATCATTTAAAATCCAAAGTACTCTCATCGTGCCTAAAACATTACTTCAAAAAGAATAGAAAAATTAAAAAATGTACACCTAGCGCCATCTGTGTATTGAGCTGTACTTTAGAAAGTTAGGTTGTTAAACGTGAGTTGGAATGTAAAACGTGAGTTGGAATGTAAAACCGACAGACGGTGTTATATCAAAAATCGTGTCGTGAACTGACGCAAATATGAACCAGTGCAAAATTAGGAGGTTTCAAAATCTACATACATATATATATGCCGATACATATCGCCACTAACATTCCCTACCAATCACTCGCACATTTTCTCTTGATAACAATAATAAGGTGCGGTAAGATCTCATTTAGCAATTAAACGCTTCAAATATTTGATTACTACCCACAAAAAACGATAAAGAGATACTTAGCAAACGTTTCGTGACTGTAAACTATTTGTATTTGAGCCATTTTGTTTGTTTTTAATTTGCAGTTTCAATAAATACGTGTACCAGTGACCTACAAGAACAGAAGATGATTGGATGGTGTATATTACAGCGGATCGTCAAACATATTTCATATCTAACTTTGATGCTTTAAAGAGCATGTAGGTCAGTTTTTTCGTCGTCTAAATCGACATGTATCGTAAATTCAGAGTATATATAAATATAGTACATACTCTGTTTAGTTTAGGGAATCTTTTTGTGAGCAAAAATATATGTGTCAGTGTATTTCTTCATTACACGGTAAATATTTTTTTAATCAATAGCATTATAGTATGCTATTGATTTGTTTACAAAAATATCAAATTGGATGAACAGAGCATAGGTTTCAAAATTACTTAGTATTATAGTTGAAAAAACAATTTGACTAAATTGCAAAATATACTTAATAATTCCGGCGATCTCTGCGCTTCTACAGCATACACCATTATGTATTCTGTGAGCATACCCTAAACGACTAGACTACTGTCACTTTTAATTATATTAAATACTATCTTTTGCCCGCAGCTTCGCCCGCGTGGGAGAGTGTTTATGGCAAAAAACTTCTATAGCAAATTTACCTGCAATATAGTTGTAGCACAGAGTAAAACATATATCCCCTAGATATAATCTCCTAGATAAGGATTAATATTGTATCCGTCTAAATAGCTTTCGAAAATACCACATTATATTTTGCGATTTTAATAGTAAACGATAGTAACCTATCCTTAAAAGATAGATCATAATATTATATGCCATCGAGAACTTTTTGTAGACCTTTAGAAAAGAAATAAACCCACCATACATTGTTTATTTATAAATTATCTCCAACGGGTTTGGTTACTTTCGTTTCAATTTTCAACACCGTATTCTATATCGTCAAGTCTAAAGTCTAGTCAAAGTCCAAATATATAGTCAGTACAGTCCATGAGTCATGTCAGTCGATTCAGTAAAGTGGTAGAAGCTTTACTGAAAGTTCCTAGGGAGTTTTGGCGGGAAACTCAAAATAGCACGTTTTTAGAAGTTGTACCACTTGCCCACGCTTGTGCACGTTAATGAATATTTAATGGTTAATATTCTACCAATATTACACATTAAGATTTAAGATCCGAGAAAACACAAATTTATGAAATATTACAAATCCCACAACGTCACCCATTGAGCTCCCCGGAAAAACCCTGACTCGACACTTGTGTGTTCGAGTTCCAGCTCTCTTGTATTAACGCAGAGTTCAATTTTTAGCGTTCTGAATTTTCTCCGAAAAATAAATCTTGGGAGAACCGTACTTTCTCCTGCGATAAAAAGTAGATTGTGTGTTAATCCAGAGTCTAAACTACAACTTTCGCTTGTTTTTCGTTTATAATAAGTAAGGATATGTTCGTCGTCGTGTTTTAATGATTTCTAAAATCTCTTGAATAGGAAAACGTTAGTAGGTATGAGGTGTATAAGCGAAAAATACAAAAAATCATTGTTTTGGGTTCTAAACCGTTCATAAAGCCTCCCTGTAATAGTTTTTCTTATTTATCTTCCATGTACAGACAGCGACCAGTTACAAATTTGTTATATGTATAGATTTGATAGCTTAGTTTTCAAAACAAATAGAACTTGTCGAATCATTTATTATAGAAACGAAACGGGCGGGACTAAACAAGTTGATAACGCGATACTTGGAAACTTATTATAAATTCTACATAAATTGTTAATTTCACAACGCCTACTTTTAACTAAACATTTTCCATACTATATTTCCAGGGTTTTTTTTTAATTATTATAGCATATTATGACTTGTGTCTTTGTCGACATAAATATATACTTACTATTATAATAATATACTTACTCCTTGCAAGCTGAAAAGGTTGCATCACACTTTTCTTATTTCCTCAAGGAGGCTATGAATTTAAAAACCCATAACGACCTCAGTGGCTCCGTGGTTAGCGAGTCGGCAGAAGTCGCGGGTTCGAATCGCGCCGAAGGAACAAAAACTTTTCTGTGTTCCAGGGTCTTGGATGTGTATAATATAATTAAAATCTTAAATACATGTATGATGTACATTATACATGTATGAAAAGGCATTAAAAATATTTTCAATGTCTGGTACCACTAAGTTCTTCGAGACGGTCGGTCGGACGGACGGTCCTACGGGACCAGATTGACGTGGTGTGAAAGAGTTCATAGATATTAGTATATTATTATAACGACCTTTATCCACAAAACTATAGAACCCTAAAAAGTTCTATAACAATCTATGCCTGTTTCAGGGCCACAAACAAACTTTGATCTATTGGTAAGGAAGGACCATAACAGCGGGTGTCAGTCTTACGCCTATTCGATTCGCATACAAAGAATATCATCATCAAAATGGAGGACAAAAAGATAGAAGCTAGACGCGAAATAGACGAGTCATTCAAACTATGTTTATTCTCGATGAAATTCATCGGTTTATCGTTCACAAAACCGACAAGTGACAAGGCTTTTTTAGTGCAGAAGTTGATAGTTTTGATTTCAGTTTGTAGCATCTGTTACCACGTTTTCAGTGAAGTCATGAATATTATATTCACGTTTGCAAATTCACCGAAGATTGAGGAGGTGGTTCCGCTGTTCCACGTTTTGGGATATGGGGCTTTAAGTAGGTTATTGCCATAAGTTTTTAGGGTACCATATGGACTATTCTTTACCAACTGATGTTGTTTAAGTTTTAACATTTTTGTAGATCTCTACATTCCCTCCCCCCCCCCTTATTTTCTTTTAAACTTGAACGCTAGTTTTATGAGAGAGCGTATATAATATATTCCAGGCATCTTCAAAATGTCCGTTTTGTGGTACCAAAAGGACGTTTTTGAACGACTTATCGAAGAGCTATCCAGTATCTGGCCTATGTCATCTATGAATGAGGAGTCACAGCTGATAAAGGAGAAAAGCTTAATAGCTCTACGCGTGGGTCATTTAGGTAAGCTTTATCAGTATAGGTACAAATCAGATTATGATTAATCAAAAGTCAAACATAGGGTAAAACAACCAATTGTTGGCCCCAAACAGTCAATTGTTGGTCCCCTACCCCAACACTAAGTATTTGATAAGGGGGTAGACTATTCTACATAATATATAGTCTACCCCCTTATCATATAAAATACTAGTTGCGTATTCGTTTTATCTTTTTATGGCCAACATAGAGTTTGTACTGTAAATCTTTGGGGGCCGATAATAATGGGGGGATGCCAACAATAGGTCATCTTCCCGTACATTTAGTTTTTCCTTAGGTGCATCCTATTAATTTTTATTACAAAACTATCTGTACCCCACAGACGTTGTTTTGATATATATATATATATATATATATATATATATATATATATATATATATATATATATATATATATATATATATATATACACCGGCATATTTAGCGAAACACAAAATGGTTTTATTTTAAAATCTACTTACTACAATTCTTTTGTTATTTAAAGTTTCATTTGTTTTACTTAAAATGAGATCACATTAAGAACAGATTTTGCGAGTAAAGACTATTTGTAAAAAATGGTACATTTTTGAACTTTTCATGTAACCGGGAAAAGTGAAAATTAATATTAAAATAACAATTAATTAAATTAGAAAAATGGTGATTAATATCGCGTATTTTCTCCACGTGCTCTTATTAAAGTTTCTACCCGTCTAGGCATAGTGAGAAAGATGTTATCGATGGTCTACTGGGATAGTCTCCGCCATTCCTCAACTACGGCGATTCGCAGTTCACCCACGTTGGCAGGAGCTGGAATTCTGGACTTAACTTTTCTTTTCAGCAAGTCCCAAACGTGCTCTATTGGGTTCATATCCGGTGATCTCGCCGGCCACTCCATAACAGTGATATTCATATCATTAAGATAAGCTTCAGTTACCCGAGCGGTATGCGGCCGAGCATTATCCTGCATAAAAACAAAATCGTCACCGATATATGGGGCAAACGGTACGACATTTTCTTCTAAAACTTCTCTGATATAGCGGTCTGCAGTCAGACTCCCTCTGTCAATCACTACCAAGTCTGTGCGAGCTCCCAAACAAATGCCCGCCCAAACCATTATTGATACACCACCGTATGCAACTGTAGTTTCAAAATTTGTCTGAATGTATCGTTCTCCTTTGCGTCTGTATATTCTTTGCCTGCCGTCAATTTGATTTAAGAGAATTCTGCACTCATCACTAAACAATACCTTACTCCATTGGTCCGCGTTCCAAAGTCGATGTTCCTGAGCAAAAGTTAACGTGTTTCGACGATGATTTACCTCGAGCCTTGGAGCCTTGGCGGGCACAAATGAACCTAAACCAGCTTCTTCTAACCTTCTTCGTACCGTACGCTCACTTACGGTTACACCCCGCACTGCTTCTAACTCATGTCGGGCTTGGACGGCCGTCAAACGGGGGTTCCTACGTACACGAAGCCGAATGAAACGATCATCCCTACTCGAAGTGCGTCTTTTTCTGCCTTGTCCTGCTCTTCTCACATAAGTACCGGTCTCCCTGAACCGTTGGATACTGCGATGGATCGTTAAAACTGGTCGACGAAGATCTCTGGATATCACTCTGTAGGTTTGACCATTTCTTCGCATTTCGAGTGCCCTGGCAATCTCCGTTGGGGCTAAGTCAGGCATAATTCAGTCCTCAACTCCAAAAAGATACGCGATAAAAAAAAACTAACAAAAAACAGTATTTCAATAAAATTTTAAATCAAACTTAGAAGGAAGAAATACTCGAAGTTCGCTCCAGATAAGGTGTTTGTGAATAAAATTAAAACAATTGCATAAAATATGATGTTCGGTTGTTTTCAATTTGAAAATATTTCTTTTTAAATTAAATGACGTATAAACCAGCCAGCAACCTTATATGATACTGATATCAAACCTTTATTTTATGTTCCGCTAAATATGCCGGTGTGTATATATATATATATATATATATATATATATATATATATATATATATATATATATATATATATATATATATATATATATATATATATATGAACTTCTTTTTTTCTACTTTTAATTCTTCGTTCTCCTACACTTACTTATTACCTACATACAATTACAACCTACACCTCTACAACCATTATGAAAAATTGTTTACAACCCATTATCATACCTACCGATTACACGTGCAAAATTTTATAAAAATCTGTCAAGCCATTTCGGAGGAGTTCTGTAACAAACACTGCATTGTGACACGAGAATTTAAATATACCTAAGAAATATTAAACGCTAATCATAATTTGAGCAAACCTTGATATTTGAGTGACGTTTTAGTATTCGGCAGCAGATGATCTTAACTGCATCTTGGCTTCGGCAAAGAGTTAGCACCTTTTGTCCACATTTAACGTATTTTAATATAATTATCTAGAAATTTTTATCCGGAGTAATTTTAATCAGTCACTAACTCAAATATTTCTATAGGATATTACTACGTTAATGTCTATGGAGTTTGGTTCTACAATATAACGCCAATATTGGTGTTTCTCTATGAGAAATTTCAAGGATTGGACACAAAAATCGGCTTCGTGTGGGCATCATGGTACCCGTTTGACAAGCATAAACCCTTCGCACATTTTATGGTCTATCTCTTTGAGATATATGCTGGTAATTTTTTTTTGTAATTTTATTTGTAATAAGTAGATATCTTTATTATAATAAGATAGAATAAGTGAAAAATACGCACAAAAAACAGTCGCCGTGTAACGGATCCCGTTAGACAATAATAGTGATAAGATTAAAGTGTCCTAACCAGAAGAAAACGACATTTTCGGCAACATAGGCCCATGACTAGATTCAAATCAAAAACCGGCAAAGTGCGAGTCTGACTTGCGCCCGCAGGGTTCCGTACAAATCGCAAAAAAAAACACGTTTGTTGTACGGGAGCCTCAATTAAATATTGATTTTATTGTTTTTAGTATTAGGCGTGCATTTGTAGGCAACAGAAATACATCATCCGTGAAAATTTCAACTGTCTAGCTATCACGGTTCATGTGATACAGCCTGGTGTCAGACCGACAGACAGACGGACGGGCGGACGGACAGCGAACTCTAAGTAATAGGCTCCCGTTTTTACCCTTTGGGTACGGAACCCTAAAAACAACATTTCTAGTTAAATAAAAAAGTAGAGATCCCCAAATCTTTAGCAGAACTATCTATCCGCGACGCCAAAATGTAAACGTCCGATATATCTCAAAGCACTCGCAAGGGGGAATCCCTTAGCAAAACAAGTTTCCACAGCTGCAAATGTAAGCTAATTTTTCCTCCAGGGGTAACTTGCGTATGGATAATGATAGCGTCTGATTTGCTGTTTTCTGGACTAGCGAGCCACATATGCTTGCTTCTGAGGATTCTCAAACGTCAGCTAGAATCTCTGGGTACAACACGGAGAACTGAAGACGAACAGTACAACGATATAAAATCCAGTATACAGTTACACCAACGTCTTATAAGGTAGTATTATATTCTTACTTTTGAAGTGCGAACTGCTTTTGTGTTGGGTAAGTATTTTTTGAGACAGAAAAAACCTATTGGGCGGGTTATGCGCCGCATGCTTGCCTGTGCGATTTGTTACAGCCTGCGTGATCCAGTGGCTTGGCTCTTTCGAAGCTCTTTCTCTTTCTATTCGAAGGTCCTGGGTTCGATTCCCGCGTTGGAACAATATAAAATGTTGTTTCCAAGTTTGGTTGGGACAATGCAGGCTGATCACCTGATTGTCTGACAAGAAAGATGATCCATGCGTCAGATGGGCATGTAAAAAGTCGGTCCTGCGCCTATTTCTCACTGGGTTACGAGAGTAAAAGGAAGAGAGAGTGCTCTTGTGTACTGCAAACACACTTGGGCACTATAAAATAACTCTTGCGTAGCTGGCCTGGGCATTTAGTCAAGATGCATTCGATAATTTCGACAGTGAAATTCGAAAACAAAATGTATGGGATTTGACATAAGGCATCGCAAGCGACATGTCACTTAGCGATGACATTTTTGATTTCGAACTTCGCCGTCGAAATTATCGAATGCATCTTGACTAAAGGCTCTTGTTTCAGTGAAACCGGCCACCGTCACCGAAATCAGTGTGTGGAGCTATTGTTGTTTTCACTTCAATCGGCACTGTTTTTTTTTTTACCCGACTACCTTAGTAAGGGTTTTTGTGTCTACCTGTATTTAGGAATATTTCTGTTGCACGGCATAAACGACGTACCCCAACTATGAGTGACATGGATCTTCAAATTTAGTTATTTGAGATGCTAAGCTAGTTAAACCTAGCTGGACTAGTTAATCCTGGACTATATGATCCGGAATCAGTAACACGGGTAAACATTCAGAACAAAAAAAAAATAGAATAACTCTGTGCTAATACTTACAATAGAACTGAAAATCAAACACACAACTGTCGAGCCAAATGTTAATGTCATATATGACAGCTGGACCCTCGACACGTCGATTTTCAATTCTATTGTATTAGCGCAGTTCTATTTTCAGTGCTCTGAATTTTCCCGTGCCCGCCGGATTCCAGATCATATAGTCCCAGCCTAAAGTATTGCTTACCTAGTTAGCAGTTTGTTTAATACTAGTAAGGTACTGAAGTCTAGTAGAATATCATAATATATATCATAAATAACCAATATACATATTTATTTGCAGTTACTGTATGCGCATAGAGGAGGCGTTTTCTTTTGTTAATCTGATCAATATATCTATGAGCTCGGTAAACATATGCTGCGTTGTCTTCGTTATTGTGGTACGTTTGTGTTAACCATAATTTGTTACTATTTATTTATGTCCATTCAACATGCATGACTGCGCAAAGTTTGACGATAGTCCTTATTATTCCGCGTACAAGTTCAGTGCGTTCTAATAACTAAACTGCAAATCTAAAATGACCACATTGACTTATGTAAGTGAATCGTACTATGAAACATCAACTATTGAATTTCAATAGAAGTTGATATACATATATCCATTCACATAATGTGGTAATTTTAGACCCTAAACTGACTGCACTGAAGTCTTGCACGGACCCTGAATACAGACGAGAAACATGGCCATGCCAATGAATCAGAATCATTGGCCATTGCACTGTAGCTGCCACTTGGTAGCGAATTGGGATACCTAGTAATTTTGCAACGAGGTCACGGGGTTCCACGAGTATAGTCTAAAAACGGACGAATGGATCGTGAGTAGACAAAACCTAAGTCACGACAGACAATGCACCGAGGAATGTTCTGGAAACACAGAACGTGTCGAATGGAAATTAAAATTCTACGCGAACACTTTACAAGGATTTCCATTTTATTGTATTCACGAATGAATTTATAAAACCAAGACTGGAGAAAAAATATGCAGTGGGTAATAACTTACCGATTGTTATACGACAAAATATAATGGGGGATTAAGATATACCTAGGTATATACTTCTTAATACATACTTAATATTAAGACACTTGATCCCCCTTTTGTTTTTAAAAATTTCCTTATCCACCTAGGTCCTATTTTAAATTTTTACGGCACTGGAGCACGTAGAACTTATCAGGCTACAAAAATCTGTACCACCAAACAACTAACAGAATATTGGTGAAAAGAATAAATACTTATTTTATATTTACCTACTAAAACTAAAGACAGGGAATTGTACGTGTCCCCTATACATAAGACTTGATACCCGTCCCCTATAGGTACATAAGGGAGACATATACCTATAATTACTAGGACACTACAAAAAATTTAAAAAAATTAGGTATTAAGGCTTATATTATTACTATGGTAATCGCATGCGTTGTTTTAGAATACACCATAACATTTTTAGAAAGAACGTTTTACATAATTTGTTTTTCATTATCGAATATTTTTTATTCTTTGTAAAATGATTGCCTGAAGAAACTGCTTCAGCAGGCCGCCAATTTGGAGTTTTTATTTTATTTTTTATGCTGCATGTACTTATAGAAAATAAAGATTATTTTATTATTAATCTTATGTGTGGATACACAGAGTAGCTGTTAAACGTTAAAACGAATTATTATTATAAAATTATTATTAACGCTTTTATTTAAATTGAAAATAAAGGAACATCTATAAAAACTCGTTTCAAAGTACCAGTTAGGTACTTTAATTAAATTAAATTAAATCTTACAAAATAAGAGTTGATTGTAACAAAAATAATTTACCTGAATGGGTTTTCACCTTCCAGCTTCTGGAACCAATGATGGCTATGAGCAACAAGCTGTTCCTGGGCTCGCAGCTCATCCAGACCGGAGTGCTGTGCTGGTACGCCGATGACATCATCAATGCGGTTGGTTGCTTAAAGCCTGATTATAAATCGTGTGTAAATCAACTCACTTATCCGTAGTAACTCTAAAGTAACTAATATTATAAATGTGAATTTGTTTGTTTCACTTTTATGTAAAAAACTACTTAATCGATAATTATAAAATTTGCCACTGATATAAAGTAAGCCACGGAGAAGGACATAGGCTACTTTTTATAGCGGGAAAATATACGGTTCCCGTAGGATACCGACTGTATTTACGCGAGCGAAGCCGCGGGCAGCAGGTAGTAAAATATAAGTGACTTAATAAGAGTTTATTTGAGCGTTTATACTTTATGAGACAGTTTGTACCTATCCAAACTTTTATAGTATCAATCAGCCCAACATTTAGACAAATATTCGGTCAAACCTTTGACCAATGGTAAAAAAGTCGGGCAACCAGTGCTAGTGGGCAATGTTTGGTAGAATTTTTGTCTTTTTTTATATATTTATGGATGCTTAACACCACGTCCATCTGGCCCCGTGCTAAGTATCTGAATAACTTGTGTTACAGGTACCAGACAACGGGAAGTATATTTAATACTTTTATATTATACATATTATATTTAATGATTTTATTATATTATACCTGACCCAGGAACACAGAAAACTTTTTGTTCCTTCGGCGGGATTCGAACCCTTCTACTATATTTCAAACACTTGTTTGAAATATAGTAGGTAGGTACTGGGTATATAATCTTTGTAAATTAACACTTACGGATTTTATTGCGGTTCACTTTCATTTATCGCGACCATGGAGACTGGAGTAAACGAGCAACATCACTCTAAGGTAGAAAACTTAAAAAGTGCCCGACGAAAGTAATTAAATAATTATTCTAAAACTGGCCAAAACGTATGCTAGAGTCAGAAGAGAGTGTATGATATAAAGTTAGCAATAAGAAATGGAGTGAGATTAGTTCAGTTATTTAAAAAAAATGGGGACTTTAAAATTAATTAGGTACCTATCCGCGAAAATATTTTTATAAATATAATCAAAATATATTTTAAGAATATGCTAAGATTTAATGCTCCGTTTAAATTTAGGGCTTTCTTTGAAATTTTTGAAAATAAAACACTTGGTACATTAGGGAAACCATTATTTAACGCTTTTTGTTGGTCATTAGTCACGTATGGTGTTTCTTTCCTCTAGTGTCCATGACCCCGGCTACTTTACAGCAACCGTGGTCACGGGAGGACTGAGGTGTGACTGAGGGTACAGCCACCAGGTGTCCTATTTGTTGAAGTTACTCAAACTACCCGAAGATTCGATTTTTACCAATTATTAGGTATTTCTGTTCCGATCGACGCAGATATTTTTTCATGCAGATTTAATTTCCAATTAATAATAATCGCGTAAATATAGTGTTATTGGTGGGATTTTGATTTTTTTATAAATAATAATCATTTCCACATCAGATCAAACGACCAAAGAAGTACAAAAACGAATAGCTCTAGGCTGGAAGTTCTAGTCCCTAAAGGAAATTATGAAGAGTAAAGAACTCAACATGCTCATCAAAAGAAAAACCTTTAACACATGTATTTTACCATGCATAAGTTACGGCTGTGAGACCTGGGCCCTAACCAAACAGCTCAGACAAAAACTATCCACATGCCAAAGTGCTATGAAAAGAAGTATGCTTGCAGTCAAGAAACACGATAGAATTAGAATAATAATAATACACTCAAAACTTACAGCTGGACCTTACTGGACGCGAATAGCCACAGACCGCACACAATAGAAAGAATTGGAAGAGGCCTATGCCCAAAGTCACACCGAACTGAGGGTCGTAATTTAAACCAACAATAATAGCAAACCAAAAACAACTCAGTTGTTTTAGGCTATAATAATAATTTTACCTATATTACAGAACGCACACATCGCGGTCGCTGCGTACAACAGTCGCTGGTATGAGATGAGCCCCCGCTGTCGAAGAGCTTTGCTATTTCTCATTTTAAGGCAAGGAAATCTTTTCATATGTCTTAAGACATTGGAATTGCATTCTATTTAAAATATAATGTTTCAGGGCGCAGAAACCCATCGCATTCACTGCTATGAAGTTTACGAATATTTCACTGGTGACGTATTCTTCGGTAAGTTTCATATTTTCAAGCTCTTTCAAGTAACTCAATAATAGCTTACCTACTATTGCTTTACAAAGGTCATAGTTTAGATTCGTGGTAAGTAACATAGGAACACATACAGTACGTATTAGTTCACTTTCGTTTGTAACTCTTTTTCTTTTTCAGATTCTTATGAGATCATACTCCTATTTCACGCTCTTGTATACAATGTACAGCGACGGGTAATAAGGATGGCATTTACTGCAAGAAAATAACTAAGTATAGACATTGTAAAAAGTTTATAATAAAAACAAGTTTAAACTGTATTATATTTTATTAACTTATTTACAAAGTAGTGTTGTAAAAATAACGAATTGTTAACTAATAATAACATACATATATTTAAACAATAAACCGAAACTATTATTATTATGCCTAAATAAAACATATTACATTATAGTTTGTTATATTTGATTAAGTCATGTGAAAGATAATCAGTAGAGAGTAGTAATAAAATTGGATGTTGATACTGAATAGTTTTTTTTACTTATATTATTTAAAAAATCAAATAAATCATGAGGTTATTATAAATTAATTATTCCTTTCGAAAATATCTTTATCAATATTAAGAAGTGTTCATCACATACACGTAGTAAACTTATAGCGCGGGCAGACTTTAAAATCTTTAAAGTCTGCCCGCGGACTTTAAAATCTATCTTTATCTGGTTTTTGTTTGGAAAAACATCATGACAGACGGAGTCGTAGTCTTTTATTGACAGCATGGTAAAAAATAACATTAATGTCATACAAATGAATCGTTTGTTTCAAGTCACATGCGTACATGGAATTTTCCCGCTTTGGTGACGTATTTGACGCCTTTGAACGGCTTGTATTTGGTGCCGTACATGTCGAGCCTGCTCACGCGCAGGCCGCTCACGGCCAGCTGCGGGATCGTGAAGTGGACGTTTATGCTCGGATTCGCGCCTGCTGTGTCTGCGCCTGACGCCACAGACACCTAAAAAAATATTTTTTTAATTGACGATTTTTTTTATTTTGTTAAATATTTCAGAACGTAAGACATTAACTACGATCCGTTCACTAATGTGTGTTATAAACATTATGTCACTTGATATTTTGAAATATAATTTTCCATAGATATAAGACAAGCACGACCTATGGCCGAAATATCAGTTTGCCTCTCTGTAGAGATTGATCAATTCATGAGAATATTGCTTAGGAAACACATATGTCCGGTTCCTGAAGATTTTACATAAACTATAGATAGACTAGGTTTAACTGGCGCAGATCCATCATTTTAGTGGTCACTAAAAAAATAATCTTTTCAGTAATTTTCTATAGTTTTTTAATTCGAGATTTTATAATTAAATTAATTAATTATATAACAAATTAATTATTAATTTAAAGATGAAGTACGAGATAAAACTGTATTATGAAATCACTTACCGATCCTCTTATATTCGGCAGCTTGGGCAATTCTATCCTGCCAATATCCCAAAGCAATACTTTGCTGACAGGATCATAAGAGTACTTTCCCTGATTGGCAGTTAGTGAGCAGTTAAGTGCACATTTGGGCATGCAGATCTCTAAGGCTACATCTGTAAAAAGTTATGCTGTTAGAGAAGCACCTTTAGGAAGTCTCTTACAATAGGTATTTAGGATGTTATCATAATATTATGAGTCTAGTAAAAAAAGGTGTACATTTACAATCTTAACATTACTTTACCTACTCTTATAAGTTTACAAGAGTAGAATACTCTAAGTGCATGCGCGCACTGCCAAAAACATTGTCTCCGTCGCCCATCATTTGCATTCTGATTATGAACTTTAGCGCACGCAAAATAGAGTAGCCTCTTCCGTTAAACATGATTGTTTTTCTATACGGTCATGTTTTCAAGAAAAGTTGACTCTATTTCGCGTGCGCTGAAGTCGATAATCGGAAAGCAAATGACAGAGACAATTTTGTCTCCTATGCGCGCACTGCCTAATACTTACTTTCTAAAGTACGTCCCATGGTCTGTTTTGGTCCCACAGTCAAGTCTAATCTTCCCTGGTCTCCATTATTCTTTAGTGAGAGGTTGTGTCTTACGTAAATTGGAATAGCAACTACACTTTGTGATCCAATGTGGTAGGACATCAAACGGAAATTGCCATCCGGAGGTATGAAGGATAGTATTCTTTCGGACTGAAACAATCGTGAAACAAAAATAGGTTTTTACTGAATCTTTCTCTTTTCTTAATATGAATTAAATGTTAATAATTAAAACGGACGAAAGGACGAAAATTTTCATTGCACTTTTTAAAGAGTTCTTCAATGTATGGATAAGTTTACAATTTTAAGTTTCAATTATATGGACAAGTTCTTGGAACATACCTCCCATCTCTTAAATCTGACACATGGATGAAAGGACACATCATCAAACAATCGAGGATTAACAAATGTCAACGTTAAATCTGGCATTCCACTTAATTTTATACAACAGTCAATCTGTAAATAATAAAAATGCATTATTAATATTTTCTATTTTCTAGTTCTAGTAATGACTAAGTTGGTAGGTTTACTAAGACTACTGAGTCCAATAGGGATATGCAGACACCGTGGAACCATTAGAGTAGACAGAAACCAAGCTTTATCCAAATTTTTGAAAATAAAACATACATATCCTTGAATTTCAGCAGACACAGTTGACCCACTTTTGTCAATGATAGCGTCTACTTCTTCAATGACGTCAAAGTATGCTTCATTGTTAGCATATTTGACTCCAGACCTTCTCCAAGGCACATTTGATAGCTGACCCGATGGTAATATAGAAGAAACACTGAAAATATAAGTGCAAAAGTGCTGTTAATATACCAAAATTAATTTCTGTTATAGATAAATGGGTTAACTTAAGCCTAGGCTCATTTACAAAATATAATACAAAGTTATAGCAATGTTAAATACATAAATTACTATTATTATTATCAATACATACTTGGACTTTCCAGTGACTGTATTAGCAATTGTTCTCAAAATATTGGGAGGTTTTATTAGTTCTTTTAGAATATTGCTCTCAGTAGCTAAAGGAAAACCATTATCTAACATTTCATCCAAAAGCTGAAACAGAAAAAAATATTGAAAAAAAAAATCAAACAGGCAGTAGAGAACAAATAATGAAAAATTATTGATTACAATACCTCATAAACAACTACATAATTTTCTTTAATAATAGTTTCTGTGCAGTCAGAAAAGTAATCCTGAAAAAGAATGAGAACAGGTGATGTATGAAAAACAATGATTCCCGCTATTGAGATTATGGTCATACTGTGTACATTTCTAAAAAACTAAGACCTAGCCTAACCTTACCAAGAGCATGTCCGGACATGTCTAAGGAGGGTTCCGTAGCTATTAATGCGCAATAGGTTTTCTTTGAATTCCTTCAAAAGTTGTTGTTCGTTTTCACTCAAAATAATATACCCAAAGAGTTTTTAGCATGATCTATCAGCATGGAAACTAACTAACTAAACTTATAGTTGAGAAATGCTAGGGGAAACACACTTACAAAACACTTTAAGAGACCAATTACTCAAAAATTGTTGAATTTGTAAAAAAAGTCATGTATGAAACCTTGCTTTTATTTAAAAAGACGTATCCGACGATACCCCACACGATGGGATAGAATCAAAAAATATTTTTCATCCAGCCAAATAAAAATAATTTATATTTTAGGGGTCTAAAGTATAAAATTATTATTATTTTATGATGCCAAAACTGTGATCTATACCGATTCTTCAACTATACCACATTTCATCCATTTATATTCATAATTACAGAAGCTAGAAGGGCGGACGGACGGATCGACAGACAGACAGACAGACGAGAGAGAGCAAAAAGTATAAGGGTTCCTTGAGTATTACAGAACCCTAAAAATAAGCTACTTATTATTACTACATTGTAATTTAATTAATTTTATATCTAGCAATATCCCACAAAAAAATACCCACAAACTGCACCTGTGAGTGCAAGCATGTATAAAGCATATGCATGGATACAAATGCTTATGCACTCTCACATTTGCTTGCAGGTTGTGGGTTTTTTTATGCGGAATATTGCTAGATATATTATCAATTAAATTGTATGCTATGGATTAAAGTAAGGCCTGATTCAATTAACTACATTGTAATTATTATTTGTGGTACCTGGAATGTATCAACAACTCGGTGCAGAAATTCAATGACAAACAATGGGGCCACTTCCGTCTTGCTCACAGCCACAAGAGCAACGCCTCCTCTTTGTATTGATATCAGATAGTGATGTGGTGCGGCCAGCACAGGTGGAACATCCTGAAAGCAAGACTTTTTTTAAAAAGTCGTTTTTTTAAAAAACAATTTTTTATAAAAACTAGAAAAATTATAAGACTTCAATTTCATTCATGTCCCAATGTCAAAAGAGGAGCCCCTCTTTCTTCTCTTTCTGGTTCTCCCATAAGTAAAAATTCTCTTACTGCAAATTGAATTTAAAAAAATCACCGAAAACCAATTATTTTTAGTAAATATACTTACATTAGGTGATGCTCTTTGTGCTTCTAAATAGTAATCACACACTGAACGAGGTATTACACTTCTCCAATGTTTCTCCAGAAATACATCGCTGTAATGCATTATGAAAACAATTAAAACTACGAGTAGATAATGGATGAACTATGTCTGAATGTATAACTAGAATCCGATTCTACTGTTTTTAGTTGAGTTTCAAATTATATCGTAATATTTGTAATGATTATTTTATACATCTTTTGGTGTATTTTATGTAAAAATTTCGAGTAAAAATGTTTATATTGCTTAAAATATGTTACCCATATAGAAAGTAAGGAGTTTGGAAAAATGGCACAATACTCACCCGGATGGATTAATAATAAATAGGCTGTGAATCATGTTTCGTCTATTGCACGAAATACTTAAAATATAAAACTTTAATTGTATGAGTCTTCGGTTAATTTCTAAAACAATAATTAATTTTTAAAAACTTAAAAAAAGTTCAATTTTCAGGTTTGAGCTTGTTTTGTTTTGACTCCTTTGACAAAAAGTGTGTGTGTCAAGTATGTACTGTCATTTGTCAAAATAATATCTTTTTTTTTTATTTATATATGGCATCGGCTTGTAATCATTTGCCAGTGTCATGTTAAAAAGGCGGGAAATAGAACTTTCGGTTCAATTTTCCACACCGTATTCTTAAATCGTCTAGTCTAAAGTCTAGTCAAAGTCCAAATAAATAGTCAGTGCAGTCCATGAGTCATGTCAGTCAATTCAGTAAAATGGTACTAGCTTAACTGAAAGTTCCTAGGAAGTTTTGGAGGGGAACTCAAAATAGCACGTTTTTTGAAGTTGTACCACTAGCCCACACTTGTGCACGTTAACGAATATTTAATGGTTGATATTCTACCAATATTAGACATTTAGAAACAAAATAACACAAATTTATGAAAGACATGCAAAATCCACACCGTCACCCATTGAATTCCCCGGCAAAACTCAAATAATATCTTTATCTCGGGTTTTGTCAAATTACAAATATACGGGTCATTTTGGCAGATTTTATTAAAATATCAGGCTTAGTGGTTTGGTCCTCTACCATTTTAGGTCTAAAATGGTAGAAGATCACACCACTAAGCCTCACCATGGTTGTAAATGAGTGCGTCCTACCGGTTAAACTGCAAAATCATGGTGGGAGTCCTACAGTGGACATTATAAAGCCTGACCAGAAAAATAAAAAACCTGCACTGGCGGCGCTTCATTTTTTAATTGCAGCAAAATTAAGAATGGCTGGGATGTGATTGGTTAAATCTCAAACATTTGACATTTCGTTTTAATGCCGTGATTCCCGCAACATGGCGTAATTTTTTATTTTTCCGGTCATGCTTTAAAGCTGGTCGATTTAAGGCGCTGATCCCTAGTACAGTGACTATTCGCATATAAGATCACAGCTGCGGCCTGCGACTCACAGCTACAAGTATCTCTCACCACCACTCTCACATTCGTCAGATTTAGCGAGAGACGGAGACTAATATGCGTTAATAGTTACCCCTTTTCAGAAAGACGAGTAGGTGCCAAAGGCCGGTAATGCTAGCACCAAGCCTTTAGAGGTAATATGTTTATTTTTCAAGAATTTGTCTTCCGAAATTTCAAAGACATTTATCATCAGGCTTTTTATTTTATTTTTATATATGGCGACGGCTTAAAACCATTTGCCAGTGTAAAGTTAAAAAGGCGGGAAATAGAATTTTCGTTTCAATTTTCAACACCGTATTCCTAAATTGTCAAGTCTAAAGTCTAGTTAAAGTCTAAATAAATAGTCAAATGAGTCAAGTAAGTCGATTCAGTAGTGGTAGAAGCTTTACTGAAAGTTCCTAGGGAGTTTTGGAGGGAACACAAAATAGCACGTTTTTTGAGCTTGTACCACTTGCCCACACTTGTGTATATCAACAAATATCTAATGGGTAATATTCTACCAATATATTTAGGCTGGGACTATACGCTCCGAAATCCGGAACGCCGGTGAAAATTCAAAGCACTGAAAATAGAACTCTGCGTTATCACAATAGAGTTGAAAATCGAACTGTCAAGTGTCGAACTGTCATATATGACATTGACATTTGACTCGACACCTGTGTGTTTCATTACAGCTCTATTGTATTATAGCAGAGTTCTATTTTTAGTGCTCTGAAATTTTCACCGGCGTTCCGGATTCCGGAGCATATAATCCCAACCTAAATGTGTAATGTTGGTAGAATATTACCCATTAGATATTTGTTGATGCCATGTGATTGAGAATTTATTCGGAAATAAATGTAGTATGTTGGGCATAATTATGAATTGGCATTCATAGTTATGCCCCATTTAAGGCGCTGAGCCACCGCCGCGGCGGTTTTTTCCTTACCTGCCCGGCATAAACATATTGTCCATCTCTACATCAGGTGCATTCCAAGTACTGTTCATTTGCTAAAGATGGTTCCAAAAATTACTTCATACACTTACCCTCAAGAACAGTTGGCTAATTGTTGTTCTCAAGAAACAACTGACTACAGGTTTTAATTAATTTTTATGATTTTTCAGTGTTGTATAATTTTTCAGTTAAGAATATTTTTACTTAATTCTCTGACTTTCACTCTCCTTAAAAAAACAACAATACACTTATTGTTGTTTTTTTTTTGTGCAAGACTGCACACAAAAACAACCAAATTATGATTATGTGCAAAAAGTAGGGTCAGAGTGTAGCAAATAGTGTGCAAGGCGAAAAGTAGGTTTAATCGAAGGCAACAAATATTAGCAATAGATAACATTAATAATTCAGTTCTTAATTCTATAACTTTTTTTTCAATCAGCATATGCTGATGTTCCCTATCAAAAAGAAGTATCTTATATCAGGTCCTTACATATGAAATTGGCGTTTTGTCGTACTGGCCACTTTGATCTCAAAAATATCTTTTTTGGCAAGGAATTCCAATTTCAAATATATACCACTATTTGCTCATGCATTTGCGTTTCGAAAACCGTAATTCATTTGTTTTTTCCTCTTTTGGTTTTTTATTTGCGTCACTCTGTTTACAAAATGGAAAACTTGAAATAAGTATATGAGTTAGCTGCAGGCTGTGATGTTAGTGATAAAACTGTTTTAATCCACTTGAAGCAAATTGGGAAGGTGAAAAAGCTTAAGAGTTAAAAATTGAGTGCAACAAACCGACAAATGAGTGTTGACTGCTGCATTACATTACTCAACCGGCACAATAATGAAGGGATTTTAAATTCAATCATTACCTGTGACTAAAACTGGATCCTGTAAGATAATCGGAAACGCTCATCGCAATAGCTGAACCCTGGCGAACAAGCCAATGCCTGCCCCAAGCGAAAATTTACTCAAAAATAGACTCAATAATAATAAACTTGTGAGTGTTTGGTGGACTAGTACCGGTGTCGTTAACTACAGCTTTCTTAAATCTGGCCAGACAATTCTGGCAGATGTCTATTGCCAGCACTGCAAATCATGATGGAAAAGCTAGCTGCTAAACAACTGAGGTTGGTCATTTGCTCTAGGCCACTGCTGCTTCAGGACAACGCTAGACCACACACTGCACAACAGACGGCTACCTAATTAGAGGAGCTTCAATTGGAATGTCTAAGACATCCACCGTACTCCCCAGACCTTGCTCCAACAGATTACCATTTTTTTTTAAATTTGGATAACTTCTTGCAAGGGAAAAAACTCATCTCCGATGGGGCAATCCAAATCGCATTCAAAGATTTTATATTGATTCCTGTCCAAATGGTTTTTTAGTAAAGGAATCGATGAACTACCTATGAGATGGCAAAAGTGCTAAGATAGCAATAAATATATTGTTTAAAAAAAATCGATTTTATATTCCTCCTTCAAAAAACGCCAATTTCTTATGTAATGACCTAATATTTTCAAGTGTGTCAAGTCCAACTAATCATTATATCTTGTACACAAATGAGAAATTATTTTCTGGTTAGCATAATTTTAGTAATCAAGTCTTGTATATCTCATTATATTTGAAGTTAAATCATTATTAAAATAAATGTAAATAACTAACATTTTTAACAGTTAACCATACACAACAATCTGGGGGTCTAAAAAGGCCACTTCCGGTGTTTCATATCTTTTTAATTCATATTATGTGCGCCATTTTACGCGTTTCTATTGAAAACTGGCAAAATTTATGTTCTCTAAAATGATGAAATCAGATGCATCATGTAGCCATTTTATCATTTCACGATTTTTGTATGGAAAAAAATATATTAAACATAATATGAAACACCTAGTGGCCTTTTTAGATCCCCTGAACATCAACTACATCAAATATGAAAGGGTGGAAAGTATAAAAATCTATTTATATTTTTAACTAAGCAGTACTAACCCAGTACGAGCTATAATATTTAGTGTAGTTGAACGAAGTAAAAATAAGAAAACATTCAATATTGACTTTATTATCTAATACTTAAATGCAATCACCTTGAACATAAGAGAAAACTTGGTACCAATGAAACTTAAATTTCAAGTAAATATAACAGGTTAAGTAAAATCTACTAAAAGATATTTCTTATGGAGATAAAATAATAAAAACATCCTTACTTTATGAAATGTGTTATATTCAGTATATGATTAACGGTTGGATTTGGCAACTCTTTCCAACTCATCCTTCTTCTTGATGGCGTACGAGTTTGAGGATCCCTTGGCTGCGTTGATGAGCTCATCGGCAACACATTCAGCAATAGTCTTAATGTTTCTGAATGCAGCCTCACGGGCACCAGTGCACAATAACCAGATAGCCTGGTTCACCCTACGCAGAGGTGACACATCCACGGCCTGACGACGCACGGTACCGGCACGACCGATCCTAGTGGAGTCCTCACGGGGTCCAGAGTTAATGATAGCCGTCACAAGCACTTGAAGAGGGTTTTCACCAGTCAAAAGGTGGATAATTTCAAATGCGTGTTTCACGATACGAACAGCCATAAGTTTCTTGCCGTTGTTACGTCCGTGCATCATCAGAGAGTTGGTCAATCGCTCAACGATTGGGCATTGCGCCTTCCTGAAGCGCTTGTGTGCGTACCTGCCAGCTGAGTGGGGTAAATATTTGGCATACTTTTCTTTCACGGCGATGTGGTCGTGTAAGGACATGTCGGACACTTGGACATCGTAGCAAGTCCATCTCCCGAATAATTTGATTTCGGGAATATCCGCAGGTTGAGACATAACCATCGTGTCAACAGCCATGCCGCCCGACTCCACGTTATCTTCGGTCCAGCTTTCGTCGGCCATGGTGGATTCCTAAAATATTTATTGTTCACGTTAGTTTTCCACTTGTAACATTTACAATCATCATAACAACATTAAGATATATATGATACGATACTTACAAATAAAGAATCACAAATTTATAACCTCGTTGTAAGTCAAGAGACCACGAGTAAAAGGAAGCTGAATTTTTTTTTTTTATTTCAACTGCATTTTAGCGGTGTTGCTACAATAAAAAAATTTATTTCCTGTAGACTCAACACATAGACAAATTTAAAGCACGTTCTCAGTATAATATTGATATATTTTTAATTATTTGTATTAATCCGTTTCTCGAAATCGACTTCAACTATTACCATAAAATTTAGTATGCAGGGAGTTTTGGATGAGAAAAATCTAGTTAGGTCATAGCATCCATTCCATCATAAGTATAATTTTTGCGTTGTTCGGAAATGAGACTTTTTAAATTCGTGACATCTGACAGCTTTTTGACACGACAACGATCGTCGTGCTACCAAGCGCTGCCTGGTGACAGAAAAAGAATCGAAAAGGAAGTAAAGCGCCCTGTAAACGATCAAATTGTTTGTCAAATTTTACGTGTTTGTCAAACAATTGATAGTGTACAGCTTTGTTTGAAGCGTTTGTCATACAATCTATGTGTTTGACCTGTTTGAAGATAATTTAGATTGACGTAGCGTTTGACAAACGTGTTTGAACGTGTTTCGCTGTATTTGTCAAAAAAGATCTCAGTCGTTGATCTGACACCGTGGAGGATGTTACGGCTGCGTCGAGTTCGAGTGGCATGGGTATAATGTCATATATAAAGAATTTACGCTACATTTTATAACAATTTACCGAGATATGCCGGTTTTGTGGAAAATAAAATCTAAGCATTACATGGACAAAAACAAGAGAAGCGATGCAATAAAGAAAATGACAATCTTACTGAAGATGTGTCGGCAAAACATTACAGAGGTGAAGTTAAAAAGAAAATTAATATTTTACGTACAAGTTTTAATCGCGAGAACAACAAAGTGAAAAAGTCTATGCTTTCTGGTTCTGGTACTGATGATTTGTATGTGCCGTCAGTGTGGTATTATAAAGAACTACAATTTCTGCAAGACCAAATGGAGTGTGAATCAGGAATGAACACAATAATAGAACAGGTAAATAGTTACTAATGTTTATTGTTTATTAGCAATTTTCACACTCAAGTACAACATATTTAAAATTACTGCAAACATTTGTTTTGCCATGAAATAGCACCCGTTGTGTTGAAATATTCACAAAAGTCATCTCGTACTTGTTTCGCTAATGCAGCGCTATTTCCAGCCCGAGTATGAGCAATACTTAACAACGGTGGATCTATTCTCCAAGTACCTTCCGTTACAGTCCCCGTGACACAATCTTCCACGACTACTTCTCCACGTTGAATGTATTTCTTTTGCTTCATAAGTAAATTGTGTAGATGACAGCACGCCATATAACTACAGTTCGTGTTTTAGAAGGACTCAATTTGATAGGTTTTTTGAAAATTTTAAAACGACTTACAAGAATGCCAAATACATTTTCAATTATGCGTCGAGCACGAGATAATCGATAGTTGAAGATCCTTCTGTTATCATTCAGTACTTGTTTATTGTAGGGCTTCATGAAATTAGGAAGTAGCTGGAAAGCTTCATCGCCTAAAAACACGAAGGGCATTTTCTTATCACTCCTTGGCAATTTTTCTGGCTCTGGAATCTGCAACTGATCATTTTCAAAGCAATGCCAAAATTTTGTATTTTTAATTACTCCTCCATCTCACACTCTGCCATTTGTACCGACATCAACCATAATAAATTCATAATTAGCATTGCTATAGCCAGAAGTACTATACTGTAGGTTCCTTTATAGTTATAATAGTAGGAACCGGAGTGCTCAGGTTTTCGTAGAGTGACGTGTTTTCCATCTACAGCCCCAATGCAATGATCAAAGTTCCATCTTTTTCCAAATTGTTCCGCCAATATTTTCCAATCTTCTTGGGTTCTGGGTACCTGTAATAAAATAAAAATTATAAAACTGGAAATAAATACATTCATAAATTAATATCATACTGTGTTTCTAATTTCTAGGAATCATCATCTTCAACCTCGATACCTTCGCAATCTACAGAAAATACAAATCCATTGCCACTAAAGAAGAAGAAAAAACAGGAGGACTTGCAACAAGACTTAATGATATTAGCCATTACTTGATATTAGAATATCAAGTAATGGCAAGAAACTGGGGCTTTAAACTGGAACGGATGTCTCCAGATCAAAGACGACTGGCAGAAAAGTTCATAAAACGAAATTTTATTTGAAGGAGAAGAAGGAAATCTTAGCAGACATTCAGTGTTCAGTAGGTAGTATTACTTATCATTTATGCATTCAGTAACTACGTACATTCCATCTCCTACCTCTCACACTCAATCTTCTTACCCGCACACTCCCTCTCCCGACACGTACATTCCATCTACTACCTCTCACACTCAATCTTCTTACCCGCACACTCCCTCTCCCGACACGTACATTCCATCTACTACCTCTCACACTCAATCTCCTTACCCGCACACTCCATCTCCCGACACGTACATTCCATCTCTTACCTCTCACATTCAATTTCCTTACCGGCAAACACCATCTCCCAGTACCATCCCATCTCCTACCCCTCAAAGTCAACCCTCTCATACTCGGGCTTCTGCTTCTCAAACTTCGGTATTAATTTCAACAGAACAAACAAACCTACCGAATGTGGAACCTGTGATGATTCATATTATCGAGTCTAATCCAAATGAAGCTGAGTCAGCAGCAACATTCATAAAAACTTTTAGCGCATTCTAATTTAATATTATACTTATATTTCTGTTTCTTACATTTCAAATTAATAATAATAAGTTTTTCTAAGAATTTCAAATTAAAACCTTACCTGAATATTGTCCCTAAGTGTATCATTTATTGCTTCACATGTTTCAATAACAATGTCGCCCAATGTACGAGGTGCAATGACCGCATTAAAGTCTTCAAAATCGGCGCCACTAGCCAGGTATCTGAAAGTTATCGATAATCTTTGAGAAGGGTATGGCTTGGCGCATAACCCATTTTCTCAATGCGAGGACGGAGTAATGTTAATAATTTTTCGAAAGTGTCATGGTCCATCCGCAGGAAGTTGGCGTAATCTTCTGGTTCTGAGCGCAATATTTCTCTTAGCAAATTTTCGTGGGTATATTTATCTCTTAATTTTAGCCATTCTCTAGTCCAGGGGTCGCCAAATGGCGAACCGCGGTCCGCATCCGGACCGCCGATCCATTTTGTGCGGACCGCGAGAACACAGTAACTTACACTAGACTACTTCCGATATAAATAAATAATAAAATTTACTCCAAACTTCAGACAGATAATTCGCAACAAAAAATGTCATTTTTCGCATTGATATCTATGTAACAAAATATCTTTGTTATTCCTTAATTACATTTGTTTAATAAATATTTTTTCTTATAAATAAAATGTGCGGACCTCGATGGTCATTTCATTTCTTAAAACTGACCCCGAGCGAAACTAATTGGAGACCACTGCTTTAGTCCATCTTCTTGTTTTTTTCTTCTTAATACATAGTGATAGTAGTCAACACCAAAAATGCGTCGTCTATATTGCTCATTTTAAGTACGCAGCACAACGACGTCAAGCCACGACGAGGAAGAAACCGATTCTGGCTAATTGTTTGACAAACTTGTAATAGATGCACGTTTGTTCGTCTGCGCTGTTGTTTGATGAAAACGTGAATTTCATCAAACAAGTTTGTCAAACAAATTTGATCGTTTACAGCGCGCTTAATGCATGAGCCACAGTTCAGCCAATCCTATATAAATAAATAATAATAATATGAAATGCATGTAGCTTAATGGATAAAATGAAAAATTGGAAAATCTTTCGCCAATTTTCGTCTCTCTATGGAAGTGACAGACGATGTATGAAAAACTATTTTTCTCGAAAGACATTAGCAACGTGGTTTTACTGTATTATGCGTTCCTAAACCAAAGCATATGTACACAGCACCTACTTTATTTTCTACTTACATACATCTAGTATATTGTCTCACGCAGGAGTCACTCTAACAAGAATCTTTTAAAATTATGCTCTGATTTTTTTCAGGTTTATCTTTAAATGTAAAAGGTAGAATTCACTGTGACAATAAAATATATGTAATAGGCCGAGCTAGTGCAGTTTCCGCACAAGTGAAATCATCAAAAATATGCCTCTGGTGGTCTCTTTCATTGGTCTCTAAACAAACGAGGAAAAAAAGGTTTTATGTAACACAAAAGAAATATATATTTATTAATAACATTTAAAAAAGTTTTCATCTTTTTTAAAATTCATTACCAAAATATTTAAAGATTAACTCATAAGTATATTAAAATATGAATATATTTTTGTAACTTGCTACTAAGTGTTAACAATATAACAATCACGCCTAGCAGTAATACAACATTTCCTAGCACCCCATGTTTTGCTACACTGTAGGTACACAAATAATACAAAGTTAATATCGTAAGACTTTTCCTTAAGAGTTATATTTACATATTTGCAATCTCTATCATTCTAGCCACAGATGTAACTTTTTCTCTCGGTTTACCAACTTTATTTCCTTGTTCTACCTCATATTTATCAATTTTTTCCCAAGAGCTCCAATCAATAATTTCATTGCTCGGTTTTGTGATGACCTTTTTAATTTCTTCCATGCCACCTTTGCAAGTTTCAGTCTCTACTTTTAAATATTCACACATGAGTTTAGCAACTTGAAAAGCATTTCCCATTGTATGTAACAAAACTCCAACAGGGCCAGTTCCCAACCAGCCGGCAACAAAAACAGGGGCTAAATTTTCATTGTTCATATGAACAACTTTACCTTTATCATTTTTCACAACTCCCGATGAACTAAATTTTAAATCACTATCTACATTTATACTTTTATATCCTATGCTACGAAAGAATAAATTACAATTCAATCTTTCTGTATCACTTGTTGGTACACATAGTTGTTCCTCAATTGTGTTTCCTACTAATTTGTTGCATGCCAATTCAATTCCAGTCACATTTCTCTTATCATCAACAAAAAACTTTTGTGGACTCCTGAAGAATATAGGCTTAAAAAACTTAAGGTCATTTGGTGCAGTTGTCGAATTGGATTCCGATACTGATTTTAACATAAGTTCAGTAAGCCTCTTCCTAGGTCTTGGCAAATCATTGACTGTGGTAGCTACACCTTCAAAATCTCTTTCTCTCCAAATTGTTTTACAATTATTCAATTTAAGTTGTTCTCTCAATTCTTTTATCGTAAACGCAACCTGTAAGGGCCCTCTTCTTCCAACCAAATACAATTCTTTTATTTTTGATTCTGATATACATTGCAATGCATATTCTGTTATATCTGTTTTTCTCAGAACATCAATAGGTGATAGTAATATTCTTGCAACATCTAAAGCAACATTTCCTTGCCCCAAAATTGCTGCAGTGCTGCCTGACAAATTAACCTTAAATAATTATATATTTTAATAACAATGTTGTAACATCTTAAAATATTCATAAATTTTATTTTAATTTATGTAGTCTTTACCTTCAAGTCTCGAAATCTCGGATGTCCATTATACCACCCTACAAAATTTCTTGCTCCAAGTACATTATTAGCATCCTCATTTTCAATTCCTAGTGTTTTGTCCTCTTCAGCACCATAAGACTAAAACATTAAATTGATATTAATAAATATACATTCTATAAAAATATTATCAGTTTATTTCTTGGATAATATTGTAATGGATGTATGACAAATTTGACTTTATACAATGTTCAGATATCATATAGTCTACCTATACACATGATAATAAGCCATAGAACTTTACCAATAATACTGCATCATAATGCTGCCGTAACTGATGTAATTTAACGTCTTTTCCGAGAGAAATGTTACCAAAAAAGTTCACATTTTCTTGCTGAGCAAATTTTGTAAACTGATTGATGACATTCTTAACCTCGGGATGGTCAGGTGCAACTCCATATCTACAGATAAAGACGTGTTGAATTCTTAAATTTCAATTTAAACAGCTATAATATGTAGATACTTTATATCAATATAATATTACCTCACTAATCCAAAAGGTACTGGCAGCTGTTCTATTATATCGATAAAAACGCCATTCATTTTCTTGTTTAAATGTATAGCTGCATAAAAGCCTGCAGGGCCAGCGCCCACGATGCATACGCGAGGAATGTTTTTGCGAGTAGAAAGACATCGATTAGCTATTTTCACAAGTCTCATTATTGTATATTTTGTAGATATTCTTGAATACTTATTATGCAGATTATTGGGTATCCTAAAATATGTCCTTAATTTACAATATTACGGATAAATATATGAAAGATGATACGCCATAATATCTGAAACTGTAAATTAAGGAACTTGAATAAAAGAATTCGGTGCTTCTGGATTATGAGAATCTTTAAAGGTGAACTTAATCTTTAGATTATCTTTAGTTTTAAATAAGTGATAAAGTTTTCAAGTTGAATTGACGTAGAAAAAATTACAATAAATTTATGAAATTATCAAACGGTAAACACAGGGCATAGATCATAGATGATAAGTAATACTACTGAAGGCATAGATCATAGATGATAAGTATCATATTTGCCAGTGTCAAGTTAAAAAGGCGGGAAATAGAACTTTCGTTTCAATTTTCAACACCATATTCCTATATAGTCAAGTCTAAAGTCTAGTCAAAGTCCAAATAAATAGTCACTACAGTCTATGAGTCATGTTAGTCGATTCAGTAAAGTGGTAGAAGCTTTACTGAAAATTCCAAGGGAGTTTTGGGGAAATCAATGTAGCACGTTTTTAGAAGTTGCCACTTGCCCACACTTGTGCACGTTAACGAATATTTAATGGTTAATATTCTACCAATATTACACAATAAGAACCGAAATAACACAAATTTATGATCGCCATACAAAATCCACAACGTCACCAATTGAATTCCCGGCAAACTCGCGACTTAGGAACGTGTGTTAAAAAATTCAAACGTCAAAATGAAGCCCATTCCCACTTGTCAGTTGAAGTTCAGTAAGCCCTACTCATTGCGCCTTGGATCAAGTATACTCCATTGAGCGTTTTCTAGAAAATTATAGTCGACACAGTGTAAACTAGGTTGCACTATGAAAAAATATTTTACGTGTTGAATGAGGGTGTTTGATATTTTTCTGCCGCTAGGGGGCTGACCCAACGCACGCAAAGCGTGCTCTGGTGGCGTAAGTGGTATCAAAAACGGTCAATAAGAATTTTTGATTCTTTTTCTGTCACCAGGCAGTGCTTGGTTGCCCGACGTTCCTCCAAAAAGCTGTCAGATGTCAATAATTTAAAAACCCTCATTGTACTCAGACATTTTTTCACAGCACAACACAGTTGACACTGTGTTAGTTACTTCGTGTTCCATTATTTAAAAAGTTAATCGACACAGTGCGACACAATGTCAAACACAGATGGGATTTTCTTGAAATGGAAAACACTCTATGAATAGTATCTCAGTATCTGAGAGCTCTCAGAGCAATAACCCGGCTATTAGCAAGAGGAAAATTATATATCGTTCCATATTCCTATACGACACATGCTAATGAGGAAGAAAGAGATCTAATTGTTCATTATATTATGTACAGGTTGTACTTAGACCAGACCCGTTAACTTCGTAGGCTTATAGTAGGGCATGCCGCATGAGATAGATCCATTGGTACTAGTCATTTGCTCGATTGTTTTTGTAATAGTTAAAATTTTCAATGTGCAATGTATAACGTACGTAGTACATAACCACACGGGCGGTCAGAGGCGGGCGCGCGCGGGGTAGGCTGCGCTAACACGTCCCCCGCGCCAGCACAGGTGCGAATAGAGAAAAATCAGCGGATACTAGGAGCTGTTACCGTATGTACTAGTAGTAAATAAACCACGAAAATTGCATAGATTAATAACAATCTTATTTAAAGATAGATAGCTCCGAGGCCTAGTGGGTAGACCGTTTGATTCGCACTCGAGAGAGTGCAGGTTCGATTCCCAAGTTGTGGCGTGTACTTGTACATTATACGGACGCTCTAACGGTGAAAGAAAACATCGTGAGGAAACCCGCGCATGGTTGGCCCCAAACGTATTGACCAGACATTCCTCTGGACAGACTGACAATGCTGTGAGAGTGCCGTATGTGCTTGAGCAACCATACGACATTTAAAAACCAACTGTCCCAGGCACTACAGTATTTCAAGAGTGCTTACTTCCCTTGGAGAATACTGTATAAATCATCCAATAACGGATGAAAAGGCCTCAGTTTATTTAAAGTTCTAATAACATTCAAGTACCTATTTACCTAACATTTGTTAAGTTAAAATTTAATTACTTTAAATCTTTGTTCTGATTAAGAAAAATAAATGAAAATAAAATGAGATGAGGTACATACAATTAAATCGAACAGCAAGTAGCAACTGGCCTACCGTGCCGACGTCTAATCATTTTAGCCACACTGCGGGCTCCATCACGAGGATCCCGGCACACCGTCTAAAATTTTCTCTATATATCGATATTTATATCGATATCGATATTTACATCCAGTTGTCGCTGGAGGCTCAATGGGACTATTTTCTAACACTCGCATGCCTGTGTAATGGTACGGGAGTCTGAAAGATTTTTTTATAACGGGCAATTGGCCCACTACACTTACCCACCACCGCAACTCCTGTGTAGCCAGGATCGACAGTGGTAACCAACCGCAAAAACCCTTTGATATGATCTCAGGGGTGCCCGGGGGACATGCTAAATCTGTCTTGGAACCCGCAACGAAATTAATCAGAAGATTGTAGGAGGAGTAGGAAGCATTCCAGTTTCCCTCCCCAAGCAAAGCGGGAGAGAGCAAAAATTGTGATGACAAAAAGTCAGAATTAAAGGGGAAGCACCACGGGAATAACATGTTTTTTTTTTATGACTACAAGACAGAATGTAATTAAATGTTTTAATTTATAATATGACAATTGATTACAATGCATTTATAATGACAAAAAAGTGTGACAGTTGAGAGTCTGAAAGATGGCGGGTATGAGTATATCACCTCCGGTAAATCCTCAATGCCTCTGCGACATTCCCAAATGCTTCACATAAGCACATCATCATCATACCATAGTAACGCGTGGTATACGCGTATGGCGAAGGCATTTTAAGATAAAAAATCACACACAAGTCACAAACACGAAAAACAAGTAAATAGAAAAATACGTGTGGCACTGGGGGACTGCCGCGGTAAAGCTATTGCATAGCATTTTTTATACTTTCTCACAAACAGCTGCTTACGTATTCGTCCGATTTCAAAGCAGCTCGTCTCGATCCGTGCGAGATTCGTACAGTCGTACCATATACATACACGTTAAGGTTCAACTAGTCGCGGGCTCGAACTCACTCGTGGACGGGGCCAAAAAGCACGCTGTCTCACCTAGCATTGTGTCTAAAAGAGATAGAATCAGTTATCAGCAGTTAGCTAGTCTACACGCATACATCTAGTCGCACGCACACAAATACCATGCCTAAGTCTGCCGAACTGAAACGACGTTAGACGATGCACGGCTTTCAACGCCGCACCGCTGCACTGTCCCGGTCGGAGTTGGGGGTGTTAGGTTTATTTTCGTTACGGAATTTCTTGATTCGGTCGCCGCGCTCAAAGACCGCGAAACAGTTAATACTTATTACAAATAAAATAGTTATTAAAACAAACGAAAGTCAAAATAAACAAACGAAGTAAAAACGAAGATAAGAAGTAGATAATTAAAAAAATAACACGGAATGTCACTCGAAAACGCGGGTTTACACTTACAGCCAACTGACCAAACTGATAAAATGATTTTATGTAAAAAACATAGGCATGTGTCCAGAAATGTATCGATAGTTTTTCATATCGATAAATTACTATTTAATTTGCATACGCATTGATTTGTATGAACTTATTACAAAATCTACTGAAGGCTCAAGGCGCGTAAAATAGCAAAGAGAGAGGCGCGTGGGAGACGATATCGCATACCATCAGGCGATCTGTCTGCTCGATTGCCGGTCATAAATCATAAAGGTCATAAATCATAAAACCCAGCTTGATATAAAAACAGTAACTTTAAAATTTATTACAAAAAACTAAGGAAAAAAATCATATCAAACAATTAACTAATTTAAATATCGACTTCGTACACGTAAATGTTTCAATTTTCATAGGTCATATCACTTAGCCTAGGTAGTTTTTGAAGGGTTGAGCGGCATGCTTTTGATATTTGCCGCCAAAAAGCCGTGCTATGACCGCGCGCGCTGCCCCGCCGCCTACGCCCATACCGCATAGCGTCGGTGTCCTTTGAATTTTGCCGAAAGTCGATAAAAGAACTATGTTGTTTTGAAATAGATTTTTTAATTTAGTTGCGGTTTTTCTATCGAGGTTTATGGTTATCGTCTGATTTGAGTTTCACTATTAGGTCGTATTTAAAAACGTAGTGTTGTGTTTTTAAGTTTTAAGTGATATGTGTACTTAACGATTTATGGTGCTAGCAACGATTTTCAAATTTCAAAATGCAACAAAAACACTTTCTAACAACGTTAAGTTTTAACTTTTAACGTGCACCTTGCCGCGTTCACCTGATAGCCAATGGATTCCGTGAACTTAATACTAGGAGTAGACTTAGTACCTACTACCTACTAGCAGTCATTCAGTACCCAATACTTCTTTCACGTAAGTAAATAGATTTTAGCCATAGTTTTACTTATTATGATCGGTGTAATTACGTACTTAACTTATCACGGTTAATAATAATATACTAATGCGACTTCGGGCACGCTTTTATACACCTACTGAGTTTCCTTGTTACCTATAGTTCAACCACGTTACATCTTTCGGTTATTGTCGTTTTTCAAACACCGTCTGTAATTTCGATAGAAAATCGATGATTGCCGTTGGACATTAAGAATTTAGTTGCACTGTACACAGGGTACGTTATTTGTCAAGCAACATTTCGTGCGTGAGTAACGAACCACACTGCAGGCGGTAAAGAGCAGGAATTCCCAAAGTGGGTTCCGTGGGATAGTCATCAAGGTTCCGCCAAAATTATTTGAAATTATGAAATCCAAACATCCGTCACTTTTGTGTGTGTACGGTTGTAAGTTACTGCAATCTGCATACATTAAACATCGCTGAACGCGTGTACTAAGGCAGTAGCACGGCGCGGCGGCGGCCGGTGCGTCAGCTGACGGGTCATTGGCCGGCAAGGTTAATGAAGTAAATATCATTGCGTAGTGAAGTAAAAATAATAAAATTTTAGATTTCAATAAAAAATATACTTCTAGACAGCTTGTTCCTAAGATTAAAAAATATAAAATGTAAAAATAACTAAATAAAAAAAATTACATTTTTGAAAATAAAAATAATTACTTTTGACGTGACAACGTCTTATAATTCGATGGAGCCGGCTGCACGCACGAAAAACCATGACTCATGCGTTACCGGCGTTACCTCGCTAAACATGACTCATACGGCGTTACCTCGCTCTGTTTCATTTCTTATGACGTTGTCACGTTCAGCTATCGTCAGTAAACCGACTTTACAGACAACCGATTTTTTTGTAATGAGAAAAGGTAGTATAATCATATCCCAAAGTTAGTGGAAGCGGTCTTCTGGCACTCTGTATACAATTTTTGTAGGAGGCTCGAGTTTGAGCTACCTTTAATGGGCGCGAATTAACATTTTTGACTTTTTCTAAGCTAAATCGTTTGTTAGTGATTGTTCGATCGAATTTGGCGTTTGTTCGATTTTAGCTTTTTCATTAATCAAAAAATAAATCCAATGGCGCATGTCAATTTTTTGACTTTTTTCTTGCTAAATAGTTTGTTCGACGTTTTTTCGTGATATTTCGATTAAATTTGGAGTTTGTTCGATTTTAATTTTTGTGTAATAATAATTTTTAAAATTCTGACCTGAAGTTGGCGGACGCATATCAATTTTGTAATTTTTTTTTGCTAAGGAGCTCTTCTTCTTCTTTTGGCATACCTTCCCTGTAATAGGAGTTGCCAACGTCAGAGTAAGTAGCTCTTTCGTCGTTTGTTCGTGATTGATCCATCAAATTTGGCGTTTGTCCGATTTTAATTTTTGTGTAAATTAAAATGAACTTGTCAGTTAAAGTTCAGAAAGCCCTGTACTCATTGAGCCTAGGATCAAGTATACTCTATTGATCAAATTTAGCGTTTGTTCGATTTTAATTTTTGTCTAACGGTCATTTAAAAATTCTGACCTGAAGTTGGCAAGCGCAAGTCCATTCAGTAATTTCTATGCTATTTATATAGATTATTCAAAGAGATTTTGGCTCAAAGGTCTCGTTAACGATTATTCAATTTCCTCCTTTTTTCACTTGACACTGGCAATGGTTTTAAGCCGATCGCCATAATAAAAAAAAAGAAAAGGTAGTTGACAGTTCGATAGGAGAGTGACACTAATTGTTAGGAATCATGATCAAAAATCTAAATCTCTGGATTTGATTATGTACTTATTTTACTAAAAAATTACACATTTTAGCAATAACTGTAATCTAGAAATATTAAAGCTGTACAACAGTTTCATTACTATAAATTCTGTATATTGCACGTATCATGTCGCATGTTACCGACATGAAAATTATTTTATCTAGGTTGCATTCTATGAAAAATGGGTAAGTATAGAAAATATTCAATACTAAACTTTTCCGCAAACATTGATACTATTTATATATAAATTTAGTACATAAAAAGTTCTGTACACCATCTTGGATAAACAAAAATGTGACATTTTTGTGTGTTTTCTATTTATCCAGAACAGAAATAGAGTTAATTAAAAATATAATTTAAGACATGCTAAGACCAATACATAAAGTTACTGGAAAATAGAAAGTTTCCAGTAACTTTATATTTATACGGAAATGTTAAAATGTAAGCTGCTTATTAATGGTTGAGTTTTCGATATAAATTTCTGACAATAATGTTAAATCAACTAACGATAATGTTAAATCTTTCAGATTCTCTTCATTCCGTATTAATGTGAGAAATTTTAGCAACAATATTAGCAAACCCTCGCAGGTATTACAGAAAGAGAGTGTGACCCCTCTTCCGCCTCTCTCGGAGCCCATGCCAAATCTACCTCCTGTGACGTATGCTTCTGCCAACTCTGAAGATTATTTAACAGAAGTCACAGTGCTAAAGAATGGATTAAGAGTTGCATCAGAGAAAAAATTTGGACAGTTTTGTACTGCTGGTGGTAAGTGTACCTTGTTAAAGTAAGGTGTAACATATATTTTATTTTATGGAGTATTATTTTATTCTGTAATGAATTAGCATAATCTAAGTAACATTTAAACATGGTATATTTTAAACTTAATTTCATTTCTCTCTCTCATAAGTACACTCCTTTGTACAAAATTGTACTAATTTTAAGATTTTATTAAAATTTTTGTGTGTACATACTTAAATTATTAAAATAAGTTTTTCATTGCAGTGGTCATTGATTCTGGTCCAAGATATGAGGTTGCTTATCCTAATGGCATTTGTCATTTCCTAGAAAAATTAAGTTTTGGGGTAAGTAAAAAATTTTATTTGTAAAATGGCAATGTCATAATATATGACAGCTCGACACTCGTAACTTCCATTTTCAACTCGATTGTATTTGCGCAGAGTTCTATTTTCAGTGCACTGAATTTTCATGGGCCAGACGGATACCGGGTGGTATTGTCCCAGCGTAATATATCTAAGAGTAGAGAAATCTCGATCCTCGAAATTGATGTTTTTTTTATTATTCGTATAATGATAATGTAAATAAAGAAAATCGAAAAAAAATCTATAAATTCTCGACACTGGCAGAATGGTGCAAAACCTTTGCAACCGCCATCGCCATTGCCTTTTCTATGGTTTGTTCTTTTCAAAATATTAATATTTATTTATAAGATTTATTTAGTACTTACCACTAGGATATTACATAAAAATGAATGAATTAAATATGTTTACGAACTTTTCGTTAACTAGGTTGTTTTCATCGAGGTTCGTAAATTAAACAAGTATGCGTAGGAAATCTATTTCAATGTACTGACTGATCTTCACAACAGTATAAAGTGCTCAAACAAGATACACTTTCTCTTCTCATCGCCTTGCACCACTTTTTTCTTACATACTTGCACCTTTCGGCATACGAAAATAAACTTGGTCAGGTGCAGCTTTTGTGTTATTTTCGCACATAGGGACGACACAATATATATAACATGGTTTGCTGTGATTTTCCATGGTAATAAGTTGATTTTATTTTATTTATTTTTTTATTTTATTTTTTTTATTTGTAACTTTGTGAAATAATCACTTCGTTGTTTGTTTACATCGAAGTTTTGTATATATATATATTTGGTAATGTTATAACTAGTAGAAACGTTTAAAAAAAACATGCATATTCCCTATTGTAATTAAAAATATTTTTTCACAGGCTACAAATCAGTTTCCCTCACGAGACGTAATGCTTCGTGAGCTGGAGAGGCATGGGGGGATTTGCGACTGTCAAGGGTCCCGCGACACTACTGTGTATGCTACTAGTGCTGACTCCAGAGGCTTAGAGGCTATTACACAGGTAATATTTTACACAAAATTAATTTTCAAATGACTTTTTTTTAAATCACATTAACATTGTACAACAAAATAATAAAGACCTAAACATAGTTAATGCACTTATTCCACTTCACTAAACTTAGACGTCTAATTAGTATCCTAAAAAGAAAGCTAATTAGAAGCTAGCTATTCCACTTGTCTTATTTAGTTACTGATTCAGTTGCGAACGCACGGCGGATTCGGCCGGACGTGTTCGTAATGGCTCCAGTCCTGTCAATGCAACAGAAAATCGGTCTTCTCGTAGGCAGTTTCTTCTAATAGGTAATTTTATTAATAAAAAACAATAATAAAATTATAACTTTGTTGCTGGTTTTATTTATTTGTCAAAAGATAATTTCCTTAACAATAATATTGATCTCATTCTAAGAGCGTCATAAACCTAATATCATACATCTATACCTAACATCATAATATCATGTAAATTTTAAAACAATTCGATAAATATTGCTCATGAATTCTTTTTATTTTGCCGCCGACTGTGCGCATTCAAACTGACATTAAAAATTTGCGCATAAGTACCTACTCAGTCCTTACGCAGTGACGGACTAAACTGACGCGTCTAAACTCAAAACGCTACCTCAATAGCTTCCTAATAGGCTAGTTTCGTCTATCAAAATCAAATGATATTAATTTGTTATTTATATAGTTTCTATCATTAGAAATACGAATACAACACTATTTTGTTATATAAATATGCGATTTATTTATAATTTCGAAAATAAAACTGGTTTTATTATCTGTATGTCACGTGACCTAAAACGCCAGCCACCATATTTTTCTTGTAAGTGACGTAATAAGATCATAATCAAATCAAATAAACAACAGCGAAAGTTAAATCTAAAGTTCATGCACTACACACGCACATATGACACTTATTTGTTTCTGTTCTTATAACGTCACGATAATGGTGGCTGCCGTTTTGGCGCGAACATTTATCGTTTAAATTTTAATAATTTTTTCTTTGCATAAAGAGATATTATTTCCAGGAAATAAAAATACTAGTTGATTATCGAATCGATACGAACATGTAAAAATATATTTGAAAAAAAAAATGTAGAATAGCCTATTAGGATGCTAAACGATTTAGTCAGTCAAAAGCCACACTTCTTCCGATTTAGAAGGCTAATTTGGATGCTAACTTCCTAAATGCTATTCACGTGACTAAAGTGACTTTAGTCACTAAATCATTTAGAACGTCTAAATTTTCTACGTACTTAAACGTCTAGTCAAGTGGAAAAACAAATAATTTGAAAAATATAGTTCATGAAATTAAGTGTTTTTTGAAGTAATCCGCTAGTTTTTTAATTTACATTTAAATTATATTTTTGCTAAGGAATCTTTAACTTGATATATTTTCAGGTGCTAGCGGAAGTGACATTGAGACCCCAATTAGCTCCAGAGGAGGTTGAAGCAGCCCGACAAGCTGTTGCCTTTGAACTGGAAACCCTGGCTATGAGACCAGAGCAAGAGACTATTTTGATGGATATGATACACTCAGTATGTAGTAGTAACAAATTGTAAAAAATTACAAATACTATTTTCCAATTGGAAAAAAAAAACTGTTACAATTTCGTTACAATGTAATAGGCAATGGCAAAGGTGTTGAATGAACACAACACATAATATGTTGTTTGTTTTCTCTTTTTTTAATAGATATTTTTTTTTTATTTCAGGCTGCCTACAGAGGAAATACACTTGGACTACCAAAGATTTGTCCGTCAGGAAATGTTAACAAAATAGACAGAAATATTATTATGAATTATTTGCAAAGTCACTACACCCCCGACAGAATGGTAGTTGCTGCTGTTGGGGTAAGTTGATGAGTTGATTTAAAACTTAAATGTTGGAATAGACTAAAAAATACCAAAAGATATACTATAATTGTGTCGCCAAAAGTTGCATTGTAAATTAAAACTATCTAATCTGTTCTGTCGTGCATGGCATTGTAGTTCCCAAACAGATAAATCAATTTTAATCTAGTGTTTTTCTGCTTGTGATCGCGACCTAAATTCGTCATCATCTCGCTCAGTGCTTGATATTTACTTATTTTTTTGATTTCGTTTATTTTATTTTTGCTATCCCACATTGTTCAGATTTTTTAAAAATAAATGCAATTTTTCAGGTGGAACATGAGAAATTTGTTGAGTACGTCCAAAACTATTTTGTTGATACAAAACCAATGTGGCATTCAGAAAGCTCGGGAGAATTTAAAACAATTACAGATAAATCCATAGCTCAATACACTGGCGGTATAGAACAGGTAAGTAATATTTTTAATAGAATTAGAAGTCGCCCTGTGGTCTAAATTCGCCGTTATATTCATAATTTTTAAGTTTTTAACTATGTAAGCAACAATCTTTAAATACACAAAGATGTCTCACGATCGCTTGATGTGTATCATGATTGACAAGTGCTTAAAAAAGTAAGCACACGTGACTCGCTGTGACGCTCTAACTATCCACCGGCAACATGCCGAAGTGCTTGGTGAAAAAGTACAAAAATAAAACATTAACCATCCTAAAAAAGCATGGGATATCTTATTTTCTGTTAGTATTTATTCAATCTTTAATATTTCAATACGTTTTTAGCTAAATATGTCTTTTGTACACAATAAATGTCTGTCAACAAGAACGCATTACTGTCTCTTTTCCTCGTTGATTTTGTGTGCAAGTGATACCATGCTATCTCCATGGTATGTCACTCTTCGGAACAGAGTGACATTGTAAATAAATAGAGTTGCTTGCTGACTTTTGTCAGTGAAAGTACATTAATGATAATTTTTATTATAAGTATATTTTTAATATATATAATTAATGTATGTTTATATTTTTATAATAAATATAAGTATTATATATGTTACGGCTAAAACCCGAAGAGCGGGTACGTCTAGTATAAGCCGATTGTTTTCGGGTAAAACTAGTTCTAGCTGGTGTCATCTCGCTAGTACTAGGCCCAACCAAACCCTCTTGTAGGGAACCTAGTAGAACAACTTCCACCAAGGTAATCAACCTTTATAGGTTACCCCTAGTAATGGCCACCAGGGATTGGTTAGATCTAGTTGTAGCCAGCACGATATTGGCTTAACCTAGTATCAGCCATTATATCAGTTAATTATTAGTTAATAACAGCAACAGGTAGACACTAGAAATATTCACAAAATATTTTGTTGTTTATTAAAATATCTATGTTTGTTACCTATTTTCATTTTGAATTGACAACAGAAAAGTATGTGGATATACGTTTACAATATGTATATATAAACGAGATATTATAAAAAAAGAAAAGTCAAAATGTCAATTCTATAATAAGTTTGTTTCAGGGAGAACCATAAAAGTGAATCTAATATAACAGATATTATTTGACCTTGAATCCAAACTTTTTAGAGAGCAATAGCTAGGTGCTCTCTGTCGATAAAGTTTATTTAACAGTAATTATTGTAAGTCCTGAAAACCGGACCAAAATTGGAGTAGTAGTTTTAGTTTGTTATCGTTACACTATCTATGAACATGCATCAATCAAACCCGAACCCATCACTGAAAACCGCATCGAAATTGGAATAGTAGTTTTTTTTTTCGGGCAATTGGCCCACCACACTTACCCACCACTGCAACTCCTGTGTAGCCAGGATCGACAATGGTAACCATCCGCAAAAACCCTTTGATATGATCTCAGGGGTGCCCGGGGGACATGCTAAATCTGTCTTGGAACCCACAACGAAATTAATCAGAAGATTGTAGGAGAAGTAGGAAGTATTCCAGTTTCCCTCCCCAAGCAAAGCGGGAGACAGCAAAATTGTGATGACAAAAAGTCAGAATTAAAGAGGAAGCACCACGGGAATAACATGTTTTTTTTTATGACTACAAGATAGAATGTAATTAAATGTTTTAATTTATATTATGACAATTAATTACAATGCATTTATAATGACAAAAAAGTGTTGCATTGTTTCCAATAGTACTTATGACAACAACGTTTGAAAGCCCAGAAGTTCTTCGCGTAGCCCACGAGATCTTCATAGTACATAACCCTAGAAACACAATGGACGCTGTTCAACATTTCTATTCTTTCGTCATACCAGAGATCACACTCCCAGAGTATGTGATGAGCAGTTTGTTCATAAGGGCTACCTTCGGTCGAACACACGCATAGCGGAGACGAGACTAATGTAAATCCAAAAAGTTTCGCTTTAAAGTTTCCATGACCTGTCAAAAATTGTGCGACGTAGTGATCTATTTCTATCCATTGCTTAGAGTCGATCGCGTACCGAAGGGAAGAAATTATATAGGTGACGCCCTTTGATAGTGTTGTCCCACCGTTCGTGCCACTCAGAAATTAGGTTCTGTATAGAAATATCTAATGGCTCGAATAATCTAGTTATCTTATTACTCTCTTTCGCGCTTAAAAACTCAGAGTTAGTCATTTTTTTTTTTTATAATATAGTGCTGCACGACGTTGTATCTCTAAATCTACTGGTAGGACTCCGGCTAAGACTGTAAGACCGGCTAAGTGCTTCAGTACATACAAATATTATATTATATAGTTACATAAAAATATTAAGGCGAGACGTTGGCTTTGCAAAAGTTTACGACGGGCCGCTCCTATTGTAGCCCTATCTGCCCTAGCCGGTGCGCCATAGCATATGCTGCCGAGGTAGGTCGCATTATAAATTATTTTTAATGTTTTAAATGAAAGGCCCCATGTCGACGTTGATATTTTTGTGAAACAATAGAAATTCCTTTCAGCTTTCTCACCGGTCTGTATTATATGTTCCAGGAATGTAAATTTATTTTCTAAAATAAGTCCTAGGTAACAAAGTGACTGTTTACGTTTCACATTGATGTTGTTCAGTTTAATGCAAGGAGTTGATATTAATGAACCTTTTAAAAGTACTTGAAAGGTTTTATATGCTGCAAATTCTAATCGATTTCTGTGGCCCCAACTCGATATTACGTTGAGGCACTTGTTGGCCTGTTTTCAATTTCAGATCGCGAATTGGCTTGAATAATAAGAAAACCATCGTCAGCATAACCTATCAGAGAGCACAAAGGAGGCAAGGGGACACATAATAAATCATCAAAACTTATATTCCACAAGTGAGGCGATAGTACTGATCCTTTTTGAAATGTGTGTAATGGCCGAGTTGGAGTTTTGTTACGCCGTTGCAAAAATACGAGTAAATTAAATAATAAATATTACGATAGCAGCCTCTGTTTCTTAACTTCAGTAGTAGCATGGGCCACCAGGCATTATCGAAGGCACCCGCGATATCCAGAGATATACCTACTACATATTTACACTCCGATAGATTTACTGTTTTTCTGACCTCGATTGCTGGATCCACTGTTGACTTCCCGGCGGTAAATCCAAATTGCTGATTATTAAATTTCGGGCCACCGGGTAACAAGCGGGGAACACGTCACGTCTTATGACGTTCTAATAATTTACCTAAGCATGATAATAGCGTTATAGGACGGTAGGATTTCGTAATGGAATAGTAGTTTTGGAGATAAATAGCAACAATGATAATTTTAAGTAAAGCGCCCCCAGTAGATTGTCATCATAAAATCTATATTCAATAATCCCAAGCCCATCGCTGAAAACCACATCATAATATATAAAGCGAATAATAAGATAAAGCGAAAAACAACCTCTCACCCAAACCGTTCCTTCGCGGGTAAAAACCCGATGACAAAATAAATAAAATCGTATAACGACACCATCAATACCAACTCTGTTCTTCAAACAATTTTTTGTGTTTGTTAGGTGCACGATTGACATGTATCATAACATCAGTAAATATTGGACATTATAGTGTAAGAATTGAAGTTTATAAGTGTAAAGCAAAGCAAGCATCATGGAATATATTATAGAAACTTTTACATTTACTCTGAAGACACTTTTTCAGTAACTTTTTGTAAGTGATAGTGAATTCAGTGGATATTAAATCAATGTATATAAGGGTCCTTTTGCCTCATAGAAAGAAATGAATATGTTGTGACAGATTGACAAACATTGACATACTTATAACAAAAATTTATATATAAAACACACGGTAGTGTGTGTTATCAATCTGAGGTAGTGTTTGTTGTTGTTATTTTTAATAAATTTAACTATGTATTTCTAAGCGTCATTTAAAATAACCTAACCAAGAGCATGTTGGGACATCTCTAAGGAGTTTTTTTTTCAAATTACTGTTCGATTTCGTTCAAAATAATTTTCCTAGAGAGTTTTTAGCACGATCTATCAGCATGGAAACTTACGAGTTTCTATCTCCTATAGTTTAGAAATGATATGATCAAATATTCTTCATCCCCACTTCACATGTATGATAAAATATAAAATTATTGTATTTTTATGATGCCAAAACCGAGATCTATATAGACGCAATCTTTATATATACCAAATTTCATCCATTTATATTCATAATTACAGAAGCTAGAAGCGCGGACAGACAGACAGACAGACTTATGGACTGACAGAGCGAAACTACAAGGGTCCCTTGTGTATTTAGGAACCCAAAAATATTAGCGTTCTGCAAACCTTCCTCCATATATATATATATATATATATATATATATATATATATACTATATATATCCTCCCTCCACTCACCTTTGGGTCTCTCCTGTACTTACTTTTTTACGATTTGGTCTATTTAAATTAATTATTATTTTATTTATTTTCAGGAAGAATGTGAAATTCCATTGTATCCGGGGTCAGATTTACCGGAACTATCGCACATTGTAATAGGTTTAGAAAGTGAGTAAATGTGTATATTTTATACAAGCTACTGTTGGAGACATCTGAATTTATGTATCAAATGGTCTTATGTGACAACGACAGTGACGACGCTAATGTAATGTCAGGCAATCTAATCCTTCAGCAGGTATATATCGCTTTCATAATTCGCATGTATTATACCTACCGTACGACCTAAGGGGCTCCATATACGGTCCGGTTTTCCTTCAGGTCGGCCTGAACGGATGCAAAATCGTATCGCCTGTGTGCAATGTCGAGATCGCATCAGTCGGCCGTGTGGACTGAAGCGATTCGTTCCAGTGTTGCTAACTCTGTTTTTGCGAAAGTACTAAACTTGTTCGTTTTCTAATAAAAATTACTAAAAGAGTACCGAAAACTATAAAAAGCTACTACACTTAGGAATCCCTAAAAAAAACACAAAAAACCACTGCATTTTCAGTTTTAATATATTGAAAATATGATAATTTTACCGTTAAATAAAAAAATAAAGTAGGAAATATTACGTATATATAAATTAAATGGGTAGTTTTAAGCGACTTACGGACGCGTGCTATTATGATAATGTGTCATAATAGCACATAGTAGCAGGCCATTTTGTATATCATGATTACTGTCTGGCTATTTTATACAAAACCACCACTAACAACTAAATTCCTACTAAAGAGGGAATAAAATACAAAATTTAGTAGTAAAACTTTGTAAAACAATTAAGTTGGCAACATTAATTCTGAACTGAACAGTAATAAAATTCGAGTGTAAAATAAAACCGGCCAAGTGCGAGTCGTCAAAGGAGTTCCGTACAAAACTGAAAAAAAACACGTTTGTTGTATTCCCAGCCTCAAATTTTTATTTTATTCTGTTTTCAGTATTTGTTGTTATAACGGCAATAGAAATACCTACATCATTTGTAAAACAAAACATTAAAAACCGACTTCTAAAGTGAAAATGCACAAAAAAGTATGAAATAAAATTCATTTTCTAAATAATTCCCCTTTTAAATTCGGCTAAAATTTTAACTATTTCTCTACTCAATCTTATTTATTTTGAAGTCGGTACCCAAAACGCCACAAATTTCCACGAACACTCTCCCACGTGGGCGAAGCTGCGGGCAAAAGCTAGTTTCATATAAAAGTCACAATTCGTACACAAAACCCCAAAAATCAATGTTTCTCAAATGTTACCATATATTGTCATAAACGCCAGGCGAAAGTCGGGCGTGCCGTTGTAGACACAGGGTCGGTTACCGTTTGTCCGCGAATATCGGGATTATTCGATAGATCGTGTAAACAATCCCGATTAGATGATTTGGTCGTGCCTATGCCGCAGGTTAGTCATGCCTGTGCTATAGGATGAGATTCCCTGATAACAGATATCTAGTGCCTGTGTCGTACCGTGACCCATTGGTTAATATGTTCAGGTTGCTCGCACGGCGACCCGGACTTCGTGGCGACGTGCGTGCTCAACATGATGATGGGTGGCGGCGGGTCGTTCTCGGCGGGCGGGCCCGGCAAGGGCATGTACACACGTCTATACACAAATGTGTTGAACAGGTAAATGGAACGCTATGGCCTGGACACGTGGACGGTTTCCGCCAGAACCGGCCGAGTAGTGAGCTCGAAGAGTGGTACACCGGATCTGTCTGGCTGTGCGTACTTGAATATAACCTTTGTTACGAATACCTTGTTTTGTCAAATTCTACTAATTGTAAATCTCGATACACAACAGAAATACCCCAAAATGGCAACGCTTCGCACATAACCAGTTAAGTTAACCACACGCGATGCTCAAATTCTTGGTCCTGTGGCTATCTAGTGGTGTAATTTAATTTTAGATGTTGGTGACAAATATGTGGAATAACTACAATTTTTATTAAAAAAAACTATAACCCGTCTACGTACATTAATAGCTTATATTACCCGGGCTATAGACACCTCATTTATTAAAATCAGACCAGTAGTTAGGCGCTACGGTGGAACAAACAAACATACATATACTGCCAAAGTCATTACCGTTTCTTTATGCTACGCCGTAGTCGAGTAAAAACACCATCCAACACCATGTATCCCAGATTTTGTTATCATCATTCGTTTATTCAACCTAACTCCCACTATTTCCCGATTTCTGAGGTGAATTTGTCAGTGGTTAATGGGGGTTCATAAATTCGTGACATCTGACAGCTATTTGACATGACAAGGACCGTCGGGCTACCAAGCGCTCCCTGGTGACAGAAAAAGAATCGAAAATTCTTATTGACTTTTTTTGATACCACTTACGCCACCAGACGACGCTTTGTGTGCGTTGGGTCTGCCCCCTAGCGGCAGAAAAAATATAAAACACCCTAATTTATTCGTAAGCGCTATTAGTTCGTCAACGGGTTTCTGAACGAAAGTGACAATATATAAACTAAGCTTAACTTAACTGACCAATAAGGTACGTTTATATAAGTATATTCTATAACTCATAAAAATTAAGTTAAAATAGTTTAAATTTGAAAAAGGTTCATCTAGTGACCACTAGATGGATCTGCGATAAACCTAGTTTATCTAGAGTTTATGTAAAATCTTCAAAAACCGGGCATAAGTCAATTTTTCACTATAAAGATGTTTACATGTCAATCTATACTAATATTATAAAGAGTCGCTCGGAGGTCGCTCTGCGATAGGTTGGCAGGCGACCGCAGTGAATTCAGTTTGTTTGATTGCATTGAATAAGCTCCGAAAGTCCGGGACCGATTTTGATGAAATTTGGCACAGATACAGAATAGACCACGGGGAAGGACATAGGCTACTTTATATCGCGGAAAAATGTACGGTTTTCGCGAGATTAACTTGAGCGCGCACGAAGTCGCGGGTAACATGTAGTACCTAGATCATAATTTTCTACAATAATAATAATAATAATTTATTTATTCACAAGAATGCAGTACAAAGGATAATATTTAAACATTACAAAGGATCTGTACATTCTACCATAGCAAAATGGTGTGTGAAATTTTTAAAACATGCAATTGATTAAAACTAATACTTGAGAATAATATTAATAATAATATGAAGATTAGATTTACAAATTCATAATTATTGTTTTCAATGTCGAAGTTTCAGTTAAATAATAATCATAACATAATATAATAATCAATAGGTTTAAAATCAATAACACATTACACATTAAACAAATTATTTATCCATCGTCTCTTAATTCTAATGTTATTACCTGCATAATATTATAATTAAATAATTAAATTTTACACCTTAATAACTATTTTTGTGCGTATAGTATTCATTTATATTATAAAAACATTTTTCTGCAAGCCATATTGTCAAATTCCTTTTAAATACGTTGTAGGGTAATCTTTAAACTCGTCCGGTAAAAAATTATAATATATATTTTTATAATTTGTACAAATGCATTTTCTTTATAAATATTTAGATTACAAAGCGGGAAATAGATTTTATATTTATGCCTTTCATTTTTCCGTCCTAAATCCGATTTGAGTCGAAAGTAATTGGGGTGTAATTTTACAAAAGTACAGGTTTCTTTTATATAGATGCAAGTGAAGGGCAGTATCTTAAATTTTTTAAACAATGGTTTGCAACTGTCTGGAACCATGCTCCAGCTATAGCTCTAACACACTTTTTTTGCAAACGAAACGCCTTATCGATATCTGTAGAATTTCCCCACAGTACCAGCCCATATGATAACACCGATGACACGTATCCGTGGTAAGTACTCAGATACACACTCAGATACATTTCAGATATCACTGGATGAATACACTCAGATACATTTCAGATATCATTGGATGAATACACTCAGAGACATTTCAGATATCACTGGATGAATACACTCAGATACATTTCAGATATCACTGGATGAATACACTCAGATACATTTCAGATATCACTGGATGTTCAACGCAACAGCATACAACCACGCGTACGGCGACACGGGCCTGTTCTGCGTGCACGCCGCGTCGCCGCCCGCGCGCCTGTTCGACACGACGCTCGTCATAGCGCGCGAGCTCGCCGCGATGGCGGGCAAAGTCGGCGAGACTGAGCTCAGGGTGAGTGAACAATTACACATGCAATAACGAATGTAAAAACATCATAATATAGTCTCACAGTAATAATACACAGAACTTCTTGCACTGTTTCCACTTCTTTATTACACGGTAAGCGAGTGACATTATTGTGTACTATTGTCGTTTTGTTTACTTTTAGATAAAATTGGAGACATTTCATTAAAACGCCGTCGCCGCCCGCGTAAATACTGTATCCCGCGGGAATACTGTACTTTTACGGGATAAAAGTGTTAATCCGGAGCTTAAACTGCTACTATACCAAATGTCATCAAAATCCGTTCAGTAGTATTTGTGTGAAAGAATAACAAACATCCATCCCTCCATCCTCAAACACTTTCACATTTATAATATTAGTAGGATGAACGCCGGCTGCATGCACGTAAAATCATGACTCATTGTCACGTTCCGCCTAAGCCGATCGTGCAAGCGAGAGCGCGGAACAAGTTATAAAGAGGCACGATCGGCCTAAGCGTTCGGCTTGTGATGATGTTATCAAGTAAAATTATCGTCCGTAAACCGATTTACAGACAACAATTTTTTTTGTGATACAGAGGGCGAAAACTCAGCTACAGTCGATGCTGCTAATGAATCTCGAGGCGCGGCCGGTGGTGTTCGAGGACGTGGGCCGCCAGGTGCTCGCTACTGGCAAGAGGAAACCACCCTCATTCTTCATTAACGAAATTGGTAAGTACTTTTCACTATGTTCTTACCCTGTACCCTTTGTATTAAATTCGAGATGAAACACATTTTACTTAGGCTAAGAACTCACGAAGCGGTTTTTTACCCGCGCCCGCCGCGGTTGCGGGCCCGCAGCTTCTGTAGAATGCAACAACTACTTTATAAATGTGAAAGTTTGTGAGGGTGGATGGATGTTTGTTACTCTTTTACGCAAAAACTGCTGAACGGATTTCGATGAAAATTGGTATGGTAGTCATTTAGGCTCTGGATTAAAACATAGGCTACTTATTATCCCAAAAAAACATTCACAGTATTGCCGTGGGATACCCGATACTAAATTTACGCGGACGGAGCCGCGGGAAAGCTAGTGCATCTATATGTAAAAAATTAAAGCACATCTCACGACGCGATTTACGCGGTTGTTCGCGGATCCCGCTGCACCGGCGGGCAACTAGTAGAATCGCGCGGGCCGCGGTCACCCGCAGCCTCGGCGGGTTACGCCCGCGCGCTCTGCGATAGGTTGGCAGGCGACCGCAGTGAATTCAGAAATTCTCTTACTAGCTTTTGCACGCGGCTTCGCCCGCGTCATTACAGTATTCCACGGGAACACTAGACTTTTTCGGGACGAAATGGACGTAGCCTATGTTTTAATCCAGAGCCTAAACTACTACCATACCAAATTTCATGAAAATCCGTTCAGTAGTATTAACGCGAAAGATTAACAAACATCCATGCATCCATCCATCTTCACAAACTTTCACATTTATAATAGTAGTAGCAAGTAGTAGGATATTTCCCCGTTTTGCAACCGCGCGTCTTGCAAAGATCGCTCGCCACGTTTGCGGGCGATAATCTCAACCGCACCGGCTGCGTAACCGCGCAAATAACCGGCCTCGTTAGTTTAGAAATTAAACCGCAGTTCCGCGACCGCGGCGGGCACGGGACGAAACCGCTTTGTGAGTTCCTAGCCTGAATGTTATCTTAATCCACGATGTGTAATTATTTTCAATCACAATGCTGATGGTGTAAGATCCGGTATAAATATCCTCATCTGTTAATCTGCGATAAAGTTTACACATCGCAAAATAGGTTACCTAATTAAATTTCGTGCGGATAATATTAAATAATTAATTATGTTTCTTGAATCTTAGTGATCCATTTCACCCCCAAAGTAACAATATTTTTTTCATAAAACTAGATTAATTGCCGAATTAAAACGAAAGAAAATAACTTTACTACTTACTAAAATACTAATAACTAAAAATAAATATATTTAGCGGGACGCCGTATGGAGCTTTACGCCTAAAAAACGAACATTATTTATGTACTTATTTTTAATATTATCCGCACGCAATTTTGCAACCAATTTGCGATGTGTTAATTTGATTTTTATCTCTACCATACTATAAAAATTGTCGCAAATAAATTACAGATGAGGGTATATATTCCTTATACTGGATCTCGTACTATGAAGATGTTTTCATAATTATTATTTGTTAATGTGTATTAATTAAATATAAGAACTACTAGCAATCTTATGTAAGTTTCTTCTCTAATATGCATGTAATAAAATATGTAAATAATGTTCATCGTAACCTCTATTACAATATCTTTTATGTTTTAGAAAAAATAACTGCAGAGGACATTGTTCGCGTGGCAAAGCGAATGTTAAGTAATAAGCCGGCAGTCGCAGCGAGGGGTAAACTGGCTCATTTGCCGTCATTTGAGGAGATACAAGCGAACATGACGGGTAGCAACACTGCGCCGCAGGGCCGAAGACTAAACTTGTTCCGCGCTTAGTATTATTCCAGAATGTATCTATTATTATCAATAACAGAAATAAATTTCGTCTATATTTATCCAATGTTTTATTTGCCGATGAAATGAAATTCATCAGAAAAAAAATCTATTGAAAATGTAAAGGAAGGTTAAATCACGCGATATCAAAATACTCTAAAGATCTGTAAACACAAATGCGATTATATTTTATTTATTTTTATGTGGGAAAGCCATGCTTCGGCACGAATGAGCCGGCTCAACCGGATAAATAGCACGGTCTCACAAAAAACCGGCGTGAAATAACGCTTCGGTACGTTGTTTCGCCGAGTGACAGTCAGTGAGGTTACCGAAGGCCCAAGTTGGTTGAGGATTTTAAGGACCGAATGCAAAAGCGCAATACCACAGGAGTTACAATGTAACTTCTAGTGTCCATGGGCGTCGTTTCCTGGTCCAGTTCATAAAAAAATAATCAAGACAAGATGTTGATATTTTTTTTATAACAAAAATAATGCACATGTACTTGGTATAACTATATAATGTCGCTTAAGCTGGTAAATTCATGGTCACATTTTTGTGCAACAAATATGTTTCAGTCTTGTTTATAACAAAGTGTAATTTTGTGATACATATTTTTAAGGGTTATGTAACTTACTTTGTATACACAATATTATCAAATACTTATGTATACAATTAATCTAAACAAGATAATGGCTTCACATTATTAATAAACATAAATATTAACTGATGCAATCATATTCATTGGTGATATATATAATATATACAAATATATATTTTGTTAATGTTTTTTTTTTTAGTTTCAATGATTTGGATCTAAAACATAAAGCAATATAAAATTCCGTTACAGTATAAATCACTTGCATTTGGAATCAAGTATGAAAATTATATATTTATAATTCTATATTTGTCATTTAAGTTTACATAATTTTTTCACTATATTTCATTTACTACTCTATAAACTTATAATATATAGTTTACTGTGCAAGTTTGACTGCAGTTTTAGCTGCTTCATCAGCATCATTTATAATCTTAAATGGTAGTCCAGATTCTTCTAGAATCTTCTTGGCAAGTGTAGAGTTTGTGCCCTCTAATCTGATTACAAGTGGATGTTTTGGCATATTTTCTTTACATGCTGCTACAATACCATTAGCAACAGTTGCGCAGTTTACGATACCTGAAATTAGGCCAACTTTAAATAATATTATTGTAGGAAGGTTTTTAATGAATACTACTAATGGTTTGCGAATGACGCTTGCTTTAAAAAATATTTGTTTTCGTTTTTGAAAAAATATTTATTATTATTTTTGTTTACTTACCAGCAAAGACATTAACGAAAATTGCCCTCACTTTTGGATCTGATTCCAAAATTCTAAGAGCAGCAGATACTTGGGACTGGCCAACACCACCCCCAAGATCTAGGAAGTTTGCAGGTCTTCCTCCACTTAACATGATAAGGTCCATGGTTGCCATGGCAAGCCCAGCACCATTCACCATGCACCCAATACTACCGTCCATATCTATGTATGTTAAATTCAATGTAGCAGCTTCCCTCTAAAGCAAGAGAAAAGTAAACATCTTATAGAAATATTAATATTATTCGTAATTTATTTAAAAAACTGTAAGGGAAACCAGCATAAGTAGAACAGATTAATTTGGTAAGAAAATGTAGACATCACATTTTATTACAGTATCAAAATACTAGATTGTTGATGCATTATTGTGATTCATTGTAAAAGTTAGTGTAATTAAATAATAACAAACTTTTACCTCTCTTGGACCTGTCCCTGAGGTATCATCGAGTGCAAAAATTTCCTTTTGGCGAAACTCTGCATTGTCATCAAAATTTATTTTAGCATCAACAGCAACTACACGACCATCATCCGTCTCAACCAATGGATTGATTTCCAACTGGGTAGCGTCAACTTTCAGGAACAGCTGCCATATCTTTTTAATTTCTTCAGCGCACTTGGATATCATATCTCCTTTGAAATCTAAAAACTCTGCAACTTCCTTGGCCACTTTGTCTGTTATTCCTTCATGTATGTCAATTGGAATAGTTTTCACCAAGTGAGGAGTTTGCTCAGCAACATTCTCAATGTCCATGCCTCCTGCTGGAGATGCTACTAAAGCTGCACCGTTGTAGGTTCGCTCCATAACTATACTGAGATAAGTCTCTCTCATAATATTCACACTTTCAGCGACCATTACCTTGTCCACTAAGATTCCATCCTTAGGAGTTTGTTTCGTAATTAACTTGTGTCCAATCATCTTTTTGGCTAAGTCAAGAATATCATTAGGATTGTTAGTCAAGTGGACTCCACCTTTGAAACCAGTATCGAAATGGCCTTTTCCTCTACCGCCCGCTAGAATTTGTGCCTTTACAACATATTCATTGGCTTTAAATCCAACTAAAGATTTAGGATCTAATGATGAATCGATAAGGCGAAAATTTTGTATAGAAACTTGATGTTTCCTTAGTAAATCTTTACTGTGGTACTCTTGAAGATTTAAATTTCTTTTAGAATATATTTGAGGATTGTACTTATAATTATTTAATATTCTAAAATGTTTAAATCTCTTTAATGCCGCCATTTAGAACTTTGTACACAAATAACCTGATATTTTTTTATTAGTTATATTTGTTTTAATTTCTTACAACAATAACTTACAATTTCACAAGCCTTATTGTTCTATAGCTAATTACATAAAACTATTTTCAAAATTATAAAGAAAAGTACTTAAAAATATTTTTCGCACTTCCACGTTATCTTGAACTTTGCACAACTGAGTAAATCGAAATTGCGATTTTGACAGCAGTGAGAAGTTTTTTTTTTTATATAAATAAACGGCGACAGCATAAACTATTTGCCAGTGTCTAGTTAAAAAGGCGGAAACTAGAATTTTTGTTTCAATTTTCAGCACCGTATTCCTAAATCGTCAAGTCTAAAGTTTAGTCAAAGTCCAAATAGATGAGTAAAGTCAGTCGATTCAGTAAAGTGGTAGAAGCTTTACTGAAAATTTCTAGGGAGTTTTGGAGGGAACACAAAATAGCACGTTTTTTAATGTACCACTTGCCCACATTTGTGCACGTTAACAAATATTGAATGGTTAATATTCTACCAATATTACACATTAAGAACAGAAATAACACAAATTTATGAAGGATATACAAAATCCACAACGTCACCCATTGAATTCTCCGGCAAAACTCCCGTGAGCAGGTTACAAGCTCACGAAAATATTTATTCTTAAAGATAAGTCAAAAACCCCTAAAATCTCAACAATAACATGAAAATCCTTCTAGACTTCTTTAAGCTTCAGAATCCTATAAAATATACTCCGTAAATAAATTAATAATTATAAGAAATAATTTAAACAATGATAAGGAATTTAAACAATTATTTATTACCATTACAGATTGACTTTTCAAATCGCATTAATTAATACGTATTAAATTTTCGTCGTTATTCGATTATTAATCATTTGTATTAAAATTATTATCAATAACAAAAATTGGATTAGAAACAAGCAGATAAAAACCAGGCTACTTAAAAAATATTTAAAATAGAAGCAAAAATTAATTTTCTTTTACTCCGATATATAGTCAACTTTTCCATATTAAACGGAAAATAACTCTACAGCTGAGAGTTTTTCCGGGAATGTCATTGAGCAACGTTATTGTATTTGTTTTATTTCTTTCAAATTTTGTGTTATTTCGGTTTTTAATGTGCAATATTGGTAGAATATTACCCATTAGATATTTGTTAATGTGCACAAGTGTCGGCAAGTGGTACAACTACAAAAAGCGTACTATTTTGTGTTTTCTCAAAAACTGCCTAGAAATTTTCAGTAAAGCTTCTACCTCTTTACTGAATCGACTGACTTAACTTATTGGCTGCACTGACTATTTAATTGGACTTTGACTAGACTTTAGACTTGACGATTTAGGAATATGGTGTTGAAAATTGAAACGAAAATTATATTTCACGCCTTTTTAACTTGACACTGGCAAATGGTTTTAAGCCGACGCCATATGTTGTTTAAAAAACTACTTTGTCAATTTGACATTGATAAATGACAGTGACTGTATTTGCACCTTGCAATTCGCAGAAAAGGTACAAATACGGGTACGGTGGCTGCTTGTGAATTTAATTTATTAAATTTTCTTGTTTTACCATCAAACACTATGACTGTAAATAATATAAACGTCGGTGAATATATTATAATACAAAAGCAAAATTATAAAAAACTTCATAAATTAAATAAACCAAATTCTGTTGTCAACATTGGAAAAGATTCTGTGAATTTAAGTAATATTGTAGGTTATAAATATTTTTCAATCTTTAAAATGATCCCTAAAGGCACTAAGAATTCTAGGGAGTATAGTTTACAGGTTGTCGAAGAAACAGTAGCACTAAAAGACGAAATACAATCAAAAGCATCTGGTACGGACAATAGAAACATTTATGATGATGGTCGCTCACAGAAGTTGTCTGCGGGTGAAATCCAAGAACTCAAAAGTGACTTGAATAAAGCCTCTGAAATTGTTGAAACTCTTATAACAAACTCAAACACTTTCCATAACAAGACAGAGTATTCTCAAGAAAAATATTTAAAAAAGAAAGAGAAAAAATATTTTGAATATATTAAAATATTGAGGCCCAATCTTAGACACATTGCTGAAATAATGTACAAGTTGGAGCCAACTAAAATACAAGGTATCAGAATGGACACATTATCACAGATCATAACAATGTCAAATGTAAGTAGTGAAGGTAATCATTTGCTGTACGACTCTGGATCAAATGGTCTGCTTGCAGCGGGTTTGTTGAGCGCAATAGGGCGAGAAGGCAGTGGTAAACTAATACATATGCACCCAGGGAACATGTCTCAGAAACAGGCATTACTTGCAATGAATTTTGATATTGAACAATTAAATAAATGCATCTCTGTTAATGTTTACTCAGCTTTGAGACAAGTTTATCAAGGCTGTGATGTAAACACAGGGCATCCTTTGAGTAATAGTGAGATTGAAAATCCACTGAAAAGAAAAGCATTAGATAATGTCTCTCCTGACAATGCCAAGGTATCAAAACTCAATAATGCTGCAGGTAATGAAGATAACAAAGATAGTGAAGAGACAAAAGACACAGCCCCAAAAAAGCCAAAATGGCACTTTGATAACATAGCTGCAGCTGAAGTTCTAGAAAAAAAAGTTGACTCATTAGTTATAGCATGTAAGGAAGATCCTGAAAATATGTTTTTGCAGTTATTTACATTTGTCAAACCGGGCAGGCCCTTTGTTGTATATTACAATGTTGTGGAACCTCTACAGAATTTGTACACAACATTAAAATGTCATAGTAATGTAGCAGCATTGAAGATTACATGCAATTGGATGAGAAATTATCAGGTAATAATAGTGAATTAAAGATTTAAATATATTATAAATGCAAAACTGTGTTATATATGTATGTATGTTTGTTACTCTTTCACTCAAAAACGACAACGGATTTTGATGAAATATGGTATGGTAGTAGTTTAGACTCTAAAATCTGGATAAACATATATTATGCTACTTGTTCTCGCAGAAAAATGTATGGTTCCTGCAGTATTTTTTTGGTATATACGAAGTTGCGAGAAACGAGGTTACTTTGGCCTTTATGCTGATTCATGTTGACTTCCTATTAATATTATAAGTATGAAAGTTTATGAGTATGGATGGATGGAGTTTGTTACACTTTCATGCAAAAACAACTGAACAGATTGTAGTTTATTTTTATCGCAAAAGTAAAGTAGGTACAGTGTTCCTGTGGGATACTGTATTTACGCGAGCAGAGCTGCGGGCAAAAGCTAGTAAACTATAAAATATGTGTTAATATTTTTCAGATCTTACCTGAAAGGACACATCCAGAAGTAATGATGAATAATTCAAGTGGTTTCCTATTAACAGGATACATTCTTAAATAGTATAATAAATGTTATTTTGTATGTCTTTCTTTTATTATCTATATTCTATAACATTAGTAACTGAATGTCTCTTGCTGAAAGAAAAAAAAGAGTAATAAGGGTAAGAAGGGTAGGATAAGAATAATAAATAAAATAGATTTTTACATGTTTAATCAAAGCATTGTATAAAAATTATTTCACGCTAAATAAGTCTCAATAGTAACTCAATTTTCCTAATCAACCTGAGTCTATGTTATATTGGGATGAAATTATATGTTATAGGGAATGTAAATTAATTTGCGGCATTAACGTGACAAATGTGCAAGTGACGCAGTTTGGCACCTAATAATTATGCTGTGTATCATGTATTCTAATTATTGTAAGCAACAAGTGCCTTGTTGGCATACAAGCCCCTTCATATTTTTGATAAAAATATTTATAGAATAATTTTATCACAAGTGGTAATAGAAGCTGAATCTACTCACCTTTAACTATATATTTATAAGTTTAAACACTTGGCTATAACATATGCAAAAGATTTATCTTACACAAGGATTGCAGTAAAACTAAATGATTTTTATGTGATATGCAAAATATATTATGAAAACTTTTTAATTTATAGGCATGTCCGACATCTGTACATTCTATATAATGACATCTTGTTAACTGAAAATGCAGTGCTTATAAAATACATTATTTCCAAATTACATACTAAATAAATAATATGCACTAGATTTTATTAGCTCAAAGCTTGTCATAAATTAAATCAACTATTTCCCTATTAAACCTCTCATATCATTTATTTAGATTATATAATATGTCATACATATATCTTCCCAAGCAGTAGACCCAATACAAAGCATCTCTAAGTCTATAAAATAATTCATAAATAACATACAAAATATTTGTCATTATCATCAATGCAGTAGTGGAGATCGCTTGCTATTCGATGAAATCTATAAATGCATTGAAGATTTTAGCTGATCGAGTTTTAGTTAATACTACATTGGTTACGGCCATATAAATAACTGGTTTCGTAAATACTTATTACAACTACATTTCTCTATAGAAAATAAATAAAAGAATTCATTAAATGATTATGTATCTAAAAGAAGTTGATTAAATCCAGGACTCGAACATTGATACTGCTCACTATAATTTGACAGTAAAAAAATTGAACACTTGGACGCGTGTGCAGTATCATGTTAATTTTTTTTAAATTACACACTATGGAATAACTTTGGTATTACTGGTGTTATGTGAAGGCTAGCTCGGCTGTGTCAAACAGCATGGCGCCGTCGGTATCAAAAGCAGTTTGTCGCGCGATTTCTATGAGCAATTTATATATAATCGTCACTGTTCACATCTGGCGCTATGAGGAGTCGTCTTCATACCACGTACGGAAGTCACACATTTCGTCGTAATCATCCTGTAACAAGAAAATTAACATTACACAAATAATTAATGATAGATCCATCAAAAAAGTTTCACAGGTACCGTTAAAAACTTTCTGCGTAATCTGAAGTTTAAACCAATCTACTCCTACGCAGTTGGACGAAGTACCTTAAATATATTTATTTAATCAAAGTATATACTATTGCTATCTATGCACTTTTGCCATCTCATAGGTAGTTCATTGATTCCTTTACTAAAAAAACCATTTGGACAGGAATCAATAAAATCTTTGAAGGCGCTTTGGACTGCCCCACCGGAGTTGAATTTTTTCCCTTGCAAGAAGTTATCCAATTTAAAAAAAAATGGTAATCTGTTGGAGCAAGGCCCGGGGAGTATGGTGGATGTCTGAGACATTTCAATTAAAGCTCCTCTAATTTGGTAGCTGTCTGTTATGCAGTGTGTGGTCTAGCATTGTCCTGAAGCAGCAGTGGCCTAGAGCGAATGACCAACCTCGGTTGTTTAGCTAGCTGCTTTTCTATCATGATTTGCAGTTGCTGGCAATAGACATCTGCCGTAATCGTCTGGCCAGATTTAAGAAAGCTGTAATGAACAACACCGGCACTAGTCCACCAAAAGCTCACAAGTAATTTTTTTGAGTCAATTTTAGCTTGGGGCAGGCTTTGGCTGGTTCTCCAGGGTTCAGCCATTGCGATGAGCGTTTCCGATTATCGTACACTTTTCATCACAGGTAATGATTCGATTTAAAATCCCTTCATTATTGTGCCAGTTGAGTAATGTAACACAGCAGTCGACGCGCGTTTGTCGGTTTGTTGCACTCAATTCATGAGGTACCCACCTTTCAAGCTTTTTCACCTTCCCAATTTGCTTCAAGTGGATTAAAACAGTTTTTTCACTAACACCGCAGCCTGCAGCCAACTCGGACGTGGTTTCGATGGATCCGCTTCCACAATAGCCTTCAATTCTTCATTATAAACTTTGGTCTCCGGCCGTCCAGGGGGCTTGGTTCTGCAGGTCGTAATTTCCAGAACGAAAACGTTGGCATCAAAAACGCACTGTGTTATCTTTTGCGACACCGCCGCCATACACAACATTAATCCTTCGAGCCGTTTCTGCAGCACTGGTGCCACGGTGTAACTCGTACTCGAAAATAATACAATATTTCAAGTTTTCCATTTTGTAAACAGAGTGATGCAAAGAAAAAACCAAAATAGGAAAAAACAAATGAATCTCGGTTTTCGAAACACAAATGCATGAGTAAATAGCGGTATAAATTTGAAATTGGAATTCCTAACCAAAGAAGTTACCTATATTTGAAATCAAAGTGGCCAGTACGACAAAACGCCAATTTCATATGTAAGGACCTAATATATAAAAAAACTGACCGCCATCCAATCGTGATCCAATACGTCTTCAGCCGCAAAGCGTAACTCCGGTTGCGGACGGAGCATGTTAGCGACGAGGTCTATCGCGCCCGCGGACACTCGCTCCCAGTGTGGCGCGGGGAACTCGAGTCGGGCGGATAAGATGGCGTCGAACAACCGCTCCTGGTCGCCATCGGGAGAGGAGAATGGCGGGAAACCGCAGAGCAGAATGTAGAGGATCACGCCCGCCGCCCACACGTCAATCTGGAATTCAGTAGAGCGTATTACGTTACGGACGCGCGACGTTACAGCTTAGTAGTAAGTTAAGATGTTGGTACATCCTCACTTGCAAAACTTGAAACGGAATGTAGGTGATGCTTTTGTCATAATCTGTTTCTTGATTGTCTGAATCTGGAATCTGTGTCACTTGATACATATTTAGTGAATCATGCGTACAATATTATATTATGTCCTTTGGCTTACTTTTAATTGGTTAACGTAAACACGGCTTATCATTGGTCAATTTTGACATATGATGTAGCTACTGCCTATGCGCGATTTACTGCATTCCTAACGCGAATATACTATAGCATCGTTTCTCAAGCGGGGGGTTGAGTTTGTTTTTAAAGGGGGTCGCAGTCTGTTGAAAAATAATAAATACAAACTACATATAGGTACAAAATATTCGTTTATTAAAGGAATGAATGATAGTGTAGTGTTATAAAACTAAATATTAATAAGATGTAATAAATAACGTCAATACGTCTGGGGCCAACCATGTGCGGATTTCCTTACGATGTTTTCCTTTACCGTTAGAGCGTCCGTATAATGTACTTGATACCTGAAAAAGTCTCATTGGTCCACACGACAAACCTGGGAATCGAAGCTGCACTCTCTCGAGTGTGAATCAAACGGTCTACCCACTAGGCCACGGAGCTCTTAGTCAGTGACTATAAGCATACATATTACCCAAGTCATATAGACCTATATAAGCCTTCTTTAATGCTTTAAACGAGGAGAAGGTGGTTAACCTCCACACAAGGGACACCTATGTTACATTTAGTCTTTTGCGCTTAAGAACTCAGGGTTAGGCTTTTCTATTTTTATAATATTTTGCTGCACGACGCTTTATCTCTAAATCTACTGGCAGGACTTCGGCTGAGACTGGAAGTGCTTCAGTACTTACGGTACGGCACGCAAATGCGCATCAGTGGTCACTGGGCTAGTGCAATCAGCACTGAGAGTCGTCGAAACTTTCTTTCGCTTTTTGGCTTTTTGGCTTTCGGCCGAAAACAATGCTATGGTTATGCAGAGCTATAGTGAGGCCAATGGTGTGGTATGTACGCAGCCAAAGAGCTGTACAGGTCATCAAAACAATAAATAGTGTACAGAGGCTGGGCTGTCTGATAATCACGGATGCGCTCTCGTTGGCACCCACCGCTTCACTTAAAGCACAGATTGACCTGATTCCACTTCCCCTGCTTGTTCATATGAAGGCGAAGAAGGCGGTTTTCGGGGCCAGGACGGCAGTTAGGAGGAAATGGGTCTCCGCTCAACTTGGACAGCTGCAACAGACTCTTCTTGAGACACCTGTAATGGCCATGCCATCTGACGCCCTGATAAGGTGCATAGCTTATAGAAGCTATACTTGCCAGGTTTTCATACCTTCTAGGGAGTGCAGGGAATGAAAGGTCCCAATTATTAATGTTCACCCCAAGGACATAATTTGGTTCACGGACGGATCCAGGAAGGACAAACAGGCGGGCGCTGGATTCTACAGGGGCATACCACCTACAGGCAGATATTTGCTTGTTTGGGAGATTTCGCAATCGTGTTTTAGGCTAATATCGTCACTATTATTGGTTGTTCACTATATAACCTACGCAGTCAGTCATAAAAATGGCTTCGACGTCAGAACTTGCAAATGTGGACGTTTATAAAATGAAAATATATAAAAAAGTGAGATCGCTCTCTGGAATCAAAGCACAGTTACTGCTGGAACTATTTTGGAATTGAATAATTACGTTTTTATTTTTATTTTTTAAGCATGGTAATTGTGTGTAACCCAATAAATAAAAATATTTTTATAGCTATGAATTACACGTTTTTTTTCTACCAAGTAAAAACCTCAAAGAAACTCTTTGGAGGTCACGCCGCTCCACTCCGCACTCCAAAAAGTCGGCGCGTCGCCGCCGCGCCGGTCATCGGCGTTCATATCTAGTAAGAAGTAGCAAAGGGTATCAATGTTTTCAAATCTACAAAATAGTTTAATGAGTTGATTGTGAGTGTCATTTCGTAATTCGGCAGCAGCTGCCGAATTACGAAATGACACTCACTATATTATATCAATATTAAATATTGTCATCAAACGGATTGAGAACCCATCTTTTCGATAAATCATTATTGTCATTTGGAAAATATTCTAGTAACTGAATCTTCATTTCACCTATCGGAGTAATTTTATTTTAATTTCGGATATTGCTCAATTTCAAGCAATATTGTAATCAATAAATAAATTAAGAAAACAAAAGAAAGGGGGCCGGTGTTCAGTGCAGTGTAATAATCGACGCCCTTGCAAGGGGTCACGCCCTCCCTGATTACCGGGCTCTGCATACCGTGTAATGTGATAGGCCTATAAATGCGTTTTCATGCTCTTCAACAGGCGGTCAATAACTGAATTTTCTACATTCGAATTTTTGTTAATATAATCAGAAGTTGCAGTAAATGCATCAAAATTTCGTTTCTCATGCCTTTACTGCAACTGATCCAAATACTAATATTTTTGATAAAGGCTGATAAACTTTATCTGTCATATATATGTATATGATTCATGCTTTCCGCAGATAGCGCTTTAAAACAACACATTGTGGCTTGTCTTCCAATGCAATAAATCCATATTTCGAATATGTGTCGTTGTATAACCTGTTCTTTTTCTTCACATATTCACCAGATGTAGAAAGAGCATTTCGTTTTGTCACATATTTGTCCATTTTAATTTAACTTTTTAACCCACTTTTTACTATTTTCTATTTATAAAAATTAAACAGTGAGTGAGATTAGATAGTTGTGGTATGTACTTGCTTCCCTATACTACTTCCCTAAAAATGTAAATAACAATAAAGCTCGGCTCCTTTTGTTTTTATAACTAAGGCAATTAACATGTACAAACCCGTCCTAGCGTATGTGCCTGTGCCACGGGATGCGCAAGCGGCTTGTTTGGAAATTTCGTACACCGCAGGCTTGAAACCATTGAAAGCTAATACAACATATAGATGATAAAAATAGAGCGCTATGTACATAATTTTATTATAATTTTATTGTGACGGGGTCGCAAGTCTTTGTACTTAGCTTTTTGGATTTTTCGTGGGTCGCAACATAAAAATGGTTGAGAAACGATGGACTATAGTGAGATTGTGCGAATCACAATGTAAATTCTTGGTTTCGATTTATGATTATCCTACTACTACTATAAATGTGAAAGTTTGTGAGGATGGATGTTTGTTACTCTTTCACTGAACTCCTACAGTTTTCGATGAAATTTGGCATGGTAGTAGTTTAGGCTCTGGAATAAAACATAGGCTACTTTTAATCCCGAAAAAGTACAGTATTCCCGTGGTATACTCGATACTATATTTACGCGGGCGGAGCCGCGGGAAAAAGCTATTTATTGATATTTACAATATACCTTCAGTCCATATCCAGTCTCCAGTAATATCTCTGGAGCGACATAGGTGGGTGTTCCACAGACCGCGTGTAGTGGTCTCCACACTTCCACGGCTAGGCCAAAGTCTGCCAGCTTAAGACCCCTTATACTTCCACCTGGACCAACTTCCACCTGTAAAATTGAATACATGGCTTTTAAATAATGAAAAAAAAAAAAAAAAACTTTTTCTAATAACATAAACACAAAAATATATTATTATTATATATTCAAGAAATCGGTAGACAGACATTTAAATACTAATGTTCAGCAGTCAATTTGTTTTTGTCATAATAATATATTAAATGTAGAGAGCATAGAAGCATGTACCAATCATAGTATAATTCCTCCATGATAAAAGTGACCGGAAAAGACATTCTGTACATTTCTGTACAATTTATTTATCAACAGTACAATAATGTAATGAAAGAATTCATATCAAATACAGATGAATGACAATTATTAAAATGATTTTAAATCCTGAGGTTTCAAAAACCCACATCTTTTATGTTTATGATAAGAAAAGATCTAAATGACAAGGTAAAGGTGGTAAAAAATTTATTTATTTGAAAATTACTTTTGTCATCATATCATATATTGATAACAAATTAAAATTAGTAGTGAAAGAAAATGCAGTCAACTTTAAAAAAACCGTTTAGAAACCTCTGTGAATATGTATGATTAGTGATGGTCTTACCAATAAGTTTTCAGGTTTGATGTCTCGATGCACTATAGAAAGCGAGTGTAGGTATGCAATAGCTGATGTTAGGTGGCCGATTAGCAAACGCGCTTGAGGTTCAGAAAATTTAGAAGCGGCTGCAATGCTATCAAATAGGTCGCCACCTAGAAAAATAGTACAAAATAAAGGAGTTGAAGGTGCAATAAGATAACAAAAATTGTATACACATTACCAAATCATGAAGCGGACAAAGTTAGAGTTTTAGAGTCTGATGTAAAAACAATTATGATGTTACATATTATGAGTTAGAACTATTAAAATATTAGTTGTATTATACATATACAAATTAAGAATCCCACTTACCACTGACTAGCTCCATGATAAGGAACAACCATTCCGGACTGTCTTGTTCTTCGACAAGAGAGACTATCCGAGGATGACACAGCTTCCGCATGACTCGCACCTATTACGAAAATATTGTTTCCAATGGTATACAGTTATTTACTATCAAATTTTCAAAAATATTGAGCTCCACATGTATTTTAGTAGTGGGGTTGGTGATAATGATAATGAAAATAAAATAACAAGTCATAAGTAATAGCTGCCTACATAGATTTCGGTGATGGTGGCCATGATGACGCATGGATCATCTTTCTTGTCAGACAACATTTAGCCTGCATGGCCTAACCAGACTTGAAAACATACCTATGTTATTGTTCCAACGCGGGAATCGAACCCACGACCTCCGTAGTCGAGAGCCAAGCTCTAAACCACTGGACCACGGAAGTGTTGTGTTGGCAACAAGTCAAAATATATTGAAATCAACAAACCTCAGCCTCCACATAATGCTCTTTGCCCTTGCACTTAGCTTTGTCAATAATTTTAAGAGCATACTCTTTTCCAGTGTTTTTGTCCTTGCATATTCTCACTACAGCAAAGTTTCCATCTCCTGTAAAATGACAAAGTAATAGGTATGATACCTAAAATTTTTTTTAGGTCTATTAGATGTTAGAAAACATGTTAATAAACAATCTAGAACCCATTTTAGTATATCTTTGAAACTAACGAAGATACAAACTTTTTTTTTTTTTACAAAAATTACAATTTACAATATGAAAGAGAACGATATATCTGTGACGTCACGAGTTGTACCCGCCATACGTTTGTCATTAGAAAATGTATGGCGGTAGCAACTTGTGACGTAACAAATCGAGAACGAGAAAGAGATGGACAATATTTTTTATTGGCTTATAATTTTAATCGCGTCAATCTAAATACCTATTTCTTTTAGATTTATGTATCTCTAATCAAAAATATTAAAATTTAATTTATAAAAATGTGATATTTGTCACTAGGCAACATCCCCATTTTATTAATTAATGGGTTGTAACCAGGAATATAGATAATACAAAAATTCAATGTTGTCTTTATAACTTTTTCAGCAAGTTTTTCATTAGATTACTTATGTGTAGCACAAAATATAACAAATAAAATTATATCCATTTGCATTATACTAATATAATTTTAATTTTTCTTTTGCTGCTGCAATGTTGTCTGGAAGAAGCCGCTTTCAGTAGGAAGACCTCCTGTATTCATATGAAATTGGCGTTTTGTAAAGGAGGAACATAAAGTCGATTTTTTTAAAACATAATATACCTATTTATTGAATTAAAGTATATACTTTTGCCATCTCATAGGTAGTTCATTGATTCCTTTACTAAAAAACCATTTGGACAGGAATCAATAAAATCTTTGAAGGCGCTTTGGACTGCCCCATCGGAGTTGAATTTTATCCCTTGCAAGAAGTTATCCAAACTTCGAAAAATTTTGTAATCTGTTGGAGCAAAGTCCGGGGAGTATGGTGGATGTCCTAGACATTACAATTGAAGCACCTCTAATTTGGTAGCCTTCTGTTGTGCAGTGTGTGGTCTAGCGTTGTCCTGAAGCAGCAGTGGCCTAGAGCGAATGACCAACCTCGGTTGTTTAGCAGCTAGCTTTTCCATCATGATTTGCAGTTGCTGGCAATACACATCTGCCGTAATCGTCTGGCTATATTTAAGAAAGCTGTAGTGAACGACACCGGCACTAGTCCACCAAACGCTCACAAGTAATTTTTTTGAGTCAATTTTCGCTTGGGACAGGCTTTGGCTGGTTCGCCAGGATTCAGCCATTGCGATGAGTGTTTCCGATTATCGTACAGGATCCACTTTTCATCACAGGTAATGATTCCATTTAAAATCCCTTTATTATTTTGCCGGTTGAGTAATGTAACACAGCAGTCGACGCGCGTTTGTCGCTTTGCAGCAGCCAATTCATAAACCTTTGAAGCTTTTTCACCTTCCCAATTTGCTTCAAGTGGAAAACAGTATTATCAATTGAAATTGGAATTCCTAACCAAAGAAGATATATTTGAGATCAAAGTGGCCAGTACGACAAAACGCCAATTTCATATGTAAGGACCTAATATATCTTCTTTGGTTAGGAATGCCAATTTCCAATTTATACTGCTATTTACTTGTATTTTATTTCATATGTAAGGACCTAATATTTTTGTAATTGTGCAAATAGAGTATTTGTTATTATTAATAAGCCATAGAGACGAATAATACCATTAATTTTATTTTAAATTAATAAAGCATACATACCAATAATTTTTCCAACATTATATTTAAGTCGGAGAGGCTGAGGAAGCAGATTAGCTAATGGAGACTCTTCATTCTCTCCCGCTGCAGCACTTGCATCATTTTCTTTACGAGCAGCACCACTAGCTTTCACAGGCATACGCGGCTTGGGTCCGGCTCTTTAAACAATTTAAAATAAAGAACATTGATAAACATTTATAATTTAGGAAATAATAATATACTATGAAATTTAAACAATAACAGGTAAAGCAACATAACTGATAAATAAAGTATGGAACAGAAATATTGCATTAAATCTAAAGATCAATTGTTATAGTCAATTTAAGGATAATAAAATAGAAAATTATATTCATCGTCAATGTAAACTTATTAGATTTATAACAAAATTTTACCTTGTGTTCCTAGTGACTGGATTGTATTTAGTTTTTCTATATTGCAATACAGCTTTACTTTCTTCAAATTCTAGTTCAAAGTCTTCTTGATTTACTCTGAAAATACAGTTTATAAATATAATACCAATATTTAGTTTGCATGTTGTATAAATTACTAATTATTTTAATGTGCAATAAGTAATAAAAACATGATACTTGTTTTTATGAAAATCTTAAATGACTAATCTACTTTACTGGCTATTAATTCTATTAAAATATCACTTCAACTAGATGATATATCATGCGAGTTGTGACTCATTTGTGTTACACACATGAGTAATGTGGGAACTGGGAACTAGTCTTGATAATATTACCTCTCATTTCCATAAGCAAAAAAGACATCCTGCTCTTCAAAGAACTGGTTCAAGGATGTAACTGGAGTGCCAGATTGTGTGAAAACTTTTCGTACACATCCTGTATCTAATTTTATACATTCTGTAATAGCTGCTAAAGCATGTTCCAGAGTTGGACTATTGCGTTTATTCAATAGCAACCTGCAAACCTATAAGTATAAATTGAAGTTGTATTTATGCTAAATTTACCAACAAACAAAATAGGAATAAATTTTTATATTTTTAAAATGTAGGTACCTGATTACAATAACCATAACAATGATTTAATTACCTTGCGAGGCTTTACACCATTTCTTAGAATAGTTACTATTCGTGGTCTGACTACATTGTCACCAGCTGGGCTTACTCGTGGTGACCCATTACCAGTAGTATTACTACCATTTGTCTAAAAAAAACGAGTTTAAATATTTTTTTGACTCAATGTTCTATCAAACAACACAGGAATTAAAGTGGAAATAGTGCAAGAAGTCCTGTGTGTTATTACTGTGAAACATGAATTTCCACCAAGAACCTACAGTACAATCAATAACATAACACAGGAATAAATCGCTGCTGGATGTGTAACTATTACTTTATACTAAAAATGTATAGTATGTATATGTACAGGTTTCAGGTAATCAAAAAGCATAGTACTTGGTTGCAAATATAAAATATGATTTTTCTTTTCGGCAAAATACTTGAGTTGTAGAAGTTTACAAGGTATAGTAGTTTTCTTACAAAATAAAGGTAACAATGATTTACCTGTAAGTAACGGGACAGTCTGTTATTGGCTCTAGCTGGGGAGGGACTGGCACTGTCACTGAGTGATTCTGGTCCACTCAGCCGAAATGACTGCGGTGTGGTAGCAGCTTCATAATCCAACCGTTTGAATGGCTCTCCAAAACCGCTACACACATATGATTGTCCATCTTCTAAGTCATCCAAGTTGCCAATCTATAAGATAAATCAAGTTCTCATGACAGCATTCTTGATGGACTAATGAGCCAGATTGTTAATGTAATAAAATAACACAAAATAATAATATTTGTCTCATATTTGACTCAATAATATTAAATTGTATTCCAGTATAAGATGGGAGTAAGAATAAGCAAAGCAAAATCATGAAGTAGGTACGGAAAATATAAACATTTACTTACTTTCTTACCCTCTAATGAGTATATTGTTCTTACACCACTAGGTAATGTAACATTGTCAACTAATACTCTTGTAAGATCTGCAGTTAAACTGTCAAAAGACCTGAAAGATTGAGGTGATATATTAATTAATTGCTTAGTAAGGACTATATTATAAACAATCTTAAATAATGAATTGCTTAGTATTTATTTTTTAAAATTATTATAGGGTGAAAGCACTGATTATCAGCACTTTAAGAGATAGTCCTAGTTTAACCCGGATTATTACAGAGGAAAATACTTTTTTACTCACAATGACGAGTTTTCTAGGTGGTCCCTTATTTATTATTATCCTTATTTAAAAATAAGCATATCTAAAAAATTACCCTGTCACCATTTATTAGGACCCTCATCACCAATTATTAAGACTGGGCTACCCAGTTATCAGCACTATGATATTGGTAATAATCAAGGTTTGCCTTGCCTGATAATCAAGGTTTCGTAATAATCGGTCTTTAAAAAAAACCTTAATTATTATTAATTAGCCAAGTCTGTCTCATTATGCTTAGTATATAGGTATTCCAAGTTTTAATGTAGTATCTTTTAATTAACTTTTAATTCCACTAATAGTCTTAAGTCTTAATGAAGCAAAGAAAATGACTATGGTTAAAATACTATTGAGTTATAGTTTATAGTATGGGAAACTAGAGACACTTGATCTCCCCTTGTGTTTTTTCCCCTTATTTTCTACATATAGATCCTATTATAAAAATGGTACTGAAAGACGTGGACGTGGACTTATCTAGCTTCAAGAATCTACAACAACCAACAGAATATCAGTCAAAATAAGTACCAATTTACCTGCTAAAACTAAAGACACGGATTTGTATCAAGTGTTCCTATATAAGGGAGACTTGATCCCCTGTACTATGCAACTTAAAGAGCTTTTAAAACATTGATGTAACTTTCAATTATTCCATATTAGACCACTAGTGCTAATAAATTGGAATTTGCAAAACATTGGATCCAGATGTCAGCACCATATTATGTTTTATCATTAATTTTACTATAACTTTAACTCCCTTTTATTAGATAAACTTCATAAAACATCTCAGATAAGAGACAGGCCAAAAGTTTCAGTAAAAAATATGTAAAAGATCAAAAATAGCATAATATGAAAACACATGAGCTTACAATCAATCACAAGGAATGTGACTAAAAAATTCTAACTGTTAGGACACCAACACTCGTTTACATAAATGTCGCTGTTTTTAAATTGTTTTTAAAGTGTGGTGTCGCCGGCAGCAGAATCCAGAAATATTAAATTTTTGTTTTTACTATGTGGAAACAATAATTAATTAGCGAGAAGCTTATAATTTTACTATTTGTTGTGGGTGCTGATAATTTGGTGCAGTGCTAGCAATTGGCTGTCACCCTAATATTTACAAGCTATAAATTCGCTAATAATTTTTAGTAGGGTAAATGGAAATGAACCTCCTAAAACTGAAAGTATGCTACAATGTTTATATCGTGAACTATGAGTTTTTTTACCTGTATCGTTCAGGTAATACGGGTATTGTGACACCCGAGTAGAATTTATCGCCGTTTCGAAAGAATCTTATTCGCTTTGCTTTACGTGCTGGTTGTGATCGCACTATTACGTTACGTCGATTCGTCCTAGTTTTCATAATTTCCATATCGCTCAAATCCTTTTCTAGGTCACAAGCAGAGCTAGAACGGCTCCCACTTCGGCTCAAATTATTCTCCATCCTGTAAATGAAAGTTATGACAAAGTTACACATTGATAACGTATGGAGTAACACAAATCATAAGTGCTTATGAAACGTACTTTATTTGTGTAAGTATCTTCTTATATTAAATATTGCCCAGCTACTTATCACGGATTACTTAAATATGACCATTTTATGCATTTTAAAGCAATAAATAAGTTTTTACACAACTAAATAATTATTATCTTCTTGAAACACAGAAAACTGTACTCCATAGATGATAAATACTATTACTGAAACCATAGATAATAAGTAGTACTACTGAAGACTGAAACTGTACTCTGTGCAGAACCAATAACCATAGATGTTATGTACTCTCAGTAGTAAATACTTACCATCTATGCGTAGAGAGAGTATAGTATCTATTCTGTGTCTACGTATCTATGATTTTTTTTTTTGGGATTTTATGACCTGGTGTTTACAACCTTTAGGTCAATACCATCTATGATAAGTACTACCACAGATAATATTATGTACTGCTACTCAAAAACTACGGAAAATCTCAAATCGGGTTTTTCCGTCGCGACCACAAGAAAAACATTTGATGTGTAACATTTTATGAAAATATTAAAAAAAAAACAATGTGTAGTACGATTTACTAATGTGATAAAAAAGCTAAATACTGAAATATCTTAATCTAATCTGACGGCCAACTCTACTACCACGCGCTCATTCGTCACATCAAATTCCGCAACTTCCTGTTACACACTTCCGCCCCAATTCACGAAATCACTCTCACAAATTGCAAGAAAGCGAAAGAAAAGATGTTACACTTCAAAAACTCTCGTGGATATAATGGGCGATTTTTGTGGTCGCGACAGACAGTGTAAATAATAGAACTCTGAGCTAATGCAATAGAGCTGAAAATCGAAGTGTCAAGTGTCAAATGTCAGATTTGACAACTCTAAACGATTTTCAGTTCTATTGCCTTAGCGCAGAGTTCTATTTACAGTGCAGTTTTTTCTGCTACGACCACAAAAAAACTCTCGTGGGAACGTAACTTTATTGGTGGTATTACATCGGGATTTATTTAATCTTGCGAACAAAAAATAAGATGGCGACTGTACATGAGCATACTGCATTACTGAATTTGGCAGCGAATCAATATGTTGGCGACAAATTACTAAACTGGCGAAAGCACTCAGGTGACAAAAAATACAAAAAAGGCAGACAAAAAGTGGCGAAATTTAATCCAAATTGGCACCGAAATTTATAAGTTGGCGACTTAATTTCCGAGTAGGTGACTATTATACGATGTAAGCAGCTATAAAACCAGATTGGGTTGATAAATTAATTGCTGCGAAAATTCTATTTGCAGGCTACAGAAAATCGCATTTTTGGATACTGTTGGACTTTGTTTTCCTTTGGTATTGGTGTCGTTTTTAAGGTTTTTGGGGTTGCAGAATCATATGAAAACTAAATCCATTTTGAAATTCCAAAATGGCGTAAAAAAATTTCATTAGAATTAATATGGGTGTCCTTTTTCAGGTTTCTGGGGTGTTGATTATAAAATTGTCATTTAATTTCAATTTCCAAAATGGAGAATTTTTATTCTTCGTAAAAATGACATGAATGCTAATTTAAAAGTTGTTGCGGATGCTGATTAGGATCGATGATTATTACACAGTATGTGTAGTTCGAGGTACCAGCTATATAAGCTATAGAAATTTTTGGAAATTCAGGATAGAAAAAAACTCATATCATAAAGAAAATACGTGGTTACGGGTTACTTGGGGGAGAAAATTTTCATTATTTTTTCAGTAGGATTACCTGTTCTCGAGATAGAAGCGATTATAGAAAAAAATATGGCAATGCTCTACTTTGAGATACGAACGATGTATAAAGCTATAGAAATGTTGGAAAATTCAGTATTTTCAAATTTCTTATTCTACCATCATGAAGAAAATATGTGGTTGCGAGATTACTAAGAGGGAGGAAATTTTCATTATGTTTTCAGTAGGATGCACCGTTTCCGAGATAGAAGCGAATATAGAAAGAAATATGGCAATGCTTAATTTGAGATATGAGCGATGTTTAAACTATAGAAATGTTGGAAAATTCAGGATTATCAAATTTCTTTTTCTCATATCATGAAGAAAATATGTGGTTGCGAGGTTACTAAGGGAAATTTTCATATTTTTCAGTACGATGCACGGTGCATCGTTTCCGAGATAGAAACGATTGTTATAGAAGAAAATATGGCACTGCTCTACTTTGAGATACGAGCGATGTGTAGAGCTATAGAAATGTTGGAATATTTAGGAATTTCAAATATCTTTTTCTCCGATCATAAAGAAAATGTGTGGTTGCAGAGTTACTAAAGGGGGGGAAATTTTCATATTTTTTTTCAGTTGGACGCACCATTTTTGAGATAGCGGAATTTTTCAGAAATAAAAATACATCCGTCATTTTGAAATTTCAAAATAAATATATTTTTTTGTAATTAATATCCCCTAAACCTAGAAAAGGACACCTAGATTCATTTTATTAAAAATAAATGTCCGCTAACTTTGAAATTCAAAATAGATATCATTTTTGTATTCAGCACTCCTAACAACCTCGAAGACGACACCCCGATTAATTTTACAGAAAAATAAATATTCGCCATTTTGAAATTTCAAAATGAATGAATTTTTATAATCAGTGACTCCAGAAACCTAGAAAAGGACACCTGTATCCATTTTTTTAACATATCCTATCATGGAAATTCAAAATGACTTTTTTGTAATCTGCACCCCCAGAAACCTACAAAAGGACACCCATATTAATTTTTATAAAATAAAGTATATCTGCCATCTTAGAATTTCAAAATGAATGTCATTTTCATATCCAGCACCCCCAAAAACCAGCGACACCCATATCAATTTTACGAAAAATAAATTTACACAATATCTACACCCCCCGAAGCCGAGAAAAATTATAAAATATGGGAATTTTGTACGCTCCTGTACGTTTTTTATGTGCGCTTGTTTTGCTGCTTATTATGTTTTTGAATTACCTACATCAGGGAAAATATGTGCCTATTCAATGCCCTATTAAATGTTTAGTCGCAAATTGTCGCCAAGATGGTTATTTGTTCGCTAAAATAATTTCTGTCTGCCTGTTTGGAATATTCTGAATATAAAACAGGTATTATTTAGTCACCAGATTTGAAATTTTGAAATATATTCTTTCGCCAACTTGGTAATATAATAGTTATTAAATATTCGGTTTTTTCACACCCAAAATTCGATTGTTTTGTCGCAAGTTTAAATATTATATGCCTATTACATCTAATAAATATCTTAGTCTAATGTGCAGTCGAAGACACATAATAGGTAGACCAGCTCTGCCGTTAACTGTAGGTATTATACATAATGTCATCTAAGAAGTTGGACATAGGTACTTTTTAAGTTAGCCTGGGACTATACGCGATCCGGAATCGCGAAGGCCGTAGAAAATTCTGAGCATTGAAAATATAACTCTGTGCTAATTATATAGAGTTGAAAAGAATGTCGAGCTATCATTTATTATGATAGCTCGAGAGTTTGTTAGCACTATAAAGGCCACTTTGTTTTAAAATCAGCTTACGATTCATTCAAGAACATTCCAAATAAAAATTAAAATACGTGTAAAATACCATTGTCATTGTACTTAATAAATACCATACCTAACGTATTAAAGTGTATACGGTACCTAAGTACTTCCGTATTTTCCTCTACATTCCTTTCACTTTGTTTAACAATGTAATTCGTACACATAAACACCTTAATTCCATTAATAAAAATGAGAAGTCTAGTAAGAATATAAATAATTATTTAAATTTAATTAAAAGATTACTTCATTTTTAAGGTTGACAACATTGCAAACAGGTGACGCATTTCACAATTTCGTTTTGTGTCAAAATTATTGCAGACAAAGAGTGATTATTATTTTTCTATTAATTTGCCATAATAGTGTAAATTTCTGTTCAAAATGTCTTCAAGGAAAAAGGTTTTGTTAAAAGTTATAATCCTGGGTGACAGTGGCGTTGGGAAGACTTCGCTTATGAATCAGTTTGTGAACAAGAAATTTTCCAATCAGTACAAAGCAACAATAGGGGCTGATTTTCTCACAAAAGAGGTACTCGTCGATGATAGAATCGTCACAATGCAGATTTGGGATACTGCAGGACAGGAGAGATTTCAATCTTTGGGAGTTGCATTTTATCGTGGGGCGGACTGTTGCGTATTAGTGTTTGACGTAACTGCCCCCAACACATTCAAGTCCTTGGAGAGTTGGAGAGACGAATTCTTGATACAAGCGTCGCCTCGTGATCCCGACAACTTTCCATTCGTTATATTAGGGAATAAGGTCGACTTGGAAAACCGTGCAGTGTCTGCCAAACGCGCCCAACAATGGTGTCAAAGTAAAAATGATATACCTTATTTCGAGACTAGTGCCAAAGAAGCAGTAAACGTCGAGCTAGCATTTCAGACCATGGCACGTAACGCCTTAGCCCAAGAGACTGAAGCAGAGCTTTACAACGAGTTCCCGGATCAGATCAAACTAAATGCTAATGACAACGGCCGTAATAGAGATGGAGATAACTGTGCTTGCTAAGTGGTAAACAAATTATTTGATATTGGCAATATATTAGTATATCTTTATTTTATAAAAAATAATTACGATAGAAAATAATTTGTATTTTATGATTTTTTTAACCATAAAAATGTAAAAAATGTATAGATATAATACAAATTTTATCTGTTTATTGTTTTGTTTGATATGCACATGCAAGGTTTTTGTATTTTGTAATTGCAAGTGCTTTTGTCTTAGGTTTACACTTAGCCTAAAGCTTATAAGTACAATTTTATTTGCCCAGTTATTACTAACATGCCCAGCACCAGCTTTATGGAAATGACTATAGTTAACCTACTTTACATAATCTATTTATCTTTCAAAAGATAAATTTTTCAATCAAAACAAAGCAGTACATTCAGATAAATAGTTTTTTTTACTTTATAAATAATAATAACCTCAAATACTTATAATAATCAGTTTTTGTATGTCATCTCATGGCCACTGAAAATTCATGCTTCGAATTTTTACATGTTTTTTTAGATTTTTAATAAACTGGCATCTGGTAAGTGTTAGTATACTGCCAGTAATGGAATGTATGAAACGGATTGTGTACTTGATTGAAACGGTTGATGGAAATTAAAAAAAATAAATAGCTATTTATACAGTTTCAGAAACATGTGGACTAAACATTCATGTTATAATCTTGCATTAATATAATAATATTTGAAGGTTATTTTAATCATTCCTGTGTATTGAGTTATTTAATCTTCATTTACGACTATTCATTAGTACTATTACAATATTATGTTATGTATGTACAGATATTATTGTAAAGATATATTTTTGGTTTTAATCAGCAAAACTAAAATATTATTATGTATGTTTTTTGACACAAAATATCTATAACTATTTCTGTGTATATTTGGATTTACATTATTAGTTGTAAGTAGTTAATGGTTTTAGAATATAACTCAATCATGTTGATAATACATAATGGTTTCACAATATTTTTTTAATGGCTGGCAACATTGTTGACTCCTCTGGTGTTGAGGGTGTCCATGGGCAAGGGTAATTGCTTTCCATCAGGTTATCCGTATGCTTGTTCGTTCCCTATTTTATAAAAAAATTTAAAAGGGAAATATGTGAACCATTGTTAAAGACCTGTTTAGTGTTCCACTTAGAGCTGTGATTAATAACATTGGCGGTTCCTGATGAATCTGATATAGAACAGGCTAATGCTGTTATAGCTTTATTTAATTTAGTTTAAATTATTTTTAAAGATTAACTTTACATATGAATAAAGGTAAAATATGACAGTCAACAAAGACTTATGACTATCACTAGGTCATCTTTGAGGTACCAAGTAAGGATTGAACATTGCCACTATAAGCACACTTTGTGCTTACTTCCTAAGAGATTAAAATGTGTCTGGAACAACTGTTGTCTGTGTTGACTGAAATAATGTATCATGTGGATTTGGTAATTAAAATTAGCATAACATAGTGATATTATGTCAGTTTTGTTGCCATGCAAATATTTAAAGGAAAATTACATCTATGCTTTTTAGTTTAGAGTAAAAATCATTAAAAATATTTCATATTTTTTGGGTTTATTTAGTGTTTTTAACCTTTGTTTGTATTCCAACATAAAATATTAAACTGTAAGTGCTAGTTAAATAAGGAGGTAAATACATCATAGTTATGTTGTAATGATGGTTGCTTCTAATTTTATATTAATAAAAATAAAATACATAAAAAAATATATTTTCCCTTATTTTAAAATTTTTATGGGCAATCAGCCTGTAAGCTTAATGTTCGAGTATGTAGGGTGTAGGCGACTAGGCGTTGTATGTATAGCAAAAATTAGAAATATTATTAATATAAAATGGGTATTGCATCATCTTTCACATTCATAGTATAGTATTGTAAATTGTAATTTTATAGTCATAATAATATCTAGGGACGCTTTGCACCACATCAATCTGGCCCCGTGGTTAGTATCTGAAGAAATTGTGTTATGGGAACAAGACAATGGGAAGACGGAAGTACATTTAATATTTTTATATTATACATATATTTAAGAATTTTATTATAAAATACACATCCTTGACCCAGGGAGACAGAAAAACATTTTGTTCCTTCGGCGGGATTTGATCCCGTAGCTTGAGCGCTGAAGCGCTCATCCACTGAGACAGAGGTCGTCAAGTATAGTACAGCAGATTTCTGCACAAACCAAGGAACGTTTATATGCGCAATGTATGCTAACTGACTACTGATATGGATGAACTAAAATAAATAGTCTGGTGATACGTATGTACTTTGAATCCCTACTAAGTATAATGGGTAAAGCTTACATATTGACTTCTTATTTACTAGTTTATTGATCTGGGGGCACGGTAGTGCCCCAGCTAAGACGGCCAAACGAAGCGCAAGGGTACTACCAGACCACCTTTTCTCGAAGCGTCTCGTCGATTTTTTGAACCCTCATACTTTCAGTTTGGATTATACCAGATGAATGAAATTTTCAGGATATGTTCCCAGTAGCGGACTTATTAAACATGTTAAGTTTTGATTGCATAGGTCATATACTTTAGATTTAATTGATATCTAAAAACCCCTGATTTCGTCACTGGCTCACTGATGATCAACAAAATTATATGGTACTTCCGAATGTCCTAGAAATCTGAAATTTGGTACGTAAGCTTGTATTATTAGGTATACAATTAACATAAAAATTGTCCAAATTGGAAAATTTATCCTCCAACTCCCTTAAACTACGGGTGAAAGTTTGTATGAGACTTCAGCAAATTGACGCTAGAGGTCTGAAAATTGTTGTAGGGATCCGTGTTATAAATAATAACAAATAAAATAACCATGTAACCCTTTTATTAACAACAAAAAACACAGTAAGTAACGTAAGTATTTTTAATCTTTATCGTTATATTTTAATGTACTTCATCTTAAATAGTAGTGTGCGAACGTCCCTTTAATAATTGAATGTTACCTATATTATGTATAATTCTCCGTTGAAATCATGGAGCGAGAACAAAGAGGAGTAATGCGTCAGACTCCGCTCACTTCTCTTGCTATCGACCCTACTACGTAGTTTTGCTATCTCACACTAGATGGCACTAATCACAAGATTACATATTGATCGACAGGGCTAAGAAAGAATTTTAAGAAGATAAGAATTTATTAATAAGAACTTTTACTTAAGTACTTTTTATTTATTTTGTAAGCTATATATTGTTTTGTTTTACTTAATGAAGTATTATTATTATTATGATAAAAGTGTTAAATGGCTTGTGGTAAATGACGAATGGAATTTGTTTGATCTTACATTCAGTTTTTGAAACAGTATTAATTCTTCGTCACTTACCCCTTTTTTTTCTAACACTTTATTAATATATAATCTTAATAATATTTCAAAAGAGAACATAACAACAGTGGTGGATTTACCAGCCGTCCGTCCGTCAGTCCGTCTGTCCGTTTATCCGGCCGTCCGGCCATCCGTTCGACCTTCCGTCGGTCCGTTTGTCCGATCTTTCCTTGGGCCTTCCGTCCAACGTTCAGCCCGTCAGTCGGTTGGTCCGTTCGTCCAGCCGTCTGGCCATTCGTCCAACCTTCCGTCGGTCCGCCCGTGTAAATATAGTATCGGGTATCCCACGGGCATACTGTACTTTTTCCGGATCAAAAGTAGCCTGTGTTTTTATCCCGAGCCTAAACTACTACCATACCAAATTTTATCGAAATCCATTCAGTAGTTTTTGAGTCAAAGTAACAAACATCCATACATCCATCCTCACAAACTTTCACATTTATAATAGTAAGTAGGATGTAGTGTTTATATATACAATTGGTTAAAATATTATCTATGGTATGTAATCTATGTATGGTAGTTAAAATTAAGTATGTTTAATAACTAAGTAACGATGTTATTTTTGTTGATAAATCTAATAAATAATAAGAAAATCGATGTCTATCCATTTAAGAAACAATATGGGCTTCCGTAAAAAAAGGTGGCAAAATTAATCGAAATACTTTTTTGCTGCTTTTTTTGGGGGATTTTTACTCGAGAATAGATGGCGTTTAATAAATGATGGAAAACTCAGTATTACTTTACAACTGATAAGTCTTCAGGAAATACTGTAAAAAACCTTTCGTACGTATGATGATTAAAATAATATATTAATATTGAAATGTAGCTTAAAAGGTTAAAAACGCCATCTATTGGCAAGTAGAATGATTTCTAATATAATCGACGTTAAGAGACTTTTCTAGAACAATTACAATAATTTTAGTTGAAACACATGAAATATAATGCCCTCAATAATACTAGAACTCCTATCCGAGTAATTTTTAGATGGTAAGACACTTAATCCTATTCTTCTTAGAAATTCGAAAAGTACAAAAAGTTATCGTTATCACAGAGTTGTGCACAGTGCGAACACAGACAGTACACTGATTTAGGCCACGCCCATTGTGATGTCTTTAGGGCCGACTAAAAATGACAGTGCAGTCACTTATGCCCTCTCCTCTATGTTCTAGCTCCATGGTTGAAATTACTATAGAATACTCGAGAAATATGTAATTATTTAAATATTACGTCAATTAGTTTCTAAGCGACGAATGGCGGCATAACTGACATAGTTTATAATATACGCGATAGATGGCGCTTTCAACAAAACAATATATATATTAGTATATCATCAAAACGATTAGTAATTAATTGAAGTAAATAAGAATGTCAAAAATGAACATGTTATAAAATTAGGTCACAAAACAGTTACATACTGTTTAGTTTTTGTAAGTCAAATATTTAGAGGATTCACTTAGCTCAGAGGAAAATAAAATCTGGTAATAAGCGCAATCTAGGAAAACACATCTATCTATACAGATAAATAAAATTGAAGTGTCTGTTTGTAATTTCAAATTAATAGCTTTTTACTTAATGCATATGAATGTATGTAAATAGTAAATTAAGTTTTTATTTAAAGTAGTGTTATGTGCTATAAAAACTATAAAACGAAAATCTTGTTCTTTGAAATGGAGAAATTCCAATTTAAATTTACGTTGCTACCCGGAAACGACGGAAAGTCAAATATACTCTCTATAACGTCGATAACCACGCAATGCAATAGAGAGTATTCTATACCTGAGGAATTACAAGCGGTAAGCCACCATGACAGTGAAATTATAAAAACTAATACCTATAACAAAGTCAGAAATAGCCTAAAAAAAGATACCAAACCAGAAGAGTTTGGATAAATATGACAGACGACCTAACGAAAATGTATGTAGATGAAGATGGTAATTTGCAATTTGGAGAGCAATATCTGGAAGAATTAATTGATGAACAGGTAGCACAAAAAGGCGAAAAAAATAGTTTTCAAGATTTATTTCAAAATATAGTAGTAAACGCACAAGAAACTAGACATAGCAACCTTAAGTACATTGCAGAAAAATTTATTATTGAAAAGTTTACAACCAAAAATTCGAATGCAAACTTATGGATTGACACGTTTGAAAGAGAATGTGAGCGTTTTGATGTGACATCTGATGAAAATAAAATAGAGATTATTAGATTATTTATGGATAAGAGTTGCATCGATTGGTATAACTCAATGATTATGAAGCTAACATTAAACTCTGAATAGTCTGCCTGGAAATCAAAATTTTGCGAAACCTTTGCAAACAAAGGGTGGATTCCAGTTAATTTTGCTTTAACATATAAATATAAAGAGGGTTCTCTACTAGATTACGCTATAAGAAAAGAAAAACTTCTACTTGAAGTGAGAACATCAATTGACGCAGGCACCTTAATAGACCTGATAGCAGTAGGCTTACCAGAAAATATATTGCATAAGATTGATAGAGAGATCTTAACAGATACAATTGATTTGTTTAATGAGGTAAGAAGGTATGAACATATGGTACAAAAAAGAATATTCACTGCAAAGAGAACCTATAAATCTACCTATCGAGCCGAAGCTACAAGAAATGCATGTAAAATTTGCGAAAAATTAAATTAAGGGGTTACGATATCACCCTGAAGCTTTATGCTGGTTTAGAACAAAAGATGATGATAATTTCAAAAGAAATTTGATTAGACATGTAAACAATTCTGTAATTGAAGCAGAGTTAAATGAAACTGAGCAAAAAAACTAATAGTGACACCATTAATAACTGTCAAACTAAAGGTAAATCAAAAACTACAAATAAATGGAGTTTATGATTCAGGTTCTAACGTATCCTTGATAAACTCAAAATTACTTAAATTAAAAAATAAAAGAAGTAATATAAATGAGGCAAGTCTATTAACGATTAATGGTGTCCAAAAGACGACTGGTTTGACAAAGTTAAGGATTGAGATTTTTGAAATGGAAAAAGAGGTGGATGTGTACATTATCGATAAAAAGAATTTCAAGTATGATTTTCTAATTGGATTAGATTTGATACAAATATTTAGATTAATTCAAACTGAAGATCTAACTATTATTCAGAAAAAATATAATGATGATAGTAATGATATGATACATAACGAAGATATAAGTATAGAAAAAGATAGAAATGATATTAAATATATTAAAATAAATTTCAATGAACACGTAAAAGAAGATGAGAAATATAAAATAAATAAACTGATTGATACATATAAATCTATTTTTGCAAAAGATAAATATGATATTGGCACTGTAAGTGGATATGAAGCTAGAATAGACTTATTAGTAGATAGATACTGCAGCAAGAGGCCTATAGATGCACTATAGAAGACAAAAAGGAGATAGAACAGCAGATTGCAAAATTGCTAGATAATAAGCTAATAGAAGAATCTTATAGTCCATTTGCAGCACCGATAACAATAGCATTAAAAAAGAAGATAATAAAAAAACAAGATTATGTATAGACTTAAGAGACCTGAATAAAATTGTAGTACCACAAGCTCAACCTTTCCCGTTAATTGATGATTTAGTGATAAAGGCTAGGAACTGCAAGTATTTTACAACTCTAGATATAAATTCAGCTTTTTGGTCTATACCGTTACGAGTCGAAGATAGAAAAAAAACTGGGTTTGTAACACAAGAAGGACATTACCAGTGGACATGCCTTCCCTTTGGCTTGAAAACGTCATCTGCAATTTTTCAAAGGGTACTGAGCAACATATTAAGAAAATATAAACTTACTGACTTTACGGTTAATTACATTGATCATATTTTTATTTTTCACTAAAAGCAGTTGCTGGAGGCCATATTAAAAGAAGGATTCCGTCTAAAATTTACAAAGTGCACTTTTGCCTCAGGTTCTGTAAAATATTTAGGCCACGTAATTCAGAATAACTCCGCACAACCAACCAAAGGATAATGTAATTTCAGTGCAAAATTTCCCAATTTCTAAAAATCAGAAGAATGTTAGACAATTTTTAGGAAAGATAAATTTTTATCGTGAATACATCCCAAGAAAAGCAATAATTTTAGATCCTTTACATCAGTTACTAAAAAAAGGGCAGAAATTTTTTTGGTCTAATGAATGCCAAAAATCTTTTGAGATGATAAAAAACTTACTATGCTCAAAACCGATATTGGAGATTTTCGATAAAATTTTACCTATTAATATTTATACAGACGCATCTATAGAAGGAGTTGGCGCTGTTTTAAAACAGGTACAGCCAGATGGTAAAGAAAAACCTGTGGCTTATTTTTCTAAGAAATTAACCGAAAGTCAAAAGAAAAAGAAAGCTATTTATTTAGAACTATTGGCAATAAACGAAGAGGTAACGTATTGGCAATATTGGTTAATAGGAAAACCATTTACAGTTTTTTCAGATCACAAACCTTTGGAAAACATGAATTTAAAATCGAGAACCTACGAAGAACTAGGTGACCTATCTTATTATCTTTCACAATATGAATTTAAAATAATAATAGGTCTTTACCTATGAAATTGCCGTTCTGCAGTACTGGCCATTTCAAATCAAAATAATTTTTGTTTGGCTAAGAATTCTAATTTCAAATTAACTTTATTTTAAAAACATGGAATTCTTTTTCTAAAAGTAGTCATTTGTTTATTGATTAGTGTTACATTTTCATCGCATTTCAATCTTTTTCGTCATCAGGGATACGTTAAAAATTCGAGTAATTATGGAATATGAGTACCGTCGTGCAGCAACGCGGCACAAGCGGAACGCAACATCAACGACGTTTACGGAGCTAACACTACAAACCAACGCACCACCTGTTAACGGTTTGCTCGCTTCCGTTCTGGAAATTTCGACCTGAAAAATAAACCTCGCGGTCGTCCGAAGACTTTGGTCGACAGTGAAGAATTAAAGGCGATTGTGGAAGCTGATGATACACAATCTACGGCTGAATTAGCAGCAGCTTTTGACGTTAGCGTCAAACCAATATTGGTCCATTTGAGTCAAATTGGCAAGGTAAAAAAGCTTGACAAATGGGTGCCCCACGAACTCAATGATCGCCAGCGCGAAGTACGCGTCGAGACGTGCCTTGCACTGCTCAATAGACACATAAATGAAGGAATTTTGAACCGCATTGTTACCTGCGATGAAAAATGGATTCTGTTTGATAACCGCAAGCGCTCAGCAAGTTGGTTGGATCCTGGTTCAGCACCTAAACAATGCCCTAAACGAAAACTTACCCCTAGAAAAGTGATGGTCACTGTTTGGTGGTCTAGCGCCGGTGTGATTCATCACAGCTTCTAACCAAACGGGGTGAGCATTACTGCAAATGTGTACTGTGAAGAACTGAACACAATGATGGAGAAACTGGCACATCTCCAACCAGCATTGGTCAATCGCTCGTCTCCGCTGCTCCTACACGACAACGCGCGACCTCATACTGCACAGCAGTCGGTCTCCAAGTTGCAAGAACTGGGGTTGGAAGCTCTCCGTCATCCGCCCTACTCACCAGACCTTGCGCCTACAGACTACTACTTTTTCCAGAATTTGGATAACTTCTTGGGGGGAAAAAAATTCAATACCCGAGAGGCAGTACAAAATGCCTTTGAAGAATTTGTTGCCTCCCGTCCAGCTGATTTCTTTAAGAAGGGCATGAATAAACTGCCACTGCGTTGGCAAAGATGCATTGATTGCATGGGTGATTACTTCCATTAATACAAATAAAAAATACATGAAAAAAATTCGTTTAAAATTTTTCATACAAAACGGCAATTTCGTAGGTAAAGACCTAATATATTCTCCTGGGAAGAATAATTTGGAGACAGACTGTTTAAGTAGGAACCCAGTACTGAATTTTGATGAAAACACAGATGAACAACTATCAGTAGTTAATATGATAAAGATTGAAGACATTTTAAAAGATCAAGAAAGAAATAAAGAAATACAAGAAAAAAAATGATAAATTTATGAATAAACAAAACGTATACTTCAAAAAGGTTGGAAAACGAGATAAAATAATTTTATCAGAGGAACTAAGTTTAACATTTTTGAAAAATATCCATGAAAATATGTGTCATATTGGAATCAACCAAATGCAGAAGACTGTTGGTAAATTTTATTCAATTAGAAATTTATCCAATAATATAAAGAAGATTTGCAGAAATTGTGAAATTTGTATAAAAAATTAGTCAAGAGGATATGATAAATTTGGATACATGTCTCATCTAGGACTAGCCACTGAACCTTTTAATATAATGTCTATTGACACAATAGGAGGATTTGGAGGTTTGAGATCATCAAAGAAATATCTACATTTATTAGTGGACCATTTTACTAGATTTGCATTCATTCTTACATCAAAAACTCAAACCGCTAATGATTTCATGAAACTATTATCGAATATAACGGAAACGGATGAAATTGGTATGATTTTGACTGATCAATATCCGGGAATTAATTCAAGTACTTTCAAAACATTTTTAAATGATAAAAATATACCCGTTGTATTTACAGCAGTTAACTGTCCGTTCTCTAATGGCTTAAATGAACGTCTTAATAAAATCAGGTTTAAAAAAAATAATGAAAAAGGCAAGAAAAAAGCATGGACAAACGTAGCTAAAGAGTGTGTTAGTAAATATAATGAGACCATTCACACAGTTACAGGATTTCCACCAAAATATCTTTTATATGGAACAAATGACGTAACAATTTTACCAAAGCAAATGAGGTCAGCACATCAAAGGATGATTGGATAAAAGATAAGAAAATTGCTTTTGATAATACAATAAAATCTCATTATTATAACAAACACCTATTTGATAGAAATCGGAAACAATGGAATTTTAATGAAGGAGATTTAGTTTATATTGAAAATGGGAATAGATTAAATAGATCAAAATTAGATGAATTAAATATTGGATCATATCGAATAATCGAAAAAGTGTCTAATTCTATATATAGGATAGATACAGGTCATAAAATAACTGAATCAAATCTTTTTCATGTTACTGAACTGATTCCTGTACCTGTATTCGATTTAGAGGAATCTTAAAAAAAAGAGTATTTTACTTTAGATAGAGGTGAGATTAAAAAAAAATGTTTTTTTTTCCCTTGTAGGAATTCCAGGGAAGATGTAAATAATAAACTAAGTTTTTATTCAAAGTAGTGTTATGTGCTACATATTTTAATATTTTTAGAAGAAATTATTTTGAAATCTGATTGAGATTGTCAAATTTTATTAAAATGGAAAAATGTTTAAAGCAAAGAATATAAAGATGTACAAAAGATTTTAATTTAATACCATACTGGAGGAATAACAATAAACATAATTGTCCTTTCTCGTATTTACAGAGAAACAAAATAGTTTATTTTTCCTCCAAGATATTATCTTATACGTATAAACGGTATTAACAATAAAAAACATTTTTTGTAATTTTTGTCTGTCCGTCTGCCCTTCTGTCTGTCTGTCTGTTTGTTCCGGCTAATCTCTGGAACGGCTGGACCGATTTTCACGGGACTTTCACTGGCAGATAGCTGATGTTATAAGGCGTAACTTAGGATACTTTTTATGCTCATCATCATCATCAAAAAATGTTTAACGCCCAATGAAGTGGGCTTGGGTCGGCTAGTAGCTAATAAATTAATTATCAATGATGTATATTCAATAGGTACTTAATGCTACCGATAGATGTCACTGCTTCGACTCTGCATCACGCTATCGCGATCGGTGTAGTAGAAATATGTACTAATAGAAATATTTCACAACGGAGAACTTATACAACGTTGTTATCTTTTTCTATCAAATGACATTTCCAACGTAAACGTTCCAGACAAAGACGGCAACGTTGTTTAAGTTATACGTTGTGTAAATAGTTTTATTAGTAAGGGGGATTATATTTACAACACACCGATAGCGTGATGCAGGGTCGAAGCGCTGACATCTATTGGTAGCATTAAGTATATATTTTAACCTTGAAACAAATTTTTTCACCGAAAGATCCGAATAAAAGTAAGTAATATCTTTGCTCGGAGTTAATATAGTAATTATTAGTAGTACGAAAAATAGTAATTCAAAATACATAGGTACCTACATAAAATTAAAAATAATTACATCTCACCGGGATTCGAACTCGTGGACCGCGACCTTCCACTTGAGTCTTGGCAAACCGACGTCATTTGCCAAGACTCGCACTGTCAAAAAGTTATCAGATCTCATGTAAAACCAAGCATTTGACTCTACACGCCCTAACTCTACAAGATTAACTTCACAAATTCCACACCTTAGCCAAGATATGTGGCTTGGCCGTTTCCTTTCTACAAGAGTAGTATAACGGAAAATTTTTTCGGAAAAAGATTCAGTGAATTTTTCACCTTACGCCCAAGTAGGTACCTAAATGTAGTGAAATGGCCAGGCCACATATTTTGACTAAGGTGTAGAGTTTGTGCAGTTAGTCTTGTAGAGTTAAGCTTGGTTTTACATGAGATCTGATAACTTTTTGGCAGTGCGAGTCTTGGCAATATTTTGTCATGAATATGTTTTTGGTGGGATACTTTAATCTTCATTCAAAATAATACACCAATGGGTAGCTAAAGATTCATTACGATTCATGCTAAGTATTTGGACTAAGCGCTTGTGACTGGGGGTTATGTCACACCATTTTGAAGTCATTTCGCAACAAAATGATCTCAAAATGGCGTCCATATGCGTTGTTATAGTAACTTAAGGGGGGATAATCCCTTTATATACGTAGGCTAGGTATAAGACTGATAACACAAACCCTATAAGACCTGATTTTGGTCTGGACTAGACCCATTCTAATAACAAATGATGGAGCTTTAGAAGCAAAAGGCCCATTCCGTCATTATTATGTTTGCCAAGTGCCAACCGACTCCTTTTACAGCGTAAAATAAAACATCGGAAACAGTTCTATTGTGGTCGTATTTCTGGTCTGGGTGACTGCTAGTCCCTTACTGATTGAGCGACGCAATATTCACACGTATTACGTAGTAAATTAGTAAACTTCGTACACACTGACCAAAAGCTGAGCGTTGAAATTTGAATTGTTTATCAAAGAACTTTGGTAGCCAATGTTTCAGTGTACACGTAGCTGAATATACGTAATATGAGGCATGTAGGTACCTACTAGCACGGCGCATGCGGCTTGCGGAAGAGGCGGGGAGGGGTGATGAAGCTCTAGTGTTTCAGCGTTCTGCCGCTCGCGTTGGTCAGTCTCGCTTGTGACATGAGAGGCCGCGATTGTTCACATTCCACACGGTGCTTCGAGCAATGCATCACAATGAACAGCCGCCTGGGATCGCATGCAACGGTAAGTACGAACAAACTATCTCATACTATGCAGGAGACTGGAAATGCTCCAAATAATTTGGCATTTACCACTTTATATACGAGTGAGGCAACGACTAGAAACATAAAGATTATATCACACTCCCGGTCTCTATGTATAAACATTTTAAAACGTTATATTGGTCGACCATATTAATTATGAAAATTAAATATCTAGGTACCGGTCTTATCTGTTTATTTTCTAATATATTAAATATATTTAATATTATGTAAATTCGTGTAAAGTAGGTATTAGTACCTACTTGAGAATTCCAAGAATATAATATTAACGAAATAAATAAATTTAATAATTGTAGGTCTTGAGTATAATATTTTTTACACAAATCACAAGTAAGGAAATTTCTAATTGAGTAGCAGCAACACTGTTGCTAAAACACCGGACCTGTCTCTGCAGATTTAGCCCGAAATTCTATATTCATAAAGTTTAAACAGTTTTATTGTTGAACGTCTACATGATACATTATTTTACACATAAATTATGTCCTTCACGTCCTTGTGTTACATTTACTTGGCACCACCACCCAGGACTCAGGAGTGAAAATGAGCTTACCGGCTACTTAATTGCTGGCTAGCATATAATATTACCTAATACGTCTTACAATTGAACGATAGTTCTTACGAAACTAGAGCAACAGATGTGTAACTTTTTTTAATATTGAATATTAGGTAGGTACCGGCAAACGAGCAGTTAGGAGACGGATCGCCTTATTTCGCGATTACCGATTACCTCCGCCCATAGATAACCGAACTACCAAAGGCTTTTAACCTTAAAACCGCCAACTCCCTTTGCCTCCGGTACCCTCGCTGCAATCATTCGGCTAAGTACTAAGGATCCCTAAAAAGGAGAGAATGATGTTTGTTTGAATGCATTGAGTAGGCTCCAAAACTACTGGACCGATTTTGAAGAAATTTGGTATATATATAGATTATAGAATAAACGCTCAGCCTCCGTGGTCTAGTGGTTAGAGCTTGGCTCTTGACTCGGACACCGAAATCGGTGTGGGAAGTTATATTATTATAGAGTAAACCATGGGAAAGGATATAGGTTACTTTTTATCACGAAAAAGTACATTGTTATATGAAACTAGCCGCAACTTCGTTTGCGTTGAACTAAGGGAAACGGAACCGAATTTTTTAAACGGAACGATAAGTTACTCCTTGTTACTCAGCTATCTTCCGGTATAAGTGCCTTAAAATCGGTCCAGGGCCAATCCCATACATTTTGTTTTCGAACTTCGCCATCGAAATTATCGAATGCATCTTAACTAAAGGCCCAGGCGTTTCAGAGATTAGCCGGAGCAAACAGACATACAGACGGACAGACAAAAATAAAAAATAAAATGATAATATACATATTTTTTATTGTAAGTATAAAGGTACTTTTAGTATATACCGTTTATACTTTCATATGCATTTAGTCATAGATAAATCATTGGTCTCGCTGGGTGTCGAGCGCCAGCTGTACCAATAATTATTTATCTATGCATATAGTGAAAAGCTGTTAATTTAAAATTACAAACAGGTACTTCCATTTTATTTATTTGTAGGTATAGATTTGGTATATTATTACGTATATTTGGTAGGTATAGAACTACAGCAGAGCTTTTGGTTATCGTGGTAACTTGGTGGTAACAGTCAAATTTTTCTGATGTAGAGAGAAAGACGAAAGCAATTTTTTTTTTCGAACTTCGCCCTTTCCCTCTTTTTGATATAATACATCTATGGCAATATCACAATATTATGTAGATTGTAGAAAACATTTAAGTACGTAAAAAAAAATTATAATAATGTTTAGATATTAATGTACTCTTATATGCATGTGGAACTAATTAAAAGTTATATTAATATTTATTGGTTAAAAATCTTTTGAAAATCTTTAAAAATAACCTATATGTTACTTAAAAAAAAACGAAATTTGTATAATTATCTAATATAGAGCTACGATTTGTTGAGTGATTGAGTATTGTTTCCCCATTAAAATCTATTGTAATTATGGTTTAAACTTTAGATTCTTTGTGGTCTATAGTTTAGAAACATTATTTTCATTGTATATATTATACACTGTCAGGTTTGAATCTGTTTTTTAGCCTTGAAATATCAGTTGAATAGAAAATTGTTCTACAGATAAACGATGTAAAAAGTCATAAAATTTACAAAGTATATTAACAATTTACTAGATAATAGATCTAAGCTAATAATGGTAGTTTGTTACTCTTACCTATCCTTTCTGTCCCTCCCTTTGCTTGGGGAGGTACACTGTTTTTTTTCAAATTATCTCTTTTAATTTTTTTGCGGGTCCCATGACAACTTTAGCTTGTAGCACACCTAGTCATTGTGGTTATATCCTGCCTCCTGGCTACACGGAGATTCCGTGGTGGAACTGTGTAGCAGGCCTCTTGGCAAACTCATAATAGAGCTTGGATGATGAAACTGATAGTTTTATATGAATAAATTGTACTCTATCGCCCATTTCAATAAAAGGTTACACTGATAATTGGCTCATATTCGAAGCTCTTACACAGCTTCTTTAAATTGAAACTAATTGTGTGGATCGTGGTTCGTAACTGAGAGGCGCCGCAAATTGATATCAAACAAAAATATATTTGCGTATTGACTTTATACAACTAATTCTTTATATTAGCTTCTTTATATTTGTTTATGTACTACTAGCTTTGCTCGCAGCTCCGCCCGTATAAATACTGTATCCCACGGGAACACTGTTCTTTTTCGGGATAAAAATTAGCCTATAGTTAATCCAGAGCCTAAGTTTACTACTATACCAAATTCCATCAAAACCCTTTCAGTAGTTTTTACGTATAAGCGTCACAAATATCCATCCGTCCATCCATACTTACGAACTTTCACATTGATAATTGTAGTAGTTAAAAACCCAAATTTTTAATTACGATTTTAGTACATGATGTGACTCTAAGTAAAATTACATACATCTTTGTATACCTATAGATTTTTTTAGATAGTATTTGACTTACTCGTAGGCACACGTTGATATAGACTCAGTATTAAGTATTCGTGCCTTGTGAATTGTGATTATCAAGTTGTACTGAAGTGAATACTTACTTTAAAATGTTTCTGGACACGTCCGAAATTCTTCTAATCTAAAATCTTAGATTGACTAAAATCTTAGATTCTCAAACAAAAATTGACGTGAAGTTAATCCGAGGATCGTTGAAATGTATTGAAATCTTGATCTCAGATAGATAAAAAATTAAAGCGACTTCCAAAGTAAAAATGCACAAAAAAGTATGAAATAAAACTTATTTTCTAAATAATTCGCCTTTTAAATTTAGCTCAAATTTTAACTATTTCTCTACTCAATCTTCATAATTTCTGAAGTCTGTACCAGGCCGAACAACATCCTGATAAAACAATATTTAAAATAGAACACACGTTCAAGTTTGCTGGTACCGACTTCAAAATGTTGAAGATTGAGTAGAGAAATAGTTAAAATTTCAGCTAAATTTAAAAGGGGAATTATTTAGAAAATAAGTTTTATTTCATACTTTTTTGTGCATTTTTACTTTGGAAGTCGGTTTAATTTTTTGTTTAAAAATTATAATAATATTTCCCTTTTCAATAATATTTGTAAAATTATCACTATCACATTTTAAGAACGTTTAAAATAAACGATCGAATGTATAATTGAATATGCGCCAAGCTTCCATTAGGTATTGTATATAAGATAATGATAATGATTACTGTAAGTTACATAATGGCATATGCTTGCAGTTCTTTAAGCAATGACGAAATTTCCAAACGCATATCTTTAAAGACTAAGGAGTTCTGCTTAGTGCTTTTAGATCCAGGGTATACTTTGGTGCAGAATCTTACTTTTTACTTCTGAAAAAGTCAAAATCACTATATATGTACACACCTACACCATATAAATTTCGAGGAATTTCCTCGATTCCTCATGGATGCCATCATCAGGTCACCGCTTTGTTGACAACGAGACCAATTTCGGATTATACCCAATACATCAAAAAAAGAATTTTGAAAATCGGTCCATAAACGGCAGAGTAATGTTCAAAGATATCCGTGTCGGTGTAAAATATTATGAGAAGTACCTATTATTATAATATATTATCATTAAGTCATGGTTTATGGTGTGATGATAGCGGTGATGATGATCATTACTTAATTTGATATAGTGGCTTATGCTTGCAAGTTGCAGTTCTTTAAGAAACGCCGAAATCACTAAACATGTATCTATAAGGAGTCAGGAGTTCTGTTCAGTACTTTTGGATCCAGGGTATAGCTTGGTACAAAATCTTACTTTTTGGTAGCATATGCTTGGGTTACTGCAGAAAAAGTCGAAATCACTACATGTGTCCATATAAATTTTGAGGAGTTCCCTCGATTCCTCATAGATTCCATCATAACGTCACCGCCACTTTTGTGAAAACGGGACTAACTTCGAAGTATACCCTTTACATCAAAAAAAGATTTTTGAAAATCGGTGAACAAACGGTGGAGTTATCGTAGAACATACAAAAAAATAAATAAATTATACATACAGCCGAACGTATAACCGCCTCCGTTTTTTGGAAGTCCGTTAAAAATGAGATTAAGATTGATTATTAATTTCGGGCGTAAGATTGTTTAAAAACAGAACGTACGTTTTTACCGGTGTAAACTAAGATTGTGTCAGGAACACTTGTTGTACTTTTTTTTATACTTTTTAATTTTTATCTTCCATCGCCTCCGTAGGAAATTAAAAAAATATACACAGTACCCATGGTTCTCGTAGCTTGCTCGTAGCCAATTCCTAGCTCCTCAAAATTTAATGAACTTATTATATATTTATCGAGTGTAACAAGCTGACTGAACTCTTTGAATAATATTTCTTATAATATAATAACCTAACCAGAGCATGTCAGGACATGTCTAAGGAGGGTTCCGTAACTATCAACGCGCAATAGGTTTTCTTTGAATTACTTCTACAGTTATTGTCCGATTTGGCTCAAAATAATTTTACTAAAGAGTTTATAGCATGATCTATCAGAATGGAAACTTACAAGTTTATATCCCCCATAATTTAGAAATGCCAGGGGGGAACCAACTTATAAACAACGTTGGAGGCTGCTAACTCGAAAATGATTGACTTTGTAAAAAAATAATGTATGAAACCTTGCCTTTATTTTAAAATACCTATTCAATGATTGTTGATGATGATGGGTTTATATATATATATATATATATATATATATATATATATATATATATATATATATATATATATATATATTTTTTTTTTTTAATATTTTTTTTTTATATGATGAGTTTATAGCATGATCTATCAGAATGAAAACTTACAAGTTTATATCTCCCATAATTTAGAAATGCCAGGGGGGAACCAACTTATAAACAACGTTGGAGGCTGCGATGAGCTAGAATGAAAAAATATTTTTCATCCCAACATTCATGGTTTTTCCCACTTAAAAAAAAATCCTACGCGGCTAAATTAGTTTTCACTTTCTAAAAAAAAAACAGAGCGAACATCGGCCAAATTCGTCATGCTAGAAGTAGGTGAGACTCTTATGGATTACGGTACTCTGAAGAAATGTATGATATGCATATCATTAAATTAGGCACGCGGTCCCTACACTTGTTAACATAGCAAGCACCACTTGTATGACGATCTGGGCGCACAGCCAAATAGTATACAAAAATCTATCATTGCGCCAAAATATACAGTAGTTTTTTAATATACTCTACCAAAATCTACCCTATATCTACTAGCACTAGGTAGAGATCTTGGCTGTTATGTATTTACATAAGTTAAAACTAAAATGTTATTTTGGTTTTAACATAATATGTAAATACATAATATAATACGACAACGGTCTTCTAATTTTGAAATGATAATGTCTCATCATTCGCAATGGCTTGTAACGGTCTCAATTAGTTAAATTGAAGTTGTGTGACATATCGATGACGAACAGACAGACGCAATACCATCATACTATTAGATAATGTATTTAAGCACGCGTTTGTGAAATTTGTTGTTTGACAGCGGCCGAGTGCGGATTGACGTTTCTTTAGAAACGTTTTGTGCAAAAAATCCAGACAGTTACCAAATAAAATAAGCTTTATTGCCACGCATTCCAAAGATTCATGTATAATAGCAAAACAGGTTAATATAACGAGGAAACTTATTATGCTTTTCCCAAATAATTTTTTATTATTGTTGTTATTTATTTATTAACAAACAAAATATAACTTTGGGTATTTTAAAAACAAAAAAGCTACATGAGAGCAGAAAGGTAATCCTAAACATGACCTCTCTTTATACATTTTGGGTGAAGAGGTTCTGTAAATTATCTTTGCTATACTTAAAATCATAATGTTTATAATGTTTATTAACCATTTTACACCTAAAACATGACTACTGTATCGTGTGCACATCACTTCGTGCACATAATTTGAACTTTGTAATTTTAACAGAATGATAGACATTGTATACAACTACGTTTGTCTACGTGTCTACGTTTTGAACGTCTCGCTTAATGTAACAAATAGATTCTTCGGGTAAAATGTTGATTCGGAGAAATCATAATATCGAATATCCATGATGATATAAGCGTCTCAATTTATTGCTAATACGATAAAAATAATCCGATCGAACAAATTTCACGTTGCTAATTTATTGATTAGTGTTCATACTTGACCTGGTTTGAAATTTTCCATTTACTTTTACTTATTAGATGAAATAAAAAATTAATAGTCAAGGAATTAATGGTTTAATCCACTTGTTTTAAATCTACTATTTTATATTATTCTATATTCTACTTATATAGATACATTTGTGTTAAACATGATTATATGAGTTACCTTTCTGCTATTTGATAAACAACCATATTTAAAAGTACCAAAAGGCTCATTAGAGCCATTTGAGAGAGAGAGCATTAGAGCAATATTTAGGAAAAAAATGCAGATGTTTTAAGAAATTTTTCAAAAAATTAAACGTATATTTTTCAGAATCCACACCGAAAGGATGACATATCGCTGCATCGACAAACGCGACATATCGCTGCATTTTTAAGATAGCTATTCACCACTGAATTTTATTCATTACACAAGGAGATACTCGTTTCATTGTAAGAGTTCGAATGTCAGGTTGCACCGCATGTGCCGTGTATATAACTGTGATGTCTTATGAAACGTGTATAATTTCTGTAGTGAATAAAGTTTATTTTTGAATACATATCTTATAAATGCAGTGCCGCGTGGCGTCGCATATCGTCGTGGTGTAAACTACCTGACTGACCCTTATATAGGTAGGGATCTAAATTCTCTACCACTGTGGCATGTGGCATAATGTGGCTAATGCAATATCAAGAAAGTACAATATCTACAGTATCAAATGCTAGTGATTCAACGGAGTTATTGAAATCACTGATAAAGTGTCTTTATATTTCACCGCAATTTGTCTGCATATTAGTCGCTAATCTGTTTCTTGCCACAGATATTCATGATTCATGGATATTGGAGAAGATAATAATATCTTGTTATTGATACTTACGGTACTTAGATCCTTACTATAATATTATAAATGTGAAAGCGTGGATGTTTGTTACGCTTTCACGCAAAAACTACTGAACGGATTTCGATGAAATTCGGTATGGTAGTAGTTTAGACTCTGGATTAAAACATAGGCTGCTTTTTATCCCGAAAAAGTAGTGTTCCCGAGGGATACTATACTTACGCGGGCGGAGCCGCGAGCAACAGCTAGTATTTCATATTTGTAAATCACGATATTGTGAAGACCGTAAAACAAGATTATTATTAAGATGAACAGTAGAAGATCTTCGGGCAAAAACGAGAGATTTAAATAAGTAAGTCAGATTATGATGATTGAATTCATCTACTTAGATTTAATTAGGTACCCTTTAAATATTTTTTTCTGTTTATCGAGGACGCAATTTCATCATGATACAATTTTATTTTTAACCTTATTTTCAGGGCGGATAGTGGATACAAATAGTATGTTGAATTGAATGTAGCATACATAACAAATAAAGAATGCCTAGACCATTTACTTACTAGATGTTTTCCGTGACTTCGTTCGCGCAAAAAGGAAATGTGTCTAAACACGCTAAAAAGTAAAACGAACTATTGTCTCAAATTATTGATACTAGCTTTTGCCCGCGGCTCGGCCATAAATACAGAATCCCACGGGAACACTGGACTTTTTTAGGATAAAAAGTAGCCTAAGTGTTCATCCAAAGCTACCATACCAAATTTCATTTAAATCCGTTCAGTAGTTTTTTAGTCAAAGAGTAATAACATCCATCTATCCATACATACATACCTACATCAATCCATCCTCACAAACTTTCAGATTTATAATAGTATTAAAATAGTTATTCAAATCCTTTCGGCGGTTTTTGAGTGAAAATATAACAAACGAACATCAGATATCTAAAAGGTAAGATCAAGATATATGCCCCAGGAGTACAGTTGCCCCAATTTTAATTACTCTGGTTTTGCGAATGGATTTGTATACCTACTGTTCATATTAGGGTTAAGAGTTAAATTTATTTATTTATTATCCAAGACAACAAAAAATTATTTTTGTGATTCGTAGTCATCATCAGAAGCCCTACAGGGGCTTATATAAATAATATATCAATTTCAGGTTTTAATTGTGCTTAGATTAGTTAAACTTCTGTTATGATGAGGAAATTAACACATTACAGACCCAAACAGGTCAGTCAGGTGGGAGTTTTGTGAAGTTGAATGTGCGACGTTGTTGATTTTATATTTCCTCCAAAATTTGTGTTATTTCGGTTCTTAATGTGTAATAAAAACTTACGCTAAGAACTCACGGATCGGTTTTTACGTGTGTCCGCCGCGGTCGTCAAAATTCTGTTTTATTTCTAAACTGACGAGACCGCGGTTTTGCGCGGTCAAGCAGTTGCGGTTGAGATTATCGCCCGCAAACGTGGCTGGCGAAGATTGCAAAAAGGCAAATACATATTTACAATAGAATTTCTGAATTTCGCTCGCAAACCGAACGCAGAGCGCGCGGGCGTAACCCGCCGAGGCTGCGGGGGACCGCGCCCCGCGCGATTCTACAAGTTACCCGCCGTGCGCCGGTGCAGCGGGACCTGTCCGCTAAAACCGCTCCGTGAGTTCTTAGCCTTAGGCCTTTTCATCCGTTATAGGATGATTTAGGCTGGGAATATATGCTCCGGCATCCGGAAAGCCGGTGAAAATTCAGAACACTGAAAATAGAACTTTGCGCTAAGTTGAAAATCGAACACATGAGTGTCGAGTCAAATGTCAATGTCATAAATGACAGCTCGACACCTGACACTTCGATTTTCAACTCTATTGTATCAGCGCAAAGTTCTACTTTCAGTGCTCAAGATTTTCTACGGCGTTCTGGATTCCGGTGCATATAGTCCCAGCCTTATACAGACTACAGTAATCTCCGAGCCAAGCAATCACTCTTGAAATACCGTAGTGCCTGGGACAGTTGGTTTTTTAAATAACGTATGGTTGCCCAAGCACATACGGCATTCTCACAACATAGTCAGCGTAGTCCAGAGAAATGACTGGTCAATACGTCCGGGGCCAACCATGTGCGGGTTTCCTAACGATGTTTTCCTTCACCATAAGAGCGTCCGTATAATGTACTTGAGATCTGATAAAGTCTCATTGGTACATGCCACAACCTGGGAACCGAACCTGCACTCTCGGGTGCGAATCAAACGTTCTACCCACTAGGCCACGGAGCTCGGAGCTCTAATGTGTAATATTGGTAGATTATTAACCATTAGAAATATCTAAAGGGAACACAAAATCACACCGTGCTCTTTTTGTGTTCCCTACAAAACTCCTTAGGAAGTTTCAATAAAGCGTCTACCACTTTACTGAATCGACTGACTTAACTTATTGACTGCATTGACGTTTTATGTGAACTTTGACTAAACTATTTGGACTTGACGTGTTGTGTTGAAAGCTTTTTAGAAAATTCTTTTCCCGCCTTTTTAACTTGACACTGCCAATGGCTTAATACCTTCCGCCATATACAAAAAACAAAACAGGTCAGGTCACCCTCTCTTACCTGTCTTACCTGTTTTCCGGGAACTCAAAGCTCGCCCTGGCTTGTTCACGCCCCGACCACGCTTCAAATAACAGGCGCCAAACGAACATCTATTTTAATTGAGATATTTATCGTGTTCGTGCCATTGAAGTATCTATTTGTAGTACTTAAAGGACGCAATTGTTTAGGGACGAAAATGATAATTAAATAATTAACAATTATTTAGTTCTGTGAAATGCCAATTAACGCCTTGAGTCATTTTTTTTATGATTGCTATGTGAACTGATATGTTAATAAGCAACTCAAATCAGTACAAAGAGACATTGATTGTTTAAATATAAGTTAACATCACAAGTATCTAATCATACCCATCTTCTATATCTATACATACAAATAAATAAAATTGAAGTGTCTGTTTGTGTTTTTAAATTAGAAGCATATGAATCTTTATGCATATGAAAGTATATTATATGGTACTGACTGTAAAAAAATCATTGTTTTTTATTTTTGTCTGTCCGCCTGTCTGTCTGTTTGTTCCTGCTAATCTCTGAAACGGCTGGACCGATTTTCACTAGACTTTCACTGCCAGATAGCTGATGTTATAAGGTTCCTAATAGATTTATTTGATGCATTGTTAATACGCGGCGTCCGGCCACAGCATTTTAAAACATGAGCTAAAGTCGACATGTAAACTCACGTATGATACATTCGAATAAACGCCAAGCCCAGTTCGTAAAACAGAAGTCAGCAATAGAAGGCAACAGGTAAATATTTAACCAACGAAAGTGCTTAAAGTTCAACATCTTTATATTATCTCTGTATCTAATATCTAATATATAGGAGAGTTAAGGCTAGAATCCCTAATAATTTCAGTTGGGAAGATCATTTACGATTGATAAGGACCTCTTCTCGCTAGTGAGTGGCGCGAGCCCTGATGACGCATGCGTCAGTATTATTGATCAGGATCTGGGAGATGACTTTTGACGGTCAGAGTATACCTAGTCCGTTCAGAGTTATTTTACCACGGAGATTCTATGAGAGTAATCCTTATGTCGTCGGCATAAGGGTCCAGTCAAAGGTAAAATAACGCTGAACGGCCTGTATTCACGATCCACATTACGTCAGTCATCTCTGACCTTGAATGATAAAACCCTTGTTAAGGAAGGGTTCTGTAAAGAGATTAAAATCTAGCGATATTTAAATTGAAGTATTTGCTTAGAGTACCTACATAATATACCTAATTGTATACTAGGGTGTATGCGCCGACGTGTTAACTATCTAATACGATAATATATCTATTGAAGCCTGAAGGCCACTATTATTTTCAATAAAATTATTCAATGGAAAAATGTTACCTAAATAAGAAAAGCCAAGTATTTCCTTTGCAAAAAGTTATGGATGTCGTAGAGACCAAGTGAAATTCAAGATAGTTATAACAATTTCGGATCGGTTTGCTCGTTTTCAAATTAATTAGTAAGAATTTATTAAAATTTCATACTAACGGGCGATCCGATTGCTCGTGTCCAGATCTATTCCATAGTTAAAACGTTTAGTGCCTCTCATGGACATCCGCAACACCAGGAGAGTTACAAGTGCGTTTGCGAGCTTTGCATGAGGAAGATAACGGTGTCCCAAAGTGGGACACCGGTGTCCCACCGTGTGTAGTACCGGTGGAGCTGTGAGACACAACGCAAGTGCTATTTCTTATCGGTTTTATATTAGGCCGTCTTATTTATCCGATCGAGTCCCGAAGCATCTATTGTAACCCAAAATAACCTACCACTTCTCAATTGATGAGATTTGTTACATAAATAACGATTACAAAGTTATAAGTGAACTTGTATTCATACATTTTGTTCCTGTGAATTCGTTAAATAAAAAATTCTATAATCATGATTTTTTTTCAGAATTTATACTTTTTCTATATTTTCCCTTTATATGTAGCTAATAACTTAGCCTGACACAAATTTGAAATTTCTAAGTCTGCTAGTAGTATGCTTTGAATTGTGTTGTGGAAATCTTTGGTGGAGGCCTATGTCCAGCAGTGGACGTCCTATGGCTGTTAATGATAATGATGATGATGCTTTGAATTATGCTTATTCTCCCTACCTCCATATCTCCATAAATATGTGTATGATATAATAAATTGTTTAAATATTAGGTCATTACATATAAAATTTTGTAAAGGAGGAACATAAAGTCGATTTTTTTTAAACATAATATATTTATTTAATCAGAGTATATACCATGCTATCTATGCACTTTTGCCATCTCATAGGTAGTTCATTAATTCCTTTACTAAAAAAAACATTCGGACAGGAATCAATAAAATCTTTAAAGGCGCTTTGTGCTGCTTAATATCTCCTAAACTATGCACTCGATTTTTATGAAATTTAAAACAATAGCTTGTGGCGCTAACGACGATAATTATGACTACTAGCTTTGTTACAAAAGAAAATATGGGGGCACGAAAAGGCCGCGAAATGCTTCGAGAATAGATAGTTACTGCCGCTTAATGCTTTGCGATAGCGGTGCTGCGCTATCAGATAAGATGTTACTGGCACCATTTACTATGTGAAGACTAATATTATTTGCTAGTTATTGGCAAAATAATAGAAAATATTTTGGCGACAGATATTTAATAACACTGTGCACTGTGAGAAATAACACGCAGATGCATAGAATTTCAAGAGAGACTACTAAACTTCTCGACTTATGTATGAGATGTTGACAACTGTCGAAGAAATTCGCGTATCAGACAAAATTAGAAGCGTCCGTCAGTTATTCTGAGCCGTGACGTCACGGATCACATTTAACGCAGATAACTGAATTGCTCGCAGGTGGTACGACAAATTTATTATTTTATTTAGTGTTGAAACAAAGAATTAAAAATTCACATCACATGACACACCCATTTATTATTTTAAGTACCTGCAACACGTATAAAAACTCCTTCTTGGTCCAAGATCTTAGTCAATTTACTTATTTGAGTCCACCGGCAGGCATGTATAGGCGCCCAGTGACGAGGTGTTCAATGACAATAGTCTTTTTAGATCAATTAAAATTGTAATAAATGAAAAATCAAATTAATAACGACACTTATAATACCTATAGTATGGAAAATACCATAGTATGGAAATTTCGTCTTCCCTAAAATAAATCAATTTCTGAACCTTTTACATCTTCATTTTCACGCATAGAAAATCGTACCTACCATATATAGGGTTCCGTAGAAACTACACGTAACTTATAATTTCCGTAATTATGAATATAAATATTTGAAATTTTGTTTAGTTATAGATTGTAAATAGACTTTATTTTTGGTATCATGAAATAATTAACATGTCAAGTGGGGATGATTTCTTGTTCATTCTACTCCATCGTGTACCCTACATCGTCGAATAGGAAATAAAGGCGAGCTTTTATAAATAACTTTTTTACAGTTTGTTTTTTTTTCTAAAAAAATAATAAGGTTTACCTATTTGTAAGCTTATTATCATTCATAACACTATAAAACGGTGATTTTATCTTTATTCATTAAATTGTCTAAATAATGATGTCTAAAAATAACTTCTCAAACTGTTTTGTAAATCTTGGGCTTCATTCTTGTCCAGGACTAAGTAGCCCACGAATTCATATTATGAACTTCAAACAAAAAGTCACGAGATTTAATAAAAGTTTTAATAACTAAAACATTAATTTGTTCTAACACATTAATAGCGAGCGAGAATTATTAATAAGTACAACATTATTATTTTAATAACATTGTGTACATTATTATTTATTACGGGCTTGTTGGCTACGAAACTAATGCTTAATTTGATCCAAAACTTTGCAGTTGTTCTGATTAATAATAAACATTAATAATAATAAATGATATCATGGATACAGTCATATGCACTAACATAGATAAGCGTAAAATTTCCAAAGAATTCAGAAATGTTTTAATTAACAATTATTACAGTTAACAATTACCTAGTCTTTCCATAAATACTGAAACAAAGAACAGAACAAAAATTCTATTGCAAATAACATTTATTACTTTTACAGTGTTTTAGTTTAATACATAAATATAAAACAATTTAAAATATAAAAAGCTTATTCGAAGTGGTCTCCATTGGCTACAATACAGTCCTTTAAACGTTGAGGCCAGTTATCAATAGAAGAACGCACTCTTTCCATGGGAAAATACTTCATTGCCAATCGTACGGATTGTTTTAGGGACTCCAAAGCCGTACTCTCTAAAACTGACCATAAATCATAATCCAGCGGATTAAGATCGGGACTAGACGTCGGCCAGTCTTCAGCTCTGATGAAGTCCGAAACGTTCGTTTCCAACCAAGACGGCGTAGACCGAGCTTTATGACCCGACGCCGAGTCTTGCTGGAAGGACTATTCTTGGTTAATGAACATGGTGTTGTTAAGGGGCTTCACTACCTTCTCAAGAAGGTAGGTAGGTAAGGTAGGAATCTTGATACACTTGTGCCGATGTTTTTATGCCTTTTTCACAAAAGTATGGCTCAGTTACTCCTTCATAGCTAATACCCCACCAAACCATCACTGAAGTCGGATAGTGCCCACGTTGCACTCTGTCGACTAATTGGGAAGCTTCCTTAGAGCATAAATACGGGCATTTTGTTTGTTAAAACGTTTCAATTGTAAAAATCTTTTAATTTTAATCTTTCTCATCCGTAAACAAAATTTTTCTGTGACCTCCCTTTGCGTACCGCTTTAGTAGTTTTTTTTAATTTATTTATATATGGCATCGACTTTTAACCATTTGCCATTGTCAAGTTAAAAAGGCGGGAAATAGAACTTTCGTTTCAATTTTCAACACTGTATTCCTAAATCGTCAAGTCTAAAGTCTAGTCAAAGTCCAAATAAATAGCCAGTGCAGTCTATGAGTCATGTCAGTCGATTCAGTAAAGTGGTAGAGGTGGTAGCTTTACACCGTTCTTAGGGAGTTTTGGAGGGAAACTCAAAATAGCAAGTTTTTAGAAGTTATACCACTTGCCCACACTTGCGCACGATAATGAATGTTTAATGGTTAATATTCTACCAATATTATACATTAAGAACCGAAATAACACAAATTTATGAAAGAAATGAAAAATCCACAACGTCACCCATTGAATTCCCCGACAAAACTTCCGCTTCAGTAGTTGTTTCGATTTTACCACCCTATTCTTTTTTAAATTATCAGTTAAGAAATGACCACTACGTCTCTTATAGGCTGCAAGTCCTAAGTCATCTTTTAAAAAACGCGACATGGTTACGACGCGTAATACCAAGCGTATGGGGCGTTTTAAGCATTGGCTCCATACCTACTTTGTGTAATGCAATCACAGCGATTTGGTTCTCTTTATCACACCACTCCATTTTAATATCGCAAAATATTGTACAATTTATTAGTGCCAAAATGAGAAAACACAATGAACGATTCATATATAAAAATTACAGATTCCAAATTCAAATGTAATATTTTGTTTATTTTTAATTGTAACAGAATTTATGGCCAGACTAAGTATTTTAATATTAATTTTAGTTTAGTTGTCACAATAATTTACATAATAATGTTCCGATCAGATTTTTTTTTAAAATTTGTTGCGTCTCTGCGTTGCATTCACCTTTATTTATAAAGTAGTATCTTTTTTAAATATCTATTATCATCATCATAACAAAATCATTAGGTATAACAAAAGAACTTTGACGAATACCTAGCGTTTTCATTGCACCTACTTGGTTCACAAGAGTGATTTACGTGCTCTGTTGGTTTACAAGCTCAGTTTTAGCTTCGTCGTTGAGGTATTGGAATTTCTGAAGATTATAATATATTACAAACTTCATGCCAATAACAATCTAATATTTCTTCCTCGGAAGTCGAAGAAGGTATAAAATATAGATTATGCACAAATTTATTTCTGATTTAGTTCATTAAAGATATTACTTTCCCTGTAAAACTGCTTTTTATGATATATAAAAAATAAAATTAAGAGAATCACAAAAATATTCATCTGTCCAGGATTCGAACAACAACAATTTGCCAACCACGCAAAAATTATACAAACGCATAACAAAGTGCCATTGGGACTGACTCTAATAAGGTCTAAATATATATAAATAATAACCTAACTAAGAGCATGTCAGGACTGTCTAAGGAGAGTTCCGTGACTATAAACGTGTGATAGGTTTTTTTCAGATTACTTCAAAAGTCTACTGTCCGATTTCGTTCAAAATAATTTTCCAGAACCATTATTTAACAGAATCTTTTAGCATGAAAAATTGCAATTTTCTAAGTCTCATAGACCAACATATAACTTTAACTTTGGAGGCCGATTAATCAAAAATGGTTGACTTTGTATAAAAGTCATGTATGAAACCTTGCCTTTATTTTAAAAGACCTATTCAATGATACACGATGGGGTAGAATAAAAAAATATTTTTCATCCCCACTTCACATGTATGGAGAACTATACCAAATTTTATCCATTAATATTCACCCCAGCAATACCCCACACGATGGGGTAGAATAAAAAAATATTTTTTATCCCCACTTCGTATGTATGGAGAGGCACCCCTAAAATGTAAAATTATTATTACTTTACGATGCCAAAACTGAGATCTATACACAGTCTTTAACTATACCAAATTTTATCCATTAATATTCACCCCAGCAATACCCCACACGATGGGGTAGAATAAACAATATTTTTCATCCCCACTTCGCATGTATGGAGAGGCACCCCTAAAATGTAAAATTATTATTACTTTACGATGCCAAAACTGAGATCTATACACAGTTTTTAACTATACCAAATTTTATCCATTAATATTCATAATTACAGACGCTAGAGGCGCGCAGACATACAGACAGACAAACGAAAGGACATAGCGAAACTATAAGGGTTCCTTGAGTATTACGGAACCCTAAAAATGAATTACCGTAATGTTTGTACGCGCAAAACTTCCAAACGACTCCACCAAATTGGATAAATCTATCTTGGGTCAGCTAGTTATTGATATTATACTGTAGCACGAAAAAAGAAAAAATACAGTAACTTAAAAAATGTGCGTTTTTTTAGGGATAAGACGTGTGACGTCATGGAAGTACGTTGAAGCCGTTTCTGAGATTCTGCTTATATTTATACAAGAATTTCTTGTTTAGATTATAAGATAAGAATGTTCAAATGTTTGAAACTCTGAAACGCTTTTTAAAGTTAAGGGCTCTTTAATTAACAGGTTGTTACTGTCTCCTCTTATTTTAATGATATATGAACAATATATGAACTGAGAGCCTTTTAACTTTAAGAAACGTTTGGAAATTTGGACGCTAGACTTTGATGAGAACACAAATTAATGATTCGTTAACTAAATAAAATAGAGGATATTTTTAATACAATTGTTATTTTATCAAAGCCTCAAACTTAATTTTACACGTTTACAATTTTCCAAAGAAGACCACTTAATATTTTCTTAAGACTCGTCAAATACTCAATCAATCGGGATATTCTCTTTGCTAGTTGATCGTTCCCAAGTTTGCCCAGTAGGTACTAAGTCAGTACGAGTATATTAGGCGTTTCGCTGGTATCTCAAGGAAAAAATCTTTATTTTCGCTACCAATACTGGCAAGGTCAGATGAAAGACAGAAAGTTTCAGGCGACGTGACGTCTGTTGACGAGGCTTAAGTTCGTTCACCCTTCGTGACTTTCCTTGTGGAATTTTATTTATTTGGACTTTGACTACACTTTAGACTAAGATAAATTAATACTAAAAAAAGTCTCTAAAAATATCTATAAATAGAAAAACTTCCCCAGGTCGTCCCCATCTGGCAGAGTACCTAGCAAACTGATGGCATTGCCTCGTTGGATAGCAATGGCTATCCGTTGTGCCAGCTAGTTCCCGGCTCTAGGGCCTCGGGTGGCTTCAGTAAGCTTTTTTGGTATTTTTTTAAAAAGCTTATGTGCGCCCGGACCCCTTGCGCCTAGGGTTTCCGCCCCAAACGGTTCAAATATGAGATACTCATACTTGTGCCGTTTGAGGTTCTCTGCTTGGTTTGTAGCCGCACCGCACAGTTTGAGGTGCCTTGGACATGGGTCGGAGCAAGTAGTATCGACACAAGTAGCGTCCCATACAAGAGCCCGTCCCACACTCCAAGGAACCAGGGTCATTCTATCAGGTCTCTTGCTATTATTTTTTATATTAGTACCTCATTATATTTTATCCTATTATTAACCTAATCTTGTTTGGTCCGTTTTTATTTATCAAACATTAGGTACTAGTAATTTGGCAAGTAGACATAATTTGGCATTTCTATGAGACCAATCAGTTTAACTCTATGTTTAAACTGAGCTTAACGATTTTTTTTTAGTTTACATTTTGAAATATTTTAAATAGACTCCAACATAAGAAATGTAATGACTGTATATTATTGTTGTATTGTAGTATTGTTGTTTTATTGTTAGTCATATTTTGTTAATTTTCAACTAATTTAGAGACAATACAATAATCAGCGTTTTAGACTGATTCGTTCTTTATACATTAATATTTGGGTTTATTTTTATCGACTCTACCTATATGTTCGAACTTCAGACGTATTTTTTTTTAATTTATATATGGCATCGGCTTATAACCATTTGCCAGTGTCAAGTTAAAAAGGCGGGAAATAGAACTTTCGTTTCAATTTTCCACACCGTATTCCTAAATCATCAAGTCTAAAGTCTACTCAAAGTCCAAATAAATAGTCAGTGCAGTCCATGAGTCATGTCAGTCGGTTCAGTAAAGTGGTAGAAGCTTTACTGAAAGTTCCTAGGGAGTTGGACTAGGAGGGAAACTCAAAATAGCACGTTTTAGAAGTTGTACCACTTGCCCACACTTGTGCACGTTAACGAATATTTAATGGTTAATATTCTACCAATATTACATATTAAGAACCGAAATAACACAAATTTATGAAAGAAATGCAAAATCCACGTCACCCATTGAATTCTCCGCCAAAACTCCTCGAACGTATTTATTAGATAGATAATGATTATTACTGAAGGGGTCGTTTTTCAAAAAAAACATAAGTGGTTTTGTAGGAATTGGGTTTTTGAATTATTTTTTTGTGATAAATGAAATATTTTTTATTTTTCGCAACAATTCAAAAGTTATATTAATTTTTAAATCCAGTACCGAAGACATGCCGACAGTTCTCGAAAAATGTTAGTTTTCACTCTAGGGTATCGCAACTGGCGATCGTAAGTATTGGCGTTCGAAATTCAAAATTTATTTGTTTTCTTGACTTTTCATTATATAGCATTATGACATCACAACTATGGTGACCGATCGTGGCGCGTTGATAGTCACGTGTTTTTTTTTTTATTTTATCAATTTTTAATTGTTTATAATTAATTGAAAACATTTTTGTTTCAAGTTTTTCGCATGAAATATATTATTATTAATAAAGTTTTAAAATACATAAAAAAAATCAATTTTTTTTATTTCCAATTAGGTAGGTACCTAATTATTTTCCTCTTTATCGTATTATATATTTACAATTTATACAATACATGTTAATACGTAAGGCAAAAACTTATTGAACTACGAGATTTGTGCGAGCGGTGGAGTATGAAAAATTGACTCAAGTTAAAGTTCATGTGGAGGAAGGTGTGCAGATTCCATGGACAACATTTACATATTTTATTGCGTATTTAAAAGGAAAAAGAAGCCTAAAAAGTTGAAACATTAAAATCAAAATATGAATTATAGAAGAATTTCGACCTCCAGTAATAATCAATATCTATGTGTGTATCTTACATGATACCTAAGTGCATGCAGCATGCTAAACTCAAGGCATAGAATTTTGTTTGTCTTAAAATATTTATGTAACTTTATCACATTCCTCGTAAAAATATGATAATTTATTATCTCAGAAAAATCTACAATATCTATTTTCATAAGGAAGCCATTAAACAAAACATTATCCTACCCAAAACAACATTGGTATTAGAAAAATAAAGACATAATATAAAAATAAACCCCGGTGAAAATTGTATACGAATATAATACTCGTAAAAATTACAGATATATATAATATTTTGGTAGGCAACTTAAATTCACTGTTTAAATAATATTTTAAATGTAAATTTATGAGTGAAAAACAATTTTTATCCACTTTTCCGCATGATCATTCGCAACTATCTAAGTCTCTTTTTCTACAATATTTCTGTTATATTTTGAAACATTGAAAAATGTTTCAAGTCTCAATCGCGTTGCTATTCGGTTTTACGTGGAAATAATATCTATTACGTAGCGCTAAGGGCCACAGTACCATTGATCGGCGATTGGGCGGGCGGGCTATTGGCGCCCACCGTGCCTCGCGCCCAAAATAGCCAGTTCGCTCTGAACTTCCGTGCCGTGCTGATGTGTGGGTTTGGTGTGATGTTACACGTGAAATAAAAAAATAAATTTAAATTAATTTTATATAACTGAAGTGAAGGCTTTAATTTTGTACTTAATTTTTAACACATTATTAGCCAATAATAATTATGGAGGATTGTTATATAATATAATTATTATTGTAATAATTTTTCAATTACTTTTATTCATTGATAAGTGAAATTGGTTGTGACTTTTTCTATACAGTAACAACTAAACAGTTGTGAATTTTAGGATTTTTGTGAAAAATTTTGTGAAGGTTGTGAATTAGGCGCCGGCGCCAGTCTAGGTGTGTGATGCGATGCGCGACAAAATCGCTGCGTTGCTCCGCAGCGGTGTGCGTGCGCATGTAGACGACAAGCCAGACAAACTGCAGAATGACAGTGTTGCACCGGTGCTGCTCATATCCAATGGAGGTTCGAGCGTTTTTCTAATTATATGTGTGGTTTTTTGATCTATTCAGTATGTTTGTGAAAAACAAATATACCTACATGTTACGTGCATCCTGCATACCTACATATTATCATCAGATACTTTCTATAAATTAAAACTTAATATAGACATAAACGTGCTGAAATAATTAAAAATGAGTTACATATTTAATTAATTAGTTTACATATAACTTTCGAATACTTAAAGTATTCCTCATGAAAAAATTCCATCAGTTCTAATTCTTACAACTATTTAGGCCACGAGTTAAAAACCACGTGGCTTATAGTTTCAGTTTATAACACTCCACTCATATTCTTAAGGCTTATATTTTATTAGTAAACTTCTGAAACCATATTAACTTTAAAGTTATAGTAGGTTATACTTCTAACCTTGTCTCACACATTACAACGTTATCTCGGTGCTGCTTTGTTTGGGTTTTAAGCCCTCGAGCCTCTTTGTAACTTACAAAGACCCCCTGTATTTGGGCCGATATTGCCTTAATTTCTAAGTAAGAATAAAAGTATTAAAATTACAGACTAAGCATTAGGCTTCCGTATTTATTCATCGCAAAGGAATATTATGTTTTAAAAATATTAGGTCTTTACCTATGAAATTGCCGTTTTGTATGAAAAAATTTAAACGAATTGTTTTCATGTATTTTTTATTTGTATTAATCGAAGTAACCACCCATGCAATCAATGCATCTTTGCCAACGCAGTGGCAGTTTATTCATGCCCTTCTTAAAGAAATCAGCTGGACGGGAGGCAACAAATTCTTCAAAAGCATTTTGTACTGCCTCTTTGGTATTGAATTTTTTTTCCCGCCAAGAAGTTATCACAATTCTAGAAAAAGTAGTAGTCTGTAGGCGCAAGGTCTGGTGAGTAGGTCGGATGATGGAGCGCTTCCAACCCCAGTTCTTGTAACTTGGAGACCGTCTGCTGTGCAGTATGAGGTCGCGGTACGTTGTCGTGCGGAGCAGCGGAGACGAGCGATTGACCAATGCTGGTTGGAGATGTGCCAGCTTCTCCATAATTGTGTTCAGTTCTTCACAGTACACATCTGCAGTAATGCTCACCCCGTTTGGTAAGAAGCTGTGATGAATCACACCGGCGCTAGACCACCAAACAGTGACCATCACTTTTCTAGGGGTAAGTTTTCGTTTAGGGCATTGTTTACGTGCTGAACCAGGATCCAACCAACTTGCTGAGCGCTTGCGGTTATCAAACAAAATCCATTTTTCATCGCAGGTAACAATGCTGTTCAAAATTCCTTCATTTATGTGTCTATTGAGCAGTGCAAGGCACGTCTCGACGCGTACTTCGCGCTGGCGATCATTGAGTTCGTGGGGCACCCATTTGTCAAGCTTTTTTACCTTGCCAATTTGACGGAAATGGACCAATATTGTTTTGATGCTAACGTCGAAAGCTGCTGCTAATTCAGCCGTAGGTTGTGTATTATCAGCTTCCACAATCGCCTTTAATTCGTCATTGTCGACCAAAGTCTTCGGACGACCGCGAGGTTCATTTTTCAGGTCGAAATTTCCAGAACGGGTACGTTCAGGAAACGAACAGGTGGTGCGTTGGTTTGTAGTGTTAGCTCCGTATACGTCGTTGATGTTGCGTGCCGCTTGTGCCGCGTTGCTGCCACGACGGTACTCATATTCCATAATTACTCAATTTTTTAACGTATCCATGATGAGGAAAAACATTTAAATGCGATGAAAATGTAACACTAATCAATAAACAAATGACTACATTTGGAAAAATAATTCCGTGTTTTTAAAATAAAATTAATTTGAAATTAGAATTCTTGGCCAAACAAAAAATTATTTTGATTTGAAATGGCCAGTACTGCAGAACGGCAATTTCATAGGTAAAGACCTATTATTCGGTTATCTTAAATTTAAAACTTAATTTATATTCTTATTTAAATACTATATGAGTTATATGAGTTATACTCAATAAAATAAAATGAGTTTGTACTAATAGTACATACGATATTGTAACTACCTACTTGTAGATTAAATGAAGATTATTCATGTGTATATTATAAACAAGCAAATTGCTAATGATTACTGCTACGTTATCATATTTAATGCGATGTCATAAAATGTATATAATACGAATATATGTTTATAATACGAATTATTGCGAAACTCTAACCCACTTTTTTATATTCATAATAAAAATATGAACTTATTAAAATACACGGTATTTTAAAACGTTTCCCGAATTCACGAGCACTTATATTTAAAACACATCAAAATTACTAAATTGACACTTACTTCTCTTCGTACCCACTCATCTTAATCTAAGGGCCTATTTCACAATCTACTGTCAGATAGCTTATTTGCACGTTTTGTCTCTGTCGCTCGATTTAGAATAAGCAGCGACATACACACAATATAATATGTAGGTACAATCTCATTTATTGAAGGTTGGTTGAGGCAAGTGGAGCAGCTTACTTTATTTTTCTTCTCGAATCAAGAGGAACTTTTGCATGGCTCTTTTTGTCCTTAGACCATCTGACAATTGCCCCAACTGTGCATAATTAAGTTTTATTAACCTCACTTGTATAAATCAATTAAATTGTTTTCAATATCGCCAACATTTGTTACCGATAGTCGATACCTACTATTTTTGCAGTAATGAGTTACGAAAATAGTAATTTTATTTTGCTGGAAAAACTTAACATCTTATTTTATGTGTCAACAATAGAATATCTATAACCCATCATATAATAACATCATCTAAAAATATGTCCGTCCGTCTGTCAGTCTGTTTGTTGGCCTGCCTGTCAATAGCCTTTATTTGTGGATCGCGTGAGTTCCTTGAAGCTGTAAAAAATCAGACTTCTAAGTTAACGTAAAAAAGATACGACCGTTTTTGCCACAAAAAACGTATATTTCGACACTAGCAAGGGAATCAAAATTCATAGGGTACTTCCCAAAGACCTAGAACTATGAATTTTGGCAAGTAACATCGTTATATAAGGTCCGCTAAAATCAATTACGGATATTTTGGGCATATGATCTATTACTTATTTATAGACGTTTAGGCAGAAGAATAATTGTCATACTCGAAAAAAAAACTTCCTTTATATGGACGAGTTCGTAGAGGCGAGGGGAGAGCGGAGAGTTACCCAAATATGAGATGATTTTTTTACTTAGAGTATGACAATATTTTTTTGCCTAAACGTCTTTATAATAAGCAGTAGATCATATACCCAAAATAATCCGTAATTGATTTTACCAAACCATATATAGGCGCTACAAGTTCTAGAAAAAGTCTGATAACTGCACATTTGTAATTAAATCATAAATAAATGGGGGTCCAAGAGGGGGTTGAAATTTTAAGTTGATGCTACTAGTTCAAATAGGGGGGGGGGGGGGGGTCTATCGTATGAAAGAGCTTGATGTGAGCATTACATAACATATTTTACAAATTTTTACGGCGCATAATTTTTATACATAATGAACAATGAAAAAATAATTGCCGACCTCTGTGGCTCAGTGGATGAGCGCGTTGGTGTTCAAGCCGAGGTTCACGGGTTTGAATCTCGCCGAAGGAAGAAAAAGTTTTTCTGTGTTCCTGGGTCATGGATGTGTATTAAATATGTCTATAATATAATAAAAATCTGAACTTTATGTATAAATCCTACTATCCTACTACTATTCTAAATGTGAAAGTTTGTGAGGATGGATGGATGGATGATGTTTGTACCACTTTCGCGCAAAAACTACTGAAAGGATTTTGACCGCACTTAAGTGGCCCCACTTTTGGGGATTTTGGGGCCATTTTGACATTTGAGGTCTGGTGAAATCAAGATGGCGTAACTGTTTCTTGTATGAAGGTTTGTGAAGGTTTGTTCTGTCAAATGTACGTCATAGCCCATCTTTAGTTTTGAAATCTTTGGTATGAACTATGTAGTATGTGTATTCTAATGAAATTGGGTTTGGATCTTGTTTTACTAACGGCCCGTTTTACAATCTTCTAATAAGTGCCGGATAGCTTATTCGGAAGTTTTGTATCTGCATACTTTATGTCGAGCGATAGAGACAAAACACGCTAACACCTGACACTTATTATCAGAACATTGTGAAACAGGCCTTAATTATGAATATAAGAAAGTTAATTGTGAATCTAACAAAGTTAAATTAAAAAATAAATAATTGTATCGACCACTAATGAAATTAGCACCTTTTGTACTATCAGGGAATCTAATTCATAAGCAGGTAGACGTGTTCTCATAATTTATTTCTATTATAATGGCGGTATGTAGCACAATACAATAATCAATAACATGTCAGTTTGATATCATAATATTACAATTGCAACATGATCAAATTGTAACAACCGTCAGTCAACCAGCTTATGAATTGGATTCCCTGATAGAACTATACCTAGACTATTCGCGATAAGGAGGCAGTGAATCATGCGTACATATGTCAAAATGGCTTACATTAATTGGTTATGCGCCATTAGCAAATTTTGACATGTGTACGCGTAGTTCACTGCCTTCTTAAAGGTAATAGACGATAATGGCTCAAGTCTAAATAATATTATGTTACCTATTACTAAATCAATTTTACCCTATTAAATTCTTCATAAAATGTTGTTAAAATTAAGTTATTGTATAAAAACCCATGGCACCCAGTAACCAGTAACCATTTAGTAATCTGTGGCCATGGGACATCCCCGAATGAAAGGGAAAAGTTGTCTGGTAACATGGAAAGTAATGTTTCTAGGAAGTTATACTAACGGCCTCACTCAGAGACATTTAAAGCTTACTTAAGAAGCTAAAGTGCATTCGCGGAGCACGTAGAATTTCATATATTATCTCAACTCATCGCTACTTGTCTCTTTCACTCGCGCACGAAGATATTGCTATCGGACCAGACCATGTCATTAAAAATTAATCATTATTATTTGTAATACCAATTACTTAGTATCTAGACATGGCGTTGTTCCCGTCTAACATCGTTTGATTGTTCAAACAACAGTTTGGGTTATAACGCGTTCGGAGTTATTTTACCTCTGATAGCACCTTTATGCCGACGGCGTAATGATCACAGAAGCTCAGATGTAAAATAATTCTGAACGGACTATACTTTGGGCGCACGTGACGGACCGAGCGTAGTGTTGCGTCAGGGGAAAACCGGAGCAAAGTGTATTTAACTGCACTGTCTGCGTAAACTTTCAGTAACTTATGTGTAGTGGGTATACCTTTATCACTAAATCTTTTAATATCTTACGTCCGCGTCATAATCTTAAGCGTAAAATGTGCTCACATGAATTTTTATTTGTGTAGGGTCTCTAGGTACATGATCTATTCATATGAAAGGAGATGTCCCTACTGACTGACTCACTGACGTATAATAATAATAATAATAATAATAATAATACTATGGACGCTTCACACCACGTCAATCTGGCCCCGTGCTAAGTATCCGAAGAACTTGTGTTACAGGTACCAGAAAACGGGAAGTATATTTAATACAAAAGTATTAAATATACTTATACTTATATCTTAAATATATGTATAGTATAAAAATACTATACATATATTTAAGATTTTTATTATATTATACACATATTTAATACACATCCATGACCCAGGAACATAGAAAACTTTTTGTTCCTTCGGCGGGATTCGAACCCGCGACCCCCGGCTTGAGCACCAACGCGCTGAACCACTGAGCCATAGAGGTCGTCGTATAGACGTTCGCACAGCCGTAACCGGCTAACCGCTAATAGTAGAAACGTGAACTTTGGATAGTTGTTTAAAAACATAACGTAGACGTACACTAAGAAAATATTTTGAAAAATTCCACCTTTACAGAGGTGAAATAGGGGTTGAAAGTTTTTATGAAAAATCTTTAAATCTGCACCGATATCGATATAAATTGGGAGTCATGCTTATAAATACATTACACGTGTTTTAGGATTTATAAGAATTTAACCTCTGAGGGTAAATTCTATAAATTAATATTCTCTTAATATTTTATAGTTTTTTTATAATTCGTTAAAGGGGTGAAATGGGGTTCCAAAGTTTGTATAGTGAAGTATCAACAACTGAACGGATGGTGTAAAATACTTATTGGCACACTGAAAGGTATTGTGACGTAGAAATCCATTAAAAAGGATTTTCGAAATACATATACCCCACGGGGGTGCAATAGTGATCCACGCTGACGAAGTCGCGCTCATAAGCTATAGTATTCATATAAACATGTGGTGATAATATAAGTGTTGAAGAGTTTTTAATAGTCTTAAAATAATCACTTTATTTCAATAACCTACATACTTACGTTAACTTGTTTGCTCTAAACTTTAAAATATCTTAAAAAAATCCCTATCATGAAAATATTTACATTTCGAATTACAGTCATTTGATCACAGAAACTCTTAAAAAATAACTAAGGTTTTTGTCCTCAATTCTATAAATCTTACGCACAATTCCTAAAAAAATTGAGACTGGTTTTTCAACTGCTGACATGAACATATTGAACAAAATAATACTTAGGCATGTCCGTTGCTAGCCCTTGCTGTATAGAAACTTTTCAATAGGAAGCCCTGGGCATTCGATAATTTCGATGGCGAAGTTCGATGTATGGGATTTAAAATTTACGAGCCCCGCAGCTCTAAAATGGCCACATTCAGTAAATCGTACTATGAAAGTTGAAACATTATCTTTTGAAGTTCAAAGGATGATGTTTCATAGTACAATTTACCTAAAGTGGTCATTGTAGACCTGCAGAAGGCCGATGTCTCCCGATGTACTTAAGTCATTATTAAACGTTAGTAGCTTCCTCCCAACATAATCATGGATGACGTCTGTGCTTCGTATGACCCGAGAACGTCTATCATGTGACTTGGGAAATGTGTGCGTCATCTAGAATTTGGCCGGGGTTTATAGCAAAAAACCGTTAAATTTTATGATTGGACACCGCAAAAAGTATAAAAAGACTTGGTGATACATTTTCCAGAATGGCTATTTTACCTCATGTTACGATATTATTTTTTTTCTTTATGAAGGTAGAAAATTGGAAACAAAAATGTTTAAATTCATGAAACGCTTTTGACACATTTATAAAACCTACTTTATAATAATATCTATAAATAATAATTTAATATCAATGGACGCTTCACACCACGTCAATCTGGCCCCGTGCTAAGTTATATACTCGAAGAAACTTATGTTACAGGTACCAGACAACGGGAAGTATAGTATTTAATACTTTTATAATATACATATATTTAAGATTTTATTATATTACCTACATGTTGCATATTGACAAAAGTAAGTGTCAATGTCATTTTTGACATTGACAGATGTCATGAAGTAAAGCCTATTGAGTTAATTCAGTTGGCAAAAAGGCTATAAATAGTGTAGACGTATATTATTGTGTTAGGCATATATCTCATATGTAATACGTAATCAGTGTTAAGCACCAATAAAGGAGAATATAAGAATTGTTGCTGTATTATTATCATCACCACTCAGGCACAAGAAGGACATACAAATCAAGAGGTCGTAGCCCGCTACATTACACACATATTTAATACACATCCATGACCCAGGAACACAGAAAAACTTTTTGTTCCTTCGGTGGGATTCGAACCCGCGCTTGAGCCACAGAGGTCGTCAAACTTTTATATGTATACTATGTATAATTCCTCCATGCTATGTAGAATTTACATTATGTTAGCTAGATATGAGAGAGTTGAAGTTATTCATAATCAAAATCTATATATAAATATAACTTGCAATTCTACAAAGAACTGTAATCCTAACTAACTTTATAGCAATAAATCAGATGATTTTCTGGAGTTTGACCTAATAAACTTAAATGGTAATTGCTACACTTCATAGTTCAGTCTCTTGACTGTTATAATTGTAGAGTGTTAAGTACTAACGAGTTGTCCTACTAATTACTAAGTAAGCGATGTTGTAAAAACTTAAATTTTATATTACTTATTTTATAATATTTTTCATTCTATGGTCTAATCTCTAACTTCAAAGTGCAAGTAAGACGATACTGTTGTTTTGTAAATAAAGCGTTAAAAAGGCCAAAAAAATATTTGTGCTTAGATTGGTTAATTATACTACTGTAATTACGAGAAAAGTAAATCATTGACGATTTAAATGATTTTTAGTGTTTTATTATGACCCAAACAGGTCAAACGTTTGGAAAAAAGTCGGCTAGTATTATTATACATCAACGATCCAATATCGGCTATACAAAAGGGGCGTGCAAATAACTTCTGTCTTCACCCCCCAGAACTATGTTTTACCGGATTGACTACGTTCGACCGAGCATTCTGTATAGTCAGTAGGTCCATTTATATGGGGTCATATATAAAATTGGAGGTGGAAGAGTTTCCGATACCTACTCAGCCCCAAATACGAGCTGATCTAACACATGAATAATGCTGTGATTATGCGAGAAAAAATAAATGGTCGGTAGACGACGATAAGCCAAATATTAGAACGAATTTATATCTAAATGTAATCCAGCTTATGTTAAATGACCAATAGCGTTCGAAAAATTTATACGTTACACCATTACACATAAATAAATCTTAGCATTTGCGTAAACGCTTGCGTAGCGCTCTCTAATAAATTCGAAAATTGCTGTCTGAAACAAAACATTCAGCTTATACTTAGTTCGTTTTAAAAATACTTTCCCCTACAAAATAACGTTATCAAATTTTTATAACACCAGTATTTTTTACAATTTCTTCAACATATTAATAGCTATGGATAATTTATGTTATTGCGCAGATTTATTAGTCAAAATCTAAATTAAAGTAAAATGTTTTGGTGTAGATATTACTAAAGCTATAAGCAAACCGGATTTCGGTAACGAAACTTTACTCGGTACTCCGAGTAACGAAACTTTACACACGAATATATTTCGTTACTCGCATTTTTATTTATGGTTAGAATGTTATTTAAATATTATTGTCAATAAATAATTTTCAACACCTATTTGTTACTTTTTTTATATTTATATTATTGTGATATGCTATGTTAAGCTTACGGTTAAAATTTTCAAAATAGTAAATCCATGGCAAATTCAGTAGATTCCGTCAACAGTTCACTTGTAGTTCTACGCTTTACCTATTAAATCAAACTCAATTTAGAATAACTTAAACACAAGTGTTCAAAATACGGAAAAGTGAAAAAATGCACCTTACGCAGCTTGGTATGTACAACTTATAAGTATGTTTTCTACAAATTACAAATGTTGCGAAACCGCGACATCATTGATTCGTTGCTCTAGCATAACATAGCATGTTATGAGGTATCAGAAGTAACGAGTAATGTAACGATACTATAGTAACGAGTACTAATTGTTATAGTAACGAATACATACGGGTACGCTTTTTTTCGTTACTTTTACACCTCTAGATATTCCCTATATCATTCGGTACACACAACACACATACCAACTATAAAGTACTCAGCCTGAAGAACTGAGGGTCAATTCTGCTAAATAAAACCTGCAATAATACAATTACAATCAAGTCCCGATACGCTAAAACTGCCAAACTGGTATTCTCGTAAACTTTAAACAAGCCTTAAACGTTCTGATTGGTCCAAACTTCACAAAATCAGTTTATGATAACAAGTCGCTCAATCATCAATCAATTAAGTACGATCAAAGTAAAATGAAAGTCTACATTAAATACGAGAATTAAGGTTCTGTTTAGAGTAGGTAGGTATTTCTTGGCAATATGCAATCAACATAACAATTTATTTACAATTAGGTATATAATTACTTTCAGATTACATCAGAAGAAAAACTATCAATTAATTATATTTTACATTTAACGGCTCATACTCAGTTAGCTTAAAATTACAAAAGTAAAATATATAACAATAAATTATAAAATATATTTTTAACGTACTAAGTCGAGTACCCAATCAGCGTTCCGGGAGGAAACTTTTAATTTGAATTAACCCCATTCAAAGTTGCGGGTGTCCATGGGCGACGGTAATCGCTTTCTATCAGACGATCCGTCTGCTCGATTGCCCCCTACATTTCATTAAAAAAAGTGATGCTGACAGCCCTTTAACATCCCGTGTATTGTGTTCCAGGGAGCGCACGGGAGGGACTGGTGTGGCGCGGGAGCGCCGCCGGCTGCGACGCCGAAGACGGCACGACAGCAGCGCTCGCCGACGGCAACGCCAACCCAGGAGACAAGGTACCGTTAACCGTCGTATTCTCTATGAGAAAAAAAAAATGGTTGTCTGTTAAGTCGATCGCGTGTAACGCGCCGTAACATTTTTCTGTAACGTTTTAAAGGGGGTTAAAACGTCACGTAACACCTAAGTGACCATTTTTTACCATTTATCGATTTATAAGTAAAAAACTGTCTTAGTTTATTGCTTAGACGACTTTAGCTGGTTGAAGAAAAAATCACAACAAACTGTTCTATGTTCGATGGTTCTATGTATTTTGTTACATTAATTAGTAAAAAAGTTAAAACTGCCTTCAATTCATGCCAATAATAAAATTTGACCGGAAATATCGTTTTAAATTGAACTAAATATATAAACTAAATAAAATATTGCTTATTTCCACTTAAGTGTGTAATCTCTGCAGTCTACATTCGGTAGCTGTTCTAAAGCTCAAGAAATTTGCTCCTAAAATGTGAACTGCTGGTCTGAAATGGCCACATTAAGTGAATCGTACCTACTGTGAAACATCAACTTCTAACGAAGTTGGTCTTACAGTAACTTCGAACTATTATATTTTGATAGTTTTATTATAGAAATGTATATGCATACGTCGTGCATTGTTAATTTAAAAAATATTAGAAGTCACTGGAAGAGCAACTTCTAAAGAAGTTGGTCTTACAGTAACTTCGAGCTATTATATTTTGATAGTTTTCAATAGAAATGTATATGCATACGTCATGCATTGTTAATTGAAAAAATATTACAAGTTACTGGAAGAGCAACTTCTTTCAAAAAATGATATTTCATAGTACGATTTACTCAATGTGGCCATTTTAGACCTGCCGATATCGATAATAATAATTATGCCTATTTTTACCCGACTACGGCGAAGCTAAAAGGAAGGGTACTATTTTGGCAGTCTAAGTATGTATGTTTATATGTTCCACGCTAGTGCCCAAACTACTGATCCGATTTGAATGAATGAGGTGTTAGAAGATTCGCAATAATGGCCCGGGTAATATAGGCTATATAATTTATGTAGTCGGGTTATAGTGTGTATAAAAAATCTAGCTGACCCGACAGACGTTGTTCTGTCATTGTCAGAACGAACATGAAATTTTTGATAGGTATAGCAACGGTTTCTATGTGAAAGTTTATGTAGATGGTTTGTGGTAGAAGGGCGAAAAATTATGGTTGTATGTATTTTATAATGCTACATCATATAAAAATATAAATAGAAAAAAATTACAAAAAAATAAAAATGAAAACACATTTAGAGTTGGGTGACCGTTATCATTTAGGGGTTGAAAAAATAAATTACGATCGACTCTCAGACCTATCGAATATGCAAATAAATTTCATAAGAATCGGTCAAGCCGTTTCGGAGGAGTGTGTCCCCGAACACTATGACACGAGAATTTTATATAATAGAGATTTAGTTATTAATTTGCCTATTAATTACCCAATAAAATATCTGTTACCAGCTGGAGGGGTCGGACGCAGCTCCGGACGACCCTGTTCACCTCAAGAGACGGGTGGGACTCTTCAGTGGGGTGGCTCTAATCGTCGGAACTATGATCGGTGAGTGCCATATTAAGTACTTTGTTCAGTAGTATGTAGATATATACTATACACTATACAGCATACAGACATAATAGTTAGGGGAACATCTGCAAAAATATAAAGCCCTACACCATGAATTACCTATTTATGAATTTGAGCCTAAACGGTCATGTGAGGAATGAATTATCTTGCCCGCTTTGCCAACAGACACAGGAGTTGAGATAAACGGTCTGCCTTGTGAAATTACCAAGTCATTTCTCATCAAAAATTAGGACCTAAAATGATGTTCTATTTCATACTAACTGACCCGTGCCAACTTCGTTGGGCGGTAAACATGTTTACTTGTGATGAAATTATGATTGTGGTTCGGTTAATACTGAGTGCTATGGTTTATATCCTGACTGTCAAAATTAGGTTTATATTTTAACTGCTTGTTTATGTGTGTATTTTGACCCGTTTTTTTACTACCGGTTTATTTTAATTTTTCAAAACTTCTCTGTATTAAGTGTAATGTTATTATTTGGTACCAAAATGTATATCTTTCAGGAATTCCAACCCGAGATAAGGCAACATATAATTGCCCATGGGAAAAACATTGCTTTCTAAGGTGAGGCCCACCAGAGAGAATGTTTGAGCCTGGGACTTATTAATCGTGAGGGCAAAAAAGATCTTGACGGATACTGTTGTCTTTTAAGCGGTATAGAAAAATCCGTTGGAATCATGGATATCCGCGGAATATAAGCCAGTTGACCCACTGCTGGCCCTGTGAGAATGGTCGCCATGATTATATTCCCCCGCAACTCTTGTGTCATTACACATGTTGGGGAGGGCTCAAGTTTCTTAACAAAGTAATAAGAATGCCAACTTTTAACATGAGGCCGTGAGGAGGTGAGCCAGATGGGCTCAAAGAATTTAAAAATTCTTGAAGATAATGCACTGTATCCTCAATATTACACACCGTGTCAATGGACTTATCATATTTGATTTGACCGGGTACTCTTTGTAAAAGCATTTTATTGATCTCATTCACTGTAATGAAAAAAAAAACGTCTAATAGAAATATCACTCAAAAGATTACGGCACGGTCGCGGTTCTAAACCTATGTCGTAATATCTCTTTAACTATTCGTGCAAATTATATGCAGTAAAAGGAAAAAAGTATTTTGTTTCAAACACTTGAGACTATAAATTAACTTATTTTGATAAGAATTCATAATTATTGATAATATTGACCAAAAAACATGACCTAACGATTTAAATTATTTTTTAACATAAAAAACTACTTTTTAGACTTATGTATAAAATGCTGCACTGCTATATATACTGTTCGGGTTAATATATAGCCTATGATACTCACAAATAACTTAGCCTTCTATTAGTAAAATAATTTTCAAAATCGATTCAGTAGATCCAGAGATTACCCTACAACCTCACAAACTTTACCTCTCTATAATATCAGTATATAAAACTATAACCTTTCATTAGGTATACTTAATGAGATAAATAATTAAATGAAAAGTTTTATTTAATACACGAGAGAGAATGTTTGAGCTGTCTACATTGTTAACGAACTTGACCTGTTTTCAACATATCAGTTAATTGAGTTATGACTTACAGAAAACCCACACGACATACATTTTACGTTTATTTTGTTTGGCAAACACGAACACGATCTTCATAACACATTGCGGTCTCATAGTTCGGAACAAATCTTTACATTCGTATTAGATACTAGCTGGTGCCCGCAATTTTGTTTGCGTAGAAATAACGGAAACGGAACCCAATTTTTTAACGGAACCCTAAGAAAAAAATAAACTTACTTACTCCTTATGACATCAGTTATCTATCTGCCAGTGAAAGTCGCGTGAAAATAGGTCCAGCCGTTTAAGCGATTAGCCGCAACAAACAGACAGACAGACCGTAGGACAGACAAAAATTTTGTTTTTTATTGTAATTACCGTATATCCATACAAATTACAAATAAATAAAATTATAGTTTGTAATTTTAAATTAACAGATTTTTACTAAATGCCTATTATATGAAAGTATATTTTGTCTGCCCTTCTGTCCGTCTGTTTGCACCGGCTAATCGCTAACTTTCTTATGCAATTAGTAAAAAGCTGTTAATTTAAAATTACAAACAGACACTTCAATTTTATTTATTTGTATATATGAAGGCACAAATTGTAGTAAACATTGTTCTCCTAGTGAAATTCCATGGAGTACTTAAAATATATGTGGCCTGGACACCAGCATTCGTAATAGTGAACGGTTGGCTACTTTAGTTACTTTTTTGATAGTAAAAGATAGAACTTCGTATCATTCTACACATTAACATAATATTGTGTTTACGGAGTTCTGTTCCAATTCTGTGCACACAATGTTTAGTAATAGATATTGTACAATATTTGAGGTAAGTACAATAATATTATTTCATACCGAAGGTCACGCTTGACTAACGTACCGGGTCTGAAGTCTGAGACTTCTGACAAAATAAATATTTTAACAAGTTAATCAGACGAGGCTTCTAGTGGCATAATATAAATTATCTAATTACAAATCTCGAACGCTTTCAATAATAATTTGACTTAGCTACTAGCTGCTATTCTGTTACATTTCTTGTCAAGTTAGTTTTTTTCAATTTTTCTAGAAATATTAAAAAGCTCTTCTTCAAAACTCTTTACGGCTTATAGTGCGGGCTTAAGAATCCTATGTAACATTTCGGTGTACAAAAATCACTATCGGTATCATCATCACCATAGTAGATCGTTACCATGCTGGACAGTGGAATGCCTTTATGCATTATTGACGAGAGATCACACCCCATTAGGGACATTAGTTGTCGATGATAATGATGATGAAATATTCTGTTGCAGGATCTGGAATCTTCGTGTCGCCCTCTGGGCTGCTGGAGCGCACGGGCTCAGTGGGCATAAGCTTCATCATATGGATGGCCTGTGGTGTACTCTCTCTGCTTGGTAAGCATATTATAACTCATACAAATTGCTTTACATTCTGTATGTAAACTTTTTTGCTGTTTTTGAAAAAAAATAAATTAAAAGGTATGCCCGACATTTTTATGGACATACTAGCTTTTGCCCGCGGTTCCGCCCGCGTATATACAGTAGCCTGTGTAGTGTGTGTTAATCCAGAGTATAAACTACTACCATACCAAATTTCATCAAAATCCGTTTAGTAGTTTTTAAAAATAAGGTAAAAGTAAGGTAAGGTTTATACGCCCATGTTTCTGTGCAATTTAGCAAACCAATTCTTTAGTCGTGGCCTTTTCTTTTTTAGTATTACGAAAAAAAAAGTTTTTTATCTCCAGGTGCGCTGGCGTACGCGGAGCTGGGCACGATGAACACGTCGTCGGGCGCGGAATACGCCTACTTCATGGACGCCTTCGGGGGGCCGCCCGCCTTCCTATTCTCCTGGGTAAATATACGTTTATCTTTAAACGAGACAATCTTGTATATTATACATAATCGGTTTCTTGAAAACGGCTGCAAGTATTGCCATAAAATTGATTATGCAATATGCATGAAGTTTTGGAAGAGAAAAACTGATCTAGCTAGGTCTTATCCCTTGGAAACTGCGTATTTCTAAGCTACATGTGTTGTTTCTTTTGTCGCGCAACAAAATATCAATAATTTCGACTCCATTATGTCAGTCCGATTGGCAGTTTGGTAAGCGCATGTATAATTTTTGCTTTATTCGGAAATCGGAATGTGGTCGGTTCGAATTCCGGTTAGATAAATATTTTTGTGATACTTTTTATTATTTAATTCATCAGAACTTCGAGCAAAGCTCGGTTACCCAGGTATTTTATATAATATATGGTAGATCTTAAATCTACTTAGCTGAGTGGACTGTATAAGGATAATTTGATATTGGGAAGGAATCAGTGAACACTAACCTCTTGTTCTGCGTCCCGGATACTTGAGGAGGCCTCCGAGCTATTTTCTATCTTTCTTTGTTGTAACGGTTAACTTCACACAAATTTCTTATTTTTCTAGCGCGGCGCGTTGGTTATATACGATTATGTATTACGCGACACTATATTATGCGTGCGTCCGGCGCGAAGCGTACGGCCCTTATATATATGTTCACTTGAGAGGCGGTGCGGGAGGGGAAGGCTTAAAAGGAATGGTTAGCAGATTTATAATACGGATACCTACAACTATATTTATAAAATTTTGGAAACGTCCATATACCATACCATAATATATTATATACTCGCATTCCTACTACTCCATAAAGTATAGGTAATAATAGTATCGTCTACATCGGTTTTGGTTATATATAATATATATATATATATATATATATATATATATATAAGTACCTATTAAGTTGTATTGGTATATTCGGTGTCTCATTAATACTAAAGTCTATTTAAATTCTCGATGGTCCAATGTACATACATATTAACCACATAATATTGAGTATTTTAAACAAATCGTAAAATACATCTAAATTGTTCCAACGACCATAAAATCGTTTTGTCTGGCGCGTAGCTGCTACTTCGTAGCACTTGCTACGCGGAAGCTGTTTCGTAGACAAAATCGTAGCTAAGGTCTATGCTTTAACTTATAGCTGTCTCGTAGCACGTTAAGTATATTACTCTTGCTAGATCAGGGTTTCCCAACCTTTTTTTCACGGCGCCCCCTGGGATTATAAATAATACTTTCATGCCCCTCTGTGACATTTTTATTACAAAAAAGGTATTTTTATCGATATTTATTTTCCATACAATTCATTTTTTGAATAGAAATAAATAAATATTGTAACTTGTCGAAACTTATCTAATAGCGACTGACGAGGCGTCGATTAATATTTGTAATACAAATACCTATGTTGAATTTGTGGTTTGCCCCCCATGACATCTCTCTACGCCCCCTACGTGACTGGTACTCCTGTGCTAGAGAGAACGAAATCATCCTAGGAACAGTTATTAAGATAAACATTTTTCCCTTGTACTGTAAATATGCTTCCCATCAGGTGTCGACGCTGGTGCTGAAGCCGTCGCAGATGGCGATCATCTGCCTGAGCTTCGCGAAATACGCGGTGGAGCCCTTCGTGAGCGAGTGCGAGCCGCCGGACGCGCTCGTCAAACTCGTCGCCGTTATATCTATTGGTAATTGTACACGCTGATTGTTTATAAAATAACTGTAATCTTCTTATCTTCTTGTATAGAAAAAGGTAATTCCAATGTCTCGCTAAAACTCGAGAACGGCTGGACCGATGTGGCTAATTTTGGTTTTGAAATAATTGTGGAAGCTTAGGGAAGGTTTAAACGATGAGAAATATTGAAGGTGAACAACGTGTGTCTAGTCTCGGGACAGTTAGTTTTCTATAAAAACTATAACCCGACCACGTAAATTATGCCTTGTTACCCGGGCTATTATTAAGAATCTATAGAGACCTAATTTATCAAAATCGGATCAGTAGTGGAACAAACATACATACATACATAGACTCCCGAAACCATTACCCAATTCCTTTAGGCTTCGCCGTAGTCGGGTAAAAACAATGATAAATAGTAAATAATAATCCTACTACTATTGTGAATGTGAAAGTTTGCGAGGATGGATGGATGTTCGTTACTCTTTCATGCAAAAACTACTGAGCGGATCGGTATGGTAGTAGTTTAAGCTCTGGATTAACACACCGGCTACTTTTTATCCCGAAAATGTACAGTGTTCCCGTGGGATAGTGTATTTGCGCGGGCGCAGCCGCGGGCGTCGCCTGGTCTAGTAGGTATATAAATGACTGGATGTTGCACGCGATTTCGTACGCGCAAAAAGAAATACCGCAATTAATTTTGCTGCGATTAAAAGTAGACTGTGTGTCTCGAGTCTAAGCTACCATACCAAATATTATTAAGGTCCGTTTAGTAGTTATTGCGTGTAATAGTAACAAATTCTATACATCCATACATTCGTACAAACTTTCGCGCTTATAATATTAGTAAGGATTGAAATTCACGTATATTATACTATTACAAGCTGATCCGGCAAACGTTGTTTTGCCATATATATTATTTTTATCATTTAGGGGTTGAAAAAATAGACTACGACCGATTCTCAGACCTACCGAATATGCAAAAAATTTCATAAGAATCGGTCAAGCCGTTTCGGAGGAGTGAGTCCCGGAACACTATGACACGAGAATTTTATATTATTACTAGCTGACCCGATAGACGTTGTCCTGCCGGGATAATTTGTGAATCTCAACCATCCAGGGCGCCACCCAAACGCATACAATAAAATTCATTCAAATCGGTCCAGCCGTTTAGGAGGAATTCAGTGACATACACACGTACAGTAGAATTATATATATAAAGAGGAAATGTTTGTTTGTTTATTTGTATGTTTGTTTGTATTGAATAGGCTCCGAAGCTACTGGACCGATTTTGATGAAATTTGCCACAGATATAGAGTAGACCACGGGGAAAGATATAGGCCACTTTTTATCGCGGAAAAATGTACGGTTCCCGCGAGATTTTCTTTTGCGCGCCCGAAGTCGCAGGCAACATCTAGTAATTAATACAATCGTTATATATCTGTAGTGATGATCCTGGCGGTGAACTGCTACAGCGTGAACCTGGCCACCAACGTGCAGAACATCTTCACAGCGGCCAAGCTCGTCGCCATCGCTATTATTGTCTGCGGCGGCGCCTACAAGCTCATACTAGGTAAACACTCAACTGCCGTACTGCATTGTCTTGCACTGTATCAAATGCAATTCATGATAACAACGAGGGAATATTACGTAAACTGTGTACCTACCTATATTTCCCTAAAGAACAACGCTACTCATATTTTTATCCGATTCCCAAAAAAGGTGGTGGTTATGTTAACCAATGCTTACCGTCGCTATATTTTATCGTTTACCAACTTAATGTATTATCATCGGCAATTCCGTCCATCAAAGTTTTCATTTTATTCCAATTAGTGTCGAATTAATTATATCTCAATTAAGTACTTACATATGACTTATTAGCGTACACAATGTATAGGAGACACTAATAATATAATAATAATAATAGTATCTATGGACGCTTCACACCACGTAAGTCTGGCCCCGTGCTAAGTATCCGAAGAACTTGTGTTTCAGGTATCAGACAACGGAAAGTATATTTAATACTTTTCATATATTTAAGATTTTTATTATATTATACACATATTTAATACACATCCATGACCCAGGAACAAAGAAAAACTATTTTGTTCCTTCGGCGGGATTATAACCTGCGACCCCCGGCTTGAGCACCAACGCGCTGAACCACTGAGCCATAGAGGTCGTCATTAGACACTAGACATGTTATATATAACATGTTAATACTATCACTTCATAAGTTTGAATTATTAGCAACCTCATTATTTATTATAATTTTGTAAAAAGTCGTGTTTCTTATACGATTCGATAATATTAACCTACTTGTAAAATTCTTGCCGACCCAATAAGTCCAATTAATTTTCGATTGTTAATTTTTAAACTACATTGAGAATAACCTAGATAGGTAAGTCGGAATTTCCAATTCACATAATTATTTACATACAGAGTAGTCATAAAAAAAACAGTGGCACTCCGGGAGTGTCGACAGAAGTGAAACAATAGCGCATATACAAGCATGCGGCGCGTTCCCGTCTCAAACAATGCGCCATCTCGAATAAGTACCTATATAAAGAAGTTTTACTTCAAAAATCAATTAATTAATACATTATTATTATTAGGTTATAAATACGTTTCAATCGAAACGTATTTTAATAATTCAGAACCTTTAAATTGAAACTACAAGATGCCTTTTTTTCATAAAAAAGAACAATCACAATCATTGATTCATACGCTAGCGCGCACTTGAATAGTTTCACTCGCCACATAATTATTAAGATTTAGGTACTACATTCTTATAGCGAATATACATATTTTCGCCAATAAAAATTTCATATAACCTTACGATTGAATATAGTTACCGAGCGTTTCGATTTCACATAATCATACTGGGATGCAGCGCCGCAGTTTGTGATGTAAATAGGCCAAAGATATTATGTCTGTTTTTCGTCGGAAAGTGTTTCGTCTAAATTATCGACCACATCAAATATCCATCCGACCATCCATTCACATAATCATAATGGGGTGTAAATAGTTAGACTGAGCGATTGTGTCCGTATGGTGCAGGTAATACGCGACATTTACAGGAGCCCAACTTCGCCAGTAGCACGGCGACTCTGGGCAACATAGCCACGGCTTTCTACACCGGCCTCTGGGCCTACGACGGTTGGAATAACCTCAACTATGTCACTGAGGAGATTAAAAATCCATCCAGGTTAGTAATTTGTTGGTTTAAATTAATTATAAAATAGGATTGTTTAGACGATAGTTCTTTTGGTCTTGCCTGTGTAATTTAGCATTGTGCTGTCCAATCTTCAAACACCTCCGAATAAGGCTGCGACCAAATGATACGGAATCCGGTAGGCCGGGGAAAATTGAAAAAGAACTCTGCGGTATAGCTGCAATAGAGCTGAAAATCTAACACACAATAACAACTCTCATATATTATGTCAATGTCACATATGAGAGCTCGACACTTCCATTTTCAACTCTATTGTATTAGCGCAGAGTTCTATTTTCAACGCTGAATTTTCCCGGGACCGTCGGATTCCGGATCATATAGTCCCACCCTAAGGGCGTGATTGTGAAAGGCATGACGTTTCATTCTCGCAATATTCTGAGTTCATAAACGAACCGTAAGACGGAACACCGCGCAATTTATATTATCATACCTTCACATTGCGCTTTTTGACACTGCTCGATTTTTATGCGTTCACAAGATGTTTTTTGTACAGAAATCTACCATTAAGTATTATAATCGGGATCCCACTGGTGACGCTCTGTTACGCGCTAGTCAACGTGTCGTACTTGGCCGTGATGTCGGTGAGCGAGATGGCTGATAGCGAGGCTGTTGCTGTCACCTTCGGCAACCGCCTGCTGGGGCCGATGGCGTGGTTGATGCCGCTGGCGGTTACTATATCAACCTTCGGCTCTGCGAATGGAACTTTGTTCGTCGCTGGAAGGTAAATATATACTAATATAGAGTTACTAAACTCTACCAGGTACCTCTACTATATTATATTTTATTTACTATATTATATTATACCAGGTATACTCTATCACAAAAAAACAATGAACTGTCTCAGAACGTCTGGTACACGTAAAACTACGTCAGTTCGCCCTCGGTAGTTGGAAAATCAAGGTCCAGAATGTTATAGTTAATAGTTATAATCTAAGGCAGAGTTTCTCAAAGAGGGGTACGCGGATCCCTAAGGGTTCGCCGGTACCCCCTACCGGCCAATAGCGATGGCTTGATGACTGGCAGACATGCTTGATAGTTTTTTTCGCAGATAGATAGAACTCTCACGCAAAACGATTAATTTCCTTTTACCCCTTTCTACAACATATTTATGAGACAGTGGAGTTTCACACCAAATCCACGTTTTTCGTTGTCATAATAAAACTTGAAAAGTTTGAGAAAGTCTGATCTAAGGTTGTATGTATTTCCAGATTGTGTTTCGCGGCATCTCGCGAGGGTCACTTGCTGGACATCCTGTCGTACGTTCACGTGAGGCGTTTCACACCAGCTCCCGGACTTATTTTCCATGTAAATATATAAATACCATAGTCTATTAGTTTATAAGTTTTGGAACGAAGTTCCTTATGGGGCGATGCGGAGGGGTACCCTAGCCGGGAAAAAACACCCGTAACGTAAGATTTTATGTATAGTCTTTATTATTTTCTTTATACCTCGAATAGAACTTAAAACTAATATTTTTATAATAAGGAACTTCGTTCCTATCCTGTCCCACGACACCACATGCCTTTTTTTTCATATTTTTCTAGATTCATAGAAAATAATGTAGGTACATAATATTTTAACTGTGTTGACTCTGTAGATACATGACAGTACAGCCATGTTAAATAGTTACTCATAATAGGCTTTTATCAAAAAGCCGAAATTAGTATAGCAGATATTGCTAATGTAAACGCGTGTAACGTGTTTAAGTTATCTGGTAAATTATGTAGATAACGAGAAAACCTTAACCAAGTACAAAATATCTCTTTATATCTCTATATGATCCGTATTCCGTTCACTTCTTTGACATCTTCCTCACAACAACATTCTTGCAGTCGCTGATAGCGGTGGCCATGGTGCTTTACGGGACTATCGACTCGCTGATCGACTTCTTCTCGTTCACGGCATGGATCTTCTACGGCGGCGCGATGCTTGCGCTCATAGTCATGCGCCAAACCAAGCCGCACGCGCCCAGACCTTACAAGGTACCTACTAGAGGGAGGAGGTAGGGAGGCTAGTTTCCGAACCGGTGGGAAGTATCATGTAGGACAATAATTCTGTAAGTGTTATTTTAATCTATACCTAAGTCTGTACCTATAAAATGCTTTGTCCTGAATGACTGACTGACTGACTGACGGATCAACGCACAGCCTAAACTGCTGATCGTAGAGACCTGAAACTTGAAGGGTTTGACTATGCTCTTTGTACGACGTAGGTATCCGATAAGAAAGGATTGTCCGAAATTCATCTCCATGAAAACAAGTTTGTATGGGGCATCGTGATTCCTTGTCCAATCTACTTCAAATTTTGCACAAACATTCTTTAACAGAATTGATGGAATACGTGTTTCGTATTTTATTGAAATTCATTCTCTATCGGGGTTAAAAAAGGCATAGAAAGTTATTTTGTATGCTTTGCTTAAAGTTGATAGCAATACACATATATACACATAGTAAATAAAATAAATCACATAAAAGCTTGTTGGATTAGGGTGCAATGCAAATACTCTTTAAAGTTTAATACATGAGATTCTTAGATTAAATAAAAATAGCTATCTTATACTTTAAACGAGACGATCTTGTACATATATAATAATCGGTATCTCGACAAGTACTACCATGAAATTTTGTATGCAGGGAGTTTTAGGGAGAAAAATTGATCTAGCTAGATCTTATGCCTTAGAAACTGCGCATTTTTAAGCAATATGTTTTTTTATTTCGTCGTGCAACAATATATCAATAATTTCGACTATCTTATGTCAGTCTCATTGGCAGCTTGGTATGTGTACCTTTGTATAATTTTTGCATTTTTTGTAAATTCAGGAATGTGGTGGGTTCAAATCCCGGTAAGATAAATATTTTTGTGATTATTTTTTCTTTTCTATTTTTTTATTTATTTTTAATTATTTTATCGTTCCACTAAAACACCGAGATAAGCACGGTCTCCCAGGTACTTATGATTTAATCTACGATGACATTGTTTAAAAAAAATCCTACCACCATTATGAATGTCGATGTTTATGAGTATGAATGGGTGTAAGTATGACTGTTTAATGAAAAAACTATCGAACGGATTTTGTTGAAAGTCAACAGTAATATTACTTAGCGTTATCAGAATAAATAATAGGCTATAAACTATAAAGGCCTGAACGTAGGCCTACGTTCAGCAGTGTTTTTGTTTATACAACATTATGTATACAACAGAGCAATTTTTGTCGCAGGTGCCAATAGTGATTCCGTACGTGGTGCTCCTGGTGTCCGCGTACCTGGTGGTAGCGCCCATCGTGGACAAGCCGCAGTGGGAGTACCTCTACGCCGGAGCCTTCATCCTGGCTGGCTTGCTGGTGTACCTGCCGTTCGTCAAGTGGGGCTACTCGCTGCCGTTTATGGGTAAGTCGCTTACTAACTTGGGCAAACGCGAGGCCCCATTAGTGCGTTGTGTGGCGTTGCATCGCGTCGTCGCAACGGATTAACGCATTGTATCTCACACCTGCCTTGCGCCGACGCACGACATCACAATGAAAGAGTGTGATAGCGCAGCACATCATCCAGCCTCCAGCCTCCCTCTTCGTCATCCGTCATTCGGTTGAAACGCCGCGTTCGACGACGCAACGCATTTATAGGGCAACGCATATAAAAAAACTATGAAAACGCAAAGCAACGCTAATGTATGTATTTACATCGAAAATTCCCCATAAATAATGAGCAACGCAACTTATTTCCTTTCTCAGAGCGTTCACGCAAAACACGGCTTTTCCTAGCGTGATAATAATTTCAAATTCATCCTGTAGTAGTTTATACAAACAATTATTGTGATACGAATAAACTTATCCAAGGACTTGACCAGCTCGATTATAATTTATATTTACAGCAGTTCACAGCAGTATTTTTATAGCAGTTATTGTGCGCGAGCCAAACGCGGAGTGTATGCCTAGTTGCAGGTACAGTGCAGGAACAAAATATGGTGTAAAATTGAAATTAGTCTGCAGCAGTGGCGTGGGGTTCCTAATAACTCCATTCCTATCGGCTTCACTTACCACTTACCTTTTGAAGACCCTCAACCAAATCCCTACCTATTATCGTGGACCAATAATAGTAATAATTCCTCCATGCTATTATACAGGCTAGGGCTTCTTAGGGAACCAGCCTTCGCCACTGGTATGCAGTAAATACTATAAACCAATCTTATTTTAATTTGACTATAATTTTCTTGCAGACAAGATTACAGTGTTGCTGCAAATGGTGCTGGAGGTAGTGCCAACTTCAACAGCCTTTGAATACTAGAGTCCTCGCTGGACTGTAAAAAGCTCTGTGAATAGTAACTATATAAATGCAAATATTATAGGCGTAAAAATGTTAATAATTGGGTGTTTTTATTATTAATGTACCTATTATTAGAAATTATTTTTCGACTGATGTAATCCGGTTCCTTTTACTTGGACACAATTTCAGATTTATAAATTATTATTGCCATTTATAAGATTTTATATCGTTGTTTTACTTTCCGTACTCGTGTGAATATTGTGACGTTATTTGTTTGGAGTCTATAGTGTTTAGTGTTTCTAGTGCAGTTGGTAAGCATAAGTTTCTCAGTGTACATTTCGCTAGTTTGCACGAATCATTCCTTCGGGGTTTTGGCTTATAAAGGTTCGGACTAATACCTATCTATATTTTTAAAACATTTTCTTCATTAAACAAAAAAATATCAATTTTTGGTTTACCTGACGGTGGTTTTTAAGTATCTTTTCTTATTTATAGTTTGGATCGTTCTATTTATTTTTTATATTTTTTTATTACAGATGCTCAAAATACTGAACCTTAGCTATTGACCCTATGACTCGCTATGAGTGATTGTGCTAAGCTCATAGTATGTAGTTCATCTTCATTAATAGTTCTTTGTACTAGTTAAACTTGTGGTTTTTATGATTATACTCTTGTCTGTACATCAATACAACTTTTCTGATATTTTGGGGGGTAGATAGCGACATTATTAGCGTTCATAGTGTTACTATAATCCAATCAAAAAATAATGTGTTGAAGATTCAAAAAACTAACTAAAAGTCAATTTACTTTTATTCCGACCGAGTGGTAGAGTCTTTTAGCAAAAATACATATTATTTGAATAACAGAATTTTAATGTGACATAAAACTATTTTTGCACTTTTGATTGGATAATAGAAAACAAATATTCAGATTACAAATATAAGAAACAAATTTGTAAACATTAAATCTTAAAGACAAGATTAAAACATAGTTTTGGATGTATTTAACACTATCTTCTTCTCAAGACTAAAGTTTAGTTTTATTTGCGATCGGTAAAAATTGGTCCTATCATTCCTTACCGGGGCAAATATAGGCTATATTTTTATTTTCTAACTGATACTAGTATGGACTTCTATTATTTGTAACTAATCTAATATTCTACTGCAGTTTTTTTTATGAAAGTTGTCAGGGATGTAAAATGTAAATTTAAACCCGCTAAAGAATTTGCAGCAGTTATTGAAAATATTAAATATTCAAAGCAATATAAGTGTAAGTAGTTTGTAGTCGTCGACATTAGCTGTTTTCTGTTTTTGCTTCGCTTAGACGTTGGCGACTATGCAGAGATTATTTTTAGGTATTACGTATTAGAAGTGTACACAATTCTTTCTGCCAACCATATCGATGTGTTTAGATTTTGTAATTTGAAATACGTTTTTTTTTCTTCTGGATACTTAGACAATGTATTTTTAAATTCTATTTTTAATAAAAAAAAAACTGTAAACAAAAATTTTGGGCACAAACACATCAACGATGTGACACGCAATGGGTAATGGGTTTTGTTTTGTCAAAGTACAAAATATTTAAATTTCAGTCCAAACAATATTTCCAAAGAAGATAATATAATTATTTATTGTTATACATTGTCAATAAAAATAAAACTTTAAATAAAGACATAAGAAGTTTACGTTTTGTTTTATTTCGTCTCTAGGAAACTTTTCTACAGCATTTTGATACATACCTATTAAGTATTAAGATTTGTTTCTTTGATTTCAACAATTTGTATTTATATGGGACCATGAAAGTAAATTGAAATAACTTTTTTATATTCAACAATTTATTGTTGTCAATAAACAAAGATCACAGATCTTTGAACAATTTCAATACCATTTATTTATATTTTGACTATTTTACAAACACAATACAATTTGTCATTTATTAATAACAAAAGAATTCAGTTATAGCAAGTTATTGTAGACAAAGAGCACAAAACCAGTGACCACTAAGAAACATCCCTCTGTAGTTTCTATGTTGTTTTTATGTTATAGATCAATAGAAAGGAAAAATCCAACGTAACGTCTACATTTCTAGGAACTGCTGTATTAAAGAATTTCATAAATTAATTAGTACAAAAGTGCAAATTCATTTATGAAATTCTTTAATAAGGCCAAACAGTCTGGTTTTTGTTTGGTGAATGAAAGTGGACGATTTAAATAGTGTTCAATGTATTCGAGACATACACATTATGATGGACACATTTCTTCTCAAATTTTAGACTAGAACTTAACAATAAGTGGTAAGTATTCATAATGATTACGTTATTGCGAGTAATCCAGAGCCCATAGTAAGAAATTATCATTCGATAAAGTCTTATTAATCTATGCTGATACTATTTGGCTTTCAAATTTGTATGGATTTGACAGATATTAAATTGGATCTTGCAGCATTGCTCCTTTTAGAGTTCCGTACCCAAAAGGTAAAGGACCCTATTCTAAGACTCCGCTCTGGCATTACCAGTGATAGCTAGACAGTTGAAATTCTCACAAATGATGTATTTGTGTTGCAGTCACAAGAACAAATACTAAAAACAGATCAAATACTAATCGAAGTACCTAAAGAACATCAATTAAAATGGGAATAGAAAAATTAAAATTTGTCGTGTGTTTTTGTGTATTGACCTGTATTTTCGAAAGCTGAGTTGCTATGTAAGAAGCAGAAATAGCTCCCAACAGAACAGCGTTATGTCCAAAATCGTGACGTGACGTGTCGCGAACTTGAGATTTCCCTCTCAACGCCGCTAAGGAAATTTCATTTCAAAAATGATTTACATGCGTTCAAGTTATAGTTTGCTCGTGCATTTCGCATACTATATTGTAATAATATACATCATATAAAGTCTACAATGTCAACTAAAATTCAATCCAATACATACTTATACTAAAAAGGACAAAATATAAGTAAAATGGTATGAATGGACTTTAACTATTTCTGCTATAAGGCTCTCAGATATTCACAATGCATAAGACTATAGGTAAAATATCAATATCACTAACTTAAAACCTAAGATGTGGTTTATTCTTCATCATGTGTCTGGAACAAAACAAAGTTAAATTGGTTATTTGTAAAAGTTTATTATTCTTCAAAATTGTCTTTGCATTTTGTATTCATCTATACAAATAAATAAAATTGAAGTGTCTGTTTGTATTTTTTATTTAACAGCTTTTCACTCAATGCATATGAAAGTATATACGGTACTTAAAATAAAAAATTAAATTTTTAAAGTTTTTGTCTGTCCGTCTGTCTGTCTGTCTGTTTGTTCCGGCTAATCTTTGAATTATATTATTATTTTATTATTGAGCAGTATCCTTATACGAGCATTGCAATCTCTTTATAGGGATTCTAGTGCTTGTGTAAGGATAAATGGGGCATACACTGAATGGTTTAATATCGAAAAAGGTGTTAGACAGGGATGTGTAGCGTCACCGTGGCTGTTTAATCTTTTCATTTTCATGAACAATTGGTTGACAGATTTAAAAGAGAATGAAAGTGGGTTGAGAATGAATGAGCTACTCGTCAAATGTTTTATCTATGCTGATGACCAAGTATTACTTGCGTCTTCGGCCGAGGAGTTGCAGGAGATGGTAACTGCTATGAGTGGAACTTTTCTTAGAAAGGGATTGAAGATGAATGTAAAGAAGACGAAAGTGATGGTGTTTGAAAGAGATGAGGCAGTGACAGACTGCAATATCGTGATTGGAGATGAACAAATTGAACAGGTGATTGAGTTTGTGTATCTAGGATCAAAGTTTACAAGAGATGGAAAGTGTGAGAGTGACATTGAAAGAAGAGTGAATGCAGGAAACAGGGTGAATGGAACTTTGCACTCCTTTATAAACAGTCGGAAGGTGTCTAACAAGGCTCGTTTGGCTGTGCATGAGGGGGTGTTGGTTCCGACACTCATGTACGGAAGAGAAAGTTGGGTCCATACCCAACTTCTGCCATGCAGAAGAAACATGAAAGCAGAAGAAGTTAAACTGAGTGACAGGATAAGAAATAGTGAGATAAGGAATCTTTGCGGTCTGAAAGAAGATGTAGTGACAAAAATTGAGAAAGGTATACTGAGATGGTTTGGCCATGTCGAGAGAATGAATGAAGAACGATTGACGAAAAAAATGTATAAGGCGAGTGTGAATGGAAGTGTTGGAAGGGGTAGACCTAGGCGGACGTTTCGAGACCAAATCGGGGATGTCTTGAAAAAAGGCCTGGTCAAGAGTACCCTAAACCGAAGAGCATGTATGAAGGGAATAATGAAAGTGGACGAAGCGAAACAAGTATGTAAGGATAGCGAAACAAGTAGCAAGTGGAAAGAAGTGGTCTCTGCCTACCCCTACGGGTAAGAGGCGTGATTATATGTATATATGTATGTAAACTTTGAAACGACTGGATCGATTTTCACGGGACTTTCAATAGCAGATAGCTGATGTTGCAAGTTATAACAATAGGCTATTTTATCGTAGGGTTCTGATAAAAAAAAATAGGGTTCCGTTTCCGTTAGCTCTACGCAAACGAAGTAGCGGGTGACAGCTAGTTACAAATAAAACAGACATGTTGACAGTTGAACATTCACATCTAACTTCAGGGAATAGGATGACGTTTAGTGCGGCTGAGGTTATAGCACCGTCACCGTCCACCGCGCCACGATCGCGTCTCACTTCACGTGATACATGCAGAGTGAGACAGATATATCGGACTTACTTGTCGAGCGTCTCCCAGAAGACCATCAACACCGCGCGGTCAAGATGGCGCTTGGTGCGGCTGAGATTGAGCACCGTCACCGCCCACCGCGCCACGTTCGCGTCTAACTTCATCTCGTCCCACTTCAGGTGGAACGCGCAGACTGAGACAGAGATATGCATATTAGTGATCTTCCGTCTCACAGTACAAACATACAATATTGTGCATGTTCGGAGTACCAAATAGTATAAGTTCCATGCGTTTTTACCCGACTACAGCGAAGCCGGAAGGAAGGATTTTGGCAGTCTATGTATGTATGGTTGTTTGAATGTACCGCCTAAACTACTAGTCCGATTTAAATAAACGAGGTGTCAACATAGATTCGTAATAAAACCCCGGGTAACATAGGCTATAATAATTTACGTAGTCGGGTAGTATTCTATAAAATTGTAGTTGTTTAAGAAGGTGCAAGAGAGTTAATTCGAATTTTAACACACAATTTTGTTACGTTAGATATTTTTTTTTATATCGATCGTAAAACTGCTAAAGTAATGATATACAATACCCTAATTTAACAATGAAAATATCAATTTTAAGTTTTGTAAGTACATTATCGATAACTGTCTAGTAATGCTAGCAAATCTACATACTATTAGCAAATATCTGCACGGGGTTGCCGTCCCAGGGCCAGCCCTTGAACTGCCAGGCGGGGCCCTGCACGAACACCGCCACCACGCGCTCCCACTCCGCCGCAGAGAGCCGGCCCGGGTTGTCCACCACGCGGTACGGCACCTGGAAAGTTATACAACTGGTTAAGAAAACATTGTCTACACGGTACGGCCTAGGAGATAGTAACTAAACTCGTATGTGTGACATAATATTATGAAAAAATTAAACACTTTGTTTCTTTAATGATTTAACGTACCTATTTAGTATTCAATTTTATTGAAACTATTAGTCGCTTAAAAAAAACTGTGTTAAATTTTACATTGGAAATAACCTATATGAGTGTGGCTCACCGTCATTGCAGTAGCGTTATTCGGTACGTCACCAGTCGGGCCTTTTCTTCTTTGTAATAGTACTTCGTTCTCACGCACTGCACCTTCCGCTTTCTTCTGTTCTACTGGGACATACCTGAAAGGACATTTTAAGACATTTAGGCAAATCAGGATTTAAAAGATTATCTGAGATAACAATCTAAACATTTCATGAAACAGTGTAGAATAGAACCAATTTTATCTCTTTGAACACATTGAAATACAACTTTGTAATACTCCTAGTAAAAGATATTGAACAATAATCTTAGTTTCCCCAACCAACGCTAGATGGCCATAGCACTTATAACCGAGGACAATGAATTAATTGTCAGTTCCGCCAGCCGCCGCTAGATGGCGCTGTAAGGACACAAGATCACGCTATTGAAGCACCGATAGTGATTATTAACCCTCATGATGATTGTTTTGTATAGATCACCTAAATGCGCTGTTGTCATTCAGACATGCCTACGCTACGTAGTAGTTGCTTCCACCATTACTGGGACAGCTTCTTGATGGCAAAAGAATTATAAGCGAACCTATAGGCCGGTGGCATACTGATTGCTTCCTTACGGGACAATATATTGAAAGCCGTTTTTATAGGGGCGTGTAAGCGCTGCTCAAAGTTGTACCGTACCTTGAAGGATAATATACGCCTCTGTTGTAAAGTCACCGTTTGACTGTATCACTCGGCGCAACCCCCCGTTACAACTTCTTATTTGATGTTTTAATTTCGGTCACACACACGTATCAATCATATCGGCCATTGCCGTAATCTTTTGTAACAACCCTGACAAAATTTGGATCGATTTCGAAGCTTCTATGAAAGAACGTAGGTTTATATTATTTACTCTGTAGTCATGCTAGGTCGCAGTTTCTGGATAATATTGAAAATAGCAGTCAATTAGACAGAGAGATCCGATGTGTAAAGTGACGTCACATTACACGACTTACATAGAAAGTTCAATTAAAATAATTTTTGTTTTGCTAGAAAAAGATAGATGAAAAATTGATTGTCTGTTAAGTCGGTTTACGGACGATAATTTTACGTGATAACGTCATAACAAGCCGAACGCTTAGGCCGATCGTGTCTTTCCATAGCTTGTTCCACGCTCTCGCTTGCACGCTCGGCTCAGGCGGAACGTGACAATTTTTGGAACGTCACAATTTTTCGAGCATGCAGCCGCCGTTCATCGATTTATAAGACGTAATCACGTAAAAAATTTGACCGCTTATAATATCTTGCTCATTTTTCAACAGATATTGGCTATATTTTCGCCATTATTTTTAACTTTTCAGTCTATTATCTTAATAACATTATGTTTTAAATAAATTTTCCGTTCTATGCACATTCCCTATTGTTTAACATCTACTAGTAACAACAACCGGGTAGTCAGTTCGCAACTGACTACCCGGTTGTTGTTACTAGTACAAGAAAACAGTAATCCGTGTGAAATACGGTAAATACTTCGCCTTGTCATGTTGTAGCTTGTAAGTACTTATTTGCATTCAGATCGTTCTATCAATGTACAAAATTTCGTAGTGAAACAGTTAGTGTGCAGCAACACATTGTTCAGCAAAAATAGCATCGGCGTCGGCGTGAAGCGCCCTAAGAAATATATCAGTACTCACTTGAACTCCTGCAGCATGTCCTTGACGTTGAACATGGAGATGAGCGATGTGGCGGCGGCGGGGATGATAATGATGGGCGTGCGCGACGGCCGCTTGGCGCCGCCCAGCCGCCCCGGCGACGGCGTCCCGCTCGGTCGTGTCGCGCTCATCGGGGCCGGCATGCCGCCGTTCTCTGTTTATAGACATACCGTACCCCCTTACTAATAACAATATTTATAAAGGGTATAAGCTATAGAATGTTTTGTCCTTGTCTTAAGGCGCGTCTCCAGCGAGTGTTTTTTTCGAAACATTACACAAAACATCGAAACATTGGGGCGTGGCTATACACATTTGTGTAGGAATACACAATGTTTTTGTCTTCCGACGCGGACGGAAAACATTCCCTGCGCGGGTAGAGAGAAAAAGGAATGTTTCATTTCTTATCAACTGTTACACCACTCACATGACCATTACCAACAGAAATACGGAAAAAAATATTTATCAATCCCAAATCGGTCTTCTATTCGTAACGATAAATACTAAAATTACGGGTCAGTAAATATGGGCTAACTCGAAATCTAGGGGCTACTAAAAAGGCTACTTTAGATGTTTCATATATTTTTTTCCATACAAAAATCGTGAAATGGTAAAATTGCTACATGATTCATCTGATTTCATTTTGAAATTTTGTATACAAATCGCTGTACCTTTGAAAATATTGACTTTTGATATACTGCTTCTTCTGAGAAGATACTCATATTTAAGAGTACTATTTATTTATGCAATAAAAAAAATTGTCATCTAGCCTATTCTCGAATTAGTTGTAAGCCAACATAAGCAATCCATGAAAATATATATTTAAAAAATCTTGAGTAATTTACAAATAATTGCAAACTCACGTGGCATTTGTCGCGAGTGCGTCGGCGTCTGAGGCGCGCGCGCGGCGACGGGCACGCTGGGCCCCTCCGTCACCGACTTCAGCGTCATGCCGTGGTACGTGCGCATAGTGTCGATCTCGAAACCCTCCGTCTCTGTTATTATAAAAAATCAAAATTATTTATTATCATTAGTTTTATCATATCAATATACTTTTACAATATACTTTTATGTAAAAATAATTAATTTCTTTCATTAAATTCATGGAAATGTTCACAGAAGAAACATATATTCATTTGAATCCCACTACTATTATAAATGTGAAAGCTTGAGAGGATGCACGGATGGATGGATGTTATTCTTTCACGAAAAAACTACTGAACTGATTTTGATGAAATTTGGTAATTGGTATTGAAGTTTAAGCTCTAGAATAACACATAGGCTTTTTTATCCCGAAATAGTACAGTATTCCCGTGATATACTTTATTTACGCGGGCAGAGCCGCGGGGAAAAGCTAGTCCACATCATTTTTAAATGCACATCAGTCAATATATACAAGTTGCTTAAAAGGTTAACAGTTTGGATGAAGTTGTTGTTTTATCTGACTCAATGTCCGCGCTCCAGCACCTTACTTGTTGCGCCTCGGGGGCAAGAGGTGTACCCTTTGCATATGAAGTTCTTAAAATTCTAAATGATTTTGATAAGACATCTTGCGTTAGACTGCAATGGATACCCTCCCATGTCGGCGTGAGAGGCAACGAGATTGCCGATCGACTAGCCAAGGAAGCACTCTGTGATGGCCGGGATATGTCCGCTCATATACAACCATACTACACAGAGAATTTCCAAGTAGCTAAACGTATTTGTATCTATAGGTGGAGGAAAATTTTTATTGCTTGTTCAACCTCCAAGGATATCTGGTACAGGACTTTGAATAATGAGCCAGGTCTGAGCCCATGGTTTGAAGGCGTTAAGATTTCCAGAAATAGTTTGGTTGCAGCTATGAGGTTGCGTTCCAGCCATGTTCCACTCAACAGGTTCAATCATATGATTGGGAAAAAGGAGACCCTCAGTGTGTTCACTGTGATGTTGCGTTGCACAAGACCTGATGCATTTGTTGGTGGATTGTGTCTGAAATCGTGACCGCAGAAGCCGGATGTTCCCGAAGAATTTATTCGGGAAAGAAATTAATATTACTTTAGTAATGCCTCTCTCGCACGATGCCCGTTTGTTAATTAAATTTCATATTTTATTTGTGAAGGGTCGCACTTGAAAACCTTATTGTCTTTATTAATTTGTATAAAACTATAAGGCTGACAGATGCCAAGTGCACCATAAGTCATATTGAATATTAAAAAAAAATCAGCAATGTCGAGCATATAATTTTACGCACTTTACTTTTGTAAATCATCTTTTACTCTACTGTAAAGTTTTTAACTGACATTGATAAACTAGCATACCTTCTGTTTGTCTGATAAATCTTTCTTGATCATATCTGTTATATTGTGTCTGTTGTTGCGGTATAGCTGATGGTTGTGGCATCACTATGGGCTGCGGTCGTGGTACACCCGGCCGACCCTCTTCCCTGGCTCTTATACTTGCCAGATGTGCTAATATACTTTTAGCAAATGTCTGTCAATTAAAAAACATGAGTTATATTCAAGAAATCTATATAGTAAAAATAAAGCATCAAGAAAATTAGCATTATTATAAAGGGATTTTAAAAAGTTTATAATATTAAATAGAAACCGTAAGCTTTCCATAATAGTTTACTAACATTAATCTGTATTAAAGTAGAATTATTATCAATTACCTTGCCATTGCTCTGTAAAACAGTTGTCCTAGTCCTCCACTGCCTTTCTCGGCTGAGAATATCTTTGGTCATATCAACATCATAATCAAGTATGGCCCTTAAATCTGAATTCACAACCCCCAATGTATCAGAGAAGTCATTGCTTTTGATAGTTGTTCTCTTCTTTGCTAAACGTTTAGCTTTGATTGCAGCAATCTTTTCTACCGACATAGCTTCTGACAATGACCTAAAAAAAGATTCAAAAGAATATTTGTTAAACTAATAAGTACTATAATATTGTTTAAAAGATAATTATTATAAAATATTTAACATACAGACAAAACGTGAATCATTAAATAAAAAGGGTTGATATGTGTAACATGGGTAGTTCTTTTTCTGGACTGTTAGCAGTAATTTTAGTTTATTTTTAAGAAATTCAGCATTTCCAAACATAATATTCCCTAGTAAATTTACACTTTTATGTTTGTTGAAGAAGGTGGCTGGCAAGGGATGGATGAGGGCTGCCCAAGATCGGGATGGTTGGTGCTTATTGGGGGAAGCCTACATTCAGCAGTGGACGGTGATAGGATGATGATGGTTTATGTCTATACAAATCAATATGTCCTCACTTGATATTATCCACCGTGACGGATGCTTCCTTAGGAGCATCAAGCCGAGCGGCGAGTTGCTCACGAACTTTCTGCACATGAGTCTCCTCGATACGAGGCTTCTTTGTAGCTGGTTCCCCTCCATCATGGTCATGTGTTCTTTTAACCTGGTTTTTTCATGCATCACAAATGAAAACACATGGTTTGTAACATTTGAAATAAACTCCTATATTAACAAAGACTAATATTAATATTAAATATATTATAATACAGTAGAAAATTGATTATCTCGACCTCAGTTATACATATTCACAATAATCCAGACTACAAAACTATTATAGATTCTTAGGGTACCTATCAGCAACATTATCAGACTCTGGATGCCATCTAGGAACATGTTTATACAAAAAAATTTACAGAAACCTCTTTTTAGGGTTCCACAGTAACTAGGAACCCTTATTGTTTCACTATCTGTCTGTCCATCCATCTGTCCTCTCTTGATAACTTTGGTAATTATGAACATAAACATACGAAATTATATAATATATAGTTATATATTGCATAAAAACGTACTTTTGGCATCAGAAAATAATAATTTTGTGTTTTAGCAGTGGCTCTCTACACATGTGACGTAGGAATTAAATTTTATTTTCATTCTAACCTATTGTGTAGGGATATTGTTGATTTGGTATTTTTAAATAAAGGCGAGGATTTTAACTTTTTTATAATGTGGTTTACATTATAAAAAAGTCAAAATTTAAACTTTCAAGTAATCAACCTAAAAAGTGGTTTACAAGCCCTTTAGTAGTTAAGACTCTGGATTAACACACAGGCTACTTTATAAACTAAAAATTACAGTGTTCCCGTGGGAAACTGTATTAATGTAAGCGGGTAAACGTTCATATTGCTTATTAAAAAAATTAATGTGCCATATGGCATACCTGTGTTGCAATTTCTAATGGTGCACTTTTATCAATGGAGGCACATGTTGCTGTTTCACCATTTAGATAAGCCAGGAGCTCTTTACGATCGGGACGACGTACAGCGGGAATATTAGCCGCCTGTAATCATAAGTACAACCATTACACTGCACCAATATGTTACAACTTTATAGTATGGTTGTGGCATGTTTGTGATACTCACTGCTGCTTGTTTCACGTAAACAGGATGGGCCAAATGTATGTTTTTAAGTATAAACAACAAACATTCAAGAGTGTAATATTCTTTATCGCTTCCCTCCTTTCCAGACCTAAAAAATAGTATTTGCTGTTTTATTTGGCTCACTGGTTAGTTATAACAAAAGATTTACTATCAGAAATACTTACCCCCACATGAGATAATTAGTTTTAACATTCTTTGGCCACGAAAACTCGCCAAATATTATTTGATTATCCCTCTCAATGATGTCTTTTTTATTTACGTTGTATTGACGAAGCAAACTTAGAGGATCCGCCATGATTAAATAATATTAGCAGCTTGCGTAAATAATTATAAACTGGAGTACAAAATTACCAAAACTTATAACTTTGTTTATTTAATTAAACGAACTGCATGGCTCTGTAAAAGAAAACACTCGCGAAATTTTATTAGCGCATACAGTTGCACCGTGTCAAACATTCCATGTTGAGCATAGATTGGTTGGTGATGTAGAGTAACAATTTGTCAATGTCAATTTGTTTTTTTTTTATTAAGTTTATAGACAAAAATCAAAATAATAATAGGTTGTAGCGATAGTCTTTTCAGCATTCAAATTATGATACGAAACTATGCTCCTACGAGTATAAAAACTGAAAGATCCTTATAAATGAAGTTCTAGCACTTTAATAAATATTTAGTACAAGGTGTAAAGTTTAAATATGTTTTTGATACGGTTTTAACTATATGTTTCCTCGCATACTTTATATTCGTATAATCGTTGAAATGTTTGTAAATACATATTTTATTATTTTAACTTTAATAGGTAGGCCTAGAGCAGGTATGGGCAACCTTTGACATGTTGAGGGCCAAACTTTAGCGTGCAAATACGATCGCGGGCCGCGTTTAATAGTACCTACTTAGTGCATTTTAAAGTAGTGATAATATTTTATGCGATAAATATTAGACATGAAATAATACGACAATGTTATTATAGTACAATTTATTAAAATAACAAAATGCAATTAAAAAAATGGTCCATTACAATTATTAAATCGTTAAGTTTGCAATTATTGTTACAAACTACGAAAGTTAAATACACCAAAATCAATGAGACACTTGAGCTTGAATTTGGGAAACTAATCCATCGATATTTGGATTAATGCCATTGATACAAAGACGTAAAGAATTTTCCAAATTATCGTCAGTCAGTCTTGTACGATGTGTTGATTTATTAACTTTCATCAATGAAAAGAACTGTTCGCATTTATTCGCATGTACTGCCAAACGCATAAATCAATCTTCTTGCTAATTTTCTAAGCTGCGGAAAATTGTCTTTTTCTAGGTATTTTTTGTAGAAATCGCACAACTTTGGATTTTAGGAGTGTTTTCTAGAATCTCGATCAACTCCATTTGTAAGTGTGAGCATTTTGTACATACATTTTGTAGGAGTAGCAAATAAACTGAAACAGTCTTCCATGTTTTTGAAGTAGCTAAATCTGTTCGAAAATTGCTTCGACAGTAACTTGAGTTCTTTAGCATATTGAGCATAAGCAATATTTTCATACGCAGAGAGCGTGTTGAAATGGTAACTGTTACCAGACAGCATCTGTGACTCCCACAAGCGTAGTTTGATCTGAAACGCTTTCAAATGGCTGTACAAATCATTTACTAAGTGTACTTGTTTTTGAAGTTTCAAATTTAAATCATTCAAATAGCCTGTAAGTTCGACCAGAAATGCTAAGTCACATATCCATTTTGGGTCACTTAATTCAGATAGTGGTTTATCTTTTATTTTCATAAAGTCATAAAATCTCATTTCTAAGCTCGTAAAACCGTTTCAACATTTTTCTTTTGCTCAGCTCATCTGACTTCACAATAATATGTTACGTCGTTATATTCAGCTGATATTTCATCCAAAAACGCATTGAACTGGTTAAGTGTTGTGCTAAGTGGGTGGATGGTTAAGGATTGAATAAAGTTGATGGTTTTTACTACCACATTCATAACATTCTGGAGACGAATGGACTTAGAACACAAGTTCTGTTGGTGGATAATGCAATGAAAGACTATCAAATCATCTTCTTGCACATTTAATTCTGTTGCTTTTTCATTCAAAATTCCGATGAAGCCGTTACGTAAGCTGACCATAGAAGGCGCGCCATCAGTACTCAATAGCATACTCCAATTAATTTTGACCATGGCATGCCAAAACTTGTGAATACCTTTTGAACTTCAATAAAAATATCCTCTCCTGTAGTGTTCCTTTTAGCGGCTGTAAAGCAAGCAATTCCTCAGTAACAGTGAACTCCTTATCAACACCTCGAATAAATATAGCCAGTTGAGATGTGTCAGACAAATCGGTGCTCTCGTCTAATGCTATGGAAAATGATTCAAAACCAGCCATACGGTCAGTCAATGTTGTTTTTATATCATTAGCCATCATTTCTATACGTCGAACAACAGTTCGTCTTGGGAAACTAATTTTTTCAAATTTATTTTTCTTTTCAGGACGCAAAATACCGCAAACTTCTAACATACACTCCTTGATAAATTCTCCTTCGGAAAATGGTTTTAATGCCTTTGCCAATTTCGACCTAACTATAAAACTAACTTTCACAACATTATCAAGTTGTGTTCTTTGTTTATGAAACATTTGTTGCTGTTTTTTCAAATTTGCGGTAAGCTTCTGGAGATTCAGTGAGTGCAGCGTAGCATACTCAGTTGAGTAATGCCTCTTTATATTGAACTTTTTGATTTCTTGAATCTTGAATTCTTGATTGAATTTTTTTAATACTGAAATGGATTCATTACACGGCAAACAAATAGGCTTACCATTGTGCAAGATAAAAAAGAATTCTTCAGTCCATTTTTCTTGAATCTGGCGACCCTCCGTATCTACTTTTCGTTTCTTGCCACCAGACATTTTTGTTTACTTTTCGTTCAATAAACTTGATAACAAACTATAGTTACTAACCACTCAAGATGCATATAAGATGCAATATATAGGCCTAGGCTTAGTTTGGGCTCCAAGTCTCCCACAAATTACTACATTGTAATTTTGGGAGAAACAAATAAATATTATTATTATTATTATTATGCACACAAAGTCACAAAGCAAGTTGATGGCTCGAGCAGTTCGCTAGGATATCGCCTTTCCAAGTAATCACTTCGGTAGCTCAAATAGAACTGAACTAACGTTCGGGCCATCCACCCGCTTATATAGGCAAAATAAAGGAATAATCTGGAATAAACTAGTGTAGAATAATTGAGAAGCAATAAATTTAATTTGAAAAAAAATTGATCGAGCAAGCTGAGTGGCGGCGATTATCAAAGAGTGAGGCGGCAACATCAAAGGATTTGATGTTTGCCACCTCACTGTCACTCCCGTGAGTATATTACCTAATGTAATATTTTTTAAATTGGGGTTTTTCAAAATGTCTCGCCGGCTCATATCTTATAGCGGGCCGGGTCCAGCCCGCGGGCTGGTTGTTGCCCTTATATGGTTTAGACCTAGGGCCTACCTAAATAAAATAACTTTGTTTTCCATTCCTTGCACATGTTTCTTAAAAAAAAATTTGACAGACAAAATAAAAAAAAAATTTTATCATGGCTGCCGGTCGATCATTATTTTATTAGCGTTTTGTTTCAAAAACTTTTTTTTACATAAAACTTTGTGAATTATACTAATATGATATTATATTAAAAATAAGTAATAATGACTTCAACACCCAAGTCAGAAAAATGTGCACTAGGTAAGTTTTTAATTGATCTTTTCATGCCTTCACATTCACTAATATTCCGTTTCGAAACTCATTTGTTGTAATTAGCTATTAGACTTTAATAATTTATTTAGTAATGTCTTTAATTTATTACTTTCCCATTAATCTACGAACTTTCATAAGAAAATTTTGATTTTATTTTTGATTTTATACTTACCTATCATCTAACACCACATCTTGTTATTATGCTACAGGTTTTATGAACATAAATAAGTCTCCGAAACATTTCTGAAATCAGAAATTATTTATTTTTTATAATATCTTACAAGATGCGTAGTACTGTCGGGTTAAAATCGGCTCTACCTTGTGTTGTGAGCTGTATCTGAAATGCCAATGTTAATCTTATTGTTAATAAATCATAATAATTATTGAATTTAATGTTTGGGAAAATATTATAGTGAGGTAATTGGTATTTATTATTGTTAATATTTTATAGGCATTTTCTTTTTATAGCTATATTATTTATATATACATTATTATGATTTGTATTCTGCTTCCCATTCACTTGGATTTTCTACAGTCTACACACATTTGTATAGTTTCCAAAATATCAAGAAATGTTTTCATTAAGCATTACAAATTATAAGCTATATTATTATTAAAAATATAAGTAAATGCTATTTATGAAATTTTTGTTACAAATTAAAATAAACATTTTTGCATGTAGGTGTGGTAAAAGTTAAAATCACTATTTGGAAACTGTAATACCTTAATTTTCAACCTGTTTTATTTATTTCAAACTGGTAATGTGCTGACTATTAGAAGAACATTGTTACTGTGATCAACCAGGGGTTCGTACAAAAACTAAGTATACAGGAATTTTAGGGACTAAGATAAAATTAAATACACATCCATATGATCCAGAAATACAGAATTTTTGTTCCATGGATAGACACTAATCCAACAATTATACTGATAAACTTTTGTTAGCATTAGTTGGATTTTAAATTGAGGAATGAAATTATATTCATTTGTTGTTGAAATCAATGGTCTGAAACTTTGTAATTCATAAAATTATATTTAAATTCTTAAAATGTATGATAAACCCCCAAAAATGGCTGTGAGAAAAAACATAATTATAAATGGGAAATAAAAATGTAAAGTTATTATTAAATTACTACAATTACGAATAATAATATCTATTTTTTGTTTAGTAGATATTTTCAAATAAAACTGGAAATAATACATTATAAAAAATGGTATTGGTAACTAAGATTTGGGTGCAGGTTTTAAGTACTTCACTTTGATAAATGTTTTTAAATACTAAGATGACGTCTTTAAATATATTTATCACACATACACAGACTAATCAAAGAGATACATAAAATAAAGCCTTCGAAAACAAGAAATACTGCTGTGCGGCATTCCTTGATATTTCCAAGCATTTGACAGTCTGGCATGATGGCGTACTTTATAAATTAAAAGTACTAGGTAATTCCAATAAACGATTAGGACATATGAAATTGGAGTTTTGTTGTACTGGCCACTTTCATCTCAAATATATCTTCTTTGGCTAGGAATTCCAATTTCAAATTCATACCACTATTTACTCATGAATTTGTGTTTCGAAAACCATAATTCATTTGTTTTTTCCTCTTTTGGTTTTTTCTTTGCGTCACTCTGTTTACAAAATGGAAAACTTGAAATATCGTATTATTTTCGAGTTCCACAGTGGCACCAGTGCTGCAGAAACATCTCGAAGGATTAATGATGTGTATGGTGGCAGGGTCGCAAAAGAAAATATAGTGCGTTTTTGGTTCCAACATTTTCGTTTTGGAAATTTCGACCTGCAGTACAAGCCCCGTGGATGGCCAGAGACCAAAGTTGATAATGAAGAATTGAAGGCTATTGTGGAAGCAGATCCATCGCAGGCTGCGGTGTTAGTGGTAAAACTGTTTTAATCCACTTGAAGCAAATTGGGAAGGTGAAAAAGCTGGAAAGGTGGTTACCTCATGAATTGAATTGAGTGCAGCAAACCGACAAACGAGCGTCGACTGCTGCGTTGCATTACTTAACCGGTACAATAATGAAGGGATTTTAAATTGAATCATTACCTGAGATGAAAAGTGGATCCTGTATAATAATCTCAAACGCTCATTGCAATGGCTGAATCCTGGCGAACCAGCCAAAGCCTGCCCCAAGTGAAAATTGACTCAAAAAACGTAACTTGTGAGCGTTTGGTAGACTAGTACCGGTGTCGTTCACTACAGATTTCTTAAATCTGGCTAGATGATTACGGCAAATGTCTTTTGCCAGTAACTGCAAATCATGATGGAAAAGCAAAACAACCGAGGTTGGTCTTGTTTGTTGGTTGTTGTTGTTTGTTGTTCGCTCTAGGCCACTGCTGCTTCAGGACAATGCAAAACCACACACTGCACAACAGACGGCTACCAAATTAGAGGAGCTTCATTTGGAATGTCTAAGACATCCACCATCCCCGGACCTTGCTCCAACAGATTACCATTTTTTTTCGAAATTTGGTTAACTTCTTGCAAGGGAAAAAAATAACTCTGATGGGGCAGTCCAAAGCGCCCGCCAAGAGCCTGGGCCGCCCAGGCAAATGACAGGTAAAATGTGTATGACGTCATCATCGCCTCAACAGCTTTATTCCCACTCTCACGTATTGTGTAAAGAACCAAAGGGCAAGTGTTACACCATTTTGGAATCGGCATGGCATAGGGAAGTTTTTAAAGGTATTTGTTCATTATGTTTGAAGTAATTTTCTTTCACGGTGGCTGCTCAAAGTCGAAACTATTATTGTTATGTGAGAATAAAATTGAGATTGACTAACAACTGTCGTTATTTCACATTAATTATCGACTAAGTATTGTTTGTTTCATAATAAGTTACTAGTCTTGAGGGAGTACACATAAAAAAAGTAAAATAAAGTGCATTTTACTGGTCATAACTCAAAATCCACGAAACTTTTCTATGGGCATGTTAGGCTTGTTCAATGCGTCTTTGGTTCATCTACCTCTGGTGTCAGTGTGACGTGCTAATTTTGGGACAACCTGTATATATATATATATATATATATATATATATATATATATATATAAAAAAAAATATATATATATATATATATATATATATATATATATATATATATATATATATATATATATATATATATATATATATATATATATATAATGTATATACTTTGATTTAATAAATATGTTTAAAAAAAATCGACCTTTAAAAAAACGCCAATTTCTTAAGTAATGACCTAATATAAATATACCTCTTCATGAATTCATATTATCATGGTAAAAAAAAAAATCTATGTCAAGCAAGGAGAACATATAACTAAACAAGAGATCATGCAGGTGTGCCACAGGAAAGTGTGCTCGGTCCAATCCTATACCTGATAATATTTACTCCAGACTTACATCTATCTGATGATGTCTTGATTGGTACCTTTGCTTACGACACAGCGCCCTTGGCTGTAGACGATGATCCGACACAAGCAAATCATACTCCAACGCTCGCTGGAGAAGATCACAGAATGGCTAAAGATCTGGCAAATTAAACCTATTGAAACAAAATCGGTACAAGTCTCCTTTGCGGCGTAAAAACTGTCCACCAATAACTCTTAATGGTGTGCCACTACCACTACCACAAGCTAACGAAGCAAAATATTTATCTAGACCGACGACTGACGTGAAAGAAACATATTATAGAAACAATAAGAAGAAATGTCCTTCATAGAATATAAAATTAATAATAGTAGCACGTAGAATTTCGTACATTGACTCATTGATACTTGTCTTTTTCACACGCACACGAATATATTGCTATCGCGCTATGGTTGCTTATCAGAAGATCAGAGCTGTCACTGGAGAACAAACCAATCCGGACATATGGAATACATATTTTTGGAACAACCTCAAATTATAATTCAGAAATACTTCAAAGCTTTCAATCAAAAATACTAAATAATTAAAAAAGCTACTTGGTTTATAAATTATAAGAAACTAACAACTACACCACGATCTTAAAAATCAGAACTGTCCAAGAAGAGACAAAGTATTAAATTACTTCTTAAAAAAAAGATTAAATAGTCATCCAAACATATTATTGGCCAATAGGCACACAGTTAATGAATGTTTGATACAGATTTTCAAAGGCTCAAAAGAAAAACACCTAGAGATTTACAGCAAGGTTGCGGTTTGCGGAAAAGCGACATCTAATAGTTGGTATGTCAATTACGTAATGAAACTAATAACGAGTTCTTCTTTTTCTTTTAATTTTGACATAAATTCATAACTAGTTTGTTTGGAAACGCAATATGCTAACAGATAGATGTCGCTTTCACGTTACGAAAACCAAAAACATAATAATTGTTTTTCTCGATATAAATAGTAACAGGGATCTATTTCACACTCCAAGTAACATTTTTTTAACTATATAAAAAGATAATAACTATATACTCTTATACTCTAATAAAAAATAAATCTATCTATTGGGCCACCATAGAGATAAGTACGTATATTTTGCACATGAATTCTCTGATATTCGGAGATTCATAACTTTGTATTCCCAAGTCCTAAAGACATTTTTTTTAATATAATGACTTTTTAAGTACTATAAAACCATATATGTTTGAAATGGGATATAATTAATCTTGCGAACAAAAAATTAGTTGGCGCCTGCACATGAGCATACTGTATTACAGAATTTGGCAGCGAATTACTATGTTGGCGACTAAATTACTACACTGGCGAAAGCACTCAGGTGACAAAAAATACAAAAATCGGCAGATAAAAATTGGCGTAATTTAATCCATCGGCACCGAATTGTTAAAATGGTGACTTAATTTCCGAGTTGGTGACTATTGTACGATGTAAGCAGCTATAAAACCAGATTGGGATGATAAATTAATGGCTGCTAAAATTCAATTTGCAGGCTACGGAAAATCGCATTTTTTGATACTGCTGGAGTTTGTTTTCATTTGGTATGGGTGTCGTTTCAAGGTTTTTGGGGGTGCAGAATAATCTGAAAATTAAATCCATTTTGAAATTCCAAAATGACGTACATTATTTTCATTAAAATTAATATGGGTGTCCTTTTCTAGGTTTCTAGGGGTGCTGATTATAAAATTGTCTTCTAATTTCAATTTCCAAAATGGAGAATTTTCATTCTTCGTTAAAATGACATGAGTACTAATTTAAAAATTTAAGGATGCTGATTAAGATTGATGATTATTAACACAGCATGTTATGTAGTGCCATCTATGTAAGCTATATAAATTTTTGGAAATTCTGGACCTTCAGAAAACAACCCTTTATCATAAAGAAAATACGTGGTTACGGGGTTACTTGGGGGAAGGAAATTTTCATTATTTTTTCAGTAGGTTTACCTGTTGTCGAGATAGAAGCGATTATAGAAAACATTTCACAATGCTCTACTTTGAGACACGAACGATGTATAAAGCTATAGAAATGTTGGAAAATACAAGATTTTCAAATTTCTTTCTCTCATCAAGAAGAAAATATTATGTGGTTGTCGGGTTACTAAGGGGGAGGAATTTTTTATTATTTTTTCAGTAGGATGCACCGTTTCCGAGATAGAAGCGATTATAGGAAAAAATATGGCAATGCCTACTTTTGAGATACGAGCGATGTATAAAGCTATAGAAATGTCGGAAAATTCAGTATTTTCAAATTTCATTTTCTCCCATCATGAAGAAAATATGTTATTGCGGAGTTACTAAGGGGGAGGAAATTTTCATAATTTTTTCAGTAGGATGTACCGTTTCCGAGATAGAAGCGATTATAGAAATAAATATGGCAATGACTATTTTGTGATACGAGCGATGTATAAAGCTATAAAAATGTTGGAAAATTCAGGATTTTCAAATTTCTTTTTCTCCTATGAAGAAAATATGTGGTTGCGGGATTACTAAGGGAGGGGAAAATTCATTATTTTTTCAGTAGGACGCACCATTTTTGAGATAGAAGAATTTTACAGAAACGGTTAAAATATATCCGCCATTTCGAAATTTCAAAATAAATTATTTTTTTTGTAATTAACATGGGGTAAACCTAGAAAAGGACACCTAGATTAATTTTATTAAAAATAAATGTCCGCTATCTTTGAAATTCAAAATGGATATCATTTTTATATTCAGCACCCCGGAAAACATCGAAGACGACACCCGTATCAATTTTACAGAAAAATAAATATTCGCCATTTTGAAATTTCAAAATGAATCTACACAATATCTATACACCCCCCGAAATCGCAAAAAATTAAAAAAATGGTAATTTTGTACGCTCCTTTACGTTTTTTGTGTGCGCTCGTTTTGCTGCTTATTATGTTTTTTGAATTACCTACATCAGGGAAAATATATGTGCCTATTCTTAAATTAAATGTGTACTCTCAAATTGTCGCCAAGATGGTTATTTGTTCGCTAAAATAAAATCTGTCTGCCAGTTTGGAATATTCAGTGAAAAAACTGGTATTAATTTGTCACCAGATTTGAAATTTTTTGTTCCTTATATTCTTTCGCCAATTTGGTAATTTAGTATTTAATATTCGGTTTTATCACACCCAAAATTTGATTTTTTTGTTGCAAGTTTAAATACATGCCATTCGAAACTAGGCCGCTCTTGATGGAAAATTGGGCAGGATTCGCCAGTGTCTTTTTCTTTGAATGATTTTAGTTCACATTACCTAACCAAGAGAATATGTTGCAGTTGGATTATAGAATACATGTGATCAGGCTGTTTTGTCAATTTCAAAACTTAATTTGAATCCTGGCATAAGAAATGAAAACTTTTATGCAAGATCGTGGAGAGGTAGGGCTTGGAGAGCCATACTCGATACAATTGGGTCGGCTTGTCGGAGAAATACCACGGTTTCACACTAGTATAGCATACCTTTTTTCACATGTGTGTGAGAGTACCGGAGGGATAATCGGAAATGGAATGAAGATCATAATTTGGCTAATTTATAAATCACTAGTAACCTAGAGAAACTACCACTATTTTAAAGTAGAAAACCGCGACCAACGATTAAGATTTTATCTATAGACAGTGTAAGTAACTTCACCATAAAGTAATTTTATTTCCGTAAAGCCACAATGAGAATGAAAGTAAAAATTTCTCAACGATGAATTTTTAGATGCGTTATTTGGTTTTTTTCGCCAATATCTTGTAATAGCGCTTATTGTTATCACTTTTCACTTCACGGCTAATTTGTGTCCAAGGAACCACGATCTGTGGAACTTTCACAATAGACTGGAACGAAAATCTTAGAAACAAATAGTAAATTATTCTGTATGAATGCTCATGTATTCAAACAGATTTAGCAACGATTTTTTGCCCTCACGAAGATGCATAGATGTTCTTAGTTCTTAGTATTAGTAGTGTTCTTAGTAGTCTTCATCTATTCTAATTTCAAATGTTTTTGTAATGAGCCGTGAAATATACGTGAATATACAAGATTACAAAGTGTAATCACGACGTTCTTTTGTTAATAACTGTGGTTTCTTAAACTGTGACGTGTACCTAATACCTCTAGTTTTCTGAGTCACAAAAGTACCATTTAGTCATAACTTGTAAATAGTACGACTAAGTACTACCAATAACTAAGTGCTAAGACTACCAAGCAATAACTCGAAAATTAAACAAAAAATTACAACGGACTTCCAAAACAAAAATGCACAAAAAAGTATGAAATAAAACTTATGGTCTAAATAAATCCCCTTTTAAATTCGGCTAAAATTTTAACTATTTCTCTACTCAATCTTTCTAATATTGAAGTCGATTCAAAACAATATCCTATAATATTTTATAGAACTCACGTTCAAATTTGCTGATACCGACTTCAAAATTAGGAAGATTGAGTAGCATGTGCTTGGAATACTTCAGAAAAAGTCGAAATCAGTATATGTTTCCATATAAATTTCGAAGAATTCCCTCGATTTATCATGGATCCCCTTATCAGGTCTCTACTTTGGTGACTAAGGGGCAAATTCCGAATAATAACCTTTACAACAACAAAACAATTTTGCAATAAGTGTCGATGTAAAATACAATGTAATGCTTGCAGTTCTTTAAACAACGCCGAAATCCCCAAACATATATCTATAAGGAGTCAGGAGTTCTGTTCAGTGCTTTTGAATCCAGGGTGCAAAATCCATACGTTGCTGCAAAATCTTACTTTTTTGTAGCATATGCTTAGACTATTTCAGAAAATGTCGAAATCACCATTTGTGTCCTTATAAATTTCGAGGAGTTCCGTCGATGCCTCATGGATCCCATCATCAGGTCACTTTGGTGTAAACGGGACCAACTTGGGATTATACCCTTTACATCAAAAAAATAATTTTGAAAATCGGTCCACAGACGGCGGAATTGTCGTTGAACATACAAATATATATTATATACATACAGCCGAATGCATAACCGCCTCCTTTTTTGGTGTAAAATAAGTACCTCATGTAAACGGGACCAACTTGGGATTATACCCTTTACATCAAAAAAAGAATTTTGAAAATCGGTCCACAGACGGCGGAATTGTCGTTGAACATACAAATATATATTATATACATACAGCCGAATGCATAACCGCCTCCTTTTTTGGTGTAAAATAAGTACCTCATGTACGCCATAGATGTGCCTAACGGCCAGCCGGTAAACAATTCAAATTAATTTTTTCATCCAGGTCACAATTGCCTACAAATTATTGCAATCGTGATAAAATATGACTTCGTAGTTTTGCGGATGTCCAATGTCCACAAGCATCGATAATAAAATTTATCATTGCCCTCATTCCTGTTTTTTCATCAGTAAATGAAAATTCTAATTTAACGTTTTATAAAGTTATTTTGACTATTGTTCACTGTTAATTTGTTATCGATAGTGTTTTGGAAATTAGCCATTTTTCTTGGAAAGCTTCTCAAAAGATCCTCGTACAAACGTACGTAAAAGGGGTACAAAATCCCTTTTCTAATTTACAAAATGTAAAAATTGTGAATTAAAATGAATATTTAATCGAAGTCAACAAGATTGTAAAGAACAACACGTTATATAATTATAATGCCACAATACGGTTGCTTACTTTTTAGTTTTTACGTTTTGTAAATCAAAATATTGGTACCCACCCAACGCTAGCGGTAATGCGGATTTTTCGAGAAGCTTCCTGAAACTGGCTAATTCGTTTTATCTTTTTTTAAACCAGATTATATGTGCACAAAGCTTTGATGATAATATTGCGTATGATAGATTTCGTCAATTGTATACACAAATGTTACTCAACAGGGCCAACCCAATAACAAAATTGTTATATTTCAAATGCTCATTCTCTGCCTCTCTATTCAAAGCGTTATCCAACTAGAGAATGTCGAGATACAATCAAAGATTTAGTAGATTTATTAGTAGATAATTTGTACATATGAAGTTTATTCAGACAATGCGGCCATATTTTATGCACAGACAATGCTTTGAAACGTCCCAGCGGAATTAGATATCATTGACTATGCTCTTCGTGGCCGAAGCAATATTATGTATGCCGTTCGGTACGTAGCGCTAGTTCATTCGACTTATTAATACTCCTGCGGTTAGCGCTTCGAAAGCACCACATTTTGCATTCAAGACCTCTCGTATTAAATTATCGTTTGTGAAACGTACTGCTTCCCCGCAACTGGGTTAAGGCTTTTTCGAGCCCATCGAAAATTTATACATTTAAGATATTTCAAAGTTGTAAAGTTTTATTTAAATATTACTGGCTGACCCCAAAAATGATGAACCCAAAGTCTTAATCATCGGAACCATTGAATGTTTTGTGCAATGTGGAAGTGGAACTTCATACCTATTACATCCACCAAATTGGCCTAAGCTAAATTTTTCCCAGCCTAAATTTTATAAAATCTTAAAACGCAAGATCTACAAATAGTATGTGTCGGTCGGTTTGGTGCAATTATTGGGCCTATTATCTAACATTCACTTACAAAGTTAAGAGGGCCTAAAATTACCCGACAATTGGGGGCAAATGTCAAGGCGCACCCAATGCTGCCTCCGGACTATTATTTTTAGTAACACGCTTAATTCCTTCACGCATCGTCTACATGCAAATTGCAGACAAAATAAATTCACTTTTAAAGACACAATAATATTAAAAATAAGGACAGGACAAGGTAAAATACAAAAGTCATTTGTATGATCTGGGAAGACAAGCAAATAAGCTCCAGATTTTCCTATACTCTCGACAGACAGAATACACGATCCACTCTATTTCACAGTGTCGAGGCCAGTTGCTCACGCCAACTTTAAATAACATAAATAACGAAAATAAAATGTAATGACTAATAAATCATTACATGACTAATGATATAATCGTGGGCCAAATGCGTAAAAGTAGAACTAGATGGGACAGCAATGATGTAGAGATCGAACTTTTTTAAGACCTCGCAAACTTCTTGCAACAGAATACCTAACCGCTTAATCTTGGCAATCGTAATGTTGCTTGCAGAACGTGCTTTTGCTTTAAAAAGCTGACATGAGATTTTCAGACCGGATCAACTATGGATATTTAACAAAGATTTATAATTTCTAATTTCAAGCAACTTTATGATGCTCAGTCGAGCTTAAACGCCTACACTCGTACATTTATTAAAATTTCTGAACGTACTTGATCGTCATACATTCCCGGTTATGAATTCAATATATTGCTATCATCCGCAACGACCTTCCCAATTTAATTTATTCCCATGGTAGAGCTCTAACAAGTGCCTGCTTGGTAAGTCTGTACTCTGAAAAGGTTCGGAAAACGTTCGAAATATAAAATAACTCCTTGAAGGTAGTTGTGTCACGGACGTTCATTTTTGTTTCAAAGGTTTCCCAAAAGTAACTTGTTACTAATCGCTTAGTGCTCTACCTCAACGCAAGGTAATGTATTATGTATATTAGTATGTTATTATTTTATGCGTGTCCCTAGCCCTACATAAATATATTTGTAGTAAATGCTGCCGATTACCACCATACTGCTTTTCCTCAACCTAATCAACTTACCAAATCATGCGGTAAGTAGATTTTCCTCCCGTTTGCCGTTTTCCGTTGTAAGTTCCCATTTTGTCCCCAATTAATTCCAATCTCAGCCGTACCAACTGGTAACTGATTCTTTTTCACTGTATTATTCAACAGTGCCCGATTGTGATATTTTTATCAGACTGTAGATAGTAAATACATCAAAGACTGTTGAATCGCAATATCTAGCGAACGATACCACGGGTGGTATCAATTATTTTAAATAAATTTCAATTGCTTTGCATGATATAACTTCCTCGATTAAAATCATGGTGCTCTTTCAGTTTACAAGCGACGTAAGATTTTAATTATTGTGCGCCCGCAGTTGTTTTTGTTTTGTTTCATACGTTTGTTGAAAAGGTTTATTACTGTAAATTGGTTTTTGTAATCGAGGAACGGTGTCTTACTGTTAATTTGTACAAAATGTAGAAAAAATTTCACGCTTTACGATTATGAGTCAAAGCACGTACTTATTTTAAGCAGTCGCTAGTGGGTCCGTTCACTGTATTACATAATTCATCATCATCATCATTAACAGCCATAGGACGTCCACTGCTGGACATAGGCCTCCCCCAAAGATTTCCACAACGAACGGTCCTGGGCCACCCGCAACCAACGGCGGTCCGCGACCTTCATAAGGTCATCGGTCCACCTAGAGGGAGGCCGTCCAACGCTGCGCTTTCCAGTTCGTGGTCTCCACTCTAGAACTCCACTCCACTCTATTACATAATTACTTAATTAAAAATTACTAGATGTTGCCCGTGACTTCGTCCGGCGATAAATTATAATATAATATAACAAAAGTGGCCTATGTCCTCCCCCGTGGTCTACTCCTATAGCTTTGGAGTCCAGTAGTTTCGGAGCCTCTTAAATGCAAACAAATAAATCTTTCATGTATATAATATTAGTATCGAATTTAAAATACTATGTTAATCATTGTCCATGAATATGCTAACAATTTATATGTATGTTAATATACCTTACCTATAAATTAAATTAAAATAATGAAATTATGTAAGTACTTATAAAAGATGCAAGCTGTATTACACCTATAATCAAGGAAGCATTTAGTATAAACAACATGAATGTGCAATTTTAGCTTTTAACAATGTTTGTTCCTTGTTGGTATATCTAATAAATAAATAAATGTTAGAAAAAGGCAGTAGATACAAAATTTAACTAAAAATAAGGTTCACATTTTACGAACAATTGGCATTTTTGATCTTGTTCTGTAAGTACTTGACAATGTTATAAATTGAAATGCTTAATTAAATTAATTATAAGTTGCTGGCATTTTATGTCCTGCCGCATATAAGTGCAATATTTTTTTCCTTTTAATCCTATTAAGTTGCAGGCTCTTGAGAGACTCATTTGCCGTTCTCATAAACCTTAGCTATTTCAAATTACGCGCAATAAAGTTAATATATTGCTTGTAAATTACTTTTTTATACAGGCTCCTAGTAGCATGTTAATAATGTGCCCATTGCCCACGTAACGGGACCATGTCTCTGGAGCTTTAATTTCCTGAATACTTAAATCTTTGTAAAGGTTCAATATATTTGTCTTCAACTTTGAAATACTATCACGTTACCACGAGATAAATTTACTGACGGATCAAGGCTGCTATTAACTACCTATATATTGACCTTTATTTTTAAAATCATAATTCTGCAATCATATTTTATACTTTAACAGTACCTTCCATAATGGTAATAAAATTATTCAAATACCTTTCAAACTATTCGTACTTATGTCATAAACCTCCTCCGTAAGCGAGGGGACCGTTATAGGAAATCCATTTGCACCGCATAAGTCATTATTTGCTGTTCAGTCATAGGCTGTGATGTTATTTGCAAATGTTCTCTTGCACAATGTTACAATCATCTGCATTTGCAATGGACGTATTGTGTGTAAACAGTAACAGGTTGCCTTGAGTAAATTGGGCAGTATTAGGACCTGTCACGACTGTATTTGTTGTCGAAAGTGAAATTAATGTCCTAGTGTCAAATCTGCCCAGTCTGCTCCAATACGACTTATAAATTAGCTTATCTTTAAGTCATCTACGTGCAGAAAATTGGCGTTTCTTAACTATATTACATTATAATGACCTTACGTGTAATTGTTAAGGTCGTTGCAATGATTAAGATTGCTTTGTTTTGAGAAATATTGTTTTGACACATCAAGGGTTATTAATGGTTAATATTGCCTCATGCAATATTAACCATAGATAGAACTCCCGACATGACAATAATGATTTCCCTGCCGTCGCCCTTTGTGTCGCAACTCAAAGCATTATTATTGATTATTACTATCATTAATTTCATTAGAAAATTAATGAACGATGAAAGTTGATGTGCATACTGAACAGGAGTCATCTTGTATTTATTAACCTTTGGCTTCTTCTGAAGTTGCTATTAATGATATTCTTCAATCCAATTCAATACCTATGTACTTTAGCTATTGACTGATTGAAAGTACTCACTCCGAGGAGCAAAGGTGATGTAAGGCGTTAATTTGTTGGTAACTTTTTGGTCTTTTATATCGTGATGTGATCAAAATTACACATGCCACTGCACAAGCCTGAATTTTATTGTCTTGTAGTTTAGAAACTAAGTAGTGATTAGGTAAGACAGTGATAAAACTTGTAAATAATATAATCTTAAAGGATTAAGATGGTGAAAAAGGCAGATATAAACATAAATTTCTATAATATTTGGTCTTTGGTGTAGTGTTCGCTATGACTGCTAGTCTTGAAGTTAACCGTCTAATAGTCCGAACCGTTATCTTAAGATCTAGTGGGTTGCCTGCGGTCTAGTTAACTAGTGTTTGCACAATGTTACCAATAGCGTTATTTCTAACATCAATTTTATATTATCATTTGCCACTGTCCATGTTTCTCGTTATAATAATCTTTCATTTCCTCCCGTTTTGTTTTTGCGTAATTTTTATTACGGTCGGTCGATATTTTTTTAGGTCCTGGATTGCGTCTATTTGAAACAATTTTAAAAATAAAGGGTAGGTACGTAGTTTGGATTGATGTATGTACTTCATTGCATAATATGCTTTAATTTTGGGAAATCTTCGGTAATTATGAATATAAATTTATGAATGGAGGATGGGCAAAAATGTAGGGACACTTGTCTACCTACCCAATACAAACTAGCTACACATAATTAGGAAGGGAGTTTTTTACACTTGATTTCTTCCCTGTAACACATATATGTTAATAATGGGGTTTTGCGTAAGTATACGTCAGAAACCAAAAGTAACTAATTTTCTTCCCATTACTATGATCAGACATATTATCTGCTGCATTTTTTGCTGGGATTCGTGGAAGAGAGGGCAAGTAATGAGGAAAGATTAGTTGTACCCCATATATGCGTAACATTATTATTATTTCGAAAATCAAAATTGACCTCAATCAATGGGCCATATATTACCACCATGAGCAAAGTTACCACAAGCAACACTTATAAAAAGAAGATTTCGATAGAGTTAAGTGAGAACGTTGGATATTATTGAGCTTTTGATTTGTTAGTTAAGAGAAATCCCGTTTTAACCGTACCAATTATTTCAATAGGACGTACTTCTTTCAAAATATGAAACAATTTATTAAAATTCTACGCTGCAATGCGGCAATTGCATTCCTTTCCAAAATTTGTTTCTTATTAGCAACCCTATATAATGGTGTAATAAAACAGGGTGTGAATTTTTTTCAAAGTTAGTCCGTTTTATAATGCCGATTTTCTATGAGGCCATGTATTTTTTCCAGTCCGAAACATTTCTCTGCCACAATGAAAAACAACTTTTCCACGTACTTGGGTACAACAGCACAAATTATTGAAAGTAGGTAATTAGGTATACTCAAACAAGGAAATAAAAACTGTTTAATTTTTTTGGTTTTTGACGTCTAATCAAAAAATCACCTAACCACTTTTGTACTCAAAGACCTTTCCAATGACAAATAACCCATTCACTGTTATATTGAGTCAACTTATATATTGAATTTAATTAATTAATGTCGCGAAGAAATACCCACAACCTGCAATCAGATATGTGAGTGTACGCATGCGTAAATCACCTTATCCCACACTGCTTATGCATACACTCAGAAACAAGATCGTGCAAACACCACCACCACACAAGCAACAATGTCAGCAAGATCGTGCAAGGCTCCACACCACCATGCAGGTTGCAAAACTCGACGCGCGTTTCGCCCCCAACCCGGAGCATCCTAAAGAAGACCTGCGAACAAAGTTCGTTAGTGATGTTACCAGAAAAACCACCTTATCATATACCCTACTGGCTACTAGTACCCCCACCAAACACCACCACCACACCACCAAGTTTGGTCATTTAATAATGCAACTCTATTGTTGTTCTTTTCTTTCATTATTTCAAATTGTTCCAACACGCTCAGTCGAAAGCCTTTATCACATATAAGTAATACCTTGTAGAGGAATGGCCATCGGGTACACTATGACCACTATCTAAAATTCTAAAAGGTGTTTAGCAAAATGTGATTTATCACGCTGACCATTTCTATAAGCCGCGACTCGGTATAAAGAACACATCGCGGCTTCTAGAAATGCTATAAGCCGCGATGTGTTCTTTATACCGAGTCTCAAAGTTACGTTCAGTTTGACGCCTATTAACTACTTATAAATTGCGTATAGACTTTATTTTCGGCAGCAAAAAATAAAAATAAAAATATATTTTATGGGATCCCCATACATATGTGAAGTGAGGATGATTTTTGTCACTCGACGCCATCGTGTTGAGTAGGTATTTTTAAATAAAGGCGAGATTCCATATACGACTTTTTTGACGTGATAACGTCTTATAAATCGATGGAGTCGGCTGCACGCACGAAAAACCATGACTCGTGCGTTACCTGTTACCCGTTATCGTTACCAAGTACCGTTACCAAGTACCCAAGTTTACCTCGTTTAAGCGTTACCTCGCATTGCCTTTACCTCATTATTATTATTGTCGTCGTTGTTGTTGTTGACGTTGTCATGTTCAACTATCGTCAGTAAACCGACTTTACAGACAACCGGTATTTTTTTATAAAGTGAACCATTTTCGAGCAATCCGCCTCCAAAGTGGTTTGCAAGTTGGTCCCACACTGGCATTTCTAAACTATACGAGGTAGAAAACTTGTAACTTTCCATGATGATTGATCAAACACTTTTTAGGAAAATGATTTTGATCGATAACATACTATATTTTTTGATGTATGCAATTAAAAAAAAACCTATTGAATTAATTTAAATTACAAACTTTTATTTGATAGATTAGGATATACCAGTGGCGGAGGGTCTAAAGAACTCCATTCTTATCAGCTTCCCTTTCAGATTAACTCATGAAGACCTCCAGCCAAAACTAGTATATGGCATATATCTTATACAAGTTAGGTCGGACAAGCGATAGCGCGATGTAGACCGACTCAAGCGACATCTATGCGCTGCACGTTGCAACTTTGACATGAATATTGGAATCACAGATATCTTTATTACGTTAATAATAATTATTTTAAATTATATTGAGCAGTGAGAAGTGGTAAATATAATTCGTCTTAAAATTTAAACTAATACGTGTTTATGTACTTATATGTGAATATTGAATGTGAGACTTCTTGTGTTGTGTTTATTGTTGGTGATAAATCGTTTGAATAAATCGACTTTTACGGTAAGCGGAAAGTTAAATACGTACCTACTATAAATTTTAATTTGTAGACATGATAATAGTAGACGATCACAATACATATTATATATTAATATTTAATATGCGGTAGTTCCGTGGAAGTATTTTAATATTATGATTATCTTACAATAGTTAATTACTTGTTACAAGTTTTATTATTAAGCCCATAGTTACATACCTATTACGTATTTTGAAATATACCTAATTGTAGCTATAAGAATACCGTATATATATAAATACACATATGTATATATATATATATATATATATATATATATATATATATATATATATATATATATATATATATATAAATACACATATGTCTACGGTATTTATATATATACATGTATATATATAAATACCGTACATATCATAAACATAACATAAACATGGTGCTAAATTTCCTTTCAAAAAAAATTGCACAACTCACGTCTAGCAACTAGGGCTCAGAAGTAAAACCACCTTTCGCCACTGGGACATACACTACAATATATTATTACATTACAATAAAAACACAATAAAAGAAAAAAAAAAGTAGATAAACAAATAACATAAAATGGTAAACAAGAATAACAATAATATTCCGCGTTGATAGTTACGAACTCTCCTTACGGCCGTTTTCAATAACATATCTAAGATTAAAGAAAAATAGCTATCCCCGATAGACAGAAAGCTGTTGTTTATCTTTAACTTGCGTTTCACAACCAAAGACAGGGCCTATTTAATCTTGTCCAACGAAGGATAACATCCTTCCCTCTCGCCTATCCAAGGCTCTTGAAACTCATTGCTAACTACATAACAATTCATGTTTTAAACAATTATATATTTATTTACAATTAACAATTGGTTAACAGCATAAATATTGTACTTAACATTGAGAATCAAAACTCGAGATGATTTTTACCATAGTTATCGTGTTTTTTATCAAATTTAATAGTGAGACATAACAGTTTGACCCTAGGAGTCGCGTGAAAAGGAATGTGAAATTTAAAATAAAATCTAACTTCGAAGCAAAGAGAATGTAACTATGCTACGTAATAAGAGGTGGCATTCCGAATAAAAAAAGTGTTAAAAATTAAAAATTTACATATTTAAATAGCTTTTTTACGTATTATCGTCAAAAGTGCAATAGATTCAAGCCTAAAATGAAAAAAAAATACACAAAAAACTATACGAAGGTTACTATTATCGATTTTTTATTTTAATCCCAATTATTGGGTTAAAAAGCTAAATAAAACAACAAAACAACTTTATTTCAATCATTTTTATTGCATTTTAAAGAAAATAAAATACAAAAGTAAGGCTACGTTCCCACTAGCGTTTTTTGTAATCGCGACAGAAAAAAATGCACTTTAAATAGAACTCTGCGTTAATTCAATACAGCTGAAAATCGTGTACAGCTGTCAAATCTGACATTTGACACTCGACACTTCGATTTTCATATTTAATGTACTAACGCTTAATTCTATTTACAGTGCAGTTTTTTCTGTCGCGACAGCAAAAAACCGCTCGTGGATTTAATGTCGGTTGTCGAATTGATAATATTACGATGAGTTCAAATTGTTAAATACGACAGTGCTCAATACCTATTAGAATTCAATATGCCCCGCGGCAATTAGGGGAACTAAATTTGGTAAATTGTTATTTACAATGCCTGAGGTTGTAAAAAGTGCTGCCCTAGAAATGATACTCAAGTTAAAGGAGTTTTGTGAAGCAGAACAGCAGAATCAAGGTATTCTAATACCCATAAAAATGCTGGCAATATTTTGTCGCGCGATCATAGCGACGCATCTATGGGTCTTCTTTCATAAAAAGGTCTTTATCTATTTACCTTTTACGAGGGCGGCACTGAAAATTTCGGGAATCAAGAAAGTGACACAACATTACTATTTAAAAATGTATTTATTGCTTTTCAAAGTATTCTCCGCGAAATTTGACACATTTTTCCATACGATGGAACCAATCATTGAAGCAACCATTCCATTCGGAAGTTGGGGTCTCCAAAATGGCCGTTTTGTAGGCGTCCACAGCTTCTTCAGGTGATGAAAATCTCTGACTACGCATTTATTCTTTATTTTAGGGAAAGTATAGAAATCATTAGGGCTTAGGTCGGGGCTGTACGGCGGATGGTCTAATAATTCTATGATTTCTTGCTCTAAAAACTCTTTTGTTCTGTGCGCGGTGTGAGAACTCGCATTGTCGTGATGGAGGACGATGCGGCGGTTGCAGTTCTCTTTACGGAGTTCAGAAACGACCTGTGGCAAACATATGTTAGCATACCATTCTGCATTAACCGTTCTTTGTCCCTCAAGAGGAATAGTCGCAACATGGCCGGTTTTGGAGACAAACGTGGCCACCATTTTTTTTGCAACACTCCGTGAACGAACAATTTTTGTTGGCTTTAACTCATTTTCGAACACCCAAACTCGTGACTGGTTTTTTGTTTCGGGTTCGTACGCGTATATCCAGGATTCGTCACCTGATACGATGTTGTATACAGCATTTGAGGATCCTGCGTGGAATCTTTCGAGAGTTCTGACGCACCAAGTAACGCGAGCCGCTTTTTGCTCTTCACAGAGCAAATGCGGTATCCATCGGGAAAACAACTTTTTTACACCTAATTGTTCATGCAAGATTATTTGTATTTGACTCACGCCAATGTCTAAAGTTGCCTGAATTTCGCGGTATGTCACATGTCGATCTTCCTCAATCAGCTTACGCACAGCATCAACGTTTTCTTGGGTGACTGCAGTTTTTGGACGACCTTGACGGGGATCATCACTGAGCTTGACACGTCCACGTTGAAATTCAGCAAACCAGCGATAAATTGTGGTTTTGGATGGGGCTTCATCACCAAATGCAGAAATCATTCGGTCAACACACTGTTTTTGTGTTAAACCACTTCAAAAGTCATAATAAATCATCGCTCTAGAATTTTCTCGAGTCAATTCCATTTTCTCAACGACTAAACAAGTTTGACAAGACCTTGTGACAAGACCGAGAATCTTTTTTTATATAAATAAACGGTATTCGATTTTTAAAACCAAGGAGTTTTAAATTAAAAAGATTTTAATATGACAGGAACAGTGGAAATATTCCAGTCCCGATACTTTTAGTGCAGCCCTCGTAGAAGTTACAACCAAATGTGGTTGCATTAATACAAGTAACTGATTTACTTGACACTGCACTTTTATTCAGCCTAAATCTGTACTAAAATTCATAATCATTTAATTTAGACATATAATTCGCACGTGGTTTATTTACCTTTTGTATGATATTATTGGTATCACTGTGTTCATCGCAATCTATGATCATTTGAATTAATTCAATATCACTATCATCACTTAGTACATACATAATGGAATACTGTAGTCAGTATTCCATTATGTATGTATTTAGAAAATAAAACTAATGCTCGGTTAGGGTCAAGTTAAAAAGGCGGGAAAATAATTTTCGCATTAAGCTTTCAACACCGTTTTTCAAAATCGACAAGTCCAAATTTTAGTCAAAGTCCAAATTAATCATGAATGCAGTCAATGAGTCAAGTCAGTCGAATCAGTAAAGTGGTACGCATTACTAAAACTTCCTAGGGAGTTTTGAAGGGAACACAAAATAGCACGCTTTTTGAAGTTGTACCACTCGCCCACTCTTATGCGTTGACGACGTTAACGAATATTTTATAGTTAATATTCTACCAATATTATACATTAAGAACCGAAATAACACAAAAATAAGGAGGAAATACTAAAATAAAAACGTCACACATTGATATTCTCGGCAAAACTAGGTTCTCCGTTTTGTTAAAGTTTAAACTTAAATTGAAATGCAGTTCACTAAGATATATATGAGCGTCCTTATCTCTAGTAAGGCTATCCGTCCTCCCGCCGATAGATGAGCCGCTTCGGTAGGAAATTACATCTGTCACTAGTAAAGATAAAAGCAAAGATTTGACTATCTTTATTAGCAAGGATTACGGTAGATTTATATAGAGGTTATTGACAACGACCGTTAGACATCTCCTGACATGCTCTTAGTTAGGTTATTTGCAATTGCTTTCGATTTCAACCTTCGTCGCTAAATAAGTCATTGTGTTGTTAATAAGTCATGGAGCGGCCCCATCAGACCTTCACACGCGTTCTTCCTGTTATTGATACGCCTCATACGCTATTGTTGAAGACGCTAACGTGAGCGATGAGCTGTTGAATAATCGCCATTGCAAAATTTAACACGCGAGCCTTTATTGTACTCCTTTTGTTGCTATTGAAAATGTTAGCCAGACTATTGAAGAGAAATTGAAGACTAAAAGTTATTCAAGGTGCTTCGACCCAGTGTTACGGGACATAGCACATGACATTTGTAGCTAGACGATGTGATCTAAAGAGGGTCGAAACATAAGGAATAGATGGGCAGCGCTACGAAGTTGTAGATAATTCCGGACAAGAACATAATTTAGATTTTTTTACGCAAATCAGACAAACAATTGATGTCATTTAGTAATTACCAATGCCCACAAACATAATATCATTTATGATAAGGCATTTCAGAGGATATGGATTCTAAATTCTTGGAATTAAATCTAAAGTATGTTCGAAAATCATGGACATACTAACACATGGGCTATCTCTAATTTTAGGATGTCTGCGATACTGCAATAGGATGGTCCGTTTTCATTCGGTTCGTAAAATAAACCATTGTGAAAATACAATATATGAGGACTAATTTATTTATTGTGTTAAACTGTTAAATGGTCGGTGAGCCGCGCCACGGTATCCCGTTATATTAGGTATCACGATCAGGCCGCTTTATTGGAAAGTGCTCGGACCGTGGTCGGTGGCCGGGCACGTCTGCGTGGGTTTCCTGCAGCTTGATAAAAAGCGCAGGCGATAGCAATTCCATTGCCTATACGAACCGCTTTGCTCATTATAAGGTATCATTGCGGATATAATCCTATTAAAGACGAACGAGATGTGGCAAATTGAATTACGTGGATTTCAACGAGTAAATTCAATTTATTGATTCTACCTATGTTTTAGCCGGAACAAACAGACAGACGGACAGACAAAAATTTTAAAAAGTGATTTTTATTGTAAGTACCGTAAATACTGAACCGTAAATACCGTAATAACTGAAAAGCAGTTAATTTTAAATTACAAACAGACACTCAATTTTATTTATTTGTTGTATGTATAGATATTGCAAAGGAGATCGGCAAGTCGCCATTTACTGCCTGGTAATTAAAATACGTGGCCACAAAAAATCTTTATTGTAAGTTGTACTTTAACAAAAAAAGTAATTATATTATACATCAAAATCAGGGGCGGAGGAATAAAAAAATATTAATTAAGTATAATCTAACCTATTGTTCAATAAATTACCCTTGTGGCGGTTTGCGGAAAAGCGACATCTATTAGTAGTGATGTCAATTACGTAATGAAATTAATAACTAGTTTATTTGGAAACACAATATGCTAGTTGTCGCTTTCACGTTACGCAAACAAAAACATAATAATTATTTTTCTTGGTATGAATATAAAAAGTATAGAGGGATCTATTTCACATCCCAAGTAACATTTTTTTTTTCATATAACTAGTACTCAACTGTTGGAACTATAGAAAAAGAAAATAACTTTATACTCCAATAAAAAATTAAATCTATTGGCCACTAGGTGGAGCTTTTTCGCCTCAAATTGATAATTTTAATGAATTGAAATAAATAAAAATAAAAAAATGACGACAAAAGTACGTATTTTGCACATTCATTCTCTGATATTCGGAGATTCATAACTTTTTATTCCCAATTCCTAATTCTTGCTAATTTCTTAATTTATTTACATGAGGGTATTGCAAAACCTAATAATAATATAGACCCAATACTAAAATTGGTACTAAAATTAATGTAATTATAAAAGTTAGCTGACTGTGTCTAATTATATAGAATGGCTAGAATTAATGTGACTTGTAAAAGCAACTTTGAATAATTGTAGCTTTGCGCACAATAAAAACTTTTTGAACGCAACTTCTAAACGTTTGCCCGTTTTGTACACAAAAGATAGTATAAATTGAGATTTAGTTCGTGACTCTGCATTTCTCTCTGTAGCTTCCTAGTCACAATTTACCGTTTAAGATTCTTTGCAATTGATGTGAATGTACATGTTTCATTTGGCACTGTATAAAGACATACATTAACTTGAACTCAATTTACTCACTAAACAAAATCATGTCTGCAAATCATGTTGCCAAAATTGTGATTATTATCATTCTATCAACATTAATTATATCTACTTTTATAACTGATAATAATCATCGACATTTAAAAGACTAGCACCCGGTTTCTGAAAGGCTAATCAAATAGTTGATGAACTACCACGTGTGTTGAGTTGAATTTAGTGAAATAATTACTAATCATTGATCATCTTGGCATTACACATTTACGCCTTAAATAGTTTTCCAGAAACCGAAAACAGTGTTTGACATTAGTTTTGTTAACTAACACGTTGATCAAATCAAACGATCGATCAATCTTTTTGCAACTCAATTTACACTTGACAAATAATTTGACAGCTGATTAGTTAGTTTTGGCGTTGACTATTAGCCTTTCAGAAAACCGGGGTTATTCTTTGTTTTAAATGTTTATAATTGATTAGATTAATTATGAACATTTAAAACAAAGTCATTAGGCATTACAGTTAGGTACTGCATCCAGCAGGTATTAAAACGATCATTAAACCTGGTCAAGGCATAAGAAATTTTCAATTACTTACTTTATACTTATTATTATGGCCTTAGTTAAAAATCTTAACAACCGTTCAATGACATCTTATGGAGCTGTATTTTCTGTCTTCCCATTGTTTAATATAATATACCTACTGTATGGCCACGTAAAACTTTTAAGAGTATGTAGTATTTTTAAGATTCTAATAGCCACAAGGACTCATCATTCGACCGATTCTAACCATCCAAATTATGATGCATATATCCTCTAAAATTTTATCTGAATAATTGGCTTTCCTTCCTCTTTATAATAATATAAGGCATGAAAAAAATGAGGAGGTACATGAAAATAAAGAGAGGTCTTTATCCAAATAATTGACTCATTATCTATTCATGTGATACTTGAAATGAATATTGAAGTCGTGTCGTCGTATTGTAACGGTTGCGTGTTCAATACAATTCACAAGTTTACGAATACTTTGCGTGTAGCCCTGGTCTGTTATGATCAAGTGACATAGATTTTTAACACACTTTACCCGCATGTATCAGTTACAAGACGAAGTGACATATAAGCGCATTTGATACGTCCACCCGGATCTAGTGATTAGCTAAACTAACCCTCGAGCTATAGAGTATTTTTGCCAATAGATAAGAAGGTTTTAAGGAATTTGTGGCCGAAAAAATATGATTTGCGGCTATGTAGTTTAACAAAAATCTGATGTCGAAAGTTTTCTCCAGATTTCCTAATCCTTATGCAACAATAGACCGCACCAGAGTGCTAACATGGTCCTTACACGTTACTAGTATCGCTCATTTAGTGAAACAACAGCGCTGTGGTATTTTCTACTGTGTGTTATTTCGTTCAAACCAGGCCACCATCCACTTACTATTCACATAGTCACGCTCTATAATTCCATATTGTACGCAAAAAGTTTTTAATTTGCATATAATGATTCGCGATGCTTTATTTTGAACGGACGTCGGGCGCGTTACCGTCAGCGAGATGTAGGAAGAGTTACGTATGTTAAATAATGATGTATATCGATGATTGTGTTTGCGGGGCGGTAGGAAGAGACAGGTGTGCGCAGGCGCAGGCCGAGATCCATGGTGCCGGCACTTTCACTCTCGTCGCGTCACTGCGGCTGAGGCCGATGTAACCGCCGCAGTGCCGCCGCGACGCCGCGCCAGTCGCACAGCTCTCGCACCACCGCGATATTTGCATTGCACGCACGCCCGTCGGTGTCTATCGATATCTGTTTGGTCAGATTTCTATCTAGTCATTCGATCTGCGGTGTCCGTTCATGTGTAAAGCCTGACTCGCTCTTTTTTTCGAATTCGGTTTTATTAAAAAATATTTTTATTAAAATATAAAAAATAACATCAAATTTTTCAAAAATAACTAAAATCAGTTATCAATAATTACCTTGCAAATTCTTTTTTTAACAAAACATCTATTATACGCAAACCAGTGATTAGTGATAAGTGAATGGAAGTTATACCATGGGATGTATAACATTAAATCGTTATTTACATTAATTTCGTGCTAAAGTGTAAATTTGTGAATAATGGAAACCGAGTGTTAATTGTGGAGTAGCTCGATTGAAGTCACAGACTGTGAGCACATGATATCATAGGATTTGTTATTTCGGTCGCGGATTACAGTGTCAAGGTTGTCAACATTGATGGACCAGATGTCAGTTTATAGGAGAGATGCGCGGTGCGCAAACGAAGCCCATTGCGACGTTTACTGTAAATAAATTGTACCTTACGTCCTCGCTATTTTGGTACATGTTAGATATTATGTCATCAATTCTGTCTAAAGTCAATGAGTACTTCATCGATATTCTGTGGTGAAAACTCGTCGTCGCAGTGTCTACTTTCATAGTTTTCTACAGGGCACTCCCTTTCTCTACAAACACTGGACGGTGTCTAGTACTGCATGTGTGATATAAACATAACATTAAAAACCTTTCCAATATACTCGCCAAAACAGTATGACATAGAATAAATCACAATGTACTGTCCTACAATGCCTTATTACGACGAAAGTTTTATTCATGACGACAATTTAAACCAGAAAAGAAATAAGCGAAGCTATCGTGTGTACAAAAATGGGCTGGCACCGATGTGTTACTTTGATGCCAACGAAAGACTCCAAGCTATGGAAGAAAGACCGACTTCTGTTATTAAAAGGAACTTAAGAAACATCAAACAGCGGGGTCAACGGTATAGAGTGGAGCCCATAGCAACAGCGCAATCGGGCTCCGTTGTTAAGAACAAGACACCGGATATATTTTCGTACAACTACCCTCGTATTAGCGTTTTTGATCCGAACAAGCTTTACGATATTCAAAACAATAATATTCCACCTTTGTCATCCTGCAAAAGTTTCGACAACTTGACACTGAAAAAGGAGAAGAGGTTTTCGAAAAACATATTGAAGAACGGCATCAGTCTTCAAAATTTGAGCAGGGATGATAACATCAAATACTACATATCTCCAGCCGACGAAGTAACAAATTACAGGAAAACAGACATAAGGAATTCCTATTCCGTGTCTGATGCCCGTCGACGTCCTATTCAACGTCGCATTTCACGAAGCACTGCTGCACCAGGAGTCGGAATTTATAGGAAAATAAATGGAGATAGCAGCGCTGATAAAAAACTACACGGTACGATAATTATGTTTTATTTTTATGAAACTAAAAACATTTGTATTGCATAATTCTGACCTTGTCACAAACATTTATTAATAACGCGATTTTAGAGACATTGAATACTATGTAATTTATTAAGTAAGATTATGATAGTAATTTATATTTTTTTAAATATACGTATATATTATTACATTCTCTTTGTCGCAAGATTTTGGGAGTAACGTTAAGTCTATTAAATTTTGGTTAGTACAGTTAAACGTAATGTCAATCATTACAAATATGGACGGCCATTAGGTACAATCGATCCGGAAGAAAATAATGATACGTACGATTGTTACACAGTCATCAGTCATCACTTATCAGTATAATATTATATTGATGAACTAATTGTGCCTCAGTTTTCTGTTCTTGCATCTTCTTATATATCTAAAATTGTCGTGTCACAGTGTTTGTATTATAAGGTTGTTAAAAATTAATTACGGATATTCTGTGCATATATTATGACCTACTGCTTATGTCAAGACGCTTAGGCTGAAAAATAATTTTTAAAAAAAGGTAAATAAAATTACATTAGATACGCTCTTTACGGCGCTGTTAGGGTCATTGAATGCACAAAGCTGTATTTATGTTATTTAGGCAAAGTCTTTGCTTCCTCTTTAACCTGTTTCTGCAAGGTTAGTGACCTCAGGGCCATAGAGAGCACAATGTAATTTTATTAAGTATAATCTTTTTTTTTTTTCAACATTTTAATTATTTTTCTGAATGAACATGCTCTTTACATATTCAGCAGTAGAGCATATGCACAAATTTTGAATAATCTTATAGTTCTAAAAAAATAATTGAAAATAGCCTATTGCGCTTTGATAATAATACGGAACCCGCTTTAGACATGTCCGGAGTAATGACATGCTCTTGGTCAAGTTATTATTATGATAATTCAAGTAGGGATTGATTATATTTTAAAATTCTGAAGGCTCATTGTGTTATCCTTGTATAATATTGCAAATAATACGTTCCAGCAAAGTAGGTACTTAATTTAATTCAGTTACGACATTTTCCGTATTCGTGTTTGTTTTGTAAAGTTGATTCTTTGAAAATGTTATCTTAAATGGATTCTTGGACCATAAAATTTTTGGCACCTAACCTAGTATAGGACCTTCCTTTTATTCGGATTGTGGTATTAATTCAGCTTCACATGATTGGGGTAAAACCCCATTCAGCTAAAGCGCAGCATTATTTGTTGTCATTTGTACTGTTCCTTTAATGCGTTAACCCAAAAGGGAAGCTCCGTTGATTGTAGAGTCCAACAACGCTCGAGCGTAGGACGCTGTTTGGTATTTGCGAATCACCAGAAACTATTCATCAGCATCAGCATCATAAACGCGATTTAGTGTAGCCCTAGTTTAAAGCAACAAACTTGTTCTAAAGCTAGCTTTAGCCCACAACATTTTTTATCTTCCTTCATGCAGGACCATTGGTTTCGCAATTCTCCAATGATGTCAATAACTTTCATTTGCTGTGGCTTTGTTATTTACACTGATAAACAGTAAATCTAATTGAAAATATCCATTGATTGCCATTTAATAATCTTTATTTCCTTCCTGTAAACTTGTATTGGCGCTGTATTCAACAGATATTGTATAATAAGACGCAATAGACGCGGAAAATTATCCATTGTCTATTGTTGCTTCAAATTGGTAATGTTAAGGACTACGACGGGTTTAGAATGGCTTGTTAAGTATTAACAGAATCGTTACACTTACAGAAAATAATGTTTTCATACTTTTAAGGTATTCCTTGCACTGTCAGTCAAACGTGTTGCTGTCAGTTTACAATTATATATTTGCATCGTGCAAACTTCATTTACCGTATGTGACGGTCACTCATTTTTCACTCATCCTACATTTTGGTTTTCTTTCATGCAACCGCCAGTCATGATTGGTGATTATGGATGACCCTTTGAGAGGCACTATAAGGCGAAACAGACGGCGAAGATACTATAATATTTTATTTTAAGATACCTAGATTTATTTTGTATAAAAGTACGTAATATGAAAATAAATAGTATATTAGCCGTCTGTGATAGTTCATACAAACTGTATAGCAAGCGATATTTTATCTTAATATAAAACATTATAGTATATAGTATCTTCGCCGTTTGTGATGCCCCGACTGCACTGTCCAGTTTAAGTAATAAGTCAGTAGCAGACGCAAAATGTCACTAGGTCATGTACTCATGATGTTAAATAAAATTCAATTATGCCGTTTTGGTTAACTGACTTTATTATCCTAACAATATAATCATTTATAGTTTACTGTTTTTATTGCATGTTAAAGCCAATTTCTCTTAGCTCATTTTTGCCTATTGCAGTGTGTGAATGCAATGCGGATGAATTTAATTCGTTACCATACTTAGGCAAGTTCAAGTCTCATATTATATTACTTTATAGTGTTATATACATATATTAGGTTTCAGTGACGATATGAAATATGAAAACGAACTCATGTAACCTTTTATATAATCTATATTTATAATATTATAAAAAGAGAAAAAAAGTTGTTTGTTAGTTTACGAGGGCGGCACTGAAAATTTCGGGAATCAAGGAAGTGACACAACATTACTATTTAAAAATGTATTTATTGCTTTTCGAAGTATTCTCCGCGAAATTTGACACATTTTTCCATACGATGGAACCAATCATTGAAGCAACCATTCCATTCGGAAGTTGGGGTCTCCAAAATGGCCGTTTTGTAGGCGTCCACAGCTTCTTCAGGTGATGAAAATCTCTGACCACGCAATTTATTATTTATTTTAGGGAAAGTATAGAAATCATTAGGGCTTAGGTCGGGGCTGTACGGCGGATGGTCTAATAATTCTATGATTTCTTGCTCTAAAAACTCTTTTGTTCTGTGCGCGGTGTGAGAACTCGCATTGTCGTGATGGAGGATGATGCGGCGGTTGCAGTTCTCTTTACGGAGTTCAGAAACGACCTGTGGCAAACAAATGTTAGCATACCATTCTGCATTAACCGTTCTTTGTCCCTCACGAGGAATAGTCGCAACATGGCCGGTTTTGGAGACAAACGTGGCCACCATTTTTTTTGCAACACTCCGTGAACGAACAATTTTTGTTGGCTTTAACTCACTTTCGAACACCCAAACTCGTGACTGGTTTTTTGTTTCGGGTTCGTACGCGTATATCCAGGATTCGTCACCTGATACGATGTTGTATACAGCATTTGAGGATCCTGCGTGGAATCTTTCGAGAGTTCTGACACACCAAGTAACGCGAGCCGCTTTTTGCTCTTCACAGAGCAAATGCGGTATCCATCGGGAAAACAACTTTTTTACACCTAATTGTTCATGCAAGATTATTTGTATTTGACTCATGCCAATGTCTAAAGTTGCCTGAATTTCGCGGTATGTCACATGTCGATCTTCCTCAATCAGCTTACGCACAGCATCAACGTTTTCTTGGGTGACTGCAGTTTTTGGACGACCTTGACGGGGATCATCACTGAGCTTGACACGTCCACGTTGAAATTCAGCAAACCAGCGATAAATTGTGGTTTTGGATGGGGCTTCATCACCAAATGCAGAAATCATCCGGTCAACACACTGTTTTTGTGTTTAACCACTTCGAAAGTCATAATAAATCATCGCTCTAGAATTTTCTCGAGTCAATTCCATTTTCTCAACGCTTAAACAAGTTTGACAAGACCTTGTGACAAGACCGAGAATCTTTTTTTAAATAAATAAACGGTATTCGATTTTTAAAACCGAGGAGTTTTAAATTAAAAAGATTTTAATATGACAGGAACAGTGGAAATATTCCATTCCCGATACTTTTAGTGCAGCCCTCGTAGTAGTAGTGCACCATATTATGTATGATGGTCAAGGTCGTTACAAGCGTGTAGAGTTGTGTCGTGTCCGAGAAAAATTGTAAATACTTAGGTAACCATTCTTATAGTTATACCTACGGTTCCTATTCCTATAATTATATATACGGTACCTACAATTAGGTATATATTTCAAAATACAAAATAGGAACTTACTAATAAAACGTTTTTCTGTGTATTAATTAGCTATTGTAAGATAATCATAATATTAAAATACTTCCACGGTACTACCGCCTATTAAATATTAATATATAATATTATGATCGTCTATTATTATGATAACTACAAATTACAATTGATAGTAGGCACGTATCTAACTTTCCGCTTACCGTAAAAGTCAATTTATTCAAACGATTTATCACCAACAATAAACACAACACATGTAGTCACATTCAATATTCACATATAAGTACATAAACACGTATTAGTTCAAACTTTAAGACGAATTATATTTATCACTTCTCACTGCTCAATATAATTTCAAAAATAATAGTTGAACAATAATTATTATTAACCTAATAATATGATTTTACATCCAAGGGCGCGCGACCGAGGTACCGCCGAGCTACTTTTCAAAATTAATTCATCTCGTGATGCACGTAATGATATTAAGTAATAACGGCTTCTTATTGGTGAAAACTACAAAATTGCGGGTTAATGTCACAGAAAAATAGCCCTTAATTATTTCGAACTGTCATCGGACAAATCTTAATAATATTGTTCTTTAGTTGGCCAGCCGGCTATTAAAAACAAGTTTGAATTTCAACTTTATTTCGAACCACCATAACTCCGAATATATCGGGTTTTAAAGAGATCTGTGATTCCAATATTCGTGTCAAAGATACAGCATGCAGCGCATAGATGTAGCTTGAGTCGGTCTACATCGCGCTTTCGCTTGTCTGACCTGACTTGTATAGTATATTATTGTTTTCCACATACTAGTTTAGGCTGGAGGTCTTCATGAGGTAATCTGAAAGGGAAGCCAATAAGAATAGTGTTCTTTAGACCCTTTGTTAGGTTCAGTTAATCGGAAAGGTATTTTTTTTTGTTTTTTTTTTTTTTTTTTTTTTTTATATTAAATAAGGGGGCAAGCGAGCAAACGGGTTACCTGATGGTAAGCAACTACCGTCGCCCATGGACACTCGCAACATCAGAAGAGCTGCAGGTGCGTTGCCGGCCTTTTAAGAGGGAATACGCTCTCTTCTTGAAGGTTTGCAGGTCGTATAGGTCCGGAAATACTGCTGGTGACAGTTCGTTCCAGAGTTTTACAGTGCGCGGCAGAAAGTTACGTGAAAAGCGCACGGTGGAAGACTGCCACTCATCAAGGTGATGAGGATGGTATGTTTTTCGCGTGGGACGATGGCGAAAAGTTGCAGGTGGTATGATTCCGAACAATTCCTCAGAGCACTCCCCGTGATACAACCGATAGAGGATGCAGAGTGAAGCTACATCTCGGCGTTCGTATATGCCGTTGTCCCATTATGGAAGCAGCCTTAACGTTTGCTTGTGATGTGTATGACGCACTCAGGCTCAGGAAACGGGCATGACCCGTCGTCCGGCGCGGCACGGAGTAGTGTCCTCAGCGGCGTGGTGTCAGACGGCGGCCTCGCGTCCCAATTTAAGGTGTCATAAAGCCACTCAATTGAGCACTCAAAGTCTGTGTCGTGCTTTAACACCGCCTCGAATTTCTCGCGTTTATCACGCCAAAATGTGCTAATGGGGCAGTTGCCTGTCAAACACCAAAATAACTCAAAATTATGGTCTACTTTTGTTTTTTTGCTCCATATAAGGATAAGTATATCTCAAATAATACCATAAGACCAATTACCATATTCGTCCATTATTACACATTGACCGGTAGTTAGTACGTCTTTTTTTTTGGTGGTATTTAATTACTATTTAGCGTTGTTGTTCCAAATATACGCATATATGTAGGTTATCTGTATTAAAGATATTTTACTTGTTTTTTTCGAGTTTGCTAGTCCAAGGTATCCAATAACTATTTTATAATAAACTTATAGATGATAATATATTTGACCGGATTCAAACACACAAAACCCTTTATTATCAATAGTTATTCTGCTTTCGGTCGGCAATGGAACCAACAAATTATTATAGATCATGAAAATCTATCCAGCCGTTCCTTAGTTATAAATAGTCAAAGTTCTAACTAACCACACTATTTGACGGTTGATGCTTATTGATTAAATAATGATCATTCTCGAATGACCTACAATAATAATCGTTATAATTGCACCTTTCTGTAATTTCCTTTAAAGTTTAAAACGTGAAAAAAAAATCGGATACAGTATATAAGTCTTGGTCTTGGTCCTAATTAGCATTTAGACGTCATTACTGAGTCATAAATAATATTTTATGCGTTCGTATATGCCGTTGTCCCATTATGGAAGCAGCCTTAACGTTTGCTTGTGATGTGTATGACGCACTCAGGCTCAGGAAACGGGCATGACCCGTCGTCCGGCGCGGCACGGAGTAGTGTCCTCAGCGGCGTGGTGTCAGACGGCGGCCTCGCGTCCCAATGTCGCCACCGCGGTTATTTATAAACAAGCGTTATATGCGTTCGATTTAATGGCCTAGGACTACTGGTATCAAGCGTGAATTGTGCCGTGTGTGTTTGATATCAAAAACCCGATTGTATGAAAACAGCTGTGGGATAAAAACTGGTAAATGCTTGTTACTGCACAAGGAAAAACTATCAGTTTTCTAGCTCTGCGCTTATCAGTGGTTACTGGTAATAGTGGTACGTGCGTATGTACTATTTTAGCTTCTGTTGTGTATTATAATTATTATCAATTACCTATGTGAATTCCCGCCCGCTTCGCTTGCTGTAAACATGTATTCGATGACAATCCTGCAATCAGTGAGATGAACCAGCTGTGACATCATTACAATGTACGAGACATTGTGAAAAGGAAATGTAAATAAATGACGTGAACGCATTTATTTTACTACTGTAAAATAAATTCAACTAAACTAAATCTTGAAATGAATAAAATGACGATTAAATGGATAAGGAGAAGCTTAAAATGTCTTAAAAACTCGCTAGTGAAGTTTAAAATAATCAAGTTTTAATTGCGTTGTAAATTGTGATCAATGGTAGCTTTATACTACCTAATGCAGAATCACTACACATTCGCATGTGCTTTGTTGTTACAAGAAAAGGTACCGAATATATGGCCGGAAAGAAATGACGCGTTATCTTCTGAACGACCATTAACGGGTCAAAGTTCCCATTGAGTCATGAGTGGTGCTCAGTTTTTTCATAAAAATATTTTAGACGCCACTTGACCTATATTCACAAATTCTAACCAAATCTACTACTAATTGACTCCTACTTTACGAAGGTTTTTTTTAATTACGTCACTCCTTCGTTCTGACTTCTATGTCAGTACCCAGTAGTTGTTTGTGGTTATTATGTTAGTCATAATTTGTCACTATATATCTAGGCCGTATCCCTGGGAAACTTAATAAGTGCAATCCGTTATTTTTTCCGTACCACTAGAACTCCTACCAAAGCTCAGTCACCCATGTAGTATATTTGTTTGACGTTGTGAACATTTATTTCATGACTGCGGGTAGATCTAATTATTTTACTTAATAGCAATATTAAAAGAGGGTGTTTGATATTTTTTCTGCCGCTAGGGGGCAGTATCAACGCACAACCCAAAGCGTCATCTGGTGGCGTAAGTGGTATCAAAAACGGTCAATAAGAATTTTAGATTATTTTGCTGTCACCAGGCGGCGCTTGTCAGCCCGACGGTGCTTGTCGTGTCAAAAAGCTGTCAGATGTCACGAATTTAAATATTGTTGCTAGCTCGTTAAGGTTACATCAAAAAGTTATAACCAATGATGTATTAGTTGATCTCGTTACATTTTAACAAGTAATTAGCTATTATTGGACGTGTTGTTAATGAAAATGATTCACAATTCATATTTGTCATTCTCATGTGTTGCAATGGTCGCAACTCTGCCTACTATAGTCCGTAAGACGCTGGGATCATAAATAAGGTATGATCGGAGCCTCGAATTAATAGAGGTCACATTATGTATAATTATTCAAATATTCCAATGAAAATCGTGCACGGTATCACTGTAAATTGTAAAGGATGTAATCAATGTTAATCTTCATTTAAGTATGTTATGCGTTGCAAAGCCGTTCATCTTGCAAATCAGAGTAACATCAGCTATAAGGTCATGTTATAAAATCATCTCGTATGCTTGATTTTAATCCCAAAATACCTTTTGCCAAAGTACTTTAAGCTAATTTATCACAATATAATTTTAAATCAGTTTTGTTTCTAAAAACTTTATGAGCATAATATTAAGACAAATTAATATCATTACAAGCAAGCACTTGATTTTTTACCTCGCTACTGTTGACTGTTAATTAACTAGGGGTAATAAATTCACTTTCAAATGTAAATATGACACGTTAACGCACGCCATATGGAATTAAGTGACAATTATCATTTTGGGTCACTTGTGTCAGTGTTCTCGTTTGAGATTACCTTAATGTGTTGTTGATTGTCGTGTTATGATGTTATGATCGTGGACTTAGCTCGATTTCCGCGAGGAGAGTCGCTTGATCACCTTGTCATTTTTGTTGGTAAAATAGCTTAGCGACCTAGCCGAATAGTCATTTATGTGAGCCATTATCGCCGTGCGGCGGAAATTGTGCGGCGAAAATCGACCGATGTACATCCCTATTACATTTGGATTGAGGAATGAGTAGATAGATGGATATGGTTTGATGAACTAATGTATTTTATTAATGTTTATATCTGGAGGCTCAGCTGCGTCTACAGATATGTGCTTTCTTCTCCATACTTATGGCTCATTGGGGTCAGTAAGAAGCGACCTTAGCCATTCCTGATCGCTAACGTCCCAGTTACTGAGGTATGGGCTTCTTCTCAATGTAAGGAGACTTCGCGTTCCTTCGCCCCTCGAAGGAACGCGAAGTCTTATTATAATCCTCACGATTTTTCTTCCCTGTAGAATCGTTCCCATCACTTCGAAGATTTCATTGCTTTGGCGTCCCATCTAAAGTAATATTTCATTATTTACAGACAACGAGTGTGAGGTTGTGTCGGGGCACCGCGGGTCACTGCGCGGCGCCAACAAACTAGCGCGGCGCGCGCGCTCCTTCAAGGACGACCTACTCGAGCGCATATCCAACATGCGCTCGCCTGCGCAGCCTTCGCATCCGCCACACCTCTCGTCGAACCTCAGGTACTTACGGTAGTATGGGAAATTACCGCTAGTAAACTAAAGGCCGGCAATTTACAAAACACTTGCAGCTTATGGTGTTGCACTTCTCTTTGATGGCGTAACAGAGATAGAGCTCGCACGCTCTTCAGGTCAGGTGCAAAATCAGTTCGTATAATCGATGATTGTCTTAAGTTTTTCTGCACTCTAATTTCAAAGTAAACTAACGGTCCGTTTCAATAACCTATCTACCAATAACTATTTGTTTAAAAAGGTCAAATTTGTATCGCATAAAACCGGCAAATGATTGAATGACGTCGTTTTTAACAAATAGTAGATACGTTATTGAAACCGGCCCGTAAGTCGTTTTGGGATCGGATAATACCTAACTACTGAATACGTAATAATTAAATCCGCAGGCGGCAGACCTATTTATTACCTATGAAATCAAGAGCCACGAGCATTCCGCATCGTTCAGCATTCCCATTCGCCAATAAGTTTTTTTTTAATATAAAACTAGCTATTGCCCGGAGCTTCGCCCGCGTGGGCGATTGATCGTGGCAAAAAACTTATTTAGCAAATATACTTGCAATATAGTAATAGCACAGAGTAAAAATATATACTTTATAATAATTTTTCCCACTTACTTTATAATTTTAAGATATCTCCTTGTTCGCGCCAACACTAGCGCGACGTTTAGAATAAACACAAAGGACATCACTACGTGATGTATGGCCGACCGAAAGGGGCGCTGTCAGAGAGTGACGAACACTTGCATTTAGAGCCCCTTCCGCGCCGGATGCATTTTCAGCTCATCCCGAAACCTAGTGAACGCGAACGCGTGTGCGCATATTTATTTGTGCTCGTTAATATAATACCAAATTTGCCGGCGAACCGCGATAAATCTATCGATAATCCGCTCAACAGCTGTGTAGTGTAGTGAGAAGAAACCTCCGCCCAGATACAGAACCACCAGCTCAACAATAAGGTCAGTCCCAGATTTCTTCAGCCCTCACATTAACCTATATACCTACTTCCCTCAGCTCAAAGTCGTATGTGTAAGTTCCTAGCTTACACACTCCTAGATATAATCTCCTAGATAAGGATAATTAAAATGTATCCGTCTAAATAGCTTCTAAAAATACCACATTATTTCTGATCATTTTTTTAAACTTAGAATGGGTATAGTACCCTATCCTTAAAAGATAGGCATAGATATGCTATCGCGGAATTTTTTGTAGAATTTATAAAAGAGAAACAATCCCACCATCAATTGTTTTGTTATTTATCTCCAACGGGTTAGGTTAGGCAGCATTTTCGATAAAAGTTCCCAGACGGATTGATTTTTTCCGACACCTTCAACAATTATCGTCATAAATCAAACAATTTCCAAAAAACCTTAACATATTATTATCGACCTAATCCTTTCTAAGGAACCACTCTATCGGTAAATGTAAACGGCATGAAAATCCTTTCAGTAGTTTTTGAGATTATCGCGAACATAGAGACAGGCAGACTTTGCGGGGCACTTAAGTATCCTATGTCCGTCTCCTGGTTCTAAGCTACCTCCCCACCAATTTTCAGCCAAATCGGTTTAGGCGTTCTTGAGTAATAAATAGTGTAACTAACACGACTTTCTTTTATATATGTACAGGGCGTAACGGTTAAGGTATGCTAAACCAATATCAGGATTTAGAGCACGATGAATAAAGTAACTTCTTTGGCACCTCATATGAATTACTTACCCTAACGCGCCAAATCGCAATTAAAGATCTTAGTAAAAATCTTAAAATACAGACGAGTTTCAACCCTTTCAGCTGTTAGGTCAACGCCCAGTGAACTACTTCCATCTCTTACAACGTGCACTATTAAGCTACGGCTACATTTCCGAACTACTTTTCATTCCTAATGCTAGTGACTACGCGATTACCGTCGCCCATGGACACCCGCAACATCAGAGTAGTTGCAAGTGCGTTGCCGGCATTTTAGGCGGGAATACGCTCCTTTCTTGAAGGTTTGCAGGACGTAATGGTCCGGAAATACCGTTGGCGACAGATCATTCCAGAGTGTTACTGTGCGCGGCAGAAAGCTTTGGGGTAAAGCTCACAGTGGAGGACTGCCACTCATCAAGGTGATGAGGATGATAAATATTTTGTCGCTTGGAACGGTAGCGAAAAGTTGCAGCAGGTATGACTCCCAACAATTCCTCGGAAGACTCCCCGTAATATAACTGGTAGAGGATGCAGAGCGATGCTATATTTCTACGTAGCTCTAAGGAGTCAAGCCTGTTTGAATCACTATGGCGGTCGACAATTCGAGCGGCCCTTCGTTAGATACGATCCAGAGGGAGAAGCTGGTACTTTGGCGCCCCTGCCCAGAGATGAGAACAGTATTCCATGTGAGGCCGAACCTGGGCCTTATAGAGTTGTAGGCGTTGGACCGGACTGAAATACTGCTTCGACCAGTTTAGAACACCAAGCTTCTTGCAGGCTCACTTGGCCTTACCCTCCAGATGATATCGTTCGATGGACCTCGCTCGATATGTTAACACCAAGTGTTCCAATGTTGGAGGAGACAGTTTGGGGGTGCTTTCAAAACGAGGAGATACAAACTTCGGTATCCTTTTAGCGGTGAACGCGCAAACTTGTGTCTTAGAGGGGTTGAATTGGACTAAGTTAAGTCTACCCCATTCAGAGACTTTTTCTAACGAAATCTCAATTTCAGAAACAAGTTCGTTTCGACTCTCAATGACGTTTTGCCGAGAAATGTTTGGCAGGCGGTCATCTACTACATAGCAATTAATGCCATTGGTTTGTAACATATCTTTGATATACAGTATGAATAGGGTAGGCGATAGCACACAGTCTTGTGGGAGACTAGCATCAACAGATAGAGAATCAGAGCATTCACCGTCTACTACAACCCATATGCTTCTGTCTGCTAGGAAACTCGTGACCCACTTGCATAATTTCTCAGGGAGCCCATAGGAAGGAAGCTTCGGACTTCTTTCGAAAAAGCCTTTGATTGGCTTTCTGCCAAACTCGATCAAAGGCTTTTACTCTGTCCAAACTTACAGCCAATGCTTCCCTTAGACTCGATTGCCTGTGCTCAACGATGAGTCAGGTACGCCAATAGATCACCAGCCGAGCGACCTTTACGGAACCCGTACTGTTTGTCACTTAGCAACTGCTGAACGTCTAAATATCGAAGAAGCTGGCTATTAATAATGGACTCCATTATCTTCGAGAAGTGGGTGGTTATAGCGATTGGTCTGTAGTTGGAAGGATTGGAGCTATCTTGGACCCTTTTTAGGGATCGGGTGCACCAAAGCTGTCTTCCAAGATGGCGGCACTATGCCGTAAGAGTAAGCCGAAAAAGACGCGTTAAGACCCGTGCCAACGGAGCACACATTTTCAACACAATCGGAGGGATTCCATCAGGCCCACTCGACTTTTGGATATCAAGGAAACGGAGCAACTCGCACTGAGCGATGATGGAACCGAATATCCGACATGACGCTCTTGCATCGCGGTATAGTCGGCGGTTCCTGTCCCCCGTCATCCAGGGTCGAGTTGGACGCAAAGAGCTTGTCAAGAAGATCGGCTTTCTTTTTTGCGTCATGGGCCATCGAGCCATTTCTTACGTGTAGGGAATGAAGGGATGGCTTACAGAAATTCCCTTTGATAGCTTTGGCAAGGGAACAGACTGCAAGGTTCCCGAAGGGAGACGCTCGAATCTCTCGCCAATTCTACTGATGTGCTGTTGCTTCGCCCAGGCAATTTCTCATTTGAAGGACCTACCACGTTGGTAACAGAGTTGGCAACGTCGTCGGGATCATACGGCGAGAAGCACGCCTGCCCCCAGGGTTAGGAAGCAAAAAACGACCGCATCCCATCCCAATCTGCTAACTTGTAGTGCCGACGACGACGCCGACGATACACGACGGTATTTAGCAACACGCTTTCGCAACGCGCTCATGAGTGGCACAGAACTGCGGATAAGGCAATGATCCGATGAGCCTAGTGGTGCGGTCACGGATACCTGGTAGCCGTCTGAATGTGAAGTCAGCTGAAGGTCCAACAGGGAAGGATTCTGACCGTCCACATTCGCGTAGGCGTAGTAACCAATTGTGTTAGATCATATGCAAGGGCAAAGTCGCAGACAGATCTCCCCGCATGATCAGTTTTACTGGAATTGAGCCAGTCAGCGTGGTGGGCATTAAAATTCTGCTCTAAATTAGCAAACTCATACAAAGTTGATCCACCTATGTCGACTTCTGTTAGTTATTTAGAGCAGGGGTTCCTAAACTTTTAAACAATGAGTCCTTCTTCTCGCATATTTCGCGCTATTTCAAATTAATACTTTACCTACCTAACCTAACCAGTAAAAACACGCGGTAAACACCAGTAAATAATAATTTAAAAGATTATAAAAGTTTAAAAGATAATAAACAATTTTGGCAGAACCCTGATGACTATCCCACGAAACCCACTTTGGGAATCCCTGAATTAGAGGAAGGTTCACTTTATTATGTCAACGAAAAAACCTTGTTGAAAAGAGACAGAAGATTGACTATGAAACTATTTCAGTAATATTTAGTATTTTACGAGTTCATTTTTTATCGCTCAGAGACCATTAGAATATTTAAAAAGACATTAGTGTTAAATTAGAAGAAATAGTTGCGTAAGAAATTCTAACATTCGTAAAATAAACAAGTTTCCAATTACTTACTAAATACGCTTACATATTATGTGCTACCTAAATAACTCGTTAATGTTATAAACTGTAACATAAATTATGTTACTTAAAATATTAACATGTCAGGGACATTTCAAGAATTCTGCACCTACATTTTTTCACACATTCTCTCAAATAAAAACTTGAATTCAGATAGGTACACAATTTTATAAAGAGTTGGTACACTGTATGTTATGAAGAAAGCGTAATAGGAATTGGCAACACACAACAAAAGTTATGCTATATATTTTATTAGTAGTGCCATAGTACATCGTTACAAGTAAAAGTCCCACAACAGCAATGTTAAAAAATATATATATTGCGTACCCATGTAAGTTACGCTAGTTCCATTTAGCTGTATGGCTAGTTCTCTACAATTACAATGTTCAGACATTGCAGTTGAAATGAAATCAAATATAATTCGTTAAACACACTTTCTCAAAACATGCTTAATTGTTGTTATTTCGAATATTATTTGCCTTTCACTCGTTTGTTTTATGAAATACCTTGAAGCATTTTTAAGTTTTTATTAAGTTATTAACCCAGTAGGTAGGTGCAATATAAATTTAATTTCTTAATAATCTTTGTTATTTTGGGTACGTTTATTCAGTGTTACATTATTATTATCCTTTTCGCCCATGCGGCTTATAAATTATAATATCTGAGGCACGGTAGTGCCCCTCCCAAGACGAGCTAAGCGAAGTGCAAGGGCACTACCTGACCACCTTTTCTCGAAGCGTTTCGTTGATTTTTTAAACCTTAATAACTTGGGTTTGGAACATACCAGATAAACGAAAATTTCAGGATATGTTCCCAGTAGCAGAGTAATTAAACATGCAAAGTTTTGATTGCATAGGTCTTATACTTTAGGTTTTATTAATATTTAAAAACCCCTGGTTTCGTCACTGACTCACTGATAATCAACAAAATTATAGGGTATTTCCGGATGTCCAAGAAAGCTGAAATTTGGTATGTAAGCTAGTATTAGCACATAAGCAACAAAAACTGGGAACTTTTATTCTTAACCCTTAAACTAGGGGATCAACATTTATAAGAGACCTACGCAAAGTTTTACTCTAGAGGTCTGAAAATTGTTGTACGGATCCGTGTTATAAACAGGAACAATAAAATAATAAAATATTTTTATTTTTGTTACTTAGTATGTTATTTTCATAACAACTTTCAAAAAGAAGTGAAATCCCACCAAAAACATTTCATTCATATCTCACACTCTACACGCCTTTACTCTACAAGCCTAACTTCACAAACTCTACACCTTAGTCAAGTTATGTGGCAGCCTTTTCGTTCCTACAAGATTAGTATAACAGAAAAACACTTCGTAAATTTTTCACCTTACGCCCAGGGCCGCACCGAAATGGCCAGGCCACATATTTTGGTTAAGGTCTAGAGTTTGTGAAGTTAGGCGTGTAGTTACAAGTTTGGTAGAGTCAGAAGCTTGGTTTTACATTAAATCTAATACTTTTTTGACAGTGCGAGTCATATGATATTGTATTTTCATCAGTTTACATGAAAATGTTTTTGGTGGGATCTATCTATACTAATATTATAAAAAAGAAAGGTTTGTTTGTTTGCATCGAGTAACCTCCGAAACTACTGAACCGAATTTGATGAAATTTTGCACAGATATAGATATATATTGTGATATATATTGAAAAAAAACATGTTTTTCCGATCACTTGCTTACCTAAAATACAATTTTCGAGTTGCCTTTTATGACCTACCCTAATTTTCAAGGTACGGTACTGAACATTGCCATGTTGTATTTATATACCGCCGCGCCGGTAGGAACAAGAAATCTCACTCCTAAAAAACGAATAAGTACGTATTACACGTGCATTGTCCTCGATTTATTCAATTCAACAATCCAAATAACCTTTAAACGATACAAGAAGCACAAACAAGTTGTGTTATAAATATGTATGTGATAAGCGCATGCGCTGCCAACCAACTCAATTGAAAATGTAGACCATTATGTCGAGATTGTCTTCTCTATCCTTTTTCAAATATTAAATTCTTCTCTATAGTCTATTCTCGTTAGGTTTCCTTAATGCATAAAATTATTTGAAAGCTTTTGGGCATGCATTAGAAATTACCTACATAATTGGTGTAAATTAGTAATTTTAGTAGGAAAAACCAACACACGACAAAGTATGAGTACTACTTTTGATATTATGTTGCATGTAGGCTGTAACATCAGATCAAATGTTTTTTTAGTCCATAGGTAGGTACTTATGTATCTATTTATGTAAATATTTCACTTTCAACTATTTATACCTGTAGCTAAATTCATTCATAGGGCATGGTCTGATTTCCAAGAATAGGTAGCAAACACATTATTCATGAATTATTAAAATAGACACTGACTTGGCTAGTAAGGTTTATGATTTCTGCTTGCCAAACAGTGGAGTCATTTAGAAATTGTCATAAAATTTTCCTTGCATAAGCATTAAACACAATATGTCTATAGATCAGGGTTTCGCAACCTTTTTTTAGGCGCTTAAAATAATACTTTCTTGCCCCCCTGTGTAATTTTTATTGCACAAATTGTATTTTTATCGATATTATATATCTAACGATAATAAATAAATATTGTAACTTGCCGAAACTTGTTAAATAGTGACTGACGAGGCGTAGATTAATATATGTGATAAAAAAAATACCTTAGATGTTGAACTTGTGGTTTGGCCCCCTTGACATTTCTCTACGCCCCCCTAGAGAGGCGCGCCCCACGGCTGGGAACTCCCCCTATACAGATAGCAATCACGGTAGAGACTGACGAACGTGTTGGATCCTATTAAGTATTAACATATCACATACATATCTTGCGCGTGACTTAATTTTCATAATTTGAATGTCATTGGACCAGGCTTGGCATATATTTTACTATTATTGTAATAGTACAAAGATGCGATTTCTGTGTTACTATGTAAAGGAATTTGTCACAATATCAACGTCATCTTATCTCCTTGTGTACACGGTAAATAAATTTACACGCCAACTATTGTTTCTTATCTAAATTGATAATGATATTCCATGCATAAGTACAATCTTGGAGGTGATCCAAGGTAGACGAATTTTATAACGTTCCGAATAAAGCGATATAGTATTGTTTTATTACAAAAATGCATTAAAACACAATTTTTAACCTTTGTACGGAATGTTTAGTGTCGACACACGTTAATGTGCTGGTGATTATTGTGAGTCAGAACTCAGAGCGTCGGCGGTCGCGCTTTAATGACATTGTCCGCTGAAATCTCATTAATTTTGTTCGCGCAATGTTAACCTTTTTAATATTCTCTATGTTAGACGAACAGTTTTTCATAGTGATGTGCTCCTAAGTGCTGAAAGTGTACGATATAATAGTTCAAATAGTGTTGTGCTCATCTCGATAACCGTTCGCTTTTGTGTGTTACAATGTCGAGTGCGGTCCGGTCACCCGTCGGTTCGTGGTTCCACAAACGAACAAATAAACTACAACACCGACTCAAAACGCATGGAAACCGGTACATATTTTTTAGACTTTATATACCATCATCATTACTCCTTTGAAAATCTCTGTCACACATAGAACAATTAATTATTGTTATTAATCCCTTCTTGGCCTAGCACCTACTAGTCTAATCACCATGTTAACAGTACCTAATGGTTTTGTTTTGGATTGACTGACCTAAAAAGGCTCATCATTTTGTGCAGAATTTTTAACCGACTTCCAAAAAAGGAGACAGTTACACGTTCAGCTGTATGTGTATATAATCTTGTATGTTCAACGATAACTTCGCCGTCTGTTGACCGATTTACAAAATTCTTTTTTTTTATGTGGTGACCTGATGATGGGATGGGATGGGATGGGATGGGATTACTTAAAGAACTGCAAGCATAAAGGCTCCCACAGACGAGAGGCCGATCGTTTCAGTTAGAACTGACGTCAGTTCGGCCTGAACGGATTCGAGCACATACACGGAGAAAATTGCATCCGACCGAACTGACGTCAGTACGGCCCTTAGATTAATAACGCCTAGATATTCTTCAAACATACGCATCGTACAAAGTGAAGCAAGCAACAGATAGATGTAGGCGTAAGCATTACATACCGACACGCACACAAACAAAACTTTAAAAGTGTGTACTCTTAAAATTGGAATAATTGTATTTGTTTTTCTTAGTATCGTGAGATGTAAAAATATAACTTATATTTCATTTTAATGCATCTAAACACAATTTGTGAACTTTATTTATATTAAACTGATACTAAGGAATATATTAAGGATTATCTTAATACTGGCAATACTTTAAATTGAGTTAAAAAAATCACATTATTAGGCGACATAATATGATTTTATTTTAAAATGTTTTAAATATTTGACTTAATACAAGTCAAATTGTTCGGACGTAACATTTCATACTTACATATAAAATGTTATGTCCGAAGCTTTTTTAATTCTTTTCCGATGCATTTTGACACCCAATAACGACACAAACCGTCATAATGTTTTTAATAGTCGGAGATGTATGCACTGATGCACAACTGACGGGTCGTTCCAACAAACTGAGCCGATATGGCTTAGTGTTTACTTCACTTTTCATGCGCGTACTCGGTTTCTAGGCGTTTTAATCTAAGGTTCGGCCTGAACGGATTCGAGCAAATACACGGAAAATTTCCGCGAGCTTCGGTCGGTTTTTAGGGTTCCGTAATACTTAAGGAACCCTTATAATTTCACTCTTCCCGACCGTCTGTCTGTCTGTCCCCCGCTCTCCTAGCTTCTGTAATAACTTTATGACAATAACTTTTGTAGTAATTAAAAGAAAACCTATTGCGCGTTGATAGTTACGGAACCCTCTTTAGACATGTCGTGACATGCTCTTGGTCAGTTTAGGCTATTATTTTATTCATTAATTGTGTTTTCGCTATCGCTATCACGCTATCGACGAAACCGAATTATTGTGTCATACATTTTTCTCTTTGTTTTATAGTAATAGTCTTTAGATTTTATCAACCATAGTGGCTCTAAAGTTTTAAATACTTCAATGAACTTTAATAAATTTCTTTAGACCACGTGCCATTTTTAGGGTTCCGCACCCAAAGGGTAAAAACGGGACCCTATTACTTAGACTTTGCTGTTCGTCCGTCTGTCACCAGGCTGTATCCTTAACCTTCTTATACCGTGATAGCTCGACAGTTAAAATTTCCACACAAGTATGGTGTAGGTTATTGGTTAGGTCGCTATTGCCGTTATAACAACAAATACTAAAAACAGAATAAAATAAAAATTTGAGGCTCACATTCAACAAACGTGATTTTTCTGTTTTGTATGGAACCCCTCTTGCCGACTCGCACTTGACCGGTTTCACACTCGAATTTTATTACCGTTCAGTCCAATTTTATTGCCGTTCAGTCCATCCGTACAGATCAGAATTAATGTTGCCAACTTAGTTGTTTTACAAAGTTTTACTACTAAATTTTGTATTTTATTCCCTCATTAGTAGGAATTTATTTGTTAGTAGTTGTTTTGTAGAAAATACCTAGACAGTAACCATAATATACAAAGTGACCTGCTTCTATGTGCTATTATGACACCTTATCATAATAGCACATAGTAGCACGCATCCGTAAGTCGCTTAAAATTTAATTTCTATATACATACGTAATATTTCCTACTATATTTTTTAAATTTAACAGTTAAATATTAAAACTGAAAATGTGAAAACTGAAAACTTTATGTTTGTAAACACGAAATCCCTAAAAAACTTTTAGGGATTCCTAAGTTGAGTAGCTTTTTATAATAGGTCTTTACCTATGAAATTGCTGTTATGCAGTACTGGCCATTTCAAATCAAAATAATTTTTGTTTGGCTAAGAATTATAATTTCAAATTAATTTTATTTTAAAAACATGGAATTCTTTTTCTAAAAGTAGTCATTTGTTTAATGATTAGTGTTACATTTTCATCGCATTTCAATCTTTTTCGTCATCATGGATACGTTAAAAAATCGAGTAATTATGGAATATGAGTACCGTCGTGCAGCAACGCGGCACAAGCGGCACGCAACATCAACGACGTTTACGTAGCTAACACTACAAACCAACGCACCACCTGTTATTGGTTTGCTCGCTTCCGTTCTGGAAATTTTGACCTGAAAAATGAACCTCGCGGTCGTCCGAAGACTTTGGTCAACAATGACAAATTAAAGGCGATTGTGGAAGCTGATGATACACAATCTACGGCTGAATTAGCAGAAGCTTTCGACGTTAGCGTCAAAACAATATTGGTCCATTTTCGTCAAATTGACAAGGTAAAAAAGCTTAACAAATGGGTGCCACACGAACTCAATGATCGCCAGCGCGAAGTACGCGTCGAGACGTGCCTTGCACTGCTCAACAGACACACAAATGAAGGAATTTTGAACCGCATTGTTACCTGCGATGAAAAATGGATTCTGTTTGATAACCGCAAGCGCTCAGCAAGTTGGTTGGATCCTGGTTCTGCATCTAAACAATGCCCTAAACGAAAACTTACCCCTAGAAAAGTGATGGTCACTGTTTGGTGGTCTAGCGCCGGTGTGATTCATCACAGCTTCTTACCAAACGGGGTGAGCATTACTGCAGATGTGTACTGTGAAGAACTGAACACAATGATGGAGAAGCTGGCACATCTCCAACCAGCATTGGTCAATCGCTCGTCTCCGCTGCTCCTGCACGACAACGCGCAACCTCATACTGCACAGCAGACGGTCTTCAAGTTGCAAGAACTGGGGTTGGAAGCTCTCCGTCATCCGCCCTACTCACCAGACCTTGCGCCTACAGACTACTACTTTTTCCAGAATTTGGATAATTTCTTGGCGGGAAAAAATTCAATACCCGAGAGGCAGTAAAATGCCTTTGAATAATTTGTTGCCTCCCGTCCATCTGATTTCTTTAAGAAGGGCATCAATAAACTGCCACTGCGTTGGCAAAGATGCATTGATTGCACGGATGATTACTTCGATTAATACAAATAAAAAATACATGAAAAAAATTCGTTTAAATTTTTTCATACAAAACGGCAATTTCATAGGTGAAGACCTAATAGTTATCGGTACAGATTTTAGTAGTTTTTAGTAGAAAACAACGCGAGTTTATTAGTTTGGCAAAAACAGAGTTGGCAACACTGGAACGAATCGCTTCAGTCCATACGGCCGACTGATGCAATCTCGAAATTGCACACAGACGATACGATTTTGCATCCGTTCAGACCGAACCGAAGGAAAACCGGACCGTGTATGGGACCCCTAAGATAATTTTTTGATTAAGATGTCCGTTTGCGAGATATTGAACTTACAAAGCCCAGTTTTTTGTTAAAATAGGACGTCCCACTCCAAAAGCTAAACGGCTGGCTCGAAAAATCTGAAAAATAAAATCATGATGGTAGTCCATGTGATGAACTTTGAAGAAAAACTATATCGGCTCATAGAATTTTGTTAATTCAGGAGTTATAGAGGCCTAACTTGTAATAATTAGCTTACTTGGAAAGCTTCGTACAAAAGTAACGAAAAATTAAATAAACATGTAAAATATTGGTAGTGGTGCGGAACGGAACCCTTCGTGCGCTCCGACTCGCACTTGGCTGGTTTTTTCGCTTAATATTCTAATGTTATGTAAGAATATGCGTGTTCATTTTATGTTAATTTGAGCTTGTATTAATAGTCTACACATCTGTTAAATAACAAGGCAATGATAATAAAGCTTCAAATTATATCACGAAATATAATTCACACTAAAATGATCATAATTAGGTACCTAAAACATTTAAATATTTTTGGAGAAATTTCAAGAATAAATTATACAACAAATGATTTGTATTTTTTAAGTTTACTAAAAATAAAACTTTGCAAAGATAGCAAAAAAACTGTTCAAACCATTTGCGTAGAAAAAATGACTATCAACTCTTATGTAGATAGTCTTCTCATTAAAGTTATTTTTAGGGTTGCGTAGTCCATGTGATGAACTTTGAAGGAAAACTATTACGGCTTATATAACTTTGTTAGTTCAGGAGTTATGGAGACTTAACATGTAAAATGCTCTCACTTGAAAAACTTCGTACGAAAATAACGAAATAATAAGTAAACATGTAAAATATTTGTATGGAACCCTACGTGCGCGAGTCCGACTCGCACTTGGCCGATGTTTTACTTATTAATGGTAACGGAATAATTATGATTATTGCTTAATACTTAATACATAACGAGTTTGTATATGTTATCGTTCATTAGGACCTAATATGAACCGGGACTTTGAAAATCAAATATAGCTTAGCTTAATTATTTGCTCGTGCTGGCCCGCATACAAAGTAGGCTTTCGCAACTGAACATTCCAGACGATGTTTTAATAACTTTAAGTAATGTGTTGATAGTCATCATCATCATCATGAGCAAATAAAGAATATTAATATTATTTTATCTCTATATTAATTGGGTATAATATTTACTCTCGCCGTTGGTAGATTTTTTGTTAATCAATTTTATCACAGGTGTAGAAAATTGGGTTCAATATCTCTTTGGAACTATTGATTTTCAAGCGGGAATATTAGTAATTAAAAGTAAAATTGCTTTAATATGGTATCTTTATTTCATGGCCTTAAAATTACCTAAATCTTAAGATTAAAAACGTGACATTAGAGCTATGTTGTAGACAGGACTTACATAAGCAAGGCTTTCTTTTGAAACTTTGCCCTAAAGCGACTAGTTTTTTTTAAAACTTTCTATGTAAATAAATGAGCTTTCAAATTTGCATGCAATTTCTTTGTTTATGTGTAAAAAATGCCTTTATGTGCCTATGTTTTATGTAACATACCTTTTAATTTTTACATATTATGCCTATCATTAATAAAATATATATTCAAATTGTATGTAAGTATCGTCACAAATTCCAAAAGTATGTTGATCATATGCCGATGTATTAGCATTTGATAAAGTCAACATTACATAACCGAGTTAATGATTTGTAGAATGTGGATTATGTAAAGAAATGCCATTCGCTCTAACAACATTATGATGGTTTACTTTTTCTAAACCGCTTACAAAAAACATTGTAATAAGCGTAAATCGGAAAGTTGCATTTTATACATAATAAAATTATGTACAGTTGTAACAGTTATAAAGTTTAATTATTTCCATGACCAGCTTTCGCGTGTTTTTAGGATATTGGCTATAGCAATATTAATTATAATGTTTACTGTTAAATACGATGCATATGTTATAAAAAATAATTGCCACAAAACGGTATTTAGTAGTCTACTTCTTAAGTAAGCCCAGCCAATAGCTATTATGCTAAAGGCAGGGTTTCCCTACCTTATTTTCACGTCGCGAATCGTTCGGATTACAAATAACTTGCTATTGCCCGCGTAAATACAGTATCCTAAGGAAAATTTCACTTTTTCGGGATAAAATGTAATCTATGTTTAAATCCAGAGCCTAAGCTACTACCATACCAAAATTTCATCAAATTCCGTTCAGTAGTTTTGCGTGAAAGAATATCAAACATCCATCCATCAATCCATCGATCGATCCTTCCATCTATCCTTACAAACTATCACATTTATAATAGTAGTAGGATACTTTCATGCCCCCTGATATTTTTATTGAAAAAAAAACACGTCGATATTTATTTATCATATACAAATCTCCTTGAAATGTAAGATTAGGCTTCAATTTACCACGTTTTATAATAATATTCTTAAAGTTTTAATGTCACAATGTAGTCAGTAACTCAGAAGTGTTCTTTCTTTATGTCTACAAATAAATTTTCATCGCGTTCTACTTACTTTTGTTTACATTTTTGCTTTTCAATCATCGATCTATCTATAGAGTTAGTAAGTGGGTCAGTCTGGGGATTGGAGTTAATCAGACAGACAAAACATCTAGGCGGTTAAATCAGACCAGAGCTATAGATTTACCATTATAAAATAAAAAAAAAATCAAGCCTACCCGCAACGTATAACTTCCTCGAAACATTGTCGTTATATGAGTTACTATTTTTTTACCGCGGCTCAGCTCGCGTAAATATAGTATCGGGTATCCCACGGGAATACTGTACTTTTTCGGGATAAAGAGTAGCCTATGTTTTAATCCAGAGCCTAAACTACTACCATGCCAAATTTCATTGAAATCCGTTCAGTAGTTTTTGCGTGAAAGAGTAACAAACATCCATCCATCCTCACAAACTTTCACATTTATAATAGTATTAGGATGTTGATATATCCATGTTATGATATTAATTACGCATGTTATGTATGATGGTTATGTAATGTTATGCGTTGGTCGCAGATCGCACTCGCCTCTCAGCCCGAAGCCTCGGAACATGGGCGTGAAACCAGTTACGGCGGAGGACGGTGAAATCACACCTGCCAAAGAACTCGAACGGCTAGTCAAAGAGGTATGTCCATAATAGTTGTAAACACTACTAGAGGGCCAATATTTATTCTAGTGTTTTCTAATTTCTATGGAAAGCTAATTCGCCAAGAAAGTTTTGCTTCTTTACTTATCTGCCATACTCAGCTTGTTATGTAGAAAATTTGAAATATGGCTATATCTATTGGTTTTACATAATATGCTATTCGTATCAAATTACACGTATGACGATATTAACGCCATAATGATTAGACATGATTTGACATTGGTTCCCATAAGTTTTTGTACTTCGCTTAATTGACGCCATTTTTATTGACTTGTCTTTATAGGAATTTTTATTTAGTAATTAAGTATCTGCCTGGATATTCACTATAACATACATACCTAATGAGTTATCGATACTCTTAAAAACAATTACCTAATATTTAATTTCCCAGGTCACATTTGGATTAAAACATTTCTCAGATGTCATCTCAAAACGAAAACTTGAAATGTTGCCCGACAACGGTACGATTGTATTCGAGTCGATTGCTAATATTCACAAAGGTAAATAGAGTTAGAACTTTTCGATAAAATGGTTCCAATTGGGTTTTTGAATTATTTTTTTGTGATAAATGGAAAGATCATATTATAAGTTTTATAGCAACTATTTTTTTTTTCTCGCAATAATTCAAAAGTTATTTCAAAATAAAAATTAGTTTTTGAATCCAGTAGGTACCGAAGACACGTCGACAACTCCCGAGCGCGTGTGACGTCATAATGTTAGTTTTCACTCATTTTGCAGTTGATAGAAAAATAATAAATATAGTGTTTTGATCTATTTAATTTTGTTGTCATTGTTAAATATTTAAATTTATATTAAAAATGTCGAACCTCAAAAGTTATCGTTCTTGTTTTGTACCATTATGTACGAATACTACAAAAACAACTCCTGACAAAATGTTTTTAAATGTTCCCCAAGATGACAAACGTCGAAATAAATGGTTTCAAGCAATGCACCGTGATAATCCCAAAAAAAAAAAGATTTTTTTTTGTTGTGAAGATCATTTCGATGTAAGTATTTCTTAATACCATTGTTATTGATTATTATTATGCTGCTGCTGAAGCTGCACACTCATGGCATTGAACATCCTGAATTTTTCTTGGCTTTTAATTAATAGTTAAAGTAACTGAATAAGCGTTACTCCGAACTCGGTGTTCTGGAATATACCCGTCCTTTTACAATACAAATATTATTTTTACGACTTAGTTGAACATAACCTATAGCTTTGTCGCCGTAACTCTCACGCGATGCTCTACAATTTATGAAATAAATAATTATATTTAATGTAACGGAGAATAAATATTTTAAATATTTTCATTTACTATATTATTTTTTAACAGACTTACCTTGATGCCTTGGCATCTCGAACTTCAGCAGAATTAAACCGAACGTCATTTTTTAAAAAATCGGTTATCATAAATATATCAACATCAGGAATATTATCAGACTGCCTTAATAAATCCTTTATCACACATAGCTAATCGGAACCAACTAACAACTCGTATTTTAGCACTAAATTTTCAATATTATTCTCAGTCACGTGTAATAGCCGTAAACGCTGTACTGTTAATAAATAGCTATAACATTATGACGTCACAACTATGGTGACGGATCATGGCGCGTTTATAGTCACGTGATTTTTATTTAAATTTCATAAATTTTTAATATTTTATAATTTTTTAAAAAAATTTTTAAAAGTTTTTTGTATTAAATATCAATATTATTAATAATAAAGTTTTAAAATACATAAAAAAAAAATCAATATTTTTTTTTTTCAAAAACCCAATTATATTTGCTAGCAAACGACTAGCTAAGTTTTTTCCTCCTTGTAATAAAATCGTCTTCGAAATGCCTTGCAAAGATTAATATACTATTGTATAATGAGCTCATAATGAGCTGGTCACTAATAATAATACATAAATTACTATTTTTAGACGATTTCTTTTCTATTATAACATTGGGAATATTTATATTTCTTAACCATATTATTATACTATATTTTTCAGCAATAAAACCATACTGCAGTAGATCGCCGCCCTTACTAAACGCTGTCAAAAGGCTATGCACAGCTCTGGCGATGCTAATACGTCTGTGCGACGAGGTGACAGTGGTCACGTTGAAAGCGGACGCGGAGGACTCTAAGCCAGACTCTGTCAACATACCCGCTCTATCGCCGGAGAACGTCAGCTCCGTGGTCAAGGGGCTGACGGACGCGGTGAACGAGGTGGCGAGTCTGGCGCAACAGTACATGACCAGGCCGGCCCTGTCGCCGCGGCCGGCGCTGGTGTCACCGCGCGCCTCTACGCAGAGGAATTCTTTACCAGGTAGGTAATATTTTGCCGTGAGTGGCGATTGCACTGTTAAATTGTAGGTATTCAAGATTTAACCTCATTTGACGATCTCTGTGGCTCAGTGGTTGAGCGTGTCAGTGCTCAAGCCGGTGGTCGCGGGTTCGAATCCCGCCAATGGAACGAAAAGTTTTCTATGTTCCTTGGTCATGGATGTGTATTAAATATGTATATAAATTACAATATAATAAAAATCTTAAATATGTGTATGGTATAAAAGTATTAAATATATTTCCGTTGTCTGGTACCCGTAACATAAGTTCTTCGAGAATTTACCACGGGATCAGATTGACGTGGTGTGGAAGCGTCCATAGATATTATTATTATAACTGAAATAAGTCGACTTAGTCTTAATATAAATGAAGAAGAGGTTTCATAGATATTATTAGATACGTATCTCTTTATAAAAAAGTAACAGTTATGAGTTAGTGCTTGGCCTATCAACCAACACGGTGTCAAAATCTGTAACGGATCACGAGAAAACATGCATCGATAGCATCCGCTAAGAAAAAGTAGGCTAGATGACAAAAAAAAAAATGCATAAACGAATAGTACTCTTAAATTTGAGTAACTTTTGAGAAGAAACAGTATATCAAAAGTCAATATTTTCAACGGTACTTACAGCGATATTATCAGCGAACTACACATAAAATATCATATTTTTACATTTACCAAGTAGTTATGCCTCAATATATCTGAGTATAATAATGAAAATAAATAGTTTAGATGTACTTGTCATCATCCCTATTTCCCTTAAAGGGACGAAATGCAATGTCCGAGATCCGAACCTTGTCCAAACATCCCAAGAACTTTGCCTCGAGCAAAAGCTATTCTCTTTCATAACTAGCTTTTGCCCGCGGCTCCGCCCGCTTAAATAGTATCCCATGAGAACACTGTACTTTTCGGGATAAAAAGTAGCCTATGTGTTAATCCAGAGCCTAAACCACTACCATACCAAATTTTATCGAGATCCGTTCAGTCGTTTTTGCGTGAAAGAGTAACAAACATCCATCCATCCATTCTCACAAACTTTCAGATTTATAATAGTAGTAGGATGTCAGTGCCTTAGGTAAATTGTTATAACTTATAGTCAATGTATTCCTCTGCCCGTAGACATCCCGCTGACGCCGAAGGAGCGGTCGCTGCTGACGGGCGAGGCGGGCGGCGCGGAGGCGGGCGGCGTGCGCGCGTCGCACTCCAGCGAGTCTGTGCTTGACGCTCCGGACTCGCCGCCGCCGAAACCCGCCAGACCCATACAGTGAGATCCATTATAACTTTTTTTATTTTGCATATGGTAAGCGATTACTGCGGCCCTTCTTTGCAGATGGCAAGTGAAAACTATGGATACCGACGTAATATCAGAGGAGATACAAGTCGTTCTTCGTTCGTTCGTTCGTCGTTCAAAACATTACTTGAAGGACATAACTTTTAGGCTAACCGGACTGGTTAATATGTTTGTTAATTTATGGCGGTGAAAAGGTGAAATACCTGGAAAAACGTTTCACAGTGTTAAATCTGCATTAAATGGCTGTCTGATTCGTGTCAGATGTACGTACCGAATTCACGCACACTAGAAATTGTCACACAATGATATTATAAACCCACACTACAGTAATGAGTTGAAATGAGCTGTTGTTGTTAGATAGCGCGGTATCTAGTGGAGTGCCGAGACCAATCATTCATCTAAGTAAAAAGGTAATCTAAAAGTTGGCTGTAACCTGTCTAGACCTTTATGGTGGTGCTGTACTATTGCGCAATATTTTATTAATGGATAAAAAAATAATCGCTGTTGGTACACTATAGTTATGTTCTAATAGTACGAGTACAGTTATTATAGCAATTACTGTAATTATTGCCTTCGGAGAGAGCAATAGTGACCGCGGCGCGTGAATTCCTTATATTACTTTTGTGGGGCCGTCTTATTTCTATAAAGAAATCGTATTTTTTTCTGAAACATAATAGTAAATTTTGTGTTAGAAAACTAGCTGATGATTTATTTTGGAAACGAAATTACATTCATTTTTAACCGACACCCAAAAAGAAGGAGTTTATGTATACAACCCTTGGATATTTTTATATAAGTTTGGTAAGCAGTAGTTAAACGTCGTATTGTTGTGATTCGCGCTACACCGTACCATTACATTTCAATTGGGCTTAATAGGTTGAGGTTAAACAATAGATGCGCCGGATACAAACGAATTGAATCTGTCTGCGTTTTTCACATTAGCTCTAACCGCAAGGCACAGTTTGTATCTCGATTCGAGTCAATTTTATGAGGTTGTAAGCTGGTTGAACGTAATACTTAACGGTATCTATAAATAACCATAATAACAATATTTACATATTGTGATGATAAAATGTATTCTTATTATAGCTATTTTTAATAATTATTTAAACAAGATCTTCGTCTGCTTCGTCTTAGCGATTTTTATGTGTCATTTAGAAATAGGCATAAGCTATTATTTTAAATTACAAACCTATTTTATAGGAAATGTTATCAAATGCTGTCTCTGATTATGATAATGTTTTGTGGATGAACTTTTCGTCAATAGAGACCTGTTAGCATTATGTAACGCGTGTAATGGAGTAAGAGTGAAAGTGTGTGCCGCAGGAAGTTCGAGCTGGCGCCTCCTTTGCCGCCGAAGCGACGCCCCGCCAACGACAACTCATTGCTAGGACTGTCCGTTGATAGGTGAGGAATAATTATTGTCACATTAATGTGGACACTAATATATAGAGTTACTACTGCGGCTAACATAATATTGTATATCACCGGTACTACACAAGGACTGAATGGCATAGATTTTTTTATGTTTAGTTAATTTGGAGGAATATATACATACGCAACTTAATTTGCGAATTTATATGTAAACAAAAAGCTCAATATGCAGGTTATCGGCAAAACTTTACAAATGTTGTAAAATAATATACATATTATGTATGTGGTTTATCGGTGACATCATTAGTTTTTACCTCTGTTTAAAATAATGCGGCAAAACTTTAGTTATATACAGGTAAGTTTCTCAATCTTCCGTTTTCATTATTTTCAGACTGTCTCTACAATCACACAGCAGCGGCTCGGTGGATTCTATGCTCAATGAGGAGCGACACTCGCACGACCCCATGAACCATGAGGTGTTCGTCGCGGCGCCAAGCACGGACCTTATCGGTAAGCGCCCATTACACAGACCTGTTTTATAGTCTATGGAGATGTATCAGAGGGAATATATCGCGGCAACAGGTGAATCGTTGGTGTGAACGAGCACTAAGACAAATAAGATATATTTAAATTATTTCCTACACCACGGCACCGGTGTGACAACGTCACGCACATTTATGGTCTAACTATGGATATTTATAGTGATTTAAAAGTCACAAGGACAAAGATGCAAAAGACGGTGTTTGTCAATATAGAAAATTTGTAATCAATACACTTTTATTTAGGGAATACAATTCCGTGTGACTTTGTCTACGGTTTTTTGATATTTGGTAATATAATTTTATAAGTAGGTTGTATTAATAACCATTTTGTATTTATTTTAAATTGTTATAATGTTTGTTACAGCGTGTCGGTGTAATGCCTCTGAAATGAGAACGTCTGTGGAGTCGAACGATTTACACTTGAATAACATTCACGGACACTCTAATAACAATCGGTAAGTAAACTATGCTTTTTCGTAGACAGAATGATAGTTTAGTTTGCAAATTTGACATGAATTGGCTGGATTTTGGTCGATTTTGCGACCAAATGAAATCAAATCCTACAAAACTAACAATTATTTTGATTTAAATAAAGCATAAAAGCCTCCTCAAAAATTTCATGTGTTTTGCTATTTTGCATGAATCTTCACTGTCTGGATTTATTGCACAAAACATTTCTAAAGAAATGTTCGTCCGCGCTTGGCCGCTGTCATGTAACGCGAACAACACATTTTGCAAACGCATTCTTAATATCTTTCTCTCACATAATCAAGCAGAGACAGGAAGTTGTGATTTTTTGCAGTGTAACTAAATTTTAACTAAATACGGACTGTCTTTAGTTAAAATAAATATTTACTAAAAAAAGTATATTTAACCCACATAATATTTTTTGTTTAAAAGAAGAATTAGTAGTCCTATTATCATTATATGCATTTATACTATGGAGATGTAAGTACTTAAAATATACTACCTGTTTTTTTCAGATTCTCCAACGAATCAGGGTTTGTGTCAGTCGGCCAAGCGGAGATATCTACTGAACACAGCTTTACTTCGACCTTCTCTTCCCACCACTACTCTAGTCACACGGACAGGTAATCAAAATAGTATTTACATTTACTCCTTATACCTGACCGATCTGAAGTTAGTTACGAATCGTTCGAACTCGCTCGTCCATCGTTACGAACATAAAAGTGGCTAAATTCAGACCAGTCTTTATATTACCTGATTGGTCTGAACTTAGTAGAAATACTGATCTATAAATGCGAACAAGTGGCTATATTCATACTTGTCAGTATTTTACCTGCCTGCATATCAATAAATGTTTCTAATATGTTTAACTGTGTTTTCTTAATGTGTTCTCACTGTTTTTGCCTGCATTGTTTAATTCACTAAGCCAACTGATTTGATATTTGTCTATTATTTCGTTTTTTCGAATGTGTAGTGAAAGTCTAGGAGTATTTTGTCGTATTATGTAGTTACATCTTGATAGTCCGCAGAAATATCATTTATTACTAAATATTAAGAGAAAAAAAGGTTACATACTTGTAGTGCATTATAGGTTTTATAATTTGTTTTAAAAGTCTTCTCTTATCCATTTCATGTTTCTTGTCTTTTCCTTTTTTTAAATATCAACGCAAATGCTATGGAATGTCACTTACACAGTAACCATTTGTGTTGTTCACGCTTGCTGTAATTGTTGTCCGCAGTACTTTTGAGAGTACAGAGTGTGTCAGCGAAACCAAGTGCACCGTTCAAAGTGTTGAGAGCCGCGTCTTCTCGACACAGCACACGTCGAAGTGAGTCATAAATCGATATTGTTATCGATTTAATATCGATTAATACAGTCGACACTTAGTATCGATTATATTTATGAGTAACATTCGATTGATTATAATAATATATAATTTTTACAAAACTTGAAGAAAGTCTTATCCGCAGTGGTCATATTTATTTGAGTTGAATATCAATGTTTATTGACACTTTTAACTATATTAAATAAAAATGCACAAAGTATTGTATTGTAACACTACATTAAGTATTAATCTATTAATAGTTTTGTATAACTGTTTTTCACGAATGTTAAAGCATGAAATTTAGCACTAAGCAAGCTTATTCTAAAAATTTATTTTAAACAATCCTACTTTCATGTGTTATAACCAAATAACTGTCAAATACAGTTTGTATTGGGTTACGCATAATGTTGTTTATATGTAGCAGACTGGCGAGTATTACATCCGACGAGAGCGAGACACCGCCCGAGCTGCCGGTCAAAACGAGACGGAACGTACGCGCCGACATGCAGCACTGCTTCCCGGATATAGAAATCAGGTAAAAATGTAGGCACAGAGTATAAAATTCCTGACAGGTATTGCATAAAATTTAAGAAACTAAATTGAAATGTCATTAATGTTAAAACCTAGCTTTTCGTTGTTTTGATGCTATAAAAAATTAAGTGCCCTGAGGGCAGGTTATTTATTTTCTTGTCAGACTTTATCGATCTTCTTTTACGGCCGTTTTCAATAACATATCTAAGATTAAAGAAAGATAGCTATCCCCGTTAAAGAGTACGCTGTTGGTTATCTTTAACTTGCGTTTCCAAATCAAAGATAGGACCTATTTATTCTTGTCCAACAAAGGATAGCATCCTTCCCTCTCGCCTATCCAAGCGTCTTGAAACGTTTCATTCGTTGCTAACTATATAACAATTCGTGTTTTAAACAATTATATATTATTTACAATTAATGTATTATTAGTTAAAAGCGTAAATATTGTACTTAAAATTGAAAATCAAAACTCGGGATGATTTTTTACTATAGTTATCGTGTTTTTTTTTATCAAATTCAATATCGAAACAACAGTATGACGCTAGGAGTCGCGTGTAAAGGAATGTGAAATTTAAAATGAAATCAAACTTCTAAGCAAAGAGAATGTAACTATACTACGTAATAACAGGTGGCACTCCGAATAAAAAAAAAGTGGTCGAAATTCAAATTTATACCTTAGCCTTTTTACGTATTATCTTCAAAACTGCAATAGATTCTAGCATAAAATGAAAAAAAAATCTATACGTAGGTTTATAATTATCGATTTTTTATTTTAAGACCAATCATTGGGTTAAACAGGTAAATAAAAAACGAAACAACTATAATTCAATCATTTTTATTGCATTTTAAAGAAAATAAATTACAAAAGTAGGGCTACGTTCCCATGAGCGTTTTTTGTGGTCGTGATAGAAAAAACTGCACTTTCAATAGAACTCTGCATTAATACAATACAGCTGAAAATCTTGTACAGCTGTCAAATCTGTCATTTGACACTTGACACTTCGATTTTCAGCTTTAATGTACTAACGCATAGTTCTATTTACAGTGCATTTTTTTCTGTCACGACCACAAAACACCGCCCGTGGGAACGTAGCCTTAGTGTCAGTTGTCAAATTGATAATATTACGATAAGTTCAAATTGATAAATACGACAGTGGCCAATACCTAGTAGAAGTCAATAATATGTTCAATTAGTGGAACTAAATTTGGTAAATTGTTATTTACAATGCCTGAGGTTGTAAAAAGTGCTGCCCGAGAAATGATACTCAAGTTAAAAGAGTTTTGTGAAACAGAACAGCAGAATGAAGGTATTCTAATAGCCATAAAAAAAGCTGGCAATATTATGTCGCGCGATCACAGCGCCGCGTCTAGGGGACTTCTTTCATGAATAGGACTTATATAAAGTCCAAATAAATCATCAATGCAGTCAATGAGTCAAGTCAGTCGAATCAGTAAAGTGGTAGACGCTTTACTAAAGCTTCCTAGGGAGTTTTAAAGGGAACACAAAATAGCACGCTTTTTGAAGTCGTACGTACCACTTGCCCACACGTGTGCACGTTACCGAATATTAATCAATAGTTAATATTCTACCAATATTACACATTACGAACCGAAATAAGGAAGAAATACTAAAACAACAAAGTCATACATTGATATCTACGGCAAAACTAGGTTCTTCGTTTTCTTAACGGCTGACATTGACAAATAAGTAAATGACGTTATTACAGTAAGCTCCGCCTATCGGAGACTAAGTTGAAACTTAAATTTAAATGCATTTAGCTAAAATTTATATGAGCGTCCCTATATCTAGTAGGCCAGCGGTTCTCAAACTTTTTTGGTGACGGAACCCTTTTGGAAAGCAAAATACTTGACGGAACCCTACAATAAAACAATAGTTTTTAAAAGTGTATTCTTTATTAATAAACATAATAAAAGTACAATGTAACAGTTACTGATTATTACTTACTTTAACATGCCACATGGCAAGAACATTATTACAAGAAAAAGAAAAAATCTAACTAATGGGAGGTATGAAACTGTTTTTTATTTTTCATTAATTGATTCATGTCAGGTTTGATAGAAGACAGTTGCAGTCTCATATCAGGTTCGGCGTCCAGTCTATTGCGATATTTTGTTTTCGTGGCTGCATACGTTAAGAATCCTGTTTCGCACAAATATGTTGTTGGGAACGGGAGATGAATATTCAGAGCCATGTTGCCAAGCATTAGATATTCATTACGAATTCTGCACCAAAAATCGTTGAGAGGCATCGTTTTGAACAGTGACTCCATACTTGTGTCTGATGACATTTCTAAAAGAGATTCATATATCTCGTTTGACATACTTTCGGGCTTTTGCAAGTTGGGTAAAAAAGGATTATGAATCCATGAATTCAGTTTTATTTTTGTATTCTGTTCTTCGGGAAAATACTTTTCAAAGATGCGCGCATCGAAGTGAGATATTGGACCAATCCTTCAAACATATTATCTTGAAACATTTCTAAGTCGTTATCGCTAACAAACTCACTGAGTGACGTAAAGCTTTCTATTTCTCTCTTATCAACAAACAATCCAAAAATCTAATTTTCTTTTGAAGGCAGTTATTTTGTTATAGGGCTGGAACACTGTTGTCTGTTTACCTTGCAATGATAAATTCAATTCGTTTAGTTTTTGAAAGATATCCGCCATAAAAGACAATCGGAACAACCAAGTTTTATCATACAAACGGTCTTTCAAATTAAAAGAAGTATCAGTTGAAAGAAACATTTGTAACTCCGCTCTAAGTTCAAATAGCCTTGTTAAAGTTTTACCCCGAGACAGCCATCGCACTTCTGTATGGAGCAGCAGTGTTTTATGTTTGCTGCCATAATCTTCACACAATAATGAGAACAATCGGGATTGTAGTGGTCGTGATTTGATAAAATTAATTATTTTTACCGCTTCATCCATAACTAATTTTAGATTTGACGGCATTTGCTTCATCGCAAGTGCTTTGCATACAATTTGCAGAATACAATGGCTGGAACTACAATTAGGCGCTTTATTTTTTATGCGTGACACTGCTCCTGCTGTTTTACCTGTCATCGCCTTGGCCCCATCTGTACAAATGTCAATGCAATCGTTCCAACTAAGATTATTTTCTTAAAAAAATATGTTTATTTTATTAAAAACTTCTTCCCCGGTAGTGTTTGTGGGCAGCGGTGAACACATAAGCATGTCTTCTTCAAAAGAACTTTCATATGGATATCTCACGATAACCAGCAAGATAGCCAGACCAGCGACATCAGTTGACTCATCCATTTGCAAGGCGAATCGTGTTTTTTTAAACGTGTAACTAGTTCTTGTTTGACGTAGCTTGCCAGATCATGGATTCGCCGTGAAACAATATCGTTTGATAGCGGCACAGTAGAAAGATGCTTTGCAGATTTTTCATCGAGCATACATTTTGTTATGTCTAACACACATGGCTTTATTAAATTTTCAGCGATAGTGAGCGCTTCACCTGCTTGTGCAATGCGATAGCTAACTAAATATGATGCCTCCGTGGCCTTTTCATTCATAGTTTGTGTTACATGCATCATATTTCAATTTTTCCAATAACTTCTTTTCTGGGAACAAAAAATTCTTTATTCTTGTCTTTAGACTCGGGGTGTACAGTTTCTAAATGTCGGCGCAATTTGGCAGGTGCCATGGAACTATTAGGAAGCAGTTTACTACATAACATGCAGAGAGGTGAGCCGTTGGAATCAACAAATCCGAAACTGACTTATGATTCATCATACTTCCTTTTTTTCGTCTTTGAAACCGTGGAGATTGACGTCGTGGCGTCATCGTCTGGATCGGTAATTGCTGCATTCTCCGCGCGTACTGCTTTTGAACATTCAGCGTCATTAGAAGATGTTGTTGCAACACGTTTAACGCCTTTAAGCCAACGTTCCATTCTTCTTTATTAATAATGTTACACGTCAGGATGGTGGGGTCAAAATAATGCACAATCGTTACTGCTTATAAGAGACTAAGTTTAGTCCAAAGAAGAAATGTACAAATCTGATACAATCAGAATACAGCAGGCAGTAGAACAATAAACACTAGTTACATATCACGTTTAAACTCCGCAATTCGCTAGCCAGCTTGTAAGTGTAGGTAGGTAGGAACTTATCGCTTCGAACGCTAATCGTCAACTGACTGACGAGGCGCGACGCGCGATCGCCGCTTTTATACTTAGTCCTAGACTCGATCTCGAACATTCTCAAAAATACTCGAGTCGGCGCCTTTGATAAACAAAAAGCGGAAATAAAAATAGAAATACAAAAAAATGCGTTGTAAACAATCTCGACTTTTTTTTGGAGTTAGAGCCGAAAGTCGCTTGTTTACAACTATATTGTCTAATTCAGAGGCGGCCTTTATCAAAGCGTTTTATTAAAAATATACTTGTGAGCGCGTAGTCCGCGCGCTCACAAGTATACGCGCGGCGGCGGCGCGGCGGGCGGAGTCAAAACGTTCAACCAGAGAGAGGTGTTTTGATTTTTTTTTCCAAATTCTTGCGGAACCCCTACAGGGGTATCGCGGAACTCTAGGGTTCCGCGGAACACACAGTATAGCTGTAGTAGGCTATACGTCCTCCCGCCGATAGATGAGCCGCTTCGGTAGGAAATGCCATTTGTCAATAGGTTATTGAAACGCGAGTAAAGACAAAAGCAAAGATTTGACCATCTTTAGTAGCAAGGATTACGGATAGATAGGTTATTGAGAACGGCCGTTAGTATACGTAACTGGTTACTACCAGTTACGTATACAAAAATAATTGCGATACGTAGAATAATGAGCTTAAAATTGCGGCGCTTTCCCCACCAATGTGCTCGATGTGTCACAATAAATTAGCAATTAGCGTAATAAATTCTTAAACTGTCCAGTGGCACAAATAAATGATCAATCGAGTTGATATCTAGCCGCTAATGTTATGTAGCCGTCGCCCCACTGTATTCCACTATTATTTTCCACAGATAGTTTTAAGTCATTTTATCTTGACAAAATTATTGCAAATGACCCAGAACACTAATTAAAGTTACTCAAATAGTATAACGATAACTTTTATTTTTGTGACAGGAAAAGCCCGGCGTTTTCGCTGAACGAGCCCCGGCCGCATACATTGGCAGAACACAACCAGCGCCCCCCGCCGCTGCCGCTCAAGAAGAAACACAGTCAGTATATTATTATTTTTTATATACGCATTAATATTTCACTAATCACAGGCGCAAAAGATGTAAATACCGCAGCGCTGAGTATAATGACTACTTTATCTTTCGTTCACAAACGTACACGTGTATATTTTATGAAAAATACATAATAATATTATTATTCGTAGCTTACGTATATTTTGCGTAAATATGGTTATCGTCAAAGAAAAAAGATAAATTTATTTGAATTTTGTACAAAAATTGTGTAGCCACTATTGTTAACAATTTAAAAACAATATTATGTGTTTGTTTCATAATATGTCTACGTCTATGATATTATGTTCAATGTTACTTCACGTGCCGTTGTTGTCCTATGTCTTTATGTGAATGGGGTTGGGTCGACAATATCCTAATTTACGGTTGGGGTTCTTATTACAGTTACTGTGACATTTTCTTTTTTAATAGAAGTTAAATGTTCGCAAAGAATGTGTACTTTATATAATATAACTACAGCTCTCAAGCAAGTGTAATATTATCGATTAATCTGTTTTACCTGTAGTATGTGGCGATTATATTCTAAATACATATTAAGTATTTGAATGTCCGCGGGAAAGAGATAGCCATATTGTAGGTCAGGGTTGGCGAACCTGTATGTATTAACTTGACAATTTTGTAAAGAAATGTTTAATGTGGTCATAGACGTGCCATAAGATTTTTGCATTTGATTTTTCTTTGTAATTTACAGTCGTATTTCAAGATTTGGCACTCCGGGCCAATTTAATATTTTAAGCAGTGACGGATTATTATCAACTATCAAAAAATGTTCGGAAAATACAGTTATATCAATAGTCTAAAACTGAACATCTTAACTAAATACTAAAACTAAATATTATAAAATGTTCTTTAAGTCAAACACGAGTGAACGGGGCGAGTGGGCAAAAATGTTTCCCATTTTCAGTTTAAACGTGTTCAGACTGAAACTGAAACAAACTGAAAAAAAAAACGATGAATTTCGGAAAAAGGAAAATCAACCGGCTAATACAGAACATCTGTACTAAATAATCTATTTATATTACTTTTTTTTCTTATTTAACAGGTTAAAAATATTCAAACTTTATACCCTAAAAGTCTAAGAAAATAGGATCATTTTCTAATTTTTGATTTTGCAAAATAGATGACAAATAACGTCCATTATGATATGTTTGCCATATACCTATAATACCTACTTTACACTTTTTTCGCAGTACATAATTACAAAATTTTGTGATCAGAGACGTGCCCAAAATATTGTGCCGCGTGCCATTCATGGCATGGCGTGCCATAGGTTTGCCTCCCTGTTGTAGGTGATACTTATGGAAAAGGTTACCGGTGGTATTTTTTGCTTGAAGGCTGAAGTAGTCTTAGTTGTAACTTGCACCTTAATGGGTTAGGTTATAAGGGTTAGGACACATGTCCGTTAGAGCAAGGGTTATAATAGCATGTTTATCTGTTACGCCGGTGCGGCTCGGCAGTGTTTCAAAGCGTCGCCTACAGTGGTGAGTGGTCACTGGTTGAAATGTTATACTATATAGCGGATTTATTATCAAAAACGTTGTATTTGACCCCTAATATTGACCAGCAGTGGCGATTCGAGATTTTTTGTGTAAAGTTTACTAGACAATCTCATAAAAAAAAACAAATGAGTAGAGAAAACGCTACTCGCTAATGCTATCAGTCAACAATGTGCGCGGGGTCTTATACATCATGCTTGTTCTAATTTTTTGTGCTAACTAACGCGTAGGCAAGTCATACGATAAAATAGATCATCGCATATCTAAAAACTGAAAACGAGAAAATTGGATACAGAATGGTAAAATAAAGTTTAGCAAAATTTAAAAAAATATTCGTTTATATAAAAATAATAATTGTTTCTAAAGTGCTCTACTTAATGAAGAGTAAGCTAAACTTGGGGGCTTGTTTTGTGAAGATTATTTATTTTAAATAACTCTATTTTTCATCCAATTTTACTCATTTCTGAAAACATGAAAACAAAATAATACCAATTTTTCCCACTATGTGTACTTACAATCACTAAACATTGCGCGTTAGGGTTAGCTCACACCGAGATTGCTTACTTAAAAAGTGCGCGCCGCGTCGCGTCTCGGTGTGAACTCACGCTTAGTTTAGAATCCGCTGTGTAGTGTGGTGTTCGATCCGTGTGAGTTTGCATGTATCGCGCTAGCTAGCTCAATAGGGCCCGTTCGTTACTTACATTTTATGGCGGAACTACTTTATCTATTTTCAAAATTTTATTCTTTTGATTTTTTTACTCTTAATATATTTTGTACAGGCGAATGTCAATTATCTCCTCAGTTTGTTTTTAGTACTACAGCTTATGTATAATAAAAATAGAATTTTCTTACGATTACATTTAAGCTTTGGAGATTCTTAGAAAAATTTTAATATTCAATGATGCATCCTACTACTATATGAGGAAAGATAAAGATGTATGTTTGTGACCCTTTCACGCAAAAACGACTAGACATATTTTGATAACATTTGGTAAAGTCGTAGTTTAGGTTCTGGATTAAAACATAGTCTACTTTTATCGCAGCTAAATGTATGGTTCCTGTGGGATTTCTTTGTGCACGTACAAAGTCACAGGCAACATCTAGTAGGCTACAGATGCATGTTCACACTACTTAATAATTCTTAGCGTATGAAATTTACTTATTAAGACGTCTGTTCTATTTTTATCTTGTAGCTGTAGCTGCTTCGTTTTACGTGTTTATTAATAATTTATTGTTCCAGAACGAATTTAACTTTACAATTACTTTTTAAGTTCTAGAATTCTAGCTCTATATTGTCGTTTTAAAGCAATGTTAAGTTCCGCCGGCTAATCTGTAGCTCCATACAGGACATTGGAGAGCTCTATATGTGCTTACGGCTATCACGAACAGCTTATCACACGCTTGCGGTCGAATTAATTACGTGTTAATTATCACTGATCAATGCTATTAGCGCTACCGGCGCCCTTGCTTCGCTTCCATGTTGCTTAGTCCGTTGTTCTATATTAGTATTTTCGCTACAGTCATGGCGTACATGGAGATGTTCGGCAACTGTAGTCACACGGTCAACACTCACCCGCCCATAAACCCCGAGGCGCCGTCGGATATGTTCCGACATTCTATACACACCTACAATTTGACGAGGTAAGAACATTATAGTAAAGATCGTATGTTGTTCTACATATTATAGAGATCTTTAACACTTTTGACTCTTTGTAAGGGCTCGCGCCCACGTGGTTTTTTTTGTGGTCGCGACGGAAAAAAAAAACAAACCACAAAAAAGAAACTCTCGTGGGAACGTAGCCTAAATACTATATTAGCTAAATATAAATGCACAAGGTGATCTAGCAAAATTTTACGAAGTTTTAATTTTATGTTTTATTTAGTTTTGAGTTTGATAAAATTGACCTAAATATAATAAACATGTAGAAAGTAAGTGACTATACTACGCTACCATAATCCGTACTTTTGGCAGTGTGTCCTTTCTATATTCTTGAGCTCAATCATTGATTTCACTTTCGTACGCGATGATCAAAAGTTGCACCTCTGTTATGTAGTTTGTGCCTGCTTTTTAAGGTGGAATGCAGTGACTATATTTTTTGTGTAATTTTGTGCCCCTTTATTCTTGGGATATTTTTTAATTTTCACTGGTACTGCAAATAAATATACGAAAATATACGTACGACCATTGACTATTAATCGTTAGCCATTAAAGTGACGATATGCGATATCATCTGCGACATGTAAATCATTAACGATCTTGACATAGGTACTATATATTCGTCGTTATGATCGGTCTGAAACGACGAACAAATTTTAAGAAAACGATTATCCTAGCTGTATAGATCTACTAAACACTAACCTCCTTACTAATAAAAATATTTAAATGGATAAGCTATGCAATGTTTTGTCCTTGTCTGATACGTTGGAAAAGTCGCTTGACAGACAAGGACAAAACATTGTTTAAATATTATCCATTAAGTAAATATTTTTATTAGTAACGGGGCTAGTATTTTCATATGCAACACATTTAATATAGTATATCTGCCGTTACATTAGCGCGCAACACTCGAGCACGGGGAGCCTGAGCGTGGGCCAGGTGCAGCGAGCGCTGGCCTCGTCGCTCACCGTGCAGCATCTCAGCACGCCGCCTTTGAGGTACGTCGCTTTAGACTTTAATGCAAAATGAATAACTAAATTATTTTTCACCGACTTACCGAAAAGGGAGGTTATCTATAGTCGGATTGTTTACGAAACACCTATAATGCAATTTATTTTTCAATATCTATAGTCTATACTAATATTATAATTCTACATTTGTTTGTTTGCATTGAATAGTTTCCGTAACTACTAGGCCGATTTTGATGAAATTTAGCACGGATATAGAGTAGAACACGGGGAAGGACATAAGCTACTTTTTTCGTGGGGAAATGTACGGCTCCCGCGTTATTTACTTTTGCGCATACGAAGTCGCGGGAAACACCCAGTCAGTAATAAAAAAGTCTTCAGTTATTGGATATTTCATTAATATGAATGAATTATCGTTTCAGTGGTTCGGAAGACAGCGTGAGCATGAAGACGTCGAGCCGCAGCAGCCCTGTGCCGCCCGAGCCGCCCGCTCTGCCGCCCGCCCTGCCGCCAAAGATGTACAAAGTTAATAAAATGGTATGTATACCAATTTTTTCGGTGTGGGTAAACAAGCAGACAAATACCTGATAGTAAGAGATAGCAGTTGCCCAAAGTGAAATCACAAGATTTACTAGTGGCCGGGACTAATTTAATTTATTAAAGAATAATAAATGTATCAAAAAATAAAAATGAATGAGGTAGGAAATACTGTGCCGCCATTCAAACTTGAAGACTGGAATTTCTAATCCACGCGTCCTCTTATTACGGCCGGAGATGCGGGTGTTGCGCGCGCACAATGTTTCCATTGAAAATCGTCTCGAAATAGAAGAAGCCTTTGCGACAAAGTAGTTTTTCCGTGTAATATACTAATAATATAAAAACTACAATCACAGCGAGCAATCAAACATTTATACATTTTGGAAACTTAATCGCTTTCGAGTGTCGGTAAAATGGGAATCTTATATATATTATTTATACAGGTCTTTTTGATTCATTATTTTGTGTATAAACGTCGCTCAATTGGGAATATGCTGTGACACCCAATTTGGATAAAATATATTTAAAAAAAAAACGCATATTTACTGGCGGAACAAAACGTGACGTTATCGCACAGACGAACGTGTATCAACTTCCAAAACTCATTTTTTCCGTATTTAACCGTTGCCAGTGTCAATTTTCATTGTGTCAAGTGAAACAAAATTTTCGTAAAAGGCTGGGACTATATCATCCGGAATCCGCCTAGCCGAAAATTCAGAGCACTGACAATAGAACTGTGCGCTAATACAATAGAGTTGAAAATCGAACATATGAGTGTCAAGCCAAATGTCAATGTCTAGGAATAAAAAATAATAATAATAATAAAAAAAATCATTCTAATTGTACCTAGTAAAAAACAAAAAGAATCAAGGATGTCGGAAAATAAACACCGACAGTAAAAAAAAGTTAATGTCATATATGACAGCTCGACAATCGAAACTTCTATTTTCAACTATAATAAACAAGGGCAGAGATCCATTTTCAATACTCAGAATTTTCTACGGCCTTCCGGAGCATATAGTCCCAGCTTAACAGTAGAGAAATCTCGATCCTCGAAATTTATATTTTTGTTTAATAATTCGTATAATGTAAATAAATAAAATCGAAAAAAAATCTATAAATTCTCGACACTGGCAGAATGTTGCAACACCTTTGCAAATTGCGATTGCCATAAATAAAAGAAGGTTTGTTGTTTTCAAAATATGACAGATTTATTTAGTACTTATCATTAGGATATTACATAATAATGAATGAATTAAATAAGTTTACGAACTTTTCGTTAACTAGGTTATTTTCGTCGAGGTTTGTAAATAAAATAAGTATGCGTAAGAAATCTATTTCAATGTACTGATTGATCTTCACAAAAGTATACAGTGCTCAAAAATGATACACTGTCTCTTCTCATCACCTTGCACCACTTTTTTCTAATACTTGCACCTTTCAGCATATGAAAATAAACTTTGTCAGGTGCAGTTTTTGTGTTTTGTGTTTTCGCACATAGGGACACAATATTTATAACATGGGTTGCTGTGTTTTTCCATGGTAATAAGTTGATTTTATCACTTATTTTTATAACTTTGTGAACTAATCACTTCGTTGTTTGTTTACATTGAACTCGTGTACGACTATATGTCAAAGTCAAACAATGATTTTAACTGTCAACTGTCTATATATGTGCGATGACGTCACAACTCAAGCGAGCGAAAATGGCGCGCCCAAAAATTATTGTGATTTTAAAACATTTTTTCCAGCCTAATGATTAATATTTTTGATGTGTTACATATTATATTATATATTTGGTAATGTTACCAGTAGAAATATTAAAAAAAATCAAATACATGCATAATATTCCCTATTGTGTTATTCTGCCGCTAAAAAAGGTCTAAGAGGTCATAAATACCTACAATTAAATTTTATTTTCGTAGCTTTGGTAATCGGTGAGAAAAAAGGCACCCTCTCATGCGACCTCTTAATCAACATTGTATGCGACAGGTGTCAATGAACACAAGCAACGAGCTGATACCGCCGCCGTCGCCGATGCTGTCGTCGCACAACAGCTCCGCAGATATGTCTCTCTTGAATAATATGGTTAGTGGTTATGTTGACAGTGATTCAGATATAAACTTTAGTTGATACATTCTTACCAGATAATTACATAGATTATGAGGGAATCTAATTCATAAGCAGGTTGAACTTTGTCATAATTTGTTCGTATTATGATATCAAACTGACTTATCATTAACAATATGTCTGTTTGAAATCATAATACGAACTGTGACTGCATGAAGATTCCCTGATAGTACATTGATACTTCTATGTGTAATGACCTGGACAAAATATTAAAAAAATTAGTAATAGTTTTAGTTTAAAGTCGTTTAAAATGAGTTTTCACGCAAAACCGCCGTTCTGTTAAGAACAAAAATTGGCGCGCAAGTTTTTGTGGCGGATCAATGAGCGCCACAATCCTGAATCGCGCTATCGAAGTTTTCTATAATCAGGGCTATATAAACTATATAAAATAAAATATATAGCTATATAAAAATCTGTGTCATCACCACTACAGTGGGCTTGGGCCTGACCGAGCATACCACCTTGCTCATTCGGAGATCTCCCTTTGGGGTTTCCACTCTATTCCCAACCCTTCTATTAACATAGTACATTTAATACCAGAAAATGTTCGGTTTTGGAATAGCAAGATTTCCTGTTCCATCATCATCTAATATGTTGCGAATGTTTTCAGAGTACAGACGAGCTGTACGTGAGCGGCACGTCGCCGGGCAAGTTCCCGCTGGACGAGGAGGAGTTAGAGCGACTGGGGCGGCCCGCGCCCTCGCCCGCGCATTCCGTGGTAACTACCTCAGTTATATTTTTTATGAATATGACAACCTCTGTGGCTCAGTGGTTAGCGCGTTGGCGCTCAAGCTGGAGGTGGCGAGTTCGAATCCTGCCGAGGGAACAAAAAGTTTTCTGTGTTCCTGGGTCATGGATGTGTATTAAATATATGTATTACAGAATTAAAAACCTTGAATATATGTAAAGTATAAATGTAGTAAATATACTTTCCGTTGTCTGGTACCTGTAACACAAGTTCTTCGGATACTTAGCACGGGGCCAGATTGGTGTGAATCGTCCATAGATATTATGTACTTTTATTAATCACTTGGCAGTAGATCCGTTTAAACTAGTATTATAGTACAATATGCCATGTGTACTTCAGGTAAGCATGGGCAGTATCAGTATAGACACGGCGGCGGACGTCGCAGTCACGGAGTCGTCGGACTCGGCGGTCGACGCGGACGACATGATGCTGAAGACGGACGTGAGCGCGTTCCTCCAGCTAAAGGCGCCCGAATCGGACGCGCGTAGCAGTCAGTCGGACGCACGCGCCAATTACCCTGAAGTGCGCGGCGGACACCCCGACGCGCTCATAGTGCTCGCCACTAAGGCCACCAAAGGTACTAAACTTTACTTACTACGGGATAATAACTTCTACAGTATACACTGACGGCCGAATATTGTAAATGCTACTTAAAATTATGAGGTCATTAAATCAAAGTCCTGTCACTGCTTGGCAGAATGAGAAGGACAACATGTGACTTGAGTGCCATTTAATTTAAGTAGTGTTTCAGTGTTTGGCCGTAATGAGTATACATATACAATAAAGACAACAATAGCTTGTAAGTTTCCATAAAATCAGTATTTTTTCGGGAATTTATTTATCATGAAACTTGCTAAAATAGTAATTTAATTTCAATTGGAGGTGGTCTGTGTTGGAACTTTCCTTTTCGCATAAGTAATGAACACATACTTTGAGAGGTTTACATTATATCGTTTGCAAAAAGCATGATATTCATTTTTCATTCCAAAAATAATACAATTTCTTCTTAAAATCAAATGTATCTGTTTCAAAGTCATCGTGCGATGGTATAAAAATATACTATACATTGAGTCTAAATAAATTAGACGACATCATTTAGAAAAAGGCAAATGTTTACCACACTATTAATAATATTAGTAAACATGATCCTAAACTTAATTTTTAGATAAGTATTCAAAATTGAAATTTATTCACTACACAAAAAGATGTATTCTTGTGTAATGAATTAAGTTCAATTTTAAATAGCTGTCTTAAAAATGCAGCGTCATATCGCGCATCGTTTCGTTTCGGTTTGAATTGACCCTTATGGTGTCGTTTTTTTGTTTGGGAAAAATCTGGGCCATTTACCATAATATAACCACTTGCAAATGCCAAGCAAGACAGCTCGAGCGAACATACCCTCATGATCCTTGAGCGTACACGCATCTAACATCTCAACTTTCATGCTTTCATTTACAGAAACGGACGAGTGTAAGTGATCATAATATTTGGGGCTGAAGGATAAGCTGGTTGTTGACTAATTATTACTTAAGCTTTGCTAGAACTGCTTATATTATTATAATAATATATTATATTTGTGTAAATTATATCATGTTACTTAATGACTTAAAAAAGGTTGGATTTTATCAGTTGAATGGGGTTGTCGATAAAGGTAAAAATAATTACTTATTAATTATCTGAGATTGAACATTTTGCACTGCAAAAATTATAAAAGATTATTAAAACTTATTAATTAATCATCCGTGACTTTAATAAATATTGTGTTGTATGACATTTTATTTAAGTATATACGAAATATATAACAAAGCAGCAGCTTAGTACATAACACGCTTTTTTTAAAACCCGACATTACAATAGAACTGCAAAATTCAACGCAAACGGAGTTACAGATATTCTACTTTAGTGAAAATATTTATTTCATACGCAAATGTACCATAAGTTACCGCATGGATCTTTGTGTCACTTCGAACTTCATGCATGCAATAATTTACAGGTAGCACGATTGGGATTGTAACCTCCGTGCATGCATATGTTAGAATTAATAAAAAACGAGCAAGAAAAATATTTAAGAGTATCTGTGACAAGTTGAATACGCATTAGCATGCGGTACACTGAGCATAACATTCTACAAGTTGCAGTTTTCCCTATGAAAGCACCGGCTTTTGCATAGCAAAAAGCACAATTCGCTGCAGTTTGACGCTTGTCATAAGCGACGTTCTCTTAATGATACGATAAAATTTTCCATGCTAGTGTTTGTTCTATTAAGACATCGCTACAGTGAGATTTATCTTAGGTTTATTAAATGTAAATTTATTTCATCTACCGAGTGGAACACAAAACTATTAAGAAAATTCATCGTATTATTAAGATTAAGTCGTTATTCCTGAACTTATGGATTATTCAAAGGCATTTTCTCTGCGCAGATTTCGCCTACCAAGAGGCTTTCCTGGCTACGTACAGGACTTGGGTCTCGCCCAGTGATTTAGTGAAGAAGCTCATACGACGTGCGAACCACCTCAAAGCGAGACCGCACGAGTTGAGATCTACCTTGAGTCTACTTACTAGAGTCGTAGCTGATTTAACGTGAGTATATTAATTACTTGTCTTAGGGCCTGTTTCATAATTAAGTGTTAGATAGCTTTGTCTCTGTCGCTCGATATAAAGTAAGCAGCGACAAAATTTCCGAATAAGCTATCCAACACTTGTTAGAATATTTTAAAACAAGCCTTCAATGTAAACAAATGTAAAAAAGAGAATAATATCTTTGAAAATAATGTTGTTCTTTTAGATTTGCTTGTAATTATAACATTATTGTAGTAATTTTAATGAAATATCTTATTTCAGTATGTCAGATTTAGATAAGCCGCTAATGCAAGAAATAATGGAGTTCATATACTGGTTAGTGGAGGTAGAAGAGTTGCCCATATCGAGAGCACTGAGGCAAATACTAGTCGACAAACAAAAGCAGATACACTTCCAACATGTAAGTGATCTTCATCCTATATCTTATTCCTACTTACCGCATATCTCTGCGAAACAAAGCTAGTTTTTGAAGTAACTTTTATTAATTATATTCTATTCACTGTACTTAATGTTGTTAATATTACTTTATCAACTTGTTTTATTCAGAGCAACAACCGATACGAATACGAAACACCTTGCTACGGTAGTATTACGCTACGACGGGACACGCTACTCGACTTCAAGGCCCAAGAATTAGCGGAACAAATGACGTTACTAGACGCGGCGCTATTCGCGCGTATATCTGGGGCAGAAGTGCTGTCGTGGCCGCGGGAACAGTCGGAGGAGAGTTCACCTAATCTCACTAGGTTCACAGAACACTTCAATAAGATGAGCTATTGGGCACGCTCGAGGATACTTGAACAGGTTAGTGGATATAAGTAAATAATTACCAGAGTTTCTTAATATCTTCTTAATTTGTGCCTATAGTTTTGTGATGAACTTTATTTTCGACTATTACTACTACTATATTTTCGTACGCAAAATGTGTATACTTCATACATAATATTTTCTTAAAATATTTAATATAACCGTTGGTATAATTGTTAAAATCGTTACGTTATTCTCAATCTCGATCTCTTGAGTTGAATAGACTAGTTATGATGAAACACTATTGGCCCATAAAACCGTTTCTCGCATTTATTAATTTTGTGCCAGTACGAGGCCCGCGAGCGCGAGAAATACGCGAAACAACTACTGCGAGTCATGAAAATCCTGCGCAAGATCAACAACTACAACTCGTACCTGGCGCTAGTGTCGGCGCTCGACTGCCCGCCCGTGCGGCGGCTGGGCTGGCCGCGACACGTCACGGACCTGCTTCGTGATCACGGCGCGCTCATAGACTGTTCGCACTCCTTCCGCGCGTATAGACAGGCCCTCGCGGACACGCAGCCACCGTGTATACCGTACATGTGAGTATCCCATATCTCACTAGCACGCTTAGCTTAACCACCGTCTTTCTACGGAAGAATAGACAAAATTACAGGTTGATAAAGGAAATCTGTCACTTACTCCATACAATCTGTCAGTATGTCTATTCTTGTGTGACAAAAACGCACTTTTACAGTAGGCATGCTATGCGTCCATTGTAGTGAGGCAGAAGCCGATGTAGTATTAGGTCATTACATATGAAATTGGCGTTTTGTATAGGAGTAACATAAAGTCGATTTTTATTAAACATAATAACACAACAAAAACATAACAGTTGCTGGCAATAGACATCTGCCGTAATCGTCTGGCCAGATTTAAGAAAGCTGTAGTGAACGACACCGGCACTAGTCCACCAAACGCTCACAAGTAACTTTTCTTGAGTCAATTGTCGCTTGGGTCAGGCTTTGGCTGGTTCGCCAGGGTTCAGCCATTATCGTACAGGATCCACTTTTCATCACGGGCAATGATTCGATTTAAAATCCCTTCATTATTGTGCCGGTTGAGTAATGTAACGCAGCAGTCGACGCGCGTTTGTCGGTTTGCTGCACTCAATTCATGAGGTACCCACCTTTCAAGCTTTTGCATCTTCCCAATTTGCTTCAAGTGCATTAAAACAGTTTTATCACTAACTCCGCAGTTTGCAGCTAACTCGGACGTGGTTTGCGATGGATCCGCTTCCACAATAACAGCCTTCAATTCTTCATTATCAACTTTGGTCTCCGGCCGTCCTCGGGGCTTTTTCTGCAGGTCGAAATTTCCAGAACGAAAACTTTGGAACCAAAAACGCACTGTGTTTTCTTTTGCGACACCGCCGACATACACATCATTGATCCTTCGAGCCGTTTCTGCAGCACTGGTGCGACGGTGGAACTCGTACTCGAAAATAATACGATATTTCAAGTTTTCCATTTTGTAAACAGAGTGACGCAAAGAAAAAAACCAAAAGAAAAAAAAACGAATGATTTACGGTTTTCGAAACACAAATGCATGAGTAAATAGTGGCATAAATTTGAAATTGGAATTCCTAACCAAAGAAGATATATTTCAGATCAAAGTGGCCAGTACGACAAAACGCCAATTTTATATGTAAGGACCTAATATATTGTATATTAGGTCTATTAGGTAGTTATATGTATACAGGATAATTAGAAAGTTAGGATCTTTGCAAAAATCCTACTATTATTGTAAAGAGCCGGATTATTTGATTCTGAGATAAAATTTCGCCATCTTCCTTACAATTTTCAGGATCTTCGCAAAAAACCAGACTGTACTAGGAATATGGGAAACTTGAGTACTGATTGCCTGTTGCAAAGAGTTTAGATCACCTTTATTCAGATTGGTTAAAAATCATCAAGGTTCTATAAGATAGATTCAATTCTATAGATTTCAGACTGCCAATTAGCGCGCACGACATAAAGCGTTAGAGATTTTCTCTATTATCCTAGTACACTGGGAGTTTTTGCGAAGATCCTGAAAATCGATAGAAAGATTTACCTCAGCGACATTTTATCTCAGAATCAAATAATCCGGCTCTTTGCAATAATCCTAGGATTTTCGCAAATATCCTCATTTTCCAATTATCCTACGACTGATTTTTAAATACATTAAACAAACGCGATTTGTTTGACGACCTCTGTGGCTCAGTGGTTCAGCGCGTTGGTGCTCAAGCCGGGGGTCGCGAGTTCGAATCCCGCCGTAAGAACAAAATAGTTTTTCTGTGTTCCTGAATCATGGATGTGTATTAAATATGTGTATATAGTAAAAATCTTAAATATATGTATAGTATTAGGTCCTTACATATGATGTTAGCGTTTTGTCGTACTGGCCACTTTGATCTCAAATATAATATCTTCTTTGGTTAGGAATTTCAATAACTTCGAAATTTGGATAACTTCTTCCAAGGGAAAAAATTCAACTCCGATGGGGCAGTCCAAAGCGCCTTCAAAGATCTTATTGATTCCTGTCCGAATGGTTTTTTTAGTAAAGGAATCGATGAATTACCTATGAGATGGCAAAAGTGCATAGATAGGAATGGTATATACTTTGATTAAATAAATATATTATGTTTAAAAAAATCGACTTTATATTCCTCCTTTACAAAACGTCGATTTCGTATATTATATTTAAGTATTAAATCTACTTCCCGTTGTCTGGTACCTGTAACACAAGTTCTTCGGATACTCAGCACGGGGCCAGACTGACGTGGTGTGAAGCGCCCATAGATATTATTATTATTATTGTTGTAGAGCATAGCGGTCGTGTTTTTTAATCACGCTCAATGTTAAATATTTGAGAGCAGAAAAATAACTTTGTTAAGGGCCTGTTGCACAATGGCCTAATAAGTATCGAATAGCTTATCCGGAAGTTTGTCGCCGCTTAGTAAATACTGAGCGACATAGACAAAATATCCTAGATATATTTTTGTTTCATAGCGGACTGTTCCTGCAAGACTTGACGTTCATACACGTGGGCAATCCCGACCACCTGCCTGACGGCAGCATCAACTTCACCAAGCGGTGGCAGCAGTACAGCATACTGGAAAATATGAAGAGGTTCCATAAAGAGTGGGTATACTTTTTATTAAGTTCATAGACTTGTTTGCTGGATATTATTAGTATATAGGGTGTTACGAAGAACGACGACAATACTTTAAAAATATGAAGATTCGGTGGTGAATTCATGATCATTTGAACCCTCGATATGTAAGGCCGATATTAGACTGTTTTTGAGATATTCGCCATTTTTTTTTTTTTCAATAGTTTGTGTGACCTGTCACCCGATCTGTTTGGGTCATAATTAAACACTCAAAATTGTTTCGATAATCAAGCTTTTAATTTTTTCGTAATAACGGAAGCGAGTAATATTAAGAATTCGAAGCACAATTTAAAGGATTTAATATATTTTCAGGTCCATTCATTCTGATGATATGCTTGATTGTTATATCTCGTTAGATAGCTGTTTAAGCGTAGATGTTTGTCTACATATATACAGAGTAGCTGCCTCTTTTTTATTTGATATTATGCCTAAAAAAAACTACAAAAAAAGAAAAGAGAAATTTAATTTTTAATTTTTCCATCAAAAAGTACGACTAAGTTTTTATAGTTAGCGGCAATAATGCTATTAAAAAAACAGCTTGTTAACTACATGAGAATAATAAAAATAAATTAATCAAAAGTCTGGGAATAGTGGAAGCCCCAAAGGGAGATCTCCGACCGAGCGAGGTGGTATGCCCGGTCAGGCCGAATACGAAGGGTGTATTCTGACCAGTCCCGATAAATTCGTGGACTTATATTAGGCCATGAGATAGATCCATTTGTACTACTAGTCATTTGCCTTGAATCGATTGTTTTTGTAAAAGTTAAAATTTTCAATACGCAATGTACAACGTATTTGAACCACACGGGCGGTCGGAGGCAAGCGCGCGGGGTTGGCCGCGCAAACACTTCCCCGCGCCCGCACCCGCGCACGTGCGAATAGAGAAAATCAGCTGTACCGTATGTAGTAAATAAACCACGAAAATTGCATAGATTAATAACAATCTTATTTAAAGTTAGATAGCTCCGTGGCCTAGTGGGTAGACAGTTTGATTGGTTTGGCAGGTTCGATTTCCAGATTGTGGCGTGTGACCAATGAGACTTTTTCAGATCTTATTATACGGACGCTCTAACGGTAAAGGAAAACATCGTGAGGAAAGCCGCACATGGTTGGGCCCAGTCGTATTGTCCAGTCATTGCCCTGGACTAGGCTGACTATAATTACGACATTTGAAACCGACTGTTCTAGGCACTACAGTATTTCAAGAGTGGTTACTTCGCTCGGAGAATACTGTATAAATCATCCAATAACGGATGATGACACATGAAAATGCCTCAGTTTATTTAAAGTTCTAATAACATTCAAGTACCTATTTACTAACTTTTGTTAAGTTAACATTTAATTACTTTAATTTTTTTGTTCTGATTAAGAAAAATAAATGAAAATAAGATGAGGTGAGTTACATTCAGTTAAATCGAACAGCAAGTAGCAACTGGCCTACTGTGCCGACGTCTAAGCATTTTAGCCACACTGCGGGCTCCAAGACGAGGATCCCGGCGCACCGTCTAAAATTTGCTCCTCGATATTTACGTCCAGTTGCCGTCCATCGCTGGAGGCTCAATGGGCCTATTTTCTAACACTCGCATGACTGTGTAATGGCACGGGAGTCTGAAAGATGGCATGAGGATATCACCTCCGGTAAATCCTCAATGCCTCTGCGACATTCCCAAATGCTTCACATACACACACAAGTCACAAACACGAAAAATAAGTCAAAACAAACAAAACAGTTAATACTTATTACAATTATTCGGTTATTAAAACAAACGAAAGTCAAAATAAACAAACGAAAATTAAAACGAAGATAAGAAGTAGATAATTAAAAAAATAACACGGAACATCACTCGGAACAAACGCGGGTTTACTTACAGCCAACTGACCAAACTGATAAAATGATTTTATGTAAAAAACATAGGCACGTGTCCAGAAATGTATTGATAGTTTTTCATATCGATAAATTACTATTTAATTTGCATACGCATTGATTTTGTATGAACTTATTACAAAATCTACTGGAGGCTCAAGGCGCGTAAAAGAGCGAAGAGAGAAGCGCGTGGAAGATAATAATCGCATACCATCAGACGATCTGTCTGCTCGATTGCCGGTCAGAAATCATAAAAACCCAGTTTGATATGAAAACAGTAACTTATTTATTACAAAAAACTACGGAAAAAATCATATAAAACAATTAACTAATTTAAATATCGACTACGTACACGTAAATGTTTCAATTTTCATAGGTCACATCACTTAGCCTAGGTAGTTTTTGAAAGAGTCGAGCGGCACGCTTTTCATATTTGCCGCCAAAAAGCCGTGTTGTGGCCGCGCGCGCCCCGCCGCCCGCGCCCGCGCCCGCGCCCGCGCCCGCGCCCGCGCCCGCGCCCGCGCCCGCGCCCGCGCCCGCGCCCGCGTCCGCGCCGCATAGCGTCGGTATCCTTTAATTTTACTGAAACTCGATAAAAGAACTATGTTGTTTTGAAATAGATTTTCGAATTTAGTTGCGGTTTTTCTCTCGAGGTAAAAGTCGATTCAGTTCATCAAAATCAGTTGTCGTCTGATTTGAGTTTCATTATTAGGTCGTGTTTAAAAACGTAGTGTTGTGTTGTTAAATTTTAAGTGTTACGTGTAATGATTTATGGTGCTAGAATAACGATTTTTAAAAAGCAAAAAAAAACACTTTCTAACAACTTTAAGTTTTAACTTTTAACGTGACACCTTGCCGCGTTCACCTGATGGTCGATGAATTCCGTGAACTTAGTGGTAGTTAGGAGTAGACTTAGTACCTACTACCTACTAGCAGTCATTCAGTACTCAATACTTCTTTCACGTAAAGCTATTAGCCATAGTTTTACATATTATGATCGGTGTACAGACTTACGTACGACACTTATTATTATTAATAATAATTCACCAAAGCGACTTCGGGCACCCTTTTATACACCTACTTAGTTTCATTGTTACCTACAGTTCATCCACGTTACATCTTTCGGTTATTGTCGTTTTTCAGACACCGTATGTAATTTCGATAGAAAAGCGATGATTGCCGTTGAACATTAAGAATTTAGTTGCACTGTACACTGGTTTCGTTATTTGTCTAGCAACATTTTGTGTGTGGTATTTACGAACCATACTGCAGGCGTTGTAGAGCAGGGATTCCCAAAGTGGGTTCCGTAGGATAGAGTCATCAAGGTTTCGCCAAAATTATTTGAAATTATGAAATTAGGATCTTCACTTGGTAGTTGGCAAATATCCGGATTAGGGCATTATCTAGGTCAGAGGCCCGAGTTCCAAAATTGGATTTTGGAATCTTATCTTATCATCTTGCCACAACTTGCCACAAATTTTTATAAAAATCCTAAAGGTCCAAAAACTCGGAAAATATTATTTTTGGTAAATGGGTTTTATTCAAGAAAATATTGGAAATGATCGGAACTGCAACCCCTTAAAGGATCAACAAAGACTTAACCTATAACCCTGTGTAGTTGCTGTGTTTTGTTTCGTGTCAGAGAGCTTTGAACAACAGATAATAGGTTTAATTCTATCGATAAAACTCACCTTCGGGGGTCGCAATTTTCTCACCCAAAAGTTACAGGCATTTAAATATTTTTTGGATGTTTTGGTTATTTACCTTTGGTATTAATTTAGCTACATAATTAATTTTGTATGAGACCTACACACATCAAACTCACACACATGGTCTCATTTTTAAGCTATTTTATTATTTACATTAATGAATATTTTATTGTATGAAATATATAGATAAAAAAAAAACAAATGCATTTGGATATACATTTTTTTTAACTAGCTCGGTTACTTTAAATGTTATATTATTTTTTTAATTCCTAATGATATTTACCTACAAATCCTATAATTTGACGTAAAACACATTATTAAAACTTTTTCCCTTCTAACAATAAATAATGATCAGTAGTTGAAAATAATAAATTAGTAGATTTTGAGGTTTAAAAATGTTACTTACATAATATGTTTTAGTATTGTTATTATATGAACTGATTTAGTGGCTTGAAATTATAATTTAAGTCAAATTAAGGCTGTTGCAGGTCTTTAGTGCATGCCGCAAAAGTGATTTAGTATCGTGTATAAGAATCTTGACTTGTTTCACACCTTTACCAGGTGTGAAACAAGTCAAGATTCTTTTCTTTTAACATTTTTTTTTACTAGCTTTGTCAAAAATTCATTACAGGAATCATTCATAAAAAATACAAGTAAAATAATCAAAATAAAACGTATAACATTTTCTTAAAGACAAAAACAGCCTGCACAAAAAAAACTGGCTTATTGTGGGTAGAAAGAAAAGCTTTAGGTATTGTGTTTTGTGATAATGTGACGTACACTGTGGGTAATATTATCAGGAAGGATAGTAAAAAATTTGCTACTTTAAAACTTAAGGATTAATTATGAAAAGATATAAAACAAAATTTTGTTTCTCCTCATTTTAAAAAAATCAAGGTAGTATAAAATGATTTTTCAATAATGTAAACAATGTGTAAAATGAGACCAGGAGGGGTATTATGAGGTCTTGTAGCAGTGTTACTTTAACATTACTTTTGAATTTCATATAAGCAAACATGATCTCTATTTATATAGACAAAAATATATTTTTAATTTGCGCGAAATCTAAAAGTAATGTTAAAGTAATACTACTACAAGACCTCATAATACCCCCCCAGAACCTCAATTCTCGTATTTAAAGTAGACTCATTTTATTTTGATTGTATTGTAAGTGAAGCGAATTGTTATCATTAACTTATTTTGTGTCACGTTTGGACCAATCGCTGCTTCAACATTTACGAGAACACCGGTTTGACAGTTTTAGTGTGTCGGGACTTGATTGTAATCGTATCATAGCAGGTTTTATTTAGCAGAATTGACCCTCTGATTGATGTGTGTAGGTCACATACAAATGTATTTAATATCTAAGATTTAAAGCGTCAAATATTCAAAGGCCTTGAACTCGAGGTGGTAAGGGTTGCGGCCATCACAGGATGTTTTGTCGATAAAAGTAAACTATACTTCTATTTATTTTATAAAACTGATATCTCTTTGTCAAGAAACGCAACATTCTGTCATCTTCGATAACGTTATAACAAAGAAAATTGTACTAACCGTGAAACCTCGTAGCAGGCAATACAAGTTCAAAAAGAACGAGCGCATCCAGGCGATGTTCAACGACTTCGACGACGTGCTGAGCGAGGACACCATGTGGCAGATATCCGAGGCGATCAAGCCTCGCGAGGGCCGCAGCCGCGCGCCCGACGTCGCCGCGCCCCCGCCCGCCGCCGCCGCCGCCGCCGCCACGTAGTGCGCCTGTAGTGTAGTGAGTACCGCCTGTAATACATTTAAATGTGATATGTATTAACTCAGAGTATATATACAAATATATACTTACGTACAGAGAAACAGCTTTCATAGTAAATTTGAAAATTTTGACTTCCCCTTCGACGGCCCACTATTTTTCCACACAATCGTGGACACACCATGTGCAATCAAATCGATAGCTGTATATCTGTTCGTCTTTAATCTGTGGTATTAAGGCAAAGCACTCTGTAGACTGTACTAGTGAGTACGACATGTTTAAAATACGAACGGTCAATGCCACTGTGCGAGCGGGACAGCATAATTGCTAAAAATAATACATAATATAAACGAAATTAAAATGACATTATTTTTAGCTGGTACTGTACGCGTGTGTGTCACTACAGTGAATGGTTTCTTTTTGTTTATTAGTAATACATTAAGGTCCGGTTTCACAATCTACTAGCAAGTGTCGGATAGTTTTTTTTTGTCGCTGCTCACTTTATATAAAATAAACTAATCAAACAATTTTTTTTTCAGGTATAATTTGAATCCAAAGAAAAAAATCGTGAATCGAGGTAAACATGAGACTTATCTATGAGGAATTGTTTGAATTGATTTAGATTGAAGCAATGTGATTATCTGTCCTAAAAAAAGGCCTAATTATTGTTAATGTATTTATTGGTAATGCGATTTCATCTGTGATCGGTCGGATGATAGCCAGTCGGCTAGGTTTGATTGTAAGGTGTGCTAGTGTTGGTGTATTGTCAATAATGGCAAATCAGTAACTAACTTAGGAGTACATATTTCAAACGCTCCATAATGTGTCGGTACGATATTTTTGTATGAATTTCTTCGCTTTAAATTATTATAATAGTAATAAACTAAGTTTTCAACAGTGCTTAAAGTGGTTATTCGAATGCAAAAGAGAACCCCTAAAACGTCGTAACCGATAGCGTCGAATTTATGTTAAGCCACTTGTACCCTGTTGACTCGAATCCACAATCCTAACGCCCTCTTTACATATCATTGTATGACTTTATAGATACAGATACAAAGTAATTAGATGTAGCTAAAACTTACTCTTGTAGCTGTTGTGATTCGCCATTAGTGATATAACTTAAGATATAAAAGATAATAAATACATCGAATTAATGAAATTCTTTTGAATCTATAAGGACAGTAGGGCAAGTTATGTAATAAGTAAATGACGTTTATCTTTCTCTGTATCTTTCTAACGAAGCTACTCTATGGTAAAAGCGTGCTCACAAAATTGTTGGATTTTACACAGGGCTTATACAACCCAGTAAAAATAACCCCACATGGAATTTTTTGTTGAAGTAATATTTCATACACAAACTTTAACAGCTATGGAAATGTAGAGTTTGACATCTTTTTAATACTACCCCCATTATTTCGATACTCGAAATTAGGCGTGGAGTCGCCCAATATCAAAGCTCTCTTTGATATTGCTGATCTTGGTAGCCCTAATATGTTACATATCACTTAATAAGTGTGTGCCAAATATTCAATATTAATGGAATTGCATTTAGAATACCACCCAAGAAAAAGAAATTTTCCTTATACAAAAATCTGGTCATAGCTTATTTTATACGACAATGTTACGGTTGTACAACAAGCATTTATTTATGAGATACGACAATGTAAGAAGAACTGAAAAATAAAAACAACATTTGTGTCAAAGTACAAATATAATATTGTTATTTTGTATGTCACTATTTAAACGACCTATCGTATGCGCAGCCGCAGTGTTGTAGTGTAATATGAGCGTAAGTTTTAAACACCTTCGAATAAAAACATTTGGATATATTTACATTCGTAAAATTAGCTGCTCAGACCTAAAAAGCTAAATAATATAAGTAATTTACACAAAAACTGAAAAGTGCATTTAGTTTAATCAAATACGTATAGCAATAGAAAAGTGCTTCATCACATATTATATAGAATAATATATCTGGATTGTACAACTGTGCTATTATATAAATATCACTATTATATACATTTTAGTATGAAATGTTCGTTATTTATATGAAAGCATCTACCGTGCACACTTCCGTCTAAAAGTTTTCTGTCGCTGGGGATGTGTTCGTCTCATTAAATCTGTATATTCTATTTCGTGCTGTAGCTAAGTGTTATTATATTAGTAGAAATAGAAAACATTAAAACGTTTTTAATAACGGTATTGCGTACAGCTTGAAGTTAATACTCTTATTGTGGCTTTTTGTAAATACGAACATAGGGTTAGATTCGTACTTGTAGTTTGAAATCGGTTCAGATGTACCCTATATGAAAGTGCTGAATGGTGCTTACGGTTTAGCATAAGAACGTTTTTACATTTATCCGATACGATATCGGACCGAATGAGAAAGACAGGTATTAGGGCCGGAATCCGGTAGGCGGGGTAAAATTTAGAGCATTGAAAACAGAACTCTGCGCTAATACAATAGAGCCGAAAATCGAAGACGAGAGTGTCGAGTCAAATTCAATGTTGTATATGATAGCTCGACACTCGACACTTCCATTTTCAACACTATTGTATTAGCGCAGAGCCTTATATTTTAATATGGAAACGTACAACCGTCTCTTTTATTCGGTCCGATTCTATATCGGATCGCATAATAGGAAAACGATCAGACTCTTACTACGCACGCAAATATGTCTACAGCACAGTCGTGGACAGTAACATGTGAATAGAAATATATACTTGTGGACACGTCGAGTAAGACAAATACAACCAGCATAGCTATTAGTAATACAAGCCTAACGAATCGTGGGAAAGAGACGATGAAAAATGAAAAGTTTTGTTATTTTAATGTTCGTTATCTATGACTTTGAATAATACCACTTTATTAATTTGGTAAAATATTATTTATTAGACAGTACTACTGATACCTGGCGTATTTTATAGTAACTTTAATGGTATAGCGCCATCTAAAGATCGAAGAGCAAATACTAATTAAAGCTTTTAGAGTTGCGCATTACTATGTATATATATAGTATAGTATATGCTCTATGGTGTACATGTTAGTGTTCACGGCTGTGCTCAGTAGCAGTCTGGAGTCTGGACGACTCTGCATAATGTAATCTAGCTATATAAAATTAAACTATTTATATGTTTAGTTCTTTTGATACTCTATGAATTAAATTTCATTCTATTTCATATTATATTTTACGCGAATTCTTTGAATTATATTTAAATATTGAAAATTGATAAATATTATTTTTGATAAACAGAAATTATATTTTTCCTATAACGTGCTGCCTACAAGGGAGCTCTTTATAAAATACTTTTGAGACCCCAACTTTTTTAAGTCTTGTTATGCATTCTTCTAAACTTAGGTGCATTGAAGGCTATATCTTAGTGACATGATATTGGAATTAGATAATATAATATTGCTAGCCAAAATTTGAATATTTTATCTGTTTTGAATTTGATAATAAATATACATTATTATTAATATGATCTTTGATGTTGACATAACCTTATGTTGCTTTACATAGCGGCCAACGAATGAACTGAAAAATTGAACTGAAAAAAAATAATAGTTGTACCACTCAAACAATCAAAGTTCATAGTAGTTTTAAAATAAAAGGTAGTTTTAATAAACTAGAATTTCACTCATATTAGATTTAGATTAGCATAAACATGTTGAAATGTAACAGAATCGGGATTTATATTTTAGTGATTTTACATTATAAGTATGTTAATAAAGTTGTCTTGTTTTTAAATAAAATTTTAAAGTTCTTCTCATTCGTTGGTCGATGGCCAGCCTTTTACAACGACTATAATAAGACATATTCGTTTGCCTTAGACGATTGTTCTGGAATAATAGCAATAATTCACTATGAATGTTGTTACTGCACGTTTGTGATACTTAACTCGCTTGTGTTGACGTCCTAGGCAAATATATTAGACGAATGTTAGCTGTAAGCTTCAAGTAAACCCCATTCGGTCAGCTAATATGTGTAGGTGATTATCATAGCAACGAGCACAATAACGAGTGGATCATGGGCACGCCTTTGTTCTAAATTAAAGTAGAGAATAGGCCAAGTTTGTACCGCTGTGATTGGGTAATGAATTCACAACCAAATGACAAACGATTCTTATTGGTTCGTTCAAGGCTGGGACTATATGATCCGGAAGGTCGGGGAAAATTCAGAGCATTCAAAATAGAACTCTGCGTTATTTTACAATAGAGCTGAAAATCTGCTGTGACTCGGCAAGAATCTGCCACATAAGCTTAGATAGCGTACGTTTGGCTGACCGGGGTAGGCCCGCATATTTTTTCCAATGGTCGTTGTGCTCGTTGACTCGTATAAATGGCATAACAGATAACTTATAATCGTGTGAATAAGGCTTTAGACTTTAGTCGAGTATGAACTTCTAATTTGAGACTATTTCTATTGTATAAGAGAAATACATATTATACACTATACCGTAGGAAATATTATATGATTCCTCTTCGTGCAAAAAATTTCCTAATGAAATTAAGTAATTCCAAGTAAAATTATCTAGCTACATAAATCATTCATTAATTTATTTTGTGTAGTAGTAGAAGTAGTATTTATTATGTTTAAGATATTATTTATTTTGTATGTTCATCGCAACTATCCGTGTTTCGCTCTATTATCATAACTTAAATGTATACAGGACATATGCAGTTATGTATATAAGACTAATTAAAGCAAATGTAGAGCAAATGCACATTTACAACTGTATAAAGATTATTTTATTAAGACATAGCAGTAGTTCTCTTGTAGTATTAGCGTTGCCAGTGCTATGCCACTGTATGCATTATTTTTATATATTCATAATAATTTATACATATGTAGTAAGTAGGTTTTCGTTGTTTGCATGTTTTATACAAGATAATATTGTAATTGTTTACCGATAGGTTTACAGCCGAACCCGGTACATACGGATTGCCTTAGGCGGATATTTGTAAAAATATAATTTGACATCATATTATAAAAGAAAAAATGTTGAAATTCAAAGAGCGTAAGTAGATATTGAAAATAAAAGCTGTCAATTCATCATCTAACGGGATGTTCAATTAAGCTGGTATGTTAAAAAATATTTATCTAATGAGATAACTCCTCAGTATTTTAACCATATTATACGTGGTTTAAAAAACGTTTGCGAAGAGCCGCCTAAGCTACGTAGGTCATGTTATCAAGTAATCGGGGATGTCGTAACGATTTGCTAGTTTGAATAATGAGTGTCCAGGCAATAAACTAGACCAATATTTAGGATGATTTACAGTGCTTTATAGACGCTGATATCGTAGGTAGTCAGTAGACGTGTTACCATATTTACTTGTCAGGTACTAATGTGTTTATTTGCGTAATTTGTATTGATCGAGATACATAAAAGACTGCCTAAATAAATTGATTACTCAGTATAATCGATGTGTAAATTAGTAATTGTGTTTGTTTCACCCGCGATGTTGGGTTAATACAGTTGTGTATAAATACAAAAATGATGTAGTTTCTGTATGCGAGATGCGTTTAAGTATTCTTTATAATTTTATTAAAATATCTTATGTTGAGATGAGAAATTGTCTAGGTGTCTTATGTAGAATGTAGCTCTTAAAAATTTGCACTTTAAAAGCTGCATATCAATAATACATTTTAAATTATATAATACAAAAGTTTTCACTGTACAAAATAATAATTTTTTGATAACAGCATAATAAATTAAATGTTATAATTAGTTTAAATGCTATTGCAATAGTATAAAATGAAAATTATACATTTTTCAAACGCATCTTTCATACGTTATCTTAGAGAATACACAGTTTGTTGTATTAGCGAGTTCAGTATTATCATTTAAGTAATGCCATAATGTATCAAATGGATAATTTTATTTTATGGTTTAAATAAAAATAATTGTTTTTTTATACACTACTGTTGAAGTTTACTTTAGTATTTTATGTATTTACGTTTTATTTGTACAATATTCTTAACATACATTTATTACATAATGCATGCGTACTGTACAGATATATTTTTGTCAAGTTTTTTTGTAATTATTTTGTATTATAAATATAGCACATTATTTACAAATTGATACGTTGTTTCAGTTATAATTCCGCCAAGCATTATTAATATTTATCTAGTTCCAGATTGTTTCTCTTATACAGAGCATACACCATGCTTGCATAAAAATAATGGTGTATGGCCTGCATTATGTACTTTGTGACTTTTGTCGATAACCTATTATATTATTTAATATTATGTACGACTAAAAAACGTACCCTTTTAGCGAACAGCCAACGACGAAGCTCATAAAGTACCTGTAACATAATATGTTTGTATTTAATTTACATATCAGTTACTAATTGAACGAGAAGGTAGTTTAGTCCCAGCGGGATTCCTAAGCGATAAGCGAAGTAAAATTAAGTGTTAAGATAAAAAAACAGCATGGGAGACTTAGCATTACCTACTTGCCTATGTAAATGCCGAAATTCTACTATATAAGAGGGCTGACAAAGAATAAAATAAACTTGGTAGCACACAGCTATTAGGAGTAAAACGTAGAGGAGTATAACTTAATTCACTCGGCATGTTTTCATACATTTTACTACTAGTATTCATAAAATCAATAAACACAGCTACTCTGATTGAAGAATACGGTTTTTATGAGGATGGTATGTTGTTTCATTATTTTCCTAACAAACTTAAGAGGTGACGAGTGGGAATATGCGGGAATTACACAGGTCGATTTTCGCCGCGTGGCGAGTCGCTTGTAAAATCGCCTTGTCAATTTTGTAGGCAAAATTGCCGAATTGTCATTGAAACGCTCGAAGTATGTACGTGCATCTTGACTCGACGTATGTGTATCCGTGTAGGTAAATCTCCCAATAGATTTCATATTAACTAAAGCCCTAAAAGCGGTTAATAGTGATACTCCAACATAGTGAAAAACTAGGATTGCTAATACATTTTGCAGTGAACAGTGTCGATGCAGAACTAGGTGACTATTTCGAAGGCGATATAGTCCTAAATCCTGAACAGAAGGCAGCTATTGCGACCGCGCAGGAGTCCCGGAACGGTCTACGCGGGGGCGCCAAGCGGTGGCCCAACCAAACTGTTGTTTACTACATAGAAGAAGATGACTTTGGTGGGTCACTTTTGATTCTATAGCAATGGTAACGTAATAAAATCTCAGTAACCCTGAGATATGGACCGTTAGTAAAATTATAGCGGCGTGTTGTTGAAATAGACATTTTTCGAGACTATCAGACCATGCAAGAAAGCCCTTAGTGACCAAGGTGGAGCTCTCACTGTATTTTGTACCTATAGGTAGCAACTTATTGACTCTTGCTAGATATTACCTATTCGCACCTTGGGAAGAAAATATACCCAATAATTTGTATACAAAACGTAAAATATTGTATACAAAACGTAAAGCTCCTAGGATCACCTTGAAGCGATCTATCTATACCAGCCCAGCAGAAGCGCCGTCCAATTAGACATTTAGGTAGGTACCTACTTTTATGGTAATTTTCATTGCCATTAACAATAACGTCGCCATGAAGGTTCGCTGTAAGGTAGTTAATTGAAAACCTAAGTATTTAATATCTAGTGGTTTTATTGGTCCATGCTTAATAACGTATGGCCTAAGTCATAGGTACTAAAATATTTGTATATATTATATTTATACCTACTCAGTGATTTTTTATACCGTTCCAGTAAAAACGGTCTATGTACTACGGTACATTAAACATACTAGGACCTACCTACTTTACGTACTAAGGTATTTAGTTATCTTTTTTCTAACTTAGTGAAAATTTGTTTTAGGTCGTACCGCTATATACATCGCAGTACTAATTTAAAATCATTTAATTTAAATAAGTATTTTAGAAGAAATCATAAAAATATGGAAAATTACAAAAAATTGTCACTCTACTTATGATAATAATTTTGAAATTTTAGATGAAGAAGAAATAGAAATAATAAAAGCGGGAATGGAGAACATAGCCAAACAGTCGTGTATCAAATTCCGTGTTAAAGAAAACGATGAACATGCTGTATTAATTAAGGTAAAACCCAAAATTCAAACTTGAATCTTCGTACGTAAATATAACGAACGTTCTTATGTGCAGTCACCAACACAATACCACCACAATTAGACCTTATTCTTATGACAATAAGGTTTAAAAGTGGTACCTATACAGCCTACACTGCGTGTTTCCATCGTACTTTATGCGTCATTTCATTTCAGTCATTTTAAAGTCCCTGTCCGAATAAGCGTGTTATAATGTTTTGTGTACGTTACCGGATTACTGAATATCTATATAAGTATTTTGACTTGGTTGGATGTGAAACTAAAAACAAGTTTAAAGTGGGACGGTTTTCGCGTCATATTACTACTTAAGTATTACCAAAACTGCGTAGAAAGTAAAGGAACTACTTTCATCCAAAGTTTTAAACGTTAAATTACTTAACTTTTATTGGAAAATGCACTACTTATTTCTAAAATCCACCTACCTACTCAAATAGTAATATTAGGTCATTACATATGAAATTGTCGTTTTGTAAAGGAGGAACATAAAGTCGATTTTTTTAAACATAGGTAATATATTTATATAATCAAAGTATATACCATTGCTATCTATGCACTTTTGCCATCTCATAGGTAGATCATTGATTCCTTTACTAAAAAAACCATTCGGACAGGAATCAATAAAATCTTTGAAGGCGCTTTGAACTGCCTCATCGGAGTTGAATTTTTTCCCTTGCAAGAAGTTATCCAAATTTCGAAAAAAATTGTAATCTGTTGGAGCAAGGTCCGGGGAGTACGGTGGATGTCTTAGACATTCCTATTGAAGCTCCTCTAATTTGGTAGCCGTCTGTTGTGCAGTGTGTGGACTAGAGTTGTCCTGAAGCAGCAGTGACCTAGAGCGAATGACCAACCTCGATTGTTTAGCAGCTAGCTATCATGATTTGCAATTGCTGGCAACAGACATCTGCCGTAATCGTCTGGCCAGATTTAAGAAAGCTGTAGTGAACGACACCGGCACTAGTCCACCAAACGCTCACAAGTAACTTATTTTCGCATGGGGCAGGCTTTGGCTGATTCGCCAGGGTTCAGCCATTGCGATGAGCGTTTCCGATTATCGTACAGGATCCACTTTTCATCACAGGTGATGATTCGATTTAAAATCCTTTAATTATTGTGCCGATTGAGTAATGTAACGCAGCAGTCGACGCGCGTTTGTCTGTTTGTTGCACTCAATTCATGAGGTACCCACCTTTCAAGCTTTTTCACCTTTCCAATTTGCTTCAAGTGGATTAAAACAGTTTTATCACTAACACCGCAGCCTGCAGCTAACTCGGACGTGGTTTGCGATGGATCCACTTCCACAATAGCCTTCAATTCTTCATTATCAACTTTGGTCTCCGCAACGGGGCTTGTTCTGCATGTCGAAATTTCCAGAACGAAAACGATGGAACCAAAAACGCACTGTGTTTTCTTTTGCGACACCGCCGACATACACATCATTGATCCTTCGAGCCGTTTCTGCAGCACTGGTGCCACGGTGGAACTCGTACTCGAAAATAATACGATATTTCAAGTTTTCCATTTTGTAAACAGAGTGACGCAAAGAAAAAACCAAAAGAGAAAAAACAAATGATTTACGGTTTTCGAAACACAAATGCATGAGTAAATAGTGGCATAAATTTGAAATTGGAATTCCTAACCATACAAGATATATTTCAGATCAAAGTGGCCAATACGACAAAACGCCAATTTCATATGTAAGGACCTAATATAATTAACGCAGCGACAGAACGTATAAATTGTAAGGGTCCAAATATAGTGGCTTAAAAGCGTTTCTAGTCCTCCCTAGTCACTGTAATCATATTAATAAGTATATACGGACGTCATTCTCGTCGGTCACGTTCTCGAAGAACTTGTGTTACGGGTACCAGACAACAGAAATATATTTAAGATTTTGATTATATTATACACATATTTAATACACATCCATGACCCAGAAACACAGAAACTTTTTGTTCCTTCTGCAGGATTCGAACCCGCGACCTCCGGGTTGAGCGCCGACGCACTAACCACTGAGCCACAGAGGTCGTCAAAACTGTTTTAACTTAAATCAATTTTCAGGGATCAGCAAATGGATGTTTCTCGAACGTTGGCTACAGCACCACCCACGATGAGGGCGAGGAACACCAAGTGCTGAACCTTGCTCGCGGCTGTTTCAAGCACGGTACTGTTGTGCACGAGATGCTGCATACTATCGGCTTCTACCACATGCAGAGCACATATGACAGAGATGACTTCGTGGAGATTGTCTGGAAGAATATTAAAGCAGGTAACAACTGCGTGGGGTTCCTATAAGTCCATTACTATCGGCTTCACTTACCTTTTGAAGTCCCTCAAACAAATCCCAAAATAGCGTAGAAACAGATACAGGCACGCGATTCCCAATGAAGAAGAACCAGCCTTCGCCACTGGTAGGTATTGCCCCGTTTTTAAAGCTTATTACGCTAATTATTACGCGAAATTTTAGGTTAGGTACCTTAGGTTATAAATACTTTGTAAATATACGTAAGTATAAGTATATAAAACGTGTACTTATTTTAAGGCACTGAACACAACTTCGCGAAGTACACCAGCGACACAGTAACCGACTTTGGGGTTCCGTACGACTACGGCAGTGTTATGCACTATCCCGAAACCGCATTTTCCAAGAACGAGGAGAAAACCATAATTCCCACACAGGTATGCAAACAATTCGTTAACCGACACGGGCTAGGCCCTCAAATACTAAATAGGTAATAAATACGCCAATGCTAAACTCTACCAGCTATGCTACCAATAAAATATGGAGATGTTTGCCTGGCGTCAGCTTAGATAAGCCGAGATCGTCAGATTCGATAATAACGAATTTCAGCCATTGTTGACGCCATTGTGGTGTCCTAGTCAGCGAAAGTTGCTAAGGTCTCGTAAAAATCAGCTACATCCATTACGATCTATTATGATCTATTATTACAACCATATAATCACATCACTTTTTGGACATTGAGTAACCTAATGAATCCTAGTTATGTAAACTGATATTTCAAAAACTACTTTTGATAAACAAATTACTAAGTAAGTCACATTCGAGGGTAGTAGTCGCTGTCATGTTTTTTTTTTCAGGAAAACGTGAAAATAGGTCAGAGAAATGGACTGTCGGAAAGCGATATCATTAAATTAAATAAAATGTACTGTGAAGTTTCCAAGGAAATTCCGATTAGCTACATTGATTAGCTACTAATTGGATTAAGATTTGTAAGAAAGGCATTTCACTTTAGGTTAATCATATCTATTGGTATTTAGTCATCTCTGTTTTCTAGTAACAGTGTAGTCAACCTACTTTTTTTGAGAATAGATACCCTACTTATAGTTTTTGTTGTGAAAATGGAAAAAGTTATTAGTAATAAGAATTGACTATTATTTACCTACCTAACTTCCTTTCACACGTAAACAAGTTTTTTCATCGCAATTAAAACTTTGCTTCGGATACTTAAATCTATAGGTATTTTACATTTGGATTTCAATATGAAAATTAATTGAAAACTAATTGAAGTCAGAGGTACCTAGTCTTTATGTTGGTATTTATTAAATTGGTTTACATCAGCGATATAAAGCTAGAGCTGCAGTGATAAAAGATATATCTTTCGCCACAAATTATAATTTGTGGCGATCGATTTCATAAAATGTACATTACCGTATCAAATCAACAGTTGTTATAAATATTGGCAAATTCCTATTGTGTAGTTTGTGCCAATAACGGAAACGAACATGTTACACTTTCAAGGCTAGGTTCGGAAAAATTGCGCGGCGTATTGGGACAATTCTGAAATCGGGCCTTTTCGTTAAAGTAACTCGAGCAGCGAATTGGGCAACTTGCTCTTGCACGGGAGGAGTAGTCCGCGCGTGGCGCAACCGCTGCAGTCTACCGCCAACACCTTGTGAAATGGTCGCAACGAAGGCTATATTTATTCCCGATCGGACTAGATGGATTTTGTTAGACAAAAACTGCACAGTGAAGCGCAAAAAGTATTTTATGTCGCGTTAATTACAAAGTTGCCAGATAACTGTTAACATGACACACATCCTTTGCGCGCGAGCGAACATTTGAACGTTTTTCGTGGATATTTTAGATTTTTAAAATGAGAATGAAGTGGTACGGTTTTTTTGTTCTGTATAATGTGTGTGCGATCAAGTGTCATTCGATAGCGATGAGTGAAATAGAGGATTTTAGTAACTTTTTAAAGGAAACATCACAGTTGGACCAAAATGTAAAAAGTAAGTACCTACCTTTACCTAGCACTTTTCACGAGTTCCTTAGTTTTTTTTACACTAAATCGATTTGAACAACTTCTTCAACAATTTTTAATAAAGTAAATGATATCAATTAGCGCAAAACCAACAAAGAGTACCTTGAAATTAATTATTTCATTTATGTTATGTAGGTAACAAAACATTAGGAAGTCTTAACTGTAGAATACTTGGGGATTATATTTTACTTCATACAATAAGTAAGTAGTTATGACTGATATTTAAACTCATCTTCGTACATCGGAAGAGGAAGAGTTTCTTTAATATTTCTCAAAGGAGTAACTTTACCCAATATCAAGATGTGCTTAAAATTTAAATATTTACTAACACAACAGTTAATTTTTCTATCTTTTACACTATGCTCATCCGTGTTTACAGGTTAGTAACGAAGCAATTAATTTAGAACCGTATTAGTTTAGCTTAATAGCAAAAATAACTTTATTGTGTATAATGTTAAAATTCACAGTAAAATAATTATTGTGCCTAAATATTATCACCATCATGGGGAATATATATTTGCCTCCTAACAAGTGACCCATTGCTTTTCAAGGTTCGTATCCTGGTAACGATTACGACGACGATGAAGCCATATCGGATGACGCCTGGGAGGAGAGCGGCAAGTTCGAGGGAGATCTCATTTTAAACGAGCGGCAGAGACGCCTAATAGTCGCCAACGTCGCCGAAGGTCTCGCCCGCAACGGCCTCACAGATACCACTAAAAGATGGCCGAACAACGAAGTCATCTACTTCATCCAGGCGGAGCATTTCAGTAAGTTGATGTGCCCTATAATCAATAATCCCATTAGGCTCACGTCTCTTTATGGGACGATGGCTATATTTTTATTATTCTTGCTAATAATGATAATAATCTATACAAATACGAGGGCTGCACTAAAAGTATCGGGAATGGAATATTTCCACTGTTCCTGTCATATTAAAATCTTTTTAATTTAAAACTCCTTGGTTTTAAAAATCGAATACCGTTTATTTATTTAAAAAAAGATTCTCGGTCTTGGCACAAGGTCTTGTCAAATTTGTTTAGTCGTTGAGAAAATGGAATTGACTCGAGAAAATTCTAGAGCGATGATTTATTATGACTTTCGAAGTGGTTTAACACAAAAACAGTGTGTTGACCGGATGATTTCTGCATTTGGTGATGAAGCCCCATCCAAAACCACAATTTATCGCTGGTTTGCTGAATTTCAACGTGGACGTGTCAAGCTCAGTGATGATCCCCGTCAAGGTCGTCCAAAAACAGCAGTCACCCAAGAAAACGTTGATGCTGTGCGTAAGTTGATTGAGGAAGATCGACATGTGACATACCGCGAAATTCAGGCAACTTTAGACATTGGCATGAGTCAAATACAAATAATCTTGCATGAACAACTAGGTGTAAAAAAATTGTTTTCCCGATGGATACCGCATTTGCTCTGTGAAGAGCAAAAAGCGGCTCGCGTTACTTGGTGCGTCAGAACTCTCGAAAGATTCCACGCAGGATCCTCAAATGCTGTATGCAACATCGTATCAGGTGACGAATCCTGGATATACGCGTACGAACCCGAAACAAAAAACCAGTCACGAGTTTGGGTGTTCGAAAATGAGTTAAAGCCAACAAAAATTGTTCGTTCACGGAGTGTTGCAAAAAAAATGGTGGCCACGTTTGTCTCCAAAACCGGTCATGTTGCGACTATTCCTCTTGAGGGACAAAGAACGGTTAATGCAGAATGGTATGCTAACATTTGTTTGCCACAGGTCGTTTCTGAACTCCGTAAAGAGAACTGCAACCGCCGCATCATCCTCCATCACGACAATGCGAGTTCTCACACCGCGCACAGAACAAAAGAGTTTTTAGAGCAAGAAATCATAGAATTATTAGACCATCCGCCGTACAGCCCCGACCTAAGCCCTAATGATTTCTATACTTTCCCTAAAATAAAGAATAAATTGCGTGGTCAGAGATTTTCATCACCTGAAGAAGCTGTGGACGCCTACATGGCGGCCATTTTGGAGACCCCAACTTCCGAATGGAATGGTTGCTTCAATGATTGGTTCCATCGTATGGAAAAATGTGTCAAATTTCGCGGAGAATACTTCGAAAAGCAATAAATACATTTTTAAAAAGTAATGTAGTGTCACTTCCTTGATTCCCGAAATTTTCAGTGCCGCCCTCGTACCCCCTTAGGCACTAATAAAAATATTTACACAACGAATAACATATTCAATAATATTGTCTTTGTCTGATACGTTGGAAAAGTCACTTGATAGACAAAGACAGCAACATTGAATTGCTTATCCGTTGTGTAAATATTTTTATTATAATTATTAGTTACGGGGATATCTTAATGTGCATAAAGGAAATACTTGATTATATTATGTTTAGTTGGCTGTATTATATAGGCTCTGATTTCTGGTTCGATTTTGATGAAATTTGGCACAGATCTAGATATAGAATAGACCACGGGTAAGGACTTATGATACTTTTTATGTAAGGTTCCCGCGAGATTTCCTATTTTCACCCATGAAGTCGCGGGCAACACCTATAATAATAATACTATAACATACCTAGAAAAAAAAAATGCCCAAACCCAAACAAAATACATTGGGAGTTTTTGACCCGATTAAATTCTACAATTTATTTTCATATTTAATTTGTATCTATGGTCGCCGTGGCTAATTGTTTTATCGTAAAATTTAACTGGGTTGTTGTTATTCTTTTGTTCAGTAATAAGTTAACTCCGAATGCCCGTAAATGGATTTTTTTTTACTAAGTTTTAGCACACCTACAAGATCCTAAAGAGCATAGGTACTTGGTTTGAATAGTCGTCATCAAATGCTAACAATTTCCTTGTAGAAAAGCGTGCGGTAATGTCTAACGCCTGTTATAATTCAACACAGTTTCTTACATCGCGAGCCGCAATCTAATTGGCTATTGTTTATTGTTAACAACTTTCCAAGCGAGCTTGTCGAGTGATATATTAAACCTCCTGATGTGCAATTTCACTTTTTATTACCTACTTCGATTGAGTAGGTGCCTATAATTTCTGCAACTTTATGATTGAGACACCTGCTGTAAAAAATTTCACAAGCAGTCATAATGCCTTAATTGTCGCGCATAAAAAGTTACGCTAGTGCTAATAAAAGCTTTGATTAAATATAACTTCACTATAATCATGTTGCCTAAAAAATTGTTTTTCGCCTATTCGATGTTAGACGTGTTAATAAATAATCTAGAACCCATTTTCGCATATCTTAAAAAATAACGAAGATACAAACAATTAAAATTTACAATTTAAAGAGCGATATATCGGCCCGTGACGTCACGAGTTGCTACCGCCATACATTTGTCATTAAAAAATGTATAGCGGTAGAAACTTGTGACGTAACAAATTGTTTTTGAATTTTTTTATCGCGTCAGTCTAAATAACTATTTCTTTTAGATTTATGTACCTTTTATCGACAATTTTAAAATTTAATTTAAAAAATGTAAAATTCCACACTAGGCAAGAGGCTACTTTTAGTAAATTGCCGATAGTAAATCGCTATTGTATTTCCAACAGATTTTGGTTCGACATGTGCAATGTGCGTTGCACTATTGCAATCAGTAGGGACGATCCATCTTTCGCCTTTAATCGGTCACCGACTGCTATTATTATCAGCTATAGGTACCTACCAATACTAAAGATTCCGGTGAGTTCAGTAACTTATTCTCGCAACCTTCTAATGAATTATTGTTAAACTGATTGCAGCAAGCGACCAGATCCAGGCTATACAGGATGGCATAGATGACCTCGCGCGGTCTTCCTGTGTGAAGTTCACTCCGTATAAAAAGGGCGACAGAGATGCAGTTGTCATTCAGGTATCTAACATGTAAAGAGAAGATTCTGTTTTAACTCGCCATTGGCCACAGACTGAGGTGCATGTACTTATAAACAGAAGAACATTTTTATAGTTTGCCCTGTTTAGTGTTTTGACCTTTTTTATTGCAATTTATGGGGGAATTATTATACTCAATGATTAACCATTACTACTTCTAACAATAAAGCATGCTAAGATATCCCAAATGGAAAATACCTTTTTTCAGGGAAGCAGACGCGGCTGTTTCAGCCAGGTCGGCTACCAAGGAGGTTACCAAGTGTTGAACCTCTCCGGTCGACACCCAGTGGGCCGTGGCTGCTTTCGCCATGGCACGGTCGTGCATGAGCTACTACACACGCTCGGCTTCTACCACATGCAGAGCAGCCACGACAGGGATGACTACATCGATATTATATGGGAGAATATCGTCAGACGTAAGTTTATTATGTATTATTGTGTATAATATTGTGTATTATATGCTTTTATCGTATAGGCGGAAAGCAGATGGCATCAAAAAGCTGCTTCAAGATGATTTTTTTCAAGATGGTGGCGCTAGCGGCCAAGTAACGAGGTGGCAAAGTCGAAAGTCGAAAAGAGGACATCAAAATATATAAAATTACAATTTTTTATTGTTTTTCAGCTGCCCGCCACAACTTTCGCAAGTACAACTCGTTCTCTGTGTCTGATTTTGGCGTGGGCTACGACTATGACAGTGTGCTACATTACAGTCGCAAAGCGTTCTCATCTAACGGACAAGACACTATTGTGCCAAAACAGGTGAATGCTTTTTATTAAGTACTATATTAAGTACTACGTCGTTGATTTCCATCTAAATATATAAGGCTCGGACTAAATTTGAGCTTGTTTTAAGCCTAATGAAAATCGAGATATTTAATAATTCGAAACTGAATTTTGTTTTTCAGAGTGGTTCTAATATCGGCCAAAGATTGGGTCTCTCCGATAAAGATGTACAAAAATTAAATAAAATGTATTGCGACGCAGACTCCGAAGTTTTGGACGAAAATAACGAATCAAAGAAACCTGAACCCAAAAAGAAAGCCAAGAACAGACCATTCGAAGGCCACGGGATAGGATATCAGCAAGGTAATACTGTGGTTATAAAACTTCCTATGAACCAAGCGGTGGAGCATTCACCACAAATTATGTATTATTTTAGTAGCGCGCCGAAAATCGTGCAAGAGGCGTTTGATCAAGGATTTGGAACTGGAAAAGAAATAAACTACAGCTATCGTCCGCCGATCCCGCCCATTTACGAGAACAAAGTTCCTAACGTACAAAATATTCAACATCCAAAAGATGCAGAAATTGTAATGAACAAGAAGAAGAGCGAAACAAGTGAAAACGATGAAGAATTAAATGACGCCTTAAATAGATTTGCTAATGTATTAAAATCCGAAGAAAATCCTTACCCACCAGCGTTTAATTATGATTATAGCAAATACATGAATTCAAAAAAGAAGGAATATTCGGAAGAAAAGGAAGAATATTCGCCTTCAAGGGTTACAACATTTTACAATGTCGACAGCGAAGCTGATAAAGAAAATCTTGACAGTCCATATAATCAATATGAATCACATGAAGTAGAAGATAAAAATCAATACTTCATAAGACCTCAAAAACTATGGATACGCGATCATAATAAGGATACTGATTCAGTAGAAGTTATCTATCCGGGAGATTATGAATTTATTCCAAGTGGTAACAAACGTAACTATAGTACAGTGTATGATCCAGAACGATTCGGTTTTCAAAACGTATCACCGATGCGGTTAGTTCAAATTAAGGGATATAATAAGAGAAACCTAGAATTAAGACCTAGAAGCAATAAGCCATTTGAAGATAATAAATTCAATACAATATATTCTAGAGATCAAAGCAGTGATATTAATAACCAAGCACCTATAACTTATGGTTACTCTAATCCTGTGGATCATTTGTGGTTAACTACAGGAAGTCCTGGTCATGATTATTACAAAAAAGAATATCCTGACTCCGCCGAGGTTTATAGATAGGTTATGTTTCTATTCCTTTAATATTAATTATGTTACCAGCGTTTAAGTAAATTAAAAAAAAAATTGATCATGTACCTATTATGTAAATATTATAATGTTTTAAATGCCTGAAGTTTTTTTATTATTAGTGTTTATTTTTTTTAACTGCGTAGCAGTTTGTCGTGTTATCTCCTTGTAAGTATATTTTTTGAATCTATAATAGTTTGAGTTACCAGGGTAGTCTTAATTTATTATACGAGGGCGGCACTGAAAATTTCGGGAATCAAGGAAGTGACACAACATTACTATTTAAAAATGTATTTATTGCTTTTCGAAGTATTCTCCGCGAAATTTGACACATTTTTCCATACGATGGAACCAATCATTGAAGCAACCATTCCATTCGGAAGTTGGGGTCTCCAAAATGGCCGTTTTGTAGGCGTCCACAGCTTCTTCAGGTGATGAAAATCTCTGACCACGCAATTTATTCTTTATTTTAGGGAAAGTATAGAAATCATTAGGGCTTAGGTCGGGGCTGTACGGCGGATGGTCTAATAATTCTATGATTTCTTGCTCTAAAAACTCTTTTGTTCTGTGCGCGGTGTGAGAACTCGCATTGTCGTGATGGAGGATGATGCGGCGGTTGCAGTTCTCTTTACGGAGTTCAGAAACGACCTGTGGCAAACAAATGTTAGCATACCATTCTGCATTAACCGTTCTTTGTCCCTCAAGAGGAATAGTCGCAACATGGCCGGTTTTAGAGACAAACGTGGCCACCATTTTTTTTGCAACACTCCGTGAACGAACAATTTTTGTTGGCCTTAACTCATTTTCGAACACCCAAACTCGTGACTGGCTTTTTGTTTCGGGTTCGTACGCGTATATCCAGGATTCGTCACCTGATACGATGTTGTATACAGCATTTGAGGATCCTGCGTGGAATCTTTCGAGAGTTCTGACGCACTAAGTAACGCGAGCCGCTTTTTGCTCTTCACAGAGCAAATGCGGTATCCATCGGGAAAACAACTTTTTTACACCGAATTGTTCATGCAAGATTATTTGTATTTGACTCATGCCAATGTCTAAAGTTGCCTGAATTTCGCGGTATGTCACATGTCGATCTTCCTCAATCAGCTTACGCACAGCATCAACGTTTTCTTGGGTGACTGCAGTTTTTGGACGACCTTGACGGGGATCATCACTGAGCTTGACACGTCCACGTTGAAATTCAGCAAACCAGCGATAAATTGTGGTTTTGGATGGGGCTTCATCACCAAATGCAGAAATCATCCGGTCAACACACTGTTTTTGTGTTAAACCACTTCGAAAGTCATAATAAATCATCGCTCTAGAATTTTCTCGAGTCAATTCCATTTTCTCAACGACTAAACAAGTTTGACAAGACCTTGTGACAAGACCGAGAATATTTTTTTAAATAAATAAACGGTATTCGATTTTTAAAACCAAGGAGTTTTAAATTAAAAAGATTTTAATATGACAGGAACAGTGGAAATATTCCATTCCCGATACTTTTAGTGCAGCCCTCGTACTTAATTTAAAAAACCTATTCCTTGATAAACCTATTAATACAAATTATTCCAAAGTTAAGTGTCGTACCTCCTACTGAGTAGGTATATAAAATTATAATGCTTTAAAGAATGATAATATTTATTAGCAAGAGACTTTACAGGCTTTTGCTGATTCCATGTGGATGGATCATATATTCATAAATCATGATCATGATCTATCCACATACTAACGTATCATAATTTCTTTGCCGCGATGTTAAAACAAATAAAAAATGTCAGTGTCATTAATTCACTTGACATTGACAATTCAATATTTTTGAATTCATTTTCCATCGTCAAAATAGTGAATTAGAAATTGTAATTTGTTTAATTAGTTTTATTTCCATAAGAACGCAGAAGTCGGTGAAAAGAGTTTAGAAATGACTCAACACTTAGGTGACAAAAATAAAACTATGATTGTTATTGTTCACTGCAAACTATTATTATTTTGATGGGTTGTGCTGCATCACACTTGAATAAAACTATGTCATTGTTCGGCAATCGCTCTCAAGATTCTCAGGATATAAGAATAAAAGAAATCGAAAGGAAATTGTACCTAGCGAAAGAGTCACCTGATCCGGAGTTCGACATATCAGATTGTCAAATGCGTCAACTCCCAGCTGGTATATTTTCAATATGCAAGGTATTTCGCAAAGACTATTTATATCTGCAGAATAACTGCTTGACCTCATTAGAAGAAGGTGGCCAACTACTAGATCTGCGTTTGGTTAAAATACTCAATATAAGTTTCAATAATTTTAAACACTTATCTAACAATATAAGGTATTTAACTAGCCTAACAGAATTTTATATTCAAAACAACTTCCTGGAAAGTTTGCCTGATGGCATAGGACACTTACAAAGCCTTAAAATTTTAGACATGTCAAACAATAGATTGAAAAGCTTAAATCCTGAACTAGGTAAATTAAAATATTTGTCCAAATTAAATATTTCTAAAAACGAAAATTTACATGAACTCTGTCCAGAACTCTGTTATGCGAATAACATTACACATATTGAATTAGATGTTGATAGCATTTTATTCCCTTCTATTGAAGTTACCTCACAAGGTACCGAGGCAATTAAGCGATTTTTATGTAAACACATGAATGTTGAATACACTGCACCTGTCTTGAGCACCCCCGACACATTGCCTGTGCAAACATCGAGCAGGTCTGGTGCTTTCCAAAATCAGTTAAAGTTTATCTGGGAGGAACAAGAAGCTATTTCAAAAGAACGGGAGGAGAAAATCCACATGCACAATCAGCAACAAAGAGAGAAATTTTTATCAAAAGTCCTACAAAGCCAACAAAGCCTTGATAAAGAAATAGCAAAAGCTCAGGAAACGAGGGAACAAGAGAGGCAAAGACTTTTTAAATGTATCCAAGAGAATGAAAACGCAATAAAATGTTTGCTCAAAAACTTTATTCAATCCGATAGACTGAAACCGGAAATTATTCAACAGCAACTGGCTTACGAGCAGGCTGAACATGATCATCTGTTGGAAATAACAAGGAAAAATTATGACAACATTAGAAAAGCTGATATTGTGAAAGCAACTGAGCAACTTATGGAAAAAGATAATTTAATTAAATATTATAAAAAATATTACACTGATAACCTAAATAATATGAAACAGGATATATTGTTAAAGGAGACAGAAGGAGCAAATAAGTTGGCTAACATATTGTATGCCAGAAATGTAAACAGGTCAGGAATGATTCAACAGCTTCTTGAGGACCAGGACTTACAACAAGCGGCTGTTGCTTCTCTACTTGATAGAGTGGATGCCAAGAGTTGGAGTTTAAATCAAGAAATATCATTAGTATCCTCACATTTAGCAAAACTCAGTACTATTGAACAGGAGAAGAAAAAAGTACAGTTAGAATATAATTTCAATGATCTCCTACAGCAAAGGATAGAGCTAGTCAATCTTCTGGATGACTTATTTAAGCAAAGGACTAAAAGGAGACAACAACTACTTGACACATTAAAGGAAGCTGAAAGTGAAACACCAACAAAAACAGACTTTTGGTTACGAAGTTACCAGAAACTACTCAACTCTGCCCCCAAAAGCTTATTTGATATTGGCAAATTAGACCCCATATTTGCTAACTATCTAATTCAAGAAGGCGTAATACATTGTCTACCATTCCTAGTAAAGTTCATTTTCTCTGGAAAACCTTTGGTGAATATTTCGAATGAAGATCTAAAGCAAAATGGTGTCACTCTTACTACAGACAGGGAGAGTATACTGAGAGCAATATGTCAATATGTAGACTCAAAATCTCAGAGAGTAGATGAGATGGCTTTGCCAAGTGCACCATCTATGTCGATTAATGACAACAGTTATTCTGGTGTTCTCAATGAACATGAAGAAGACGATACAGAGAGAGCTGAGTGTGTAATTTGTATGGATTCAAATCCCGAAACAGTATTTGTACCTTGCGGTCATATGTGTTGCTGTCAAGCCTGCTCCAAAAATGAACTTGAAAATTGTCCAATGTGCAGAGCAAGAATTGAAAGAACAATAAAAGTACTGCTTGTATTGTGAAAGCACACAGAAACTTTCCCTAAAACGAATTACTGTTCTAGGGGAAGACTTTAATATACACTAAGAATTTGTTATTTAATAATAATGAAGAAATGAATATTTATGTTTGGTCCATTTAGTATTATGTATTAATAAATAATTGGAAAATTTTTGATACTATTATAGAAAGAGAACGAAAAGAAAAATCATAACATTCCTATATAACAACAATATATGTTTTGTTTTCATTAAAATATTATGTACTTTTATGTTAAAACAGATATTTATTTTAGTTTATATATTTTTTAAATTTAAACCCACAATCTGGACTAGACTTGATATAAACATAAATAGTAATGATCTCTAGATGTTTATTTTGTTGATTTGGTTATTTCCGGTATAAATATGTAAAAAATCTAAATATTAGTACTAATTCGATACCAATTACTGGATTGCCTTTGCTAATTCAATTAGACATTGTGCCTTTTGATGTCTTTTGGATTGTTGTTTAACATAACTTTTAAATACGAGATTATTGTTATATTGTAAACTGAACCCCTTACTAATAAAACTATTTACACAACCGATTAGATATTCAATGTTGCAGTCTTTATCTGATAGGTACATTGGAAAAGTCACTTGACAGACAAAAACAGCAATCTTGAATAGCTAATTAATTGTGTAAATATTTTAATTAGTAGGACGATGTATAATGTGTATATATGGCTGTGATACTGTTGTTCTAGCACGAGGAAAATTCTTCATAAGTATTACTTGTGGTGGCGAAACGTAACAAAAATGGAGTAGGTTACTTGAAATGCTAAGAGATCTCGCGAGAGATCTCTTAGCATTTCAATAAGAGAGACGTATATCGTCTAGTGGTGATATGCAGCTATATGTAGGCAGTGCCGGATTAAGCCGGCGCCTGTAACAATGACTGCGGCCCCCCCAATGCGGCGGGCCCATAGCGTTTGCTACATCTGCTACTAGGCTAATCCGGCGCTGTCAGGAGGTTTGCTAACACCAACTATAGAAACAACTACTGGCGGCGCCACCGTGGTGACCTCGTGGGCGAGGACCATAAGAATAATGGTTTAAAAAAAGCATGATGTGTTGTTTACACATTTTTTATTTTTCATCTTTAATTAATTTATACACTATTTAATATTTTAATATTTATTCAATATAACACTGTTATCAAGCAGCTATAATCATAAATTGTAAACAATAACTTTAATTCAATTCGCAAATCACAACTGTGTAAATTATTCCGAATAATGTAATTAGTATAAGGTAGTTATGTTTAGAGTTTTAAGACAAAATATACATAGTAACAAATATTTATTTCAATGTAGTCGACAAAATGGTTGAATACCCCTGATTTATGACTTGATTGTAAAATTTATTACTTATCACTGCCAGTTTTAAAATATTTTACCATATTTACCGTTTCACTGTGTATACTTGAAAATAACCATAGAAAAATGTGAAATGCACAGCACAATATACTGAACTAGGGATTTATGCTCGGTTTCTGAAGTGAAATTGTCGTTAGTTTATCTATTCATTAGCGCTATTGGTCCGATAACTTATTGTGTACCTAAATTGCGTTTTTTATAAAAAAAGCGACAATTTAAACGAAGTTTAACTTAACTGACCAATGTGGTCCGTTTATCGATTCCATAACTCCTAATTATTGACATTGATATATGTCGCTGACACACACAAAGGAATTAAAAAACTTTACAGAATATTATTAGTTTTCTTAGAATTTATTCAAGTGATGTAAAAACACTCTTAAACTATACTAATTATTATGCATTGCATTATTCAAAATATATTAAATTATTATTTAATCACAGTTCATATAGTATAATATTAATTAATCTATAATGTGTCTATTTAAGAAATAATAATTTTAATACATATAATTTTGTGTTTCATGGTCTATTGAGATTTTTTTCCCAAAAGAATACTGCTGCCTTTGTACAATATTTAAAGTACCTACACACATTCCAATTTACAATCGCCTTACGAAAAAAATATTGATCACACATGTGGCTTTCATGTTAGACTACGCCTCTTGTAATTTACCATTTCTACTAAATACTAATAGGTAATACCTACATTATTATGTTGTGGTTTATTTTACATTCCAATTTCCATAGTATAAGGACATACATACAGACACACTAAATTCATATATGACCATGAGCGCAACTTCAGATTTCAGTCATTAATATGTAAACATTTATTTGAAAACCTATAACACTTTTATAGGTTTTCAAATAAATGTTTACATATTAATGACTGAAATCTGAAGCCTACCATATTCTGAATCTACATCTGAACCTACTTATATTCTACTGGGTTCTAGAATGTAATACTAACTATATTTTTATTGTAATACGCTCAAATAATCTATAATAATATTATTATAAAAGTATTAATTTTCACTTAGTTTTACTTGTTTGTAGGTACAGTCGTGGATATTAGCAGTGCATCACATTGAATCCATATAGCTATGATATTAAGGTCGATGCGGTTGAAACACCACGAATGTTTTTAACTGTAACTTTAATTTATGTTTCAGATTGCATTTTGTCATCTAGTTTGTTGTCATTGGTATACACTCGACAGCCTACTGATACTACGAATGGCTACTATTTACTAGCTTTATCATATTTTAGCATTCCTTTTTTTAATCCTCCATCTTGTTTATTGGAATAAAAAAATTAAAATAAATTGACGCATTTTCTTTCTGAAATGTTTTAGCATAGGTAGAAATAGGTGGCTTTATTGATTGGCCTAAAACCGATTGCTTTGTAGGTAAACTTATTATAATTATTATTAGTATGTTAAATATGATGTAATTAAGTATTCTCTAAAAGGACCATGCAAAAAATCGTTCCCATCCACCAACAGAGTGCTGAGTGTGAGTTTTTCTTTTCGCATTCGATCGAGAAATCACATACAAATTCCTAGTAAACGCCAAACGCGCTCACGATCGAATACGAAAAGAAAAACTCACACTTAGCACTCTGATTTCAAACCTATTTCAGTTATTAGCTTTTGCCCCGCTGATTTTTATTTAGTATGGTGATATTCAGCTCAGGAGTGGGGTTTTGAAAGTATTTGGAATTTATTTTTAATTGTTTTATATTAGCGACCTACTCCGCAGCTTCGCACGAGTGCGGTGTATTATACATATAAAGCTTCCTCTTGAATCACTATCCATTGCTGAAAAGTGCATTAAAATCCGTTGTAAGGTTTAAAAGATCTAGGCGAACAGGGAACTGAGCGACTTAATTTTAAACTTTAACTGAGATACATTTGAAATCTTTGGTGGAAGAAGACACTGCCCATACAGTTTTTTGCATAGTCCTTTATTTAGTTATTTTCATAGTTATCCTTTTATGTGAAAACGCCGCAGACATTAATATTTTGTGCTACAGAAGCGAACTATACGGTATTTTTATAAAATGTCATCCTTTGAATCTCTGAGAGAAAAGTTTAAAGAAATAAGCATTCTGACCGTCGCTTCTCAAAACATTTTGAACAATGTGTTGTATGTTAGAATTAATCTAAATAATTTCAAAAAGAAACCGTCTAAGTGCGCGTCAAGCCACACGAGGGTTCCGTAGTCAACTGATTATTTCGTTATTTTTGTGCGAAGTTCTCCAAGTAGGTAAGCGCATTTTACAAGTTACGCCTTTATAACTCCTGAGCTAAAAAGATTTCTAAGCCGTTATTGTTTTCCTTAAAAGTTTATGACATGGACCAGCATCATAAATTTTTCAAAATTTTCGAGCCAGCCGTTTAGATTTTTAAGTCGAAGACGGACGGATATGACGAAACTATAAGGGTTCCGAGACGACTACGGAATCCTATCCGAAAATCCGAATCGGTCTGGCCTTTCTCAAGTTTTAGCGAGACATTGGAATTGCAATCCATTTTTAGTGTTCCGTAGTACTCAAGACACCCTTGTAGTTACGCTCTTATTTTATTACGTCTGTCTGTCCGTTCTCCTAACATCTGTAACAGCTACGGATCCCCTGACATGTCCTCAAACCTGACATGCTCTTGGTTAGGATAATATATTATGTACAATGTTGAATGTACATATTATATAAGAAGATTTGATAAGATAAATATATAATTAAGATATGGAAGTAAAGAAATTGAAATGAGAAAATTGTAACCGAACATGATGAATATTTTTTTGTTATTTTAAGTTTGCACTGCCATTTATGCAGTGCCATCTAGTGTGCGTATCACGAAACAAATGTAGCGTAGCGTAATCGTAGCGTGAGTGGCCGGCTGTATAAAGTGTAGGTAGGCTAGTGTACATATATATTATGTACCTACGTGTAAAATATACCCTGTTCGCTAACAGATGTCGTCATCACGTCATACTAAAGGCTTTTGAGTTTCCAATTCAAAGATACGTTAGCATTGGTATGTCGACGCAAGTGATATCACGGCCTCCCAGAAAACTGGCGTGAAATAACGTTTGCGTTGTGTTTTCCGCGTAAGAGAGGTGAAAGTCCATACGTCGAACGATTTATTCAGCTCCTCTCACAGTTATTACCTACGTGTAGGCAAAGGTCGAGATAAATCGTGCGAGCAGGCGATCCAGGGTTTATTCGATGTTTGGTCTTACCTACCTATACAATACTAGGTGTTTACCGCGATTTTGCGCGCGCAAACGTTAATCTCGCGAAAACCTATTTTTACGCGATAAAAGTAGCCTATGTCCTTCCCCGTAGTCTACTCTATATTTGTGCCAAATTTCATCAATATCGGTTCAGAAGTTTCGGAGCCTATTCAATGCAAACAAACATACAAACGAACAAACTTTTCCTCTTTATCATAAGATCTGCACTAGTGAAATAAAATAAAATAATTCAGACAGGGGAGCCAGTCAGACTTATCGCTTTCGTCTCACTTCCATAAAAACCTTAGCATTAAAATACGCAAAAACATCTGAGTCTTATTGTTTTAAATAGTTTTAATTATAACGCCGCTTATGAAGTGTATTCCGCAGCCATTTCGCGAGTGTTAATATTTGCTGAGAAATTTCGTTAGGGAAGTTCTGCCCAGCCTCTCGAGGTAACTACCAAGTAAACTGCCACAGAATAAATAATGCCATATTTTTATTCAGATCATGCGCGGGTGCGTCAAAAGTTGCTCTTACATTCCATTTGGACGGGCGCCTTCTTATAAGACTTACCCTAGTACCTCAAGTTATAAAATTCGGCTCAGGTCGAAAAATAGGTTATTATTAAGTATATCCTCCATTAAGCTTGTTTACGAAACTTTTAAAAGTTTTTATGGTTTTAAGTGCCTAATACTAAGTGCTTTTTAATGTAAAAAAGTCCTACTACTATTATAAATGTCAAAGTTTGTGAGGATGGGTGGATGTTTGTTACTCTTTTTTATGTTTCAGTTGTTTTTAACAACTGAACGGATTTTGATGAAATTTGGAATGGTAGTTGTTTAAGCTCTGGATTAACACATATGCTAGGTACTAAAAGTACAGCATTCCCGTAGAATACATACTGTTTTTACGCGGGCGGAGCCGCGTCCAAAAGCTAGTATGGAATAAAACAGAATACATAATAATAATCAACTTGTCGCTAAGACTAACTGACTTTACACATTAACAATAAGGATTAAAATAAGTGTAGGTACCTAACACTTTTGAACTTCAGGATCAGTGGCTTCTCCAAGGCGTTAAAAGTAACAAAGACACCGAAGTCCTAACCTACATTAGCTAGCACACCAAAAAAAATAATTTTCGAACAAGCTTTTTCTTATTGAAGATAACAAAGAAATAAATAATTCATAAGGTTCATGATACATTTGTCGTTCGCTGTCCGTTTAGTGAAATTCTCAGTTCCCACATATAGAATATATTTTTTCAGCGGTATTATTTTTCTGATAAGATAATATTGTACCTACTATGTTTAATGTAGGTATGTACCTCAGTTACTTATTTGCTTCAATTGTAACTACGAAGTTTGTTACCTGCATTGCATTGCTTTCCTCGCAGCATTCTGTAGGTACATAGGTATTAAAGTTTATTTTTCCCGTATTTCTGAAAAAGGGAATGGGCTGGATTATTCTTTCATATCGTCTCAACTTTCTAGAATTGCATCTGTTACTTAGTTAACTACTGAAGATGAGACTGTGATACGGGTGACCCACCCCATTTTTTTATTTTTAAGCATTAACCCTTATAGTTTCACTCTGTCCGTCTGTCTGTCCGCCATTCTAACTTCTGTAATTATAAATACTTATATGGATGGGTATAGTTATAGATAGTGTGTATAAATGTCGGTTTTGGCATCGTATATTAATAATTTTTATTTTAGGGTTGGCTGTCCTTAAATATATGAAGTCATATATGAAGTCATATCATCAACGTCAAAGTCAAAATCAATTTTTTTATTCATAGGTATTTTTATACACTTTCTGAACGTCGATCCACATGATGCCTACCACCGGTTCGGCAACTAGCCCGGCGAGAAGAACCGGCGTAAGAAACTCGCGCGGGGCCATCTTTTATCAAAAAGATGGAAAATTGTTCTTTTAAAAATATAAAAAAGGCATATATAACAATGTTATGACTAAAACTACATAACAAGAGTACAATAATATATGTAATTTTGATGTAGCCTTGCAGGGGGGCACCTCATTCCCAAGGTGTGTTATCATTCATAAAATCATTAACTTTATAATAGGCTAAAGCCTATATGTATGTGGGAAGAGTGGATGCCCCAAAGGGAGATCTCCGACCGAGCGAGGTGCTATGCTCGGTCAGGCCGAAGCCCACTTGTAGTAATTTCAGGTGTTGTACGAGGGCTGATTGATAAGTTTCCGAAACGACAAAGAAAAACTTCAAAAATCTATTTAAAATAAATTTAATTCTTAACGTAGTTTCCTTCTACCTCGATGCATTTAGTCCAGCGCTTCTCCAATGCCGTTACACCAGTTTGATAAAATGTTTTCTCCAACCCCTCAAAATACTCGTCCACGGCAACAATGACTTCTTCATTTGATGAAAATCTCTGGCCACCTAACCATTTCTTCAGGTTTGGGAATAAGTAGAAGTCGCACGGGGCCAGATCCGGGGAATAGGGTGGATGCGGTAGCAATTCGAACCGCAATTCATGGAGTTTGGCGACTGCAACCATTGACGTGTGTGCAGGTGCGTTGTCATGGTGGAACAAAATTTTTTCTTGGCCAAATGTGGTCGTTTCTTCTGGATTTTTTCACTTAATTTTTGCAGCAAGCTTGCGTAGTACTCTCCATTTATTGTTTTTCCTTTTTGCAGATAATCCACTAAAATAATCCCTCGAGCATCCCAAAAAACAGACGCCATCACTTTGCCGGCCGACAAAACCCTTTTTGCTTTCTTCGGCGCAGGTTTTCCGCTCTCAGTCCACTGCTTAGATTGTTCTATTGTCTCGGGAGTATAATGATGTATCCAGGTTTCATCGACTGTTACATAACGCCGCAAAAACTCATTAGGATCTCGGTTAAACAGCGCCAAACACTCCGATGAATCGTCCACTCGACGTTGCTTTTGGTCTACAGTGAGCAAACGAGGCACCCATCGCGCGCAAAGCTTTTTCATTCCCAAATGTTGGTGCAAAATATTAAAAACGCGTTCAGATGAAATGCTCACCATCTCTGCTATCTCTCGCAACTTTAAGCGCCGATCATTCAATACAATTTTGTGAATTTTTTTGATGATGTCCGGATTCGTGACTTCATTTGGACGGCCAGACCTGTGGGCGTCTTCGCAGCTCTGTCTTCCACGTTTAAAATCAGTTACCCAGGTGTGAATTGTACTCAATGCAGGAGCAGAATTACCTAAAACACTGTCTAGCTTGGTTTTAATCTGGGTTGCTGTTTTCTCTTTTAAAACGTAAAACTTTATCACCGCACGAATTTCGTTTCTTTCCATTGTTAAGAAAATTTACGACAGAGAAAGTTCTACGTCCTCTCAAACAAATTCCATCAGTTCGATTAAATTCAAATTTAGCGTTCTATTTTCAAAAAGATGCCAGAATATAATGTAATATTCCTTTTTTGCGTATCATTTTTTTAAGTTCGTCGTTTCGGCCAGTTATCTTTTTTTTTTTTTTTTTTTTTTTTTCTTTTCGAACGGGTCTATGCTAAGGGTCGGGTTAAGACCGCTGTAGCTAAGTCGGACTATAACTAGCCTGGTGGCTAGTTTGTTTGGTGGTAGACGATGGGAGGGTTTGACCCTCCCTAACATCACCCGGGTGATGTTCAAACCGGATATTGGGGACAGCTACGGATTAGAAGCTATTATTTTGACAGGGGAGACGCGGGTCTCTCCTGCTGAGGGGTCCGACCCCTTCCTCACTCGCTGATGAGTGAGGTTGCTCGCGCGCGGTAGCAGAGACTAGCGGCGTGCGAGTTATCGCGATAGAGGAGCTCTCGATTTGGTCGATATCGGTACTGAGAGGGCCGTCCCTCTCCCCTTCCGCGTACGGTCGGGATGACTCGCGCGCGTAAGTCCTAATGTCGATGAGGTTCGCGGTATTGGTAGAGCTCTCTATATTTCTATTTAGGAGTGTACCTAGACTACTGGGATGCGAACTCGAACTCGGGTTCGGGTCCGGTCCCGTGTTAGGGTCGGTCTGTACGTCTGTACGTGTTGTCGTGTCGGATGTGGGACCTCGGGGTAGGCGCCGGCGTCGACCCCGGTGCAATGCTAGCGACGCGGGTGCGTGTGATTTGTGTTTACGTAACTGTACACAGTACGTTACGTATTTTGTGATCGGGTCAACGGGATCGGCTAAGATATGCTTAGGCCGTTTGTGCGGGTGTCGGAAAGTCAGTGCGTCGTGGTTGTAGTCCAGTGCCTTTTTTATAAGGGGGTTTGGGTGGTTTTTGCCTTTATCAAAGAATCTCTCTACGAGTTCCTTGATATAGGCTTTAATGGTGACTAGTTCGCAGTCCCTATGCAAGTCGATGTTACGCATGTACCAGGGGGCGCCTGTTGCCATGCGTAGAAACCGGTTCTGGACTCTTTGCAAGCGGTCCATTTGAGACTCGCTTATCTGTGCGAAGGAGACGCACGCATAAGTGAGTATCGTTCTGATGCAAACCTTATACAATGTAAGCTTATGTCTTAAGGACATTTTGCTTCGCGAATTAAGTAGCGGATATAATTTGTAGAGTACAAATTTCGCTTTACGCAGTGTGTTACTGATGTGACTCGAAAACGTCATCGACTTGCCTAGTACTACGCCTAAATATTTGACCTGAGAGACCTCAGGGATAATGTTGCCGTGCAGGCTAATAGGGCTCATTACTTTACGGGGGCACTTACGCCCCGCTGATTTATTACCATTGAATTGAATGGCGTGACTTTTGTCGGGATTGACTTCAATTCTCCACTTGGAGAACCAATTACCGAGAGCGGTAACTGACTCCTGGAGGACTTTAGACGCGGTACGGGCTCGTGTGTTTGAATAATAAAGGGCTGTGTCGTCCGCGAACATAGCTAATTGCACCTTAGCGTGTTTGGGGATGTCACTAGTGTACAGGTTATATAGGGAGGGCGAGAGGACCGAGCCCTGCGGTACTCCCGCCTCCATATATCTTGGCGACGACAGTGCGCCTTCTACGCGGAAATGAAATTTATGATTTTTTAAAAAGTTACTAATTAGTAAGACGAGATAATCGGGTATTTCCATTTGATAGAGTTTGTATAACAGTCCGTTATGCCAAATTTTATCAAAAGCTTTTGCAATGTCAAAGAATACGGCGCATGTCGTCTTCCTGTCGTTTTTGCTAGATAATATGTACTCCGTTAAGCGGTGTACTTGAGCGGGACAGCTGTGCATTTCGCGGAAGGCGAACTGCTCGTCTGGAAGGAGTTTTTTGTCGGTTATGAGGCCAGTTATCAATCAGCCCAGGTATATATACCCTCGATCTTAGAAAACTTCGATAGCGCGATTCAGGATTGTGGCACTAATTGGTCCGCCACATGTATATTAATGATTTTGTTTCTAGTAATTAATGATTTTGTTTTGTTAGTGCTAAAGCACACAAACGTTCTTTAACTACTTTTATAGCGCGCAATAAAATGGCTGACAACACTATTAGCCGAAACGGTCGAGTCCGTAGGCCGCCCGCTCGTTTTCGTTTGACGGCGGCCATTAGTTCGCCGCGAGCGCGCAGCCTTGACAGTGATAATTAGGAAATCGCGTTGAACGCGCGCGCCGGTATATGCCCGCGCCATTTTGTACCACGATTGTTATTACTGCACTACTTGTAAAAGTTTGAATATAGGTAGTTATGTGACAAAACAGTTGTTTGAATTACCGAATCCTATAGCTAATACCAACAGCTATACTTTTTTAAATTTATTGATTGAAAAATTTTGAACGCTGGGATCTTATTGTATAGGCGTATACATTAGCCTTTAAACGAATTCTTTACTTTACTAAGTCTAGTCGCTGGTACATCAAGCTTATGCTTATTACGACCCTATTATTTCTTTTTGAATAGGTTTAAATTTTTTTTAACATGTGTACATGTTAACACATGTGTTTGTTAACATTTGATAGAACATACTGAGAAGCTACAGTTAAGATTCCAGTTTCTTTAAACTTCTCTCTTAATGCCGTGTAGCATTTTCCCACAGTAGAGTGCCATAGGACATTATACTGTGGAAGTAACTAAAATATAGAAGCCTGCTGTGTTTTTGTTTGAAAATTGTCTTATCTTACTTACTGCAAATGCTGCTGAACTGAGTCTGTCGGCTAACCCAGCAATATGAGGGCCCCACTGTAGTTTTGCGTTTAAAGTTGTGCCTAAAAAGACAGCTGTATCTACTAGTTCCATACCTTTTCAATAGTACATTGGTTTCAGTTTGCCTTACATTGTGCAACGTGAACTTTATACATTTAGTTTTTTTGCTATTTAACAAAAGATTATTAACACTGAACCAGTGTACTATTTGTGAGAGAGTATTATTTACTTCGTCATAGCCTGAGCTTTGGCGATTAATATTAAAAGTAAGCGACGTGTCATCGGCAAATAAGACTATCCCGTTTTTTCCATTATTAAGGTATGGTAAGTGATTTACATAGAGAAAAAGAAAGGGTCCTAAAATGGATCCTTGTGGGACCCCCATCTCAATTTTGGTACCTGTAGATCTTTTTCCATTTATCTCAACCCTCTGAATCCTATTTGATAAATAATATTTTAAGAGGACGAGTGCTTGTCCCCTTACTCCATAGTGGCATAGTTCATCTAATATCGAATAATCGAATATAGAATCGAATATCGTTCATAGGCATCGAATAGGTCTTTTCAAAAAAAGGCAATCATTTCATACATAACTTTTTTACACAGTCGACTTTTTTCGAGTAATCAGCTATCAAAGTTTATAAGTTGGTTCGCCCCTGGCATTTCTAAACTATAAGAGATAGAAATTTGTAAGTTTCCATGCAAATAGATCATGCTAAAATCTCTTTAGGAAAATGTTTTTGAGAGAAATCGGACAAGTCTTAAGAAAACCTATTGCACGTTGATAGTTACGGAACCCTCATTTAGACATGTCCAGACATGCTCTAACCTCGTGGTTAGGTTATTTTAATTATTTTATGATTTGGCATCAAAAATACGTATAAACCCTCAATTTTTATTATTTTACAGCGATATTAGTATGTGTCGCCAGTGGTCGATAACTCTTTCACACATCACCTGTAAGTTATAGGGGTACTATGTACATCACCTGTAAGTTATAGTGTAGGTCGTAGCTTGTAGATGTAGGTAGTGGGTGTAGGTGTGGGTTTACTCCATCTTCAATGTACTGACTTTATTATGAATTACAATTCTGTCGTTGAATTAAATTACAGATCCATTTTCTATATTGTGGGAAATATCTCAATTCTTATATTTTAATTTATCTCCTAGCAAATTAACTTTCTTTGATATGCCGTTGCTACGGAAATCAAAATTAAATTTGGAAGCTGCCTTGATGTTCGAATGACAATTATAATTTAATAAATAATTGAGAAACTCCCAAGACGATGACTTTATTGTGGGAAGGAAGGCACCTATTCAACTATTGCGTTCATTAAATCGGTCCCGTCGAGGCGAACGAATTCTGATGCAGTATTTGTAGTTGTTAGCTTTGGTAACGAATGAAACCTACACTAAAAACCTCTTTTTAATGAGTAACCTCTATAATGACGAAATTTCGAGGCTTGTTACCTTACATATCTACAATATAAACGTTTAAACGACTAATTAATGTACATATCGGTCCTTTCAATGTCGCTTTAACAGATTTTCACTGTAGAGTGTAGGTACATATGATATGATATATAGGAATTCTGACCGTCGCTTCTCAAACTAGGTAATATACCGGTGATATAATATCGAATCGGTGAATAGAATCTGTCAATAGAACATTCAAAATCTGTCTATTAATAAATTTAAAAAGTAGTTAAAGAACGTTTGTGTGCTAAAGCTTATTATAGAGTCAATGATTTTATTGACGATCGCACACCATGGGAATAGGTTGGCCACCTGCTACTTCTATGTACTCTTTTACATAGAAGTATTGTACTCTTGTTATGTAGTTTTAGTTATAACATTGTTATATACCTTTTTTATTCTAAAATAACAATTTTCCATCTTTTTGGTAAAAGATGCGGGGCCACCGCGCGAGTTTCTTACGCTGGTTCTTCTCGCCGGGCTAGTTGCCGAACCGACGTTTATAAAGTGTATAATAATACCAACTTTGAATAAAAAAAAATTGACTTTGACTTTATGTTGACATTATATTGCACCAAAGTATTGATCGACCTCTTGTTTCTCCAAAAAACAAGAGGCCGTTTAGCTTTTAGAGGGGACGACGACGACGACTCTATTTCAACAAAAAAAAAAGGCTTTTAAGTTGAATATCTCACAAACTGATTATAACCTAAATCAAATTATTGTCTTAACAACCTCCTAGTGTTTTTAAAATACGTATCTAATGTTACCCTACGGCCTACACGATGAGGTAGACGCGAAAAAAATAATCATGGTACCCAATAAACCTTATTTTTCGTGCTTTTATTTTTAGCACTTTATCGACGTGGTAAATAGACACGCATGCAAAGTTTCATGTTTCTTGCACTAACCGTTTGGGAGGTAAGCATAATACGGACGGACGGGCCTATACCTAATTCTCTGTTAAAAGATTTATCTGTATCTACCTAGGTAAATTGAAATTTTTTGCCAACACAAGGCACAGGGAAAATACAGTTAAAGCATGAAGCGAAAATTTTCAGCATATCATTCTTGCTCTCTGTATTTATCTAGCAATAACACAGTCCAAATACAAAGTTTAGTTATCCCTCCACTACCGCACTTTTCAAGTTAATTATGAAGTATTTCAGTAATTACCCTAGGGCTTAGAAGGGTTGCTATTTTCCAAACATGACACAAAATGAACGAACATTTCCTGATCCAATCCTACGGAGACTCGGGGAAAGTGTAAATAGACAGAATACGAAGAAATCAAGGTTTGGTCTTTCGGAATACCTACCAAACAATTCAGTAATCGGTAGGTATTTGCCGTTTCTGCTAACAAATCGAGAAGTACGTTTGTCCTTAGATACTTTATTTAGGTGAAAAATAATATTATGTAATAAGGAAATAACCTAGGATATGTACGGTTCCATAGAAAAGACTATTAAGCATGTGCATACGACAGAATAGCGTTCATCACACGTACAGTTCTGACCGCGAGAAATAGCACGCGCCGTTCTAACCCGCGCTCCGAACCGAACGTGTGAATCCGCGGGTCCGACAGTCCGATAGGTATGTTGATGACAGCGCATTTTCCGAACTTTGAACCGCGCTATGTTGTATTTTGACATATTATGTATGACGCCGGCAGTCCCTACCGTGAAGCTTCTTTAGTCGTAATTAGCATGACAGTTCGATCCGCAGTTCAAACACGCAGTCCGCACATATCCTTCCGCGGTTTGGAACGCAGTCCGATTCGCGGTCCAAAGTTTACGTATGCAGGTCGCTAATATGGCAATTGGTATCTACCTTGGAAAATAATATACAATATGCCAACTGCTACAAGCCGTAAGCAGCTATCTGTCTCACAAAACATCAATGACAGAAACTCATAAGAGTGAAATGGAAAGCAAATCCATGTCTTTTCGTTTTTTTCCAAGGATGTCACGCCTTTGACTTTTGGTGTCCTTTTTTACCACGTTGGAATTAGGTACGACTTTATGGCACTCATAATAAATGTGTGAAAAGGAAAGTGAAAAACCCCATATACCCCATATCCATTCAGTCCTAATTTTATTATAGGAAAGTTACATGTAACTTCCGTCGCAGCTACCGAAATATAATTTGCTTGTGCTTGCAAAATATAAAAAACTATATTTTTCTGTGAAACGGATTATTATTTATAGGGAAGAGAAAGTTCAATAACTTTTTTTCTGTGTGTCAACTATTCCTAGCTTCATCTTTCATGCATTTAGTATTTTAGTTATTTAATTATGGAACTTGGGTAATTCCTAGCTGCAAATGTTTTTTTTTTTTTGCATTAATACTAATTTAATTATGGAACAGAGGACTTAACAAAACCTAGATTCATAATCCGCTCCATTGAAAGAAATGTCGGATTGAATTAGATCATCGCGTTGTTCCTCCCAATAGATCGATGTCTACACCGTTCCCTCTCATTGTGTGGGTGTGTTAGAACACACCCACACAATGAGAGGGAACGAGATGTAGGAACCCGACTCACAAGTAATCCCTTCAATTAATGCCATATTAGAGCATTATTAGCATGGATTGAAGATTTTTTATTGAATCGGTACTTTGTTAGAACTCTAAGGCTACAATTAATTAAAAAAAATATAGCTAATTTGTAATTAATGAACGAATCTAGTGATCTTCTATCACTAGTTTCGTATGGAAACAATGTCCAATCTTACAGGTGTAACGTGACCATTTTTCTTAATAAATAAAGAAATGCCTGTTAAGTTAGGCGCAGTTATACGCCTCCGTGGTCCAGTGGTTAAGAATTTAATGGCAATTTAATTTAGTGACTCCGGAGGTCATGGGTTCGATTACCACCTTCTACAAAATATACGATCTACAAAAAATGTTTTCAGGTGTGGTTAGGTTAGTTCAGATTAGAAGTTTCATTATTAATAAATAAATACTACATAACCTGTGAAATTTATAAAAAATATTCTGCGCAAAAATATACCTTCAAAGGGATCTCTAAAACATCGAAAGCGTTACAAAAACATCGAAAGCGTTCAGCCCCGTTAGATACACAACAGGATAACATGTTTTGTGAACGAAAATAATACAAGCCCATACTTTAACCCCGTCAAATAAATTTTATCCGGAATACGGCAATTTGCTCGCTCCTCTTTACAAACTGTTACGATTTTTCAACGCTCAATTCCAAACGAGTACCTTCCCACTTATCTGTCGTCGTCCATTTGAAGGCGGTAATCTTACGGGGGAACATTCTAGAGAAACAATTTCGTTCGAGTGTTATTGGAAGTATTTAATATTATTCTCCAATGTGCAAAAATGTTATTGAAAAGTCTGCAAGAAGTTTAATAACGCGTTATCTAGAGATTAAGATATTTAGTATATCCGGTCCGCAATCAACATTTTTTTCCAGGAATTATAACAGACTAAAGGTTACGGAAGTAACAATTAATTTTATTCGATTTGGCATCAAAATATTAAACTGACGATGGTTACATAAAAATTTATATTAATGTAAATCGATTTACAACGGTTTTACATATTTCTAAATTATGCAAACCACAGACGCATGAGATATAAGTAAGTATATCTTGGCTTAGTTTTACATATTAAATCGTTTAATATAGCCTCAATGTATATTTCCAAGAAGGCTGATGTAGATTTAAGAGCGGTAGGGCAGTTATCAAGGTTCTTGAATATGGAGCGGGCAGCTGGCAGACTTGAGCTTTGGACTTAGTTATTAAACGATAATATAAGGTGAGCATACGAGAGTTATGCCGTCTTGTAAGTTTTGAGTACTTTGTGCGGTGAGAATGGTTGATTTTTAATTCAAGTTTGTTTATTCCTACTATGTATAAGTCAATGTTATGTATGCTTGTATCTTAGAAGACCGGACACCTATATATAGCTTTCAGGTAGGCACAGTCAGCAAGTTCTAGACAAATAAATCGTGAATTGTAAAATATAAACACTAAAAAGGTGTCAATTTATATATAGATTTACATGCATAGAGTCCTGGTAACACTGAGATCATCATCATACTTATATACGTGAAGCAGATACTTTCAGTACAGTTTTATGAGAATTGTGCGAACGGAGGGGTATGATATTTGGTACAGTTAAATTTAATGTGGAGGAAGGTGTGCAGAAAGCTAATGTTTTAATGCAAAAAAAAAAAACAACACGTGGTTCACAACCTTAGATTATTAACATTTAACACACACTACCGTGCGTTTGATTTACACAATTTTGTTACACGTTGACGATTGTCAATCTGTCACAATATTTACATTTTTTAATTTTTTATATCTAAGAGGCAAAATAACTCTTTTAAAGTTCAAACTTAAATACTGTATGAATTATTATGGGCGAATTTTGACCACAGGGTGACCACTACGCTTATTAAATCTGGATAGATGACCTATAATCTCTGATCTTATAATCTCTATTATTGCCTCGCTAAATTGCAATCAGATCTAGCTCATAAATATAATAATGACATCGGAAACGCTAAACGGATATACGTGATTGAATCATCTTCGGTCTCATCGGATTTTACAAATATGTTTTTAATGCAGAGCCTTAACACCTATAAGTATAGCACATATACACCAATATATATATATATATATATAGATATATATATATATATATATATACTCGTACACCAAGCTGCCTAACGGCCAATCGGCATGACCATTTGAATTAGTTAGAACTGACCGTGTATACTTCATGTCAATATGGACATAAACTTCAGATTGGACCAAGCCTGCAGCGTCATGCCGATTGGACGATAGGCAGTATGGTGTATCGCTACTGAAATTGAAGGTTCCGTGACCTAATGTACGATCGCTTGTAATAATAATTGTATTGCGCTCTGTTTTACTTTATCTCTGGTTATTTTGATAAACAAAAGAAACTTTATGGCAGTACCGCAGTAAATAGTAAGTGAGCATAATATTGTTTTTATTACTATTAAACATACTATGGTACAGTACAGTGCGTAAACATCCGTCATTCAACACCCGCATAATTTTTTTAAGTGCTTTTTTCTTTGTAAATAAGTTCCCCTACATAAGTATTTTATATTTTGTTCGGTACTTAAAATACCTTTGCATGTTTACAGGACAGGTGAAAACCATCCATTTCAAATAAAAAGTATTCATTACCTGAATAAGCTGACTGTTGTTGACTGAATGTTGAATTCAGTATAAAATATAAAATATAAAATATTAATAATATAAAATATTCAATATAAAATATATTGTATAAATGAATAGTTCCTATTCTAAAATATGAGTAAGTTCTCAGAAGGAACAGGATATTAAAAATCAATATTTTCAAAAGTACAGGCTATTTCTTTACCTAATTTCGCATGTCTCGTGGAAACCAAGTAATAATATCTCAATATTTTTGAATTTATAAATTTAAAAACTAAATATTTTAGATAGTCAACACCCCTATTCTTAACTCCTGTGGTACGTTATATCTTAAATTGAACGGTTCAGACGTAAAAGCGTAAAATACCTAATTTAACTTATTAAAGTGCGGTATAAGCAATATATTCGTGTGCGAGTGAAAGAGACAAGTAGCGACAAGTCAATGTACGTGCTACGTACTCCGCGACCGTACTTTAGTCAATATTATTGTAGTACCTGCCTGTGGCGTTTGTTGAACACAGTCCCCCCATGATCTGTGAGTCGTGTCCCTCACATTTGCCCTGTAGGAGCGACCAGTAGGAGCCACACTTGTACGCGGTGTATTCGGTCCCAAGAATCGTCTCGGCGAAGTAAACGTACCCACATCTGTGCTCACAGGTCACTGAATTTAAAGTGTAAAGCTTTTAGGGTCAATTCAGAAACTAACAGAAATTGCTATTCAAAATTGAGCTTCATTTACTACACATAAGATACAAGTTTCTTAAGACATCAGTCATACACTGCACATGCGTTGTGCATCTTGACATTCTAACTCTTACAATGAATAGTGTATCTTCTTGTGTAATAAAGTTTAATTTTAAACAGCCATTTTAAAAATAAGCACCACGTCGCGTATCCTTTCGTTTCGGTGTGAATTGACCCTGAAAAAAAAATGTGGATACATTTTTTTAATGAAATGAACCAAGACACGAGCAGACGGATCGCCTGATGGTTTAAGCGACTACCGTCGCCCATGGACACTCGAAACACCAGAAGACTACACTTTTAACTCCTCTGGTGCTTCGCACTTGCCTTTCTGATCCTTAAAATCTCCAACACTTCTTGGGTCTCCGGCAACCTCATTCACACGGCGAAACACAACGCAAGCGTTATTTCACGCCGTTTTCTATGAGGCCGTGTTATTTATCCGACCGAGACGGTATTTTCGTGCCGTAGCATGGCTTTCCCACACATAAATGTTATTGCTACCGCAAAAATGGCACGTTTTCAGTTAGTAAGTAAGTAATCGTTCAGTCAATTTTAATTGCAATTGTCTTTTTAAAATTCATTAAAAGCTTTACGCATCTCGTTCTTATCTCGTAACATAATGAAGAATTAATTTTGTTTTTAATTTATTTATTTGTTAGAAAATTTACTTATAGATTAAAATAAATAATAGTACAATCGTTATAATAAGTACAGTCATGTTATTAATAACTTACAATGAATAATATGTTCCTTGATACGTTTTATCAAATAAATTTTATATTCTTTCTGTTTCTAATTTACTTTTCTGATATAATTTAAGGGCCTGTTTCTCAATCTATTGATATGTATCAGATAGCTTATTTGCAAGTTTTGTCTCTGTCACTCGATATAAAGTAAGCAGCGACAAAACTTCCGAATAAGCTATCCGACACTTATTAGAAGATCGTGAAATAGGCCCTAAGTCTGATATAATTTAAGAGGCGTATGTAAGTTATCAAAACCACTAAATAGCTGTAGTTACTCAGAGTTGAAGAATAACTCTTAAAATGCGTGGTGCAAAATTGAGTTCGATACCGAACGGAATTTGCAAATTCTGAAAAAAAGAGACATGAAATATGTATGCGAACAGTAACTGCAATTTGCAAATCCGTTACATATTCCGTTGAAAGAGACGTATTCGAGTAACGAGCTGCCTAACCACTAACTAACTGAGCTATTGTAGCGTGCCTCAATACGAGCTGCTCTATCAGGTAAATTACGTATGAGTCTACGGAATAGCGACCGTCACACGCACACGCGCATATCTAATCCACGCTCCAAAACGAAAGCGTAAAGGCGCACAGAGCATTTTCCAGTATTAACCGCACGCTATGACGCATTTTGATGTATTATGTAAGAGGCCTGCAGTCCAAACCGTGGTCGATTTTGACGTCGTAATAAGCACGACAGTTCGATTCGCAGTCCAAACCGCAGATCTCTCCGCGGTTTGAAATATAGCCTATCCGCGGTCCGAACTGAACGTGTGACGGGCGCTATTGAGTTGCAAAAACATATTTCCACAGGGGCAAAGCATTCTTTATAGAAATCTGCCACACGCTTCATGTGATTTTGTACGTATATTTTCAATTTCAATGAAGATTAAACTTCACATTTCATTAAACACATCCATGACCCAATAGCACAGGAAAGCTATTTTGTTCTCTCGGCGGGATTCGAACCCGCGACCTCCGGCTTGAGCACCGACGCGCTCAACCACTAAGACACAGAGGTCGTCAAGGTGAAATAACGCTTGCATTATTTTTCGCCGATGATCCGTGATTTCGCCGTGATCTAGTGTGATGAATGTTTCATAGTTACTGTACTTACGTATACCTATTACTAATGACATGTTACCTCTTCTCTTCTCTACTTTCTACTCTACTCTTACCAATGGCGAAGGCTGGCTCGTCATCATGCCTATATAATAGGTAGGGATTTGGACCTAGCCTATATAATAGGTAGGGATTTGGATGAGGGTCTTCAAAAGGTAAGTGGTAAGTGAAGCCGATAGGAATAGAGTTGCAGAAGCCCCACTCCACTGGTTCTTACTTGCTACTAATTAAATATGGTTTTATTTACATGAAACTTGCTAAAGTTGGTTTCCTGAAGACGATGACTTATTTACTACCGAATACGGACAATAATACTCATTCGGTAGAATACCAGAGAGGTAGCAACAGTGCGGTTATCGCAGACCACCGATCGGGAAGAAATCCACATGACCAGCCGAGCTCTTGTAGCTAATAGCTCCTCTACTCGTGTGTATGATGTCGACAAACGCGGCCGACCGCTTGTATATCCAAGCGAAACATTTAGGCCATTCGAAGAAATTTCTAGCTGGATCTATACCTGTAATTTTTGTCTATAACAGTGGGACCGCACTACCTAGGCGTAACTACGCGACGCGACACGACCAAATATTCTTTATATGAAATTGTATGAGATTTATCGCACTATGCGACAGCGGAGCACTCTATTGCGGTATTTTTAGTAGGGAAGTGTCGCGTCGAGTCACTCCGCTGCCGCTTAGTGCGGTCTTACCTTAAGGCATCTATTTCGTCTCCAATTCAAGTATCTACGTTTACGCACTACGTCGACTAGACTACATTTATATTCGTACGAAAGTACTAATATAAATGTGAAAGTTTATGAGGATGGATGGATGTTTGTTACTCCTTCACGCAAAAAGCTACTGAACTGATTTTAATGAAATTTGGTAAGGTACTACCATTACACCATTACCATACGTTTAAGCTCTGGATTAACACTCATGACTGAAGCTACTTTATATCCTGAAAAAGAAGAGTGTACCCGTCTGATACGCGGGCAAAAGCGTAAGTTAATTATCGCGTAACGTAAAGCGTTGGTTAATAATTTTGGAATATACAAATCATATTATGTTGTTACGAGTTGAAAAAGCTATGCAGGCGTAACCACGCCGAAGTTCAGCTACGTATCTCCGGCGTAATGTTATATACACTTATAATTATTATTGTGAATGAACTTAAGGACGTAAATATTTTAATTTATACCTGTTATGCGACCAATAGTTACATTCGACTCTTGAAGAAATTTTCCAGCATGCTCCAATACGTGGGCTCCTAGACTATGTCCAGTCAAGTGTAAATTGCTGCCGTCTATATCCATTATTTATATCCCGTTCCCGTGGGACGTGACATAAAGTTTATAAAATGTGTGATTTGATATGGAAAATTACAAAGTAATGGAAAGTCTAATCTTATATATAACAAAAATGGATTGCAATTCCAATGTCTCGCTAAAACTTGAGACCGGCTGGACCGATTTGGCTAATTTTGGTCATGAAATTTAAACATGAGAAATATTGGAAAAATTGCGGGGAAAATATTAACACTTTATAGGTGCGACAGAACAACGTGTGTCGGGACAGCTAGTATATTATGTTTTTAAGATATATAATTTATTACTGTGTGGCTCAAACACAAAATCATAGTTTCTGTCTCCTACGTTGTTCGCGGTAAATGGTAATGCGAGATATTTTATCGTCGTACAGCGAGTCGCTTGACAAACCGCCTTGTCATTTTTGTTGGCAAAATTGCCCTGCGACCTAGCCGAATTGTCATTTACACGCAAATCGACCTATGTAAATATGTCGAGATATCAAAGCGTAACACAGTCCTTGAAGTAGTATGGTGTGAAATGTGTCTAGCTACACATTTCACACTACTTCAAGGACTGTGTTACGCTTTGATATCTCGACTTTTTCGCGCAGATCGCGAAGAGCGTTTCCACATTACGCGATACGATATCGCTTATCGTGCCGATAATTACCAAAGACAGGAGATAGGCAGGTACATATTATGGGGTTTTAATATAAAATAAATACCCGTCTTTAGCATTATTGGCGCGATATCGGATATCGGAATGGATAATGGGAAAATGCATTTATGCCGACGACATAAGAGCGTTTTCGGTCTGATAAGCGATATCGCTATCGCGTAATGTGAAAACGCTCTAATGATGCTAGGGGGGTAGTAAGATTTTCCTGTTATGACAACAAATTCCACTATATCGGATATCGGACCCATCAATTACGAAGGTATGAGAGGGACAGGTATGATATATTTAATTATAAAATATAAAAACATAATATATCTGCTTTGTCATCATCGGCGCGATATGCGATATCGGACTGGCTATTGAAAAAACGCACTTATGCCAAAGACATAAGAGTGTTTCCGGTATATTATCGGATATCTTTGCGATAAGATGTGAAAGCGCTCTGAACATCGATTCTCGTATTTAAAGTAGACTTTCATTTTACTTTGACCTACTGTATTATAAGTGAAGCGACTTGTTATCATAAACTGATTTTATGAAGTTTCGACCAATCAGACCGCGTTTCACGCTGGTTTAACGTTTACGAAAATACCGTTTGGCAGTTTTAGCGAATATCGGGACTTGATTGTAATTGTATTATTGCAGGTTTTATTTTGCAGAATTGACCCTCTCCTGACCTTATTCGCAATAGTGTCAATATAATTAGTGAAGGAAGCAGAATTCACCCAGTCCACAATTACTACATTGACATCGGACACACTCAAATACGCGTTCTTGATGAGTTGCGTAGAGCTCGCGAACCTGTCCGCCATCCATCCATGAGTTAGAACCATGAGTTTTTGTTCCACAATTGTCGATATAAATATCTTGTTGTATTGTACATAGCGAGATCTTTGGTTGAGAGTTCCACATGCTTGAGATTTGATCTGAAATTGTGTTTGTATCATACACGTATAATAATATTATAGACGAGGCATGTCGAGGTTAATACTGTCCCCACTTAAATGGCCTCACTTTTGGGGTTGTTAGGGGCCATTTTAACATTTGAGCTATGGTGAAATCAAGATGGCGTAACTTTTTCTTGTATGAAGATTTGTTCTGTGAAATGTACGTGATAGCCCATCCTTAGTTTTGAAATCATTGGTTTGCATCTTACAACGAAGTCTGTGGAGGCTACGTGTAGCGGCTACGAAATCTACTAAACACTCGTAGTAGTACCTACGAAGTCTAGTACTGATTTCGTAGCTTTACTTTCGCAGCTGATTTGTCTGAATAAATTACTTCTGACATCTTAAGTCAAAATAAGTAGATTTCTAATTTTAAATGATGTTCTACGAAAACTTATTATATTTCTTTAGAATTAAGAAAACAAAAATGAACATTTTTGTTTAATTACTTTTTTGTGTCATCTCACAGTCAGAAATGTACAAGGTAATAAATATTTCAAAACTTTCCAAATTAAAGCAAAATTGTTTCATGAGTTCATGACATTAATTATATATAACAACCTATTATAGAGAAAAAATTTCGTGTCGCCGATATTGAAATGGCGATTAATCAACGCTTGGATTGAGAGGAGCCGAAATATTGACGTGGATATAATGGCTTTTGATGTCGTCGCATTTAAAACCTTTTTGATTTTCATTGTCTCTCGCCTTAAAATACATCAGCATTTCTGCTTTTTCTATTCCATTTATATTTTTAAGAAAAGATTTGAATTTTTAAATTTGGAACGCTTTTCGAGCTCACGCATTTTTTTTTCTCTATCTCGGCGTAGGCACTGACTGATACTCATACATCCGATAGTTGCTGAATTATTTAATCTTTTTATCTAATTAAAGTGATGATTTATTAATATTTTCCTGTGTTTGGGTAAAAATGTCAACCCAGAAATCCCTAATTTTGAAGATAAGTTTGAGTAATTAATTATTATTATTAGTGCATTTAATATTTATTTTACACTGCTCTACAGCATGCAGTTAAATTCTATTTCTTTATTTTCAATACGCCATTAACTGTGATTATTTTGTTACATTAGTATATTTTGTTGACTAGGTAAAATATTGATTTAATTCATATTTTATATTTATATAAGTAACTATTTTTTCCATAGAAAATTTATATAAAACTCCTATAAATAATGTCAAAAACATTTTTAATACTTTGAGTCGCACTGAAATATTTATAATATTTTATTCAACATTAATATTCAACAGTTTATAAACTAACACTAAAGTGTAAATATTAACTTGTCCGAAAACTCAGTGCCACTAAAAACAAGCCAAGACGATTAGATATAGCTTGCACTTTAAAAATTTATTTGATCTTATAAAGAGTGTCCTATAAACATTGGCGACCCTATTAAAGTCATTAGGGAAGTCAGTCTTCAAAATGTCGATTTTAGCTCCCTTCATTATTTAGTTGGTATAGTTAATAATGAGTTATTTAATTTAATTGAAGGTTGTCTGTATTTGGTGCCAAGACCAGCCGCTCTACCCTATAACCGCTGCTGATGCTCATCTTTTTTCAGACGCTTTAACCTAACAAATATCTCATTATCTCATCATACCTTAGACACAACTGATTGCGTGAAGGGCTAGGACCAAAATTCATAAAAAACCCCTGAATCGACATCAGTGAAGTGGATACCTATGGGTTTTTAACCCTTTATGTCTCTAACACTTTAAGTCATATTTGATGTGACCGAACGGGCAATTCCAAAAACCGCCGGGTATAGAAGTTATGAGCAAGAATAAAATCCAAAATCATAGTAGGTAGAAATGTAGGTGTAGACTATGACTATGACTATGATTATGTAGACTATGTAGTTAAGTTGCTGTGGTAGGTGGGTAGGTGTAGGTACAGATTAGAGTTAAAACGGAGCTTCGTTTCCGCCGTCACAATTGCAGAACTTGCGCAAGAAATCGTACCTCCGTACACTGAAATTGTAGGCGTATGTATGTACGAGTATTCAGTATACCTACAATTTCAACGCCAAAAACTACACATACACCTACTACCGACACCGACCAACATATGTAAGACATTACAACCGCGTTTTTAATGTCTTTCGTGAATCATCGTATTATATAAATTATATTCTCATGTCTGTCATTCCTTTACAAACTGATTTTATTTTTGCTCATAACTTCTATATCCGGCGTTTTCGAGTTGGCACTTTTGGTGACATCATATATGATTTAAAGTGAACGCATAAGCAATAATTTTAGTTTCTGTTGATTATGGGTCAATTTCGGACCAAGCCCTTTTAGTCCTAAGTTTTCGGATAAACTTCTAGGTCAAATGCCTGCACTTTTTGAAAAAAAGGCACAGGACCCCCCTAGGGCTTATCAAAAACAATAAATAACAATTCACCAGTTACCCGATGATTTCAAAGCTAAGGATGGGCCATGACGTACATTTGACGAAACAAAACTTCATACAAAAAAAGTTACGCCATCTTGATTTCACCATACCCCAAATGTCAAAATATCTCCCTATTATTGGGGCCATATAAGTGGGGACAGTTTTTGCCTCGACATGCCCCGTCTATTATATATACGTCTATGTCAGTTACCAATTGATTTTTTTTTTACATTACGACATGTCATAATAAATATCAAGTTATCAGAAAACATCATTATGATTCATCATATCCTTTAGAGTATCTTGTAGTAATATTTTCTGAAATGGCAGATAACGTTTATCTTTATATTATATATCTTTTATCTTTTATTACTCATTTAATTTTTAGTTCGATTTTAGGGCAATGAAATTTATTTGTAGGTCTGTTGTGACTTGTGAGTTGTGACCAAGAAAAGTAAAAGGTAACCAAGTAATTATATTTTGCCTACTATTATTATCATACCTGTACCTCATACGAAAAAAAAAGTCGGTAATGAGTAGTAATTTTATCATAGAGCCAATGATTGCCGAAAGATATTGTGGTCGTGGTCGTTCTGTACGCGGATATCAGTTGGCCTACTTATTTGGGTAAGGTACGGTTAGGTCAGATGGGGTAACCACATACTCTACTTCTTTCTGGGATGAGGGGAATATTATACAACTGTCATTTTGTATGGCACTGGCTAGTAGACCACCTAACCCTTTAATATGCCCATAGCTATATCCCAAAGTATTTGCAAGTTATTATTATTATTACAATTCAATTCAATTCAGTTTACTCTAAAAGTGGTAACAATACTTGGTAACAAAATTTATAGGCTCTGGCACTTTTAGCTATATATAAATAGCATACAAATATTTATTACATTAATTTAAGTTCTAATTTTTCAAAATTATTACATTATTATATATTGTATTCTAATTATTTTATTAGTTATTACGTGTCATACTGTTAGGAAGTTTAGTAGATAACAAAAAAATAAACACAGAAAATGCAAAATATTAGTAGTCAGTACATAACATATTATGATGTCAATCGAGTAGATATTTGTCGGTAATTACAATAACATGCCAGGATTATATAATAGATGTCATAAATCAGTAACAGAAAATAAATACACAAACGAAACACATTTAAAAATAATAATCACAATAATAACATTATAATGGTCATTAATGTCATAGTAATTATTGAAGTTGAAGTAATGATTAATTCAGTATAGATTAATTACATATGTTATTATGCTATTGATTATTATTTTTTTGTTTAAATAATTCCTCTACCGAGTTGAAGTTTTTAAGTTTTAACCATTTAATTATTTCCTGTGTAAATTTATTATACGGTAGCTTTTTTATATGACTTGGGATAGCATTATATGCTTTTATGCACATGACATATTATTGTCTGTGATACAATGCATTTTTCGGGATAACGTCAAGCACTAGCCTGTCAGGATTTCTTTTATTCCTAGGGTATATGACACGTGCCTTTCTGAAAGTTTTATAATTTATTTTTACATAATTCACTAATTCGTAAATGTACATGCTCGGTAAAGTCATTATATTTAATTTTAGAAAAAGTGATTTACAGGACTTATATGGCGGCCTACCACAAATAGCTCTTACACATTTTTTTTTGGGCGATAATAGGCCATACCTTAGGAATGATGATAGGCTGATAGGACTGTATGCATCGATGCCACTTGTTTGAGTTTACTAAGTACAAATACAAATCTGTTTATTTTACTACAGACGAATTCTATATGGGCCTTCCAATTCAGGTTCTCATCAATATACAAACCAAGGAATTTTGTATGTGTCACCTTTTCAATACTCTCATTTTCATATGTAATTTTTCCACAGATGGCGGGCTTAGTCCTATAATTTTTAAATTCAATGAAATTGGTTTTAGTTAAATTTATGTTTAAGTTATTGTTAGTCATCCAGGTAATTACAGTTTTAATTATATCATGCATATCAAGGTGAGTATTATTATTGACATTATTTATTAGTATGGATATGTCATCTGCAAAAAGTCAACAAGTCAAACAAGTCTATTATATAACTTTTCAATAAGTACCCCGTAAGAAACGCTAAAAGGACTTGTTTACATATCTTATGTTATACTTTAAATGAGCAAATCTTGTTTGAATTATACAATCGGAATCTCGGAAACGGCTCCAAGTATTTGAATGAAATTTAGTACGTAGGGAGTTTTGGAGGAGAAAAATCGATCTAGCTGAGTCTCATCCATGGACTACGTATTTTTATGTTGTATATGTTTTTTCGTTCGTCGTGCAACAATATATTATCAATAATTTCAACTCTAGTATGTCAGTTATGTTATGTCTAGTATGTCAGCAAAAATTATACAACTGCATACCAAACTGTGGTATGCAGTTGTATAATTTTTGAGTTGTTAGGAAATCCGGAATGTGGTAAGTTCGAATACCGGTCAGATAATTCTTATGATTCTTTTTTTATATACTAGAGCTCCGAGCAAAACTGTTCACCACAATAATACCCGGAGCTCTACTTACATTCTTACAAGTGATTTGTCATAGTAACATACCGTGCTATGAATAAATTTTTTGCACCATCCAAAGATTTGAAAACTAAAAATTAGGTTATCTTACGAAATAATAATAATAATAATAATAATACTATGGACGCTTCACACCACGTCAATCTGGCCCCGTGCTAAGTATCCGAAGAACTTGTGTTACAGGTACCAGAAAACGGGAAGTATATTTAATACTTTTATACTATACATATATTTAAGATTTTTATTATACTATACACATATTTAATACACATCCATGACCCAGGAACACAGAAAAACTTTTTGTTCCTTCGGCGGGATTCGAACCCGCGACCCCCGGCTTGAGCACCAACGCGCTGAACCACTGAGCCATAGAGGTCGTCAATACATTTGGCAGAACGAATCTTCATACAAGAAAAAGATACGCCATCTTGATTTCACCATGGCTCAAATGTCAAAATGGCCTCCAACAACCCTAAAAGTGGGGCCATTTAAGTGGGGACAGTTTTTGCCTCGACATGCCTCGTCTATTAAATAGTATACGTCTTTGGCACCAACTGAACGGACTGAAGAAAATTTTTACATTATAATTTTTCATTTGCAGATAACGATGGGACCATCGTTTGTTTCACTTGTAATTGATATCAATTAGGGCTGTGCTTGCGGCGATTCGCAGACAATGGACCCGGGATTCTCGGGACCGGCTGTCGTGATAAATTGGCTCAAAGTATCTGATTCAATATGAATTCAATGATAAAAATCTAAAGACATGGATTATTTATGTAATTATTTTATAAGAGTTTTGTTTTAAATGGTATACTTTGAAACATGTACCAAAAATATTTTTTCACAACACAAATAATAATTTTTAGGACTTACATAAATAAAATACGTCTAAAATAGCCCGATTCAGTACCTAGTCGGTAAGTGTTTCAAATATAATATTATACAATCAACTAATCAGCATTTTAATAAGGTATAAAATTTTGTTAATAAACACACCGGCATATTTAGCGGAACACAAAAAAAAGGTCCATAATTAAAAAAATATGGTTTTATTTTAAAATCTACTTATTACTTACTATTACTACTACATTTGTTATTTAAAGTTTCATTTGTTTTACTTAAAATGAGATCACATTAAGAACAGATTTTGCGAGTAAAGGCTATTTGTGAAAAATGGTACATTTTTGAACTTTTCATGTAACCGGGAAAAGTGAAAATTAATATTAAAATAACAATTAGTTAAATTAGAAAAATGGTGATTAATATCGCTTATTTCCTCCACGTGCTCTTATTAAAGTTTCTACCCGTCTAGGCATACTGAGAATGATGTTATCGATGGTCTCCAGGAGACCATCGATAACATCATGGGGCAAACGGTACGACATTTTCTTCTAAAACTTCTCTGATATAGCGGTCTGCAGTCAGACTCCCTCTGTCAATCACTACCAAGTCTGTGCGAGCTCCCAAACAAATGCCCGCCCAAACCATTATTGATCCACCACCGTATGCAACTGCAGTGTCAAAATTTGTCTGAATGTATCGTTCTCCTTTGCGTCTGTATATTCTTTGCCTGCCGTCAATTTGATTTAAGAGAATTCTGCACTCATCACTAAACAATACCTTACTCCATTGGTCCGCGTTCCAAAGTCGATGTTCCTGAGCAAAAGTTAACCTGTTTCTACGATGATTTACCTCGAGCCTTGGAGCCTTGGCGGGCACAAATGAACCCAAACCAGCTTCTTCGAACCTTCTTCGTACCGTACGCTCACTTACGGTTACACCCCGCACTGCTTCTAACTCATGTCGGGCTTGGACGGCCGTCAAACGGGCAAAAAAAGTCAAACGTACACGAAGCCGAATGAAACGATCATCTCTACACGAAGTGCGTCTTTTTCTGCCTTGTCCTGCTCTTCTCACATAAGTACCGGTCTTCCTGAACCGTTAGATACTGCGATGGATCGTTGAAACTGGTCGACGAAGATCTCTGGATATCACTCTTTTTTTTTTTTTTTTTTTTTTTTCGAACGGGTCTATGCTAAGGGTCGGGTTAAGACCGCTGTAGCTAAGTCGGACTATAACTAGCCTGGTGGCTAGTTTGTTTGGTGGTAGACGATGGGAGGGTTTGACCCTCCCTAACATCACCCGGGTGATGTTCAAACCGGATATTGGGGACAGCTACGGATTAGAAGCTATTATTTTGACAGGGGAGACGCGGGTCTCTCCTGCTGAGGGGTCCGACCCCTTCCTCACTCGCTGATGAGTGAGGTTGCTCGCGCGCGGTAGCAGAGACTAGCGGCGTGCGAGTTATCGCGATAGAGGAGCTCTCGATTTGGTCGATATCGGTACTGAGAGGGCCGTCCCTCTCCCCTTCCGCGTACGGTCGGGATGACTCGCGCGCGTAAGTCCTAATGTCGATGAGGTTCGCGGTATTGGTAGAGCTCTCTATATCAATATCGCGGTCGCGGACACTATTTAGGAGTGTACCTAGACTACTGGGATGCGAACTCGAACTCGGGTTCGGGTCCGGTCCCGTGTTAGGGTCGGTCTGTACGTCTGTACGTGTTGTCGTGTCGGATGTGGGACCTCGGGGTAGGCGCCGGCGTCGACCCCGGTGCAATGCTAGCGTCGCGGGTGCGTGTGATTTGTGTTTACGTAACTGTACACAGTACGTTACGTATTTTGTGATCGGGTCAACGGGATCGGCTAAGATATGCTTAGGCCGTTTGTGCGGGTGTCGGAAAGTCAGTGCGTCGTGGTTGTAGTCCAGTGCCTTTTTTATAAGGGGGTTTGGGTGGTTTTTGCCTTTATCAAAGAATCTCTCTACGAGTTCCTTGATATAGGCTTTAATGGTGACTAGTTCGCAGTCCCTATGCAAGTCGATGTTACGCATGTACCAGGGGGCGCCTGTTGCCATGCGTAGAAACCGGTTCTGGACTCTTTGCAAGCGGTCCATTTGAGACTCGCTTATCTGTGCGAAGGAGACGCACGCATAAGTGAGTATCGTTCTGATGCAAACCTTATACAATGTAAGCTTATGTCTTAAGGACATTTTGCTTCGCGAATTAAGTAGCGGATATAATTTGTAGAGTACAAATTTCGCTTTACGCAGTGTGTTACTGATGTGACTCGAAAACGTCATCGACTTGCCTAGTACTACGCCTAAATATTTGACCTGAGAGACCTCAGGGATAATGTTGCCGTGCAGGCTAATAGGGCTCATTACTTTACGGGGGCACTTACGCCCCGCTGATTTATTACCATTGAATTGAATGGCGTGACTTTTATCGGGATTGACTTCTATTCTCCACTTGGAGAACCAATTACCGAGAGCGGTAACTGACTCCTGGAGGACTTTAGACGCGGTACGGGCTCGTGTGTTTGAATAATAAAGGGCTGTGTCGTCCGCGAACATAGCTAATTGCACCTTAGCGTGTTTGGGGATGTCACTAGTGTACAGGTTATATAGGGAGGGCGAGAGGACCGAGCCCTGCGGTACTCCCGCCTCCATATATCTTGGCGACGACAGTGCGCCTTCTACGCGGAAATGAAATTTACGATTTTTTAAAAAGTTACTAATTAGTAAGACGAGATAATCGGGTATTTCCATTTGATAGAGTTTGTATAACAGTCCGTTATGCCAAATTTTATCAAAAGCTTTTGCAATGTCAAAGAATACGGCGCATGTCGTCTTCCTGTCGTTTTTGCTAGATAATATGTACTCCGTTAAGCGGTGTACTTGAGCGGGACAGCTGTGCATTTCGCGGAAGGCGAACTGCTCGTCTGGAAGGAGTTTTTTGTCGGTTATGACGTCATTAAGGCGCCTTTTAATAACTCTTTCGTAGACTTTACCTAGGGAGCTAATGAGACTTATTGGGCGGTAGCTACCAGGCACCTTCCGGGGTTTCCCCGGTTTGTGGATACCTATGACAATAGCTACTTTCCAAATGTCTGGAAATGAACATCCTACTAAGAGGGCGTTAAAGATGTTCACTAGGAGTTGAATTAGCTCGGACGGTAACATTTTAAGTGTTTTGTTTGAAATACCGTCGAGGCCTGGGGCCTTTTTGGCATTCATACACTTAATAATGTCACTGACCTCCTCCGAGTCCACCATCCTCACCCTGTCTACGTCAGGTGGCCTCGAGAGTCGGCTGTTGACCTCGCTATTAACTAAGCTAAGGTGCACGGGATCAATCGGGAGAGTACTCGGCCGGCACTGTTGTTCGAAATTATCAGCTAGGCACTCGGCCTTGTCAATGTCTTCGAATGCAGGAGGACGGTTAGGTCTATCTAACGGAGGCATGTCGCTCTCCGTGTTGTTTTTGAGGGCCTTCGCGAGTGGCCAGTACGCCACGTGAGACGGTTCTAAATCACTGAGAAGTCGATCCCAACTCTCGGCTTTGTGCTGTTTGATTTTAAACTTAACTTCCCTCTCGTAGTGACGGAGGGCTTTCCTCCACTCTTCCGACGGGTAGCGATCATATGTGCGCTTAGCCGCATTTCGGAGTCTGATGGACTCCCTTATGTCCTCAGGGAGGGGCCAACGGCCCTTGGGGGTCGTTGGCACCTCCCTAGATGAGTTCTCTATGGTCGCTACCAGGTGGTCGGTCAAGTGGGAGGCGGCCTCTATGGCTGTCTCTTTACTATCTATAATATCGGGGATTTTGTCTAAGTGGCTAGAATGAAGGACTTTAATGTTCTCCGCTAGTGATTTATAATCTATTATCTTCCTAGTACTAGAATTATTGGGGTTAAGACTACCGAGTGTAATCATAACCGGTCTGTGGTCTGAGTTAAGCTCGTGGAGAGTCTCAATATTGATATTGAGAGAAACATTTTTAACTAAGGCTATGTCTATCGTACTAGGATCGCGTATGACACCGTTGATGTTTTCATTGGTGTCATAGCGAGTGGGGTCGGTGGGGGCTAATAGTGCAAAATTTAAAGTGTCGGTTAAATTACAAAGGATGGTGCCGTTTCTATTGTTATGAACATTGCCCCACTCGGTGTGTTTGCAATTAAAGTCGCCGGCAATGATGACAGCGTTACCTAAATTGAATAGCGCCTGTAGGTCGCTTGAATGGAGTTCTTTGTTGCACGCTAAGTACGCGCTTACTATAACAATGGGTCCGTGACCGGACATACTAATATGGCAAACAGATGTTTCTAAAGTTAACAATGACGGTGGCTCTAGTGGAATACAATGTAGTGATTTTTTATAGTAGATAAGAGTACCTCCGAGTCGGGATCGAGTTCTATCGTTTCTGACTATTTTGTAGTTAGCTATTTTAGGGCTCCTCATGCTAGGTTTTAAGAAAGTCTCCTGCACTAGAAGAATATCGACATTTTGGCTGCTTACAAAATCGCGAATTTCGCTAATGTTATTCCTAATGCCGTTCGTATTGAACGACACTACGCGTAACGAGTGCGGCTTTGTCCTTCCCGAGGGCTCCATTAATTACCGTTTGTGGAGAGGGCCTTGATCTGACGGATCAAGACCTGATGGTCTGACAAAGCTTGGATGCGGTCTGTGGCCGAACCTTTTAGCTTTGTCGCTAAAATAGAAAGCTCCATCGGGTCAATAGGCCCGATGTTGCTTAAAAACTGCTGGACGAAAGAGAGGTCTGCAGTGAAGCTGGGAGTCGGAGGGGGCGTGACCTTAGGCGCTACGGGCGCGGAGGGCATGGCCTTACTGGGGAGAGCGGGGAAAACCGCTAGCTCCGAACTACGTTTCTGCGCGGGCTTGAACCATGCAGATTGGGAGGGTAGGGGGGCAGCGACGAATCTCTGTTTGGGGGGGGCACTTTTAGTCTGCGGTGCACTACGCTTTTTTACTTTGGGTGCTTTTTTGCACCCTCTATAATTGGCGGGGTGTCCTTTAGACTTACAGAGAACACAGCTGGGGGGTTCGGACTCCTCAGCTGGGCTCTTACGGAGACAGTCAGAGGTGCCGTGGTCACCGAGGCACTTAACGCAACGCGGCCTAGCTTGGCAATTCCGTGCCGAGTGCCCGTAAAGTTGGCATCGGTGGCACTGGCCAGGGATGCCCCTTTTACGGGGGGGCTCGACGCGGATGCCCGTAATATGACAGACGGCTCGGATATTGAAGATATCCTTGCCCTCTGGTGTAAGAGGGAGGGTTACTAGTACCATATTGTACTCGTGTTTTTTAATTGGGTGGTACATGCGATGTACCTCTAAGGCGGGAAAACCTTGGGACTGGATGTCCATGAGTACCTCTTTTGTGGAGAGGCACTTATCGACTCCTGTAATGACGACGCGCAGAAGGCGCTCGTCTTCAAGGGCATAGGTATGGTAGCCTATGTTCTTTGCGCGTAAGAACGCGGTGAGGAGGCGGTGGTCCTCCGACGATTTTACCTGCACTTTGATCCCTATGGGGGTCGTGTGCGCAGAAGAGTATCGAAGCTTTTGCTCGTTTATTGCCGCAGAAATTATATTCCATTTGGCCTTCTCCTGTATGATTACAGGAGGAGGCATTTTTGGCGTACGGACGGCCTGAGGGGCCTGGGAGGCCTGAGGGGCCTGGGAGGCCTGAGGGGCCTGGGAGGCCTGAGGGGCCAGGGAGGCCTGAGATGCCGGAAGGGCCTGGGAGGCCAGCGGAGCCTGGGTGGCCAGAGGGGCCTGGGAGGCCAGAGGGGCCGTCGAGGTAACGGGGGTCGCGGAGCCATGAGCCTGCACGGTTTTCCTATTTTTTCGGACCGATTTGGTCGGGGAAGATAAGACTGGAGAGGAGGTGCCTTCTGGGCGCTTCCTCTTCTTCGTCTTCTTGTATCTGACGGTAGTGAACTCACCTTGTTCACTACGGTCGGTTTCTTGCTCTGAGCAAGACATCTCTGAAGGAGATGATAAGGCCTCTGTTTCGGCCGGGATTAGCGGGGCGTCGCAATCGGGCGACGCCGGTGAGTCTGCTTCATGGGCGCTCGCGAAGCGTTCCCATTTCTTGGCGGCATCAGGGAATTCGTTCTGAAGGAACGTCAGGAACTTCCTGATTAAGGCGTCGGCCATAATTAGGAAGTTTTATCCTGGTTGTGAAAAGAAATTCTGCTCTCTAATTAATATTGGGGGATACAGCCCCTCCCGGCGACCGGGAGGGGAGGTGTGTAGTGAGGAAAACTCCTCGTGTAGTGTGCCTAACCGTGTCACGGTACTTACAATTGTTCCTTGGGCGGCTGGAACTCACTCACACACTAACGTTGCGCTAAACACTAGGGCGCTAGTGTTCGCGAACGAGACGCGGCGGAGCGCGAGCAGAAGGCTCGCGCTAAGAACGAGACGGACGATGCGACCGGTCGCACGCTCGTCCTAACGCGGCGATAACTTCGCGGCGGGTGTGCGAGCAGAAGGCTCGCACTAAAAAGCGAGACGGACGATGCGAGCGGTCGCACGAATCGTCCGGTAGGCGGCGATCGCGGCGCGGCGCGAGACACGGTACGGCACGGGTCGGGCGGCAAAGGCGGTTGGGTGGCGCCTTGTCTCTTCACTCTTGAGTCTTGCCTCTTGAGTCTTCTGTCTTCTTTCTTCCAGTGGTGCACTATTGTGAGCAATGACACTCGGATAGAGCGAGAGCGCAAATAGAGAGCGCGGGACGACGGCAACGATCGTAGCGAGCGGAGCTGTTCATCGGACGGTGTCCGAGAGCGGAATGAGGATATCACTCTTTTTTTTTTTTTTTTCGAACGGGTCTATGCTAAGGAACGGGTTAAGACCGCTGTAGCTAAGTCGGACTATAACTAGCCTGGTGGCTAGTTTGTTTGGTGGTAGACGATGGGAGGGTTTGACCCTCCCTAACATCACCCGGGTGATGTTCAAACCGGATATTGGGGACAGCTACGGATTAGAAGCTATTATTTTGACAGGGGAGACGCGGGTCTCTCCTGCTGAGGGGTCCGACCCCTTCCTCACTCGCTGATGAGTGAGGTTGCTCGCGCGCGGTAGCAGAGACTAGCGGCGTGCGAGTTATCGCGATAGAGGAGCTCTCGATTTGGTCGATATCGGTACTGAGAGGGCCGTCCCTCTCCCCTTCCGCGTACGGTCGGGATGACTCGCGCGCGTAAGTCCTAATGTCGATGAGGTTCGCGGTATTGGTAGAGCTCTCTATATCAATATCGCGGTCGCGGACACTATTTAGGAGTGTACCTAGACTACTGGGATGCGAACTCGAACTCGGGTTCGGGTCCGGTCCCGTGTTAGGGTCGGTCTGTACGTCTGTACGTGTTGTCGTGTCGGATGTAGGACCTCGGGGTAGGCGCCGGCGTCGACCCCGGTGCAATGCTAGCGACGCGGGTGCGTGTGAATTGTGTTTACGTAACTGTACACAGTACGTTACGTATTTTGTGATCGGGTCAACGGGATCGGCTAAGATATGCTTAGGCCGTTTGTGCGGGTGTCGGAAAGTCAGTGCGTCGTGGTTGTAGTCCAGTGCCTTTTTTATAAGGGGGTTTGGGTGGTTTTTGCCTTTATCAAAGAATCTCTCTACGAGTTCCTTGATATAGGCTTTAATGGTGACTAGTTCGCAGTCCCTATGCAAGTCGATGTTACGCATGTACCAGGGGGCGCCTGTTGCCATGCGTAGAAACCGGTTCTGGACTCTTTGCAAGCGGTCCATTTGAGACTCGCTTATCTGTGCGAAGGAGACGCACGCATAAGTGAGTATCGTTCTGATGCAAACCTTATACAATGTAAGCTTATGTCTTAAGGACATTTTGCTTCGCGAATTAAGTAGCGGATATAATTTGTGGAGTACAAATTTCGCTTTACGCAGTGTGTTACTGATGTGACTCGAAAACGTCATCGACTTGCCTAGTACTACGCCTAAATATTTGACCTGAGAGACCTCAGGGATAATGTTGCCGTGCAGGCTAATAGGGCTCATTACTTTACGGGGGCACTTACGCCCCGCTGATTTATTACCATTGAATTGAATGGCGTGACTTTTATCGGGATTGACTTCTATTCTCCACTTGGAGAACCAATTACCGAGAGCGGTAACTGACTCCTGGAGGACTTTAGACGCGGTACGGGCTCGTGTGTTTGAATAATAAAGGGCTGTGTCGTCCGCGAACATAGCTAATTGCACCTTAGCGTGTTTGGGGATGTCACTAGTGTACAGGTTATATAGGGAGGGCGAGAGGACCGAGCCCTGCGGTACTCCCGCCTCCATATATCTTGGCGACGACAGTGCGCCTTCTACGCGGAAATGAAATTTACGATTTTTTAAAAAGTTACTAATTAGTAAGACGAGATAATCGGGTATTTCCATTTGATAGAGTTTGTATAACAGTCCGTTATGCCAAATTTTATCAAAAGCTTTTGCAATGTCAAAGAATACGGCGCATGTCGTCTTCCTGTCGTTTTTGCTAGATAATATGTACTCCGTTAAGCGGTGTACTTGAGCGGGACAGCTGTGCATTTCGCGGAAGGCGAACTGCTCGTCTGGAAGGAGTTTTTTGTCGGTTATGACGTCATTAAGGCGCCTTTTAATAACTCTTTCGTAGACTTTACCTAGGGAGCTAATGAGACTTATTGGGCGGTAGCTACCAGGCACCTTCCGGGGTTTCCCCGGTTTGTGGATACCTATGACAATAGCTACTTTCCAAATGTCTGGAAATGAACATCCTACTAAGAGGGCGTTAAAGATGTTCACTAGGAGTTGAATTAGCTCGGACGGTAACATTTTAAGTGTTTTGTTTGAAATACCGTCGAGGCCTGGGGCCTTTTTGGCATTCATACACTTAATAATGTCACTGACCTCCTCCGAGTCCACCATCCTCACCCTGTCTACGTCAGGTGGCCTCGAGAGTCGGCTGTTGACCTCGCTATTAACTAAGCTAAGGTGCACGGGATCAATCGGGAGAGTACTCGGCCGGCACTGTTGTTCGAAATTATCAGCTAGGCACTCGGCCTTGTCAATGTCTTCGAATGCAGGAGGACGGTTAGGTCTATCTAACGGAGGCATGTCGCTCTCCGTGTTGTTTTTGAGGGCCTTCGCGAGTGGCCAGTACGCCACGTGAGACGGTTCTAAATCACTGAGAAGTCGATCCCAACTCTCGGCTTTGTGCTGTTTGATTTTAAACTTAACTTCCCTCTCGTAGTGACGGAGGGCTTTCCTCCACTCTTCCGACGGGTAGCGATCATATGTGCGCTTAGCCGCATTTCGGAGTCTGATGGACTCCCTTATGTCCTCAGGGAGGGGCCAACGGCCCTTGGGGGTCGTTGGCACCTCCCTAGATGAGTTCTCTATGGTCGCTACCAGGTGGTCGGTCAAGTGGGAGGCGGCCTCTATGGCTGTCTCTTTACTATCTATAATATCGGGGATTTTGTCTAAGTGGCTAGAATGAAGGACTTTAATGTTCTCCGCTAGTGATTTATAATCTATTATCTTCCTAGTACTAGAATTATTGGGGTTAAGACTACCGAGTGTAATCATAACCGGTCTGTGGTCTGAGTTAAGCTCGTGGAGAGTCTCAATATTGATATTGAGAGAAACATTTTTAACTAAGGCTATGTCTATCGTACTAGGATCGCGTATGACACCGTTGATGTTTTCATTGGTGTCATAGCGAGTGGGGTCGGTGGGGGCTAATAGTGCAAAATTTAAAGTGTCGGTTAAATTACAAAGGATGGTGCCGTTTCTATTGTTATGAACATTGCCCCACTCGGTGTGTTTGCAATTAAAGTCGCCGGCAATGATGACAGCGTTACCTAAATTGAATAGCGCCTGTAGGTCGCTTGAATGGAGTTCTTTGTTGCACGCTAAGTACGCGCTTACTATAACAATGGGTCCGTGACCGGACATACTAATATGGCAAACAGATGTTTCTAAAGTTAACAATGACGGTGGCTCTAGTGGAATACAATGTAGTGATTTTTTATAGTAGATAAGAGTACCTCCGAGTCGGGATCGAGTTCTATCGTTTCTGACTATTTTGTAGTTAGCTATTTTAGGGCTCCTCATGCTAGGTTTTAAGAAAGTCTCCTGCACTAGAAGAATATCGACATTTTGGCTGCTTACAAAATCGCGAATTTCGCTAATGTTATTCCTAATGCCGTTCGTATTGAACGACACTACGCGTAACGAGTGCGGCTTTGTCCTTCCCGAGGGCTCCATTAATTACCGTTTGTGGAGAGGGCCTTGATCTGACGGATCAAGACCTGATGGTCTGACAAAGCTTGGATGCGGTCTGTGGCCGAACCTTTTAGCTTTGTCGCTAAAATAGAAAGCTCCATCGGGTCAATAGGCCCGATGTTGCTTAAAAACTGCTGGACGAAAGAGAGGTCTGCAGTGAAGCTGGGAGTCGGAGGGGGCGTGGCCTTAGGCGCTACGGGCGCGGAGGGCATGGCCTTACTGGGGAGAGCGGGGAAAACCGCTAGCTCCGAACTACGTTTCTGCGCGGGCTTGAACCATGCAGATTGGGAGGGTAGGGGGGCAGCGACGAATCTCTGTTTGGGGGGGGCACTTTTAGTCTGCGGTGCACTACGCTTTTTTACTTTGGGTGCTTTTTTGCACCCTCTATAATTGGCGGGGTGTCCTTTAGACTTACAGAGAACACAGCTGGGGGGTTCGGACTCCTCAGCTGGGCTCTTACGGAGACAGTCAGAGGTGCCGTGGTCACCGAGGCACTTAACGCAACGCGGCCTAGCTTGGCAATTCCGTGCCGAGTGCCCGTAAAGTTGGCATCGGTGGCACTGGCCAGGGATGCCCCTTTTACGGGGGGGCTCGACGCGGATGCCCGTAATATGACAGACGGCTCGGATATTGAAGATATCCTTGCCCTCTGGTGTAAGAGGGAGGGTTACTAGTACCATATTGTACTCGTGTTTTTTAATTGGGTGGTACATGCGATGTACCTCTAAGGCGGGAAAACCTTGGGACTGGATGTCCATGAGTACCTCTTTTGTGGAGAGGCACTTATCGACTCCTGTAATGACGACGCGCAGAAGGCGCTCGTCTTCAAGGGCATAGGTATGGTAGCCTATGTTCTTTGCGCGTAAGAACGCGGTGAGGAGGCGGTGGTCCTCCGACGATTTTACCTGCACTTTGATCCCTATGGGGGTCGTGTGCGCAGAAGAGTATCGAAGCTTTTGCTCGTTTATTGCCGCAGAAATTATATTCCATTTGGCCTTCTCCTGTATGATTACAGGAGGAGGCATTTTTGGCGTACGGACGGCCTGAGGGGCCTGGGAGGCCTGAGGGGCCTGGGAGGCCTGAGGGGCCTGGGAGGCCTGAGGGGCCAGGGAGGCCTGAGATGCCGGAAGGGCCTGGGAGGCCAGCGGAGCCTGGGTGGCCAGAGGGGCCTGGGAGGCCAGAGGGGCCGTCGAGGTAACGGGGGTCGCGGAGCCATGAGCCTGCACGGTTTTCCTATTTTTTCGGACCGATTTGGTCGGGGAAGATAAGACTGGAGAGGAGGTGCCTTCTGGGCGCTTCCTCTTCTTCGTCTTCTTGTATCTGACGGTAGTGAACTCACCTTGTTCACTACGGTCGGTTTCTTGCTCTGAGCAAGACATCTCTGAAGGAGATGATAAGGCCTCTGTTTCGGCCGGGATTAGCGGGGCGTCGCAATCGGGCGACGCCGGTGAGTCTGCTTCATGGGCGCTCGCGAAGCGTTCCCATTTCTTGGCGGCATCAGGGAATTCGTTCTGAAGGAACGTCAGGAACTTCCTGATTAAGGCGTCGGCCATAATTAGGAAGTTTTATCCTGGTTGTGAAAAGAAATTCTGCTCTCTAATTAATATTGGGGGATACAGCCCCTCCCGGCGACCGGGAGGGGAGGTGTGTAGTGAGGAAAACTCCTCGTGTAGTGTGCCTAACCGTGTCACGGTACTTACAATTGTTCCTTGGGCGGCTGGAACTCACTCACACACTAACGTTGCGCTAAACACTAGGGCGCTAGTGTTCGCGAACGAGACGCGGCGGAGCGCGAGCAGAAGGCTCGCGCTAAGAACGAGACGGACGATGCGACCGGTCGCACGCTCGTCCTAACGCGGCGATAACTTCGCGGCGGGTGTGCGAGCAGAAGGCTCGCACTAAAAAGCGAGACGGACGATGCGAGCGGTCGCACGAATCGTCCGGTAGGCGGCGATCGCGGCGCGGCGCGAGACACGGTACGGCACGGGTCGGGCGGCAAAGGCGGTTGGGTGGCGCCTTGCTCTTCACTCTTGGAGTCTTGCCTCTTGAGTCTTCCGTCTTCTTTCTTCCAGTGGTGCACTATTGTGAGCAATGACACTCGGATAGAGCGAGAGCGCAAATAGAGAGCGCGGGACGACGGCAACGATCGTAGCGAGCGGAGCTGTTCATCGGACGGTGTCCGAGAGCAGAATGGATATCAGCGTGAGGAGTAGGGAGACTTCTCCTCGCGCGCCGGGCCCCTGAAAAGGGCCTTGGGCGGGGAACCAATGCCAGGGGCTAAGCCCCTCTAATTGGGGTGGGAAGACGCACCCAGTACGAGTACTGGGCGCATGAGTCTCGGTTTTAGGGGAAGACCCCCCGCGGCAGAACGCAGGGGAAACCCATGGGGGTGGCACCGCAAAATCCGAGGGAATGACGAGTGCCAATCCAGGCCCGACCAAGAACGACGGTCGGCTCCAAACGGCGCGTGGGGGTCCCGACCCGGGGGCCGGGAAGCGTGTTTGGGTCCATTCCCTCACGCGCCGCGTTTGCCGGACCGCGGAAACAAGCGACCTGGGGAAAGGGGGAAAGGGTAAACTTCCGGTTCCCGACTTTTAATGTCGGGGGGAAGGTGCACCAAGGAGGCGACGGGGTGGCAAGAGGGCTGCCACCCCGACAGGCCCCAGGTGATTAAGTGACGGCGTACACCGGCGTCTGGTTTGCCGGCGTAGGGGAAAGGTGTGGGGGGATACAATCCCGCGGTGAGTGGGGCGCTGTTGCGCCGGGGCGCATCATTGCGCTCGGTGTGACGCGTCATTGCGTCAGGGCTCCTCCTCTTCGGGGGGGGGGCGGTGGGGCGGGCTGCTTGGCTCCGCAGGGTCCTCCGTGGGGGGGACGGCATCTCTCGGCAGACGGTGGCGGTCGGGCGGGCGGGCATGCCACGGCGCCAGGTCGGTCAGCTCGACCAGGCGCGAGGCATCCGCTCGCGCGAACAGCTTCGCGGAGAGCTGGGCCACAAAGGCCTCCACGCTCTCCACCCTGAGGTCCCTCGCAATGGTGGCATTGCGGACGTACCACGGTGCGTCCACGATGCGGCGCAGCACCCGGTTTTGGGCCCTCTGCAACAACCCTTTCTGGGGTGCAGAGAGCAGGTGGTGCCACGCGGGTGCCGCGTACGTGAGGCGGGACCGTACGTACGTCTTGTAGAGGGCGATGCGCATCCTCAGGGGGATCAGCGGGGACGCGTAGGCCGGACGCAGCTGGGCTACCGCTGAGTTCGCCCTCGCCACCGCCGCAGAGCACTGGGCGACCATGGACAGGCGGCGGTCGATGGTGACCCCTAGGTATTTCGCCGTCTTACCCCATGGAATTTCGGCGTCACCGATCTTCAGAGGAGCCGGAAAACCTGTTCTCGTAGTGACGGCGAGCGCCTGGGACTTACGTGTGTTCACGGATAGTCTCCATTTGCTCAGCCAGTCCGGGAGAAGGTCCAGCGTCCTCTGAAGTTTTCTGACTGCATGGTCCCTGTTGAGCGAGCTGGCGATGAACGCTGTATCGTCAGCGTACAGCGCCGCGATGGTGCCGGGATGCGTGGGTATGTCGCTGGCGTATAGGTTGTACAGCCCTGGGGAAAGTACGCTACCTTGGGGTACGCCAGCGGTGATGGGGTGCTCGGCGGAGAAGACTCCGTCCACGCGCACCTTGAAGGATCTGCCGGAGAGGAAGGAGGCCACAAGCCTTACCATCGGGGGAGGTACGTTGGCTCGAATGAGCTTGCAGAGCAGGCCCTCATGCCAGACACTATCGAACGCCTTTTCCATGTCCAGGAAAACGGCGACCGAAGCTTCCTTCTTGTTTGCCGCAACGGAGAGGTGGTGGATCACGCGTACCAGCTGGAGGGTGGTACTCAGCTGGGACCTGAAACCAAATTGTTCCTCACGAGGAGGGAGGTGTGGAGCAAGGTGTTTGAGGAAAAGGGTTTCAAAGACCTTGGATAGAGTCGGTAGCAGGGTTATAGGCCGGTAGCCCTCGGCCATCCGAAGGTTCTTGTGGGGTTTGGGGATGGTGATGATGAGTCCCATCTTCCAGGAGGATGGAAAGTGGCCGGTCCTGACGATGCCGTTATACAGGCGAGTGAGGGCGGCCACCGTCCGGAAGGGAAGGTGTCGGAGGGCGGAATTGGGGATGCCGTCTACACCGGGGGCCTTCCTCGGTTTGAGGCGAGCTAGGGTCCTTTGGACCGTCCTCGGTGAGAAGGAGAAGTTTGGGGGGGAGGAGGGGGAAAGTAGGAAAACCTTTACCTCCTCGGAGACCATTTGGGCGTGTTCCGTTGCGGACGTGGGCAGCGGCGAGAATTGGCGTTCTAAGTGCTCGGCATGAATACCTGCTCTGTCCTCCGCGCGGTACCGGGGGTTGCCGTCCGGGTGGAGCAGGGGATGAACGGAGGCAGTGGCTCCGGTAAGGGAGCGGCAGAAACGATGAAGGGAGGGCCAGTCCTCTCCGGCCTCCTCTATGCGTCGGGTCCACTCCGCGGCGTGTAGGTCCTCGAGCGCGACTCTTACCTTTGCAGTGAGGCGGTTGAGCTCCGCCTTCTGCGTGGGGCAGCGCGTGCGTTGCCATCTCCGGCGTAGGCGCCGCTTCTCCGCCAGGAGGTCGGCGATGTGGCGAGGGAGTGAGGGCCGCTTGTAATGGCGGCGGGTGGGCGGCTGGGTAGCCGCGTTCATTGCAGCTGTAATCGCCTCGGTGATCTGCAGCGTCATGGACTCGACGGTATCTGCAGAGTCGACCGGGAAATTGGGTGTGGACTCGTGCAGCTGCAATGAGAAGGCGTCTCAGTCGCGGACTGGGTAGGGGGGGAGGGGGGGGACGCTAGCCGGAACGGCGCGTATGATGGCTAGGACCGGGAGGTGGTCAGAGCCGTGGGCCACATCGAGGACCTCCTGGTGGAGGTCACCGGGGAGTTGGTGGGTAATAGCCACGTCGAGGACATCAGGAGAGAAGCGGGGATTCTCGGGGTAGTGGGTGGGGGAGTAAGTGCCCACCACCGAATATCCGACTCGAACGGAGTCGGCATGCAGGCGGTTGCCGTCCGAGTTAGGGGTGCGAGAGCCCCATCCGGGGTGCTTGCAGTTCAGATCTCCGGCAATCACAGTCGGCTCCTCTGATAGGAGCCTATGGATGTCGGAGATATCTAAACGCGACCCCGGAGGTTTATAGCACGCATATAAATGGGTGCGGCGCGAGCCGAGGAGCACTTCCACTCCAAGAGCGTATAGTGAAGAGACTGGGGGAGGGGGGAGGAGTTGGTGCAGAATTTTCCTGCCGACCAGAACGGCGAGGCCTCTGCACACTCGCTCACCCCCTGGGAAATCCTGGCGGTAAATGTAGAAGCCGGGAACACTGAAACGGTCCTGAGGGGACAGGAGGGTTTCGCTAAGCAAGGCGACATCCACCTCGTACTCCCGAAGGAGGTGGCGAATCGAGGTCACCTTGCCGCGGACCCCCCGGACGTTCCAGTGGACGACCTTTAGGTGGACTGGGGCGTGGTTAGCCATTGGGAAATGAGGGAGGCAAAGAGGGTGGCCCCCTCGGGGAGGGCCTTCAAGAGGGTCTGGAGGATTTCCTCCCCGGCCAGGATTCTATTAAAGACATCCATGGCCAGGGAGAACAGAGCTTGTAAAAGCTGGGCCGTGGTCCTGGGGGACTCTCGGCGGCGAGAAGAAGGGGGGGCACGAGGGGGCAAAATGGCGGTAGTGATCGCCGGGTTTGCGGGCTCGGTGGAGAGCTCGGTCACCTCTGGTTTATTGACCGGCGGGACAGTACGTTTGATGCGCGCAGGGCGCGGGGGGCGCGGGGTGCGCTGCGGTAGTGGGGGGGCCGATAGAACGGCATCATCCACCGAGGGGGCTGCTACAACAGGGGGGAGGGGGAGGGCGAGGGGCTCTAACTCGGAGTCCGTGGCGGCATTAGAAGTCGCAACGGATTTGGCCCTTTTTTTGATCCTGGTCCTCGTCCTGGTCCGCTTCCGCTGCTTCGGGGCAGCTGGGGGGGGTGCGGCGGAGCGGGGGGTGGGGTCATTTGCCTCCGCCATGAGGGATGTGGCGGTGGGCGGCGGCGGGGCAACCTCTCTCTCCTGAATATTGGGAGCATCACTTACCCGGTTTGTGCGGGTTGTGCGGGCTAGGGGGCCCGCGCGGCGGTTGTTTGTTTCCCGGCGGAAGACCGGGCAGTTCCGACTATTGGCGGGGTGGGGCCCCTTGCAGTTAATGCAAGTGGGCGGATCCGTTAGTGGCCGGGGGCAGTCGGCGGCGGCGTGCTCCTCGCCGCATCTGACGCACGCCGGTTTGCGGTGACAGTTCCGGCTGGAGTGCCTGAACTGCTGGCAGCGGTGGCATTGGGCAGGGCCACTCTTCCCACGCCAGGCCTCCACCTTAATATTAGTCATATTCAAGATCTCAGTTACCTTGTAAATGCCTGGTACCAGGTTCGGGGTGCGCTTCAGTAAAACAAAGTAGGCGCACCCGGGTCGGTCCTTCCGGGCGAGGATCCGGGAAACATGGTCCACCTCGAACCCTTTGGCGGCGAGATCAGCGGCTATCCTGTCCGTGGGTGTGTTGACCGGTAGGCCATGGATGCCTACCTTTAAACCGCGGTCCTGGGGCAGCGCGTACGAGTACCAACTGACCTGGTTGGACTCGCTCAGGTCAGCTAGGTACCTTTGTACGCACCGGTACTCCGTTTCTCCCTCTGGGGAGAATTTTACCCCCTGGCCGTACGTCTTCGCATTCGGGGGGTGCCCTAGGAGGGCCCTGAGGCGGCTAAAGTGGTCGATCCAGTCATCGAGCTTCTCGACGATGATTGGAGGGCACCGGGGAGGTGCTTTCGGCGGCGGAGAAGATGCCTTCGCTGTGGGGCCGACGGAGGTTACCGGATTCACTACTTCCATCGGCGAGGGGGCCCTCGATGTAGAGGCCACTGGGGATCCGGATGACACGGGGGCGGTGGTCGCTGCGGCGTAGGTGGCCGGGCGATCGGCACGCTTGGCAGGCGGCGAGACGTCTGAAGACGCCTCTTGGCGCTGCCGCTTTGTTACCTGCACGGGAGGAGCAGGGGGCGGGGGCATGATGCTCGACGAAGGGGCCGGTACCGGGGCCTTCGGAGCACTTACCCCTCTGCGGTCTTCTTCCGGCGGGGAGGCCGGCGAGGCGGCGAGGGCGGGCTGTAGGCTCGCTGCGGGTGGTGTATGCGGAGGGCGCGAGGCGCTCACCTCCGTAGTGCGGCGCAAGGGGCGCGGCGGAGAGGCCGGACCCTTATCGGCTGAGCGGGTCGGGGGCCCAGACTCGCGGCGGGCCGCCGTCGGAAGGCATTGGGGCGGGGGGGTGTCAGCACACCCCCGCGAGAATGCCGAGGACGGCCCGGGGCGAGCGGTATCCGTACCGCTCAAGCTGGGCTCGGCGGCAGAGTGGTACGCGCGCTCGGACGTGCGCGAGCTGGACCTCGAGGAGGGTCCGCTGCGCGACGCGACAGAGCTGGCGCGGGAATGGCTGGGGCGGTCGCGGCTATGTGGCCGCGAGCCACGGTCGGCCATGGTGACGGGGCACTATGTTAGTGTCCACCGTAATTTACGGACATGATTATAATGTCACAACACTACACTATAAACATGAACGAAGGCACAGGCACAAAGGGTATTCACACAGCACGATAAAAACTAAACAAACACGAAAACACGTATTAAGTGTCAAAGTAGTCACTATAAGTGTACTTACTTGCACGATTCACTAGAAGGCTGACTCTCCGTGACCCGACGTTGGAAACAAGTTCCCAACGGGAGGCCAAGGGCAGTGCAACCCCTCAGCAAGGCGGCAATCCGCTCGTTATTCTAACGAATGACGAGTGGATTGACGGTCGCGAGTGGGGTATAACGGCACTGCACAAGGGGCGGGTCGGCACGAGCGTGGAGTGAGAAGGACACTCGACACGTTCTGAGCGGGACGGCACTACCGCGGAGTGAGCGAGTCACTGCGACGCGGATAACGCGAGACGGCACGAGAACGCGGAGCAACCGAGATAGCACTAGCACGCACGAGAGACAGGACGATCCATGTATCCATAATTTCTTAACCATTTATTATATAACCTTAAGCGCTATACTACACGTTATGTACTACGTTTATTTATGTAAATCAAAAGAAGCTACGTTAAAATTAGCTTTAGTTAAAAATATATAATCAAAATAACCCGCACTTGATAAAACACCATTTTAACACTATTTTTCCACACTGATGCCATATAAATCTATACATATAGTCACTGAGTGTTCACTATTATAGTTTTACGTACCGTTTTAATTACACGTTTATTGTTCACATTAAAATTCACTCATGTTTTTCGTTACGAGGCCGCTGTCCTTAACAGTTATATAATAAATGGTTAAGAAATTATTACGAAAACAGTGGTAAAAATGTACAACATTTCATATAAGTTGAACCTTAAAATATAAATAACTTTTCTATAGAATAAGATTTTTAGTATATAAGGGTTTTTATGTCTGGTCATGATAATAAAGTATTTCACACAACGCGTTTTGCTTCACCTGGCTCATGGAAAATGGGGAAAATTATGGAAAATAGCCGTATAGGGAGGTAAAAATGAGATGGAAGATCGGCCCGAAAGAGGCGTACGGGCGGGGCTCTCTATACGGCATTGCCATGAGCCAGGTAAGCAAATCCAAAAAGTGAAAAAACGTTCTCCTCAAATAGTGTTTTATTATCGCCCCGGCTCTGCCCAAATCGGTGTAACCTTGCTATCTTCGAGTCTAATCTGAGCCGGCGGTTGAACCCCTGTGAATTTATACAGTCCTGTACACTAGTCCTAACCTAAAAATACCTTGTAGCTCAATTAAAATATTATTACGCAACAAAATTTACCAGTTAATATTTTACGGAGCAATTATGTAAACAGGCTTTTACCATTTTGCATTAATTATAATGCTGATTAGTTGATTTAAATATTAAAATCGTTTAATAAACAGCCTCGATCCTGTTAAAATATGCGCGGACCGTGCTTTGCTGATGTCGGTTTAAGGGCAGTTTGAATATGGAACGGGCAGCGGAGTTTAAGCGGTAGATTTACAGCGCTTAACTTCGTACCTACATTATAAGAACATCTTGCCGTACATTTTACACAGCTTTGTGCGCTTGAATAATGAATGAGGTTTTTTTATTTAGCGTAGAAGATGACCTCTTAGCTAAATAGCTACTTAAAGTTTTGTTTATGAAAAAACGTTTCAAAATATACGCATTATACGTAAATTGGTGAAAATTTATTAATTTAATAAATACACGGAACAGAAAACAAGTGGAAGTGTTATATGTAAGCTTATTATTTTAGGTTATATAAAATACTTATCAATAATAATGTGTAATCGTATAATCAATGGTTTAAATGAGTGAACTACTATTATTTGTTAAATATTTGGTTATGAGATTAAATAATTTTTAAAATAATATCTTTAAGCAAATGAAATGATGGTGAAAGTGTAATGTTTAGTTTGTATAAAAAAATATTCTTGGAGATCGTCAACTGTTTTGGAGGAACGTCACGGTGATCATTACTGGCGAGGAACGGCCATTGAGATACATGTTATGGTAATTTAAGGAGAATAAATCCTGTATATTATACAATTGTGGTTTTAATAACTGGACATGCATACTGATTGTAGAGAGGACTTTACATACGAGTATATGACACAATTAGTATGGAAGTCGATGTCGCCAAACTCACACAAATACACCGATAATCATATATCGCAATACACACAAAGAATTCGTTTGAATGGTCGCTTATATTTTAGAAAAAAACTAGCATGTTTTATAATATATAAATATGGCCCTTACACCAATAAATAAGGTTTATATTGTTATACTTCGAAAAGTTCTTGTAGAATACCTACAAGAACTTTTCGAAGTATAAAAAGTGTAAGTCTAAGTGAAATTAAATTTGACGAATCTGAATGAAAATAAGTACGCGTAAGAACGCTTAGTCGTGGCTTGTTTTCTGCTGGCTTCTTGTCCGCTTGTTTTCTGTTCCGTGGATAAAGATTGATAGTACCATACAAAATGTATGTTCCTTTTGATTCAGAAAACAAATTTAGCACCCCTCTAATAAAAAAACTTCTCTAGCCTCAACTCCATAATATTTTAAATTAGATGTCATGGAGCACTACCCAATAGTGCTGTGATCGGCAATCTCAAATCTTTTCTGGCAACTGGGACAAAAACATTTTACAAACGTCACGATCACTTTTCTTACTAAACATAGCATTATCATCGATGGACCATTGTTCGCGATCCCTTAAATACTTTATATAAAACCGGGAAAACCGGGAGGTGTAAGGAAGTTTTGACAACTTCCCGATATAGCACGACTCACGAGTAATCGCCCAAGGGGTGTCGAACTTCTGACTAAATTATTCATCCAACAAATTAATAGTTAAATTGATAAGTCCCTACTGTTTATTATCTTTGTATATGTGATTTAAATACGAGGTGTATGTAACTTACTAATTTGGCTCGATTGTCGCTGCTTGCCGTACCTATGTATTAGAAAAAAGGCGTAAGCATTTGTACGTAGATATGTGTATGTGAATTTTTGATCTACTTAGGTGCGATTTGGGCGTTCTGATTGATGAATATAATGCAAGTAGAAGCGGCGGAAATCCCATCAGAAGTCCCACCAAATCATATTTTCTACTGAAATCTTCCAGATTGTTAGTAGAGGTTGTTTTAGTGTAAAACGTCACTAACTAGTATTTCACCTTAATGACTTTTCGTCAAATCACACCGAGACGCGACGAGGCGCTGACTTTTTATGATAGCGATTTAAAATGAAACTTTAATCACTACACCGACTACTCTACTCTACTCTAGTAGACGTACTAGAGCTGGGCCGAGCTGTGTAGCGCGGCGTCGCTCTTGCAATGAAACGTGTATTTTCTTAAGTAATATATATAAATAAAAGTAAATAAATTTTAATTTTGAATCATAAAAATGCAGCACCGCGTCGCGTTTCGTTGCGAGCTGACCATTAAGCCTCTCTGGAAAGAAAGGATATCTAAGTAGGTGCCTACAAAAGACTATAATTCTTAACCTTTACGTAATCTTTAAAGTAAGGCTAAGATGTACTTAGTTATTTCTCATCGAATATGCCGGTAATTGGTAGTGAGATGAGCTTACGAGCTGACTCGATAGTTCTAGAACGGTTTTAGTAAAATCGATATCGGGTACATTACGCGCATATATTGCCTATTAACTACATAATGTAATAGAGGTTAGGCTGACAGCTATGCGATATTGCAAAATGAGATCCATTATTTTACTAATATCAGTCAAAGTTACGACTTAAAACCACTATTTATTCTATGTTAAAACTAAATAAACAATTTAGGTATATTAATTTTATTTCAGCATTACTCTAAAACAGTTTTGGTAGGTTTTTGTAATTTATTCTGATTTTGCTTCTCCTAGTTTTTTACTTTATTTTTTCAAATCTTATGAAATGTAATGAAATAACGTTGACTTTGATTTAATAGACAATCAACGATACCAGCTAACGGCGAGTGGCGACAGTAATTTGCCGGAGTCCGTCTGTCATTCGATTAGTGTGCTCACAAAATGGCCTCCCACACTTCCACAAAATAGAACCCATTCCGAATTCAAATTTTCAGATTGTGCAGATAAAAAAGATTTAATTACAAACTCTAATCTTATTTGAACTAAATCCTTTTCTGATAAAATTCAGATTAAAAATTTAATTACAATAAGCTGTTAAGCTAATTTATTAAGGAGCGCCAAAGTTGTTCCCCTTAAATTACTTTAGTTTGAAGACAAATTTGTTTGAGAGGTGAGAAAGATTTTTAATCACGCCGTCTCGGGAAACCGACTTTTAATAGCTGGATGGCGCATACGTAAAGCTTTAACGGTTAATTGTAAAAAAAACAATTGGGGTTAGGTCTAGTAGGGTAAAATAACTTGCAATATTTTTTTCACTGCGGTAAGAGGAACATAGTCCCTACTTTTTGTATGACACTGACCTCTCACAGACCTTAGGACCTTAGCGCCTTAATGTTGTTCATTTATAAAAAAAAGAAAAAAGAAAGTTTGAATGTTTTGTTTAAGGAATATGCGTAGTTTTTTTTTAAATGGCTTTTGGGAAAGTACATAACAAGCTAGGAAATATTGTCCTCGCAATGGCATATCTACGATCAACCATTGACGAAAGTGAGATCGTTTTTATAAAATGCATGACAAATGACGTCACTAGTTACAACCGCAGTTGAAAATACTTGAAGATTAATGCTAAATTTATTTTTTTAACCTAACTGGGTTTATGTATATAATTGTTATAATAAAAAATGTCATACAATTAAATTACTTATGGATTTGTAAGGTAGTTTTCGTTCTTCAATTTTACCAAAAAATCGTCATTTTTTTACAACTTTTTAGTCCTGTAACTTTTAATTATAATAACTGATTACTGTACTTTCGGAAAACACATATATGACTTTGATAATTAAAAAAAAAATGCATAATCGCCTCTATGAATTACCAAGCAAAAGAAGTCTAATGTATTTTAACATAGTATAAATAAAATAAAGTTCTTCCGGCTTCTGTTCGCTAAGTCTTCTAAACTACTCAACGGGTTTTAATGCAGTATTTAGCAACATATAGAGCAATTCAAGGGGAAGGTTTACATAATACATTGCACCCCGGGGCGGGCCGCTAGTTAAACCTATAAAACTAAACGTTCTTTGGATCGTAATTTATTTCAGTGGTAGCTTATCATTTCAGCAATATTTTAAAGATATTAATGTTCTCACGAGGAAGTTTTTATAATGATATTAAATTCTACCTGTGCTCTGATTTATGAAACGAGAAGCAATTTCCTCTACGGAAGTGTAGTTCTGACAGAATTTTTCAACGAAATATGACTGGAATATTCAAAATACCATTCCGATGTGTCAACACTTGAATTTGTATAAATGTATTGTGTTCTATATCGTAGAATAGTCTGCTTTCGTTGGCATAAATATTTAGGTAGGTAATAAGTAGATACTGAATTTGACATCCTAAAATTATTAGTGAAATTTAACACTGTCAGCACGTGTGTGGGACATGTGTGTTTTGTATAGAAACCAGGGGGTCTAAAAAGGCCACTTTAGATGGTTCATATTATGTTTCATATACTTATTTTTTGCAAATCATATTATGTGCGCCATTTTACGCATTTCTATTGAAAACCTGTCAAAGTTGATGTTTTCTAATATGATGAAATCAGATGAATCATGTAGCCATTTTATCATTTCACGATTTTTGTATGGAGAAAAATATATGAAACAATATGAAACACCTAAAGTGACCTTTTTAGACCCCTGGCCTTCGATCTGAATTTGACATCCTTAAAGGTTGTCCAATTTCTGAATATAGGTACGTATTTAATTGGACACCTATAGAGTAAAATTTTTTTTTCAAGCAGTAAGCTTAGTTGAAAGTTTTAAAACATACCGTCATATAAATAACCTGTGAACTTTTAAGTCACACATACCTAAGTTATCTATAAAAGCACATTAGGGTAAGGTTTTGCTTTTCGAAACACTTACAAAACATAAAGCCACTTTTCGAGTCGTTATATTTAAGAATTAAGACATAAAAGCAAATGAGCTTCCAAAACTCTTACATTTTAAACACGAGGTCTCATGTTTGTTCAACAAAGGGTGTGGGTCTTAAATTAGTCTAATACCCATGACATGTTGCGGAAAACTGCGTCATATAAGATTTTGACAGTCAGCCATTAACGAGTAACGGACACGTCATTTTCTTTTTTATATAGGATCCGTAAAATACAAGAGGCTCCTTGTATATATATAAAATATAATAGCTTCGCTCTGTCCATTTGTCTGTCCGTCTGTCTGTTCTTCCTTGCATATATACTGGCGAATACATAAACTGCATCATAGTGCAAGAACACATTCAATCAAATTTTATTACGAAATATGCAAACTTTTTACATTTATTGGTATTGGAAAATAAAGGCTGGTTTATAAACACAAAAAAAAAATCAAATTTAAATATGGTACTGTCACAAAAGAAAGAAAATATTCTATAGAAGAAATCTTGTCAATTTACTAAAGATTAACTCGTTGTTACGTTAATGTTGTGATTGATGGTTATTTTTTTTTGTTTAGTTGCATGTTGAATTTTCGTTACTAATTGTTTAATTGCTAGTCTGTTTTCATTTTAAACACGTTTTTCTATCACGAATATGGACGTATCGACCGAAAAAGCAGCACAAACTGTTGCTCTAGTGCAACAAGGCCTAGACCAACGAACAATTGCTGCAGATTTAAATGTAAACCAGTCTACGGTTTCCCGAGCTTACAGAAGGTTTATCGAGACAGGTTAATTCAAAAGAAGATGTGGAACCGACAGATCTCAGGTGACAACGTCTCGTGACGACAGGTTTATTGTGACAACTTCCTTGCGAAATTGGTTTTTGACGTTTGTAAGCATTAAAAATGAACTTCACCAGGTACGTGACGTAGCAGTTAGTGCACGAATCATAAGAAGAAGGCTAAAAGAGCGTGATATCATACTTTTCAGCCCGCAAATAGACCAAAATTGTCTGCAGCTCACAGGTAAGGTCGACTAAGATTTGCTCGTGAACACTTAAATTGGACTGAAGAGCAATGGAGCAGGCTTCCGTATTATTCACTGATGAGTGTAGGACTTGTTTGTACGGTGCTGATGGTCGCAGACTAGTCTACCGTAGATGAGGAGAGCGATATGCTCAAAATCCATTGAGGAGAGGGTTCCATTTGGAAGCGGGTCTTGTATGGTTTGGGTCGGCATATCGATGGATGCTCGAACTGAACTTGTGTTTATTGACGCAGGCACACATGGCCGTGGTAACCGCGGTTTAACATCACATCGCTATATAACGGAGATATTGGACCCTCATGTGGTACCTTTTAGCGGATTTATAGGCGAAAACTACATTCTGATACAGGATAATGCTCGTCCGCACGCAGCGAGACAAATTGAGCAATACTTTACTCAGGTTGAGAATCGTTCCATGGATTGGCCAGCACATAGCTCGGACCTCAATCCTATAGAACACGTGTGGGACAACCTAAAAAGTGAAATTTACAAGAAACCATATTTGTTGGGACCGGCCCAACAACGGTTGCGGAGCTCAGAGTTGCATTGTCACAAGAATGGGACAATACTCCGCAAGATCTTTTAAAAACACTGATCAGGTTGATGCGAAACCGACTTGAATCAGTTATAAGGGCAAGAGGAGGTAATACACCTTATTAAAAATAAAAAAAAACCATTTCTTTTCTTAGTATTCTAAAATTTTCATAATAAAGCCTAGCCTTTGTTCTATTCACTGTTTCATTCCAAAAAGCTGCAAAAGGAGTAATTTGATTCTTTTAGTGAGAAAAGTTGACCTATACACACATGAATTGATTTTTTTATCAGATTAAGAACCAGTCTTAACATTATCATTGAAATAAATCAAAATAGTTTGCACTTTCACTAATTATATTTCATTGAAAGTTATCTTGCACTATGATGCAGTTTATGTGTCTGCCAGTGTAAATATCGAACATGTTTATTAATATTAGTACCTGGGTACCAGTGGCGAAGGCTGGTTCTTAATCATAGGGAAGCCCCAGCCTGTATAATAGGTAGGGATTTGAATGAGGGCCTTCAGAAGGTAAATAGAAAGCCGATAGGAATGGGGTTATATAAACCCCACGCCACTGCTGGGTACGGTTACCCAGGTACTAATATTAATAAACTTGTTCGATAGCTCAAAACCTCGGTAGCTTTGCTCGGAGTTTGAAAAAAAATAAATAAATAAAAGAATCACAAAAATATTTATCTGACCGGGATTCATCTCGAATTTTCGAACAAATCAAATCATACATAAGCATACCAACCAAACTACCAATCGGACTGACATAATAGAGTCGAAATTATTGATATATTGTTGCACGACAAAAGAAAAGACACATATAGCTTGAAAATGCGCAGTTTCGCAGGGATAAGGCCTAGCAAGATCGATTTTTCTCCCCCAAAACTCACTACGTACTAAATTTCACGGTAATACTTGAAGCCCTTTTCGAGAAACCGTTTATATATATACAAGATTGTCTCGTTTAAAGTATAAGATTAATAATAATTGTAATGTCGCTTGTTGATGACCAAATCCACAAGTAGGTAACTACATCAATGTAAGACTTTCAATTCCCTCAACCGTACCTAATACCTACTAGTTGAACCAAACAATAACTCACATTTACGAGGGCTGATTGATAAGTTTCCGAAACGACAAAGAAAAACTTCAAAAATCTATTTCAAATAAATTTATTTCTCGACGTAGTTTCCTTCTACCTCGATGCATTTAGTCCAGCGCTTCTCCAATGCCGTTACACCAGTTTGATAAAATGTTTTCTTCAACCCCTCAAAATACTCGTGCACGGCAAAAATGACTTCTTCATTTGATGAAAATCTCTGGCCACCTAACCATTTCTCCAGGTTTGGGAATAAGTGGAAGTCGCACGGGGCCAGATCCGGGAATAGGGTGGATGCGGTAGCAATTCGAACCGCAATTCATGGAGTTTGGCGACTGCAACCATTGACAAGTGTGCAGGTGCGTTGTCATGGTGGAACAAAATTTTTTTCTTGGCCAAATGTGGTCGTTTCTTCTGGATTTCGTCACTTAACTTTTACAGCAAGCTTGCGTAGTACTCTCCATTTATTGTTTTTCCTTTTTGCAGATAATCCACTAAAATAATCCCTCGAGCATCCCAAAAAACAGTCGCCATCACTTTGCCGGCCGACAAAACCGTTTTTGCTTTCTTCGGCGCAGGTTTTCCGCTCTCAGTCCACTGCTTGGATTGTTCTTTTGTCTCGGGAGTATAATGATGTATCCAGGTTTCATCGACTGTTACATAACGCCGCAAAAACTCATTAGGATCTCGGTTAAACAGCGCCAAACACTCCGATGAATCGTCCACTCGACGTTGCTTTTGGTCTACAGTGTGCAAACGCGGCACCCATCGCGCGCAAAGCTTTTTCATTCCCAAATGTTGGTGCAAAATATTAAAAACGCGTTCAGATGAAATGCTCACCATCTCTGCTATCTCTCGCAATTTTAAGCGCCGATCATTTAATACAATTTTGTGAATTTTTTTGATCATGTCCGGATTCGTGACTTCATTTGGACGGCCAGACCTGTGGGCGTCTTCGCAGCTCTGTCTTCCACGTTTAAAATCAGTTACCCAGGTGTGAATTGTACTCAATGCAGGAGCAGAATTACCTAAAACACTGTCTAGCTTGGTTTTAATCTGGGTTGCTGTTTTCTCTTTTAAAACGTAAAACTTTATCACCGCACGAATTTCGTTTCTTTCCATTGTTAAGAAAATTTACGATAGAGAAAGTTCTACGTTCAAACAAATTCCATCAGTTCGATTAAATTCAAATTTGGCGTTCTATTTTCAAAAAGATGCCAGAATATAATGAATATTCCTTTTTTGCATATCATTTTTTTAAGTTCGTCGTTTCGGCCAGTTATCAATCAGCCCAGGTACACACCTATTTAATTGTCTTTTGCTATCAATAAATTATTTTATTGAAAAAAAGTTCTAATTTTAGTTTTTTTATTTGCTTTAATTATTATTACTATTTATTACTAGCTTCTAGCTGCTAGCAAGATCATCTGTCAAATGAAAATTGTCCACAATTTAGTCAAAAGACCTAATTAAAACATGTCTGCCTTCATTTGCCGGTCTTTTTTTTTTTTTTTTTTTTTTCGAACGGGTCTATGCTAAGGGTCGGGTTAAGACCGCTGTAGCTAAGTCGGACTATAACTAGCCTGGTGGCTAGTTTGTTTGGTGGTAGACGATGGGAGGGTTTGACCCTCCCTAACATCACCCGGGTGATGTTCAAACCGGATATTGGGGACAGCTACGGATTAGAAGCTATTATTTTGACAGGGGAGACGCGGGTCTCTCCTGCTGAGGGGTCCGACCCCTTCCTCACTCGCTGATGAGTGAGGTTGCTCGCGCGCGGTAGCAGAGACTAGCGGCGTGCGAGTTATCGCGATAGAGGAGCTCTCGATTTGGTCGATATCGGTACTGAGAGGGCCGTCCCTCTCCCCTTCCGCGTACGGTCGGGATGACTCGCGCGCGTAAGTCCTAATGTCGATGAGGTTCGCGGTATTGGTAGAGCTCTCTATATCAATATCGCGGTCGCGGACACTATTTAGGAGTGTACCTAGACTACTGGGATGCGAACTCGAACTCGGGTTCGGGTCCGGTCCCGTGTTAGGGTCGGTCTGTACGTCTGTACGTGTTGTCGTGTCGGATGTGGGACCTCGGGGTAGGCGCCGGCGTCGACCCCGGTGCGATGCTAGCGTCGCGGGTGCGTGTGATTTGTGTTTACGTAACTGTACACAGTACGTTACGTATTTTGTGATCGGGTCAACGGGATCGGCTAAGATATGCTTAGGCCGTTTGTGCGGGTGTCGGAAAGTCAGTGCGTCGTGGTTGTAGTCCAGTGCCTTTTTTATAAGGGGGTTTGGGTGGTTTTTGCCTTTATCAAAGAATCTCTCTACGAGTTCCTTGATATAGGCTTTAATAGTGACTAGTTCGCAGTCCCTATGCAAGTCGATGTTACGCATGTACCAGGGGGCGCCTGTTGCCATGCGTAGAATCCGGTTCTGGACTCTTTGCAAGCGGTCCATTTGAGACTCGCTTATCTGTGCGAAAGAGACGCACGCATAAGTGAGTATCGTTCTGATGCAAACCTTATACAATGTAAGCTTATGTCTTAAGGACATTTTGCTTCGCGAATTAAGTAGCGGATATAATTTGTAGAGTACAAATTTCGCTTTACGTAGTGTGTTACTGATGTGACTCGAAAACGTCATCGACTTGCCTAGTACTACGCCTAAATATTTGACCTGAGAGACCTCAGGGATAATGTTGCCGTGCAGGCTAATAGGGCTCATTACTTTACGGGGGCACTTACGCCCCGCTGATTTATTACCATTGAATTGAATGGCGTGACTTTTATCGGGATTGACTTCTATTCTCCACTTGGAGAACCAATTACCGAGAGCGGTAACTGACTCCTGGAGGACTTTAGACGCGGTACGGGCTCGTGTGTTTGAATAATAAAGGGCTGTGTCGTCCGCGAACATAGCTAATTGCACCTTAGCGTGTTTGGGGATGTCACTAGTGTACAGGTTATATAGGGAGGGCGAGAGGACCGAGCCCTGCGGTACTCCCGCCTCCATATATCTTGGCGACGACAGTGCGCCTTCTACGCGGAAATGAAATTTACGATTTTTTAAAAAGTTACTAATTAGTAAGACGAGATAATCGGGTATTTCCATTTGATAGAGTTTGTATAACAGTCCGTTATGCCAAATTTTATCAAAAGCTTTTGCAATGTCAAAGAATACGGCGCATGTCGTCTTCCTGTCGTTTTTGCTAGATAATATGTACTCCGTTAAGCGGTGTACTTGAGCGGGACAGCTGTGCATTTCGCGGAAGGCGAACTGCTCGTCTGGAAGGAGTTTTTTGTCGGTTATGACGTCATTAAGGCGCCTTTTAATAACTCTTTCGTAGACTTTACCTAGGGAGCTAATGAGACTTATTGGGCGGTAGCTACCAGGCACCTTCCGGGGTTTCCCCGGTTTGTGGATACCTATGACAATAGCTACTTTCCAAATGTCTGGAAATGAACATCCTACTAAGAGGGCGTTAAAGATGTTCACTAGGAGTTGAATTAGCTCGGACGGTAACATTTTAAGTGTTTTGTTTGAAATACCGTCGAGGCCTGGGGCCTTTTTGGCATTCATACACTTAATAATGTCACTGACCTCCTCCGAGTCCACCATCCTCACCCTGTCTACGTCAGGTGGCCTCGAGAGTCGGCTGTTGACCTCGCTATTAACTAAGCTAAGGTGCACGGGATCAATCGGGAGAGTACTCGGCCGGCACTGTTGTTCGAAATTATCAGCTAGGCACTCGGCCTTGTCAATGTCTTCGAATGCAGGAGGACGGTTAGGTCTATCTAACGGAGGCATGTCGCTCTCCGTGTTGTTTTTGAGGGCCTTCGCGAGTGGCCAGTACGCCACGTGAGACGGTTCTAAATCACTGAGAAGTCGATCCCAACTCTCGGCTTTGTGCTGTTTGATTTTAAACTTAACTTCCCTCTCGTAGTGACGGAGGGCTTTCCTCCACTCTTCCGACGGGTAGCGATCATATGTGCGCTTAGCCGCATTTCGGAGTCTGATGGACTCCCTTATGTCCTCAGGGAGGGGCCAACGGCCCTTGGGGGTCGTTGGCACCTCCCTAGATGAGTTCTCTATGGTCGCTACCAGGTGATCGGTCAAGTGGGAGGCGGCCTCTATGGCTGTCTCTTTACTATCTATAATATCGGGGATTTTGTCTAAGTGGCTAGAATGAAGGACTTTAATGTTCTCCGCTAGTGATTTATAATCTATTATCTTCCTAGTACTAGAATTATTGGGGTTAAGACTACCGAGTGTAATCATAACCGGTCTGTGGTCTGAGTTAAGCTCGTGGAGAGTCTCAATATTGATATTGAGAGAAACATTTTTAACTAAGGCTATGTCTATCGTACTAGGATCGCGTATGACACCGTTGATGTTTTCATTGGTGTCATAGCGAGTGGGGTCGGTGGGGGCTAATAGTGCAAAATTTAAAGTGTCGGTTAAATTACAAAGGATGGTGCCGTTTCTATTGTTATGAACATTGCCCCACTCGGTGTGTTTGCAATTAAAGTCGCCGGCAATGATGACAGCGTTACCTAAATTGAATAGCGCCTGTAGGTCGCTTGAATGGAGTTCTTTGTTGCACGCTAAGTACGCGCTTACTATAACAATGGGTCCGTGACCGGACATACTAATATGGCAAACAGATGTTTCTAAAGTTAACAATGACGGTGGCTCTAGTGGAATACAATGTAGTGATTTTTTATAGTAGATAAGAGTACCTCCGAGTCGGGATCGAGTTCTATCGTTTCTGACTATTTTGTAGTTAGCTATTTTAGGGCTCCTCATGCTAGGTTTTAAGAAAGTCTCCTGCACTAGAAGAATATCGACATTTTGGCTGCTTACAAAATCGCGAATTTCGCTAATGTTATTCCTAATGCCGTTCGTATTGAACGACACTACGCGTAACGAGTGCGGCTTTGTCCTTCCGAGGGCTCCATTAATTACCGTTTGTGGAGAGGGCCTTGATCTGACGGATCAAGACCTGATGGTCTGACAAAGCTTGGATGCGGTCTGTGGCCGAACCTTTTAGCTTTGTCGCTAAAATAGAAAGCTCCATCGGGTCAATAGGCCCGATGTTGCTTAAAAACTGCTGGACGAAAGAGAGGTCTGCAGTGAAGCTGGGAGTCGGAGGGGGCGTGACCTTAGGCGCTACGGGCGCGGAGGGCATGGCCTTACTGGGGAGAGCGGGGAAAACCGCTAGCTCCGAACTACGTTTCTGCGCGGGCTTGAACCATGCAGATTGGGAGGGTAGGGGGGCAGCGACGAATCTCTGTTTGGGGGGGGCACTTTTAGTCTGCGGTGCACTACGCTTTTTTACTTTGGGTGCTTTTTTGCACCCTCTATAATTGGCGGGGTGTCCTTTAGACTTACAGAGAACACAGCTGGGGGGTTCGGACTCCTCAGCTGGGCTCTTACGGAGACAGTCAGAGGTGCCGTGGTCACCGAGGCACTTAACGCAACGCGGCCTAGCTTGGCAATTCCGTGCCGAGTGCCCGTAAAGTTGGCATCGGTGGCACTGGCCAGGGATGCCCCTTTTACGGGGGGGCTCGACGCGGATGCCCGTAATATGACAGATGGTTCGGATATTGAAGATATCCTTGCCCTCTGGTGTAAGAGGGAGGGTTACTAGTACCATATTGTACTCGTGTTTTTTAATAGGGTGGTACATGCGATGTACCTCTAAGGCGGGAAAACCTTGGGACTGGATGTCCATGAGTACCTCTTTTGTGGAGAGGCACTTATCGACTCCTGTAATGACGACGCGCAGAAGGCGCTCGTCTTCAAGGGCATACGTATGGTAGCCTATGTTCTTTGCGCGTAAGAACGCGGTGAGGAGGCGGTGGTCCTCCGACGATTTAACCTGCACTTTGATCCCTATGGGGGTCGTGTGCGCAGAAGAGTATCGAAGCTTTTGCTCGTTTATTGCCGCAGAAATTATATTCCATTTGGCCTTCTCCTGTATGATTACAGGAGGAGGCATTTTTGGCGTACGGACGGCCTGAGGGGCCTGGGAGGCCTGAGGGGCCTGGGAGGCCTGAGGGGCCAGGGAGGCCTGAGATGCCGGAAGGGCCTGGGAGGCCAGCGGAGCCTGGGTGGCCAGAGGGGCCTGGGAGGCCAGAGGGGCCGTTGAGGTAACGGGGGTCGCGGAGCCATGAGCCTGCACGGTTTTCCTATTTTTGCGGACCGATTTGGTCGGGGAAGATAAGACTGGAGAGGAGGTGCCTTCTGGCGCTTCCTCTTCTTCGTCTTCTTATATCTGACGGTAGTGACTCGCCTTGTTCACTACGGTCGGTTTCTTGCTCTGAGCAAGACATCTCTGAAGGAGATGATAAGGGCTCTGTTTCGGCCGGGATTAGCGGGGCGTCGCAATCGGGCGACGCCGGTGAGTCTGCTTCATGGGCGCTCGCGAAGCGTTCCCATTTCTTAGCGGCATCAGGGAATTCGTTCTGAAGGAACGACAGGAACTTCCTGATTAAGGCGTCGGCCATAATTAGGAAGTTTTATCCTGGTTGTGAGATGAAATTCTGCTCTCTAATTAATATTGGGGGATACAGCCCCTCCCGGCGACCGGGAGGGGAGGTGTGTAGTGAGGAAAACTCCTCGTGTAGTGTGCCTAACCGTGTCACGGTACTTACAATTGTTCCTAGGGCGGCTGGAACTCACTCACTCACTAACGTTGCGCTAAACACTAGGGCGCTAGTGTTCGCGAACGAGACGCGGCGGAGCGCGAGCAGAAGGCTCGCGCTAAGAACGAGACGGACGATGCGACCGGTCGCACGCTCGTCCTAACGCGGCGGTAACTTCGCGGCGGGTGTGCGAGCAGAAGGCTCGCACTAAAGAGCGAGACGGACGATGCGAGCGGTCGCACGAATCGTCCGGTAGGCGGCGATCGCGGCGCGGCGCGAGACACGGTACGGCACGGGTCGGGCGGCAAAGGCGGTTGGGTGGCGCCTTGTCTCTTCACTCTTGAGTCTTGCCTCTTGAGCTTGACTCTTGAGTCTTCTGTCTTCTTTCTTCCAGTGGTGCACTATTGTGAGCAATGACACACGGATAGAGCGAGAGCGCAAATAGAGAGCGCGGGACGACGGCAACGATCGTAGCGAGCGGAGCTGTTCATCGGACGGTGTCCGAGAGCAGAATTGAGAGAAGGAGACTCTTCTCAGCTCGACGCCGGGCCCCTGAAAAGGGCCTTGGCGGATTACCAACGTCAGGGGCATAGCCCCTCTAATTGGGATGACGCGCCCAGTACGAGTACTGGGCGCAAAGAGTCAAGTTTTTTGGGAAGACCCCCCGCGGCAGAACGCGGGGGAAACCCGTGGGGGGGCAGCCAACAAAACAAGGGAGTGTCGTCATGCCAATCCAGGCCCAACCGAAACCGGCGGTCGGCTCCAAGCGGCGCGTGGGGGTCCCGACCCGGGGGCCGGGAAACGTGTGTGGTTCCACTCCCTCACGCGCCGCGTTTACCGGACCGCGGACGCGAACGACCTGGGGAAAGGGGGGAAGTCGAAGGGGAAAGACTTCCGGGCCCCGACTTTATTTGTCAGGGGGAAGGTGCGTCAAGGAGGCGACGGGGTGGCAAGAGGGCTGCCACTCCGACAGGCCCCAGACGATTTATTGAAGTTTACACCGGCAGGTTTGGGTTTCTACCGGTGTATGGAAAGGAGCGGGGGGGATTGAGATCCCGCGAAGGTGGAGCGCCTGTACAGGCGCCTCGGTGTGGCGCATGTCAATGCGCCGGGACTCCTCCTCTTCGAGGGCGGTGTTCGGGCGCGCCATAGCGCCTGGACTCCTCCTCTTCTGGGGTGGGGGGGGCACATCATTGCGCCCGGGCTCCTCCTCTTCGGGGGTGGCGGGGGTCCGATGGGGCTGCCGGCGGGACAGCGTCCCTCGGCAGGATGTGGCGGTCGGGCGGGCGGGCGTGCCACGGCGCCAAGTCGGTCAGCTCGACAAGACGCGAGGCATCCGCTCGCGCGAACATGTTGGTGGCGAGTCGGGCCACGAAGGCCTCCACGCTCTCCATCCTAAGATCCCTCTCGATGGTGGAGTTGCGGACGTACCAGGGGGCGCCCGCAATGTAGCGCAGCACCCGGTTCTGGGCTCTCTGCAGCGTCCTCTTCTGGGGTGCAGAGAGCAGATGATGCCACGCAGGTGCTGCGTAGGTGAGGCGGGACCTAATGTAAGTGTTATACAAGGCCGTCCGCATGTTGAGGGGGATCTGAGGAGAAGAGAAGGCGGAGTGCAGTTGCGCGGTGGCCGATTTGGCCTTCGCCACTGCATGCTGGCGTTGGGCGACCATGGAGAGACGGCGATCTATGATGACACCTAGATATTTCGCCGTTCTTCCCCATGGTATCTCGGCGTCTCCGATCTTCAGAGGAGCTGGGAATCCCGTTCTCGTGGTGACGGCGAGCGCCTGGGACTTACCTGCGTTTACAGACAGTCGCCAGTTGCTCAGCCAGTCAGGGAGAAGGTCCAGCGTCCTCTGAAGTTTCAGGGCGGCATGATCGGGTGTTAGCGAGCTGGTGATGAACGCCGTGTCATCGGCGTATAGCGCTGCGGTGGTACCCGGGTCCTTTGGCACGTCGCTGGCGTAGAAGTTGTACATGCTTGGCGAGAGCACGCTGCCTTGAGGTACGCCGGCGGTGATGGGACGCTCGCTGGAGAGAACGCCGTCGACACGCACCCTGAAGGTGCGGCCGGAGAGAAAAGATGCCATAAGTCTTACCAGAGGGGGTGGGACGTTGGCTCGGATGAGCTTGAAGAGCAGACCTTCATGCCAAACACAGTCGAACGCCTTTTCCATGTCGAGGAAGACTGCGACCGAGGATTCTTTCTTGTTGGCCGCAACGGACAGGTGGTGGATGACCCTTACCAGCTGGAGAGTGGTGCTCAGCTCCGACCGGAAGCCGAATTGGTCCTTGCGAGGAGGGAGGTGAGGAGCAAGGTGCTTGAGGAGAAGGACTTCAAAGGTTTTTGAAATGGTTGAGAGGAGGGTGATGGGGCGGTAGCCCTCTGCCCTTCTCAGGTTCTTATGGGGTTTGGGGATGGTGGTAATTATCCCCAATTTCCAGGTGGTGGGAAAGTGTCCGGTCCTGACGATTCCGTTGAACAGACGGGTCAGGGCGGCCACCGTCCTGAAGGGGAGATGACGAAGGGCAGAGTTGGGAATACCATCTGCTCCGGGGGCCTTCTTGGGTTTAAGGCGTGCGATCACCTTCTGCACTTCCCTCGGAGAGAAGGAGAAGGAGGGGGGGGAGGAGGGAGAGAGTAGGAATACCTTTACCTCCTCGGAGACCGTTCGGGCGTGGTCCGTTGCGGTCGTTGGCAGTGGTGAAAATTGGCGCTCGAGGTGTTCAGCATGAATCTCTGCTCTATCCTCTGCACGGTACCTTAAATTACCATCCGGGTGGAGCAGGGGGTAAACAGGGGCAGTGGCTCTGGTAAGACTGCGGCAAAAACGGTGTAGGGAGGGCCAGTCCTCACCCGCCTCCTGGATGCGTCGGGTCCAGTTTTCCGCACTGAGGAGCTCTAACTTAGATCTTACCTCAGCGGTGAGGCGGTTGAGCTGCGTCTTCAACGCTGGGCATCGGGTGAGTTGCCATCGTCGTCGCAGGCGCCTCTTGTCGGCGATCAGGTTCGCTAAGTGGCGAGGTAACGGGGGCCGCATGTATTGGCGGTGGGTGGGCGGCTGGGTAGCCGCATCCATTGCAGCTGCAATCGCCCCGGTGAGCTGCTCCGTCATGGCTTCGACGGTTTCAGCAGAGTTCACCGGGAAATTTGGAGTGTTCTCGTGCAGCTGCAAGGAAAAGGCGTCCCAATCTCGGACTGGGTATGAGGGGAGGGGAGGGACACTAACCGGGGAGGCTCGGATGGTGGCCAGGACCGGGAGATGGTCGGAGCCATGAGCCACGTCGAGTACCTCCTGGTGAAGGTCGCCTGCGATGCGATGGACGATTGCCACGTCCAGGACGTCAGGGGAGTACGAGGGGCTCTCAGGGTAGTGCGTGGGGGTGTAAGTACCCACCACCGTGTACCCAACTCGTACGGAGTCGGTAAGCAGTCGTCTGCCGTCCGCGTTTGGCGCGCGGGAGCCCCACTCGGGGTGCTTACAATTTAGATCTCCGGCAATCACAGTCGGCTCATCTGATATGAGCCTGTGGATGTCGGAGATATCTAAATGTGACCCCGGGGGCTTGTAGCACGCGAATATGCGGGTGCGGTGGGTGCCGAGTGCCACTTCGATGCCCAGCGCATAAAGGGAAGACACCGAGGGGGTTGGGAGGAGTTGGTGGAGGATCCTCCTGCCGACCAAGACAGCAAGGCCTCTACACGCTATCGCTCCGCCGAGATAGTCCTGGCGGTATACGATGTACCCAGGAGCATGAAATCGGTCCGAGGGGGAGAGATGGGTTTCGCTTAAGAGCGCGATGTCAATCTCCTGTTCCCTGAGGAGATGACGGATCGGAGCCATTTTTCCGCGGACCCCTCGGACGTTCCAGTGGATAATCTTTAGCGAGGATGGGGCGTGGGAAGCCATTTAGAGATTAATTTCGTGGCGAGGGAGGCCCCTTCAGGGAGGGCCGACAAAAGGGTAGTAAAAATGTCTTCCCCGGCCTGGATTTTGGAAAATATATCCATGGCCAGGGAGAAGAGAGCATGAATTAGCTCGGCGGTGGATTCAGGGGCCTCGGGGGCCTCTCTCCTGGGGCGACGCTGAGAAAGCGGTGGGGCAATTGCTGGCAGGGTGGCGGCAGCTGCTGCTGGATTGGCGGGCTCGGTAACGACCTCGGCCACTTCGGTAGTTGTAGTGGCCGCCGGAACCTTGCGCGAGGCACGAGAGGTGCGCGGGGGGCGCGGGACGCGCTGGGGTAGGGGGGGGGCCGACAAGGTAGCATCGGCCTTAGGGAGCGGAAGCGCGAGGGGCTCGTATTCCGAGTCCGTTGCTGCCGCAGAGGTGGCTCCGGACTTGGGACCCTTCTTCTTCGTCCTCATCCTAATCCTCTTCTTCCGTACAGAAGGGGTGGGGACTGTGGATGACGCGGGACGGGGAGTAGGGGCGTTGGCCTCGGCCATAAGAGATGTGGCCGTAGGCGGTGGGGGGGGGACCTCTTTCTCCGTAATGGGAGGGTCATGACTTACCCGGGGAGCGCGAGAAGTGCGGGCAGTAGGTCCTGCACGGCGGTTCCGGGGGTTCCGGGACTCCCGTTTATAAACCGGGCAGAGTTTGCTATTAGCCGGATGGGCCCCTTGGCAATTGACGCAGGTGGGCTGCTCGGTGTGTGGGCGGGGGCAGTCAGCTGCGCGGTGCTCTTCGCCGCACCTGACGCACGCCAGCCTACGATGGCAGTTCCGGCTGGAGTGTCGGAACTGCTGGCAGCGATGACATTGGGCGGGGCCGTCCTTGCCACGCCAGGCTTCCACCCTAATACCTGGCATGTGAAGAAGCTCCGTAAGTTGGTAGATCCCGGGGAGCAGGTCCGGGGTACGCTTCAACAGCACGAAGTATACGCAGCCGGGGCGGTCCTTCCTGGCCAGGATCCGGGACACGTACTCGACTTCGTAACCCTTCTTTTCGAGTGCGGCGGCAATGGCATCGGTGGGAGTGTTGACCGGCAGGCCGCGGATACCTACCTTAAGTCCACGGTCCTGCGGTAGCGCGTAAGAATACCAGCTTACGTGCTCGGTCTTGCTCAGGTCGTCCAGGTATTTTTGGACGACACGGTATTCTTTTTCCCCTCCAGGGGTAAATTTGACCCCTAATCCCAGCGGCTTCGCGTTGGGGGGGGTGGCCGAGGAGCTCCGCAAGGTTGCTGAAATGCCTCACCCAGTCCTCCAGCTTTTCCACGATGAGTGGCGGGCAGCGGGGTGCGGGGGGAGGCGGTGGCGAAGTCACATTCCGTGATGGTGCCGCGGTTGTTGCCGTGGTTATGTCCATCGGCGATGCGGCCCTCGAGGTTGGGGCCGGTGGAGTTCCGGTGGGGGCAGCAGTAGTCGCTGCTGCGTAGGTGGCCGGGCGGTCAGCGCGTTTGGCAGGCGGCGAGACATCAGAGGACACCTCCTGCCGCTGTCTCTTGGTTACCTGCACGGGCGGGGCGGGGGGCGGGGGCATGGTGCTCGACGAGGGAGCCGGTACGGGGGCCCTCGGAGCAGGCACACTCACCCCTCTTTGATCCTCTTCGGGCGGGGAGGCCGGCGAGGGGAGGGCGAGCTGTGAGCTCGCAGTAGATGGTGTAGGCGATGGGCGCGGGGCGCTCACCTCCTCGGTTCGGCGCACAGGGCGCGGCGGAGAGACCGAACCCTTATCGGCTGGGCGGTGCGGCGGCCCAGACTCGCGGCGGGTCGCCGTCGGAAGGCATTGGGGCGGGGGGGTGTCAGTACACCCCCGCGAGAATGCCGAAGACGGCCCGGGGCGAGCGGTATCCTTGCCGCTCAAGCTGGGCTCGGTGGCTGAGAGGTACGCGCGCTCGGACGTACGCGAGCTCGACCTCGATGAGGCGGCGCTACGCGACGCACCGGAGCTGGCGCGGGAGTGGCTGGGGCGGTCACGGCTATGTGGCCGCGAACCACGATCGGCCATGGTGACGGGGCACTAATTTAGTGTCCTCCGCGGATAGGAGACATGTTTACACTGTCACAATGTTACTAACACTAGACACATATGTACACATGAATATAAAAGTAATTAATACAGACAGTACTCACAACACAAAGGGTCTTCACACACGGCACAGGTACACTAAACACAACACGTATTCAGTGTCAAAGTAGTCACTATAAGTGTACGTACTTGCACGGTTGGTTCACTGGGAAGGCTGGCTCTCCGTGACCCGACGTTGGGAACAAGTTCCCAACGGGAGGCCAAGGGCAGTGCAACCCTTCAGCAGGCGGCAATCCGCTCGCTATTCTGACGAATAACGAGAAGATTGTCGATCGCGAATGGGGTATAACGGCACTGCACAAGGGGCGGGTCGGCACGAGCGTGGAGTGAGAGGGACACTCGACACGTTCTGAGCGGGACGGCACTACCGCGGAGTGAGCGAGTCACTGCGACGCGGATAACGCGAGACGGCACGAGAACGCGGAGCAACCGAGATAGCACTACCACACGCGAGAGACAGGACGATCCGGACGACGCCGGTGAGTCTGCTTCATGGGCGCTCGCGAAGCGTTCCCATTTCTTAGCGGCATCAGGGAATTCGTTCTGAAGGAACGACAGGAACTTCCTGATTAAGGCGTCGGCCATAATTAGGAAGTTTTATCCTGGTTGTGAGATGAAATTCTGCTCTCTAATTAATATTGGGGGATACAGCCCCTCCCGGCGACCGGGAGGGGAGGTGTGTAGGGAGGAAAACTCCTCGTGTAGTGTGCCTAACCGTGTCACGGTACTTACAATTGTTCCTAGGGCGGCTGGAACTCACTCACTCACTAACGTTGCGCTAAACACTAGGGCGCTAGTGTTCGCGAACGAGACGCGGCGGAGCGCGAGCAGAAGGCTCGCGCTAAGAACGAGACGGACGATGCGACCGGTCGCACGCTCGTCCTAACGCGGCGGTAACTTCGCGGCGGGTGTGCGAGCAGAAGGCTCGCACTAAAGAGCGAGACGGACGATGCGAGCGGTCGCACGAATCGTCCGGTAGGCGGCGATCGCGGCGCGGCGCGAGACACGGTACGGCACGGGTCGGGCGGCAAAGGCGGTTGGGTGGCGCCTTGTCTCTTCACTCTTGAGTCTTGCCTCTTGAGCTTGACTCTTGAGTCTTCTGTCTTCTTTCTTCCAGTGGTGCACTATTGTGAGCAATGACACACGGATAGAGCGAGAGCGCAAATAGAGAGCGCGGGACGACGGCAACGATCGTAGCGAGCGGAGCTGTTCATCGGACGGTGTCCGAGAGCAGAATGTGCATTTGCCGGTCGTTCAAATTGGGTACATGTTACATAGACCGTTGTTGGTTCGTGGATAACATGGAATAGATTGATCCATTGAACCAAGCTAATTATTATGCTCTATCACGCGCTTTATATTTGCGCCTTCACCACATTTAATGCTGAGCTTCGGTTTAAGGTCTGTCTGTCCCGTTCTACATTGAATGAGAGAGGGAGATCAAATCTGAGTTCAGCGATAAGCGCATTAAAGAAGGCGAAGTATGGTGAATCGGGGATTAGGCATAAATTATTCAAATACATTGTATATTATAACACCAAAATACACAAAGGTCGGTTAAACTGTATAATTACTAACTGTGCTGGATTATTTTTATGATATTATATTATTTAAATAATTAATTCCCGATTTCTGGGGTTTTTTGTTGGTAGTTAGGTTTTTTTGTAGGTAGCTATTCAAAAGCGCTATTTATTGGATGACGGAAACGCGTTAAACAATAAAAAGTGCTATTGAATCGATAAACTACTGAAAAACAGACCTCAGAATATAGCATAAGTAGTGATGGTGGATGGTGAGGCACAATATATTTATTTTTCAAAGCATTTTATGAAATAGTTCCACGTACCTAATCTTTACGATAAAATAAAATTGGAAAGTGCGAGCACAGCGTGACGCATGAAGTAGTATCATCACTACATAGTATAAAACAAAGTCGCTTTTTGTGTCTGTCCCTATGTATGCTTAGATCTTTAAAACTACGCAACGGATTTTGATTCGGGTTTTTTAAATAGATAGAGTGATTCAAGAGGAAGGTTTATGTCTATATATCATGCATAATATAGTAGAGAAACACTGATAATTTTAGAGATTTCTAATGTCGTAAATATACACATTTTTTGCGCTCACATTGCTAACGCTGGCTGAACCCTACGAGATGGATCAAAATAATGTGGTACATTATTGTAAACCTTAAAAAGGTCTACAAAAAAGTCCGCGATGGTATACATCTCTTAGGAATAGCCCACAATAACCATTTTTAACCGTCTTCCAAAAAAGCGTTTACCGAAAGTTCCGCCGTCTGTGGACTGATTTTCAAAATTATTATTTTTTATGTAAAGGGTATAATCCCAAGTTGGTCCCGTTTTTACCAAAGTGGTGACCTGATGATGGGATCCATGAGGAATCGAGGGATTTCCTCGAAATTTATATGGACAGATATGGTGATTTAGACTTTTTCTCTGAAGTAGTCTAAGCATATGCTACCATCATACTACTTACAGTAATCATCATCTTTACAAGAAACACCAACATATTATTATGATGACATAGGTACTCACTACTCATCAAAGTTTTGTGCACCGATATCAATGTGTTCATAATAATATAGATACTAACTTAACTTATCTTAGGCCTTTTCATCCGTTATTGGATGATTTATACAGTATTCTCCGAGCGAAGTACCCACACTTGAAATACTGTAGTGCCTGGGACAGTCGGTTTTTAAATGTCGTATGGTTGCCCAAGCACACACGGCATTCTCACAACACAGTCAGCCCAGTCCATAAAAATGACTGGTCAATACGTCTGGGGCCAATCATGTGCGGGTTTCCTCACGATGTTTTCCTTCACCGCTAGAGCGTCCGTATGATGTACTTGAGATCAGAAAAAGTCTCAATGGTACACGCCCCAACCTGGGAATCGAACCTGCACTCTCTCGAGTGCGAATCAAACGGTCTACCCACGCCAGCCACGGAGCTCTTACTAAGCACGGAGAAAAATTATTATTTTTAAGCAAAAAATTAAAACCGACTTCTAAAGTAAAAATGCATGAAAAAGAATAAAATAAAACTTATTTTATAATAATTCAACTTTGCAACAGCAAATTTGAACGTGAGTTCTATAAAATATTATAGGACACTGTTTGGGCTGGTACCGACTTCAAAGTTAGGAAGATTGAGTAGAGAAATAGTTAACATTTGAGCCGAATTTAAAAGGGGAATTATTTAGAAAATAAGTTTTATTTCGTCCTTTTTTGTGGGTTTTTACTTTGGAAGTCGGTTTCAATTTTTCGTTTATTACCCATTACCCACCCTAAAAACATTTTCAATATTGTGTACAGAAGTATATTGCAGTGAATAGAGTAATTTGCTGAAGAAGTTTTTTCTCCACGAACTGAACTATTCCACGCGAGCCAAGCCGCGGGCAAAAGCTAGTGTTAAATATAAAATGCACACTCTACAAAACTTAAATCTTACAGAGCTCTGCAAATATTGATGCGGGAAAATTTGACTGCATTTAAAATTATACTTTAGAGTTTAGGCTATAGTTTTTAAACCAAATTTGTGAATACCTATAGGTAAGGTCATTCATAATTTAGGTTTAAATACTCAATTATTAATGATTAATTAGGTTTAATTCCACAGTAACTTAGGTTTAATTCACAGTCTTAATACATACTCACTTATATAACAACATAATAATAATATCTATGCACGCTTCACACAACATACATCTGGCCCCGTGCTATGTACCCGAAGAACTTGTGTAACGAGGGCCAGACAACGGGAAGTACATTTCATACTTGTATACTATAGGTACATTTACTTAAGTTTTATATTATATTATACACATTTAATACACATCCATGACCAAGGAACACAGAAAACTTTTTGTTCCTTCGGCGGGATTTGAACCTGCGGCCCGCGGCTTGAGCGCCAACGTGCTCAACCACTGAGCCACACAGGTCGTCAACCATAGTTGTGTACCTAATTACGATTGAATGTCAAAGGTTTTTGATGAAAGTGTCCTGACTTGTAGTGGCAGCACGCATGGTACTAACTACTAGCACATTATAGATATAATATCACTAGAGGTCGACCTGTGGTCGAAATACGCCCATAGGTCATAATTCACACAATTTTTGAGGTTCTTTTAGTTAATATAAAAAATGTAATGTTGTTACCGATTGAGAAATGTTAACGTGTAACAAAATTGTATCTAGCGAACGCGCGGTAGTGCGTGTGAATCATCTGAGGTATTGTGTGTTGCAGATATCTATATAATAATACGTGAATAAGTTTCACGAGAATTGTGCGTACGGATGAGAGGGAAATTTGGCACAATTAAAATGTTATGCCGAGGAAGGCGTGCGAAAAGCTAACATTTCTTAAAATGATGCTTTGATATACATTAAATTAATGAAAATATCAGCAACACACACTACCATGGATTTGGTTCACACATACACATACGTGTTCATTGTTGTCAATCCCTGTGTGTTTTGACGTTCGGTTTCATCGTGAAAAACATGATTTTATTTTTCGTAATTATAATGGAACTGGACTGATAATCTTTTAATTATTACGTTAATTATAGTTTAAAATTATTATCGCTACCTCGGTTAGCTCATTTTACCTACCGTGCGTTTGATATAAATTTATTACAGGTTGACGTTTGTCAATCTGTCACTACATTTTTTTTTTTACTTTTTTCTATCTAAGAGGCAAAATAATAAATAGGAAGTTATGTGTATCAATATAAAAAATAATATAGCTGTCTCTATCGCGCGCGATAAGCCACATCGTATCGCATAATGTGAAAACGCTCTAATACGTGAAGTAAAAATCACGTTTTAACGGTTTTGGACAAGGGTTTAGACTTTAGGCCATGCTCACGGTCCAGTCTGCAAATCCAGCAGCCTGTCAATACGAGTAATTTGTTTATATCTCTTCATCTGTTGTCTGTAAATAGTAGTAAATATCCAGGCGGATTTACCAGAAGGCTGAGTAGGCTGAGGCCTAGGGCGGCAAATTTAAGGAGGCGGTAAATGTGGCCTAAACTAAAAAAAAATCAAAGATTACTCTCGAAAATTTAACAAAAAATATATTATTTTAGTCCTGTATAGTACTTCACACTCTAACGTCTGAATCCAAAAAATGATTAAACGCTCTGTAAACTATACTTTTGCGGCAATATACGATACAAAATATTATAAAAGCGTTTCAATAAATACAATTTAAATTCATTGTACTCTTGATTAGTATAAGAAGAGTAATTTTGAGAAGGAAGTTTGAGGGCAAAAAATGAATAGCCTATGGGCGGCAAATATGTTAAGCTCATTACTCACCATCCAGCACCGGTACTAATGGCCATCATTAGTGTCAATAGTGTCAATAATTTATAATTTTTGCTTACAAGTCCGCGGCCTTGGATCTGCAGGTTGGCCCGTGAGTATGGCGCTCAAATCCGACACTGTAAATTTACAATAGACAAAATTTACACATTTTTATTGTGTATCTAAGAGGCAAAATAACCATAAAACTTGAAACTAAAAAATTCAAATATGAATTATGGTCGACTTTCGACCACAGAGCGATCTCTAGTTTTGATTAATTTTATATACTTCTAAGCATTATTTCAAAAAATATTAGCTTTTTGCAAACCTTCCTTCACATAAACTTTAATTTACCGGTCAAATTACATACTCCTCCAGTTGCACAATTCTCATAAACCTGTACTGAAAGTTTTTTCATCAGGTGTTAACATAAAAATGAGTACCTACTGGGCTACTACAGTAGTGGCACAAAATATATAATGTACATTATTTATATTGTGGTAGTAGGTAGCAGGAGGTGCCTATTGCAAATTATGGGAGCGAGCTACCTACTAAAGGTTCAAGTTATGGCACTAACATTATAGTAAAAGCATTAGCTTTTCACTTTCCTTTTTTTCTATTTTGTCATATGACAAAAAGGGTTTTCGCTTAGGAATTGGCGTATTCGCGGTATTTCGTGCACAATGCAATACTTTGCAGCCGTCAAACGCAGCGCGACCGTGACGGATGCACAGTGGGGCCATCTGCTTTGTGAAATATTGTTACTTTTATATATTGGATTCGCCAAAAGCGTTGTTGTTTTTTGTTTCATAGAATTTTCATCGATTTCTGCTATATGGGAAAAAGTTGCTCAATATCTCGGAATACAACATCGTACCTAATACCTATGCCTTCATATATTATAAACAATTGTAGATTACGTAGGTACAGTTTTGGTAAGAAGTAGGTATATAGAAAGCTAAGCTTTGTAGGTTACCTGTTAAACTCTATGTTGTGGATAGAATTATAATTAATGTAAATAAGACTTTGATCTGTGTGTGTGCCTTGTATATAATGTATTAAAATGTGTAAATAGTTGTAAGACATTGTATTGTATCGAGTCTTTAGGTATAAGGTAACTTTTTACATACCTGGCAATCTGTGGGGCTTAACAGGTTACGCGAACGAATACGTGAGTGCAAGAAAGAGACGCATTGCGCGAAACGAGATAGCATGAAACCATGACACGGGGTCATGACCTTGCAACCCTGCGGAGCCTCCCAGATTGCGGGTATAAATATAGCGCCGAGATCCGGCATAATTCACGTCCGGATCGTCCTGTCTCTCGTGTGTGCTAGTGCGTTCCTGCTCACTCCGCGTTTTCGTGCCGTCCCGTTCTATCCGCGTCGTAGTGACTCGCTCACTCCGCGGTAGTGCCGTCTCGCTCGGAATCGTGTCGAGTGACTCGCTCACTCCACGCTCGTGCCGACCCGCCCCTAGTGCAGTGCCGTTATACCCCACTCGCGACCGTCAATCCACTCGTCATTCGTTAGAATTACGAGCGGATTGCCGCCTTGCCGAGGGGTTGCACTGCCCTTGGCCTCCCGTTGGGAACTTGTTTCCAACGTCGGGTCACGGAGAGCCAGCCCTCCAGTGAATCGTGCAAGTAAGTACACTTATAGTGACTACTTTGACACTGAATACGTGTTTCCGTGTTTAGTTTTATCGTGTTGTGTGAATACCCTTTGTGCTTGTGTCTTCGTTCATGTTTATAGTGTAGTGTTGTGACATTATGAACATGTCCCTTAATTACGGTGGACGCTAATATAGTGCCCCGTCACCATGGCCGACCGTGGCTCGCGGCCACATAGCCGCGACCGCCCCAGCCATTCCCGCGCCAGCTCTGTCGCGTCGCGCAGCGGACCCTCCTCGAGGTCCAGCTCGCGCACGTCCGAGCGCGCGTACCACTCAGCCGCCGAGCCCAGCTTGAGCGGTACGGATACCGCTCGCCCCGGGCCGTCCTCGGCATTCTCGCGGGGGTGTGCTGACACCCCCCCGCCCCAATGCCTTCCGACGGCGACCCGCCGCGAGTCCGGGCCCCCGACCCGCCCAGCCGATAAGGGTCCGGCCTCTCCGCCGCGCCCCTTGCGCCGCACTGCGGAGGTGAGCGCCCCGCGCCCTCCGCCTGCACCACCTGCAGCGAGCCCACAGCCTGCCCTCCCCGCCTCGCCGGCCTCCCCGCCGGAAGAAGACCGCAGAGGGGTAAGTGCTCCTGCTCCGAAGGCCCCGGTACCGGCCCCTTCGTCGAGCATCATGCCACCGCCCCCTGCCCCTCCCGTGCAGGTAACAAAACGGCAGCGTCAGGAGACGTCTTCAGACGTCTCGCCGCCTGCAAAGCGCGCCGATCGCCCGGCTACCTACGCCGCAGCGACCACTGCCCCCGCACCGACCGGATCTCCTGTGGCCTCCACCTCGAGGGCCCCCTCGCCGATGGAGGCTACCACGGTAACAGCCGCCTCTCCCGCAGCTAAAGTGGCTCCACTGCCGCCGAAAGCAGCCCCCAGATGCCCCCCACTTATAGTGGAGAAACTGGACGACTGGATCGGCCACTTCCGCCGCCTCAGGGACCTTCTGGGGCACCCGCCGAACGCGAAGCCGCTAGGACTGGGGGTAAAGTTCTCCCCACATAGTGAGAACGAATATAGGTGTGTGCAGCGGTACCTGTCTGACCTGAGCAAGTCCGCCCAGGTCAGCTGGTACTCGTACGCGCTACCCCAGGATCGAGGACTAAAGGTAGGCATACACGGCCTCCCGATTAATACGCCCACCGAGGAGATTGCAGCGGATCTCTCCACCAAGGGCTTCGTAGTCGAGCACGTGTCCCGCATACTTGCCAGAAGGGACCGTCCTGGTTGCTCCTACTTTGCCCTGCTGAAGCACACCCCGAACCTGGTACCAGGCATCTACCAGGTGAGAGAGATTTTAAATATGCCGGACATCAGGGTGGAAGCCTGGCGTGGGAAGAAAGGCCCTGCCCAGTGCCACCGCTGTCAGCAGTTTCGGCACTCTAGCCGGAACTGCCACCGGAAGCCGGCGTGTGTCAGATGCGGCGAAGAGCACGCCGCCGCCGACTGCCCCCGACCGCTTACGGACCCGCCCACTTGCGTTAACTGCAAGGGGCCCCACCCCGCAAACAGCCGCAACTGCCCGATCTTCATCAGGGAGTCTCGGAACCGTCACGCGGGTTCTGCTACCCGCACAACCCGGACCACGAAACGGGTGCGCACCAACCAGGTGAGTGACGCCCCTACTATCTCCGAAAGAGAGGTCCCCCCGCCGCCACCCTCCGCCACTTCTCTAATGGCGGAGGCAAATGACCCCACCCCGCGTCCCGCTGCATCCACCGCCCCCCCCTCCTCGGCCCGGAAGCAGCGGAAACGAACCCGGACCCGGACTAAAAAGAGGGCCAAATCCGGCACGACATCGAATGCCGCCACGGACTCGGAGTACGAGCCCCTCGCCCTCCCCCTTCCCCCTGTTGTTACAGCCCCGCCGGCTGATGAGGCCATCCTATTGGCCCCCCCCCTACCGCAGCGCACCCCACGCCCCCCGCGTCCTGCGCGCACCAAACGCACTGTCCCGCCGGTCACCAAACCAGAGGTGACAGAGCTCTCTACCGAGCCTGCAAACCCGGCGGTTACTACCGCCATTTTGCCCCCTCGTGCCCCCCCTTCTTCCCGCCGCCGAGAGTCCCCTAGGACCACGGCCCAGCTTTTACAAGCCCTGCTTTCCCTAGCCATGGACGTCTTTAATAAAATCCTGGCCGGGGAAGAAATTTTACAGACCCTCCTGAAGGCCCTCCCTGAGGGGGCGACCCTCTTTGCCTCCCTAATATCCCAATGGCTTCCCACGCCCCATCCCATCTAAAGGTTGTTCACTGGAACGTCCGGGGGGTCCGCGGTAAGGTGGCCCCAATCCGCCTCCTCCTCCGGGAGTATGAGGTGGACGTCGCCTTACTAAGCGAAACCCTCCTGTCCCCTCGGGACCGTTTCAGTGCCCCCGGCTATCTGGTATATCGACAGGACTTCCCGGGGGGTGAGCGGGTATGCAGAGGCCTCGCCGTCCTGGTCGGCAGGAAAATTCTGCACCAACTCCTCCCCCCCCCTCCAGTTTCATCTCTGTACGCCCTTGGAGTGGAGGTGCTCCTCGGGTCGCACCGCACGCGCATATACGCGAGCTACAAACCTCCGGGGTCGCGTTTAGATATCTCCGACATCCATAGGCTCCTATCAGAAGAGCCGACTGTGATTGCCGGAGATCTAAATTGCAAGCACCCCGGATGGGGATCCCGCGCTCCCAATTCGGACGGAAACCGACTGTTCGCCGACTCTGAGCGAGTCGGGTACTCGGTAGTGGGGACGTACTACCCCACCCATTACCCCGAGACTCCCCGATACTCTCCGGACGTCCTTGACGTGGCAATAGCTCACCGACTCCCGGGTGACCTCCATCAAGAGGTCCTCGATTTGGCCCACGGCTCTGACCACCTCCCAGTCTTGGCCACTATACGCGCCGCTCCCGCAAGCGTCCCCCCTCCTCCCCCCCGCCCAGTCCGTGACTGGGACGTCTTCGCCTCGCGGCTCCACGAGAGCACCCCCAATTTCCCGGTTGACTCTGCAGAGAACGTCGAATCGATGACTCTGCGGATCACCGAGGCAATTGCAGCCGCGATGGACGCGGCGACCCAGACGCCTACTCACCGCCATTCCAAGCGGCCCACTCTCCCCCGGCACATCGCCGACCTAATAGGCGAGAAGAAGCGCCTGCGCCGAAGATGGCAGCTCAGCCGCTGCCCCACCCTGAAGACGCAGCTCAACCGCCTCACATCGCAGGTAAGAACTGCCCTTCAGGACCTGAACGCTGCGGATTGGACTCGACGCATCCTGGAGGCGGGCGAGGACTGGCCCTCCCTCCACCGCTTTTGCCGCAGCCTTACCGGTGTCACAGCCCCCGTGTGCCCCCTGTTGCATCCAGATGGCAACCTCAGGTACCGTGCAGAGGATAGAGCAGACATTCATGCCGAGCACCTAGAGCGCCAATTCTCACCGCTGCCGACGACCGCAACGGAACACGCCCGAGCGGTCTCTGAGGAGGTAAAGGTTTTCCTTCTTTCCCCCTCCTCCCCCCCAGATTTCTCCTTCTCACCGAGGGAGGTCCAAAAGACCCTCCGGTACCTTAAACCGAAAAAGGCCCCCGGTGCAGATGGAATTCCTAACTCCGCTCTCCGCCACCTTCCCTTCAGGACGGTGGCCGCCCTGACTCGCCTCTATAACGGCATTGTCAGGACCGGTCACTTCCCCTCCCCCTGGAAAATGGGTCTGGTAGTAACCATCCCCAAAGCCCACAAGAACTTAAGGAAGGCTGAGGGCTACCGGCCCATTACCCTCCTTTCCACCCTTTCAAAAGTTTTTGAACTCCTCCTTCTGAAACACCTTTCCCCTTACCTCCCTCCTCGTGAGGAACAGTTCGGGTTCAGGTCCAACCTGAGTACCACCCTCCAGTTGGTACGTGTTATCCACCACCTATCCGTTGCGGCCAACAAAAAAGAATCGTCGGTAGCCGTTTTTCTAGACATGGAGAAGGCGTTCGACAGTGTCTGGCATGAGGGTCTGCTCTGTAAGCTCATCCGGGCCAACGTACCTCCCCCCCTGGTAAGGTTAGTGGCATCCTTCCTCTCCGGCAGGACCTTCAGGGTTCGCGTCGACGGAGTCCTCTCCAACGAGCGTCCCATCGCCGCAGGCGTCCCCCAAGGTAGCGTCCTCTCACCAGGACTCTACAACTTCTACGCCAGCGATGTGCCCGCGGACCGGGGCACCTCCGTGGCGTTGTACGCCGACGACACGGCGTACTTCTCCTCCTCGCTGACCACCGAGCATGCTGCCATCAAGATTCAGAGGACGCTGGATCTCCTCCCTGACTGGCTGAGCAAATGGCGACTCTCTGTTAACGCAGGTAAGTCCCAGGCGCTCGCCGTCAGCACGAGGTGCTCATTTCCGGCGCCTCTGAAGATTGGTGATGCTGTGATCCCGTGGGGGAGAACAGCAAAGTATCTCGGGGTCACGCTGGACCGCCGACTCTCCATGGCCCCCCAGTGCTCATCGGCGGTGGCGAAGGCGAACGCGGCGATTGCGCTGCTGCGCCCGGCCTACGCGTCCCCGCAGATCCCCCTCAGGATGCGCATAGCCCTCTTCCGGACGTACGTTCGGTCCCGCCTGACGTACGCGGCACCCGCGTGGCACCACCTGCTCTCCGCACCCCAGAAAGGGTTGCTGCAGAGAGCCCAAAACCGGGTGCTGCGCCGAATTGCGGGCGCACCATGGTACGTCCGCAACGCCACTATCGCCAAGGACCTCAGGGTGGAGAGCGTGGAGGCCTTTGTGGCCCAGCTCTCTGCTAAGCTGTTCGCGCGGGCGGATGCCTCGCGCTTGGTCGAACTTACCGACCTGGCGCCGTGGCATGCCCGCCCGCCCGACCGCCACCGCCTGCCGAGAGATGCCGTCCCTCCGGAGGACCCAGCGGAGCCACGTAGCCCGCCCCACCGCCCCCGAAGAGGAGGAGCCCAGGCGCATTGATGCGCCGCACCTAGCGCATTTGGCGCTCTCTGGCGCAACCGCGCCACCACCATTACGGGATTGAAATCCCCCCCCCACCTTTTCTCCCCTCGCCGGCAAACCAGATGCCGGCGAATCGCGTCCACACCGCGTCCGGGGCCTGACGAGTGGCAGCCCTATTGCCACCCCGTCGTCCCCGGGGCGTACCTTCCCCCCCGACATAAAAGGTCGGGGCCTGGAAGTTTTTATTTTTAAACAACTTTCCCCCTTTTCCCCAGGTTGTTCGTTCCGCGGTCCGGTAAACACGGTGCGTGAGGGAGTGGACCCAAACACGTTTCTCGGCCCCCGGGTCGGGACCCCCACGCGCCGTTTGGAGCCGACCGTTGGTCTCGGTCGGGCCTGGATTGGCATGTCGTCACTCCCTTGCTGTTGTCGGCTGCCCTACCATGGGTTTTCCCCGCGTTCTGCCGCGGGGGGTCTTCCCCCAAAACCAAATGACTCATGCGCCCAGTATTCGTACTGGGCGCGTCATCTCCACCCCAAATAGAGGGGCTATGCCCCTGGGTTTGGTATCCGCCCAAGGCCCTTTTCAGGGGCCCGGCGTCGAGTGAGAAGAGTCTCCTTCTCTCATGGCATAATTCACTGTAAAATCAGTCGGTCTTCGGTCCACATGACCAGAATACGAAGAAGATCTGGAAGAAACTCTGGAAGAAAACTAGAATAAAATATTGCTCTATGTATAGTATCAGGGAGAATAAAAACGAATCTGTCGTTTCAATTAAATCCCTGAGCTATCGAAGAGGAAGAATATACAGTCCACATAGGACCAGGTGTTGGTTTCGGCCAGGATTAAGTGTGCCAACCGATACATTTGTTGGTTCAGTACATTTGCTGGTCCTTCGCGAGCCGGATAATTGCGCCGCGAAGTACTGATTCCTCTCGACCGAAACGTGCGTCGGAAATCAAGAAGAATCTACGCAGGAATCTACTTCAGCAGGAAGAATTCGCCGTGGTTCGGGAAGATATCTCCGAGTGAGCCAAGTAGGTTCACGAACCTTCCGCCGTGTGCAGCCGGTCACCGGGGAAGGCCGTATCATCAGGTCACGTGTCTTCACGTCGAGTGCACAGCGTCGCTAAGTAAGGACAGTAAAACCGTGAGTTACTGAATATTTTGAAACTCAGTAAAGTGATCAGTGAACATTTGAACTATAAGTATTAGAGACTTTAGATCTACTAGGATTAAGTTAGTAGTGTATAACGTGTAAATTGTGTAAATTTAATAGCAATTTTAAATCTAAGTGTTTTGCCTTCACAAAAGGAAAGGATATTTTAACACATTGTGAATATTAATTTGAATTTGAATTTGAATTTAGATTTAATTTTAAATTATTTGTTTGTGTTTATTTGTGTAAATATAAGGTTAAGTCTTGACAATGGTAGTAACCAGAAGCCAAGCCGACGCACCAGAGGTAGTAGAAAGAAATCTTACGGAAATGGAACGTCTACGATTTCATGATCCGCCAGCATCCCCGGCTGTACGCAGAAGGGCATACACAACGGAGCCTACGGATGCAAACACATCGCAGCTGCTCACGGAAGGACGTCAAAGAATACGATCGCCAACAGGATCACAGAGGTCCACGACGAGCGTGGTCACCCGAGTGAGAATGGCAGAACTAAAAGCTGCAGAGAAGCTAGCCGAGATTCAGAAGAAGGAGCTCGAGCTAGAAAAGAAATTGGTGCAGAAGCGACTGGAGGCTGAAGTATCTGCCATACAAGACGAGGCAAGCATCCACGATGAGTAACGCAACAGTCACACAAGGGTGACGGATTGGCTGAAGTCTACCGAGGCAGAGCCACGGGAGGAAGCTGTTCAAGTGGAACAGCCCCAACCAATACAGCGAAGCCCAACAGTCAAGGGAAACTTCGAAAGGCTGGCAGAAGCCATCGAGAAAATGGCGCGTCCAAGGACTCATCGGGTGGATCTACCTACCTTTTCGGGACTAATTACAGAGTGGTTATCATTCAAGGCAGCCTACAATGAAAGTACAAGCATGTACCAAGTCCCAGCAGCAGAGAACCTGCAACGATTGCGAACATGCCTGAAAGGCGAAGCAAGAGAAGCCGTATCGGCGCTTCTCAGTACCGCTACGGATCCGGAAATAATTATGAAAACACTAGAACAGTGCTTCGGACGTCCAGAAGTAATTATCGACAAGGCCATGGAAGACCTTAAAAGATTACAACGGCCTACGTCATCGGCCAGCGAACTGAACAATTTTGCAATTAAGGTACAAAATATAGTATGTGTATTGGAGAGTGTCGATCGCCGAGGATACCTCTACAACCCAATGTTAACCAGGGAAGTTTTAGAGAAGTTAAGTCCACACCTTAAATCGAGATGGTGTGACTACGCACACGAGCAAGATGGAGTGTGCAGCCAGAAATCGTTACCCTGTCACGATTTCTTATGAAAGAATCGGACCGAGCTCTCCGTTATTCATATGCACCGCAAACCAGTGCAGCGTCTGCCAAGAAGGAAGTAAGACAAACAGTTGGGGCAGCTGGACCGAAAAGAAAGAGTGTGGTCTACAGCACTACCGAGGCTGCAAGTGCCTGCCCATGCTGTAGCGGCCCACACAAACTGAGCACCTGCCACAAATATAGAGGCATGAATACGAATGCCAGGTGGGAGCTCGTGAAAGATGTGCTTCAAATGCATAGACAAGAGGCACCAAAGAAACACGTGCAACATCAACGGCTGCGACCGACCCCACCATCCATCTCTGCATACGGAACGACGGCAGCAGTCACAACAACAACAGCAGGAACCGCAGCAGTAGTGGCATCAACAATCGCAAGAAGAAGTAGCGATGTCGACAAGGACAGCGTCAGCTGAAAAGGTACTCCTGAAAATGTGCCCTGTGATCGTGTCTGGACCACGGGGGGAGTACACCACGCATTCATTCCTGGACGAAGGAGCCACCGTCACACTCATTGATAAAGAGTTGGCAAAGGCCGTCGGTGCACAGGGAGCTGCAAAACCTCTAAGTGCGTGGAGTGAACATGCAGAAGAACGACAACACCAGCAAAGAGGTTCACTTACACATTCGTGGATTGTTCGCAGACAAACCGCTCGCGATCCGAGCACGAACAATGAAAAACCTGGAACCTGCATCAGCAAGCAATCCCGTTGAACGTCTCGTCGTACCAACACTTGAAGGATCTACGTAAAGAAGAGATCTGCTACGAAGCAGCGAAGCCAATGCTACTGGTGGGCAGCGACCACTGGCAGTACATCATCAGTTGCGAAATTAGGACTGGGAAAAAGAACGAGCCGGCAGCGTCCAGGACCCAACTGGGATGGGTCATACAAAATCAAAATCAAAAATTTTTTTATTCAAAATTGGTATTTTTAAATACTCTTTTTGAACGTCGATACTACGTGATGCCTACCACCGGTTCGGGAACTAACCCAGCGAGAAGAGCCGGCAAGAAACTCATCTGGGGCCATCTTTTACCAAAAAGATGGAAAATTATTCTTTTAAAATCAAAATTATTACAATTTTTTTTTCCCGAACCGGTGGTAGGCATCACGTAGTATCGACGTTCAAAAAGAGTATTTAAAAATACCAATTTTGAATAAAAAAATTTTTGATTTTGATTTTGTATGATGCCTTGCCTTGATAATGTCTCTAGAGTCTATTTCTTTGAAAATAAAATGTACATCCTTCACATTATCTCTAAGTAATTTTTCGGCAACTGTAGGTGATGAATTTAAGTTTTTTGTAGTTGAGATCGGAATGTCTGCAAAAAACTTCTCAAATACTGTCGCAACTTCAATGTCAGAACTAACTTTTTTATCATTAATATAAAGTTCAAATTTAGAGTTGCGACTGGCGACTCTTCCAGTCTCATCTGCAATTATTTTCCAGGTGGTTTTCACTTTGTTTTTAGAGTTCTTATTTTTTTCTTTGATGTGAAGAATCTTCGCTGCTTGACATACCTTCTTGAAAATCTTCGAGTATTTCTTGACATATAGTTTAAAAGCTTCACTCCTGTTCATTGACTTCTCGTTATACAAGTCATACAATCTTTGTCTACTAACAATAATACCTGCAGTTGCCCAGTTACTAAAATTATTTCTTTTATTACTAAATCTGACTGAATCGATTTAGAAGTAAATACAGAGTCAAATTGGTTTTTTACTACTTTAAATAAATTATTAAAAGTTTCATTTGGATTAATTGACTCATTCAAACATTGAAAACTTGAAAGTAATTTACTTCTAAATTTCTCAATACGTTTTGTGTTTACAGGAATAAACTCAATATTTTCTATCGGATTATTATCACATTTAAGATCAAATGATGCTAGCTGTCCACAGTGATCAGAGTTAAGTACATTAATTATGTCTTTCCTAAAAGGAGTGACATTTGTGAAAATATTATCTATACAAATTTTTTTGGATCTGGCTAAGGCTTTTGACACGGTCTCTATACCCATACTGATTTCCAAATTAGAAAATATTGGCGTAAGAGGGCTGCAGCTCGCGTTGTTTCAGAGCTATTTGACCAACAGACGTCAACGAGTCAAAATCGGCGAAACAATAAGCGATGAGCTCCCCATAGAGTACGGCGTCCCACAGGGTAGTATCTTGGGCCCTACGCTGTTCCTTATATATATAAACAGTTTGTGCGAGTTAGAATTACCCTATGGGAAAATATTCACGTATGCCGACGACACAGCCCTTGTCTTCCAATCCAATTCCTGGGAAGAAACTTTTCATTCCGCTCAGCTAGGTCTTGACAAAGTTTCTAAATGGTTGACCAACAATTACCTCACCCTTAATATTGACAAAACCAGCTACATCAGTTTTTCTCTAACAGGAGCATCGCAACCCACGCCCCACCTAAAATTAAAAGCGCATTCATGTCTTGACCTCACATCTAACAACTGTGCATGTATCCCTTTGGCTCAGACCGGGTGTGTTAAATATTTGGGAATTCTAATCGATAGCAGAATGTCATTTGATCACCATATTGTCATAACTATGAAAAGAATACGTAAACTCACCTTCCTATTTTACAGACTGAGGCACATCTGCGATACAAATCTCATTAAGAAAACTTACTTTGCTCTAGTACAATCACTCCTCTCGTATTGTATTCTCATATGGGGAGGCACCCCTAAAACTAGAATGTTGCGGCTGGAAAGATCGCAGAGGTGTCTTCTAAAAGTTGGCTGGAAGTTACCAAACCTCTATCCCACAGCTGACTTGTATGCCAAATGCGGAGTTTTAAGCGTACGCCAATTGTTCATTTTAGCTTGCATCATTAAAAAACACACTTCCTTAGACTATGATAGAGAATTAAAACATAATCTTCGCCGTAGATTAAAGATATGCCCAAAGAAGATTATATTATATTTAAGACTACTTTTGCCCAAAGATTTTTCTGTTTCCTCGGTAGTTTCATGTATAATAAGGTAAATGAAATTTTATCAATTTACCACGAAAACAAAACAAAGTGCAAACAAAAAGTTACTCGCTGGCTAGTTACCCTTAGTTATCAAGATACTGAAAATCTTTTTCCGCGACGAATATAATAAGTTACGTAGAAATAAAATATTATAATACAGCATTTAATTTTAAGTTAAAAAGTAAAATAGATTTTAAGTTAAATAAAAATATGTACATTGTTTAAATAAGTTAAAATAGTCTGTGAGGGGGGGCCTGGGGCACCAATATACAGGCCTAGGCTTAGTTTGGGCTCCAAGTCTCCCACAAATTACTACATTGTAATTTTGGGAGAAACAAATAAATATTATTATTATTATTATTATTACAAATAGCTGTTGTTTCACATATATATTTCAACATGTCCTACTTATTTTCCGACAAAATGCAATTAGAAATGACACCACGTTATGGTAATTATCAATAAGGTAATTACTAATTATTATGAGGCAGATAAAACTACTAAACATTAATTTCCCTGACAGGCGTTATAAGTTAAAAACATAATTTAATTAACATTGTGCATCAGAAAGAAGTATAGAATAAAAGAATATACCATAGTGTGGTAGAAGTATAGAATAAAAGAAAATACCATTTTAAGATTTATATGTTGTTAGAGTTTCTTAGAATTTCCAGCGTCTGTGCAATCACATTATGAGTAAGTCGAGCACTATCCGAGCTGTACGGAATAGACATTAGCTGCACACAGCACGGTGCATGCATACATGAATTTTATCCAGAACCCCAATTCTCGTATTTAACTTTCTTTTTCTCTCTCGTATTTGACTTTCAATATACTTTCAATGAATTATAAAATATGGATCGTCTTGATATCGTATACTAATATTTGGATTTTGAACCAGTCAAAACGCGTTTGACGTTTTTGAGAATACCATTTTGCTGTTTTTACCCGACTACGGCGAACTCTAAAGGAACGGTAATGATTTTGGCAGTCTATGTATGTTTGTAGGTTTGTTCCACTGTAGCGCCTAAACTACTGATCCGATTTTATTGAATGAGTTGCCCATAGATAAATAATAAAATACTTTGCGAAGTCGGGTTTAAAGTTTTTAACCTTAAATTATAACATATCGAGAGTGCATCGAAACTATATTATTGTAAGATTTAATTAGCAGAATCGACCTAAAGTCTAAAGTATTGATCTTTATATAGACACCACCTACTAATAATTATATTTATACAACAGATAACATAGACAACGTTGCTGTCTTTGTCTGTTGAGACTTTTTCAACGCATCAGACAAAGACAGCAACGTTATTCTTTGTATAAATCTATTAGTGAGGGGGTTAGGTTAGAGGTAAAATTCATAATAATTATGAAACTTTCTTTTATTATTATACAAGCGTATATAGCGTATAAAAAAATTATTTTGTTAGAATATAGAAAACCTATTCGCATTTAAAACGTATAACAAGGGCGTACCCAGGATGACTTCAGCGGGGGGGGGGGGGGGGGGGGGGGGGGGGCAGCTCATACCTGTTTCGAGAAGATGGTCGGTATGGTATATTGAAAATTGGAAAATTGACGTTTATTTATCTTCTAGGGAGGGGGGGGGGGAGCTGCCCCCCCCTGCCCCTACCTGGGTACGCCCATGACGTATAAATAGATTATACCTGCCTGCACTTCAACTGTAAAGCGTGTCGCAGCGTGAATGGTCCAATATGCGTGAGTCGGGCGGTGCACGACCGTGAACAGATTTCACGCTCGACTCGCTCGCTCTTTGATGGGCTCAACGTAAAGTAACCGAAAATTAGGTGCACATTTTTGGAAATTCAGAATTCATTATACGAATTTTATTATTTTAGATATTCAAATGAATTTTTTTCGAGTATACGAAACGGTTCCAGAGTCCTGAGCGCGGAGTGCGAGTTTTCGTCACTACTCGCCGTGAAGAGTTAACTACAATTTGTATGGCATCGATTAGTTACCATTGTTTACAACTAGGCGCAGTGGTCTGAAATCGCAAAATAGTGGACATTGGCCAAAAACTTGGATTTTGGTCTGGAAAAAAATACCATTCGACAGGTTTTTTTATTAGTAATAATAAATATTCTATAAATTTTTTAGAGAAATGTGTTTGTTAAGGCGAAAAAAAATATTTTCAAAATAAATGTATGGAAAAAAAACTTTAACATTTTTTTGTATAAAAACCATGAAAAAGAACACTTTGAATTTTCAAATGTATAAAGTCTTAGTGCTATATAAAATTCAGAAAAAACTATTGTGCAGATTCACTTGCAGCCTTTTGCGGCACCACTCCACTTAAAATTTAGTTAATCGACTTCCAAAGGAGGACGAGGCGGTTATACATTCGGCTGTTTAAAATATATTTTTTTTGTATGTTAAACGATTACTCCGCCGCCTGTGGACCGATTTTCAAAATTCTTTTTTTGCCGTAAAGGGTGTAATCGGTGTGAATCGGTCTTTTTGACAGCAAAGTGGTGACCTGATGATGGGATCCATGAGGAATCGAAGGAACTTCTCCAAATTTATATGGACATTTATAGTGATTTTGACTTTTCTGAAGTAGTCTAGGCATATGCTACCAAAAATAAAGAATTTGCACCAATGTATCCTGGATCCAAAAGTACTGAACAGAACTCCCGGGTCGTTATAGATACACATGTATGGGGATTTCGGCGTTGTTTAAAGAACTCAAAGCATATGCCACTATGTCAATTAAAGTAATCATCATCAGTCACCGCCTTCATCACACCATACACCATCACATTATGATGATAATAGGTACTTCTCATAGTCTTTTACACTGATATTGGAACGAAGTTCCTTATCGTGCGTTGCGAAAGGGGGAAAAAAGACGGAAAAAATTAAGACCAAAAGTTGTAACGACACTTTTTGCTATAGTTGTAAGCCGTTCGGCGTGGAATAAATTATAAATTCCCTTCAATTTTTTACCACAAGCCAATTATTACTAAAATTTAACCTACTGATTAAGTTTATACTACATTATATTTGTTAATAATAATAAAAAAAATATTATAACTTAAAAAAAAAAAAAAATATTACAATTCCTTCACTAATCAATCGAAAGGAACTTCGTTCCATCCGGGTGTCCCTTGACACCTCTCAAGTTTTTACCCAACTGTCAGGAAGGGTTATGTTTTTCGCGCGTATCTTGTATGTATGTATGTATGTAAATTCCTTTATTCCCACGTATCTTCCAAACGGCTGGATGGATTTCGACAATTAAGGTATCGTTAGATTTGTCTCAATAACCCAAGTGTCCTTAGATAGCTTTTTTTAAAAAATGACAAAACGGCGGATTTTGGCGCCAAATTGTAAGTAGTTCAAATTTTTTTTTAACTAAACTTATCGACATTGGTATCAAAATAAAGGAAATTAAATGGAGATTTCAAAAATATACATATATCATGTATTTAAATTTAATCAGGAATAATTACAATCATTTTAATGGAATCTATCGAATAAATTTGTAATCAATGGATTCAAATAGTCGTATTTAGCTTTAAATATATTAAAATGTTGGACACTATTGCGAATTTTTGTTATACCCGGTATATATCGTACGAAAATAAATGGGTCCCACTTGCTAACAAACACCATGACAATTATTTCACTTCACATAATCTTCAACCCATAGTGTAATCTTTGTTTTAGTACTGTGATTGTACAGTCTTGTTTCAGTCTTTTTAGTGCGTTAGGTATCTTAGGTACGAGTATATTAGGTTTTTTTACAGTCGGGTTTTTAAATTTTTCTAATTATTTATTTTATTTTAGACTTTTTAGTGTTCTGTCCGGCACATTTCTATGAACTAGAGTGTGTTTTATTATGACTTTTGTAAATTGGACAAAATTTGTTATTATTATAGCGTGTGAAAGAAAATAAAAATGAAAATTATAATTGACGTAAGCGGTTCAATTCCTCAAGAGAGTTTTGGTCGTGTGGTTGATGTAGCAATTTTCTAGGATCTAGCGAACTAACCGCTAGACCTGAAAGTGATCTGACTCTTCGCAACTTTTCGCCATCGTCCCACGCGAAAAACATACCATCCTCATCACCTTGATGAGTGGCAGTCTTCCACCGTGCGCTTTTCGCGTAACTTTCTGCCGCGCACTGTAAAACTCTGGAACGAACTGTCACCAGCAGCATTTCCGGACCTATACGACCTGCAAACCTTCAAGAAGAGAGCGTATTCCCTCTTAAAAGGCCGGCAACGCACCTGCAGCTCTTCTGATGTTGCGAGTGTCCATGGGCGACGGTAGTTGCTTACCATCAGGTAACCCGTTTGCTCGCTTGTCCCCTTATTTAATAAAAAAAAAAAAAAAATCCATATGAGGCCGAACCTGTGCCTTGTAGAGTTGTAGGCGTTGGTCCGGACTGAAGTACTGTCTCGCTCTGTTAAGAACACCAAGCTTCTTCGAGGCTAACTTGGCCTTACCCTCTAGATGATATCGGAACTAGACTTCGCTCGATATGCTGACGCCAAGTATCTCAATGCTAGGGGAGATGGTTAAAGATGTGCCCTCGAAACGAGGATATACGACCATAGGTGACTTTTTAGTGGTGAAATCTACGGCTGAATTAGCAGCAGCTTTCGACGTTAGCGTCAAAACAATATTGGTCCATTTGCGTCAAATTGGCAAGGTAAAAAAGCTTGACAAATGGGTGCCCCACGATCTCAATGATCGCCAGCGCGAAGTACGCGTCGAGACGTGCCTTGCACTGCTTAACAGACACACAAATGAAGGAATTTTGAACCGCATTGTTACCTGCGATGAAAAATGGATTCTGTTTGATAACCGCAAGTGCTCAGCAAGTTGGTTGGATCCTGGTTCAGCACCTAAACAATGCCCTAAACGAAAACATACCCCTAAAAAATTTATGGTCACTGTTTGGAGGTCTAGCGCCGGTGTGATTCCTGCTCCGTGACGCCGCTGCTCCTGCACGACAACGCGCGACCTCATACTGCACAGCAGACGGTGTCCAAGTTGCAAGAACTGGGGTTGGAAGCTCTCCGTCATACGCCCTACTCACCAGACCTTGCGCCTACAGACTACTACTTTTTCCAGAATTTGGATAACTTCTTGGCGGGAAAAAAATTCAATACCGGAGAGGCAGTACAAAATGCCTTTGAAGAATTTGTTGCCTCCCGTCCAGCTGATTTCTTTAAGAAGGGCATCAATAAACTGCCACTGCGTTGGCAAAGATGCATTGATTGCATGGGTGATTACTTCAATTAATACAAATAAAAAATACATGAAAAAAATTCGTTTAAATTTTTTCATACAAAACGGCAATTTCATAGGTAAAGACCTAATATATTAAAATTAAAAAGCACGTGTGAAAATTTGTTATAAGTATATATTTTTACTCTGTGGTATTACTACCTATATTGCAGAAGGTATATAAGTTTTTTGCCACGAACACTCTCCCACGCGGGCGAAGCTGCGGGCAAAGGCTACTATTAAATAAATAAATTATTAAAAGTAGATAGGTAATTAATCATTATTTTTGTGCTAATGCCCAGCCTATGATTTATTAATTTATATTTTTTATTAAAATATAAACACAGAACGTTGCATGCAATATGCTTTAATCAAGTAATATTTTTTAATTTCACAATTTTGTAGCTCGATAAAAATGTTCCAGTTTTGTCGAGATTATTATGTAAATGAATTTTCATTTCCTGGCACTGCTAATTTCTGTGTGGACGGAAGTGCAAGGGCTTGCTTATTACAATACTAATGCTATTTGCTGTTTCACAGTATACTGGAATCCCGAATGAGAATGCTGGAATTTTGGAGAATTTCGTTGTTAAGTGTAAATGCAAGGCTGGAAAATTCGGGAATGTTGCATTTTTGTAGTAGGTACATTCGCAAGTACTATGATAGAGATTGGATACGTGCCAAATTTTTGTGTCGTCGAGTGCTTCTTTTCTACATTTGTAACTAAAGTGGAGTCATTTTAATAGGTAACATTTGACAATTCATCAAAATTCAACAACGTAACCTAACCGTAACGGGGGGCATAAAATAATATATTTTTTCGTTTTGTTAGAACTGCACAATAGCTTAACTTTTTTCAATTACGATTACATATTTATTGTAATAATGACTGATACGAGTAATTTTACGATTTGCTTTTCACTAATAAACCATTCTAAACATAATAAACAATTTCTGATCTAAAGAACTGAACGTCGTTACAATGTTGCGTCAGTTAACCCTTTTTCTTTTTAAACACTAGGGATGTAACTCTAAAAATCGAAAGCTGATAAGTAGAATCGAATGCAATGATTACTTGTGAATAAATATCACCATAAATTAATAACCACGTTGTGATTATAATAAAACATAATTTATTATTCTTTTAACTAACTATAAAAATACAAAAAATAACTAAATAGAAAAATCATTGATGTTAGGTACAATTTAGGTGGGATGTTGCTGGCTGTTGCCAGCAACATCCCCGTGCCCCCAGTGCCTGTCGATGACGCTATGTCATGTCGCCATTACATGACGCAGTCTTTTGTCGTTGTGCGTAGTGACTGTGCGTTTTTGGTATGCTCTCTGTTATTTTCTTCTGACCCGGCTTTTTTATTGGACCGCTCTTACTGACTACGTTTACCTGGCTATAAATTGGACTCCGATTGCTTAACGATTAGTAAACAAGAACAACATTACAGTCTTGCCATGTCGAAACGGAAGAAAACGCTAAACAGTCAATCTCGCGAACTAGTGGTGAAATTGTACAATTATTTTGAACGTGAATCAGTTAATGATGGGCCTCTTTTACCATTGACACAAGCGAGAGAACTTTACGTGCATCGAAAAAAAGAAAGAGGGACAAGAAAATTGTTGGCATTGATAATTTTGATGCTGCTGCAATTCGCAACCACATTTATGGATATTACTCCAGAAAAGAATATCCTACACGGGAAAAGCTAATGAGTTCGTTAAAAGACACATACTTATTTTTTGGCGGTAAATCGTCTCTATCAAAGGTTTTAAAATCGATTGGATTTATATTTAAAAAATCTGACAAGCAGAAAATGCTAGAACGCTACGATATTATTTTGAAGAGAGTAACATTCTTTATGATATATTCAATATATATATTTTATATTTCAAAAATTACAGATTGGGACAATGTCGTGTTTATTGACGAAACATGGTTGAATGCGAACCATACGGTTTCGCGGACATGGACCGATGATACAGCGGCCTCCACCTCAAAAGTTCCATCGGGAAAAGGCGCCCGATATTATATGTCACGCGGGATCAGCTTCTCAAGGTTTTGTTCCAGACTACCTCCTCGCATTCGCCTCTAAAATTACAAGTGATTACCATGAGGAAATGAACTTTAAGGTTTTTAAAGAGTGGTTTGAGAAGCTGCTAGTCAGCTTAGAAAACCCATGGAAAATTATAATGGACAATGCACCGTATCCCTACCATCACCGTATCACCGTAGCCCTAGAGCATGGACACGAAGTTATTCGATTGCCTCGCCATTTTTACCATTGCCAGTATAACGCCATCGAGCTTATTTGGGTACAACACTTTAGTACTGTTAAGATTTTGAACGCGATGTGAGAATAGACAATATTATTGAAAATTAATTAATAATATCTCTGAGTGCTGACAGCAGTGATGAAGATGACAATACTAGTAACAGTTCTGATAGTTCAACTGAATAAATGCTATTTTTTCGTTAAATTATGTACTTGTCTTATTTTGTTCCTTAAATTTACGAAAGAAAAAATAATAATGGGACAGGGATTCGCCTGATGATTTTTAAAATTCACGTATGTTTCAAGTCCGTATCGATTCATTCACTTTAATCGATGTTTTTTAAGCAGGTCACCTCACCATGAAGATAAAACTGACATCAAATGTTACCTATTAAAATGACTCCACTTTACTAGATACTATGAGTAATGTTTATATTAGACATGAAATTTTGCTATTTATTTCTTTGAGGACGCGTTTAGGAAAAGTAGTTTGACATGTTTTCGAGTGTGGAGAGCAAATATAATAGTTTTTTTTTGTGCAATAAATCTAGAAAGTGTCTAAATATAATAAACCTTACTGTCACGCATTAAGATTCTTGCATAATAGCAAAACGCGTGAAAATTCTGAGGAGACTTTATTATGCTTTTTCCAAAAAAATTTTTAATATTGTTAGATTATTATTTAATCGATTTTAAGGTGATTATATCCGTCATCATTTAGTATATTACTAGAAAAATGATCCTAAGGACGACGTCTTTTTGTAAATATTGGGTTGATGTTCTGAAAAATTTGTTTTTGTCATACTAAAAAAATCATAACGTTTCCATAATAAAAAATGTAGCTCTTATTGTACCTAATGTAAGGTCCAACAGACCTGATGTACCACATTTCGATATTATAACTATGGCGATAAGGTCCAAAAGTTGTACACCGGGTTTGTCGGCGACCGTACATCTATTCAAACATTTTTTGTATAATTTTACTTTATAATTTTCGGTTCAATTTTAACCGAATGCCAAAATAATTGTTTCGCTCCGTCCATCCGTCTGTTCGCCTATTGCTATTTTAATGTGTCAACATCTTACTATGCTGTTACTGTAGGTACGTACGCCTAAATTAAGTTATAAGCCATAGACACTTGACCGCATGAGAGTGACCATTCTCCCCATCAGGCAAAATGTTTCGAACGTAATTCGATCTAAAAGCTTTTGAAATTCGAACATAACCGAACCATTACACGACCTTAACCAACGAAACGTAATATTCAATTTGGGAACAATAAATCCAGTAACGAAATCAATTTTACTAATTCAATGATCCATCACGAGCAGTATTGTACAGGAAGCGGGAGAGCCATGCTTCGGTACGAATGAGCCGGCTCGACCGGGTAACTACCACGGCCGCACAGAAAATCGACGTGAAGTAATGCTTGCGTTGTTATCGGAGGCCCAAGGGGATCCAGGAATGCAAGTTCGCAACACCAGAGGAGTTACAGTTGTACCGGTTTCCATGGGCGGCGGTAATCGCTTAGCGTCCATCTGCTCGTTTCCTGGTCTCCCTTTCATTAAAAAAACACGCACTTCACTTCACAAAGTATACTTATACTTACTTGTGCGTGTTTTTTTAATATTATTTATTAATTAATAAAGAGAGAAGATTTGTTTGTTTGCATGGCATAGGTTCCGAAACTACCGGACAGATTTTGACGAAATTTGGCGCAGATATACAGTAAGCCACGGCGAAGGACATCGGCAACTTTTTATCGCGGAAAACTGTACGGTTCCCGCGAGATTTTCTTTCGCGCACAAAGTTTCGAGCAACATTTACTATGTATTTTCAAAGAAAATATGTAAATGCGTAATAAACGAATGCGTAATATTTTATGGAATAAAACCAACAAAGGAGTGACACGGATTGCCTGATGGTAAATAAGCCATTATTGCCGCCATAGAAACCCCAAACATCGATGAGATTAGTAAGTTGACTGTTTTTACCCGACTACGACGGAAGCCAAAAGGGAGGGTAGTGATTTTGGTAGTCTATGTAGGTATGTTGTTCCACCGTAGCGCCAAAGCTACTCGTCCGATTTTAATAAATGAGGTGTCAATGTATTCGTAACATAGGCAAATAATTTACGTAGTCGGGTTATAGTCTTTTTATAAAAATTGTAATTATCTAAAAACTATATATACGCATATGTACCTATATTAAAATACTATGACAATTAGTGTCTTCTCGTGTCTCGGTGTTTGTTAGAGAACTCCTCAGAAACGGCTTTAGCGATCGGTTCTAAACTTCTTTTTATACCCGTAAGTCATAGGGTTGACCGACTCCAAAAATATATATTTTTATCCTATTTTTTATGATTTGGCGTTAAAAGTACATATAAGCCTAAATTTTCACCCTTTTAACACCAACACGACAAGCAAGCAAAATATACCTTTGTACTTCATAGCCTCAAGCACCTGACTCCTATTGTGCTTGCCAAGCGGCTTGTGCGGCCAAGTGCCCGCACACGCTGTGCGGGCACCATTAGGTTATAAAGCCGGGTGTTCTGTGTATTTTGCATTTAAACCTAGATTTTAATCTGTACATCGAGCTAGGCAATTAGAGCCTTATTCACCTTAACTCAATTTGTCGGGAAGTCAACAAACTTGTTTTGAATATTTACCTACCCTCATTTGTGAATGGTGGTCTGATTGCAGAATATTGTTTAGTAGCCTCTTCTTCCATAATAATCTATAGTATACTAGCTTTTGCGCGTGACTTCGTCTGCGACGGTCCCACTCGTGGGGGATAAATATACGTCATAATTTGGACCCCCATTTTACCCCGTTCCGTTTCACGAATTAAAAAATATTTTCATACCTTTCTTCCCTTTCATCAACTTTCAATCCTTATTTGTACCCTCATACGGTAAATTCTTATAAACCCTGGAAAAAGAAGGAATTTCATTAGATATGTATTGTAATTTAAATTATCTAAAAAATTACATTGTAATTTAAAACTACTGTCCAAATTTAACGTTTCTGCCATAAGCGGTTACGGCTGTGCGAGCGTTTATATGTCAGTCAGTGAGGACATCTCCTTCTATAGGCTTATTTAATATATATATATATGCTCCCTTACTAACTTAAACAACGTTTCTGTCTTTGTCTGTCAAGTGACCTTGTATTTGTGCGTTGTGTAAATTTTTTTATTAGTAACGGTGATGGTGTTTTCAATTTCACAATTTAGTGATAACTAAACCTACCTAAAGTTAAACACGTGGGAGGAATGATAACTGCATAATGGTCCTAAATAAAATAACTAGGTATTTGTTGCATATTAAAGTAGTTCTGAAAAGTTTATAATGTCAATGTCTTATTGACAGATGTCACATGCGAAGCCTATTGAGATATAATAATTTAGTTAGCCAAATGGCTATGTATAGTGTAGACGTATCTGTGTTAAGCATCTCTCTCTTAAGTATCAATAAATAAGATTAAAACTGTATCATTGTTATCACACTTTAACATTAGAAGGACTTGCAAGAACCAAGACGGCACAGCACACAACTGTATTCAAGTCTAATTTAAAACATTTAAATAACTGAACTGATTTTCAGCGAAACCATGAGTAAACATGAAATGATATTTATTATCACAGCGACAATCTCGTCGCTGTGATAATAAATATCAAAATCTCGTCAAAACATTATGATATTGTTTTACGAGTTACATCAACTATACAAAACAGTTGTTTACGATTATAGTCCTAAACATAGACGTATGTATTATAGACTCTAGTAAAATGGCGAAATTTTGAGATTTTTGGGGCCATTTTGACATTTGAAGTATGGTGAAAACAAGTTGGCTGATATTTGAAGTATGGTGAAAACCAATATGGCGTAACTTTTTACTGTATGAATATTTGCTTTGTCAAATCTACGTTGACGTAACGTACGTTGTCGTCGTCGTTGACGTCAAATGTATGTACGCCTATCTTGAGTTTTGAAATCTTTAGTCCTAAAGCGAATGACAAATATTCGAGCAAAATCATACGCTACTACCGGTAGATCAGTCTGTCAGATAGACCAATAGCCGATTAATGTCTGCATTGTTGTATCTAGAATATTTTTAAGACGTAGGCTCGGCTCGAGAGTGCTACATGCGACCGCGACCAATAGTCCGTCACGACCATAGACGTATATATTATAGACGAGGCATGCTGAGGCAAAAACTGTCTCCACTTAAATGGACCCCACTTAAGGAGTTTTTGGGGCCATTTTGACATTTGAAGTATGGTGAAAACAAGATACCTGACACTTGAGATATGGTAAAAACCAAGATGGCGTAACTTTTTCTTGTATGAAGATTTGTTCTGCCAAATGTACGTCATAGCATATCTTTAGTTTTGAAATCTTTGGTCACGACAAATCAAATTTTATGGAAGTTGGGTATTTTCCTACATGCAAAAGTTTTTTTTAATAAATTAAGAAATAATCAGGTATTACAAATTGATAAAAGTAAAAAGGATTTTATGTGTAGTTTTGTAATTAATATTATACGCATTCCGAAGTCACAAAAAAGTAGAAATATTTTTTTACAACATTAGTGTATAAAACCTACTTAATTAGTTCACTTACATCAAATACAAAAATATTTACTACGAAAGTTTTGAACGCGCAAACTTCGGAGATATCAGAAATTTTGTGCATATGGCCATACATTTCGTAGCAACATTACTAGCGTGTAACGTCACCTACTAGTGCGACTTTTATATGGGACGTTTTCACGAGACTCACAAAAGTGCTTCAAATAATCCGCAAATTCCGCAATATCTTTGAAAATATAGATTTTTAATATACTATTCCTTTTGTAAACTCTCTTATATAATTTTCAGAGCACTATTCATTTATGTAATATAAAAAAAAGGAAAATACCGTACTGTTACGTAATAACTATTTATTAATCTGTGATTGTTAAACTGTGGTATTGTGTAGGTAGCAGTTGCGCTGTGCGCGTGATAGCCGCGATCGGGGACCCGTTTCTACCAAATACCAAAACTAAACTAAACGATACTTTAGAATAATCAAAAAAATATTATTATTACGACAGTTCTTAATGATTTAAAATAGTCTTTGTAGGGTTCCGTAGCCAAAGGGTATAGACGGGACCTTATTTAATATTACTGAGACTTCGCTGTCTGTCTGTTCATCTGTCCATATGTCTGTCACCAGGCTATATCTCCTTAACCGTGATAGCTATAAATAAATTATTACTATTACTATAATAAATTATTTAAGGGGGGCTTCCGTACAACAAACGTATTTTTTTGCCGTTTTATACGGAACACCTCGTGTGCGGGGCCGACTCTAAAAAACCGGCCAATATTCTTCGTTGCTAAACATCACAAAAAGCGATTTTAGACGTTTAGCAATGAAGAATATACTTTATATGAAATACACAAGTCATTTATTTTGTCGGCCGACCCCCTGGTAAGTTAATAAGACATAAACCCAGTCCTCCGCTCGGCTTCTAAACGCAGTCAAGCAGATCGAGCATTAGATTTTATGAGGGTTATCCTTGTTAGCGAGTCGTTAAATGAAGACCCGTTTTGAAGCCAATAAGATTTTGACTCGCCTACGAGTTTAACGTGTAACGAAACCTTATTTTCCTTTAATTTTTATTTAGGATTTCAAGTGCATTCAGGATTTTTTGTGAAATTGTTTGATTCGGAGCGAAGGTTGGAACGGCGCGTGCTGTTTCCCGCGGTCCCAACTTTGAGCCATCGCAAATTAGGCGACTTGTCGCTCCGTCTAATCGCCGCGTCTTGTGGCGCTATGCACGCGCACACACGACGAAAGTCGCGCGACAGCGCTGTGTCAGTCTTGCTCCGTCAATCTACTTTGTCGTCGCGACTCCGCGCCTCTGTCGCCAAGTGTACAAAACTTTGAACAAAATATATGAAATTGTCGGCCGCGGCATGTCGTCGCGTCTAGTCACCGAGCTGTCGCTGTCGCGTGTCGCCTAGTGGGCGCCTAGGCTTAAGGTACGTGTCGCGGGCGCTATTGTATTTCTTTATTACACGCTATATACCTGCGGTCCAGGATACCTTCAGTTCGGACTGAACGGATGCATAATCGTAATGTCTGTGTGCAATTTGGCCTTGAGGCAAGATAGCACCCGTCGGCCGGATGGACGTAAGCGATTCGCTTAGATCGAATGGATCGTGTACGACAAATCACTTCAGTTTACATTAGCTGTATAAAATTGTATTTTTTTTATATATAATTAAACTATTTTCAATTTAATAAGCGTTTTGGTTAATAAAATCCAATAATTATAATAATAAAACTGAGTGAAATGCTTGTTACGATTTATTACTAGAAAGAGAACTAAGATAGCATTTAAAAAAATACAAAATATTCTAACATAATATTTTCTTCAATATTAAAAGCAATTTATTAAAATACTGCGTTATCCTGTTTGCTGTATTGTATTATGAGTTTATGTTTCTTATTACTAAGACTATCGAATGATGTAATAAAACAGGATGGGTTTTTTTCCGGTTGGGTCAGTCCATTCGTGCCGAAACGTGGCTCGGCTTCCGCGATGAGAAACAAATTTCCACACTCCTCAGTCCAAATAATGTAAAGTACGCTCAAACAAAATGTCAATAAAAGCCGTTTTTTTTTCGTTTTTGGCGTCAACACTAAAACCCCAATACTTACACTTATGGCCATACAAAAAAATATGTATAAAAATACCTTTCTAATGAAATTACTTGTGTTAAATCAACTAGCCACCAGGCTAGTTATAGTCCTACGTAGCTACAGCGGTCTTAACCCGACCGTTTAGACCAGGGTCGATAGTTTTTAAAACCAAAAAAAAAATAGTAGGATAAAACCCATTAGAAAAGGAGGAGAATATTATAAAAATGAAAGGAAAAATAATTTACGGGCGATCTGAGGTCGGGAAGGGGATGGGGGTGAGTTTTTAAGGGTAAAAAACGGTTTATCTCGATTTCCGGCAAAACTAAAAGTCCTATGGAAAAAAGTCAAATGGCAAAGTTGTAGGTAATAAAAGATCTAAAACTTTTGTATTTACACTTTTTTCACATAACTTCAAAATTTATGTGAAAAATTAAAAAAACCAAGTTTTTGGTTTTTTATTTTTATCTTTTACAAAAAATTTTTTTTTTCACGAAATTTGGTGAAAACTTACCTTTTTATGTCCCAAATACGCTGTAATTTATTTGACTAGAAATATTTATTTTTTCACCTTATTTTGAATTAATATCGAAAAAGCACCCTAATTTTCAATCGAAAATTCACCCGTTAAAATATAAGCTTTTTTCAAAAAGTTCGTATGCTTTCTGTTCGCTGAAATCTCTACTTTCCAATGGTGAAAAAAAAATATGTTACTATAGTAAATCTTCTCAGAAAATGCAAAAAATCGAAAAAAACTCGAATTCGATTTTTTTTTAAATTATTATATACAATTTTGAGCTATTTATTAAAATTTACACTTTAATTACTCGAAAAACGTAAGATTATATGTTACATTGATAAAAAAATTGCAAATCAAAATATACTACTATAATTAACAAACAAATAAGTTAATAAATTTAATATTTAATAAGACATCTACAATATTTGGAGAAAGTTGTCGAATCTTCTTTAAATTATATGCGTAGATGCCTATTTATAACTATTTTAAGATAACTTATATACCTGAGTGACCTACGAAAAATTTTAGCCCACCATAAGGTATTTCATAGAGAAGTGGGGAAGGGGCTAGGCGGGTCTGGGTCTTACTACATACATACCTACTATTTCGCAGCAGCTGTAACAACCGTTAGCCTAGCCAGTATTCGAAATACAGTACAGTATACAAGATCACTTATAAAAATACACGTGCACGCTGAGTTTCTTTAAGATAATTGTGACAAGTTTACTTAAAAAAAAAAAAAACTTTTCGAATCTGCATAGGAAGGTAAATACTATCTCTATTTTTATCTGTATCAATCAACTCAAACATAAAAATAGTAATATTTTCTTAACAAAATAGTATGATTAACGTAACATAACCTAAATATTAAAATTGAATGATATTTTAGTACAAGATTAAAAAATAATAATCTTCTTAATATTGCACAAACAAATTTAGTTACTCCCATGAAAAAAAAATATATTTCAAAATACGTAAAAAATATATTAAAAATCTATAAAAAATCTATAAATATATATCGTAAATATATTTTTAATAACTAACTTTTGGCCGATTTTCATGTATATTTCATATATTTTAAATATATTAAATAATATATTAAAAATCTATAAAAATGTATAAATATACTGTGTGTATATTTACCGGCATATTTAGCGGAACATAAAATAAATGTTTAATATCAGTATTATATAAGGTTGCTGGCTGGTTTATACGTCATTTAATTTAAAAAGAAATATTTTCAAATTAAGAAAACAACTGAACATTTTATGCCATTGCTTTAATTTTATTCAAATACACCTTATCTGGAGCGAACTTCGAGTATTTCTTCCTTCTGAGTTTGATTTAAAATTTCATTGAAATACTGTTTTTTGTTAGTTTTTTTTAATCGCGTATCTTATTGGAGTTAAGGACTGAATTATGCCTGACTTACCCCAACGGAGATTGCCAGGGCACTCGAAATGCGAATAACTGGTCAAACATACAGCGTGATATCCAGAGATCTTCGTCGACCAGTTTCAACGATCCACCGCAGTATCCAACGGTTCAGGGAGACCGGTACTTATGTGAGAAGAGCAGGACAAGGCAGAAAAAGACGCACTTCGAGTAGGGATGATCGTTTCATTCGGCTTCGTGTACGTAGGAACCCCCGTTTGACGGCCGTCCAAGCCCGACATGAGTTAGAAGCAGTGCGGGGTGTAACCGTAAGTGAGCGTACGGTACGAAGAAGTTTCGAAGAAGCTGGTTTGGGTTCATTTGTGCCCGCCAAGGCTCCAAGGCTCGAGGTAAATCATCGTAGAAACAGGTTAACTTTTGCTCAGGAACATCGACTTTGGAACGCGGACCGATGGAGTAAGGTATTGTTTAGTGATGAGTGCAGAATTCTCTTAAATCAAATTGACGGCAGGCAAAGAATATACAGACGCAAAGGAGAACGATACATGAATATCACTGTTATGGAGTGGCCGGCGAGATCACCGGATATGAACCCAATAGAGCACGTTTGGGACTTGCTGAAAAGAAAAGTAGTGTCCAGAATTCCAGCTCCTGCCAACGTGGGTGAACTGCGAATCGCCGTAGTTGAGGAATGGCGGAGACTATCCCAGGAGACCATCGATAACATCATTCTCAGTATGCCTAGACGGGTAAAAACTTTAATAAGAGCACGTGGAGGAAATACGCGATATTAATCACCATTTTTCTAATTTAATTAATTGTTATTTTAATATTAATTTTCACTTTTCCCGGTTACATGAAAAGTTCAAAAATGTACCATTTTTCACAAATAGCCTTTACTCACAAAATCTTTTCTTAATGTGATCTCATTTTAAGTAAAACAAATGAAACTTTAAATAACAAAAGAAGTGTAGTAAGTAGATTTTAAAATAAAACCATATTTTTTTAATTATGGACCTTTTCTTTGTGTTCCGCTAAATATGCCGGTGTGTTTATATAAAATATATATCGTAAATATATTTTTAATAACTAACTTTTGGCCGATTTTCATATATATTTTATACATTTCAAATATATTTCAGATATATACAAAATATATTTTTTAATATTTTAGCCATGTTTTTTATGTCTTTTAAGATATATTTTGAATGTGTCTAAAATATATTTAAAATATGTTTAAAATATGTATATATATATATATTTAAAATATGAAATATACATGGAAAGCGGCCAAAAGTTAGTTATTAAAAATATATTTACAATATATATTTTATATATATTTATATATTTTTATGTATTTTTAAATTTTCTTTTTTTTTCATGGGAGTAACTAAATTTGTTTGTGCAAAATTAACGAGATTTTTTTTTTAATCTTGTACTAAAATATCATTCAATTTTAATCTTTAGGTTATGTTACGTTAATCATACTATTTTTTAAAGAAAATATTACTATTTTTATGTTTGAGATGATTGATACAGATAAAAATAGAGATAGTATTTACCTTCCTATTCAGATTCGAAAAGTTTTTTTTTTAAGTAAACTTGTCACAATTATCTTAAAGAAACTCAGCGTGCACGTGTATTTTTATAAGCGATGTTGTATACTGTACTTTATTTCGAATACTGGCTAGGCTAACGGTTGTTACAGCTGCTACGAAATAGTAGGTATGTATGTAGTAAGACCCAGACCCGCCTAGCCCCTTCCCCACTTCTCTATGAAATACCTTTTGATGGGCTAAAACTTTTCGTAGGTCACTCAGGTATATAAGTTATCTTAAAATAGTTATAAATAGGCATCTACGCATATAATTTAAAGAAGATTCGACAACTTTCTCCAAATATTGTAGATGTCTTATTAAATATTAAATTTATTAACTTATTTGTTTGTTAATTATAGTAGTATATTTTGATTTGCAATTTTTTTATCAATGTAACATGTAATCTTACGTTTTTCGAGTAATTAAAGTGTAAATTTTAATATATAGATCAAAATTGTATATAATAATTTAAAAAAAAATTCGAATTCGAGTTTTTTTCGATATTTTGCATTATCTGAGAAAATTTACTATAGTAACATATATTTTTTTTTCACCATCGGAAAGTAGAGATTTCAACGAACAGAAAGCATACCAACTTTTTGAAAAAAGCTTATATTTTGACGGGTGAATTTTCGATTGAAAATTAGGGTGCTTTTTCGATATTAATTCAAATAAGGTGAAAAAATAAATATTTCTAATCAAATAAATTACAGCATGTTTGGGACATAAAAAGGTAAGTTTTCACCAAATTTCGTGGAAAAAAAAATTTTTGTAAAAGATAAAAATAAAAAACCAAAAACTTGGTTTTTTGAATTTTTCACATAAATTTTGAAGTTATGTGAAAAAAGTGTAAATACAAAAGTTTTAGATCTTTTATTACCTACAACTTCGCCATTTGACTTCTTTTCATAGGACTTTTAGTTTTGCCGGAAATCGAGATAAACCGTTTTTTACCCTTAAAAACTCACCCCCATCCCCTTCCCGACCTCAGATCGCCCGTAAATTATTTTTCCTTTCATTATTATAATATTCTCCTCCTTTTCTAATGGGTTTTATCCTACTATTATTTTTTTTCACTTTTTATTATTTTTAAAGGCTTCTACCCTGGTCTAGTTAGCGTAGATCATTTCGAAAAAAAAAAAACTAGAATTTACTTGTGTGTATAGAGTAGGTACACTAGCAATTATGTTCCATGTCCCTTATATTTCATGCAACTTTAGGAACAAGTAACGTCAACGCTTTCGCGACTTTTGTATGGAGCTTTTTCACGAGCGAAATTCAGTAAGCAAATCGCTGTGCTGTACCTTTGAAAATATTAATTTTTAATATACTGTTTCTTCTTAAAACTTGCTAATATTTGAGAGAAATATTTGTTTAGAAAAAAAGCAGGTAACAAGCCTTCTTCTGTCTTTAGTTTACAAAAAATTAAATTCGATTTGAGGAGAGTATGGAAATTTTCGTAGTACTATGCCATAACAACAAAGTTAAATTAAAAAGTGGCGTCCACAAACCAAAGTACTATTCATTTATTGTACAATTTTCATTCTCCTTGGATTTCTCCTAATTATTTGAATTCCGATTCCGAAATTATATTTTATACTAGCCCGCGGCTAAGCCGGCGTAAATACAGTATTACTCGAAGACACTGAACTTTTTCGGGACAAAAAGTAGCCTATGTTTTAATTCAGAGCCTAAACTACTACCATACCAAATTTCATTGAAATCCGTTCAGTAGTGAAAGAGTAACAAACATTCCTCCCAAACTTTCACATTTATAATATTAGTAGGATGAATACCTATTCGTTGAAATTAATGAAAATATCATAGTATTTACCCCACCTCCTGCAGATATGCGACCTATGCCGTTTTAATCCAGGTGTAATGACGCTTACATCTAACTTAATTTTGTCTTTGGACGCCATGGCTAATTGTTCCATAGTAAAATGGGAATGTCCTTTGCACGTAGCTGTAATAAACATTTTATATATTTCGGGACGTGCCGCGTGCGTTACGTTTATATTGGTTTGATGGGATCGTAATCATTGTGAGATCAAAGGGTTTCCGATGTTCGATATTCCGCCTGTAATTTGGGTAACTCATCAAAGTATCATATTAGGCCTGGCCTGGGGGTTTTGGATGTCAATATTTTTATATCCTTTCCGTCCCTGTACAGGCCAATTCATATCGATGATTTCCGTTTATTTATATCGTTCATAACTATAATAGTTTTTACCCGCGGTTGCGCTTGTGTTAAGTTTTTAAAAAAAACACCGATTTCGTGCCTCACACGAAATCGAATACACTGGAAATGAATCTCGGAATTCGAAAAATATTGACTTTTTCAAAAGTTTAGAGGTAGGTTAGAGTTTAGCTAAAAGTTAGGCTACAGAGCAAACCAGTAACCCGATCATCTTATTTTTGGCTTAAATTGTAGCTGACTAAATTGTCCAGAGGATTTTTTCACAAATTCTTGATATCATTCTTCGTTTTCCAAATATCGAGCGCCAAAATCAAACATTTGGAAAAAAAAGTTTTTTATTTCACAATTTCGGCCATAACTTTTTTCGTTCTTGACTTTCTCCAATAATTCTTTTGCACCTTACAGCTCTCGTAAAGAGGCATCTTTTAAAACTTTTTTTTAAGTATAATAATATCTTCACAACTCTCCCAAATATAAGGGGATCGAACTTTTTCGTGAAATCGGAGCCTACACTGGAGCGAACGAAAAAACATTTCTAAATTCCAATGTCAAAACTCTGTCCAATAAAAAAACCGCATCAAAATTCGTTGCGTACATTAACACAATATAAACTGTGCGTACATACTTAGGTGAGAAGCAATTTAGAATATTTATATTAAATTTAACTAGACGTTGGCTAGTGGTCGAAATTCGACCATAATTCATATATTAAACATTTGAAGTCTCAACTTTTTTAGGGTTCTTTTGCCTCTTGGATACGCACATAAATATTATCTTGTCTATGGAATGTGAAAGATGGATTGACAATTATTGTTTTCTACTTTTTACTGTGGCAAAATGTACGGTTACCGCTGGATTTCTGCGCGTACGGAGTCACTGTTACCCGTGATCTAGTATATGTCATAAAAATGTAAAGGCACACTTTGTAGCTTACGCGGAAGCTCTGTAGAACTTTACAAAAAAAGCAACTCATCGCTCCAGTCAAATTCAAGTTCTGTGCAAGTGTTACAGTCATAGCTGGATGCAGTCTCTTCCCTGAAATACTAGCAAACACCGAAAAAAATCCAAATTCGGCCTTTGTCTTAGTAATTCTAGTCAAATCTAGAATTTCCTACCTTTTCAGCCAAACGTCGAGAGTAAAATATATCTACTTCAGGCTTTGTCTAGTTGATCTTTGAAGCGAATGGCGGACTCGAGTCAAAGGCCTAAAAACTTTATTTACTTGGGCTCTGGCTAAGACCTCAAGTCAGAACTGAGCATTGACTAGTCAAGTCTAGGAGCGCCGGGGCTTAGAGGTTTGACTGTAACATATGCATTCTAAAAACGCGCCCATTCTTCTCGGCTTAGCGTAAAAATAGAATGGAGGAGGATTTGCCCAATTGAATATTCCGTCCCGATAGTTTTGAATCAGAATAGAGTCGGAAGAGCAGATAACCTTTTCGCCGACTTATAGATATTTTTAGGTTCTTTGTCAATAAAAAGGCCATAAAACCCTTGTTATAAAGTTTTAAGTACACTTCTGAGAGGGACTTTGGGACATTTTGTGTAAGAAACGTGCTAGCGTCGGCTTTTAAACGTGACAACAAATTTCCCAAAAAAGCTCGCCCTTAAATTTTAGTAAAATGTAAGAAAAGTATGTGCCTACATGTAGCTTATTGGATATTTTAGCATTTATAAAAAATACTTTTCATTTTTTTTTCATTTCACTCATTACTCAGCAATATTAATATTAACTCCTGGTTATTATCATTATTATCAAATATATTCGTGAAATAAAATCTTTCAGGGAATTGTGCGAACGGAGGAGTTAAATAAAGTCTATGTGAAGAATGAAGTGCAGAAAACAAACATTATTTTTAAATGTTTAGATTTATATAAAATGAATAAAAGTAACAAGAGCACACACTACCTCATAATTAACACACTACCATGTGTTTGATAGATACAATTTTGCAATACATTGACGTTTGTCAATCTGTCACAACATTTACACATTTTCTAAGTGGCAAATGAACCTTTTTAAAGTTCAAACTTAAAATTTATAATATTATTTATTATCATGAGCGAATTTCGACCACGGCGCGGACTTCTTGTTAAAATATAATGATGATGATCTTTTGTTACAAGTGCCACCCTCCTCATTAGTATGAAGCTCTTAGACGGTCTTAAGCGCCTTTATGTCTTTATGAACTAAATAGTGGAGTGTCATGGACAGAATAACAACAGCTATTTCAATGTAGGTTAATCTGACATCGCATTGTCTTTCTGACTACATTAACGTCGCATTTCAGTTTTCAGTGTTCTGTTTTCCATTTTCTTATAGGTTTTTTTGCTTAAGTGCAAAATGGCTAGGTTTGATTTTATTCTCTTATATACAATATTGTATAAACAAACTAAACAAAGGTACGTGTGTAACAAAAAATAAATACCGCCATTAGGAAATACTGTATAAGCTGTCTGATATAAACTTTTCTGAGGCAAAATATTATTAAAATACACAAGCAGGCTACAAGTTGCCATTCATTTTGCTAAACTTTTACCTATCCATCTCATTCCTCATATTTTCAGGAAAATCTTCAAAGTTTTCAATGAAATGCGCTGATATTTTTTAGAAAATTCACCTTCTTTTCTCGCCAAACTCTTTATAGCTTCAAGGTTTGCTCAGAGGCAGTTCGATGGAAAATATTTGCGATAGAGGCATTAGGATTCAATGAGGTGAGCTTTCAAAGAAACGATCCTGTTTGCATATCTTTGCCTGTCTCGTAAATAAAAACAATAAATTTCCGGTATGTTTTCTATAGACTTTTTCGTCCATAAATCTATTGTTTGCGTTTATATATCCATTTGAAAAGAAAAACAACTGTAAATTTAAAAGATCTTTCAAAGACCAAAGACCCGACAACACATTTGTGAGGTGACGTGCTGTCGCGAATTTCTATGGGTGGAGGTATTTTCCTATCTACTATTTTCCAAAGCCATCTGTATTATTCCATAAAAAGCCATATACTTCTATTTTGGCGATAAAAGACTTCTGATCTTTTCTCACTATAAGACGGTTTTCTTCGTAAAACGATTTTTGAATTAGAATGAAAAACTGATTTACTTAAAGCAATTCCAATACACTTACAAAGACCATGAGTAGCTTTAGTATACCTAAGCGCTGACTCTATTTAATGGTCTGTAAATGAAAAACGGCTCCAATATGGCCGCCAGGGACACCGTTAGCGACTTCCTCATCTTACGGCCAAAATTGCTTTTCTATAATAATAAACGAGAATAGCCCGAGATTTGCCGTTAAATTGTATTAAAAGTTTACTCATTATTTGTGGAAAAATAGCCCATAAACATCGTATGCTGATAATAACATATTTATGTTTTGTATCTTTATCATCTTAGTCAATGGTCATCTTTCATCACCACCGATCATTAAAGCTTTCAGTAGGTTACTAACTGCAAGTTGGTTTAGTACTTTACATATAAAACATACTACCTAATATCTTCAATGCTGCAATTTAGGCAAGAATTCTACGTCAACGCAACTGAGGTACTAGCGAGCTTCATAAGTAAACAATTACATACTCGATATGCAAGTGTGGCATACAATAGCGGCACAGCCTTATTCCTGAGCGAGGCTCTTTGTTGTGGAAACTGGGACCGTACACGGAAATTCCGCCATTTAAGTCTCTAGAAAGAGATTTTACAGTCCAATTCGTGAGGGAAGCGGAAAGTAATGAACATACAACCTGCGGCAGTGTAGCTTTAGATATAGCGACTCCACAGATTGTTGTCATATTGTATGTTGTATGGCTGTGACTTTTATTTACTGGACTGCCGTAGAAGCGAAAACATAATAAGTAGAGTAACCTATATTAAATACTACATTCTACTAATATATTTTGATAATAATAATAATTAAGTATAGCATTGCTACAGAAAACAGATTCTTTCTTTTTTTCTTTAAGAAAGAAATAATTTATGGAAAACCGGCCAAGTGCGAGTCGGACTCGCGCACGGTGGGTTTTGTACAAAACGGCAAAAAGTCACGTATTGATTGGTCAAAACTCCAAAAAGCAGTTTCTGATATCAAGACGATTCATTTATAATTCAATTCAATAAAATTAAAATGAAATTGCAATTTAATTACGAGAATTGGGGTTTTCGTCATGATTTACTTTCTTTAAAAAAAACGGCATATGTACCACTGCAGTGTTTGTCGTCAAGTGTGATCGTACACCCTTGCGTGCAAATTGTGGAACGTAATACTCTATCGAACAATTTATTCGGACATAAATGCTCCGCCGCGCAATTCCAGTAGGTAATCTACAATCTTCATGGAAGACGTAACTATTGGCTAATATCTCATAGTAAACACTGTTTAACTGTGCAAATTACAACATAAACTAACAGTTTACTATTAAGTAGATAGCCAAGATGGTCGTGGATAGACTTTGTACTACACTGTCGGGTAATCCATCGTAAACTTGAAACACTTCTTACATTGTACACGTTTTATGGACAATTTTAAATGCTCTTCTTTACTGTATAATAACATTATGTCTTATTTAAGTCTCTATCCCTCGTAACAGTGTTGGCAGTGCTTGGGATGAAGACAGAATAATGCTTTCGAAAGACTAAGGGTACTAAGACTTAAGACGATACGCGGCGCTGCACTTTTAAGATAGCTATTCAAAATTGAACATTAATCATTACACAATATAAAGATACACGCGTTTCGTTTCCATGTGAATTGACTCTAAGTGAAAGTGGGTAGGTACATAGTTACACTTTTTGAAACGCAAATCTAGATATTAACGAAGGAAAATAAATAGCCTACAAACAAAATATCCTAATTCCTAAGTACATAACTAAAGAATATAAACTTATTCTTTAGGAAAAATATACCTATTCTTTTTTACCGACAGTAATAATTATAGGGTAGGTACTATCAAATAAGCTGCCGCTAGACCAGGCGTAAGATGAAAATCGCTTAACAGCGCCATCGAACCGTGCGCACACACACATACTCACGTGTAAATACGTAGTTCAACCACGTCTGCAGTCGTTGCGGTCACTTCCTTTGTGTTTTAATACTTTGAAGCAAAGGAAAATGTTTAAAAAACTGGTCAATATTGCGTACTTTAAGGACAAAAACGTGTTGTTTGAAGAGACTCAACTACTTTAAAACAATGCAGTGTTGAAGTTTCTACTTTATAAATGCGCTTAAGGCGTTAGGCGAGTGGGTCTGGGTAGAGCGAAATAGACAGAGAATGTATTACTAGGAAACAAGTTTTGAGCGCTGTCCTACAACATTATCTCATTTTCATCGACATCTGACTTCCATTCTATATTCTGTTCTGATCCAATTTAAACTATTTGTAAGCGAAAATATTGAATACTATGATTGACGTTGCCCGCGACTTCGTTAGCGCAAAAGGAAATATCCCGAGAATCATACATTTGTGCTAAAATAAAACGCCTTTTGCGAATCCTGAAACCACTTGCCAGTCCGCAATTGGATTTTTAACATTATGCACAAAAGTCGAAATATCGCCATTACTCAATACCTATTGCAATATTATGCGCGAACAATATTTCTTTGTTGTATTCAAATTGGAGTATTCCTCTGAACAGCAGTTGTTACTGACGGCTATTGTAAATGTGGACTGAAAAAAGAAACATAATTTTTCTTAGCTCTCCTTTTTTATTCACTTAACAACGGTTGTTTTGTTACGATTATTATTTGAATAAGATGAATGTAAATAAAAACTCACAAATATTCACAAGTAAGATCAATACGCATTAGAAAATAATGATATTTAATAAGTAGTAAAAGATTGATTATTATCATTATAAATTATTAATTTCTTTTCTAAAAAAAAATGGAGCCGCTTCAATCACAGACTGTCTTTGCAAGGCAGAATTACGAGTACACCATGTGACTTGAGTACTACTTAATTTAAGTAGCGTTTGAGTATTTGGCCGTAGTCTTACGTTAATCAGGTATCATTTTAAATTGTAAGGAAAAGGTATAATTTTATTTTCATAATTACTGTAATTAACTGAATCGGAAACATTTAATTGGCACGCGTAGCTTTTGGATTAAGGCAGCATTTTGTAACAACCAAACTCAAAATAACTTAGTTAACTTGCGCATAAATAACTTGTGTTTGTATTTCATTACGTCGGCAAATATATTTTGAGTTTAATCGGCATTAAAGTAAGTATATCTTAGTATACTAAGATACTCATCACATCTATCTATGTACCTACCTATCTATGTATGTATAACGTCTCCAAAAATCAATTACGGATACTTCGGGCACATAATTCACTGCTTCTGTAAAGACGTTTAAGCAAAAAAATATTTGTCATGGTCAAAGTAAAAAATCATCTCGTGTATGGGGCTGACTCTCCGCTAAACGCAAACTCGCCCATATAAAGAAATAATATTTTTTTCGAGTAGGACATTTATTTTTCTGTACACATAAGCAGTAAATAATGTGGCCTAAATATCCGTAATTGATTTTTCTAGAATTTATATTTTATATAATAAATGTGAATGTAAGTTTGTTTGTTACGCTTTCACGCAAAAACTACTGAACGGATTTTGATGAAATTTGGTATGATAGTAGTTTACACTCTGGATTAAAACATAGGCCACCTTTTATCCCGGAAAAGTACAGTGTTCCCCCGGGATACTTGATTTTATTTATATTTGATACTATTTACGCGGGCGGAGCCGCGGGAAACAGCTAGTTTTATATTATAAATGTGAATGTAAGTTTGTTTGTTTGTTACGCTTTCACGCGAAAACAACTGAACGGATTTCAATTAAATTTGATATGGTAGTAGCTTAGGCACTGGATTAAAACAGGCTACTTTTTTCCCGAAAAAGTAGAGTGTTCCCGAGGGATACTGAATTTACGCGGGCGGAGCCGCGGGCAACAGCTAGATATTATATAAAAGGCAAAGCTGCTTGACTGATGTATCAACGCACAGGCCAAATCATTATTTCTCATTCATATGAGAAATACGGTGAAAAATCCTTCCTTAGTAGGATTTTTAGGAAGGAAGGATTTTTCAAAATTCAACCCCCAAGGGGGTAAAATAGGGGATAAAATTTGTATGAAACTTTTTATTCCTTCGACATATTTGCATGGAATTTCGTATGAATTAAGTACGGAAAAATAATGAGTTATGTTTTTTAGCGTTTTCTAATATTCAACTCGAGTAAAATAGTCCCATGACATAGATATATTAAATTAAAAAGAGGGGGGATGAATGTTTTAAATTATTGTAAATATATCGTTTAAAACACAATTTCACGCGGGCGAAGACGCGGGCAAATGTTTGTGTATTTATACGTGAAGCGAAAACTTCCTACCCCTCTTTTTAATATAATTAATACATCTATGTTCTTACCCCTTGTTACGAAAATTATGAAAAAAGAGTATGATCTTTAGCACAGTTAAAGTGGAGGAAGGTGTGCAGAAAGCTTATATTTTTTTAAATAATGTTGAGAAATACATAACATTAATAAAAATAAAGTTACACTACCACCACTAACATGCATTTCATTACGTTGACGTTTGTCAATCTGTCACAATGTTTGCATATTTTTGTTCTTTAAACGAGGCAAAATAATACATATATACAGTTCAAACTTAAATTTAAGTGAATTTCTGGTCGAATTCGACCTAAAGTTCGACCACCACGTATTATTAAATATACCAAATATTATTCCTACCCCCTTACTATTAAATATAATATTTACATAACGGATAACTATCGACAAAATGCTTAATAATGGATGTGTTAAAATTATTTCCTAATTACACATTAAAAATAGTTTCGAAGTCAGGGATACCTATTATATTGTGCTATTAGAGTGTCGCCTTCCTGAAATCCTAAACTTGTAACTATATTTTGTTGTGCACTGTTTTATAAATAGATAATGGGTCTTTACCTATGAAATCGCCGATCTGCAGTACTGGCCATTTCAAATAAAAATAATTTTTGTTTGGCTAAGAATTCTAATTTCAAATTAATTTTAAAAACATGGAATTCTTTTTCCAAAAGTAGTCATTTGTTTATTGATTAGTGTTACATATTCATCGCATTTCAATCTTTTTCGTCATCATGGATACGTTAAAAATTCGAGTAATTATGGAATATGAGTACCGTCGTGGCAGCAACGCGGCACAAGCGGCACGCAACATTAACGACGTTTACGGAGCTAACACTACAAACCAACGCACCACCTGTTATTAGTTTGCTCGCTTCCGTTCTGGAAATTTCGTGAAAACAACCTGAAAAAGGAACCTCGCGGTCGTCCGAAGATTGTGGTCGACAATGACGAATTAAAGGCGATTGTGGAAGCTGATGATACACAATCTACGGCTGAATTAGCAGCAGCTTTTGACGTTAGCATCAAAACAATATTGGTCCATTTGCTTCAAATTGGAAAGGTAAAAAAGCTTGACAAATGGGTGCCCCACGAACTCAAAGATCGCCAGCGCGAGGTACGCGTCGAGACGTGCCTTGCACTGCTCAACAGATACACAAATGAAGGAATTTTGAACCGCATTGTTACCTGAGATGAAAAATGGATTCTGTTTGATAACCGCAAGCGCTCAGCAAGTTGGTTGGATCCTGGTTCAGTACCTAAACAAGGCCCTAAACGAAAACTTGCCCATAGAAAAGTGATGATCACTGTTTGGTGGTCTAGCGTCGGTGTGATTCATCACAGCTTCTTACCAAACGGGGTGAGCATTACTGCAGATGTATACTGTGAATAACTGAACACAATGATGGAGAAGCTGGCACATCTCTAACCAGCATTGGTCAATCGCTCGTCTCCGCTGCTCCTGCACGACAATGCGCGACCTCATACTGCACAGCAGACGGTCTCCAAGTTACAAGAACTGGGGTTAAAAGCTCTCCGTCATCCGCCCTACTCACCAGAACTTGCGCCTCCAGACTACTACTTTTTCCAGAATTTGGATAACTTCTTGGCGGGAAAAAAATTCAATACCCGAGAGGCAGTACAAAATGCCTTTGAAGAATTTGTTGCCTCCCGTCCAGCTGATTTCTTTAGGAAGGGCATCAATAAACTGCCACTGCGTTGGCAAATATGCATTGATTGCATGGGTGATTACTTCGATTAATACAAATAAAAAATACATGAAAAAAAATAGTTTAAATTTTTTCATACAAAGCTGCAATTTCATAGGTAAAGACCTAATAATAAAAACTTTAGTGACCAAAAAGTATATAGTTATTTTTGTAACTGAGAAATCGTAATCATACATCATAGATATAAGTTTCTGGGTATGAATACATTAACTATTTATTTATTTGTCTAAAGCACCGTACTCACGGTCTATCCTGCAAATCCAATACCGCGGCCTTGAAGCGGACTTGTTGCCTACGAGTAAAATAAATAATGATTGACACTATTTACACTAATGACAGCCGGTGTTACCGGTGTTAGATTTGCAGGCTGGACCGTGACCACAGATTAAAGAAATATGACCAGATAGACAGCTACTTATTAAATTGTCGATTAGACTGCATTACTACAAGCATACGGCGTGTTGACAATTCTATCGCGTACACGGCAATAGTGGAAAAATCCGGTTAAGATTGTGTCCCCTCGAAAGGACGTCTAAATTTTCAAATTTCGTATTTGAGTTTTTACGTCATATGAGATTGAGAATTGTTGTGTTTTTGGTTGTCATGACAACAAATAACAAATTTTTGATATTATATTTGTGTCCAATGAATGTTTAAAATTTATAATATAATAATATTAAATACAAATAATATCAAACACAAAAGTGGTTATGTATTGTACTGTATGTAGGAAAAATAGTAGAATAAATAAAAATATCTCATAGTTTACCTATCATAAGGATACGAGGGCGGCACTGAAAATTTCGGGAATCAAGGAAGTGACACAACATTACTATTTAAAAATGTATTTATTGCTTTTCGAAGTATTCTCCGCGAAATTTGACACATTTTTCCATACGATGGAACCAATCATTGAAGCAACCATTCCATTCGGAAGTTGGGGTCTCCAAAATGGCCGTTTTGTAGGCGTCCACAGCTTCTTCAGGTGATGAAAATCTCTGACCACGCAATTTATTCTTTATTTTAGGGAAAGTATAGAAATCATTAGGGCTTAGGTCGGGGCTGTACGGCGGATGGTCTAATAATTCTATGATTTCTTGCTCTAAAAACTCTTTTGTTCTGTGCGCGGTGTGAGAACTCGCATTGTCGTGATGGAGGATGATGCGGCGGTTGCAGTTCTCTTTACGGAGTTCAGAAACGACCTGTGGCAAACAAATGTTAGCATACCATTCTGCATTAACCGTTCTTTGTCCCTCAAGAGGAATAGTCGCAACATGGCCGGTTTTGGAGACAAACGTGGCCACCATTTTTTTTGCAACACTCCGTGAACGAACAATTTTTGTTGGCTTTAACTCATTTTCGAACACCCAAACTCGTGACTGGTTTTTTGTTTCGGGTTCGTACGCGTATATCCAGGATTCGTCACCTGATGCGATGTTGTATACAGCATTTGAGGATCCTGCGTGGAATCTTTCGAGAGTTCTGACGCACCAAGTAACGCGAGCCGCTTTTTGCTCTTCACAGAGCAAATGCGGTATCCATCGGGAAAACAACTTTTTTACACCTAATTGTTCATGCAAGATTATTTGTATTTGACTCATGCCAATGTCTAAAGTTGCCTGAATTTCGCGGGATGTCACATGTCGATCTTCCTCAATCAGCTTACGCACAGCATCAACGTTTTCTTGGGTGACTGCAGTTTTGGACGACCTTGACGGGGATCATCACTGAGCTTGACACGTCCACGTTGAAATTCAACAAACCAGCGATAAATTGTGGTTTTGGATGGGGCTTCATCACCAAATGCAGAAATCATCCGGTCAACACACTGTTTTTGTGTTAAACCACTTCGAAAGTCATAATAAATCATCGCTCTAGAATTTTCTCGAGTCAATTCCATTTTCTCAACGACTAAACAAGTTTGACAAGACCTTGTGACAAGACCGAGAATCTTTTTTTAAATAAATAAACGGTATTCGATTTTTAAAACCAAGGAGTTTTAAATTAAAAAGATTTTAATATGACAGGAACAGTGGAAATATTCCATTCCCGATACTTTTAGTGCAGCCCTCGTAATAACTATAGGTAAGTAAATATTTCATTTTCTAGGAGATGTCTTACTTTATTATAAAAGCGTCCATGACCTATTGAATAGACCCCTTGAGTCACACGCGTGATCGTGCAGGTTCGATGCCGGGTTGTGGTGTGTGCCAATTAAACTTTCTCAATAACCGTGTACAGATGCTAGTAGACTTATAGTAGTATAGTTTAATTCCCCATCTTCTGTGACAGCCCTGACAAAATTTTAATTGTTCTATGAAAAGTGTTTCTATGTATATAAGTAAATATTTGTACTCAGTGCCGTGAGTAAGGCGTTTTAGGCATGCTAGTTCGATAAACTAAACACAAATTGTTTCAAAAAGTTAAATAAAAAGGCGTAAATGTTAAGTCCAAGTAGTAGTCATAACTATGGTGGCAAAAAAAGCGGTTCGAAAAGGCTCAGGGCGGATCTAGTAATTAAATTATGGCTTGGCGGTCGCGAAACAATTTTCAGCCAATATTGATGAAACCGCGGTGCACCTTATTGAATTATTTTCAGACTATTGAAAAATCCTTTTGAATTTTTTCAACCTCTACTATTCATGTCATAAGACGTGAATTTCAGATGTAGGTCGCCTAGTGGCCGGAACTCGACTAGAAATATATATTTCAAATTTTAATTTAATTATTAGGGTTCTTTTGCCTTTTGGATACGCAATAAAAATATGTTAATGTTGTCTTTGGAATGAAAGCGCCTAAAGCGCCATACACGCGTTCCAGCCCGCAAATCCAACACCGGTACTAATAGCCGTCATTAGTGTCATTAGTGTCAATCATTAATAATTTTTGTCTACAAGTCCGCGGCCTTGGGATTGCAGGCTGGATGGTAAGTATGGACTTTTAAGCGCCATACTCACGGTCCAGCCCGCAAATCCAGCACCAGTACTAATGGCCGTCATTAGTGTCAAAAGTGTCAATCATTAATAATTTTTACCTACTAGTCCGCGTGTTGGATTTGCAGACTGGCCCATTAGTATGGCGCTTAACTAACGGTCCAGCCTGCAAATCCAGCACTGATACTAATAGCCGTCATTAGTGTCATTAGTGCCAATAATTTATAATTTTTGCCTACAAGTCCGCGGCCTTGGGCTTGCAGGCTGGATGGTAAGTGTGGACCTTTAAGCGCCATACTCACGGTCCAGCCTGCAAATACTGCGCCGGTACTAATGGCCGTCATTAGTGTCAAAATTGTCAATCATTTTATATATATTTTTGCCTACAAGTCTGCTTCAAGGCCGCGGGCTCGGATTTTCAGGCTGGACAGCGAGTATATTTTGTATGAGTTGAGTACCTACTGATAAGCGCCATACTCACCGTCCAGCCTGCAAATCTAGCATCGGTACTGATGTACGCGGTCTGCCATTAGTACTGGTGCTCGGTTTGCAGGCTGGACGGTGATTATGTCGCTTTATTTACAACCCGATTGATATCGTATATAATAATGTTGTATGAGAATCATTTTGTTTCCGAGCAAAATGAATTATCTCAATGTAACGCAAGGGAACGGATATAGAAAACCTACTATCATTTTTGCGGCAATCTTTCGGCGCTAAAAACCAATAGATATAGACGGATAACCACAAATATTGGTGCTATTCCAATTACACTGAGAGCAGAATATTTCGCAAGATTGAAGTCGGAAATAGGGCTGTGCAATTATCGTTTTTACGAGAGTGACCGGGCCACGCTTTGGCTCGTTCTCACCGTGAATACCACGGTCCCACAGAAAACCGACGGAAACAAGCAAGTAGGAAATAAAAATAATTCAGTTTCAAAGAATCAGAGAATTACCCCTAATTAATATAGACTCGGTATGTGCCTAGTGCCTACTCCTCTGACGTTGTGAGCTTCATCGATAGCGGTAATCGCTTACCATGAGGTGTTCCGTCTGCTCGTTCCCATTACTAAAATAGTATTGGTATCCCTGGACCCTTTAAATTGCGAAATAAAAAATAATTGACGAATTGACGTTGAGTACACTATAGCCTAAATGCATGAGCGGTTTTAACGAGTGAATGCACGTGAAAATTGCACGTCGTAAGCCTATGTACATTGTACAGCCGTCGACAAACCTTTATACAATTTCGACTTTATTACTATGACAGTAAGGTTGCAGTGTTGGCGACTGTACCTTGGTCCGTCTCTGTCCGTTGGCTCTGCGGAACTGTTTCATTTACGTCTGTGGCATGTTAACATTGTGTAAATATTACACTTTTGTTTGTGTCTGTCTGCAACTGTCCAAATTCCAATACTTCCTACCTTGAATAGTAGGCAGTAGCTAAATGCTTATTCACAATATAAAACACTTTTGTTCATGTAATTTGATAGAATTGGCTCTAAGTTCTGACGCCCACAGAGATAATATTATTGTATTTTTTAAATTATTATATTTGATACGAGAAGCAAAAACTTTCAGTACAGTTTTACGAGATTTGTGCAGCCGTAGGAGTAAGTAAAGTTTGTGTAGAGGAAGATGTGCAGAAAGCTAAAATTATAATATTAAATAATGATCAGAAAAACATAAAATTAATAAAAATAACCTAACATGTCAGGACATGTCTTAGGAGGGTTCCGTAGCTATCAACACGCAATAGGTTTTCTTTGAATTACTTCAAAAGTTATTGTCCGATTTCTCTCAAAATAATTTTCCTAAAGAGAATTTAGCATGATCTATCAGCATCTTAACTTACAAGTTTCTACCTCCTATAGTTTAGAAACCCCAGCGGGGGGACTAACTTAAATAATAATACATAAACCACTTTGGAGACCGATTACTCGAAAATGGTCGACTTTGTAAAAAATCTTGTATGAAAACTGCCTTTGTTTTAAAAGACCTATTCAACGATACACCATACGATGGGCTACAATGAAAAAATATTTTTCATCCCCACTTCGCATGTATGGAGACCCAATATAAAATTATATTTATTTTATGATGCCAAAACCGAGATCTATACACAGTCTTTAAATATACCATTTCATCCATACATACAGACAGACAAACAGACGGACGGACAGAGCGGAACTATAGGGGTTCCTTGAGTATTACGGAACCTTAAAAACAACACACACTTCCTAAGATTATTATTAACACACACTTTTTGTTAATAATCAAAGATTTCAAAACTAAAGACAGGCTATGACGTACATTTGACAGAACTATAATCAAAGATTTCAAAACTAAAGACAGGCTATGACGTACATTTGACAGAACTAATCTTCAAACACGAGAAAGTTACGTCATCTTGGTTTTCACCATACCTCGAATGTCAGCCATCTTGATTACACCATACTTTAAATGTCAAAATGGCCTCAAAAACTCCAAAAGTGGGGCCATTTAAGTGGAGACAGTTTTTGCCTCAACACGCCTCGTCTATAATATAAACGTAAACGTCAATAATGGTCAATCTGTCACAACATTTACATTTCTTTAATTTTTTATATATAAGAGACAAAAGAACCCTTATAAAGTTCAAACTTAAATAAAAGAAACTGGGTAGTTCTAATAGATTTAAATAAATAAAAGAACCACAAAAATAATAATCTTACCGGGAATCCGAAACTCAATCCGAATTTTCGAACAAAGCCAAAATTATACATAAGCATGAAAATCTGCCAATGGAACTGACATAATAGAGTCGAAATTATTGATATATTGTTGCACGACGAAAGAAAAACCATATGTAGTTTAAAATTGCGCAGTTTTTTCAGGAATTAGACCTAGCTAGATAAATTTTTCTCCTCCAAAACTCCCTGCATACTAAATGTCATAGTAATACTTGCAGCCGTTTTCGAGATTACTATTATATATATACAAGATTGTCTCGTTTAAAGTAAAAGATATCAATTATTATGGGCGAATTTCGACCCCAGGGCGACCTCTCGTCTGAATAAATAGACTTAGAAAGTCTTATTTACGAGCACATCATATTTTAGAACACGATACAAGCGCAGCAAATGACTTGGAAAACAGCATTTAGTGAAGTGGAAGAGGCTCAGTCAAAACAAAATTATGTGCACACGTCCAATCGATTGCGGTAGTTTGGGTTGTGCGCACGAAGTTTGAACTGATAGCTGAAAATTGCAATGACTATGTCAGCCGAATACTAAAATGCTTCTTAAAATGAGAGGCACATTGGTCATATATTAGGTCTTTACCTATGAAATTGCCGTTTTGTATGAAAAAAATTAAACGAATTTTTTTCATGTATTTTTTATTTGTATTAATCGAAGTAATCACCCATGCAATCAATGCATGTTTGCCGACGCAGTGGCAGTTTATTGATGCCTTTCTTAAAGAAATCAGCTGGACGGGAGGCAACAAATTCTTCAAAGGCATTTTGTACTGCCTCTCGGGTATTGAATTTTTTTCCCGCCAAGAAGTTATCCAAATTCTGGAAAAATTAGTAGTCTGTAGGCGCAAGGTCTGGTGAGTAGGGTGAATGACGGAGAGCTTCCAACCACAGTTCTTGCAACTTGGAGACCGTCTGCTGTGCAGTATGAGGTCGCGCGTTGTCGTGCAGGAGCAGCGGAGACGAGCGATTGACCAATGCTGGTTGGAGATGTGCCACCTTCTCCATCGTTGTATTCAGTTGGAGATGTGCCACCTTCTCCATCGTTGTGTTCAGTTCTTCACAGTACACATCTGCAGTAATGCTCACCCCGTTTGGTAAGAAGCTGTAATGAATCACCACCAAACAGTGACCATCACTTTTCTAGGGGTAAGTTTTCGTTTAGGGTATTGTTTAGGTGCTGAACCAGGATCCAACCAACTTGCTGAGCGCTTGCGGTTATCAAACAGAATCCAATTTTCATCGCAGGTAACAATGCGGTTCAAAATTCCTTCATTTGTGTGTCTGTTGAGCAGTGCAAGGCACGTCTCGACGCGTACTTCGCGCTGGCGATCATTGAGTTTATGGGGCACCCATTAGTCAAGCTTTTTTACTAAAGTTAATGCTTTTTTACTAAATTAATAGACCAATATTGTTTTGACGCTAACGTCGAAAGCTGCTGCTAATTCAGCAGTAGATTGTGTATCATCAGCTTCCACAATCGCCTTTAATTCGTCATTGTCGACCAAAGTCTTCGGACGACCGCGAGGTTCATTTTTCAGGTCGAAATTTCTAGAACGGAAGCGAGCAAACCAATAACAGGTGGTGCGTTGGTTTGTAGTGTTAGCTTCGTAAACGTCGTTGATGTTGCGTGCCGCTTGTGCCGCGTTGCTGCCACGACGGTACTCATATTCCATAATTACTCGAATTTTTAACGTATCCATGATGACGAAAAAGATTGAAATGCGATGAAAACGTAACACTAATCAATAAACAAATGACTACTTTTGGAAAAAGAATTCCATGTTTTTAAAATAAAATTAATTTGAAATTAGAACTCTTAGCCAAACAAAAATTATTTTGATTTGAAATGGCCAGTACTGCAGAACGGCAATTTCATAGGTAAAGACCTATTATCACTAGCCACTCTGCCAAGCCGAGTGACAGCCTGTGACGGTCTTTAACTTTATAGTTAAGACCGCACTAGGCGCCAGCGGAACGACGCGGACGCGACGCGTCTCTACCAGCAACACCACAATGGAGTGCCAGCGCGTAATTCCGCTGCCGCGTAGTGCGTTATATCTTATTATAATTTCATACAAAGAATATTTGGTCGTGTCGCGTTGCGTAGTTCTGCTGCCGCGTAGTTACGCCTAGTGTGGTCCCACCTTTAGTGGCGTTTGAGAATTCTGCCATGTTTTGGCAACAATACCTAATATGCTTAACATTCTAAGTAGATACAATTTAATTTGGAAGTTGTAATATCTAATGGGTATTGACCCATTAGATATTACAACTTCCAAGTTATATTATAAATGACCCATTCGGATTTTATGATTAATATTCACCCGAAGTTTGGGTGAATTGAATTCGGCGATTGGGTGCACCTGCGGCCCGGCTGATCAATACTCGTATTGGATGAACGTCGAAAACAAATCCATCAAACCTCCCCTTTATCACAATTCGATGGAAAATTCTGTCTTTTGTTTAAAAGAAAATCTGTCTATCTATATTATAAATAAATCCAAACAAGATAAGTACCTAAATCCTAAATAAAAAAATGTATCTGTTTCATTTCCGTGTTTAAAAAAGGTCAAATTTAATTAAAACTTGACAAACTACGTAACACGAAACCAAAACGATGTTAAAATATAATAAATTCTTTTTAGTCTTATCTTTGATTTATTCTAGTAGATTTTCAACAAGCCTTTGATGTTACAATACAAAGTAATTTGATATCTAATTAATTTTATTTTTAGTGAAATTTAAATGAAGGTAGTAAAATAATTGTCCTCTATTTTGTTATTATTTTCCTTTTGTTCATTTATAAAACGTATTACTTAGGTAATACGTTTTTTAAATGTTTTATGCTTTCTAGTTTGTTTCAATTATTGGGCGAAAAGTCATTTTATTTATTTATTTATCTAATAATTAATTTTAATCATCGACGGCTATAATCGATAATACTACAACGGCATCTTTATAATGTAAAGAATATTTCGTACATTTATAGCTCCTTCCCACACAGATGTCGGTGACAGTGGCCGGTTTCATTAAATCCAGGCCACCTACGCAGGAGTAATTTTACAGTGCCCCAGTGTGTGCGCAGTACACAAGAGCACTCTTCCTTTACTCTCGGTAAAGGACCGACACCTACCTTTAACCTAGTGGGACAGATAACCAACACGACTGGCGACGCATGGATCATCTTTCTTGTCAGACAATCAGGTGATCAGCCTGCACTGTCCTAACCAAACTTGGAAACAAGATTACTTACGTTCGATGTAACTTACGACCTCCGAGTCGATAGCCAAGCTCTAAGCCACTGGACCACGGAGTTCGTACATTAAAGGAGACGTTAACTACGAACTGTGACTACCTATCAGTATCACGCTATACCTACCACGTTAATTCTCAAGTGGCACATTCCTAAGATTCTGACCACGTTTAACATTACCTAAACTTCAAAGTAACGACTAAGCCCTGAATAATTAATCCCAGAGTAGTGAAGTTCGTTTACGCGACGTTTAACTTGCAAACCAAAAGAAACCGAGTACATTAATTAACCTTAAATTGTGCTCCAAGACGAAAAGTTATGTTTAAATTTACACATGTTAGCCCCTTAGATGGTTTAACGTTCTGTTAGGTATCATTCATTCAATCATATTGTTATTTGTCCATCTGTTTCCTGTGAGTTGTGCGTGATATTATTGTCTCGTATTTGTACATGTAGAACAAGGAAAGTTTCTTAGGTCTTAGGTATGTATGTCCTAGATATAAATCTATTACTTTAAATACATAGTCATGAACTATTTGAACATAATATTATTTCCCAAATTATCCATATCCGATTAGGTAAGCAGTTGATCTAGATTTTACAAGTAACTATCAAGTGAAATAATTGAGGCACAATCTAATGCCTAGTGTCCTAAATTCTTATTTAAATTCAAAAGTTTCCTAATAATAATTAACAATTTAAATTATATCACCCAACCATTTATTTTAACAAGTTAAAATGAGAAGAATTACAATATCGCCGCGCTGTGCCATTTGCCAAATAGCTAATTGAGAAACTTATGAAATATTTTAAACATTTAAGACGACTAAATTTATTTTACTTACAATAGGCTAGAATGATAATTTTTTTTATTGTATAAATGAATAGTACTCTTAAATAGCTTATCAGAATAAACAGTAAATCAAAAGTTTTAAAAGTACAGCGATTTGTATGCAAAATTTGTTAATATCTCCGAGTTTGTGATTTGTGCAAGATTTGTGCAAGTTCATGCTTACCATAATTAATGTTTTTGTATAATATGATGTAAGTAAACTAATGATGTAGGATTTGTTTACTAATTTAGCAAAAAAAAAATTGTAACTTTTTTGATTGATTGATTGATGATTGATATACTACACATAAAATATTTCATTTTTTTACATTTCCCAATTAGTAATGCCTCAATATTTCTGAGTATATTAATGAAACTGTTGTAGATATTTAAACCTTTTTCTCCCATGGAATGCAGCATGATTGCAATTTTTCTTTTGTCTTCCGTTTTCTCCATCCCCGACGCCAATAGGAATATCTCGAATGATTTGTCCATTTCTTGAAATTTTCAGTATTATTGTTGATGGTTTCTGTAGAAATTTCAAGCTTCTGCACTCCGTTTCCAGCCATTGTCAAGTTACCGCACCCAGATTGTCTCGAAGCTTCCGTGGTTGCCGATGTACCCTCTTTTGCGTTCATAATATTCGTTTCTTTTTTATTATTGCACACCTGACATCATGTTGTGGACTACGACGTCTTGGTTCTTACGGATCCTTTTTACGCTTGAGTGGTGATAATAATAATACATCAACAATTGTTATATTCTCCTTTATATGTGAGAGAGATGCTTAACACAGATACGTCTACACTATATATAGCCTTTTGGCTAACTAATAAAACTAGATAGGCTGGTGACATCTGTCAATATGACATTGATAGTTCGACTTCATAAATTACTGCTTTAATATGCAACAGAAACTAAATATTTTAGATGTAGTCATCATCCCTATTGAATGGATATGTCCAATAGACGTATATAATACGAGTATTATAGACAAGGCATGTCGAGGCAAAAACTGTCCTCACTTGAATGGCCCCACTCTTGGGGTTGTTTCGGGCCATTTTGACATTTGAGGTATGGTGAAATCAAGATGGCGTTACTTTTTCTTGTTTGAAGATTTCTTCTGTCAAATGTAGGTACGTATCTCTAATAGCCAGTATCTTTAGTTTTGAAATTTTGGGATTGGACTTTAAATTAAGTAACAAGACTAAACTAGATCTACAATCATTAACTGCTAAATCGCCACAAATATAGATGATCTTTTTGATTTGATAATTAGGAAAAGTAGGAATACCTACTCTTTAAAATAAGGCTTAACTAGGGACAAAAGTCAAATTACTGGCAACATTTTAAGTGTATAATGGCAAGTTCCGATTGAAGTTTTTACCACAATAAGCTCCGGTAATTAGGGGATTCCCGGGGTAAGTCAAGACGCGAGCTGTCATTTAACGAGATTTCTCTATGTCGATGTCGCTTAGAGAGTGTACACAAAAGTCGACCTTCTGCGCGAAGGACGCAAACCCAATCTAGTTAATGATCAAATTAAAAACTTTTCGCATCATTTCGCTTCCGTATTTTTGTTTGTGTAGTCAATTTTCTGGATTGGTTTGCTATGGCATTGACCGAGACATGATTAAAGTTTTATTCTTACTATAGAAAAATGAGAGAATTTTGTAAATTTCATGTAAAAATTGAATAGCTTTGTTAAAACAATGTAAATATTTTTAACGTTTTAGCAATAGTTGTGGGAAATGGGATACTTTTTTCGTAGCCTTTTAGATCATTTTGCTGCGTATTCACTAACTACATGGCCGTGTCTATAAACCAGTCACAACTTGGTTAGATCAATTTTAATCAAGAATGTTTCCTAGGTATGTAAAATCACTTGAAACTTTTCTACAGTGAAGCATTAATGTATACAGATCATAGATATATAAAATTAAAAAGTTATATATAATCTAAGATACAGATACACTAGTTTTTGTTTTATTCAAAAATACCAAGTATCTAGTTATAAAGTTCGCATAAAATTGTAGTCCCGATAGCTCGTGATGTCACGATTTAACGGGGTCCACTTCCCATGTATGGGAATTGGGAAGCCACACCTAAATAAAAGACAAAAATTAGTATTTTTTTTATAATGCCAAAAATAAAATCTGTGCGTATAGCATAGATAAATCATTGGTATCGGTGCAGTGGCGTAGCTAGGTAATCGAGGGCCACGGGGCAAGAAATTTATGTAGTGTTTTGTTTTTTTTTTGTTTTTAATCCGAAATTTTATCCCGGGAAAAGCAAAAAACAAAAAAAAAACTTTGAACGCTTAAACATAATTAACAAAAATTCTATTATCAGGTTGAAATATCTAAGACTAAGCTAGAGAGAAAAAGTCGTAAATTTTTGTAAAATTAGTAAAAGTCCAAATCTCGTAAAATATTAATTTTGTAATATGGGTTTCATTGAAGAAAATATTGGAAATGACGGAAACTGCAACCAACTAAAGGATAAACATCGACTTAACTTATAGCTCTGTGTACAAGATTTGAAAAAAAGTATAAGATTAAAACACTCGCACTTTCCTTATTAATAATAATAATTATGATATGCGCGTAAAACCACAGCACATACATACAAAAAGCCACCATGTAAATCTCGAGTTGCAAACTTTTGATATAGAGTTTGGGAGCGACGGCGCAGGTGTCATGGAAATTTGATGAAAAGCGGTGATTGATGTGTTGAGGTAAACTGATGCTCAGTCACAATGCGCCATTGTCAGCAAAACACTCATACTTTGTATTCATGAAATAAGGTTTATAGTTTATACACACGTTTGAAGCTACGTTCCCACAAGCCTTTTTAAGTGGTCGCGATAGAAAAAAAAACACTGTGAATAGTACAATAGAGCTGAAACTCATGTAGAGTTGTCAAATCTGACATTTGACACTTCGATTTACAGCTCTATTGTACTAGCGCAGAATTTTATTAACAGTGCTGTTTTTTCTCGACCACGAAGAAACTCTGGAAACGTAGGCCGTAGCTTATAAGTTAGTGTAAAAGAGAATTTGTTTGTTAGTTACGCTTTAGTAGTTAAAGACAGATCACTGTGTAATGTAATGACAATCCTTCGCTATCAAACGTAGGCATAGCCTAGATTAGGACATATACAATATATTATTCAATTCAAAAATCTTAATTCAATATACTCGAGAACAAATTTTCTTATTACGCTAAGTTGCGGGAAAACTTACGAAGAATTGAATCAAAAAATGAATTCTAATAATAATAAAGTACCTATTTATACTTCAATATAATAATATTTCATTACAGGCATTATTTCATCTTGAGATTAAATCGTGTAAATCGGGAAAAGGAGTGAAATTTATTTGAAAGTCGAACAGCGTTCCATTTTCGAAGAAAGTTGAAATGTCTCGTGTTTATTTTTTTATGCAACGAAATTGTCATTTACCTTGAATCGCCCTCTTGAAACTTTTTGTTTTCATGTAACCCTTTTTTATTTGCCCAATCTTTTTTGAAAGATTGAATATTTTCTGCCTTTTTTGTCCAACTTATCGTAACTTGTCTAATATAAAACTATAAGATACGCTAAAGTGTATCCATTTAAGTGTAAAGCGTTTTGAAGACGGAAACCTCTTTGCGAAGCTAAAGTGTTGACCGAGGACTGCAGGAAACCTTATGTTTGCAATAGTAAAGTTTACTTGCAGTAAGTTGTGTCAACTACTTGACCAAAAGTGAAACTTGCAAACCACTTTGGAGGTCGATTACTTGAAAATGGTTAACTGCGAAAAAATCATGTATGTATGTTTGCCTTTGTTTAAAAATACCTATTCAACGATACCCCACACGAGTGGTAAATTTTTCGTTCCCACTTCATTACATGTATGGTGATGTTTGGCATTATAAAATTATCGTTATTCTATGAAAAAATATGTATCTATAAGACAGACGGACGGGCAAAGTGAAACTATAAGGGTTCCTTATAGCACTACGGAACCCTAAAAAGCCATCGTAGGTAACGTATGAAGGGCTATAATATAAACTGTGTCCTTTACTTGTATACTATATTAGTAAGACAGCTCATGCATGTGTAATACAAGTACCACTGCTATCTATGCACTTTTCCATCTCATAGGTAGTTCATTGATTCCTTTACTAAAAAAACCATTCGGACAGATTACAAGATCAATAAAATCTTTGAAGGCGCTTTGGACTGCCCATTGAATTTTTTCTTTGATTTGAATTAATTCTTTGATTTGATTTGATTTGAATTGAAGAAGTTATCCAAAATTTGAAAAAAATGGTAATCTGTTGGAGCTTGGTCCGGTGGATGTCTTAGACATTCCAATTGAAGCTTCTCTAATTTGGTAGCCGTCTGTTGTGCAGTGTGTGGTTTAGCGTTGACCTGAAGCAGCAGTGGCCTAGAGCGAATGACCAACCTCGGTTGTTTAGCAGCTAGCTTTTCCATCATGATTTGCAGTTGCTGGCAATAGACATCTAACGTAATCGTCTGGCCAGATTTAAGAAAGCTGTAGTGAACGACACCGGCACTAATCCACCAAACGCTCACAAGTAACTTTTTTTGGGTCAATTTTCGCTAGGGGGTTTGGCTTTGGCTGGTTCGCCAGGGTTCAACCATCGCGATGAGCGTTTCCGATTATCGTACAGGATCCACTTTTCATCACAGGTAATGATTCGATTTAAAATCCTTTAATTATTGTGCCTGTTGAGTAATGTGTAACACTTATATGAGAGCGTTTGAATTAAAAACCAGACTTCCAAAGATATAAGTATAATATACAATAAGAAGAGGGTCGTGTGGTCTAGTTCATAATATAGACTTGTTGTACCTTGTCAAAATCGGCTTTACTATCCTGCAAACTGATGTAGGCAGGTTTCCTATGGCCCCTAGTATTGAGGCGGGTAGGTAGGAAGATCCTTTATTTTCCTAGGTAGTCAGGTACATTAGGTGATTCACAATCCTGTTGCAGTAAATCAGAGTAGTATCTCTACCGTGGCGGAGAACCCTGGAATCAGCAACCAGACATTTGGTATTTGTCCGATTTCATAGTTTAACTGCGACAACACGGTTGCGATTTGATGGTACAAGTGTACAATGGTACAATGGTAGTTAGCAAGGAAGAAAAAGCGCGATTAATGCAAAACTAGCAATCAGTGATGAGGCAGTCATACAGATTAAGCAGGTATATATAAGAATATACAATAAAATCATTACAAGTGAGGGTGAAAGATAAAATTAATAGGTACATTTAATATAGTATTGCTAAGTAAATTAAAATAGAAAGAAAGAAATATCTCTCATACGCAACGAAATAACCATAGCCTAATTTATTATAATTATATTCCATATACAATATACATAATAGGCAATTGATGGAATTATGAAATCGGTCAATGCTATAATTTTTTACCGTTACATGATAACTTGATACATAATTCGAAATATAGATTATCAAATCAGTATAATCTCAATAAAATCAAGAAGGCCAACGATCAGTTTTACTTGTACACCACATACATGCATGAGAAATAATAGGTAACATGATTTATACAATCTGATGAACAATGAAACTGTGACTAGGCATTTTAAGGTCTAACAAAGGTATAGAAAAAATATGCAACACTCACCCAATTGGGGAAAAAATACACTTAAAAAGTTGGTTAATATTAGGTGTCTTAACTAAATATTATTTTTTTAGTTAATTAAGAATTCTTCATAATTCAATAAAATTAGGTATCTTCACGACTACATCAGCTATGCAATTAAGTCAACCAGTATGAAGTTTGTAACTAACTTCATCATAATTACCGTACAAAAAATACAGCGCCTGACAAAATATTACAGTATCAATGGTAAGCAACTACCGTCGCCCATGGACACTCGCAACATCAGAAGAGCTGCAGGTGCGTTGCCGGCCTTTTAAGAGGGAATACGCTCTCTTCTTGAAGGTTTGCAGGTCGTATAGGTCCGGAAATACTGCTGGTGACAGTTCGTTCCAGAGTTTTACAGTGCCCGGCAGAAAGTTACGCGAAAAGCGCACGGTGGAAGACTGCCACACATCAAGGTGATGAGGATGGTATGTTTTTCGCGTGGGACGATGGCGAAAAGTTGCAGGTGGTATGATTCCGAACAATTCCTCAGAGCACTCCCCGTGATACAACCGATAGAGGATGCAGAGTGAAGCTACATCTCGGCGTAATTCCAAGGGGTCCAGGCTGTTTGAAACACTATGGCAGTCAACAATTCGAGCGGCCCTTCGTTGGATACGATCTAGAGGGAGCAGTTGGTATTTTGGCGCCCATGCCCAGAGATGAGAACAATATTCCATATGAGGCCGAACCTGCGCCTTGTAGAGTTGTAGACGTTGGTCCGGACTGAAGTATTGTCTCGCTCTGTTAAGAACACCAAGCTTCTTCGAGGCTAACTTGGCCTTACCCTCTAGATGATATCGGAACTGGACTTCGCTCGATATGTTGACGCCAAGTATCTCAATGCTAGGGGAGATGGTTAAAGATGTGCCCTCGAAACGAGGATATACGACCATTGGAGACTTTTTAGTGGTGAACGCGCAGACTTGTGTCTTGGCTGGGTTGAATTGGACTAAGTTACGTCTACCCCATTCAGAGACTTTCTCCAATGAATTCTCTATTTTAGACACAAGTTCGTTTCGACTCTCAATGACATTTAGCCGAGAAATATTGGGGGAGCCGGTATATACAGCATCACCTGTACTGTCATCCGCATAGCAATGAATGCCGTTGGTTCGCAACATGTCATTGATATGCAGTATGAATAGTAGGCGATAGTACACAGCCCTGAGGGACACCAGCATCAACAGACTGAGTTTCCGAGCATTCGCCGTCAACTACGACCTTTATGCTTCTATCTGCTAAGAAACTAGTGACCCACTTACATAATTTCTCGGGCAGCCCGTATGATGGAAGCTTTGATAGCAGCGCTTTATGCCAAACCCGATCAAAGGCCTTCGCAATGTCCAAACTAACAGCTATGCCTATCCCTTCGACTCAATTGCCTGAGCCCAACGATGAGTTAGGTACGCCAAGAGATCACCAGCCGAGCTACCCTTACGGAACCCGTATTGTTTGTCGCTTAGTAATCCCTGGCTTTCCAAGTATCTAAGAAGCTGGCTATTGATAATGGATTCCATTGTCTTCGAGAAGAGAGAGGTTATAGCGATTGGTCTGTAGTTGGAAGGGTTTGAGCGATCACCTTTTTTGGGGATCGGGTGCACCAAGGCTGTCTTCCAAGAATCCGGGACGATGCCAGAAGAGTAGGAGAACCGAAAAAGACGCGTCAAGACCGGAGCCAACTCTGGAGCACACTTTTTCAACACAATAGGAGGGATTCCGTCAGGCCCACTCGACTTTTGGATATCAAGGGAACGGAGGGCTTTTCGCACTGAGCGCTGATGAAACTGAATATCCGACATGATGCTCGTGCATCGCGGTATGGTCGGTGGTTTCTGCCCCCCGTCATCCAGGGTCGAGTTGGACGCAAAGAGCTTGCCCAGAAGATCGGCTTTGTCTTTTACGTCCTGGGCCAACGATCCATTTCCTACGTGTAGGGATGGTAGGGTTGGCGTGCAGAAATTAAAGAGTTAAAGAGAAATTAAAGAGTTAAAGTTAAAGAGATTCTTAAGGAAAAGATAAAAATTACATTTTGTTTTCAATATATATATATATATTTAAGATATAGTTTGTAAGTTTTCTAGCTAATTCAAGTAAAAAATCTGTGTCTCAAGTAAAATAGACAAGTCGTTACAAATGTAACGCAGCAGTCGACGCGCGATTGTCGGTTTGCTGCACTCAATTCATGAGGTACCTTTCAAGCTTTTTCACCTACCTTATCCTTCGAGCAGTTTCTGCAGCACTGGTGCCACGGTGTAAATCGTACTCGAAAATAATACGATATTTCAAGTTTTCCATTTTGTAAATAGAGTGACGCAAAGAAAAAACCAAAAGAGGAAAAAACAAATGAATTACGGTTTTCGAAACACAAATGCATGAGTAAATGGCGGTATAAATTTGAAATTGGAATTGCTAACTAAAGAAGATATATTAGAGATCAAAGTGGCGAGTACGACAAAACGCCAATTTCATATGTAAGGACCTAATATTTTGGAAGTCGGTTTTAATTTTTTGTTTATTATATTAATAACTTTCTTAAAATGTGTTTTAATAATAATAAATTTAACTACAAAGGAAAAAAATATTATTTTGAAACAAAAAATGAAAACCGACTTCCAAAGTAAAAATGCACAAAAAGGTATGAAATAAAACTTCTTTTCGGGAGTTTTGCCAGGGAATTCAATGGGTGACGTTGTGGATTTTGTATTTCTTCATAAATTTGTGTTATTTTGGTTCTTAATGTGTAATATTGGTAGAATATTAACCATTAAATATTCGTTAACGTGAACAAGTGTGGGCAAGTGGTACAACTTCTAAAACGTGCTATTTTGTGTTTCCCTCCAAAACTCCCTAGGAACTTTCAGTAAAGCTTCTACCAATTTAGTGAATCGACTGACATGGCTCATTGACAGCACTGACTATTTATTTGGTATTTGAGGTTAGTCTTAACGATTTATGAAAACTGTGTTGTAAATTAAAACGAATGTTCTATTTCCCGCCTTTTTAACTTGACACTGGCAAATGGTTATTTAAAACCTCTTTTCCAAATAATTCCCCTTTTAAATTCGGCTAAAATTTTAACTATTTCTCTACTCAATCTTCATATTTTTGAAGTCGGTACCATGTTGTCTACAAAAATGTCTGCGATGGCAAGGATATGTCTATCTTTTAAGGATAGGTTAGTATACCCATTCTAAGTTTTAAAAAATGATCACAAATAATGTGGTATTTTCAGAAGCTATTAAGCCGGATACAATATACCTAATCCTTATCCAGGAGATATATTAAAATTTATTATAAATATATATTTTTACTCTGTTGTCTGTGCTATTACTATATTGCAGTAGGTATATTTGTTAAAGAAGTTTTTTGTTAAAGAAGTTTCTCCCACGCGGGCGAAGCTGCGGCAAAAGCTAGAGAAATCATAAAATAATAATTGGATTAAAATAAGCGCTCGGGTAAGCTTCGTCGATGTTTGAGTAATTACCGGGAACCTAGTTAATGGAATTTCATTGGTAAATCGAATCAAAATTAATTACTAGTTAATCGGATGTTACATGAAACAATTTGAAGAAACGATAAGGTACCAAAAGTATAAACTCTACTTACATTTTGTTTGCTACGGCTGGTTTATAATAATAACACCGACCATTAAAATACCCACTGCTGTGGCTCATTCATCGATGTAAGAAGGATGAGGCTTTAGCACAGATTAAAGAAAGACAAACAGATTGACAGCTACATTGTTTAACTTTGTAGTTTGTAATATGTTTTTGTAATTTGATCGCACTACTACAAAAAAAAATTGTACGTACAAGTTTCTAGTTTAAATAGGGAAGTATATAGGTAGATGAATCGATATCAGGATTTTCAGGTAAATAACAAGAGAAAAATTAATAACTGGTCTTTCACATTTTTTTAATTTTAAAACTTCAACTTTCGGATTAAAAGTTATTAATTTATATGAGCATCAGAAATTATTTATAGCCTCGCTGTCCGATCGTATTTTAAAAATGTAAATATATTTCAGCAATCAACATTTCATAAAATATTATGAGAAAACTGGTGGGAGTTTATTATACTACATTTATTGCGGTTATGAAAATTGTTACAGCTTCATTAAGCGTCTTTGATTACCAGAACATAGATGTAGGAATGACAAAATAATATTTAGAAAAATTGTATTACATAAATCGTATTACTTTCAGAACCATTTTAAGTATTACCTACACTTAAACACTACTACACTTGTTGTAGGTGTAGTTATTTATTGTATTTGATAGATAAGGCAGAACAACGTGTGTCGGGACACTTAGTAATATTATAAAGAATCACGTGAGAATTAAAGTTCTATTCAAATCTCTAATTTTCAAAAGTTTTAATATAAAATTTTGAAAATTGGGGAAAGAACGTTCGAAAAATTGGCATCATGACTAGACAGTAATTCACGTCATTATTTATGTTCAACTTGCATTTAAGTTCCAGTGTCCAGCACATGCGTCTCACTTGCGCGCACGGTGTGCGAGTGCGACACTTAGAGAATCCAACCAAATGGTCTAAGGTGCGACAGCATCGTGCGTGTGCGAGTTCGACAGCATGGTATCGTGCGTGTGCGACTGCACCGTGCGTGTGAGACAGCGCCGTGCGTGTGAGACTGCGCCGTGCGTGTGAGACTGCGCCGTGCGTGTGCGACTGCGCCGTGCGTGTGCGACTGCGCCTTGCGTGTGCGTGTGCGACTGCGCCGTGCGTGTGCGACTGCGCCGTGCGTGTATGACTGCGCCGTGCGTGTGCGACTGCGCCGTGCGTGTGCGACTGCGCCGTGCGTGTGCGACTGCGCCGTGCGTGTGCGACTGCGCCGTGCGTGTGCGACTGCGCCGTGCGTGTGCGACTGCGCCGTGCGTGTGCGACTGCGCCGTGCGTGAGCGACTGCGCCGTGCGTGTGCGACTGCGCCGTGCGTATGCGACTGCGCAGTGCGTGTGCGACTGCACCGTGCGTGTGCGACTGCACCAACTACGTGTGCGACTGCACCATGTGTGTGCGACTGCGCCAGCGACGTGTGTGCGTGTGCGACTGCGCCAGCTACGTGTCTGCGTGTGCAGCTGCGACAAAAACTTGCCTGTGCGTGTGCGACAGTGTCGCGCATGTGCGAGTGTGACAGCTTGCGCTGACACTGGAATGAATATGCAAATTTAAAACATAATTACGCGAATAAGGGAAATTTAATGTTTAGCAAATAAAGTCTGCTTCTGAAATTAATTGTTTTTGGTTGTCGAGTGTTAGGTAGGTATTCTGATCTGAATTTCCTATAATTTTCCTGAATGACGACTGGTAGCTTTGACACAAAATTTCCTTCAAAATCAATTACTTAGCAAATTGATTCCATAAGTCTATTAAAATCGTATGAAATTTTAATTTTTATAATTTAAATTAATAAAATTGTTACTGTAGTGGCCACCAAATAGTGGCTGTTCGGGCTCAAATCAGTTTAGACAATTTTAGGAAAGCACATGCAACTGACCTTCGGAGGCTTGAGACTTGATGTGGTTTCTTAAATTCCTTTCCTTATTCTAAGTTGTATGAGATTTATTTACTTACACCACATGTCTATCACCACATGTATATTATAGGACGACGTAATTCAATAGATAAGAAATTTAAAATTACTTTTAAAAAACTTAACAAGGCTGGTTTTTTGCACGATATACTATACAAGTCTGCACGCGCATTGCGTATGCGGAATGTACGAGTACGTGCGTGTGTGACCGCGGTTTGCAACTGACTGGCTAGTCCTTTGTTTAAGAATTGAGGGTAGATGAGAATAACATTTGTCCTGCAGGCTTAGCATGCGCACCCTAGAAACACCGAAGAATCGACAAAATTAGAGATTGAAGAAACATTAATACCATTCGGAGCACAATAGTTCTTAATGTAAGGCAGCAAGGTCGATGCATCGTCGTTATGAGAGACAACATTTCTTTTCTTCCCGAGCATGACCTCACAAAATGGCCTCTTTTGACAGCTAAAGTAGAAACGTTTTCTTTTCAATGCCAAATAGTCTTACAATAATGTCAGCTACTCCACATCATGGCGGTCCAAGACAAATAGTTTATTTACGTTCAGTCATTATCTTGAAAAATTTATCATTTTTGACAGAGGATTTCCCGGCAGCCATTTTTAAAATATGGCTATTTAGATATGTTGACTTCTATTGACGACCTTGTAACCATGGACTAAGAACTATTTTGCAACGAACTGTTTTGGATCGAATATTTCTCCTTTAAAATTATTTCTTCGGATCGCCATGCTAAGCCTGCAGCTCAACGCACATAACGCGATACCGATATCAGACCGAAACCGCTTTTATTTAATAATAAACGCTCATGTGCGACTATTATTAAATAAGATTCTTATTAGGAGATCAATATCCAATTCGATATCAAATATCGCACCGATAATTCAATGACAGGTATCTATGTTATGTTTCATATGAAAACATATCCCTTTATTTCTCCTGTCTATGTAATTTATCGGTCATATTATATCCGATAGCGTATCGCATAATGGGAAAACGCTCTGAATTCGGGACTTATGAAAAATAAATGTTTATTATTGTAAAAAAGCGTGGGGTGCATAGTGTCAATAGTTATAAACATTTTATTGGCAGATATGAGAAGGATCTGCACTTTTTTAAGATATTATCTTTGATAATATCTTAAAAATGACTTTAAACGAAATCTGACCGTTTGAAGTGGATCAAAATCAAATCCACTGGAGTCGGTTATATACAAACAAACGACACTGCACCCCACGCTTTTTTACAATAATAAACATTTATTTTTCATTTACACTATTCTTAATCCAAATTTATTAAATTTTATTTTATATTTTTTAGTTAGATTTTCTATAAAAGCGTGTTTTTTTAGTTTTTTTTAACTATAATTTTTTCTGTTTATCTTCTTTCTTCTAATCAGTATAGATTGTCGTATACTATTTTTATTTACATATACAGATATCAGTAATTAATCGGTAGGTTTGAAAATGGGGAGATAGTTAAGTATTTTGATGGGAGAAACGTTTTCTGGGCCAGCTAGTCAACATCAACAACATTTAGCAAATGCACCCCTGTGCGTTATTTCTAATGATTAAAACCTTCTTTAACCGACTACGACGAAGCCAAAAGGAAGGATAATGATTTTGGCGGTCTATGTATGTTTGTTTGTTCCACCGTAGCGCCTAAACTACTGGTGCGATTTTAATAAATGAGGTGTTAATAGATTTGTAATTATAGCCCGGGTAACAAAGGTTGTATTATAATTTACGTAGTCGGGTTATTTTTTTTAATAAAAAAATTAATTATGTCGAAACAAGACGTGACAGGCATGAGCTGTTAACTGTTTAGATTTAATAAAAAATATACAAAATAATATGCGTAACAGTGGCTTCGTTACACATCTGATAGCGCGGCAGTTTTACGCCCGAAATTAATAACGTATCTAAAATCTTAGATTGACTTCAAGCTCAGATTCTCAAACAAAAATTGACGTAAATTGACGTAAAGTTAATCCAAGGATCGTTAAAATGTATGGAAATCTTGATCTCAGTTAGCTAAAATGAGATTAAGATTGATTATTAATTTCGGGCGTTAGTCTTTAAGCGGCCGTAACTATCTTTTCTGGAAGCATTTCGCGGTTTTTTCGTGCCTCCATATTTTCGCTTATAATATAGCTAGCAGACTGATTTTCGTCGCGGAGAAGTCGTTAGCAGCACAAGCTAATGTTTTAAAATTAAAAAAATCTAGTGCATAGTTTAGGAGATATTAAGCGGCAAAAAAAGCGATATGGATAGAGGAATGGAGGTAGGGAGAATACAAACTTAAAAGCATACTTCTAGCAAACTTAGAAATTTCAAATTTCCTGTCAGGCTAGGTTATTAGCTACATAAAGGAAAAATATAGAAAAAGTAAAAGTTCAGAAAAAAAATGAATTTAGAATTTTTAGTTTTACGAATTCACAGGAATAAATGTATGAATACAAGTTCCCTGATAACCTTGTAAACGTTATTTATAAAACAAACCTCAAAAATCGGAAAGTGGTAGGTTATTTTAGGTTCGAATAGATGCTTCCGGACGAAATTCAAATAAACCTTCATATTTGTTTTATTTGAATTTAAAAGTAGATTATTAACATTAAACCAATGTACTATTTTTGAGAAAGCGCTATTTACCTCTTCGTAAATTAACTGTCGTCGCTTCACATTAAAAATTTGTGAAGTGTCATCAGCAAAAAGTACTATCTTATGTAAGTATCTTATGCTTGTCTTTAACTAGATAAGGAAGGTCATTTATATAGATGAGAAAAAGATAAATCAGGGAATAGATCTGGAAACTACCTAAACATACCGATGCTACTGCTATTTAAGCATAAGACGATCCGTTTGCACTTTACACTTAGACATCTGAAACACCACAGGAGTTACATGTACGTTCCCAATCCTTAAGTGTGGAACCGCCAACCACTGATGGCAAGTAATTACTACATTTTCTTACCATCACGCGATCGTTCATAACACGCGAGTGTCACCAGAGGAGTTATAAGTGCGTTCACGGTTTTCCAAACCCCAAACCCTCCATACGTTGTGTTTTGCCGCATGACTGACTCCTTATAGATACTTGTTTGGGGATTTCAGCGTTGCTTAAAGAACTGCAAGCATAAGCCACTATGTCAATTAAAGTAATCATCATCATCCCCACCATCATCACACCATAAATCATGACGTAATGATGATATAATAGGTACTTCTCATAGTATTTTACACCGCCACGGATATCTTTGAACATTACTCTGCCGTTTATGGACCGATTTTCAAAATTATTATTTTTAAGTATTGGGTATAATCCGAAATTGGTCTCGTTGTCACCAAAGCGGTGACCTGATGATGGTATCCATGAGGAATCAAGGGAACTCCTCGAAATTTATGTTGACATATATAGTGATTTTGATTTTTTCAGAAGTAACTCAAGCATATGCTACCAAAAAGTAAGATTCTGCACCAAGGTATACAGGGTATACCAAGGTACACAAGGTATACAGGGGATCCAGGGATCCAAAAGCATTGAACAGAACTCTTTAGTCTTTAAATATACGCGTTTTGAAATTTCGACATTGTTTAAACAATTGCAAGCATATGCCATTATGTTACTTACAGTAACCATCATCATTATTATTATAAATACAATACCTAATGGAAGCTTAACGCGTATTCAATTATACATTCGATCGTTTATTTTAAACGTTCTTAAAAAGAGGTAATAATAATTTAACAACTATCACTAAAAAGGGAGAAATTGTTTTTAAAAAAAAAATTAAACCCACTTGCAAAGTAAAAATGCACAAAAAAGTATGAAATAAAACTTATTTTCTAAATAATTCCCCTTTTAAATTTGGCTGAAATTTTAACTATTTCTCTACTCAATCCTAGTCAGTTAAAATTTCAGCCAAATTTAAAAGGGGAATTATTTAGAAAATAAGTTTTATTTGATCCTTTTTTCACGTAAAAAGTTTTGAGATATCGTTGAAACCAAGTCTCATTTAGATTAGTCACTAATTATTAGCTATTCATTGAAATTCTGTGACTGCATGTGGATAATTTTATTTTTTTAATATTTATTTTAGTGACTTGGTAATGAGCACTATATATTTATCTATAATATGGTTATCAGTGACAGTTTACGTCAAAATGTGCTATTAATCAATGTAGAATTTTGATTACTACATTATTTAAATACACATAAATTAAATACAATAAAATTATCCACATGCAGTCACAAAATACTTGGTTTCTACGATAACTCAAAACTTATTACGTAAAAAATACTTGGCTCTTTTCCATTTAGGTAATGGTTTTTGTGGGACATTTTTTTTTTACAAATTACTTTTTATTAAAAATATATGGGCGCTTTGAACTATCTCATGAGTGTTTTTGTCTGAAAGTCCGAGCACGTAGCCCGTTACCCAACAAAATGTGGTATTTCATTATTACGGCCCAATATAAATGGCCGAAAGTCCCTCGGTTTTTTGGCCAAAAATTAAATAATAATAGAAATGACATAGCCCATTGACTTGACTTATTAGCTGGCGTTCTGGAACATTCAGCTATAAAATATTTCTTTAAGTAGGGATCGAAGTCCAAAATTCAGGGTAGAGTGGAGTAAAAAGCTCTTGTAGTTTTGGCTGTTGGGTTTTCGGCGTTTGCTTTTATCCATTCTGATATCTTATAGGCACTATGCGAAAGAATAAAACGATAAAAGTTTTTAAAAGTATTTCAACTCAGGCTGAAAAATTGTAAACCAACAACCCAAGAAATATTTCAAACGAATGCAGTGCATTGTCATTGCTTCGCTATAAAAGACTTGTAAATAAAAATTGCTTTTGAAATGTTACGATTGTGATAAAATTTGTTATTTGTTTAAATAGGAACCTCATGATATTTTAATCTTAACAAAGCGCACAATACGAACGGTAGAAAACTAGATTCCTACAAACTTGTTCGGGAAAAATTTTAAAATGACGAAGGATTATAATATAGTAGCGAGTTCGCTCTGATGAAGCTACCTCAGACTGGTGTGATCTTGATGCGGGGGTACCCCAGGGTGGTGTTCTTTCTCCACTTCTCTTCTCAATTTTTATAAACACGATCACCTTAATAATCAAATCTAACTTCCATCTTTACGCAGACGATCTGCAGATCTATCGCCATTCATATATTCATGAATTAAATTCTGGACTTACTGATACCAACTCTGATCTACAACGAATATCGAACTGGGGAAAATCTTTCGGTCTGTTGGTCAATCCTAGCAAATCGCAAGCTATGATCATAGGTAGCAGATACATGACTCAACGCTTAGATAATGTGCCTACAGATATATATGATGTACCATTATTAATTACACAGACTCTGCTAAAAACTTAGGTATAATTCTAGACAGTAATCTCTCCTGGGTACGTCAGGTGAGTGAAGTGAGCAGAAAGGTTCACTACTCGCTGCACACGTTGAAGTGCCTCCAAAACCTATTTTTGCCTATAAATACCAAAATTTTCCTTGTCCAGACACTCATCTTCCCTATGCTTGACTATGCCGATTCCTGCTACTTAGACGCTACCGAGGAGCTATTAAATAAACTGGAACGTTCACAGAATATCTGTATTCGTTTTGTGTTTGGTCTAAGAAGGTTCGACCATGTTTCAGCCTATCGATCGAAACTCAAGTGGCTCCCTATCCGCCTTCGGTGCAACTCCCATATCCTCTGTTTACTCTACAACATTTTGCATAATACTCGCTCTCCTCGTTATCTTCTTGATCGATTCAATTTTTCTCGACCCCTCGATATTCCTTGCAGGTCCACTGTCAGGACAAATCTTTCTCTCCCCTACCATCACTCCAACTTCTACTCCTACTCATTCACTGTACATGCAGTTAGATTGTGGAACTCTCTTCCTCACACCATTCGCGACAGTCCCAACATCGATGTATTTAAAAGACGCTTGAAAGAGCATTACCTCAAATCTGAATCCATATAGATACTGTAATTATGTATACATATAGTATTTATATATTATAGTTATAATAATATATTAGTATTTATATATATTAACTAGCTATAATTTTTTATTTCTTTATTTAGCTTATTTACTATATTTTATTTTATTATAGATATAAATATTTGAATTATTATTTTACAATAATTGTATAAATAATATTGTGCACGTCCTAACTGCCATATTTCATCCCATTTCTCTCCGTAGGGCTGCTGGAAATTTCTAATTAGAAATAAGCAGTCCTTTGTGTCATCTTTCTTTGTTAATTGTATTGTCATAATTTTCTGTGTGTACAAATTGTTAAATAAATATAATAACATAATTAACTAATATCAAAATGGATATACTTTTAAATTTATTTATGTTAATTTATGTATATGATAAATAATATTCGAAGCAGAATAGTAAAACTAACTTGTTATGTTAATACATGAATGACCTCAGTGACTCGACAAAATATCACGTGTTTTGCAAAATATACTGTTCAAATCTAAGTTAAACCACAGAATAAATAGTAGTAGGTTGAACCTTACAATAAATTATATTACGATAAAGCGAGGTGGGAAATTGGACCATTGTTAAGTAAGAAACAAATTCCTTTTTTCAATGAGTAGTTTCAATGACCTCATAAGAAGGATTTGGGTAATAAAGAAGTAGGATCTAATCGACGTTTGCTAAATAAAATAGTAAAACATATTAACTAGGAATTGTTCATCCCCACGCTCATTTTGATACGGCGACGACGATGACGACGGGGATATTTTCTGGCCAGTTTCTCGAAAACTAACAGTTTTACGGTCGAATGTGAAACACTACTCACATTAAGTGACACTCAAGCAGCGGCGGCCTTAGGGGGTGGCGAACAGGGCAATCGCCCGGGGCCTCGCTCTTGCAGGGGCCTCGCACAACAACCGAAGCAATTTAAAAAATATATAGTTTTTTTAACTATATCTTTTTTATTTAAAACTTTTGATTTTGATCCTTAATTATTTATTCAGGTTGTAACATAGCGGTAAATTAAAATAAAATTTGTTAACTAATCCATTCATTGTTAAAAATTCATTATGTAGTACTTGAATATCGCGCCTCGAAGCGAAATAGCATACTTGGTTTCATGTATAATATAAGAAGATTAAAGGAAATTAGTGATAGTGAACTTTTGAAGCAATGCAGCGACTTGCAAATATCTATGACAGTAGAAGAATTATGTAATATTTATGGATATGAATTGTACGAAGAACTGAATGAACATAAATATAGCTGGTTTATAGTTATAAATATATTCTAGAATATAGTTAAAACTGAGTCAAAATCTCAGCTTAACCGCTGCGAGCTACGAACAGCTTCTACAGATTACAGCTTATCTATTAGTAGGCACAGCGGCTTATGCATGGTAATTTCAAAAGTTATGGGCTTACAGCTACCAGACTTTAAAATAACATATTTAGCTTATTCAGAGTAAGTAAATATTGACTAGAGTTGCTTATGTTGACAAAGTAAATTAAACTTAGGTATTACGAATTCTTAGAAGTGGCAAAATTGTCTACGCGTAAAGGTGAGTATTCAGTGCCATACAAAAAAAATAGGTCCGTATATATATATATATATATCCGTCCTCATGCGCCAACTAACTTTAAGTAAGTGTTACTTTAAGTAATTTATTTTCAATAACATCATGGTATTGGTAATTGTGAAAAATAAAAAAATATGAATTAACAGTGAATTTGAAGTTTTTTGTACTTTCTGAGATGCACTACGAATGATCATGATTTTTAGTTGTGGCAATCTAATATTTTACTTAAAAAGCGCCTGTGTTTTATTCCATAACAGTTTTCAACGAGATAGTTGCTTTTATCATTCAGCCGGCATAATAAATTCAGTTTTCGTGAATTATCCTTCCAAGAAGCTTGTAGCTTACAATGATCTACGCTGCTGTGTTACGTTTAGTCATTTTAATATTCGGCTTCGAAACGAAATATTTTTGAAGCAACAAACAAAATCGTTGTTTGTATTCTGATTTCTATGTAGTGGTCATAATATAGATAACCTAAGGAGTAAGTTCCTACCTAAAACTCCAATACTCAAAACTGCATTTTTAGGGAAGTAGCTAATAACCACGGAAGTAGTTCCGCACCAGTTTTCTGTAAGGCCCTCGTGGGTATGTCCTGGTTAAATATAACAATTCTTGTCTATTTATTAAGATCACAAACATCTATTCAAAGTTCAATCATCTTTAGTCGTCCTAATTTTCGTGCCATTGACCTGTTTAAAATGTCTGCCGATACACGACGGAATATTATCTGTTGGTTGCTAGGGAAACAATTTTGTACATGTTAGCAAATATAGCATTTTTTATAAAATGCAGATTCTTTAAAAGTGGCGGACAGTATACTATCCTCAGTAGGTTGTGAGCCTACCGCGAGACCGCTCGCTGACCGTCAGCGCCGACACCGAAATGTATGAAATATCCGCGCTGACCGCTACTCGTTATTCGTAAATGCTTCATAAAATTACATATATTTCAACCTGTCGGCGCTGACGATTCGCGCGTTCAGCGCTACACTAATAGTGCTATAACCGTTTCATAGCGCTTACAGGTTAGCACTTGTGACATCGTTTTTAAAATGAAGGAAATAAGAATGACGATTTAGGTGTGTTTGGAGAACTTAGTTTTACTTTTAACCTTTGGTCAGATAAAATTTTAACTATTGTACTCGCAGTCAAAGATTGTAGTATAAGTATTGGCCTTTATCTGTGGCTACCTTTATCGACAGTTAATACATAATTTAATCTAAACGTAACACGTAACATAATTGGTATGTTACCTAGTGTGGAATATTACACTTTTATAAATTAAATTTTAAAATGGTTGATTCGATACATAAATCTAAAAGAAATACGTATTTAGATTGACGCGATTAAAAATTATAAGCAAATAAAAAATATTGGCCATCTTTTTCTCGCAAAACGATTTGTTACCTCACAAGCTGCTACCGCTATACATTTTGTAATGACAAATGTATGGCGGGTGCAACTCGTGACGTCACAGGCCGCGATATATCGCTCTCATTCTTATTGTAAATTTAAATTGTTTGTATCTTCGTTATTTTTTAAGATATACGAAAATGGGTTCTAGATTGTTTAATAACATGTTGTCTAACATCGAATAGAAGATGTATTTTTTGGGGCCTATAGGTAATGCTATATAAAATGTCACGTAATTAATTGGAACAAACTATGCCGCCAGTACACAGTAGGCATAGTCAAAACAGACTATGTCTACTGTGTACTGACGGGATAGATTTAACACCGACGACTTCTCAGAGACTCGGGTTTGTTTAATATTTTTTAGATTCAACGTTTTGGTGTTCGTAACAAATCTAACCAAAAAAAAACCTTAATAAAAAAACCGGATCTTTGGCAAATCAAAACTGAGGCCGGTTTGTATGTATGTTGTGCGAGTATAGCTACTACATCTATACATATAATAAATTCGTAACTGGTCGCTGTCTGTACATGGAAGATATATAAGAAAAACTATTACAGAACTTTATAACCGACATAGAACCCAAAACAATGATTTTTATAATTTTTGTCTGTTTGACTGTTTATCTGTTTGTTTATACGTTTGTTCGCGCTAATCTCAGAATCTACTGAACGGATTTTGATGAAATAAGGTATGGTAGTAGTTTAGACTCTGGATTAACACATAGGCTACTTTTTATTGAGGAAATATGTACGTTTCCCGCGATATTTGTTTTTGCGCGAAGTCAAAGATTTGAATGTGGTTTCCAATAATGCGTTGTGGTTACTCCACTCCACTTAAATTTTAATTAACCGACTTCCAAAAAAGGAGGTGATTATACATTCGGCTGTTTATATATTTTCTTTGTATGTGAAACGATTCCTCCACCGCCTGTGGACCGATTTTCAAAATTCTTTTTTTGCTGTATCCCTTGGTCTTATTGGTCCTTTTGACATCAAAGTGGTGACCTGAGAATGGGATCCATAAGGAATCGAGGGAACTCGTCGAACATTAGCTATCAAGTGCTATTGATAGGGAGAAGGTAGCTTATTTTAATACGTTTATTGACTCAAGTATAAAAAATCCTAAAACGATGTGGCAGAATCATATAAAACAAATTGTTATAAACAAGCACAAATCTGATCTAGTACTTCCACAACATCTATGTCAACCATCAATAATTAATACACACTTTCTAAATATTCTTTGTCCTAATGTCGTGCCACAATTCACAGTTTCCTTCTTTGAGTCTCATAGATTTAGCTCATCTAGATAGATCTCATAGATTTAGCTTTACGACTATTACTGATAAAGATGTGTTAAAACTTTTAAAATCACTTCATTCTAACGCACTAGGAATTGACGGTATTTCCTTGGACATGCTACTCATGGCCTGCCGTGTTCCTTCTTGTCTTTAATACATCTTTTAACTACTCATTCTTTTCCTAAATTATGGTAGCGGGCTATTGTTGCGTAGACCCTAGCTAGAAAAGATACTGCGACTGAGTTGAGGGAACCTAGGGTTTAAGACCTATTTGTATTTTATTTATAATATAATTTTATTAGTAATTTATACCTATTAGACCTACTATCTTATCTTGCATGTCAAAAATTCTGGAAAGGGTGGTCTGCGTGCAAATATCTTCCTACTTAGAAATAAATAACATTTTACCTACAGTCCAGTCAGGTTTCCGCAAGCGACATGGTACGACAACCGCTCTTATTGATGTTATTGATAACATTCTATGTGCACAAGATACCGGTGAGGGATCTATATTAGTCTTCCTCGATTACTCACGTGCGTTTGACTCCATAAATATACACCTACTACTTTCAAAATTAAAATATTATGGCTTTGATGAAAACGCAATCGCTTCGTTCTCGAGTTACAACGTAACTATAGATAAATAGAGATATATAGAGTGAACGTAACGTAACTATAGAGATAAATAGCGGTATAAAGTAAAAATACACAAAAATATTATTTTTTAAATGATTCCCCTTTAAATTCGGCAAAATTTTTAACTATTACTCTACTCAATCTTCTTAATTTTGAAGTCGGTGTCTACAAAAAAGTCTGCGATGGCAAGGATATGTCTATCTTTTAAGGATAGGTTACTTACTATACCCATTCTAAGTATATAGAAATGATCACAAATAATATGGTATTTTCAGAAGCCTTTAAGATGGATACAATATTACCTAATCCTTATCTAGGGACTAGGAGATATATTAAAATTAAAAAGTACGTGTGATTTATTGTAAGTATATATTTTACTCTGTGCTATTACTATATATTTATGCAGTAGGTATATTTGCTATAGAATTTTTTTGCCACGAACTCTCTCCCACACGGGCGAAGCTGCGGGCAAAAGCTATAAAAAACCACAAACCTTCGCCTTCCCTTTCTTTCTATCTGTCGTTGGGCTAAATAAAGCTTTTATATTTATCAGAAAAAGCCACAATTATAAAGTTTGAATACAAAATCCTACTAATATTATAAATGTGAAAGTTTGTGAAGAATGAAGATGGATGGATGAATGGATGTTTGTGACTGTTTCACGCAAAACTACAAAATGGATTTTAGTGAAAGTTGGTATGGTAGTAGTTTAGGCTCTGGATTAACACATAGGCTACTTTTTATCCCGAAAAAGTACTGTGGGATGATGTTATTACGCGGGCGAAGCCGCGGGAAAAAGCTAGTCTACAATAAAGATTAGGTAAGCTCGTTTCCGAATCCGGGCTTTTAATTTCCAAGTCAAAAGACAAACGGAATAAAATCAAAGGCTTTATAGAGCTATATATGCGTTCGATAGCAAAATGTTTGGAGCCCCTGACCCGGAAACAATAAAATGCTGCAGCCGATACGAGTCGAGTATTTATAATGCCACGATCAAATTCCTTTCGCGATCCTACGGGACCATTATATTTTAACAATTTGGGGGTTTTCATAGCCATAGCCAAACATTTGAAAACACATTAGGACAAATATTCGGCCAAACATTTTGTTCAGGTAAGTTTTTATGTTTGCTTACCTTACCTAACCTTACCACTAAATGCGAATGAATATCCAAAACAAAATTGAATGTTTGTCTAAAATCAAATCAAGGGAATCGGAATCGAAAATTTAAATTGTTAATTGATAATGAATTGTAGCTAAGAACACTCGTACACGTCAGCTTTCAAACAAAAAAACCGCATTTTAATCGAAGCTCTCGTTTAGGTGCTATGATGCCACGGACAGACAGACTTACAGACAGACACGTTAAACTTAATATAATACCTCTTTTTGCGTCGGGGGTTAAAAATAGACATTTCCTCGCCTTCTTACATGTGGGAAGTGAACATTTCCGGTGTCATATCTTGTGTCGATACGTGGCTGCAACACGAGGGCCCTTGTTAAGATAATAGAGGATCAGAAGTTTCAGGACATTCCAATATGTCGGGCGGTGCTTCACTACCCTCAATTGAGAGTGGGTTACAAATGAAAGCTTGATCGTGGTTTGATCAAACTTCCTAAAACGCTTATCGCTAAACACGGATTCTTTCTCCCACTCTCATTTAATGTTAGACCGGGACAGACAGATCTTTTCTGTCTGATCTTTTAGGACCCTAAAGGGTCCTAAAAGATAATCGGTTGGACCGTAAAATCGGACCCTAAAGGGTCCTAAAAGATAATCGGTTGGCTCGAAAAATCTGAAAAAAATCATGATGTTAGATGGTAATCATGATGATTAGTAAAATGCGCTTAC